>CM060934.1:634596535-636996535 GCA_030765085.1 Allium cepa | reverse complement strand
TACAGCTTTGTTTAGTGAATATTTAATTAATTTTAAATATTCGATATATAAGTTTTATAATAAAAATAAACTCTAATTAATTAATAATGATGGTGAAGTTGTTTTCAATTTTTTTTACCAAATTAAATAGTTCATAGAAAAATAGAAAATGTGATCGAAGAACGTTTTTCGAAATTTCGACCTTTGGACAACGGAAAGTTATCAGAAACCTTGTTCGTCTTTGTGCACTATATACATATATATAAGAGTTAATTAACTAGATAAAAATAAACTAAGAAATAAACTATATTATATTAATTTGGAAAAGAAAGTGACGTGACTAGACATAATAATTATATATATATATATATATATATATATATAACAAAGTGACGTGACTAGACATAATAATCATATGTATGTATATAAAATTGATGTAACTAGACATAATAATTATATATATAAAAGAAAATGATGTGGCTAGACATAATTATATATATATATAAAATATTTATGATGTGATTTTTCATGTAAAATATCATGATATTTCCTCTTCTTTACCTATAAGTACCAAGCTCCATTCTTATATTTCCACACTTCATTCCTACTTCTTCTCTTAAGTCCAAGAGCTCCACTTAAATGGCTTCCAAGTCTCAAAACAAAGTTAGCAAAGTTATGGCAAAGAAATATCAAAATTATATACATATGCAAACTATGTTGCTACCTCCTCAAAACAAGCTCAAACTCCATCCTACACCTTCTGTAATCCACGACCATACCCCATGTCCATGTTTGGCTATGCATCCCCTCATTCCAAGAGGAGGCTGAGCCCACTAAGAGTCAACGAGGAGATTTGGGGAGCTCTAGAGTGAAATTTGTGAGGAGAAATGCCGCCGAAATGATTTTAGGAAGCATCAAGGAGAAGTGGAGTTGTTTAGGTAGTGTATTAGTGAAGTGCTGATTCGATTGAATGTTGGTAGGAAGTTTGTTTTGAAACAGTGAGTACTCGATTTACTTTCATCTAGAAAATAATTATATGAAAGTTTAAATTATAAAATTTAAATGCTTGTTAGATTACTTGGTTGATTTTACAGATTTATAATGACCCACTATTTTGGACCATTCTAATCGACAATAATCCACACATGTCAGAATTGAATAATTCAAAATAACAGATTGTAATAAAATTTGGAGCAAATAAAATCAATTACAGTATTACAGACACAGAAATATCAGAATAACTTATAGCGGAAATTAAAATACCATAGTAGTTCATGAAGCTACTATAACAAAGTCTCAAAAAATATACATAATATCAGTCTGAAAACAAACACAATAGAAATCCCAAATACATTGAAGTCCACTAATACAAGAGTGAAATAGAACAACTGAAACTGAAATATATAGATAACTAGATAAGCAGCATCTCCATTGATTCCTATCTCCAGAAAGAGAAATCTAAAGCTGTGAATACTCAAGCTGACCCGAGTGTAAATAAAACACAAACACTCGAGTCAGGACATACATACTTATACAATGTAAACCAACTCAAGTGAACTGTAATAAATATACAATTAACTTAAAGGATGCTTGGGACCGCGCATCCTCTAAGGATCCGTTAAACTATTTACTATGTAGTAATATTTCGCTATAATAATAATGGCTAACAGTAAAATAAACATACTTTAAAATAGCGTTAAGGAGTGACCCAATATTCCCCTTAACACAAAATAATGCCAATAGTCTATACAGTGCCATCGTACCTCCAGATCAGGAGGCTACCATAAATACTGCATAGGTACGACACAAATAGAAACTGGTAGTAAAGCTCGGTATGGTAGGTGACACGGCACACAAGGCAACGCCAGGGTAGATATGCCAATTACGCACATGGGCTAGAGGTAAGTAGCAGCCACTACGCCCACCTCAGAACACGCTCCCAATCAAAATCGAAGGGTGGCCACCAAAACAATCACAAAGTAATAGAATGGTATCGAAGAAATGTGTCCGACAGGAGGAATGACCTTACTTGGCCCGAGATCGCTCCTGTTTTAGCCACCTTATGCCAACTCACGGGAGTCGGGTCCACGTTCATACCATAATAGGATCGTCGTTACCATCCTACTTCATTCTGGAAACTCCACCGCGTACACAGTTGTTAAAGTGGTTTTCGGTATCGATAGAGAGTATGTCCATATCCGATCTCGGTCTCTTTAACAACCAATCGTTATTATAACCCATGGTTATACATTTAAAATTGGTTTATATTTCAAATCAAAATACTTCATTTAACCATTTAAAATTGAAGCCATTATATTTACAAATCAAATATTCAATTTCAAAAATTTAGCCTTTTCTGAGCTTATTTATCCACTTATATACATTAAGACAGTGAAATTTTAGCTTTCGCAGCACTTAGAAAATGCTAAGGTAAGTTTCTGCAAAGACAACATTTAAAAAATGCTGTAATAGTTCAGTTTTAGTTGAAAAATAGTTCAATTCAGCAAAGACAACATTTACAAAACAGCTGCAGTAGTTCAATTATATTCAAAAATCTCATTTCGGCCAACTGCGGCACTTAACAAGTGCTACAATAGCTCTTTCATTAGTTTCAGGTTCAAGTTAGTTTCTGCAACTACAATACTTACCAAGTGCTGGAATAGCTCTTAGTTAATTTTAGCCTTTTAGTTCACTTCTGCAACTACAACACTTACAAAGTGCTGCAGATTCATTTATTCCAGATTTTAGTTCATTTTCAGAAACGATAATATTTCTGAAGTGCTACTAAAAGAATTTCCAAATTTACAATTTCATCAACAATTATACTTCAATTTAAACCATTTTAACTTATAAATTTTCGTATTTTCCACTTTAACATGGTCATTTAAATACCCCTTAACTTATGATTTTTTTTATAAAGTAAATCTCACAAATAAATATCAAATTTCTCAATGCTTCACTTATTTGGATTTACTTTACAGTTTAATTTTATTTATTTCATAAATTAAACTAAATTTCCATTTTATTTTCTTAACTTAACTTTTATTTTAAACCAAATTTACCATTTCCAAGTAAAATTATATTTCAAATTACACTTTTAAGCATTCATTTATTTGACCATTTTAATTCATAGAAGAATGAATAACACTTTATTATGTCATTTTAAATCCAAATTTAAATTAAATTATCATATTTTTACATTTTTAAAATACTTTTAAAATTCCATAAAAATATATATAATAACCACGGGTCTTTATAATATTTTCTATCCTACGTCAAGTGATACAGATAATATATCATTTCAATCCGTCATTTACAAAGAAAAATTCGGGTTCTATCATTTCAAACCCACAATCCCAATTTAATTAAAATAAATAAAAATCACTCAGGCCTATCATTTCAGCCCATGACGATTTTTTCTTATTCTAAAGTCCGTTCGGATATGTATCATTTCAACCCATAGTGATTCTATTCTACAGGGAACTTGCAGTGTGAGAACAGAATAAAATAAACAATATAGCAAAATATAGCAGTATCAGATGATATGACAGGTTTATAAACAAGGGTAAATATCATATGATTCATATCACAGGCATGTATAATGTGATATAATATTTCTACACATTCAGTAGTTATCAATTCACAGTTCTATAAGTATGAACGTCAAGCATGAATACTCACCTTTTCAAGCTGGAGTTAGCAAATCAAAACACACAGATAAATCCAAAAGCATGATACAACACGAATTTTGATTCAAGTGAGTGGAGAGCCAAGATGTTGATCTTGTAAACAACAAATAAACAACAATATAAACATATTTATACAACACAAAAACATCATTGAAACAACTTGAAATAAAAAGCAACAGGAACAAGATGACTTGACCATGCCTTAACCATTCAAGTGCTTGGCCTATGGGTTCATATGCTCATCCATGGTCGGCTCGGGTATAGATCAATATGGAACGGGTACAAGAAGATGATGATGGTAGTGGGAGATACAAAGTGAAGAATACATAGGGACAAGGCAAAATAGAATGGTTTTGTGCACCACTAGGCTCGGCCAAAAGGTCAAGTGCGCTCGGCCTTGGTCAGGTACAGGTCTGGTGATGGCTGAAGTGATGGCCAGAGGAGGGGTACTTGCTAGTGGTGGTGGCTAAGGGTATGGCTGAAGTTACATATGAAGGAGATAGTGAAATTTTAGGCTCGACTAGGCATTTTTGTGGAGTGTTTGCAATTTTTTTGAAGTTTTCATCATAGGATGGTCACGAGCAGTATTGGTCAGAGGAGGAGGAGGTCAGGCCATGGATGGTGATGAGGAGGAAGTGATGCGGTAGTCAGTGATAGTGGTAAAGGGGTTATGGCCGAGAAAAGCACAAGAGGAATCAAGGCAAAACTCAATTGGAAAATGAGAAGAAAAAGTAAGAAAAGAAGAAGCCATAACTTACCAAAAACTTTCAGAAAATAAAATGGTCGAAAGTTTTAAAATGGTGAGAAGTTTCTCAGATGAATGATGAAGAAAATACATGGCTATGCATAGAAAAATGTACGGCCAAAGAAAAATGAAAGGTCAAAAGAAAATGAAAAGCCAAAGGTGAATGAAAAGTCACAAGAAATGAAAAGGTTTTGTCTCTTCAAATTTCCTATTCTTTTATATTCAAGATAAATAAATCAAACTTAAGTAAATAAAATAAAAATGAAAAAAAATAAAGTAGAAATGAAGATAAATAAATATTTTTAGAAAAATAGAAAATAAATAAGAAAATAGTAATTTTAATTGAAACTAGAATTAAAAATTGTAAACAATATATATTTAACATTGGAAACTTACCACTACACTTTTAAAAATGTTTTAAAAATAAAATCTAAAAATATTTTAAAAATATTTTCAAAATGAAATAAAATCTAACTAAAAGTATTTTCAAAAAGCTAGTGTTGTTATACTCTCCTCCACTCAAATATTTTCGTCCTCGAATAGAACGAACAAAGAAAAATAAGAAAAGCAAGATAGAAAGCAAATAGTACCTGAAACAAACAATTCCGGATTCAAATAACCAATTGTAACGACCCGCAAATCCGTACCCCTTGAGTCAACACCATTTTACCTAAATCAACTCATGTTGTACATAAATACGAACCATTGGGTTAAAGAAGAAGATGTAGAAGAAGAGAAACAGAATAAAATAATAGAATCTAACCAATGCAGCGGAATAAAATATAATAGATATTAACATATCTTTACACAAAATCAAATATATCTGTTTACTTATTACATTATCATAGTACATCAATCACAGATCAACACTAATAACATACAACTGGATACACAACTAATCAACACAGCGGAATATGTATATAAACATGTACGAAAGTACGTATCGTCATCTAGCTCGTCTCTTGAGCTCCACAGCATCATACCTGTATCCTATAATACTCGGTCTGACCCGAGCATTACAGTTAAATAACACCCGAGTCAGTTTGGAATACCAGCGTGAGAAAATCACACCTAATTGATTGTTAGAGTTTCAAAATCTCTTTGAAAACAAAAGCATCTCGTAAGACCACGCCACAAATAAACATGTCGGGTTTTACCTTACGATAGCTAAAACAATTTTTTACAGAAATCCTCTTATATTATAATAGGGTCTATTTACAAATACTTATAAAATAGCCGAAATTGTTACATTCATTAAATTCCAGCTACTAGTCACAGAGTGGGTAATATAAACAAAACTCGTAGGGAAAATGGATTTCCAACTAATGACTAAGCACTGGGTACCACCTATCAAAGTACGGGGCCTAGATCACCGTACCGAGGAGTACGCCTGCTCCCTTGCAACACAAGACCGGGACTACCCCTTACTGGATAATCCCGAGTGAGATCACCCGGCGGTTGGGATCAGCAACCGCCCACAAAGCCGAAATAATAAGGGACATCTAGACAGGAATAACCTCACCCTGCTTGGGTGCTACCCACCTAGCCTTGCTGCATAACCCCTGATTTTCAGTCATTCCCATTTGATGAGGCTTGAGACTAAGCGTTACCTTTTATAGAACATATCCCTTATAATGCCCATCGTCCACCTGACGATGTTTCGCAAGCATTCATCCATACAAGTCCGTCCCGGGTCCGAACGAAACCGAAGGCACTACTCCAACTACATCCATTTTGCAAATATCCTCAGGATTAGTAGCGACTAGCCCTTGCACTACAATGCTCCATATTCGAATCCATACTCATTTTTATGAAACGTACAAATCGGATCGAAGTGGTTTTCGAGAAATAAATCTCGATCCCGGTCTCTTCGAAACGATCAACGCATTTGTCCAATATTGATAGTCGATGATTTAACTATCAATTAATGTTCACAACATCCATCACACAATAAATAAATTCCCATATTATTTATTTATCTCAAAATTATCTTCACAAGATATATTTTCACTTTTCAAATTCCTTTGGAAACAATTTCAAAACTATCTGCCTTTCTCAGAATAAATTCCAAGTATTTCTCTTTCCACTGGAATCACCCAGCACAAACTTTAGATTTTTTTTAAATAATTTAAAAACACTTATTGTAAAATATATTTAACATTTAATATATAAAAATTACTTTAGTACTTAATTTAAAATAATACTCTAGAAATAACTAAAATGAGGTTACCTTATAACTATACATTAGATTCCTTCCTTAAACAAATTTCCAAGTCATTCTTTAAATAATTATTACAATAATAGACTAACAAATTACTTACTTTAGAATTTATTTTAAAATATTTAAATTACAACTACTTCAATAATTGATTAAAAATATATACCATATGAATATTTGGAAATAAGGTTACTTTATAAATATAAACTAGGTTTCACCTTTAAAATAGACTTACTAAGTCACTCTTTATAAATTATTACTATGGTAATATATTTGAATAAATATTCACTTTAGAATTTAAACATTTAGAGATAACAAATTTCCAAGAACATACTTTGTAAAACAACATTAAAACCTTCATTTTATTTTAAAAACTTACTTTGAAAACGTACTTGGCTATCCAGAGAAATATACTTCTCTTCACAACCCTTAAAAATAAATCATTATTTATTTTTAAACAATTCTCATTCCTTTAATAAATTCCCGCCTTGAATTTATTCATCCAAATATCCAATTTCAAACTCTTAAATCAATTTCCAAATTGATTTCCAATCTACTTCTTTTATTCCAAAATCCTTTAATTTCAGAGTTCATTCCTTAATTATGATTTAAAATATTTTTAATTGAAATACCAATTTAGATAAATCAATTTACTTCTTATTCCTTAAATAAATTTAAAACTTTAAGTTTTTAAAATAATTCTTTATTCCTTTAAATTAATATCACAAAATTTTGCGATTCATTAATTACTGTTTATTCAAACATTTATCTTTTCATATTCGAAGTTATTTATTAGTATTTAACATACTTTCATTTCTTTTTCAATTCATTCTTAATTTATTAAATTTTCTAAGATTATTTCGTTTACAAATTTACTTCCTTTATTTTCTATTCCAAAATCCAATTTATATATTTTTGGTAATTCATTATACCCAAATATATCAAATCAAATCATATCATTCAATATTCCAATATATATTCATCACAGAATATCAAGTAATCACAACAGAGAATATTCAATAATAAATGTTGAGGGGTCCAGTTGGATCCCTCCAACCTGTTTTCCCTGCATCCACAGATATTAGCACAATATAATATGCCAATTCCAAAATTACCATATCAAAGAACATCAATCAATCTCAACCATTCAAACAATTATTTAAATTTAATCATTTAAATTCAAAATTAAATTAATTGAGTGAGATTAACTCACCTTTGCTTTTGATTTGCAGTCTATTTCCATTCATTTTCATTCCAGCTTGTTTCTCGATTTTAGACTTTGTATAGACATTATGCAGTTTATTAATATTTGGACTAATCTATTAATTAGTTTCCGTTTAAGAATTTTAATTTAATCTAATAAATTTTATTTTCAACTAATGATTTTACTTTAAACAAATAATTAAAAATTTAAACTAATTTCCTTTTTACAGATTATTCTAGCAACCAAACAATTAAATAAATTTATTTCTCTAAAATATACTATTTTTATTAAAATTTATAGATTCAAGAATCCAGCCTTTTACAAAATTCCACGGCATTTAAAATCCTTATATACTTTAAAATCATGTCTATGAATATTCTTCTTTTATTAAATATGTATATTTTAAATTAGAATAGGGGTGTGTAAATATATTTCTGATAAAATTAACTAAACCAATTTCATAAACTTGATTATTACAGCATCAAATTCCTTAACTGCTATCGTTTCAACTAAAAAGGAATTTAAGAGGATCTCCTAATTAACAATTTAAAATGACACATCACCTGAAAGGATCGAACGAGCTCTGGCCGATCACCCCACTGTCTGTACTCGAGCCTATCCCATCACTAAGTTGCAAGTTCCCTTTGATTTTTAAACCTTACTGTTTATCTCCAGCAAGCCCATCAACTGAGAGCAACCATTGCCATTGCCTTGCCACTGCCATCACCAGTTGCACTTCATCAAATCACCACACCACTGTCAGCCCAGCAGCCAAAAACCTCAAATCCATACCTCTAACCATCGCCTGGAACCGAAGCCAATTCACTACCTAAACCAGAAACCACATTCACCACCGCGACCACAACGAGAATAACCATACAACCGCGAGCATCGATCAAGCAATCGAATTCCTTTACAATCCATACTCAAACCTAAATTCGCTTGAAGCCAGTCAAACCCGTGCTCACTCTCATGCCTTCACCCTTTTCACCAACCTTTATGATCGACCTCCTGCTCCACACCTGCACTCGCATAACTCAGATCTTCGTCGACCCGTGCGTCTACCTCCCAGCCACATGCGCTACCATGCTTTGCATTTCCCCCTCTCGCGATTTTGATTCACGCGCTTGTTTTTTTTGCCATTTGAAACTTTACTGTCGATTTGGGGAAATAAGAAAAGGGATGGAGGAAGACATGATTTATTTATTTATTTTTCTTTTACAAATGGATTTGAAGTTGTCCCTGACGGATATGAGGGAGAGGACGCTACATTGATTTAACTGGAAAGAAGGTAGGCGTGTTTGAGAAGGAAATGCGGAGGCTCAATATGCTACTGTGGTGGGAAAAAAATGCCGAGGGAGAAGAAACAGTAGATGTAGGGATTTTGACCAGTCAAACAAATATACGTTATATTTAAATTGGAATCACCTATTATCAATTAAATTTCCAACGCGTTTATCTATCGTACGCTCACACAACAACTCTGAACACCACAAAACTTGAAATCTGGTAATAATACAATATTTCGGATCCGATGAAACTGGTTTCGTCGAATTTTAAGACAGTGCCCCAGATGACTATTTTTAAATTCAGTTTAAATTATATAATTTTAAAGTTGAACAAACCACTGTTAATTTCAATTTTACTTACAAGCCTTCAAATTATCTTTAATAGGCTTAAAACTGAAGATTCAATAATTTATCCAATTTCAAATTATTAAATTCAATAATTTAATTATCAATAACTGGTGATATTTGAATTCAAGTTAAAATTTTACTTTTAAATATTTCAAATCAATTAAATATTCCAATTTAAATTGCTTAAAATTTTTGGGTCGTCACATTCCTCCCCCCTTAAAAGAATTTCGTTCTCGAAATTACTAGTTAGGAGGAATGATTCAATACCCATTACTACTTTTCAAAACTAAACTGTTTAACATCAACCCAAACTGTCTTGTCATTTAAAGACACTACACTCTTACTAATTTCCTAAACTCCCGCATAGTTTGCAACCAAAATTATTCGTTCAATCATTCAAGTTTCAACTAAAACCAAATTTTGAATTATCAAAATTTTCTCAAAAATTTTCTAACTGTCTAAATTTTCGAAAAAATTCGCCAGCATCTCCTTTGCGCGGCTAGCTCGGTACAACTACAAAATGCTCTACGGCCTCCAAAATCCAAAAAGAAAACAAAAAGCCATGTGGCTAGATCCAAAAACCCAATCAAATTTCGCAGAAATTTAAACACATACCTTTTTAGTCGGGCAATTCAATTTATCTTCTGAACATCAAAAACAATTTTCCTTTTCCCTTATAGGTCATGTGAATCCCATTTAGCAATAATATCCAATCACAACATTCAAAATCATTTATTTGACTCCTTTTCAAAATTTCAATATTCATTTCCATTTAAGTCCGTACGATGTACATATATCAATCGTACGCCATACCGAATCCGATCGCCTACTCGATCACACAATTTCACTTCCGAATTAGTATCGTCCACCCGACTTCCTAGTGCGGACTCAGATCTGATTTCCCGATTAAAAACCGTCATTCTCCTTGCATAGTCATAACTATGATAGAGAATTTTCAGAATCAATCAAAATTCCCTATCCAGGCTCGCCGTTGAAAATGAGTAAAAAAATTCCAACTCGGATTGGTAAAATTACCTCGAAATTCCATGCTCGAATTCTAGATCAAATAGCTATGCGATTAAATAATATACGTACATCGTACGTATTTGTCCCAATTGATTATCAACTATATCAATTTTCTTTTTATTCACATTTATTTTGATTCTCATTCATCCTTCCACAATTATTCTATTCACAACTATCATTTTTAATCTTCATTCAATTATCCACTTAGAACAATTTCCTCAATACCACATTTACTTAAGAGTTTCATTCTTCATTTCTTAAGTTATAAATATTTTATACACGTCTTACATGAACTTTCACTTCACCATTGAAGTTTATTTTTATTTTTATTCACTTTGCCCTTACAATTCCATTAGAATTAAATTTGGCTTCCACTTTGAATATTGAATTAGTTTCACTTACTAATTAATATAAATCTCAAATAAAAGTTTATTTGCAAACCTTTTTCCCTTCCTTTAATTTCTTTGAACAATTCTTCAGTTGATCTTACTTTACTTATTCAATATAAATTAAAATTCAACATTCAGTTATAATTCTATTTGCTTAACAAATTTTAATTCATTTGTCGATTAGTGGAAATTTTTAAAAGATTCAAAAAATTTCCAACTCCTAAAATTTTCGAAATTTTTTGGAAGAGTCTCCTTTGTACGGAGGAGCTTTTGCAATTTGACAAGAGACATAAATACATATACATCGACCCACACGGTCGGAAAACAGAAAAACAGTTCATATTTCCTATTTGTATTACGTAGGCGTACCTTATTTAGCATTTTAAGTAAAGAGGTTATTTATTTAAGCTGTTAGCACGGGCAAAACCAGTTAACGGCTTCCAAAAACCTGTACTTACTCAATTTAAACATGTCAGTGTCAAATATACAAAGTTTATTAACATTTCACTTTATTTCAATAGCCTAAACACAAGTATAATCTAAGCAATTTACACTAAACACTTACCATAAGCAAAGTTTACAAGGTTCCGACTCCAATTTAAATGCTTTCAATACATTCCCAAACCATCACACTCAATTCATTTACATTTCGTTCCATTTCAATGGTTTATATTTCACTGTTTACAACCAATCCTCAAACCATTCTATTTTATTCACCAGCATACATCTTATTTCCTTTACATTTTAAATATCAATCCAGTCACTTGCATTTCATTTCATTATCCAATCAAGTTTTATTCACAAACCATTTCATAAACTTGCCATCAACCATTTAAAATTTACCTTCGTTATTTAGTTACTTCAAGCTATTTCCATCTCAAAACTTAAGTTCATTTTCTTCCTTACACCAATTCTATTTTAATTGGATTCTAATCCAAATCAAACTCTGTTTACTAATTTAATTCAGTTAATACACTCATCCGATTTACTTTTAATCCAAACAAGCTTATATTCAACTCAATTGATTTCAAAATCAGTCTTTATTTCACTTCTATCAATTCAGAGAATTTATTTAATCTCATTTTCGTCAAATGACAATTTACTTCTACGAAATTTGACCATATGGAAATGAATAAATAATTACGTAAGCTTGTACCCACTTTACATTGATTCCAACTCAATTTATAGTCAATTCTTTCCATTTTAATTCATTTGCAACCATTTCAAAATTTATTCTTATTCACTTGAATTTTATTTACCACTCAAACCATCACTATTTCAACTCTATTTTGTTTAACTTGAGTTCATTGCCAGCTCCATTCGTTTTAATTAAATTAGTATATTTTATTGAATCAATATGAATCCTAATTCACATTCAATAATTTATTTCTGAATTCCTCTCATTTTATAACGAGGCCATTTCCAATTTATCTCTACTTAGATTTTTATTTGCAATAGAAATCATTTTATGTTAATTCAGTTCCATTCAACTTCAACTCAAATTTAATCCACTTACAATTTAAGTTGAATTTCTATTAATAACTCATGCTTCACTTTCAAATTCTATCATTTATTCACGGCTCAAATTTTGAATTATATTCATTATCATTACAAACAAATTTTATTTGGCCTATTCATTTTACTTCCAAACTTTATAAGTCACAACTTATTTATATTCAGGTTCCATCTATTTACAATCAATCCCATTCACGTCTTTACACTTTTAACTCAGAATTATACATTCTATTTAGCCAATATATTTTCTTATTATTCCATAAACATTTTAAACAAGATTCTAGAGTTTAAATTTTTTTC
The DNA here is from genome assembly GCA_030765085.1 of Allium cepa. Taxonomy (NCBI): domain Eukaryota; kingdom Viridiplantae; phylum Streptophyta; class Magnoliopsida; order Asparagales; family Amaryllidaceae; genus Allium; species Allium cepa. The sequence goes on along the minus strand of CM060934.1, from coordinate 636,983,833 downwards.
CAAAATTTCAATTTCACCTTAGAATTCAACTATATCCAAAATTCTTTGGCAAATTCATTTATTCCTTAATTTCAAAACCAAACTTAGTTCGCAAACAATTCCAATTTAAAACAAATTGGTAGCAATTTCTCTTCTAGAAACTCGAAAATGAACTTCGATGATGCTGCAATCATCACCGAAATTATTTTCCAGCGATAGAAAGAGAACTAGATGCTTTTACCTTTTTAATAGCATTTCAAATATTTTTAACTTCCAAATCTTACAAGATTTCAAATACAACACAAAAATATTTCCAGAATATTAATATTATTCCTCCAACCCTTTTTGAAACTGCTTTTCCAACCCAAAGAAATTAAAAAAAAAATTCCAAAAATTCCAAATTGCAATTCCTTTAAATCTATATTCAAACATTCTCTGGAATTTTATCTCATTTTTAATTTCAAATGTTTCTCTGGAATTCTATTCCAAAATTATAATCACCTTTATAGTATACATTAACAAATCTCATTTGTATATGAAGTTCATTTCAATTAATAAATTACATTTATAATCCATGTTTCAAATTCCATTTTGTTATATAAATTTATTCTTCAACTTTGGTTATAATTTTTCATTTTCTTAGTCAATTTCTACACAATAGTGTTGATAATTCAATATTATCATTACTTAACAATCAAACGTCCAAATACTATAATACTTCACAAAACTTATATTCTTTTTATATACTAAAATATTTTGGGTAAAATTATTTCATTTACCCTACTTTAAAACAACACTGTGTCGAATTGTTCTATTCAAGTGTTTAGAGATCCCTATCAATAACGTTAATTACTCGTATTGACCAGAATCCATAAACTACTCAATAAACCAATCAACACAATATAAAATCATTTTATACTCACTAACAAATACACGCTCATATCTATTAATACGCTCAAACTCATCCTAGAGTACTAGTGACTCTATTTACATGAGTAATTCCCACCAGAGCCAAGGTTATCACCAACCTAAGCTTTGATACCAAGTGTAACGACCCGCAAATCCGTACCCCTTGAGTCAACACCATTTTACCTAAATCAACTCATGTTGTACAGAAATACGAACCATTGGGTTAAAGAAGAAGAGGTAGAAGAAGAGAAACAAAATACAACAATAGAATCTAACCAACGCAGCGGAATAAAATATAATAGATATTAACATATTACACAAAATCAAATATATCTGTTTACATATTACATCATCAGAGTACATCAATCACAGATCAACACCAATAACATACAACTGGATACACAACTAATCAACACAGCGGAATATGTATATAAACAAGTACGAAAGTACGTATCGTCATCCAGCTCGTCTCCTGAGCTCCACAGCATCATATCGTGTATCCTATAATACTCGGTCTGACCCAAGCATTACAGTTAAATAACACCCGAGTTAGTCTGGAATACCACGTGAGAAAATCAAACCCAATTGATTATTTGAGTTTCAAAAATTCTTTGAAAACAAAAGCATCTCGTAAGACCACGCCACAAATAAACATGTCGGGTTTTTACCTTACGATAACTAAAACAATTTTTATAGAAATCCTCTGATATTATAATAGGGTCTATATAAAAATATTTATAAAATAGTCGAAATTGTTACATTCATTAAATTCCAGCTACTAGCCACAGAGTGGGTAATACAAACAAAACTCGTACAAGGCTCGTAGGGAGAATGGATTTCCAACTAATGACTAGGCACTAGGGTGCCACCTGTCACAGTACGGGGCTTAGATCACCGTACCGAGGAGTACGCCCGCTCCCCTGCAACACAAGATCGGGACTACCCCTTACAGGATAATCCCGAGTGAGATCACCCCGCGGTTGGGATCAGCAACCGCCCACTAAGCCGAAATAATAAGGGACATCTAGACAGGAATGACCTCACCCTGCTTGGGTGCTACCCACCTAGCCTTGCTGCATAACCTCTGATTTTCAGTCATTCCCATTTGATGAGGCTTGAGACTAAGCGTTACCTTTTATAGAACATATCCCTTAGATTGCCCATCGTCCACCTGACGATGTTTCGCAAGCATTCATCCATACAAGTCCGTCCCGGGTCCGAACGGAACCGAAGGCACTACTCCTACTACATCCATTTTGCAAATATCCTCAGGATTAGTAGCAACTAGCCCTTTCACTACACTGCTCCATCTTCGAATCCAAACTCGTTTTCACGAAACGTACAAATCGGATCGAAGTGGTTTTCGAGAAATAAATCTCGATCCCGGTCTCTTCGAAACGACCAACGCATTTGTCCAATATTGATAGTCAGTGATTTAACTATCAATTAATGTTCACAACATCCATCACACAATAAATAAATTCCCATATTATTTATTTATCTCAAAATTATCTTCACAAGATATATTTTAACTTTTCAAATTCCTTTGGAAACAATTTCAAAACTATCTGCGTTTCGCAGAATAGATTCCAAGTATTTCTCTTTCCACTGGAATCACCAAGCACAAACTTTAGATTTTTTTTAAATAATTTAAAAACACTTAATGTAAAATATATTTAACATTTAATATAGAAAAATTACTTTAGTACTTAATTTAAAATAATACTCTAGAAATAACTAAAATAAGGTTACCTTATAACTATACATTAGATTCCTTCCTTAAACAAATTTCCAAGTCATTCTTTAAATAATTATTACAATAATAGATTAACAAATTACTTAATATAGAATTTATTTTAAAATATTTAAATCAAAACTACTTCAATAATTGATTAAAAATACATACCAGATGAATATTTGGAAATAAGGTTACTTTATAAATATAAACTAGGTTTCACCTTTAAAATAGACTTACTAAGTCACTCTTTATAAATTATTACTACGGTAATATATTTGAATAAATATTCACTTTAGCATTTAAACATTTAGAGATAATAAATTTCCAAGAACATACTTTGTAAAACTACATTAAAACCTTCATTTTTTTTTAAAAACTTACTTTGAAAACGTACTTGGCTATCCAGAGAAATATACTTCTCTTCACAACCCTTAAAAATAAATCACTATTTATTTTTAAACAATTTTTCTCATTCCTTTAATAAATTCCCGCCTTGAATTTATTCTTCCAAATATCCAATTTCAAACTCTTAAATCAATTTCCAAATTGATTTTCAATCTACTTCTTTTATTCCAAAATCCTTTAATTTCAAAGTTCATTCCTTAATCATGATTTAAAATATTGTTAATTGAAATACCAATTTAGATAAATCAATTTACTTCTTATTCCTTAAATAAATTTAAAACTTAAAGTTTTTAAAATAATTCTTTATTCCTTTAAATTAATATCACAAAATTTTGCGATTCATAATTACTGTTTATTCAAACCTTTATCTTTTCATATTCGAAGTTATTTATTAGTATTTAACATACTTCCGTTTCTTTTTCAATTCATTCTTAATTTATTAAATTTTCTAAGATTATTTCGTTTACAAATTTACTTCCTTTATTTTCTATTCCAAAATCCAATTTATATATTTTTGGTAATTCATTATACCCAAATATATCAAATCAAATCATATCATTCAATATTCCAATATATATTCATCACAGAATATCAAGTAATCACAATAGAGAATATTCAATAATAAATGTTGAGGGGTCCAGTTGGATCCCTCCAACCTGTTTTCCCTGCATACACAGATGTTAGCACAATATAATATGGCGATTCCAAAATTACCATATCAAAGCACATCAATCAATCTCAACCATTCAAACAATTATTTAAATTTAATCATTTAAATTCAAAATTAAATTAACTGAGTGAGATTAACTCACCTTTGCTTTTGATTTGTAGTCTATTTCCATTCATTTTCATTCCAGCTTGTTTCTCGATTTTAGACCTTGTATAGACATTATGCAGTTTATTAATATTTGGACTAATCGATTAATTAGTTTCCGTTTAAGAATTTTAATTCAAGCTAATAAATTTTATTTTCAACTAATGATTTTACTTTAAACAAACAATTAAAAATTTAATCTAATTTCCTTTTTATAGATTATTCTAGCAACCAAACAATTAAATAAATTTATTTCTCTAAAATATACTATTTTTATTAAAATTTATAGATTCAAGAATCCAGCCTTTTACAAAATTCCACGGCATTTAAAATCCTTATATACTTTAAAATCATGTCTATAAATATTCTTCTTTTAATAAATATGTATATTTTAAATTAGAATAGGGGTGTGTAAATATATTTCTGATAAAATTAACTAAACCAATTTCATAAACTTGGTTAAATAAATTACAGCATCAAATTCCATAACTGTTATCGTTTCAACTAAAAAGAATTTAAGAGGATCTCCTAATTAACAATTTAAAACGACACATCACCTGAAAGGATCGAACGAGCTCTGGCCGATCACCCCACTGTCAGTACTCGAGCCCGTCCCATCACTACGTCGCAAGTTCCCTTTATTTTTAAACCTTACTGTTTATCTCCAGCAAGCCCATCAACTGAGAGCAACCATTGCCATTGCCTTGCCATTGCCATCACTAGTCGCACTTCATCAAATCACCACACCACTGTCAGCCCAGCAGCCAAACACCTCAAATCCATACCACTAACCATCGCCTGGAACCGAAGCCAATTCACTACCTAAACCAGAAATCACATTCACCACCGCGACCACAACGAGAATAACCCTACAACCGCGAGGATCGAACAAGCAATCGAATTCCTTTACAATCCATACTCAAACCTAAAATCGCTTGAAGCCATTCAAACCCGTTCTCACTTTCATGCCTTCACCCTTTTCGCCAACCTTTATGATCGACCTCCTGCTCCACACCTGCACTCGCATAACTCAGGTCTTCGTCGACACCGCGCGTCTACCTCTCAGCCACATGCGCTACCACGTCTTTGCATTTCCCCCTCTCGCGATTTTGATTCGCCCCCTTGTTTTTTTGCCATTTGAAACTTTACTATCGATTTGGGGAAATAAGAAAAGGGATGGAGGAAGACGCAATTTATTTATTTATTTTTCTTTTACAAATGGATTTGAAGTTGTCCCCGACGGATATGAGGGAGAGAACGGTACATTGATTTAATTGGAAAGAAGGTAGGCATGTTTGAGAAGGAAATGCAGAGGCTCAATCTGCTACAGTGGTGGGAAAAGATGCTGAGGGAGAAGAAACAGTAGATGTGGGGATTTTGACCAGTCAAACAAATATACGTTATATTTAAATTGGAATCACCTATTATCAATTAAATTTCCAACACGTTTATCTATCGTACGCTCACACAACAACTCTGAACACCACGAAACTTGAAATCCGGTAATAATACAATATTTTGGATCCAATGAAACTGGTTTCGTCGAATTTCGAGACAGAGTCCCAGAAGACTATTTTTTAATTCAATTTAAATTATAAAATTTTAAAGCTGAACAAACCACTGTTAATTTCAATTTTACTTACAAGCCTTCAAATTATCTTTAATAGGCTTAAAATTGAAGATTCAATAATTTATCCAATTTCAAATTATTAAATTAAATAATTTAATTATCAATAATTGGTGATATTTGAATTCAAGTTAAAATTTTACTTTTAAATATTTCAAATCAATTAAATATTCCAATTTAAATTGCTTAAAATTTTTGGGTCGTCATACCAATGCTCTCCTCAGTCTCCCAGGTACAATCTCGATCATCAATACTCCACTGTGCTTTGACCAGACTAACAGATTTCTTTCTTAGCTGCTTCGTACGTCTGTCGACAATACGAGGTGTCTTCCTCTCGACAGTCAGATTAGGCTCGATATGCAAACTATCAAGAGAAGAAGGCTGAAAAATAAGAGATGGGTCATGAAGATACCGGCGATGATCCGAGACATGGAATACATCATGCACTCCAGAATGCTTCTCGGGCAAATCTAGACAATAAGCCAAAGAACCAACTCTTTCCATAATGCGGAAAGGACCAATGAACCTAGGAGAAAGCTTCCCTCTATTTCCAAAGCGAATGACATTTCTTAAGGGAGAGACCTTAAGGAAAACCTAATCACCAACAACAAACTCTAAACTCCGCCTATGCCTATCAGCGTACTACTTCTTCCTATCCTGCACAACCCTTAACTTCCTCTTAATCTCCTCAACTCTCTCAGAAGCCTCCAAAACCAAATCAGGACCAAGAACCAAACGATTACCAGATTCAATCCAGCAACATGGAGATAGACAGGGTCGTCCGTAAAGAGCAGCAAACGGAGACATTTTAATATTGGCCTGGATTCAAAGATGAAATGAGATAGATAAAAGATTAAGATATGCTTAAACGGAAGATTATATTATACCTGATAACTATTATTGTAGGTGAATTCGACAAGATGGAGATGATCTTCCCAAGATCCTCCATAATCAAGCACACAAGCACGAAGAAGATATTCGAGAATCTGATTCACTCTTTCTGTTTGACTGTCGGTCTGTGGATGGTAAGTAGTGCTCAGATTCAGATGAGTACCCAAAGATTCCTGAAAAGCTTTCCAAAACTGACTAGTAAAGATAGGATCATGATCAAAAACAGTACTGAGATGAACGCCATGGAGATGAACAATCTCTCTCATGTAGATCTCAGACAAGCTAGAAGCAGACTGGGTAGACTTAACTGGAATGAAATGAGCAGACTTGGTCAGTCTGTCCACAATAACCCAGATACTCTCATTACCCCTCCTAGTTCTTGGTAATCCATCAATGAAATCCATGGAAACCTGTTCCCACTTACAATTAGGAATCTCAAGGGGCTGCAACAAACCAGGGGTCTTCTAATGAGGCCTTGACTTACTGACAAGTCGCACACCGACTAACAAAGATAGAGATATCCTGCTTCATCCCTCTCCACCAATAAAGCCTCTTCATATCCTGATACGTCTTCGTCACACCAGGATGAATAGAAAGTCCGGATCGATGATTTTCCCGAAGTAGCTCTTGCCTCAATCCATCAACATTCGGGACACAAATCCTAGCATTAATCCTCAAAATCCCTCTATCATCGATCTGAGCTCCACTACCATTCCGATTACCCCCACAAACTCTGCTATGAACACACTCCTTCATCAATCTAATCATCTTATCCTCATCTTGCTTAGATTTGATACGATCCATAAGAGGAGAAGAAGAAACAACAAGATGACACAACAAAGCCTTCTTCCGACTCAGAGCATCGGCCACAACATTAGCTTTACTGGGAGTATAGCTAATATCTAGGTCGTAAGAAGCCAGAAACTCAAGCCAATGAACTTGCCTATGATTCAAATCATTCTGGGTGAAGATATATCTCAGAGACCGATGATCGGTGAAAAGCTCAAACTTCGTTCCCAGAAGATGATGCCTCCAAAGATTCAAAGCAAAGACAATAGCAAGCAACGATAAATCATGAGCAGCATAATTTGCCTCGTGGGTTATCAACTTATGGCTGGCATAGGCAATGACCTAACCATCCTGAATGAGAACAACACCGAATCCCCTACGACTAGCATCAGTGTATACCGTCAATCCCTCACTTCCATTCGGAACGGTAAGAACTGGTGTGGAAGTAAGCTTGCTCTTTAACTCATCGAATGCAGCTTCACACTTATTATCCCAAATAACTTAGCATTCTTATGAGCCAAAGCAGTGAGAGGTGCAATAATCCGAGCAAAATTCTCAATGAATCTCCAGTAATAACCGGCAAGGCCCCGAAAACTACGAATATCAGACGGAGTCTTAGGAGTTTCCCAATCCTATAATAGTATAGGGAGAAGTAAGAACAATAGAAAAGATAGAATAATTAAATGATGAATGAAAAAGAGAAAAAAAGGAAGACTTACATTGATCGCAGCGATCTTGACTAAATGAAAAGAAACTCCATTACTAGAAACAATTTGTCCAAGGAATTGGACTTCATCCTTCCAGAAATGTAATTTAGAAAATTTAGCCTTCAATTGATGATTTCTAAGAGTCTTCAAAACTGATTTCAAATGCGACTCATGCTCTTCCTTGGTCTTTGAGAAGACAAGGATATCATCAACAAAGACTAAAACAAATTTGTTAAGCACATCACCAAAAACACGAAATCAACAAAGATAGTAGGAGCATTAGTCAAACCAAAAGGCATGACTAACCATTCATAAAACCCATTCTCAGTACGGAAAGCAGTCTTGGGAATACTTTCCTTAGTAACTATGAGCTGGTGGAAACCTGTGGCAAGATCAAGCTGAGAGAAAAAAGTAGCATCATAAAGTTGATCAAACATATCATTGATAAAAGGCATTGAATATCTGTTTTTTATAGTGAGCTTGTTCAGCTCCCTATAATCAACATGCATCCTCAAAGAACAATCGGACTTAGTGACAAAAACCACCGCTGCTCCCCATTCTGAATGGCTAGGTCTAATCAGACCTTTGCAGAACAAGTCCTTAATTTGCTTTCCTAACTCAACCTTCTCGCGTGTTGCCATTCTTCTAGGAGGAAGAACTATAGGTCGAGCTTCAGGAATAAGATCAATACGGAAATCAATTTCCCACTTAGGAGGTAAAGCAGTGACTTCACCAAATACATCGAACAAAATCTGACCACATGGGTCGAATGAAGATCACCAGGAGAAGAATCCAGAGAATAAATAAAGCTGCCAGCAAAATCCTGAGGCATACGACACTGAATAATCAAGGGATTCCCTTGATCATCAATAAGATTAACAGACCAGGCTTTACAATAGATATGGGCATCATGCCTACCTGGCCAATCACTTCCAAGCAATAAATCAAAAGCATCGAAGCCCAGAACAAAGAAATCACCACTAAAGCGATGATAAGAATAGAGAAGTTTCACTTGCTTACAAATACTATTAAGATTGGCGGGGCCTCCAATGGTAATTGAAACACATAAAGTACAGAAGCATACTTAGGAGAAAGGAGATGCTCGAACTTATCATGCAAATCAGTAGAAATAAAATTTTGGAAGCTCCATTGTCAAATAAAACATGAACATGATGCTGAAATTAAGAAAAGGTGCCCTAAAGAGTACCTTGGTCATCAGTAGGAGCAGGAGCTGGAGAAGATGCAGAGGTGATAGCAAATATACCGAAAGGCTTACCCTTCTGCTGGGTAGGGCAATCCTTTCTGAAATAGCCATGCTGAAGACAGATGTGGAAGAGATCACGCCTCATCAACCGAGTTGGAGGAGGAACAACATCACCAGCTAAAGTAGGGCAACTATTGGCATAGTGTCCCTTCTGATCACATTTGAAGCAGTGATGGTAGAAAGGTCAACGGGTTGCCTCAGAGAAGGAGAAGATGATGAAGATCCCAAACCCGGATTCTTGAACCAATTCTTCTTCTGCTGCTGGAAATTAGGCTTTCTCATCTTAGATTTAGCAGAGAAGACTGAGATAAAAGAGTACCAACAACACCAGGACCCTTAGAAGTAGGGTTCTCATAACGAATAGCCATATCCATAAGCTTAGTAAAAGTGCCATGGACATGAGAAATGAGACAATCATAATACTCAGGACAAGCACCACCTATGAACTTCTCATTCTTCTTGAGAGGAATGTCTATCAAACCAGGATCGAACATAGAAAGTTCGTTGAACTTCCTCTGATACTCAGAAAAAGGCATGCTTCCTTGCTTGAGATCCATGAACTCCCTATAAAGCTGGGATTTCCCAGCCTCGGACATCCATTTAGCAATGAAAGCATCCCTGAAAAGATGATAGATTAGCTTAGAAAAGGCACGAAAGAGATAAAAAACTGAATTCAAAGAAACACAAGAAGATACCTAAACTGCTTCCAAGTGAGATCAGCCTCGACGATGTTAGTCGTAATAGACTCCCACCAATCTAGGGCAGCCTCCTACAACTGCCATGCCGCTAACTGACGCTTCTGAGCATCAGTAATCTCAAGACTAGTAAATATCCTCCCTAAACTTCGTAACCATTGCTGGGCTTCAATAATACTCTCTGAACCGGTAAACTTGGTTCCACCAAGTTGAGAGAATTCTTTACAGAGAACAGTAAACCTAACAGGTGCAACAGGCTGAGGAGTTAGGGCAATACCACGACCTCTACCCTGGCATTTTCCACGATTCATCCCGAAAAGTCAAGAATGAATTTTTAGGACAAAGGTAAAAAGAAGCCCAAGATAAATTTACTTGGAAAGATATCCTAAAGAAAGAAAATACTAACAAGGTAGATACTAAAGGAAGGAAGTTTAGAAAAATAAACTGTCCTTTAAAACAAGAATTTTTTTTATCAAAATAATCTTTAAAAAATCCTTTGAAAAATCATTTAAAAAAAACAGTTTTCACTTTGAAAATACGTTCTCTCGCAAAGAATGATTCTGAGGTTGATTTCACTCATTCTGGCGTATTTCTACCCTATCTCTAATGAGTTTTTGCTCCACGGGCTAAGGTTTGCCTAAAAACCAAAGCTCTGATACCAACTATAACGACCCACTATTTTGGACCATCCAAATTGACAATAATCCACACATGTTAGACTTGAATAATTCAAAATAACCGATTGTAATAAAATTTTGAGCAAATAAAATCAATTACAATATCACAGACACAGAAATATTAGAATAACTCACAGCGGAAATTAAAATACCATAGTAGTTCATGAAGCTACTATAACAAAGTCTCAAAACAAAAACATAATATTAGTCTGAAAACAAACACAATAGAAATCCCAAATACATAGAAGTCCACTAATACAAGAGCTAAAATAGAACAATTGAAACTGAAATATATAGATAACTAGATAAGCAGAATCTCCAGCGATTCCTAGCTCCAGAAAGAGAAATCCAAAGCTATGAATACTCAGGCTAACCCGAGCATAAATAAAACACAAACACTCGAGTCAGGACATACATACTTATACAATGTAAGCCAACTCAAGTGAACTTCAATAAATGTACAATTAACTTAAAGGATGCTTGGGACTGCCCATCCTCGAAGGATCCGTTAAGCTATTTACCATGTAGTAATATTTCGCTATAATAATAATGTATAACAGTAAAATAAACATACTTTAAAATAACGGTAAGGAGTGACCCAATATTCCCCTTAACACAAAATAATGCCAATAGTCTATACAGTACTATCGTACCTCCAGATTGAGAGGCTACCAGATATACTGCATAGGTACGACACAAATAGAAACTCGTAGTAAAGCTCGGTATGGTAGGTGACAGGGCACAAAAGGCAATGCCATGGTAGATATATCAATTACGCACATGGGCCAGTGGTAACGTAGTAGCCACTATGCCCATGTCGAAACACACTCCCAATCAAAATCGGAGGATGGCCACCAAAATAATCACAAAGTAATAGAATGGTATTGAAGAAATGTGTCTGATCGGAGGAATGACCTTACTTGGCCCAAGATCGCTCATGTTTTAGCCACCTTTTGCCAACTCACGGGAGTCAAGTCACGTTCATATCACAATAGGATCGTCACCACCATCCTACTTCATTCTGGAAACTCCATCGCATACACAGTGTTAAAGTGGTTTTCGGTATCGACGGAGAGTGTGTCCATATCCGATCCCGGTCTCTTTAACAACCAATCGTTATTATAACCCATGGTTACACATTCAAAATTGGTTTATATTTCAAATCAAAATACTTTATTTAACTATTTAAAAGTGAAGTCATTATATTTACAAATCAAATATTCAATTTCTAAAATTTAGCCTTTTCTGAGCTCATTTATTCACTTAAATACATTAAAACAGTGAAATTTCAGCTTTCGCAGCACTTAGAAAATACTACGGTAAGTTACATTTGAAAACAATTCAATTCAATAAGACAACATTTAAAAACTGTTGCAATAGTTCAGTTTTAGTTGAAAGATAGTTCAATTCAGCAAAGATAGCATTTACAAAACTGCTGCGGTAATTCAATTATATTAAAAAAAATCTCATTTCAGCCAACTACACCACTTAACAAGTGCTACAATAGCACTTTTATTAGTTTCAGGTACAAGTTTTAGATTCTACAACTACAACACTTACCAAGTGCTGCAATAGCTCTTAGTTAATTTTAGCCTTTTAGTTCATTTCTGCAACTACAGCACTTAGAAAGTGCTGCAGATTCATTTATTCTAGATTTTAGTTCATTTTTAGAAACGATAACATTTCTGAAGTGCTACTAATAGAATTTCCAGATTTACAATGGACTTTCAGCAATAATTAAACTTCAATTTAAACCATTTCAACTTATAAAATTTCATATTTTCCACTTTAAAATGGTCATTTGAATACCCTTTAACTTATGATTTTTTTATAAAGTAAATTTCACAAATAAATATCAAGTTTCTCAATGCTTCACTTATTTTCATTTACTTTACACGTTAATTTTATTTCTTTCATAAATTAAACTAAATTTCCATTTTATTTTCTTAACTTAACTTTTATTTTTTAACCAAATTTTCCATTTCCACATCAAGTTATATTTCAATTTACACTTTTAAGCATTCATTTATTTGACCATTTTAATTCATAGAAAAATCAATAACACTTTATAAAGTCATTTTAAATTCAAATTTAAATTAAATTATCGTATTTTTACATTTTTAAAATACTTCTAAAATTCCAAAAAAAAATATGTAATAACCACGGGTCTGTATAATATTTTCTAACCTAAGTCAAGTGATATGGATAATATATCATTTCAATCTGTCATTTACATAGAAAAATCCAGGTTCTATCATTTCAAACTCGCAATTCCAAGTTAACTAAAATAAATAAAAATTGCTCAGGCCTATCATTTCATCCCATAATGATTTTTCCTTATTCTAAAGTCCGTTAAGGTGTGTATCATTTCAACCCATAGTGATTCTATTCTACAGGGAACTTGCAGCGTGAGAACAGAATAAAATAAACAATACAGCAACATATAGCAGTATCAGATGATATGACAGGTTTATAAACAAGGGTAAATATTATATGATTCATATCACAGGCAGGTATAACATGATATAATATTTCTACATATTCACTAGTTATCGATTCACAAGTCTATAAGTATGAATGTCAAGCGTGAATACTCACCTTTTCAAGCTGGAGTTAGCAAATCAAAACACACAGATGAATCCAAAAGGTACGGTACAACATGACTTTTGATTCAAGTGAGTGGAGAACCAAAATGTTGATCTTGTAAACAACAAATAAACAAGACTATATAAACATATTTATTCAACACAAAAACATCATTGAAACAACTTGAAATAAAAAACAACAAGGAAAAAGATGACTTGACCATGCCTTAACCATTTAAGTGCTCGACCTAGGGGTTCATATGCTCGGCCATGGCTAGACATAGGCTCGGGTATGGATCAATATGGCGGCTATAAGAAGATGATGATGGTAGTGGGAGTTACAAAGTGAAGAATACATAGGGACAAGGCAAAATAGAGTGGTTTTGTGCACCACTAGGCTCGGCCAAAGGTCGAGTGGGCTCGGCCTTGGTCAGGTACAGGTCTGGTGATGGCTGAAGTAATAGCCAGAGGAGGAGTACTTGTTGGTGTTGGTGGCTAAAGGTGTGGCCGAAGTGATATATGAAGGAGATAGTGAAATTTTAGGCTCGGCTAGGCATTTTTGTGGAATGTTAGCAATTTTTTAAAAGTTTTCATGATAGGATGGTCATGGCCAGTATTGGTCAGAGGAGGTCATGCCATGGATGGTGATGAGGAGGAAGTGATGTGGTGGTCGGTGAAGGTGGTGAAAAGCTTATGGCCGAGCAAAGCACAAGAGGAATCAAGGCAAAAATCAATGGAAAATGAGAAGAAAAGGTAAGAAAAGAAGAAGCCATGACTTACCACAAACTTTCAAAAAATAGAATGGCCGAAAGTTTTGAAATGGTGAGAAGTTTCTCACGTGAATGATGAAGAAAATACATGGCTATGCATAGAAAAATGTACGACCAAAGCAAAATGAAAGGTCAAAAGAAAATGAAAAGCCAAAGGTTAATGAAAAGTCATAAGAAATGAAAAGGTTTTGTCTCTGCAAACTTTTAATTCTTTTAAATTCAAGACAAAAAATAAAACTTATGTAAACAAAATAAAAATGGAAACAAAATAAAGTACAAATGAAAACAAATAAATATTTTTAGAAAAATAGAAAATAAATAAGAAAATAGTTATTTTAATTGAAACTGGAATTAAAAATTGTAAATAATATACAATTAACATTGGAAAATTACCACTACATTTTTAAAAATGTTTTAAAAATGAAGAAATAAAATCAATTTTAAAAATATTTTCAAAATGAAATAAAATCTAATTAATAATATTTTTAAAAATCTAGGGTTGTTACAGATGTTGATGTGGTTTATATCTAGGTTGTGATAAATTATGAGAAATCATAATGAAATGGTTGATGAATAGAAATGAATTCATATAATATGTGTATGGAGTTTATTTAGCCTCTTAATGGTTTTTAAAATATAAAAGTTTGAAAATGAATATTATAATAATATAACATTATGATATGATTTAAAAGTGAAAAAGAGATTTAATATAGAAAATATTGAGTTATATGATTGAAAAAGGTTTATAAATGTTTTGTAAACATTAAATTTAAATTTGGAGAAGTTTCGACAAATATTGAGTTTAGAGTCGAAATAGGCGCATCGTGTAATAGTAGTTCGAGATTTCACGCCGTAAAAGTTAAATTCTTCTATAGGATGGAATCAGAGTCGGATTTATTTGCAATAAGAATTTTCTAAACTCTTATAACTATAGTTTTCAAACAAAAGATAATGATCGAGATTTCGTTTAATAGATTTAAAATATGCGCAAATAAAATTTTCAAGAAAATGCGGTTTGGCAGTTCTGTGGCCAAAGTCGCAAATGTTTTAGATATGTATTTTTAAAATATTTTAAAATATGGAATAAATCTTAGAAATCATTTAAAATGTTTTAAAAGTTATTTTCGTAATAAAAAATTAATTTCCAAACGATAAAAGTCATTTTGATTAATATAGCTTAAAAAAGCATTTTTCTTAGCTCTTTTCCGTAGCACTTTTCTATAACTTTTGAATTGCAGTTTTAAACGTAACCGTTCTCTTCCAAATCATTTTTAAATGTTTTCAAATGATCAATAAAGTATTTTAAAGGTAATTTAAGAAATTTATGTAGTGGTAAAATGATTAATGATTTAGAGTCGATCAAATAACTTGACCGTCTTATGGGTGTCAGAGAGATAATGTCCAGGCATGACTTTGGGAAACTAGTTTCCTACTCTCCCTGGTTATCCGCACTAGCCCGATTGAGGGGATAGTAAATTTAATTTACTCGGATCTAAATTTTCCAAAGTTTGAAGGATATAATTTTCCTAATATACATAACTTGGATTTTATGAGGATAATCTTCTTCTACTCGGTGTTAAAGCCTGAAGAGGGAACTCGTAATATTTGTGGAATTTAAAAGGTGATTTCACCGTTATTCTGCCTATAGTACTAGTTGAATACGAGAATTGATATTGAGTAGAATTAGATTATTTGCATGGATTCTACTCACTTAATATTCACTGGTTTTTGGATTAACATCCTAGATAACAAGGTTTTAACTCAGTCAAAGTTTTGAGTTTTGAATTAAGAAATCTTTGCAAAGATTTAAATAAATGATTTGGAATTATTTTAATTTCTATACTTGAATTAATCATTTTGGGTTTGTAGTAAACTATATCTTAAATAACATCATTTTTGACATATTTAAAAATTATGTTTTAGAAATAAGAAATCTTTGATTAAGATTTAATAAATGATTTGGAAATATTTTCCTAAGTAAAAGGTTAATTGATTTGGAATTATTACAAGATTAAAAAAGTTTAATTTTACCAAATGATTTGATAAATGAGGCTTAATGATTCCACATACTGTTAAGAAGATAAAAGAATAATTAAATAAATATATCTCTAAGAGATATTTATGAATGAATGATGAATTAAATTGAATGATGATTGATAGCCATATATGAACTTAACATCTTTTTAGTCGATGAATGGTTTGAAGGAACCAGGTCGGTTTTGGGTAACTCCTATCCAAAAAACCCTTTGAACCAATGTACTCGTTCGAAAATTAAGACATGTTGAAGATGATGATTATTGAAGATGAAAGAACTTCATAGCGAAAAGACTGCTTGTTGATATTCTCTGGGTAGCTCCCAATATAGAGACATTTATTATAGCAATGGTCCTATCATGTTTTGAAATCTTCGGATTGTAAGGATTACTCAATACTAATGGTAGTAGGAGGGGTGCCTTCGGCTTCGTTTTGTCCCAGAACGAACTTTGTGGCGGTGAAGGCAACTTCTCTTAGCTTAACACCATTTCTTGAGATGTACGAGCTCAGGAGTTATACATTGTTAGAAATCAGTAGTGTGATTAAGGAATTGCAATGTGGCATTCTAAGTGGAATGCGCTTTATGGAAGAATAAAGTGTGGCTTTGTGAATAACAAAGTGTGGCTTTAAAACCGAGCATAGTCTCACGAGTCTCACACCTTGGAGATGATACGGGTAATTATATAGTCTACAGGATATAAATTTCAGCTATCGGTTGTATGAGTATGGAGGAGTCCAGTGGAATCTAGATCCTCAAGGAATTTATTGCCCCATTTATTTGAATATTGTAGCCAACTTGCGAAAAGTGATAAGACTACAAGATATTGGTAGTGTAGCAAGTGCAGTTCCAAGTGACTTGCTTGAAAAAGAGATTAAGGCACCGTGGGAACTATGTTTTCTATGCGTGGATTGAAGGAAAAGACCACTACTTCCCTATCGTGTTGGAAATCCAATTCAAATACGAGCTTTACGATTTTGATTGTAATCCTAAAATAGCTATATTGCTTTGCAAACATTTCAGCTACCCCTTTGGTATCATATATTCCATCTGGTGTGTTTCGTTGACTAGTCTGAATAAATTACCATAGAGTTAGTCTGGATATTGAAACTTTATTTTGATATATTACTTGAAAAGTGTTTTCAAAAGAAAGTCATTAATAATAATATCAAAGTGTTTTTTTGTATAAAGTATTTTAGTTATCATAACATAAAAACCCGTCCGTATTAATGTGTCGGTGTGGTCTTATGAGATACCCTTCTTTTCAATGGTTTTGATTTTCATCAGCATTTAAAATTTCGAGTATCTCATGCTAGTTTATTAAGCCTGATCCGGGTATTTTTAATACTCGGGTCAGATCCGAGTAGTTTCAAGTTTACTTGAAGACGCTTGGAGTTTCCAGAGGAAAGCTGGAGATCTTCATCTACATATGACCGCATTCTATTACCCGCTGCATCTATTACATTTGTTTGTTTGGCTTTCAGCATTTGTAAGGACATAGATTCATAACTGTCCAGGTTGAATCTAGGTTAGACTGCGATATTGTGTTCAAAATTTCCACTGTAAAGATTTTATATTGAAATATCATACAGTATCCCATGTGTGTGATTCTATTCTTTATTTTCTTCTACCATTAAAAATCAGGCTTTTCGGCACTCGGATTTGCGGCACAACGATGTATTCATGTCGATTTTTGAGCGTAGAAAACCCCGTTCGTTACAATTTACCTTCTTTATATTCAGTTTTTATTCTCTACTTAGGGTGACTAGTAATATGCACTCTCACACTTATATATAAGTTGCATTATATAAAGATCCTATAGACATTCATTTGGTATCAGAGCACGGTTATTTCAACCTACAATTATATATATTTGAAAAATCATTAATATGGCAAGTACTTCTCAAGAAGTTCAATCAGCTGTTTGTCCTCCACTATGAACCTGGTTCTAACTATGCTTACTAGTCAACTCGTATGAGAATTTTTATGGAAGCAAATGGGTGATAAATATGGCTAGGAAGTCAAAATAAATATGAAGCACCTAACGCCAATAATAGCACTTGTACTGATGCACAAAAACTAGTGGCATCTAACAGTGCCAAAGCTATGAATGTATTGTTTTGCTCCCTTGACAAAAATGAGTTTTCACGTGTCATGCTTTGCACCACTGCATATGATATATGGCTCACTTTACAAGTCACATAGGAAGGCACAACCAAAGTCACACAAACTAAATCCTCAATTTTACAAAACCAATTTTCATCTTTAAAAATGAAAGCAAATGAATCAATTATTGACGTGTATGCTAGATTTCAAACCATTTAACACGATCTTAAAGCACTTGGAGTCAAATTCATAGATTTTGATTTATCCCTATGAATTTTAAACTTTTTGACAAATGAATATGAAAGAAATGTTTTAGCAATTGAAGAAGCTAACGATCTTTCTAAACTCAAAGTCGAAGAGCTAATAGGAAATCTGATGCCCTATGAAGCTAACTCGAAGGCTAGAAAAGATCAAAATCATGAAAAGAAAAACACAACATTCCAAGCAAGTAAGGAATATTCAAACTTAGAAAAAGATGAGTTTGTTTTTATTGACAATTAGTACAACAAATTCAAGAGTTCAAGAAGATAACCATATTTCAAAATGTTGGAAAACCAAACTTCTCAAATCAAACATCGATTAAATGTTACGAGTGTGGCTAATTTGGCAACATGAAAAAGGAATGTCTACAATTCAATAATTATAAAAAGAAAAGTATGTTTGGAAGATCCAAGAAAAAGAAAAGAGCTTTTCAAGTAACATAGGACGATTTGGATTCATTTCCTTCATCTAACAGTGATAGTAAAAGCGATTCGAAATAAGCAAATGTGTGTTTTTATAGCTAACACTGATGAGGTATGCCCTAAACTTACTTATGATAAAATAACGTAAATCATCATTGAATTAGATGATAAGTATAGAGAATCAAAAATTTTAAATAAGGAATATATAGGAAAGTTAACTACGACAGAATTATAAATTGGATTATTAAAAGATGAAAAAAAAATCTTAGAAGAAGAATTAGAAATTACTCAAAAAAAATATGCAACGTTATTATCCCAAAATGACATCTTATTGCATGATTTAGAAAATTATAAGTTAGAAAAAATTAATCTTGAAAAAGAACAACTAGAATTACAAGCAAGTTTAGATTCTAGCAATATTGAAATTTATGATCTTAAAAGTAAGATAAGATAACGAATAATGTGACAGAATTCAACAAAGGAATTCTTTTATAGAAAATTTGATGTAAACATCTAAACATTTGGAAATCGAAATGGATTGGGTTATAAAAGCATATAGAAGTCAATTAATTATAGCGCATTATACACCAAATTCAAATAGCCAAAGTTAGAAACTAAGATTAAGAATTCATACACAAATATGGTCAAAATATGGATTCCTAAAACAAATAATAAACTAATTAGACAAAAGAATATTGATAAATATTTAAAGAAAGTTTTATACAACAATAATTACATTTCTAAAGGAACCAAATCCTCATGGATATGACTATCTTCTTCCACTAACACATCGGACTCTAAACAAGAATGTGGGTATCAATCAAAATTTTCTTATTTTGCAGGTACCCAATATTAAAATGTAAAGAGAAGTGGATACTCATAGTGGTTACTCTAAGCACACGTTTGGAAATGCTCATATGTTATCAAATATGACATACACCGACGGTGACACTGTGATATCCGAAAATAATTCAAAAGGATTTGTCATCGGCATTGGAGAAGTCATCAGTATCGGTATTGCTAATTCTCCTATAATTACTAATGCTTTATTGGTAAAAAATCAGAAACATAACTTATTAAGTATAAGACAATTATGCGATAAAGGATTTAAAATTGATTTCGAGGAAAACAAATGTAGTATCTTTGACCAAAATAAAAATCTATATGAATGTGCTTAGCTGCAAATCATGATGATCCATGGTTATGGCATAAACGTTTTTGTAACATATTTTATAAATATCAACAAACTAGCTAATAATGAATTAGTTAGAGGATTGCCCAAAATCAACTACAAAGTTAAAATCCTGTGTGATGCTTGTCAATTTGGTAAATTAAGAAAAGTATTTCAAATATAAAAGAAAATTTCCATAAGGAAACCTCTCCAACTACTTTATCTAGATTTATTCGAAATAAAACATTCAATAAATCATAACCAATATGCTTTTATGATTGTTTACGATTTTTCAAGATATACTTGGACTATTTTTTAAACATAAATGCGACAGTTTTGACATGTTCAAAATTTTTATTAAATGAATTAAAAAGTTGATGAATTTAAAAATTAAAAGTATACAAAGCGATCTTGAAGGTGAATTTGAAAATGAACTATTTACAAACTTTTGCAACAAAAAAGGAATTAGTCATAATTTTTCATTTGCATGTACACCACAACAAAATGAAGTTGTAGAAAGGAAAAACCAAACTTTACAAGAATGCGCATGAACTTTACTAAATAGTAGTAACCTACCAATTTTTTTTGAGCCGAAGCTGTTGCTACTGCCTGTTATGAATTGAATCATTTAACATATTAATCAATGACTAAAAACATATGCTATGAAATATCTTTTATAAAGAAACCTGAAGTATCGTGTTTTCGAGTATTTGGATCAAAGTTTTTTTTTATTTTAAACACAAAAGACTATCTAGGAAAATTCGATTCTAAAGCTGATGAAGGAATTTTTTTGGCTATTCAGATCAAAGTAAAGCATATAGAATTTTTAATAAACGAACAAACATTATAGAAGAAAGTCTTCATGTTTATTTAGATGAAAATTTTAAAAATAATAAAATAACGATAATAATTTAAAACTTATGTACCCATACATGAAAATAATGAAAATAATAATAATACCAATAACAATAATGATAATGTGATAACGTCAGCACCTCCAATATTAAAAGACCATCCAATTGATAATATTATCGGTGATTTAAATATAAAGCTATAAAGCAGAAAATAGTTAAATCCAATGAGTCATGCTGCATTGATATCAAATTCTGAACCTAAAAATTATATAGAAGCATCAAAAGATGATTTTTGAATTATTACAATGCAAGAAGAACTTAATCAATTTGAAAGGAATGGCACATGGAAACTTGTACTGATACCAAAGGATCAATCTGTAATAGGAATAAAATATATTTTTATAAATAAAATGGATAAAATGGAAACATTGTTCGAAATAAAGAAAAATTAGTTGATCTAGGATATAATCAAGAAGATGTAATTGATTATAAAGAGACATTTGCTTCGGTAGCACGTCTCGAAGCAATACGAACTATAGTAGCTCTCACACATCATCATAATTTTAATTTTTTTCAAATGGATGTAGAAAGTGCATTTTTAAATGGATTTATAAAAAAAGGTCTATGTTGAACATCCCCTGTTATTTGCTCACAAGAAATATCTTGATCATGTATTTAAACTTAAAATGGCTCTATATGTGTAAAACAAGCATGTCATGCTTGATATGAAAGGTTAAAAACACATTTACAAAATTCTAATATTCAAATTTGTAAAATTAACTCTACTTTATTTGTAAAATGATAAAATAATGAAATATTAGTTTTATAAATATACATTGGCGACATTATATTGGATCTACAAATGAAAAATTATGTAATGAATTTTCTAACATTATGAAAAATGACTTTGAAATGTCATATATGGGTGAATTAAACTACTTTTGGGTTTCTAAACAAGACAACTAGAATATGAGATATTTATAAATCAAGCAAACTGTCATCGAGATTTATTATAACACGTTGGAACTGAAAATACTTCAATTAAACCGAGTCTGATGAGTACTACTTTTAATTTATATAAAGTTGAAAACGGAAAATATTATGATAAAATATTATACCGAAGTATGATAGGATCCATATTGTACTTAATGGCCAATAGACCGAACATCATGATGAGCATATGTTTACATGCACAATTCCAAGCATAACCGAAGAAATCACATCATCGAGCGGTTAAACGAATTTGAAGATACTTAACCAACACCAAAGATTATGGTATTTCCTACCCGAATGGCAGCTCGTTCGAACTAGTGTCATACAGTGATGCTGATTTCGGTGGTTGCAAAATGGATAGAAAAAGAATGGCACATGTCATTTTATAAGTCAATCTTTAATTTTGTGTTTTAGCAAAAAAAACTATGTTTCTCTCCCAACATGTGAAGCTGGGTATATATCAACAGCCTTAGCCTGTACACAGTAATTTATATGCAACAAACTTTTCGAGATTTCGGTAAAATTATAACCAGCTCTCCTATATATTGTGATAATACTAGTGCTATAAATTTATCCGAAAATCCAATTAACTATTCTCGTACGAAACATATCAACATTCGTCACCATTTTTTAAGAGATAATGTTGAAAAAGGAATTATCTCTTTTGAATTTGTTAACATTCAAAATTAAATTGCCGATATTTTCACCAAACCGTTATGTGAATCAACCTTCATAAATCCGTGATGAGATCTTGGTATATATTCAATTAATGAATGAATTAATTAATGTATGCCACATTTATTCATCATCATAAACATTATTTTTCTATAACTTAAATTTAATTCAATCAATCTTTTTACAACCATAAAAATAAAACAATTAACAAGTTAATGGTTAGAATAACTCTATCCATTCAAAATTCTACCTATCGATAGATTATTTTATCTATTTATATATGATTAAAGAAAAATAAAATTATAAATATTATTTACAAATTTAAATAAAAACTAATCATGTCTTCTGATCATGGCTCCACCTATTCAACTATCGAATTTAGCTCACCTTCACCAGATAGCACCTATGTATCACCAACTAAAACCACACCTCCATTAATTTGATCAGCCTCGTTAAACATTATGGCATCACCGATATATTATACCGGCTTCTCTCCTAAGGAAAATAAAGCCAAATGAGTAATTGATCTAGAGTCAACATCTCTTAACGCCAAAGTTATGCAATATATCATTATCAACAAGAAATAATGGGAGTTAAACGAGAAATGTATTGTGAAAGACAAAAAATGTATTATAGTAATTTGCGGTTATTCACCAACAAAAAATTGCATTCATAAAAAAATGCCTTGTTTAACAGAAACTCCTATAAAAGCTTCTAACAATACTTCAGGTTATTTATGCAAGCTAGGACCGTCAAACCAAGTCTGGATTGATACTTCGGCTCATCCAAATTGGTCTCCACTTAAGCCTCAAGATAAGCAAAATAAACAAAACACTTGGGATCAATCTAAAATCAAAAGTTCTTCCGACGATAATTAATTCTTTATACTTATATGTATAAACACACTTATATATAGACATAAAAATAAAAAACCATATAATATATAATTTTTTGTATGCTTACTGGTTATAATAATTGTTTTTACGATGAATCTATTCAATTCAGTTCAAATAAAAAAAATTCAAACATCAAAAGCAAATATTTAAATTCTGCCTCCCCATAGACGTCTACGAAGAAGAGACAAATTCTGTCATATTGCTTGGGAAAACAATACAAACTGATCTCAAACGTCTACCACTCCTTCTCAGACGCTTGAGCGAACTATCGGCTACTACCAAAGGCCAATCATATATGTTTCTTTTACCCTCACTTTAACTATTTACTAAACTATCTTCAAATCTAAAACTCCAACTCTAAAACCCTAACTTTCCAAAACTCTAATTCATCAAAAAATGCTCCCAAAACAAAATATCCCATTAGCAAAAGGTCAAAGAAAGGTCAATCTTCATCCTCTCAAGAACTGAAATAGCACATTACAAAAAAGAGATTTGAAGAACTGAAACAAAAAAGGCTCCATTCTACCGATTATGCAAGTTTGGAGAATGTGGTATTCAAGAACTCACTAAGGCCTCTGGTTGTTGAGATTTAATCAATTTTGATGAAAATGACGTACAAATTGATCATTTGCCATCTTTCTTTTTTACGCAAACTTATGTAGTAATGATATTTGGACACCTAGGAATGAAGATGGTTGGTTATGGGCAAATGTTTAAGGTCATGTTTTGAAAATTAGGGTAAACATAATTGGTCGTTTACTTGATTGTTCCTCTACTGGGCTTGATTTAGAGGAAACTCCCGACAAAAGAAATCTGCCACGTGATGAAATAACACATCAAATTTAGGAGATAGAGTGCCACAGTGGAAATCTATATGTTTACGCCCTAAAGCTAGGACTAAATCACATGATAATCAATATGATAATTCCCCGCTTAAGAACTTTGAACAAATATACGAAAATGACATTAAAGCCCTGTATGGTGGGATTCAAGTAAACTGGGCTAAATTTATTCATGACGAGTTAAATGTTTTAGGTCTCACCATCGACGCACGATTATATATGCTCCATATATCATGCGTCTCTTACACGGTCTATGGGTACATTCTTATATTTCTCATTTTGAAAAAATCCCTGTCAAAGAAAGTGATATATATATAAGGTTTTTATTTTTAATGTACCTTCCCGAAAGATCAACTCCAATCATATCGCTGGCACAATGGACTTTGCAACAACGACAATAAATGTATCCGGTCCCTACTCAACAAACTCAACCATTTTCTCCTCCAAAAAAAATCATTCAACTTGTCCTTCACAACACATTGGCTCCTCTTATCATACTACTAAATACTATTCCGATTTGGAAATTCAAGAAGCTCGCATTGAACCGCTGCCAAATGAATCCATCCATGAATTAAAGCTTCGAAATCAAAAATTAACCATCGTCGACCAGCGAGCTTTAAATAATAAAATGACTAGTTTGGAACGATCTTTTTCAACAAGAATGACTAAAATGGAAAAAACTTTGGAAAAGTTTGTCTCCACTTTAGGAAAAGTGATGAGAAAAGTACGTAGCCGATCATCGTCTTCTCCTTCACCTTCACCGCCTTCTCGATCACATGCACCAACCTATCATGCTCATAACCCTCATGATGGAATTTCTCATGATAAAGACAAAAATATTTGTCAAGACCAACCGATAGAAGAGGAAGAAGATAGTGATGATATGTCTTTGTCCGATCCTAACCAACCTCACCAACAACATTATATGGCTTTCCAAAGGCTTTTAATTCAAGAAAATGAAGAATACAATGATCAAACTCAATGGCCATCTGAATACCAACAAGATCCATCGGCCTACCAGCAATATTATAAAAACTATGGCGGAATATCCTATTCATCAAATCGGTATGACTAGCTTCTTTCATTTGCTCTCTTTTCTTTTGAACTATTCTATTTAATTTTTATGTATTATTGTACTACTTATATTTTTATATATGTTATTGAACTCGTGTTAATTCTCATTGACTTACCTTATATTCTATTTTTTGTTTAACATGTTTATATGTTGTTTATATATCTAATTTATGTTGTGTATAATTTCTTTTATAATGTTTTGATGATGACGAAATGGGAGAAATATATGCATATACATAGGGGAGATAATATTAAGGCGGAGTTATTTTATCACGACTAACGATTGTATAGTTGTTATCATCAAAAAGCGGGAGAATGTTAGAACCTCCATTCTATGGTTTTAATAACAACCACTATACAATCACATATATTGATATATCTTCTCAATTTACAGAAGAGATCATTATGCACAAAGATTGTTACCCCGCCTTTTAGCAAGGCCGTGATATCAAAAGATTAACTAGAAACCAAAGACAGTTCTCCTCGATTGCCAGTTATGTACAGGTCAGCTATGGATGTTGGTAAATTTTTCTTTTGTTTGGATCAAGCTACAGTTGGTATGACATGATAAACAAAGCTATAAAAGCCAGCGTTTCAAATTTCAGGTCAATTGGAGTTCTTATGCTCAAGATATGATCGATGCAACCCGAGATAAGTGGTGATTTGTATCCATGGAAAGAAGTCTTGTTCGTATCCACCCAGGCATATCCCACTTCGTACCCATCCTATTCGTGTCAATCCGAGGTGGTCATATTCGTATCCATCATGATCGAATCGATTAAGGAAGACTTATGCTACTCATATCCATCAGCATACCTCGTGTCCGTGCCATTTTGTATCCATCATAGTCCTTGTTCGTATCGATCGTAAGAAAGGTTAGTCCGTGTCCATCCACCCTATAGACCACGATCGTATCCATCAAGTTTGTGGTTGTGCGAATCGATGGTGCCTATAAGCTTTCATATCCATCCTAGTCCTAGTTCGTATAGATCAAGATCACTTAAAACGAGTCACTTCATATCAATCAAACTGCGACGATCGATACGAAGAACGCCACCAAACATCGATATGAATAAGGTCTGGAATAAATGGACACAAATGGAGTATTACAGATGGATACGAAGGAAGTTTAAACGGACGAAGGCTCGGTCAACGTGGCAAAGAACACGGATCTCCCCTATTTTATTGTTCCATGTCGACGAACGAGCACGTGCCTTTTATCGACACGAAAGAGATGGAGACGAAATCATGGATATGAACTCGATAGCCTTCGAAAAACACGAGCTTGCATCGATCATAACTCACAATCAGCAAGTCCAAATGCTATGAAATTTTCGCAGGAGCTTACGTACAAGCCAAAAAAGGTCCACACCAAATTTCGACTCCGTTCGACAAAATCTTGATTGATACGAATTACATTCATATCGATCACGGTCGTATCGATCACGGATCGAATCGAAATCACCTGAGATCGATCGTATAGGCCCCCACACGTGCCAGAAGAAGTCTCCCAAAATTTGAGCGAGATATTTGCAGCCTACGCCTATAAATAGAGCCCCAGGGCCTATAGAAAAAGGATCTTTTGGCTTTCGAACATCCAGACTCTGCCGGAATCAACGTTGCACTCCATTACTGTTGTTGTACTCGAATTTTATCACTGTAATCCGCTGTAATCCTTTGTAATCAGCCAGTGAATAACAGTAAAGTCATCAACTTCAAAGTGAGCGTAGGATGGATTGCCGAACCACTATAAAATCTGTGTTTTTTTACTACTTTCTGCTGAATTTTCTGAGTATTCTTCATTGATACTTGTTTACATACTCGTTATTTGTGATTGTGAACTGGTGCTATCATCGACAGTCGGGTGTTTGTAACCGATTTTGGCGCAAACATTTTGGTGCTTTCACTGAGAATTGAGCTCAGGGATTCTACCGTTTGGAAGTCGAATTTAAAGGCTTAAGGATTCAGATCTGAAGAGCTATGACAAGGAAATCAAGTAGAAGGCAAAGAGCAGAAAGGAGTCAGCATGAGGGGGGTCAAGAGGCTTCCCTAGGAGCGAACCAAGCCTCGGTCTTCATCATCAGAGATGAGACGGAGATGATGATGGGAGCTATGCATGAAGAGCTTCTAAAGAGGCAGGAAGAGATGATACAGAATTTACTTCGAGGAAGTGGACAGACTAGGGTGCAGAATCAAGCTAACGCAGCCATAGGAGATGCTGGAGACAGGGATCGGGAGCACGGAGCGACCAAAATTCAGAATGGGGCAGGGCCATTTGGCACAGCCTCAAAACTAAGGGGCACTTACCCGAAACATGTAGACCCAATCCCAGGAAGAAACCAAGAGGAGCTATGCAAAATGGCATTGACAGAGAAATGAATGCTCGTTTAAGAGGGTAGATTCGTGAACTCAAGGGGCAAAGCAGAAGTAATAGACAAGGGCTGCATGTTGACGATAGTGACAGATTGAAAGAGATAGTCAGACAGGCTATGAGAGGTAGACTAGTGAATAGAGATCTGGAGAATATGAATAGGAGTCCCTTTGCTCCTACGATCAGTCAAGCCAGTAATCCACCAGGATTCAAACTACCCACATTGCAAATGTATAATGGGAGGACAGATCCTATGGTTCATCTGATGAAGTATATGAGGCATATGGAAGTGCTGGGGGGCATCCGAGGAGGTCATGTCCTAGTGCTTTCCTTTGTACCTGGCAGACATTGCAATGCTATGGTTTAGACAACTGGAGAGTGGCTCCATTGGAACGTGGACCGATTTGACTGAAAGGTTTATCAGGCAGTTCAGGGTTCACGTTTCGAGACCCAAGAATGTGATGAGTTTGGCAACACTGAAGCAAATAACCGGGGAATCTTTGAGGAGCTTTTTGACGTGGTTCAATGCAGCGGCAGCATCGGTGGATCGACCAGATCCAACCATGGTTTTGATGCCAGCCGTATCTGGCATAGCTAACGGCACAGAATTTACGTTGAAAAGGGATCCCCTTATTGATTTAGGAGAATTTTATCATGAGGACGAAAGATTTTTACGATTAGAGGATGCAAATGCTGAAAGAGAGGAAGGAAAGGAATCGATGTTTTTGCAGTTAAGGGCGAAATTCCTCCTGAAAAAGGTGTAGGAACTGGTACAGGGAAACAAAAGGCTGAGGATAACGATGATGGATCAATGCAACCACGAAAGGAATCAAGATTCACCTCGTATACGGAGATGAACGAGACTTTGGAATGGATCTACCAGTACACCAGGGGGAAGGTTCCTTATCAAAGCCGATAAGGAGAGACCCGACCAATAATGAGAGGAGATTAGAGAAGTATTGCTTATTCCATGAGTTGAATGGTCATAACACGAATGATTGTAGGCACTTGGAAGATGAGGTTGAGGGACATATCCAGAATGGTCTGCTATCACATTATGTGAAAAGGGGAACAACCATGATGAAATGAGAGCGGCCACCACCTGCATCAATTAGGAGCTGCTCAGGATCGGGGCGTCAACTTGTCATCAATTGATGGAAATAATGAGGAAGAAGTGGCAAAGTACACACCAATACGATTAAGTCATTTACACATGTATAGGACTGCGAACGATCCTCAAGCATGCTCTGATACGACTTCCAATCGCGTTGTTGAAGGTGTTTGCACTTTGACGTGTCTATTTTGCTTTTGTTTTCTATTTTCTGACGTTAGAACTTGATTTTTTTGAACATTTCTGTTGAAAGACTTAGTTGAATGGATATTTGATTTTAATAATTCTGAAACGGCCAAGTCACTTCACGTGTACGATATCGCGAACGGTCCCCAGGCATGCTCTGAGATGGCGATAAAACGGCATAACAAATGATTTAGAAATTCACTCGAACGTGAAATTTGGCATTAACGATACTAAATCTCCCCGAGCACACACACAATTCGCCTCAAATGGCACTCGACCGCGAACGGTCACAATTCGTCTCGACCGGCACCCGACCGTGAACGGTCGCAATTCACCTCGAAAGGCACCCGATCGTGAACAGTTACAACTCGCCTCGAACGGCACCCCGACCACGAATGGTCACCATTCGCCGCGACTGGCACCCGACTGTGAACGATCATATATCACCTCAAATTCCATACGATCTTGAGCGATCGTCATTCATAGTCAGGTAAGACTATCATTCTCTTTGCAGGACATTAGCAGGATACGAGCATCCAGCTTATCGAACTACAAAACACGCCTTCCTATTGCAAGGCATTTTTTAGAGGGCAATTGTCATCTCGCCTTTTAGCAAGGCCGTGATATCAAAAGATTAACTGGAAACCAAAGACAGTTCTTCTCGATTGCCAGTTATGTGCAGGTCAGCTATGGATGTCGGTAAATTTTTCCCATGTCCGGATCAAGCTACAATTGGTATGACATGACAAACAAAGCTATAAAAGCCAATGTTTCAAATTTCAAGTCAAACGGAGTTCGTATGATCAAGATACGATCGATGCAACCCGAGATAAGTGGTGGTTCGTATCCATGGAAAGAAGTCTTGTTCGTAACCATCCAGGCATATCCCACTTCACACCCATCCTGTTTGTGTCAATCCGAGGTGGTCTTATTCGTATCCATCACGATCGAATCGATCAAGGAAGACTTAAGCTATTCGTATCCATCATCATACCTCATGTCCATGCCATTTCGTACCCACCTTAGTCCTTGTACGTGTCAATCGCAGGCAAGGTTAGTCCGTATCCATCCACCCTATAGACCTCGTTCGTGTCCATCAAGATTGTGGTTTTTCGAATCGATGGCATCTAGAAGCTTTCGTATCCATCCTAGTCCTAGTTTGTATCGATCAGGATCCCTCAAAATGAGTCACTTCATATCGATCAAACTACGACGATTGATACGAAGAACGCCACCAAACATCGATACGAATAAGGGTTGGAATGAATGGATGCGAATGGAGTATTACAGGTGGATACAAAGAAAATTTACAAGGATGAAGGCTCAGTCAACGTGGCAAAGAACATAGATCTCCCGCAGTTTATCATTCAATGTCAACGAATGACCATGTGCCTTTGATCGACAGGAAAGAGATGGAGACGAAAATCATGGATGGAACTCGATAGCCTTCGAAAAATACGAGCTTGCATCGATCATATCTCACAATTCACAAATGCAAATGCTATGATATTTTCGATGGAGCTTACGTACAAGCTAAAGAAGGTCCACGTCGAATTTCGACACCATTGGACAAAATCTTGATCGAGTCGAATTCGCTTGGGATCGATTGCATGGTCCCCTTATGTGCCAGAGAAGTCTCCCAAAATTTGAGCGAGATATTTGCAGCGATCCCTATAAATAGAGCCCCAGGACCTACAGAAAAAGGATCTTTTGGCTTTTGGATGTCCAGACTCTGCCAGATTCAACTTTGCACTCCATAACTGCTGTTGTACTCGAATTTTAACAGTGTAATCCGTTGTAATACTTTGTAATCAATGAGTGAATAGCAATAAAGTCATACTTCAAAGTAGACGTAGGCCGGATTGCCGAACCACTATAAAATATGTGTTTTTTTAAGCAAACAAAGATATCGGGACTCAAAGAAAAACAAAGACTTATAGACAATACCGAGGTCATACTAATGTGTTAATAGTCTTAGATAAATAATGTAAGATCTCCTTGAGCACACACATGTAAAATTCAAATACACAAGATTTGCGTCATAACTTGTTTTGCTTCTAGAATTGCAAGCCATAGACATTTATGGTTTTCCAATAGCTGCGACAAGGCTCAAGAAAGTTACTCGTGAAGCCACATACATCTCTGGAAAACTAACAGATATATGTGATAAGTCTTGGGATTACTATCCCCAAAGCCACAGACTTCTGTGGTTTTTCAATAGAGGCCTGTCATTTGGGCAATTGAAAATTCTAAATAGTTGCTTCCGTTCAATTAAATAATCTCATCTTTTCATCAAAAGGTTGTAGCCATTAAATTGAATAGAGTTTATTAATGGTAACAACTCCTCATCTGCATCTCCTTAATCCTATAATTACTTTAAAGATTGGGATTTACAAATTAACTATTCTCCTGATTTCTTATTGCTCTCTATTTACATATGTGTTGCGACGACCCACATTTTGGAAGGTTTAAATCGACAATAATCCATACATATCCATCTTAAACAATCCGGAATGTAGATAATCAATGTGGTTAAAT
The DNA here is from genome assembly GCA_030765085.1 of Allium cepa. Lineage (NCBI taxonomy): Eukaryota > Viridiplantae > Streptophyta > Magnoliopsida > Asparagales > Amaryllidaceae > Allium > Allium cepa. Next base: position 636,952,451 of record CM060934.1, on the reverse strand, counting down.
GAGAAAAATAAGAAAAGAAAAAGACAACAAACAAAGAATCTCACAGCAGAAACGATAAAATATAATAATCAAATAGCATTTCTTGAAGCTGTTTACGATACATTTGATTATAATCTATACACATTTACCATGGTTATATACACACACACATTAGTGATAAGTGATCAAGATACATGATAGCACGAATAAGGGAATAATAATACTAGTAGTATACCGAAATCTTCATCTTTGTCCTCTTGAGAATAATCTTCAATAGACTGAAAAAACTCAGGACTGACCCGAGCATAATGAAAAGACAAAACACTCGAGTCAGGACTACAATACTCTTATGTTAGTCAAATCAGTATCACAAAATATGATTGCAATAACTTAAGAGATGTTACGGGATTTTCCATCTCCTAAGGATCCATTAAACTATTTATATATAATAGTATATGCTATAATAGATAAGGTCTATTAGTAAAATAAATATCAAAATATCTTTAAGGCTTTAAATGGATCCACCTTAACACATTTTTATAGTTTTAAACCAAAGTCATAATGGGCTCGTATAGGGGTAAGTATGATAAGTCACGTATGGCAATGCCCAAGGTAGGATTTTACCAGTTTACCCTTTCTGGCAGGTCGTAACCCATCATAGTCGACATAGACAATCAATCCAACCGACAAAAGGTGTAACCATCGAATACAAAATCACAATAGTAATACGAGGGATCAACGTCGCTAGAGGTAGCTAACCTCAATGGCTAGACATAGGCTCTGTTTTGGTCATTTTAATTATGACATGAGTATCAAGGCTGTCTATCATCGTTCTCCTACTTCATTATAGTAAACATCACCAATTCAACCACTACAATCTGGATATCATCCATCGTATACATGGTTGTCAAAGTGGTTCCAATATTGGCAAAGAGTATGCCAATAAGAGGCCCCAGTCTCTTTAACAACAAAACGTTTTACACACAGGTTGATACTTTTACGAAAATAGTTCGTACTTGATATCAGAATATCATATTCGCTTCATAATCAAATCCATTTTGAAATTTACCATATTTTCTTTAAAAATCATATTTTACTTCAAAATGTCAATAATTTGATATATTGATTTCGCTTCGAAATTTGATTCAAATTACAATTTAGGTTACAACTTCACTTTAACCCAATTGGTATTTAAATCCAAGATTTAGATATAAACATACCACCTTTTTAACCATTTTGTACTTTAGAAAATACTTTTAGATAGTTTTAAAATAGTTAAATAGTTAAAAAAGTTTTATAGCAAATAATGTGAGTATTAAAAATAGTTTATATAGTTTAAATAGTTTGGAAAATCAAAATAATTTGAATATTTAAAGGTTATAGATTTTTAAACCGTTTATACTAAAAATATTTATTTAAAAATAATTTCAAAGTCAAACCAGTTCACTTTCCAAATTTTCCAATTCAAATCAGTTCTAATTTTCATTCCGATTTAATCGGTTCCATTCCGATTTGAAATCGAATTTTATTTCGATTTCAGATTAATTTCAATGTCAATTCCATATTAATTTCAACTCCAATTCCTAGTTAATTTCAATTCAAATTCCAAATTAATTCCATTTTGATTTATATCAATTTCGAGTCTGATTTTACAAATGTCTGTTCAAAATACTTAAATTCAAATTCCAAGCTCAATTTCGAAATATCATTTTATATCACTTTTAGTAATATTCAATGTTCGAATAAAAATCCAATCTTTTAAACGAATCAATTTCTGAAATTCAAATCATGTTTCGATTATAAATTCAAAATCTCAACATCGGATTTTTATTAAAATTTTGAATTGTTAAGGAAATAAATTTATTTTAAATAAACAGAAGTTATAATTTTTATGTAATAAAAATTAAGATTTTTGTGAATTATAATAAGAATGTGATTTTTGAAATATGGAGTTAACTATTTTGTAAATTAAGTTAAATTGAGATTTTGAAATTAGTATAAATGGTTTGTATATAAGATTTATAAATTGATATTTTATAAATAAAATCGACGGAATTATAAAGTAGTTTTGTAGATGTTAAAATAAAGTTATAATTGAATCTTATAAGTGAATAAGATTTATGAATTTGTGAAGTTATAAAAAAAGTGATGAATTTGTTAATAAAGGAGTTTTGTATATTGAATTTTGTATAAATATAAATGGAATTTATGAACATTGTTTTATTAATGTGAAATCAATTTAATTTGATAAGTTAAATTAGACCATTTTATTTCCTCGACTTGATGTGGAAACTATTTAGTCATACACTTAGTACATAGCCTTCTGTGTAGGCTTGATTATCGTTTGTGTTGAGGTTGTTAATTTTTAAAGAATGGAGCATTACTCCAATCTATCGAGCTTCCTTCTTGGCCAAAGGATAGCAAGTTGAAAGTTGGAGACGTGATAAGTCTATGAGACCTAGTTTCTGTGTAAGGTTGAGAAACACTTTTGCGTTGTTAGTGCGAAGAGACCGGGAATGGTATATCCGAAAACCATTTCGGACCAACGTATATGCATTCGATTGTGCAAGTTGTGATGATATTGATATTTAGGGTTTTCATCGTGGAGAACTGCTTGTTGATCATTTAGGGTTAAAATCCCAATATGCATCCAGTGACCATAGTCTCTTCGTTATGAAATATCCATTGCAAGGGTTGACGCTACAAATCCTAGGGATTTCCCAATAGGTACGGTAGGAAATTACCTTCGGTTTGTCCTGTTCCTGGACAACTTGTATGGATGTTTGTCTAACATTGCATTTCTAAAGATTATGTACATTGGTTTTTACAAACGTACATCAGGATAGCGGAGAAGGCAACTTCTCTTAGCATAACACCCTTCTTGAGACATGCAAGCTCAAGGGTTGTATTTTTGTGGAAGGTAATTAATAGTTAATGAAAATGGCCGTGTGGCATTCAAAGTGACGTGATATATGATATGTGAAAGGCAATCGTTGCCACAGGCCTCATCAGCCAAAAATAACCAAAACAGGGTTAGATGCAGCAAGGCTAAGTAGGTCATTCCCAATTCAGATATGATCATCCTCTTCTAGATATATTTCTTCCCGCTACGACGTTCGAAATGTAAATTAATGTGGTTTGTATGCTATGAGGGACCTTAGAAAAGGTCGGTAACGACCGGAGGATGATATATTCGGTACTATCTAGTTACAGAGATAGGCCTGTCTTGTGTTGGTAGATGTTCCTTTGTGATGTTCCTCGGTGCATTCCTATAGAGATGTACTGCAGGAAGGTAGTCCCTTCACCTGGTCATTTGTATGGAAATCCAAACTCCACTACATGCCTAACATTTTGATTGTATTACCCATTTTAGGCTATTTGTTGGAATTTAATAATGGTAACAATTTTGGTTATTTAAATATTATTTGTGCAATAGACACTATTATAATTTAATAGAATTTTAAATGAAATGTTTTAGTCATCGTAAGGTAAAAACATGTCGGTGTTTATGGGCTTGTCTTACGAGTGTAACGACCCACCTTTTTGGATGGTTCAAATCGACAATAAACCACACACGTCAGACTCAAACCATTCAAGAGGGAGGATTGTTAATGGGGTAAGTGAGAAAAAGATAAAGGAATGAGAAAACAAAACATAGAATCTTGCAGCGGAACGACAAAATATAATAATCAAATAAACAGTTCATGAAGCTGTTTTGCAAATAACATTGGATTACACTTTCACAAATTTAAATAAGAGTTATACATACATACATCATAAATAAAGAAATAATGTAGCCGAACACAGAATGTAGTGGAATAATAAATAGCAATAATATGCTGAATCTTCATCTTCATCCACCAGAAAGTAGTCTTCGACACTGAAAAACTCAGGCTGACCCGAGCATAATGAAAAACAATACACTCGAGTCAGAACTAAAAATTCCTATGTAAGTCAAGTCAATCTCAAATAAAAATTTGAGTGCAATGGCTTCAAAGCGTTACGGGATTCTTCTTGTCCTATCAAGTGTACAACATGAGTGCAGTAACTTACTGGATTTTACATAATTAGAAATACCAATTTTAACCACTTTATTTAAAATAAATCCAAAGTTCAAATTAAAAACTTAAATTTTTTAAATAATTCAGTTTCAATAAAAAATCCAAATTCAAGAAATTCTATGGGTATATATCATTTCAACCCATAATTTAAATGTCTTATTATCCAATTCTAAAATGATTCAAAGGACCATTTAAATGATGTCAATAGTATACAAGGTGATAACAGGGATATATTAAAATAAATAAACACCGTACATCCAACATATCAATCAATAAACATCCATTTGAAACAACATCCAAATCAGCCAATATATTTCGACATATAATAGTTATCAATATCGGGGTTTAACTATCAATTAAATTCCAATATAAAATTAAATGTCAATTCAGATTCAATATCAATTCAAATGCCAACTTAAGTCAAGAAACAGTAATTAAAAATTATATATCAGATCATATATTTTATTTAACTTGCAATGGAATTTTTAGTATTGCATGAGTGGGTTTAATCACTCACCTTTGATTTATAGCCAGTTGAAAAATCAAATAAAAGCCCAAAATTTCAGTGGTCTCCAAATTCTACCATACTAATTTCATGTTGTCCGGTATTTTGATACGAACCCAAAGGAAGAAATCGCGCATTAATCGGAGTTCATATGCAGAAGATATTCAAGTTATAAGAATATTATGGAAATGAAATAGAAAACCACGTGCACACATTTTAATAAAAAAATAAAACAAGCTAGTTGTAACATCCCGGAATTTTTGACAATATCAATTTAATAATCTGTAGTTAAAATTAAATTGATATTGATAATCTGTTAATAATTACTCAGATAAATTTAATAATCTTCTTCAATAATTATTTAAATTGGTTATTTTATCTTTTAAATGATATAAATTGATTTCTATTTTCAATATGAATATTTGGTTTATATTTTAAATAGATTGGTATTGTTTTAAATTTAGAATAAATACAATAAAATGTTTTATGACTTAATAAAATAGATATTTATTTGATAAAGTGTAATTTCTTTTAAAATAAGATTATAAAAGCAATATTGATAATATAATGACTTTTTAAATAAGTTTTAAATAACATTTGTAAATTTTAGTTCACATTGAATTTATAATTATAACTTGATTTAAAAATATTTGATTTTGAATTTTTATTTTAAATTTAAGTTCAAAGGTATAAATCTTAATTATTTAATTGTTTTAACTTTTGTTTGTGTAAGTTTGAAACATGGTTTGTTTTCTTTTATAATTCATACACATATTCAAATTTACATTAACAACTTAATTTAAGTTAATATAACATTAATTTGTAATTAGTACTAATTAACTTAAGATAACATGTGTTGCATTATCAAAAGAGTAAATAGACAAGTGTCTAATTTAAGACAAGTGTTAGTTTTAGATTTTAATTCTTCTTTTTATTTCCTAAAATCTGAAATATGCATATAGTTAAGTTTACATCTTCATGCATTTTTTTTTTTTTTCCATTTTCTTGAATCAAACAAAGATCAAACCCATCTTCAAAATTCATTTTATAAATCTGCACAATAAAAATCTGCATCTCTCAAAAAGAAATCCAACATTTGCATAATCAAAACATCAATCTACATATCCAAAACTCACTTACTTCATATATACATTCTGTTCAACAAATCTGCATATCCCAAGCTCCTATTCAAATCTGCATACACCCCTCATCAAAGATCAAGATTCTACATATCCAAAACTAAAATCCAAATTAAGCATGTCTTATTTCTGCATTTCCTCTTCAAAGCCAAAGAGCCAGCATTTTCTGCATATAAAAGAATCCACAAATTTATCAAGTTTCAAATCTGCAACCTGCATATCTCACTTCATTACAAAATCAAAATGAAGCCTACATGTTTCTGCATTTTGTTTAAAACCTGGAGTGTAAAGCATTGGCATGCATTTGGAAATTGGCAAAAACCATCTGCATGTACTTGAGGTGTTAGCAACAACTACATATTCATCTGCATGCATTGGAGATTTAACAACAGCATCTTGGTCATGGAAAAAAAAACATATGAAAGGGAATTAAAGCATAACAGAAAGCACCTGCATTTTTAAAGTCTGCACTGTTTTAAAATTTGGGAAATTGGAGATAGCATCTTCTACCTGCATATGCTTGGTTGCTGCAAATTCAAAGGGCCAACAGTGGTCTGCATACATGAAAGGTGAGTAACTTAAACCTTTAACTGAAATTTCAGGTTGCATGTTAATGTTGGATAAAAATTTAGTAATGTTTGTGTGTTGGTGTGTGCATGTTTGTCCATGCTCTGTTATGATTCTAAAACTCAACTTTCTATTTTAGGAATCCACCAAATATTGTTTAAATTCGTGTTAGTATCTGTCCTAAAAATAACTAAGATTTGTTTGTTTATTTAGACTAGAATCAAATATTTGTAGGTGAGTTGATTTACTGCCTGAAGAAAATTAACTTTAGCAAGATAAAAGTATGAGTAGTGTGGCCTCTGCATGTTAATTCAAAACAAAAAATAATTAATGAGTTAACCTTGTATTTCTGTATCAATAAACTATGTATTAATGGAAACTTGATTTTTGGATCAAGTATTGATATTTTTAGGGGTTTGATAGAGTAACAGATTGTTCTGAAACTAAAAATTTAATATAAGCAAATTTTTGCAAATCTGTAGATTAGGAAACTCAAAACCTCTTTTGAGTTGTAGAACAAGGATCATTGATCCTTAGAAAAATCTGAGATGATTTTAAATCTATTAGAGTAGGTGCAGTTTGGAAATTCTTCAGCTGGCCCTAGTTTTGAAATGGGGTTTGAACTATGGATCAGTGTGAAGAGAGGGAATGGTCGAGTGTTATGAAAATTGGTGATGGTGTAGATGATGGGTGAGGGAACTCAGAGCCGGAAAGGTTGATCATCAGATGATCGGAACGACAAGCACTTGCCGTTGACAGGTTAGAGTGTAAACCTGTAATATTTTTTACAGATTTTGATTTGGGGACATTTTAGATTCTTGGATGAATTCTTTGATCTGTGTTGGAATTCGAGTAGTGGTGGGCTTCTGGAGTTGAATTGGATCATCTGACATAGTCGGCAGAGGGGGCGGTGATGGTCCTCTGATGAACTGTTGTGGTTAGGAGTGTTTCAGAGGGAATGTTGGGAAAGTTGGAAGCTGACTCGAAGCACATAGGTGAGAAACTCGGAGTAGATGGAGGAGAAACCCGAAGCAGAATATTGATTTCTCGAGTTTGACCTGCAGTTGTAGTTTACACAGAAAACTGTGTTGATGTTAAAAAGTATGGGTTTTAAAATATTAAAATCTGTAGATTTAGATTTAAATAGGGTTTAGGTTTAAAAATCAAATTCATGTTGTATCTTTGATCTGAATTCAAATTTGTATTTTGATTTGAATTCAAATTTCAGGTTTGAAAACCCTGTTTCTGTTTCTTTTAAAAATCTGGGTTTAGAAACTTTTAAAAAAACCTGTAGATTTAGTTAAAGTAAGATTTAGTATAAATTCAAATGCAAGTTTGAATTTTAGATTCAAATTTAAATCCAGGATTTGAAATAGAGTTTAAATTCTTAACTTAACTAACTATTTCAATTTAGTAAATAGTTGGAATTTTAAGTAATGAAGTTTTTAAAATATGAAGCAAGATTTAAAGATAGATGTTAAAATCTGAGTTTTTAAAGTGAAGCTCAGTTTCAAATTTAAAGGAAAATTCAAAGTTAAAAGTTTTAAACTAAAATTGAATTTAAACTTCTAAAATTTTGAAATGAATTTAATTTCAAGTTTATATGATTTGATTTTTAAGACAACTTTTGATTTGTTCTAGAATTTAAATAAGTTTTAAATTTGTTTAAAACTTTGATAAGTTAAAATTAATTTATTTTAAATTTGAACTTTAATTGAAATTTAAAGGTAATTTTCAAAAGAACTTTGTTTTAAATCAAATTGTTTTAAACATAACTAAGTTATGTTTATTTTGAAATTTAAATTAAGATTGTGCTTTAGAATTAATTAACAAGGTAATTAAGATTAATTAATTAATTTAAATTAATTAATTGTATTTGGAATTAATAATTGATTATTGATTAATCAATTAAATTTTTAATTAATGATAAATGAATAATAATTAAGTAATTAGATTTAAATTAAGATTAATTAATTTAATAATTAACTTTAATTAATGAATGATTAAAAGATAATTTAATTGGTAATTAATTTAAGTTAATTAATTTTTAAAATAATTAGAGGATGTTTAATGAGGTCATTAACCATGATTATTTAATGATTAATTAATGTAGTTAATTTTTATAATTAATTAGATTAATTAATTTAATAATAATCATTTATAAATGGTTTGAGTAATTACTTGATAAAGTAATTAAGAAATTAATTACTTAATGTAATTAATTTAATTGAATGAGATTGTTTAATTTAATTAATTAAGTTTAATTAGTTTTAAACACTTGGTTTAAGGATAATTACTTTATGTAATTGGTGATTTGGGTAATTACTTAGTTAAGTAATTAATTAGTAATTACATGATTGTAATTAAGTGGAAATGTTTAAGTATGAGATAATTTGGATTAATTATTTAGTAATTAATCTAAGAAGTTAATTTAAGGATAATTAATTTGGGTTAATATAGTAATTAAGTTGTTAATTACTTTGAGTAATTAATTTAAGGAATAATTAAGATCATTAATTATTTTAATTAATGATGTAATTAAGAATGATTAATTAGATTAATTAATCAATAATAGGTAATTAATTAATGTAATTAATTAAGGATTAAGATAATTAATTATGATTAATTAATTTAATTGAAGTAATTAAGGGTTAATTACTGTTTAGTGAGGATAATTAATTTGTGAAATTAACTAAGAATAATTACATGGATGTAATTAAGTATAATTAATCAAGAGTGATTAATTAAAGTAATTTATGATTGATTAATTGATTTTAATCAATTAAATGATTAAGTAAGCAAGAAAATTTGGTAAAATAATTAATTTAATTTATTTTAAATTAATTAAAGATGAAGGAATTAATTTAATCCATTTTAAATTAATTTGAGTTAGAGATAGTTAATTTAATTCATTTTAAATTAATTATATGGTATGAGTAAATCTTTGCTTACGTATGAATGGATGTTGATGATTGTCTTGGGTGCTTAGTGATCTCAGTAATGAGATAAGTATGTTTGTGTGGTATGGAATGTATGGTTGCATTGTGATGATAACATAGGTTATCTATTGTGATGATATATGAGATATCTATTTGATATTGATGATGTGAATTACCTGTTATATGATAATGTTGATTATCAGTTATGATTTAAGTTATCTATCTGTGTGTATATGGATACTGTAATTGAATTGTTTTAAACTTTAAAACAACTTGGACCTTTAAAGACACGCTTTGGATTTCGATGAGACCGGGATCGGGTTTCCATATTTGGATATCCGAAAACCACATCGTTTCCAAATAACGTTAGGTCGTGAATCTAAGTGGAGCTTTGTGAAGACTCGAGGTGTAAGGACTATGAGTCATTATAACTCTGTGGGTGATTCCGTAATGAGTTGACGGAATTAGTCCTTATAGATTCGAGATGGTGAATCAGAGTGCAAGGGTTATTGTCGTTAACTCTGAGGGTGATTCCAAAATGAGTATAACGAGATAATGCCTTCGGTTTCGTTCGAACCCGGAACGGACTTGTATGGATTGAATGCTTTCAGCACATCGTCAGGTGGACGATGAGCATTCTAAGTGATATGTCCTATAAAGGTAATCGTAACCTCAAGCCTCATCAACCGGGAATGGCTAAAACAGGGGAGGTGCAGCAAAGCTTCGTGGATAGCGCCCACTGGAGAGTAAGATTTACCCCTGTCTAGAGGTCCCTTTTATTTCGGCTGTGTGGGACGGTTTAGTAGCTACAACCGTCGGGGTTGTCTTATTTGGAACTGTTCAGTAAGGAACGGGTCCGGCTTTGTGTTGCAGGGGAGTTAGGGTGGCTCCTCGGTACGGTGATCTAGGCCACGTACTGTGACGGGCGGTACCCCAGTAGCCCTGCCATTGTATGGAATCCAAAATCCAATAAGTGCCAACGGTTTTGATTGTATTACCCACTTTTGTGGCTAGTAGCTGGAATTTAATAGATGTAACAATTTCGGCTATTTCTTATTTATTTGAAAACCCTAGACACTATTATAATATCATCGGATTTCCTATCAAATGTTTTGGTTAGCGTAAGGTAAAAACTTTTCCATGTTTATGTGTGGGAAGTCTTACGTGATACCTTTCTTTTCAAAGGTTTTTAAAAGTTAAGCAACTTTAACCTGTTACTCACACCAGACCCATGTCTGACCCGGAGTTTATTTTTGTTTTTCATAAACTCTTGGGTACTCAAATTTTTACGAGTAGCCAAGGGAAATTCAGGTTAGGATTCTGGATTAGCTTTGACGACTTGTGGAGGAGCAATGGAGCAGGAGGCTTCTACGAGTAGATATATATCTAGTTTTCCGCTGTGTGTGTTCTCTGAGTTGTTGTATTATGTTGTATAACTAGACAGGTGTCTATAACTGTCTAGTATGAGTTGTTTATGCTGTGTATCTCTGATGTATATGATACTATGTAAAGTATTATGTGATTAATATAATTTATTCGTTCCGCTGTGTTAGATTCTGATGTTGTTTCTTCTTCTCTTCTTTCTATTCTATTTTCTATCCCTTTCTTTCTTAAAGATGACGCGATTTTCCGGGAGTGGAAAGTCGGGTCGCTACATTTGGTATCAGAGCTTTAGGTTGAGTGAATACCTAGGCTCTGTAGTGGTGTCTTTCTTGAGAGAGCGTATTTGTAATTTTTATATATAACTATATATATATATATATTTCTGCCTATCTATTGGGTTACCTGTTCAGGTTTTCCAATTTGAGTTATAAAGGTAGATGGGGTAGTAGTGTGTGTAACACGACTACCATTGGTTGGAGTTTGAATGTTTGAGGTTGGAAGTGTTTTGTTGAGACTGTAGACCAAATACCGTCTCGAGTGAGTTCTGTTGTAATAAAGAACTTCATTGATCTCTGAAGGAAACCTGTTAGGGTTCGGAGTTTATTTTTGAGATTGGATGAGTATTGTTTGGATCTGTTGACTTGGCAGAAGTAAGTGATGGTATTTTGTATACCTCAGGAAGTAGTAGCTGCGTGATGAGATGCAGTGACTATGGATGTTCCCGAAGATGTTTTCGTTGGAACAAGTTAAGGAAGTGGGTCTGCTTCAGTGTTGTGGCTGGGAACAGCTTGAGTTTCTGTTTGCTTTGAAGTCCGAGTTTCTCGAAGAGCTTTGTTTTGGAATTCTTTGGCATCTGAGGCAGCAGTGCAGTATGGAGTGTTCTCGGTGTTGGCAAGAGATCTTTTGGTTTAGCAGTTTTTATGAAGTGGAGTTCAGAAGCAGTTTTGTGGACCTGTTTCTTCAATGGGTTAGCCAGTTAAGTTTAAGCTGTTCTATTTGGTTAAGGATGAACAGTATTCTTTGGATTTGGTTTGGGTGGATCGCAAAAGTGACTTGCGATTGTTGAGTGTTCTCTTGAGTTATCTGAGTTTTCTGGATGTCATCAGGAAGTCAGAATGGTTCCAAGGAGATTGAGTTGGAGTAGCAGTTCAGAGTTTTGAAGGAACTCCTGAATGATTCTTATGGATTTGTTGAACCATATTCTGGGGTGGGATGTCCTGTTTGTGCTTGTGTTCTTCTTCAGCATTCTCTTCTTCGGATCAGAGTTCAGCAGCGGAAGCAGTTGGGAAGTATATCTGTTTTCCTTTGCCCGGACAAGGGAAGTTAGTTGTTGTCTTCTGAGGTTGAGGAGTAGAGTTTGAGTTCTTGGTTTTGGTTGATCTTGAGGAGATCATTTTAGTGAGTTGATTGGTCTGGTTTGTTTCTAGAAGCATCAGCGAAGGTTGAGCTGATCAGGAAGGCTGTAGGTAGCCCAGAATCGTTTGGAGAGTTTTGTAGATAAGAGTCGGAGGGATTTGAACTCTGAAGTCGGAGATTTAATTTTGGATAAGTTTTCTCCGATCAAAAGTGAGCTATAAGTTTGGGTGAGTCTGAGAAGTTAGTTCTGAAGTGATTTTGGATCTTTTCTGTGATCTTGAAGATAAGTGATTGATCTACAAGATTGGCTGGCCAGTTTGGATAACTGGGATTCGATGAGTTTCACGTATATCTGAGGGAGTACGTGTATGGTCTGTCTCTGGTTGTGGAACCAGCAGTTCTGGAGTTTTGGGTGTTGAGTCAGACTCGTTTGTAGTCTGATATCTTGTCTAGTGTTATAGATATAGTTGTATAGGAGCTTTGTAGCTTCGTAGTATTGTTTGTTTGGATTTTCTAGAGCGAGTGTCCCGGTGGATATATATACACGCTGGGGAAACTCGATGAGATTTTATCCAGATTTTGTCTGGATAATTAGATTTGTTTGATTGGTTGAATTGGTTGTTTGATTGTTAGCATATGTTTGATATATGCTTGTGTTTAAAATTAAAATTTAATAAGATTATTAAATTACCTTTGTTTTAAATTTCGAGGACGAAATTCTTTTAAGGGGGAAGGATTGTAACATCCCGGAATTTTTGACAATATCAATTTAATAATCTGTAGTTAAAATTAAATTGATATTGATAATCTGTTAATAATTACTCAGATAAATTTAATAATCTTCTTCAATAATTATTTAAATTGGTTATTTTATCTTTTAAATGATATAAATTGATTTCTATTTTCAATATGAATATTTGGTTTATATTTTAAATAGATTGGTATTGTTTTAAATTTAGAATAAATACAATAAAATGTTTTATGACTTAATAAAATAGATATTTATTTGATAAAGTGTAATTTCTTTTAAAATAAGATTATAAAAGCAATATTGATAATATAATGACTTTTTAAATAAGTTTTAAATAACATTTGTAAATTTTAGTTCACATTGAATTTATAATTATAACTTGATTTAAAAATATTTGATTTTGAATTTTTATTTTAAATTTAAGTTCAAAGGTATAAATCTTAATTATTTAATTGTTTTAACTTTTGTTTGTGTAAGTTTGAAACATGGTTTGTTTTCTTTTATAATTCATACACATATTCAAATTTACATTAACAACTTAATTTAAGTTAATATAACATTAATTTGTAATTAGTACTAATTAACTTAAGATAACATGTGTTGCATTATCAAAAGAGTAAATAGACAAGTGTCTAATTTAAGACAAGTGTTAGTTTTAGATTTTAATTCTTCTTTTTATTTCCTAAAATCTGAAATATGCATATAGTTAAGTTTACATCTTCATGCATTTTTTTTTTCTTTCCATTTTCTTGAATCAAACAAAGATCAAACCCATCTTCAAAATTCATTTTATAAATCTGCACAATAAAAATCTGCATCTCTCAAAAAGAAATCCAACATTTGCATAATCAAAACATCAATCTACATATCCAAAACTCACTTACTTCATATATACATTCTGTTCAACAAATCTGCATATCCCAAGCTCCTATTCAAATCTGCATACACCCCTCATCAAAGATCAAGATTCTACATATCCAAAACTAAAATCCAAATTAAGCATGTCTTATTTCTGCATTTCCTCTTCAAAGCCAAAGAGCCAGCATTTTCTGCATATAAAAGAATCCACAAATTTATCAAGTTTCAAATCTGCAACCTGCATATCTCACTTCATTACAAAATCAAAATGAAGCCTACATGTTTCTGCATTTTGTTTAAAACCTGGAGTGTAAAGCATTGGCATGCATTTGGAAATTGGCAAAAACCATCTGCATGTACTTGAGGTGTTAGCAACAACTACATATTCATCTGCATGCATTGGAGATTTAACAACAGCATCTTGGTCATGGAAAAAAAAAACATATGAAAGGGAATTAAAGCATAACAGAAAGCACCTGCATTTTTAAAGTCTGCACTGTTTTAAAATTTGGGAAATTGGAGATAGCATCTTCTACCTGCATATGCTTGGTTGCTGCAAATTCAAAGGGCCAACAGTGGTCTGCATACATGAAAGGTGAGTAACTTAAACCTTTAACTGAAATTTCAGGTTGCATGTTAATGTTGGATAAAAATTTAGTAATGTTTGTGTGTTGGTGTGTGCATGTTTGTCCATGCTCTGTTATGATTCTAAAACTCAACTTTCTATTTTAGGAATCCACCAAATATTGTTTAAATTCGTGTTAGTATCTGTCCTAAAAATAACTAAGATTTGTTTGTTTATTTAGACTAGAATCAAATATTTGTAGGTGAGTTGATTTACTGCCTGAAGAAAATTAACTTTAGCAAGATAAAAGTATGAGTAGTGTGGCCTCTGCATGTTAATTCAAAACAAAAAAAAATTAATGAGTTAACCTTGTATTTCTGTATCAATAAACTATGTATTAATGGAAACTTGATTTTTGGATCAAGTATTGATATTTTTAGGGGTTTGATAGAGTAACAGATTGTTCTGAAACTAAAAATTTAATATAAGCAAATTTTTGCAAATCTGTAGATTAGGAAACTCAAAACCTCTTTTGAGTTGTAGAACAAGGATCATTGATCCTTAGAAAAATCTGAGATGATTTTAAATCTATTAGAGTAGGTGCAGTTTGGAAATTCTTCAGCTGGCCCTAGTTTTGAAATGGGGTTTGAACTATGGATCAGTGTGAAGAGAGGGAATGGTCGAGTGTTATGAAAATTGGTGATGGTGTAGATGATGGGTGAGGGAACTCAGAGCCGGAAAGGTTGATCATCAGATGATCGGAACGACAAGCACTTGCCGTTGACAGGTTAGAGTGTAAACCTGTAATATTTTTTACAGATTTTGATTTGGGGACATTTTAGATTCTTGGATGAATTCTTTGATCTGTGTTGGAATTCGAGTAGTGGTGGGCTTCTGGAGTTGAATTGGATCATCTGACATAGTCGGCAGAGGGGGCGGTGATGGTCCTCTGATGAACTGTTGTGGTTAGGAGTGTTTCAGAGGGAATGTTGGGAAAGTTGGAAGCTGACTCGAAGCACATAGGTGAGAAACTCGGAGTAGATGGAGGAGAAACCCGAAGCAGAATATTGATTTCTCGAGTTTGACCTGCAGTTGTAGTTTACACAGAAAACTGTGTTGATGTTAAAAAGTATGGGTTTTAAAATATTAAAATCTGTAGATTTAGATTTAAATAGGGTTTAGGTTTAAAAATCAAATTCATGTTGTATCTTTGATCTGAATTCAAATTTGTATTTTGATTTGAATTCAAATTTCAGGTTTGAAAACCCTGTTTCTGTTTCTTTTAAAAATCTGGGTTTAGAAACTTTTAAAAAAACCTGTAGATTTAGTTAAAGTAAGATTTAGTATAAATTCAAATGCAAGTTTGAATTTTAGATTCAAATTTAAATCCAGGATTTGAAATAGAGTTTAAATTCTTAACTTAACTAACTATTTCAATTTAGTAAATAGTTGGAATTTTAAGTAATGAAGTTTTTAAAATATGAAGCAAGATTTAAAGATAGATGTTAAAATCTGAGTTTTTAAAGTGAAGCTCAGTTTCAAATTTAAAGGAAAATTCAAAGTTAAAAGTTTTAAACTAAAATTGAATTTAAACTTCTAAAATTTTGAAATGAATTTAATTTCAAGTTTATATGATTTGATTTTTAAGACAACTTTTGATTTGTTCTAGAATTTAAATAAGTTTTAAATTTGTTTAAAACTTTGATAAGTTAAAATTAATTTATTTTAAATTTGAACTTTAATTGAAATTTAAAGGTAATTTTCAAAAGAACTTTGTTTTAAATCAAATTGTTTTAAACATAACTAAGTTATGTTTATTTTGAAATTTAAATTAAGATTGTGCTTTAGAATTAATTAACAAGGTAATTAAGATTAATTAATTAATTTAAATTAATTAATTGTATTTGGAATTAATAATTGATTATTGATTAATCAATTAAATTTTTAATTAATGATAAATGAATAATAATTAAGTAATTAGATTTAAATTAAGATTAATTAATTTAATAATTAACTTTAATTAATGAATGATTAAAAGATAATTTAATTGGTAATTAATTTAAGTTAATTAATTTTTAAAATAATTAGAGGATGTTTAATGAGGTCATTAACCATGATTATTTAATGATTAATTAATGTAGTTAATTTTTATAATTAATTAGATTAATTAATTTAATAATAATCATTTATAAATGGTTTGAGTAATTACTTGATAAAGTAATTAAGAAATTAATTACTTAATGTAATTAATTTAATTGAATGAGATTGTTTAATTTAATTAATTAAGTTTAATTAGTTTTAAACACTTGGTTTAAGGATAATTACTTTATGTAATTGGTGATTTGGGTAATTACTTAGTTAAGTAATTAATTAGTAATTACATGATTGTAATTAAGTGGAAATGTTTAAGTATGAGATAATTTGGATTAATTATTTAGTAATTAATCTAAGAAGTTAATTTAAGGATAATTAATTTGGGTTAATATAGTAATTAAGTTGTTAATTACTTTGAGTAATTAATTTAAGGAATAATTAAGATCATTAATTATTTTAATTAATGATGTAATTAAGAATGATTAATTAGATTAATTAATCAATAATAGGTAATTAATTAATGTAATTAATTAAGGATTAAGATAATTAATTATGATTAATTAATTTAATTGAAGTAATTAAGGGTTAATTACTGTTTAGTGAGGATAATTAATTTGTGAAATTAACTAAGAATAATTACATGGATGTAATTAAGTATAATTAATCAAGAGTGATTAATTAAAGTAATTTATGATTGATTAATTGATTTTAATCAATTAAATGATTAAGTAAGCAAGAAAATTTGGTAAAATAATTAATTTAATTTATTTTAAATTAATTAAAGATGAAGGAATTAATTTAATCCATTTTAAATTAATTTGAGTTAGAGATAGTTAATTTAATTCATTTTAAATTAATTATATGGTATGAGTAAATCTTTGCTTACGTATGAATGGATGTTGATGATTGTCTTGGGTGCTTAGTGATCTCAGTAATGAGATAAGTATGTTTGTGTGGTATGGAATGTATGGTTGCATTGTGATGATAACATAGGTTATCTATTGTGATGATATATGAGATATCTATTTGATATTGATGATGTGAATTACCTGTTATATGATAATGTTGATTATCAGTTATGATTTAAGTTATCTATCTGTGTGTATATGGATACTGTAATTGAATTGTTTTAAACTTTAAAACAACTTGGACCTTTAAAGACACGCTTTGGATTTCGATGAGACCGGGATCGGGTTTCCATATTTGGATATCCGAAAACCACATCGTTTCCAAATAACGTTAGGTCGTGAATCTAAGTGGAGCTTTGTGAAGACTCGAGGTGTAAGGACTATGAGTCATTATAACTCTGTGGGTGATTCCGTAATGAGTTGACGGAATTAGTCCTTATAGATTCGAGATGGTGAATCAGAGTGCAAGGGTTATTGTCGTTAACTCTGAGGGTGATTCCAAAATGAGTATAACGAGATAATGCCTTCGGTTTCGTTCGAACCCGGAACGGACTTGTATGGATTGAATGCTTTCAGCACATCGTCAGGTGGACGATGAGCATTCTAAGTGATATGTCCTATAAAGGTAATCGTAACCTCAAGCCTCATCAACCGGGAATGGCTAAAACAGGGGAGGTGCAGCAAAGCTTCGTGGATAGCGCCCACTGGAGAGTAAGATTTACCCCTGTCTAGAGGTCCCTTTTATTTCGGCTGTGTGGGACGGTTTAGTAGCTACAACCGTCGGGGTTGTCTTATTTGGAACTGTTCAGTAAGGAACGGGTCCGGCTTTGTGTTGCAGGGGAGTTAGGGTGGCTCCTCGGTACGGTGATCTAGGCCACGTACTGTGACGGGCGGTACCCCAGTAGCCCTGCCATTGTATGGAATCCAAAATCCAATAAGTGCCAACGGTTTTGATTGTATTACCCACTTTTGTGGCTAGTAGCTGGAATTTAATAGATGTAACAATTTCGGCTATTTCTTATTTATTTGAAAACCCTAGACACTATTATAATATCATCGGATTTCCTATCAAATGTTTTGGTTAGCGTAAGGTAAAAACTTTTCCATGTTTATGTGTGGGAAGTCTTACGTGATACCTTTCTTTTCAAAGGTTTTTAAAAGTTAAGCAACTTTAACCTGTTACTCACACCAGACCCATGTCTGACCCGGAGTTTATTTTTGTTTTTCATAAACTCTTGGGTACTCAAATTTTTACGAGTAGCCAAGGGAAATTCAGGTTAGGATTCTGGATTAGCTTTGACGACTTGTGGAGGAGCAATGGAGCAGGAGGCTTCTACGAGTAGATATATATCTAGTTTTCCGCTGTGTGTGTTCTCTGAGTTGTTGTATTATGTTGTATAACTAGACAGGTGTCTATAACTGTCTAGTATGAGTTGTTTATGCTGTGTATCTCTGATGTATATGATACTATGTAAAGTATTATGTGATTAATATAATTTATTCGTTCCGCTGTGTTAGATTCTGATGTTGTTTCTTCTTCTCTTCTTTCTATTCTATTTTCTATCCCTTTCTTTCTTAAAGATGACGCGATTTTCCGGGAGTGGAAAGTCGGGTCGCTACACTAGTTACCCCTATTAAGAGTTTTGAAGCATGCTCTTGTTTCTAAATTATGGAGAATTAATGGAAAAATTGACACGATGGCTTACACATGGAGGAAGGAGGCTTTAGGAAATGGATTTGTAAACAAATGGAAAAGATTGGCTTCATGAAAATAAATTTCTCACATTTGTGAAACGACCCGCTATTTTGGACCATTCAAATCGACAATAAAACCATAATATCCGACTTGAATAATTCAAAATACCGAATTGTTAATTAAAATTTGGCAAAACTTAAAATATACAGTAAATAAATCAATCACAGATCACAGATTAATATAATGCAGCTGAATAGATAAAGAATAGTAGTTCATGAAGCTACTATATACATCAGAGTTAGAAAAATATAACTGAATAGTTCAAATGCAGTGAAGTCTCCAATGCAACAAATGACTTCTCTGAACCAATCAACTGGAAAGGCTGGAATCTGAACCGATAGTTGGATTTTCAAATGAAGCTTCGAACTCCAAAGGTGAGTTTCAAATGCTATATAACTCAGTCTGACCCGAGTGTAAAGCAAAACACAAAACGCTCGAGTCAGGATTAACATTCTTATATCAATAAATCTAACTCAAGTGAAATATCAACTGAAATACAAATAACTTAAAAGATGTTTGGGATAACCATCCTCTAAGGGTCCATGGAACTTTCTACAAGGTAAAAATATACACTATAACACCGTGGTCATTTCAGCTTAATTTATACATCAAAACCAAATCTCATTTTCACTTCAAATATCTCTATATTTCTCAAAATAGTATTTATATATATTAAATAATTTATATAGTGAAGTATTTTCAATTTCCTCAACTTAACAAATCGCTCCAACATCAATCCGACCTTTCCATTCAAATTAAATTCAATCTCAATTTATCAATTTAAATTCAACTCAATTTCTAAAATAACCACTCAAATTTTATCGATCTCAAATTCGGATTTATAATCACATATAAACCTTTATATTTCCATATATTTCAAAACTTTAAGTATTCAACGTTTCATCTAAATTTTCATTCAATTTAGTTTTCTAAATAACAAATTCAAATTTAGTTCAACCTAAATTTTCATTTTAATTCAATTTAATTGCTAAATAACAAATTCAACTACGTTGATTCAAATACAGATCCGAATCTCAACATAAACCATTTAAATTCCAATATAGTTCAAGGCTTTAATATTTAAATGTTCTATATAACAGTTTCATATAGATCTCGATTTAACCTTATTATTATTTATTCTTGAAATACTCCCCTATTAGACTCAATATCATTTAAGTAACCTTAAATTACATTTTACTCCATATTTTCTTTAATTTATTTAAACGTGAAATATTCATTAAATCACTTAAATCAAAAATCCAGTTATAAAATCATACCCATTAAATTTTCCATTCAAAAATTTCAAATCGATTTAATTAAATAAATCCTTATTTAAATACCATTTTTATAAAGCCAAATTTATCTCCCAATCTTAATTATCCAATTTATTACAAGAGGATCTATTTGAAATATAGATTTACATAAATACTTAACCATGTTATATGTATTAAATAAATCTAATTTAAATCAAATATTACTACTAAATCTATTTATACAATTTTCATTTATATAATATCTTAAGAATAAAATTTATTAAACCATATATTTCTTTCCAAAATTATAGAAATTATTTTCAAAATATTTATATGGACCAACGGTGTCTGTATACATTTCCTATCATATAGTCAAGTGCTACGGATATTTATCATTTCAATCCGTATACTAAATATATACGGGTAGATATCATTTCAATCCATAATCCCAAATTCAATTAAATGAAAATCACTTGGGTTTATCATTTCAACCCATAACGATTTACTCCTATTCTAAAGTCTGTTCGGGTATGTATCATTTCAACCCATAGTGATTTCTAAACTACAGGGAACTTGCAGAGTGATAACAGAAAATAGAATAAAATAACAGGCATATATCATCAATAACAATATAATATAAACAACAGCATATGGTGTCATATCCTGCTGGTGAACAGTTATAGATAATAGCATATATAACAAATTTAAATAGCTACAGCAGCATATTTCAATTGTCGTTTTGAAATTAAATTTAATGAATAAACAAACATTAATCGTAAGTGATTACTCACCTCTCGAGCCTAGAGAATACAGACGATGACACGGATATGCATACTACTACAGACATTGAAATTTGGATTATAAATCGAAGCAAAGCAAAAACGACACGAATTCAACGATCAAAGCTGATAACAAGAATTGATGGAACAAGTCAGAACGGGATCGGCGAAGATAATGGTATGTGTGGACTCCTATATATATAACTATATATAACTATATATACAAAGTCATATTCTAAATCCAACAAATATAAAATTAAAATAAATATATATGTATTTATATTTTCCAAAATCATTTTTTTTATTTAAAACACATAAATTAGAATCAAGCATATATACAATATGAAATTTGAAATAAATACTTATATAAACAGACTAATATTAATCATGTGCTAGGTTACAATACTAACAAATTTTAGCTGTAAGAAAGAGTATGATGAAAGAAGTCAACATCAGTTATAATATATTTATATAAACCAAATGTAACATATATTTAGTTGACATAACAAATGAATTCTTTTATAAAATAATATACATTGGGCGCTATTTCATAAAAATGCACATACAATACCATTTATATACGAACAACAAAAGTAGCTTATATATATATAGATATACTATTTAAAAAATCAATATTTACATTTCAACTAACATCAGAAAACAAATATAAACTTTATACTTTATATATGTTTTATGGAAAAAGAGAAAAAAATAGAACTTAAAGTGGATCCAACGTTTGGAATTCAGGGATTAGTTCTGAAGGCTAATACACCGTCGGATCATTTTTATTAAATTTTTGGATAAATTTCAGTAGAAGAGTAGCAATTTATTTAAAATAACGTGATGTGAAATGAATTGATGGAATGAATAAAGTAATGTATTATTAGCACCCAAATAATCAAATGACACAATACGTTGGTTTCTTAATAAGGACAGTAACGTTCAATTTGCTAAAAGTTAATTTAGGACGTTATCTTCATCCTATTTGTAAGAGATTGATATCTCATACCTCTTTTAAATTTAAGATCAGCTCATGGCACGACATATGAAAATTCAAATTCCATCGCATCATATATTTATTATTTTCAGTTTAGAAATGTATGAACTTATCAATTTTTTTTATTTGGCTATAAATGACGTAAAACACCACTGCTTATTAAATTTGTCGTGTACTGCATTTAAATACTTCCAAAGCATTTGTCAATTTATTTAAAAGCTATAAAATGAAAGGAGTGAAAAGAGAAAAAAGAAAGAAAGAATATATATATATATATATATATATATATATAACAATAAAAAAACATGGGGAGAGAGACGAAGATATAGATGGTGGTACGTATCTTGTTCTATTCATAAGTAAATATCACCATAAATTCCTTTGCATATTTTTAATTGCTATAACCAATGCTTTCATATATAACAGGTCCAATCTTATATACATAGCTACATATTATAAAGGGTTATGAAAACTTATATATATACACCTTATAGTATAATATATATAACTAGATAAAATGTATATATTAGATAATAGAATACAATAATATAGATGAAAAGAGAATTGCAGCAAGCTAAAATTTATAATAAAAAAAACAAAGTGTTGCAGGAAGTTGAAAACAACAACTAATGCAATAATATTTATTATAAGTTTCGAAATCCATTAGACAAAAGAAAACACAGCTTGTATAACATATCCATTAAACAAAATAGACTATATATAGTACTAGTACATATTCATGCTATATGTAAACATTTAAAAACGAAACATATATTGCAATATGATACGCATACCGTTTATAAAAATATGGATGACGAGGGAAGGAGGCATAGAGTGGGTTGTGGCTCTTGACAGGTGGTTCGAGCTGTGGTGGCGGAGGCTTGACGAAGCTATAGGAAGGAGAACTGGTCCTTTTTCATTTTTCCATCATATGTGTTTTAGCATTGTAATGGGAAAAATCTTTTTTTTTCAAGAAGCAACAGAGAGGAAGAAAAAAATGAAGCTAAATAGGCTCAGAGACTACACGTTATAAATATTTAATATAGTTGAATGGTAGGAATGAGTAATCCAGCAGCTAAAATTGGAACCATGGAAATAGAGGGGTCAATCGCTAGAATTTAGGAGGTATGAATGGTAACGGTTGTTCGAATGGTATACCAAATATATAACTTTATATTCCATTATTAATTGAA
The DNA here is from genome assembly GCA_030765085.1 of Allium cepa. NCBI lineage: Eukaryota > Viridiplantae > Streptophyta > Magnoliopsida > Asparagales > Amaryllidaceae > Allium > Allium cepa. The sequence continues at coordinate 636,929,368 of CM060934.1, read as the reverse complement.
TAGGAGAAATGAATGGGTGGAGAATGAGCTGTCCATTTATGATATACTGTTACATATAATTTATTAAAGAAGAAACAGTAGAAAAATGATAGATTTGAATTATATACTGGTGTGATGCAATAACAACGGTCAAGTTGGTAAGGAGGATATTTAAACAATTTATTGCTTGATTGGAAAGCAAGTGAGTATGGAAAGGCAAGGATATTAAAATGGAAAAAGAAATGGACGGAGAAATTTAAGCGAAGGTAAAACGTACAGGAATAAATATAGAGTAGTAGGATGGTCACGATAATTCAGTGGATAATTAAAGCAACTTTTAATGCCACCAGCTGCACGTTCAAATCTGAAAAGGCAGAGTAACAGACCATATAATAAATTGAAACGATGGATTGATAACAGCGACAAGTATATATTTAATAGAAAAGAATGGACAGAGAAAATTTTGTGAAACGTACTGAAAATAAATATGAAGTACTTATTATATTATACGTTTCATTTTGAATGCAGAGTCCAAAATTTGAAAGGCAAGTAACGGTCAACCCTTGATTTGGTGAAAATAATTGTAGCAATTAATAAAAGAAATAAATAGCAATGGTCACGTTGCTTTGATTTAGCTGACCCATCAAAGAAAATTATTTATAATTTAACCGGTAGGAAACGTAAAGGAACGTACCACCATAAAAATGAAAATGATAACATCTGTGCGTTGATTCTGCAATACTTATTAAAGAAATTGATTCTGTAATATTTATTAAAGCAATTTATTAGCTAGCTTGAATTAAATAGAATTTCACAATGGAATAAACTTTGATAAAATAAATTGAAAATTTAAAATCTACTATGTTTAATTGGACGTAATCCAAATATTAAATTTTTATCTCAAAATATTATTATATAAAATTTCTCAAAAGTTTCAATTAATTACGTTAAATAAAACCATTTAAAACTATTAAAATCTACAGGTCATTACAATTTTATTTGAAATATTTATTTGATAACTTCATTTGAAATTTAATTTTCTTTAATACTTTAATACTTTTCAACTCCTTTGAAAACATTACATTATTACTTATATTTACAAAGAAGCTATTGAAATATTAAGTACAAAATTCATAAATTTTTATTTTGTTTCAAGATACCTTCCAAATATTATTATTAGATCACAAATCATTTTAAAAAAAAATATGTTTTATTTTAGATAAATAACTTCTAAAATATTTATAACACTAAAATTTCTATTAAACCATGTAGTATATCATTAAACAGTATTTTAAAGTATATATCCAACAAGAAAGGAAGGTAGATTTGGAAAACAGAATCAAGGTGAATAACTAAACTGAGCAAATAAGGTAGATGCAAGGAATAGTATCGGGCACGAATAATTAATCTAGAACCATAAGAATTTAAATTTCAAATATTAATTCAACATTTCTTTGTTGGGAAAAATACTTTTATAATAAATACCTTTATAATAATACTTTTATAATAAAATACTATTATATCGAAATAAATTTTCCTTTCGAAAATACTTTTATAACTCGATGTTTCAAAAAGTTTATCCTCGTTCTTGCAGACTCTGGCCATGCGTTGATCAGGCGCAAAGCTAGAATTCTTCAAGTGCTTAGTAGACTTGTTTCAACACCTAATGAAAATACTTGAAAAACCTTTAAAACAGATATGGAAAGTACAATCCAAACAAAACAACCAAACCAAAACCTTTGTCCGACCATGGTTCGCAAATACACAATGGTTACGCCTGGATCCCCCAGGAAACAATCTGTATCCGTAAGCTTTCTCAGCCCTGCGAGTTACGCCATGATGACTAGTAGAGTGCAGGATACACAATAGTTATGCCTGGGTCCCGCAGGAAACAATCCGTCCCCCTAGACTGTCTCAACCAGGCAGTTTCGCTACTATTTGCGACATACACAGATTGCAGGATACACAATGGTTACGCCTGGATCCCCCAGGAAACAATCCGTTCCCCTAGGCCAGATTCAGCCAGGCAATTGCGCTACGCAGTCGCGAGAGAAAAAAAAATCATGGGTTACGCCACGGTGGGAACACTCGAGTATTACATCTGGAAAACCAAAAATCAGAGAGAATAATATCGATAGAATGAATCCACGATGTGGCCACAAAGTGGATATCAAGCAGAAGGCACTTTCCATATCTTTACTTCAAAAATATATATCATATATGTAACGACCCAGGAATTTTAATTAATTAAAAATTGAATATTTAATTTATTTTAAATATTAATAAGTGAAATTTATAAGTCGAATAAATTTTATTTTGAATAATTGGATTTAATTGGATAATTAAATCGATAATTTAATATGTGAAATTATGGAAATAATTGAAAATCGAGTTAAATATGATTGAAAATGATTTGTAAAATTTTATTTTATCATATTGAAGTTAGAATGATATTTTAGAACTTTTAAAATCGAATTAAAAGTTAATTTGTGAAAATTGGATATTTTAATATTTAATCGACTAGTGAAATTAGACAATTTTTGAACAGTCTCAGAATTGGACGAAACTAGTTCCATTGGATCCGTAATAGTTTGTTATTACCGGATTTCAATTTTCGTGTCAATCGAAGTTATCGTTTCATCGTGGCAGCTCGAAACGCATCGAAATTGTTTTAATATTTATTTGGCGAGTTAAAATAGCCATTTTTCAAACAGTGTCGGATTTCGACGAAACTAGTTTCATCGGATGCGTAATGTGATATTATTGTATGTTTTCAAATTTCAAGTCAATCGGATTTGCCGTTTGTCCGGTGCAAGCTAAAACGCCTAGAAAATCGTTTAATCGGTTTACTTTTAAATCGAACGTTTATTGCCATAACTCGCACAGATGACCGAATTAGCTTCCGAAACCTGTTCCATTGTGTCCGGAATGCGGGGTAAACCCTAGAAACGTTGGTCACCGCACGTAAATCGGAGTTCGGAAATTCCGGGATGAATAGTGTCGTTCGATTCCCTATAAATAGCCCCCTCTCTCTCACAAATAGAAAAATAATAATAATAAAACCCTAAACCTAATGCAGCCGCCACCCCTCAACCAATGGCCAGAAACGCATCATCTTCCTTCCTCAATATCTCACGACCTGTTCACAATTAGGCTTCGGCATCTAAACGAAAAACGTAGAGCACGAGATGATCTTGAAATCCATACGGTGATGATGGGTTTTGGAGCAACGAAGTGGAGAGAAATGACCTGCGTTCGGCTATGATTGCGCATGTTTTTCTGTGCTCGGGGGTGGCCGAGTTTGGCCATACTCACGGCAGTGGTGGAGCTCGACGTTGGCTTTCGAATGGAGGTGGTCTGATGAACTCTCGACGTCGGCAGGTGGAGCGGCATGTAAACCTAGTTTGAAGTGCTATGGGTTCCTGCTTGTTTTGTTTACTGGGACGCGTGAACGAGAGGGAGAAGGGGGGTCCGCACGGCCAGGATTGCATGGGGGTGAGATCTACGGCCTGGATTTAGTTTGGTTTAAAAAAAAAAATTAAATTTTGTTGTAATTTATATATAAAAAAATTCGTGTAACTTTGAAATTGCATATCTTTTTCATACGAGGTCGAAAACGCGCAAAACAGGAAGCGTTGGAATCGTATGGACGAGTACTATGCGATGGAATTGGATTGGAGTCGTTTGGAGTTAGTGAGAATTTTGGGTAAAATTAAAAGTCCGTTTAATTTTATTCGAAATAAATCGCTAAAACGAAATTGAAATCAAGGTGAGAACTTCTCACTCAATCGAATCAGTTTCGATTTTTATATTAAAGTTTCGATTTTTATTTTAAAAAGTTATATTTAAAATATTTGAATGCATGTTTGAATGATGATTGTTATCTATTGATTGTTAAAATAGACATTATGCGCCGTTAGTAAGCGGATGTTATTTATCAAAAACATATACCGCGAATATTTCATAAACAGTGAAATTTGTATTATATATAATAGCAATATATATATGTTGGCATATGTATATATTGCAGTTGTTGATTTCCCGCATTGTATAGCGGATGAGACCCTATTGTGTCGTCTATTAAGCGGATAATATTTTAAATCTCATATACCGCGATAATTCCGTACTGGAGCGGAATTGGTATTGTGCTAATGTTTGTGGATGCAGGAAAACAGGTTGGAGGGATCCAACTGGATTCCTCAACAGTATTTATTTGATTTCAGATATTTTGATATTTGATGGATTATCATATCGATATATGACATCGTTGTTGTCGTGATTGACCATTTGGTGTGTAGCATCATTGGACCAAATTTTGGAATTTTAAAATGGTTTTTTTTAAAGTGATTTTTGAAAATATACTATATGTTTGGAATTGATTCATTTTAAATAAATAAACGATATATTTTTAATGTTATAAAAATTATGGTTTTTGAGAAATATAGTTAAAGGTTGATTTTTGAAAATATGGAGTTAATGATTTTATAAAATAGTTTAACCGGGATTTTTGAATCTATTATGAAAAGTTGAAAATATAGGATTTATAAAATTTGATTATTTTATAAATCAAAATAGTGAAATTATAAAGGGGATTAAAGATGTTTTAAAAGAATAATAGTATAAATTGATTTATATAAAAGATTTATAAATTGATAATTTATAAATTAAAATATTTGAATTATAAAACGAGTTTTTATAAGTGTTAGAATGAATTGTGAATGAATCTCATAAATGAATGAAATTTATAGAATTATAAACGGTGAAGTTATAAATGGAATTTTATAAGTAGTAGGTTTATAAAATTTATAAAGTTATTTGAAGAATAGATTTGGTTAAATAAATGAATCTTATAAGTTATAAGATTTATAATTTGGAAAGTCTTAAAAAGAACGATTTTGTAAAATAATCGTTTTATAAGTATTTAACTTATAATATGAACTTTCAGTATATCATTGGGATATGAAATTGAATAGGTTAATAAAGGAGATTTATAAAAGGAAGTAGTTATAAAACAAATAGAAATAGAATTTATAAACGTTGTTTTATAAATTCGCAAACGACTTATTTTGATAAGTAAATTGTTGAAACCTATTAATGGAGTTATATTCACATTTTTGACTGTGAATAATCCTTTGAAATAAAATGAATAGAAGTGATGAAATTTGTTAACGTAGTATATTCACGTTTTTGAATAGTGAATATTATGTTAAAGAAAATGTTTTGGATGTGATATTTGAAATAGAATTAAAACGATCTAACGATGTTTTAAAATGTGTTGAGATTCGAAACCATAGATTTCAACATTCATTGTTGAAACAGACGTTTTCGAGAAATAGAAGGAAATGGTGGACTATAACACTGTTGTTATAGTAAATGATTTCCGAAAGGAAATGTTTTGTATAGTATTGGGATTTATATATCTATTTTAATTTCGAATCCCTATACTAGTGATTTTGGGTTGTCGTAACGATGTTTTACGCAACATTCGTTTTGGCCCAAACAAATATGGATAAGAGAATGATTTCCTTAAAGAATGAAATATATACTAAATTTCGATTTAAGTATATTGAATATTTTCCAAGTGTTGAAAATAAATGGATTGAAATGTTTTCCAATATAAAGTGAATATTTTGAGAATTTATCTTTTTGAAGATAAATTGAAAATGAATAATTAAAATCGTATATTCATAGATATTGTGAAATATAAATTCACTATGGAATTTATAAAGGAAAGGGGAATTTGTTTAAAAATAAATATTGATTTATTTTGTTGAAGTGTGAAAATTATATATCTAGTAAAGATATTTTTGGGAAATAAATAATTTGGTAAATTATTTGGAATCTGGTGATGTGTGCATATCCATTGATAGTTCAATAACCGACTATCAATATTTACCTTTGAAAGGTATTTGCTATGATTTGCTTGGATTTGAATGCTACACTTATTTTTAAATTATTGCGCTCGTTATTCGGATTACCCATTCCGAATAGTGATACGACGTAATGGATAGCATTGAAGATCGGTGTTGAAGACCCGGTATTTGCGAGAGCGATAGGATGACCTGTCGATTGACTCTGCACCGAGTTGCTCCGGTATAGAGTTCTCCATATGTGATTGGGAATCCGATCAGGATTGTGGATATCCGGATTGCAAGGGCTTCTTTGTAAGTGCCTTCGGTTCTGTTCGATCCCGGAACAGACTTGTATGGATAGTATGTCTGACTTTACAAATTGAGATATAAAGCTGATTTCTTTCAAATATATTTCTGTTGGTGGCGGAGAATTTATTCTTTTAGCTTAACACCCTTCTCTGAGACGTACGAGCTCAGGGGTTATGTAGTTGAATGTTATCAGCGATATATTCCCAATTTGGTAATGTGACATGCTGAGTGTTGCTGTGAAATGATCATTTTGTTGATTATTTGTGATAGGATAATTTATTTGATCGTCTATCTTGGTGATCATTTCTATGATCATTTATTGACCCAAAGCATGGCTTTTGTATAAAGTATGTTTTTGTGGACGTGACTTCGTCGAGCCTCACACCCCGGAATGGTCAAAACAGGAAAGATGCAGCAAGGTTATGAGGGGTAGCTCCCTTTAGGGTATGTGCATTTCCTTCTGGAAAGGGTGGTATCATGGTATGGAGCCCAGATACTTACTCATGTTGAAACACTTTATTTATGATTGTGTGATGTTGATGACGAGCGCTCGGATAAAGGTCCAATGGGACCGGGGGATGGCATACTCGTGTCAGTTGTTACCCAGTTAGGGGTAACCCGGCCTTGTGTTGGCAGAGATCCGGTTTGGGTCTTGGGGATCTCCTTCCAGAGGCATTCTCATGTGGCAATGGGAAGTTCCTTGGCCTGATCATTCGTTGGAAATCCAAAGAAACAATACGAGACTTGTACGGTTTTAGTTGTATAACCTGCCATGGAATGTGGCGGTAACCTGCTATTGAACATGGTAGCTATAGTAGGCATAGTTCGAAATGTCTATGCTGGCTAAGATTTATATCTTTATTTTCGAAATAAATTTTTTTCCTACACTATGCACTAGTAATAACATCAAATGTTCTTTTTAATGCGTATCAAGCATCTTTGACTATCATACGGAGAAATCTCCTCCGATTCTGCGTTTGCATTATGTGTGTGTGCGGGAGGCCTTATGGTAGTCTCATTTTTAAAAGCATTGCGAATTGACTTTAAAAATATTCCTCTATTTTGATTTTTAAAGATAAATAAACTGTTTTGAGTTCTCACACCAGTCTCATGACTGACTCGGAGAAAATTGTTTTCTTTCCTAAACTCTGGGTGCCCACCAATTTCCACACGGGCAGTTAAGAGTTAAGGTTTATTAGGATATTCAGGAGTTGCTGGAGGCAAGCTGGATGGCATGGCGTATTACTAGTATATAGTATTTCTTTTTCCGCCGTTTGTTGTTGTCTGATGTTGTACACTCTGATGATGATGTAATGTAATGTATAAAATGTAATAACTGATATAGTTCTTTGTTTAAAGATTATTCATTTATTTATTATATGTTGTTCCACTGCGATTGTGAGATTCTGTTGTGTTCTGTTCCGTTCTATTTTCTTTTGTCTCTATTTTCTATCTTTTCCTCTCTCCTTCTGTCTTTTTCTTTTTCTTAAACATTGAGAATTCGCTTTTCTGTTCATCTTGAATTAATTTGTAGAGATTAGTGTATATTCAAGGAGTACGGATTTGCGGGTCTTCACAGGGATTCATTAGAGCTTATGGTTAAGCGACAACCATGGTTCTGTTGGGTATTACTCATTAGAGATAGAGTCAGTAGTACTCTAGAATGAGTTTGAGTGTAATAATAGCTATGAGAGCGTATTTGTTAGTGAATATAAATTGTTTTATATTGTGATGATTGGTTTATTGAGTGGCATATGAACCTTCGTCAGCACGGTCTCGATAACTATGCCGAAGGGGTTTCTAAACACTTGTACAGAACAATTTGACACGATATTGTTTTAAATTGGGTAAATGAAATAGTTTTACCTAAGTATATTTTATATATAAAGGAATAATTTTTCAGAATTATTAGTATATAAGTAGATTGTTTAGTTGTTTGAATAATCTAAATAAAAGAATAATTGTATAAGTAAAAAGAATTATAAGAATGGAATTATAATTAAAGTGATTTACAATTGTGAAATAAACTTATATGTATAAGAAGTGAATTGAATAAATGAATTGAATGTAAATCAATTGAATGTGAATTAAGTTGATATGAAATAATGAATGTAAGTGTTAATTCATTAAAATCTTATGTTATGGAAAGTTGAATAGTTGAATGAAAATCAATTTAATTAAACCAAATTGAATGAATATAAGCAAAGGAATTTGGTTGTAATTAATATACATTGGTTATTATTTGATTGTTAGTTGATTGTATATAATTCATTAAGTGTTAATGAAATTGGAAGCTAAAGTAATTGAAATCCAATTGGAAGTTAAGTGAATCTTAAATAGAATTGAATTTGATTTGAAAGTGAACCAACTTGAATATGAATTAGTGAATATAAACTAATTGAAAATGAATGTTAGTAAAAACATCCACTGTTAATGAATCAAATGTGATTAAATTGAAAATCTAATTCATTTAATATTAATGAGAATATGAATGAATATTTATTGGTTATGAATGCTAGTTGGATGTTAGTTGGTTGATGGTTGAATATATTGCTTTTACTGCATTTGCTATGTTGGCATATATGGTTATTATGTTGCTATATGTTGTATATTGATGTTATTTTCATATGTGCATGTTCTCATGTTGTTTGTTGAGTGATTAGTAGGTGCGGATCGCGTTTGCTTCGCATTTGGAGCTCGCTTTCGCGCTATATTAGCCGTATATGCTCGCTAAATAAATATAAGGTACATATCTCGGATTACATACCGTACTTTTACATTTTTTTCCCTGCGGGATGCCTCATTACTTGATGAGATGTATATTTGGGATATATATACTGTCATTTTTTTTCGGATCGAGCCGCGCAAAGGAGACTATGGCGAATTTTTCCGGAAATTTAAGGCGTTAGAAAAAATTTGAATGCATAGTCCAAAATTTGAAAGCCAAGCAACGGTCAACCATTGATTTGGTGAAAATAATTGTAGCAATTAATAAAAGAAATAATAGCAACGGTCACGTTGCTTTGATTTAGCTGACCCATCAAAGAAAATTATTTATAATTTAACCGATAGGAAACGTAAAGGAACGTACCACCATAAAAATGAAATTGATAACATCTGTGCATTGATTCTGCAATACTTATTAAAGAAATTGATTCTGTAATATTTATTAAAGCAATTTATTAGCTAGCTTGAATTAAATAGAATTTCACAATGGAATAAACTTTGATAAAATAAATTGAAAATTTAAAATATGCTATGTTTAATTGGACGTAATCCAAATATTAAATTTTTATCTCAAAATATTATTATATAAAATTTCTCAAAAGTTTCAATTAATTACGTTAAATAAAACCATTTAAAACTATTAAAATCTATGGGTCATTACAATTTTATTTGAAATATTTATTTGATAACTTCATTTGAAATTTAATTTTCTTTAATACTTTAATACTTTTCAACTCCTTTGAAAACAATTATTTACATTATTACTTATATTTGCAAAGAAGCTATTGAAATATTAAGTCCAAAATTCATAAATTTTTATTTTGTTTCAAGATACCTTCCAAATATTATTATTAGATCACAAATCATTTTTTTAAAAAAATATATGTTTTATTTTAGATAAATAACTTCTAAAATATTTATAACACTAAAATTTCTATTAAACCATGTAGTTTATCATTAAACAGTATTTTAAAGTATATATCCAACAAGGAAGGAAGGTAGATTTGAAAAACAGAATCAAGGTGAATAACTAAACTGAGCAGATAAGGTAGATGCAAGGAATAGTATCGGGCACGAATAATTAATCTAGAACCATAAGAATTTAAATTTCAAATATTAATTCAACATTTATTTGTTGGGAAAAATACTTTTATAATAAATACCTTTATAATAATACATTTATAATAAAATACTATTATATCAAAATAAATTTTCCTTTCGAAAATACTTTTATAACTCGATGTTTCAACAAGTTTAGCCTCGTTCTTGCAGACTCTGGCCATGCGTTGATCAGGCGCAAAGCTAGAATTCTTCAAGTACTTAGTAGACTTGTTTCAACGCCTAATGAAAATACTTGAAAAACCTTTAAAACAGATATGGAAAGTACAATCCAAACAAAACAGCCAAACCAAAACCTTTGTCCGACCATGGTTCGCAAATACACAATGGTTACGCCTGGATCCCCCAGGAAACAATCTGTATCCGTAAGCTTTCTCAGCCCTGCGAGTTACGCCATGATGACTAGTAGAGTGCAGGATACACAATGGTTATGCCTGGGTCCCGCAGGAAACAATCCGTTCCCCTAGACTGTCTCAGCCAGGCAGTTTCACTACTATTCGCGACCTACACAGATTGCAAGATACACAATGGTTACGCCTGGATCCCCCAGGAAACAATCCGTTCCCCTAGGCCAGACTCAGCCAGGCAATTGCGCTATGCAGTCGCGAGAGAAAAAAAAAACCATGGGTTACACCACGGTGGGAACACTCGAGTATTACATCTGGAAAACCAAAAATCAGAGAGAATAATATCGATAGAATGAATCCACGATGTGGCCACAAAGCGGATATCAAGCAAAAGGCACTTTTCATATCTTTACTTCAAAAATATATATCATATAGTACCTTATCAAATCACTTTCAAATATCATACTTATATAAAGTCCATATATATAGGATTCCATTTTTTCCAAATCGAATACTTTCCAAATCAATAGTAGATCAAATCATACTTATATAGCTTCGATTATATAAAATCTCTTTCCAAATTGAGTACCTTTCAAATCAATAGATTTCAAATCAACTTCATACTTATACAATCCATTTTATATAAGTTCGACCACTCCCAAATCAAGTGCTTAGTAATATAAGGTTCTTAATTTCAAATCATTTCAATATCAATTCAGTTTCAAAATCATATATGATTTCACCAAATTTCCCCCCAAATTAAATATCTGAATTTCAAAGTTCCCAAAATAATAGGTTTAGAAAATTATCACAGTTTCCAAATTAAAATAATTCAAGTCAAATAAATTCATTTCCAAAATCACCATATAAGCACTGGTTTTTTATTTCAATTTGATTTTCAAAACCAAATATTTTCTCAAAATCAATTATACTTAAAATGGTTTCCAAATTTATAATTATCCCTTTAAAACTTTTAAACTATCTATTTCTATTTGAAATATCCAATTTACCTTTCTGAAAACCATTATTCAAAACTATTTTTTTTCAAAACATTTCAAAACTAAATTTATATTCTTTATCAAACATTTTATACTCTTCGAAATTTCTTAGCTTTGAAAATTTAATCTCGATTTGGAAGTGTTCGAACATTCAAAATAGTTAGGGAAATCAAATTTTCAATTCAACAGTTGAAAATCAACCATAAATCAATAAATCGATTATTATCCGAAACTCGAGGACTGAACACCAATCTCATTTTAAATTGTTTCAAATATATACTTATATCTTTCTAAAATATCAAATTATGCTTCGGAATTTGAAATCAAAAACGGTTTTACAAAATCGCTTGCATAGTAAAGCTATTAAGGTGGCCTCTCCCCCACTCTGAAACTCGAAAATCAATGTCGATGATGCGTGCACTCATCACCGAAATTATTTTCCAGTGACATAAGTGAGCTCTGGACTTCTATTTTCTTGAAAACTTCTTTGAAATTTCTTCAAAATTGTTGGAATTCATTTGAACTCATTTGAAACATTTCTTATTCGAAAAAATTCTTTTAAATCGTATTATTTTTATATATTTTCCAAAATCTTAAAACCAATTTCAAAATACCGGAATTCAATTCTCGAATTTCAAATTTAACTTTACAGTTTAAATCATTTTTATATAAATCAATTTCTTATAATTTTTCAAAATTTCAAATCCTTTCGAAACCTTTTTATATAGAATAACATTTCTTATTTTCTTTATATACATATAGGTATATAATCCTTATCGAAAACATTTTCACTTTTAAATATATAGAAAAATCATAGTTATCAAAATAAAATTTCAGTATAAACAATTTCAAAAACACAAACAAAACCCGATTTTCAAAGGATGATTCAAGAATGGATTTCAAAAAAAAGATAGCGATTTAATTTAGAGGAACTCCAATCAATAGAATCCTGATTCGAAGATAGACTCGATCGAAGATGAGATAATTAAATTACAAAATAGAAGATGGATATACTTCTTTAAATCGCGGGCGACCTTTACAGGTCAACCGTGATTCTAAAATTAGATCGGCGTAGAATTCTGAGGCAATTCGACATTCGATCGCCAGAGATATAGAATTCGGCATAACAAGATAAAACAGCATCGTAAACCGAGGATACAGAAATCTTCGGTGAGTCAATGCCAATTGAAAAGGAGTTTTCACCCCCTGTACAAATCATTCAGTGGAGTTATGGGATACTCCGAAATCAAACGAATATAAATAGGGAGAGACAGAATAAATTTCGGAACCGAGGGACATTCCAAAATTCAAAGGAAATTGAGTCAAAAGGAAGAGATTCAATTCAAGCGAAAGTGATTCTGTAAATAAATTTACCATATATGCTAAGTTTTGCCTAGACCCAAAGCTCCGATACCAACTGTAACGACCCGCTATTTTGGACTATTCAAATCGACAATAAAACCATACATATCCGACTTGAATAATTCAAAATACCGAATTGTTAATTAAAATTTGGCAAAACTTAAAATATACAGTAAATAAATCAATCACAGATCACAGATTAATATAGTGCAGCGGAATAGATAAAGAATAGTAGTTCATGAAGCTACTATATACATCAGAGTTAGAAAAATACAACCGAATAGTTTAAATGCAGTGAAGTCTCCAATGCAACATATGACTTCTCTGAACCAATCAACTAGAAAGGCTGGAATGTGAACCGATAATTGGATTTCCAAATAAATCTTCGAACTCCGAAGGTGAGTCTCAAATGCTGTATAACTCAGTCTGACCCGAGTGTAAAGCAAAACACAAAACGCTCGAGTCAGGATTAACATTCTTATATCAATAAATCCAACTCAAGTGAAATATCAACTGAAATACAAATAACTTAAATGATGTTTGGGGTAACCATCCTCTAAGGGTCCATGGGACTTTCTACAAGGTAGAAATATACACTATAACACCGTGGTCATTTCAGCTTAATTTATACTTCAAAACCAAATCTCATTTTCACTTCAAATATCTCTATATTTCCCAAAATAGTATTTATATATATTAAATAATTTATACAGTAAAGTATTTTCAATTTTCTCAACTTAACAAATCGTTCCAACATCAACCCGACCTTCCCATTCAAATTAAATTCGATCTCAATTTATCAATTTAAATTCAACTCAATTTCTAAAATAACCACTTAAATTTTATCGATCTCAAATTCGGATTTATAATCACAAATACCCCTTTATATTTCCATATATTTCAAAACTTTAAGTATTCAACGTTTCATCTAAATTTTCATTCAATTTAGTTTTCTAAATAATAAATTCAAATTTAGTTCAACCTAAATTTTAATTTTAATTCAATTTAGTTGCTAAATAACAAATTCAACTACGTTGATTTCAAATACAGATCTGAATCTCAACATAAACCATTTAAATTCCAATATAGTTCAAGGCTTTAATATTTAAATATTCTATATAACAGTTTCATATAGATCTCGATTTAACCTCATTATTATTTAGTCTTGAAATAATCCCTTATTAGATTCAATATCATTTAAGTAACCTTAAATTACATTTTACTCCATATTTTCTTTAATTTATTTAAACGTGAAATATTCATTAAATCACTTAAATAAAAAATCCAGTTATAAAATCATACCCATTAAATTTTTCATTCTAAAATTTCAAATAGATTTAATTAGATAAATCCTTATTTAAATACCATTTTTATAAACCCAAATTTATCTCCCAATCTTTATTATCCAATTTATTACAAGAGAATCTATTTGAAATATAGATTTACATAAATACTTAACCATATTATATGTATTAAATCAATCTAATTTAAATCAAATATTACTACTAAATTTATATATACAATTTTCATTTATATAATATCTTAAGAATCAAATTTATTAAACCATATATTTCTTTCCAAAATTATAGAAATTATTTTCAAAATATTTATATGGACTAACGGTGTCTGTATATATTTCCTATCATATAGTCAAGTGCTACGGGTATTTATCATTTCAATCCGTATACTAAATATATACGGGTGGATATCATTTCAACCCGTAATCCCAAATTCAATTAAATGAAAATCGCTTGGGTTTATCATTTCAACCCATAACGATTTTCTCCTATTCTAAAGTCTATTCGGGTATGTATCATTTCAATCCATAGTGATTTCTAAACTACAGGGAACTTGTAGAGTGATAACAGAAAATACAATAAAATAGCAGGCATATATCATCAAACAATATAATATAAACAACAGGATATGGTGTCATATCCCGCAGTGAACAGTTATAGATAATAGCATATATAACAAATTTAAATAACTACAGCAGCATATTTCTATTGTCGTTTCAATTGAAATCAAATTTAATGAATAAAAAAACGTTGATCGTGAGTGATTACTCACTTCTCGATCCTAGAGAATACAGAAGATGACATGGATATGCATACTGCTACAGACACTGAAATTTGAATTATGAATCGAAGCAAAGCAAAATCGGCACAAATTCAACGATCAAAGCTGATAACAAGAATTGATGGAACAAGTCAGAACGGGATCGGTGAAGATAATGGTATGAGTGGACTCATATATATATATAACTATATATAACTATATATACAAAGTTATATTCTAAATCCAACACATATTAAATTAAATTAAATATATATGTATTTATATTTTCCAAAATCATTGTTTTTTTAACTTAAAACACATAAATTAGAATCAAGCATATATACAATATAAAATTTGAAATAAATACTTATATAAACAAATTAATATTAGTCATGTGCTAGATTACAATACTGACATATTTTATATGTAAGAAAGAGTATAATGAAAGAAGTCAACATCAGTTATAATATATTTATATAAACCAAATGTAACATATATTTAGTTGACATAACAAATGAATTCTTTTATAAAATAATATACATTGGGCGCTATTTCATAAAAGTGCACATACAATACCATTTACATATGAACAACAAAATTAGCTTATATATATAGATATACTATTTAAAAAATCAATATTTACATTTCAACTAACATCAGAAAACAAATATAAACTTTATACTTTATATATGTTTTATGGAAAAAGAGAAAAAAAACAGAACGCAAAGTGGATCCAACGTTTAGAATTCAGGGATTAGGCCTGAAGGCTAATACACCGTCAGATCATTTTTATTAAATTTTTGGATAAATTTCTGTAGAAGAGTAGCAATTTATTTAAAATAACGTAGTGTGAAATGAATTGATGGAATGAATAAGGTAACGTATTATTAGTAGCCAAATAATCAAATGACACAATACGTTGGTTTCTTAATAACGACAGTAACGTTCAATTTGCTAAAAGTTAATTTAGGACGTTATCTTCGTCTTATTTGTAAGCGATTGATATATCATACCTCTTTTAAATTTAAGATCTGCTCATGGCACGGTGTATGAAAATTCAAATTTTATTGCATCATATATTTATTATTTTCAGTTTAGAAATGTATGAACTTATCAATTTTTTTTGGCTATAAATGACGTAAAACACCACTGCTTATTAAATTTGTCGTGTACCGCGTTTAAATACTTCCAAAGCGTTTGTCAATTTATTTAAAAGCCATAAAATGAAAGGAGTGAAAAGAGAAAAAAAGAAAGAAAATATATATATATATATATAATAATAATAATAAAACATGGGGAGAGAGACGAAGATACAGATGCTGGTACGTATCTTGTTCTATTCATAAGTAAATATCACCATAAATTCCTTTGCATATTTTTAATTGCTATAACCAATGCTTTCATATATAACAGGTCCAATCTTATATACATAGCTACATATTATAAAGGGTTATGAAAAATTATATGTATACACCTTATAGTATAATATATATAACTAGATAAAATGTATATATTAGATAATAGAATACAATAATATAGATGAAAAGAGAATTGCAGCAAGCTAAAATTTATAATAAAAAACAAAGTGTTGCAGGAAGTTGAAAACAACAACTAATGTAATAATATTTATTATAAGTTTCGAAATCCATTAGACAAAAGAAAACACAGCTTGTATAACATATCCATTAAACAAAATAGTCTATATATAGTACTAGTACATATTCATGCTATATGTAAACATTTAAAAATGAAACATATATTGCAATATGATACACATACCGTTTATAAAAATATGGACGACGAGGGGAGGAGGCATGGAATGGGTTGTGGCTCTTGAAAGGTGGTTCGAGCTGTGGTGACGGAGGCTTGACGAAGCTATAGAAAGGAGAACTGGTCCTTTTTCATTTTTCCATCATATGTGTTTTAGCATTGTAATGGAAAAAATCTCTTTTTTTTCAAGAAGCAACAGAGAGGAAGAAAAAATGAAGCTAAATAGGCTCAGAGACTACACGTTATAAATATTTAATATAGTTGAATGGTAGGAATGAGTAATCCAGCAACTAAAATTGGAACCATGGAAATAGAGGGGTCAATCGCTAGAATTTAGGAGGTATGAATGGTAACGTTTGTTTGAATTGTATACCAAATATATAACTTTATATTCCATTATTAATTGAATAGGAGAAATGAATGGGTGGAGAATGAGCTGTCCATTTATGATATACTGTTACATATAATTTATAAAAGAAAAAACGGTAGAATAATGATAGATTTGAATTATATACTGGTGTGATGCAATAACAACGGTCAAGTTGATAAGGTGGATATTTATACAATTTATTGCTTGATTGGAAAGCATGTAAGCATGGAAAGGCAAGGATATTAAAATGGAAAAAGGAATGGAAAGAGAAATTTAAGCGAAGGTAAAACGTACAGGAATAAATATAGAGTAGTGGGATGGTTACGATAATTTAGTGGATAATTAAAGCAACTTTTAATGCCACCAGCTGCACGTTCAAATCTGAAAAGGCAGAGTAACGAACCATATAATAAATTGAAACGATGGATTGATAACAGCGGCAAGTATATATTTAATAGAAAAGAACGGACAGAGAAAATTTTGTGAAACGTACTGAAAATAAATATGAAGTACTTATTATATTATACGTTTCATTTTGAATGCAGAGTCCAAAATTTGAAAGGCAAGTAACGGTCAACCCTTGATTTGGTGAAAATAATTGTAGCAATTAATAAAAGAAATAAATAGCAATGGTCACGTTGCTTTGATTTAGCTGACCCATCAAAGCAAATTATTTATAATTTAACTGGTAGGAAACATAAAGGAACGTACCACCATAAAAATGAAATTGATAACATCTGTGCATTGATTCTGCAATATTTATTAAAGAAATTGATTCTGTAATATTTATTAAAGCAATTTATTAGCTAGCTTGAATTAAATAGAATTTCACAATGGAATAAACTTTGATAAAATAAATTGAAAATTCAAAATCTGCTATATTTAATTGGACGTAATCCAAATATTAAATTTTTATCTCAAAACATTATTATATAAAATTTCTCAAAAGTTTCAATTAATTACGTTAAACAAAACCATTTAAAACTATTAAAATCTACGGTCGTTACAATTTGTTTGTTTTTTTTCTTTTTTTAGAAGAGAGAGAAAATTTTAGGAAAAAGAAATAATGGAAGCACATTTTAGAAATGGAAAGTTAGATGAAGAGATTTAAGAAATAGAAAACGAATAAGGGTAAAGAACGTTTGGAAATTGGAATACGAAAGGGAACGATACAAGAATATGTAAATTTGCAAAATAAAAAGAGCCTAACATGCAGGTAATTAACAAAAGATGAAAGACACACGCTGGAATTTGATAGGACATGTTTACATGGCAAGTAAATCTTTTGGTATAAAATTTCTAAACATGTGCTACCACAATTAATTCCATCAACGCACATGAGACATTCCAAGGCAAGGCTCGCGTATAAATAATAAAACTTACCGAAAAACCAAAAGAGGCATGTATTTAATAAAAGAAAGTAAGAATAAAATAAATGAAAGCGACGATTTAAATTTGAGAACGTAGAGCGTACATAGAAATAACAAATCTAATATACTAAAAAAACAGTTCATTTTATCATATTTTACTAAACCCTAATACGCTCAGTTTTGCATACAGATATGTATTTTTATTTAGTACACAGTAAATAAAATTAAACAGTGCAATAACATAACGAGGACCACCACCCCACATATTAAAAGATGAACTGAGACTCCAAAGTCAAATTTGAAACGGAATAAATTTCCTATGTTGATTTGCTAACTATTCCAAATCAAAAATTTAACCAAACCTTCAAGTTGTTTTCCTACCATTTTATTATTGTTATTTTTTTGTAAATTAAATACAAATCAAACTTAAATATTTAAATAAATCAAATTTTCCAACTAGAAACATATAACAAAATTCAATTCTTTGTTTTAATGAAATTAAATTTACATTCATAAAAGAAATATTCACTTTATTTGATAAAAATATTCTTTTCAAGAAACAAATCTTTTTCTTTTATTTTTATCGAAAGATATTTCTTTTTATTACACATTAATTTACAATTAACACCTCCCCCTTTTGAAACCAACTTATACTTAAAGATTATCCCATTAAAGAGTCACAGAAATAATACTTCGTACAACCACATCATTTCTTTATCAATTGATTTCCTATTAACATTATATTTGTAACAAATTTAAGTACTCATAGTTTGAACGTAATCTTTCTCATTGAAATTCTCATTATATTTTAACACAATGCGTAAGTTGCACATATCATTAATTAATTATCATTTACTTCTATTTCTTATTAATGGAAAGATAAAGTTACTATTAGTTACAATAATTAAATCTCAAAATATACCCTATAGGTAAGATAATTAATCCAATTGTTTCCTTTGAAATCCAGTTTTCCATATTAAACCTAATATCTATATGCTAAATTAATTCCAACATTTAATTACGACTGTAATAAAACTCATTCATTATAAATTTAAATTCCAAACAAATCCTTTTATTTTGATATACATTCTTATTATCAAATCAACTATTCCCTTATGAAATTGATTAACATAAGTTTTCATTTTATTACACTCATCACTCAACAGTTAACATTTCTACTTATATCAGTTGTAATATTTCAATTACATTAATTCTCCACTAATTACCAAAAAATTTCTAATGGACTTAATAATAAGATAATAAATAAAACAATGGTTATATATTAATAATCCATATCTATTAACTTATTGTTTACAAACAAAGGTTAATAAATTTATGTACAAAATAATTGATTTCATACTCTATATTAAAACCAATTGCAATTAATAACATATGATTACATCAATTTATGCATCATCTATTCTATTAATCATTTACCTTTATTATTTAAATTGTTTGAAATTACGTTAACTAGTATAGTAGTTAATTACATTCAATCAATATTAGCAAATTATATGTTAATATGTGTTACCATCTTTATCTCATTAAAATTAGTTGTTTTGTGATTATCTTAAGGTCAAAATTTCTAATCTAATAAGATTCGATTTAATAAATCATAAATTTTAATTTATGACAATATTAAAGTCCCAAACCTTATTAAATTTAATAGTTTTAATTATCAAATATACGGGTTGTTACAGTCTCCCCTAGTTAAAACTTTTCGTCCTCGAAAAGGAACAAGAAGGAATCAAGGAATTTGAAATATTTTATTTAAAATAATCAATTGACAAACAATATAACTTACTATTTAAGTTTAATAGATATTTGAAAATAACTCAACTTCCAAAAAAAATTTGCCAGCATCTCCTTGCGTGGTTAGGTCTGGAAAAATAATAATATCAACAATAAACGTATATATATATCATCTCTCAAAAGTAAACACCCCAAACCATGGGATAACAATAAAATATCGCTATAAAACCGTAATCTAAAAACGTACCTATTTGTTGGAAAACAACTTTATCTATGAAACCAAAAGCAGTAACCATTGCTTCCATAAATCTGTATTTCACTTATATAATCCAAAATAGTGAGAATTATGTATTAGACAGATAATTAAGTTGTTTCAATTTGAAACAAAAGCAAATCAATATAAAACATAATCAAACAAACAATACAACCATTTATGCAACCAAAGAATCCATTATACATCCATAGAAACTAAAACTAATGGTTTGTTTTGCTCAGAAACTTTTAATCATGCAAGGTGATAAATAAACTATAAGGTGTACCCTATGCTCAACAGCCTTAGATAATTACTTAACAGTTTAGTCAACAACCTTAACAACTAGAAGTATTCTTTCCTAAACTTCCCATCTACCAAACAACAAGAATTTTAAATTTATTTATGTTTATTCGATTGGTTTTTTTTCCATAATTTACCTTTCATTCATTTATTTATATAAAGATCAATCACTTACATAATTTGGTTTCCATTAATGATTTAAGTCATTGATGAATCATTTCAAAAAATACTACTTAAGCTTCTGCTGCCTTACTTAAGTTTATAACTTAATTCGGTTATTGAATAAGAATTTAAGTTTTTGGTATTCGCCTAAAAGAAATATTTCAATGTATCTAAAAATTCAATTAAAACATTTTACTTCGTTCACTTAGTAAAAATATAAGATGTATTTAAAACATACTCATAGTATTATGCAAAGATTTTTCCAAAGTCAAAAACAATGTTAGAAATTTATATTAAAATATTATAATGAGCTTTAAAATAAAGTTCCTTATATACGATAATCTATTAGACTCATTATTTTTAAAATAAGTATAAACTCAAGATTATTTAACTGAAACTAATAGTATACTCAAATCTTACAATAAATTTTTAAATCAAAGTATAAAATTTTATATCTTGATAATTAATTTTAAACATTTTTTTAAAAATGAATATTCAAATTACGGAAAAACATTTATTATGGTTTAAAACAAAAATTAAAACAGTAAATAAACCAATAAATTTACCATTAGTACTTTGAAATCATGTAAATATTCCAAACTATACTTCCAAAATAGAGACTGAAATTCATTTGTCAAGTATATAACTGTAAATAAACTTCGCAAATTAAATTTTTTTCCATTTATATAATATCTTTAAATTATACATTCAAAGAAACTTATATAAATTTTACTTGAAATATTCATTTAAAAACTTCATTTGCAAATCAATCATCTTTAACAGTTGAATACTTTACAAAATTTCATTTGTAAAATTTCTTGCTTCATTTATAAATACCATTTAAATATTTTGTTAAATCTATTTGTAAACTATTTGAAAATAATTATTTACATCATTACTTATATTTACAAAGAACTTATTCAAAACCTTTAATCCATTATTTATGAATTTATTATTTTTATCTTAAGATACTTTTCAAACATTTTTAATAAATCAATAATCAATTGCGCTAAATATGTTTTATTGAATTAATAACTTCTCACGATATTTACAACACTAAGAAACCATGCTATACATAAGTAGTCAATATTTCAAGCATTTTAAAGTATTTACAACACTAATAAACCATCCTTTATATAATACTTTATCAAAATACTTTTATAACTCGATGTCTTAACAAGTTTATCCTCTAATCGTATGATGATCAAACGTAAGACTAGAAATCTCCAAGTACTTAGTAGATTTGTTTCAACACCTAGTGAAAAATACTTAAAAACGTGTATAAATAGTACCGCTCAAAATCTAATGTCAGAAGATGATATTACGATAGCAGTGGCTCGCTGCTGATCCAGTATTTACGCAATGGACACAAAACTTTCCTGAAGATCCTTCCACCTTCCGGATTCTAGAAAATTTCATAGCCATTTCGTAAACATAAGACCATCAACCCCCTGCTGTAGTAGTAATTATTGATTCAATGATTTACGCAATGGATGCACTTCCTTCCTAGAAGATCCATAAACAATAGATCCCAGGATCGAAAGTGCCTCCATTGGGTAAACTAAAGAATCATCTACCTTGGAAAAAAAATCAAGGAACTCATGAGTTTAAGTCCGGACAACCATATCGGTTCGAATCAATTTATGTATTCACCTAAGTATATTAGGGTTTATCAGTCGAATCCATTCCTGGATTCCCCAAGTCCATCTGGGTCGAAGCATATCATATTATATTTCTTCGCGGAGGGTACTTCCCCATACCTCTTACTTCAAAATATAACATGCCATATACAGTACACTTTCAAAATCAAAGCTTTAGATATCGCACTAATATAAATTTCGTTATATATAAGATTTCATTTTCAGATAAAGTACTTTCCCAAATCAATAATCTTGAATATATCAAATCCTTCTTATATAAATTCCATTATATATAAAATTTATCTCTTCAGATCGAATACCTTCCAAAATTAACATTTTCAAAAATCACCTTATAATTATATAAAGTCTGTCTTATACAAGAATATAAAAATTTCGAAAATCAATTTCGCAGTATCAAAAGCCATATGAGATTCAATATCTTTTCTTTATAAAAGGTTTTGAATTTTAAGTAGTTTCGTATATAAAATCGTTTTTTGAAATAGTTTTGCATATAAAATAGTTTTGTAAAATAGTTTGTAAATAATATAGTTTGTAAATAGTTTTGCATGTAAAATAGTTTGTAAAACAGTTTTGTAAATATAATAGTTTGTAAAATAATTTTGTAAATAAAATAGAATAAGATAGTTTGTATAAGAAAAATAAAAGAAAACTATTTTGTAAAATGGTTTTAAATTAATAGTAGTTTTGCATGCAAGAAAAATTCCAGTTTACATTACAAAGATATCCAACCCAACAACTTTCAATTTCAGCGTCAAAGAATATCGATAATATTAGAACAAAAGATGTACATAAATCATCATTTCGTAAAACCACAAGTGATCGCTCGCTCGGTTATACAAGTTCGTTTCGAACTGCTATTTTTCATTCGACTTCCCCAATGTGGTCTTCGATAAGGTTTCTTGACTAGAAACCATCATTCTCCTTACATAGCTATATACCATGATAGATAATTCTAGAAGCAAGCGAAAAATCCATATAAAATATTTGCCATCAAGAATCGAATGTATAATCCTAACACGAAGTGGTGTAGTTCACATAGAACCTGTGTACTCAAATCCGGATCAAATTAATTTTGTGAATAAAACAATATACATGATACTTACATAATTATTCCAATTTGTTTCATCAATTACATTTCAATCAAATTCATTATTAATCTCATTGATTAATACAAATATCACTTCATACTTTAATATTTTTTCATATAAATTCTCTATTCAATACAAAACATTAACATATTCATTCTCACAACATTGCTTATATTTCTCTTCATTTTAAATTACATTCATTTTTACGTCTAATATTTCTCATTTAATACACATTTATTTGAGAATCATTTCATGAGAAATTTCCTTCAGTTTATAACCAATTTATAAAGGCTTTATTCCTTTTATAAGACATTATTCGAGTTTAAAGTTATCACAACTTTATTTATAACCATTTATTGCAACATCCATTTATTTCATAACAATTTATTGGTCATGGATTTATCTATAATCATTTCACTTTTAATTTATATTTTCTTATCCCATTTAGTTTCACCTTTACCTTTTAATTTATTTATGACACATTTCATAAATTTTAATTAAGTTTATAAACATATATTTTTTCCAATTTAATCTCATTTACAACATTTCCTTAATCATAATTTCAATTTAAACATCGCAAGGCTTAAAGTTCACACTTGTATATTATTACGTTATAGGCCAAGAATGTATATAAAAATTCTATTCATTTACAAGATATAGATATGACAAATTAAACCTTATTTCACTTGCTTTCAAATTAAGGTTATCAAATTCAACTGCCTAATTCAACATAATTTCTAATTTTCAACTCATATATTAATTCAGAAGGTTATGATTATCCAAAAATATCCAGATTTTCCATTTTTTTTAATAGTTGAAACAACCGGTCAACAAACAACAAAATTCACAACATTTCAATTTCATATCGAATATCCTAATTATCCACCTCATTCTCTTTAATTCACCATTACTAAACTAGTGTTTAGTCCATATATTCAATCAACAATAATAACCAATGTTTATAATTTACTAAATACAACAAGTCAATGATAAATGATAATAATTAGATATTACCATTTCATAAAATAAACACATTACAAATAACTATATTAGTTATAAAAAATTTCTTTTATATATAACAATAATATTAGGAAAATTATTTTATATAAAAAACATTTTTATAACACTAACAAGTACGTCTCTCGTATATATATACACTTAGACAAACTCATTCTTGGATATTACTACCCTATCTCAAATGGGTTAACCCCAACAGGCTAAGGTACGTCTAAACCAAAGCGCCGATACCAACTATAACGACCCACCTTTTTGGACGATTCAAATCGACAATAAACCATACATGTCAGACTCAAACCATTCAAAAGGGAGGATTGTTAATGTGGTAAATTATAAAAAAGAAAAAAGTAAAGAAAAAACAAAACATACAATCTCGCAGTGGAAGGACAAAACATAATAATCAAATAAACTGTTCACGAAGGTGTTTTACAAATAACATTTGGTTACATTTTACAAATTCAAATCAGAGTTATACATACATTATAAATAAACAAATAATGCAGTAGAACACAGAATGTAGTGGAATAATAAATAGCAATAATATACTGAATCTTCATCTTCATCCACCAGAAAATAGTCTTCAACACTGAAAACTCATGCTGACCCAAGCATAATGAAAAAAAATACACTCAAGTCATAACAAAAAATTCCTATGTAAGTCAAATCAATCTCAAATAAAAATTTGAGTGCAACGGCTTCAGAGATGTTATAGGATTTTTCGTCTCCTATCAAGTGTACAAAGTGAGTGCAGTAACTTACGAGATTTCAAATAATTAGAAATACCAATTTTAACCACTTCATTTAAAATAAATCCGAAGTTTAAATTAAAAACTTAAACTTTTTAAATAATTCAGTTTCAATAAATAATCCAAATTCACGAAATTGAATGGGTATATATCATTTCAACCCATAATTTAAATGTCTTAACTATCCAATTCAAAAATGATTCAGAAATCCATTTAAATGATATCAATAGTATACAAGGTGATAACAGGGACATATTAAAATAAATAAACCGTACATCCAACATATCAATCAATAAGCATCCATTTCAAACAACATCCAAATCAACCAATATATTTCAACATATAATAGTTATCAATATCGGGGTTTGACTATCAATTACATTCCTATAAAATTAAATGTCAATTCAGATTCAGTATCAATTCAAATGTCAACTTAAGTAAAGAAACAACAGTAAAACAATTATATATCACATCATATATTTTATTTAACTTGCAATGGAATTTTTATTATTGCATGATTGAGTTTAATCACTCACCTTTAATTTAGAGCCAAATTAAATCCAATAAAAGTCTAAAATTTCAATAGTTTCCAAATTCAATCATACTAGTTTCATGTCGTCCGGAATTTTGATACGAACCCAAAGGAAGAAACCGCGCATTAATCGGAGTTCATATGCGGAAGATATTCAAGTTATAAGAATATTATGGAAATGAAATAGAAAACCACGTACACACATTTTAATAATAAAATAAAACTAGTTAGTTATTCACATTAAGAGTTTTGAAGCCTG
This sequence comes from Allium cepa, assembly GCA_030765085.1. Taxonomy (NCBI): domain Eukaryota; kingdom Viridiplantae; phylum Streptophyta; class Magnoliopsida; order Asparagales; family Amaryllidaceae; genus Allium; species Allium cepa. Next base: position 636,903,337 of record CM060934.1, on the reverse strand, counting down.
CTCATGTTTCTAAATTCTGGAGAATCAATGAACAAAATGACACGATGGCTCACATATGGAGGAAGGAGGCTTTAGAAAGTAGATTTGTAAACAAGTGGAAAAGATTGGCTTCATGAAAATAGGTTTCTCATATTTGTTTGTTTTTTTTCTTTTTTTTAGAAGAGAAAGAAAACTTTAGGCTAAAGAAATAATAGAAGCACGTTTTGGAAATGGAAAGTTTGAAGAAGAGATTTTTGAAATAGGAAATGAATAAGGGTAAAGCACGTGTGGAAATTGGAATATGAAAGGGAAGGATACAAGAAGATGTAAATTTGCAAAATAAAAAGAGTCTAACATGCAGGTAATTAAAAAAAGATGAAAGAAACATGTTGGAATTGTATAAATGAACTAAAAGAAGGTAGACAACACGAAAGGAAATTAATAAGAAAGAACTTGATTAATGGTTGGAATTTGTTGTTTGTTTGGTTTATGGGTTGTTTGGGTAAAGATACTTTTAATTGTTTGGATGTATGGATAATCTATTAAGTTTTATCTAAGACCATTAAGTGTATGGTATACTTAGTAGTTATTTATCATTCTGTACGATTGATGGGTCAAACCCGAACAAACCATTTGTTTTACTTTCTATGGGTGAATGGTTGATTACTTTGATTCCTTGTGATGATTGTATGCTTTGTAAGTGATTGTTGTTAGGTTGCACTGTTTTGTTTTTTTATTGGTTGGAACAACTTAAATTATTTCTCTTTTCTATAATTATTAACATCCTCGGATTATATAAGTGAAATACAAGTTACAGAAGCAATTGCTACTACATTTGATTTCATAAAATAAGCGTTAATTGCCTGACAAATAGGTACGTTCTCTGATTATAGTTTTATAGCGATATTATATTGTTTTTCCCATGTCGAGATATTTTTTTATAATATATGGTATATATTATTAATTTTGATATTATTATTTCTCCCAAACCTCTCCGTACAAAGGAGTCTCTGCCAAAAAATTTCATGAATTTTGGACTTTGAGAATTTTGTTAAATATTTTCCAAACTTTTGTTAACTTGAATATGAAAGGATTTAATTGTCATAAATTAATATATTTTATTTAAATTATTTAATTGTGCAAATTAATTGTTTATAAATTAATATTTTGAATAAGATATATTGATTACTTAATTCTTTATTTTCCCTTCTTTTTCCTTTTCGGGGACGAAAAGTTTTAAGGGGGGAGAGTGTAATGACACGTAAATTTTCAATAATTAAAATAGTTCATTTAATAAGATTTTATAATTCGAAGTTGGAAGAAATAAAAATTTACGATCTATTAATGAAAATATTAACTAGAATGGAATTGTAACCATATTTACTCAAGTTAATTATTAACAACTTTAATGAAATTCCAATCAATGGAAATTATGAAAGTGTTATGACTTGGTTATAAATTTAATATAAGGAAACAAATGTAAATATGAATTAATTTATGAGATAATATATAAAAAAGGCAATTGAACAAAACTAGTGTTAGGAAAATAATTATAACATTTGGTTGAAACAATAAACTTATTAATGTGAATAAAATTTAATTAGTGAAAAACTATTATATGTTATCTATTTATTTAACCTATTAAATTAAATTGGAATTTACATTATTATAAATGGATCTGTTGCAATTAAGTGTAATTAAATGTTACATTAATGTGAGTCAATACAATAACCGAAAAGTGTGAATATAATAAAATGCATAGAAATGTTAATTATATTCATAATGCAATAATTGATTTAATAAAATAGTGAAATCAAGATAAACAAATCAATTTGGGATTTTAAAACCCTATTCAAATGTGTGAAATTGACAAACTCTAATATAACTGAAACATAGTAATTGATATATATATATATAAAATATGGAAATAAGATTAATATAATGAAATGTAAAACAAATGTTAACTATGTTATTAAATTTTAATTGGTTAAATATAAAAGTTTGAATCGAACTATAGCAATTTATTGAATTAAATTATAATTAATTAGATTTAATTACAGTTGAAATTGAACACTATAATTAGTAAAATTTTCAACACTGAAATTAATATGTAAATTTACTTTAAATTATTATAAATGTCTAGGTAATCAAAATTGATGAAATTTCTTGTTATCAAATTTGAATTTGAAAGTGATTTAATTAGTTTAATCACTAAATTATTCAATTAACGTAAAAATAGCCATTTTGGCAACTGTTTCGGATTTTGAAGAAACCAGTCTCATAGGATCCATGACGGTAATTTTATAGAATTTTAAGTTTCCTAGCGATCAGACTTGTCGATTGATCGTACGGGCTCAAAACGCATAGAAATCAATTTAATTGTAATCAATTGAAATCAATTTGAAATAAGATGATTTTGACATAACTTCTTCATATGATTGAATTAGGATTTGAAACCTATTCCATTGAGTTTCAAACTATCCAAAACATCTATTTTGATATATGGGATGACCCATTTTTATTTCGAAGGAAGAACGGGCTTTTCGGGTCGTTTATCGTTCCAATCCAAATCAATCTGGTCCATTCTTTTCAATTTTCAGCCTTTTCTATAAATAGGCCATTATAAACCCTAAGTTACTTCTTATTTTCATTTGTCTATACGTACATTTCGTTATCACCTCCTCATTTCAATGGCAGAAACAAACTCCAATTCACAAACCCTCAAATTCAATTTCAAAACAAAATCCAAAACTCAAACTCCTTAAACTATATCGAATTATATACCGTTTCGAAGCTCTCGACGAGCGCATCTCAGATCTGCAACTCGTTTTCGCCATCGAATCACATTTTGGTCAGAAATCGATGAATTATTCCCGACCATTCATGCTAGGGTTTATGTTTGGACGGTGGATCTTCGTCGATGTGACTATCGGGGGTGCTGGAGCATAGAAGGGGTCAAGTCGCGCTTATCCATGTGGTTCAGTTTTACCGAAGGTGTCAAGATCTCCCAAAATTGGCGTTTTAATGGAGCGGCGGCATTGGTTCATGAAGGGGTCGGAGGGGTTCGCGAGGCATGCTGGAGATCACCTTGGCCTAGGCTGAGCGATAATTTCTTCAGATCGAGTTGTAGCCTAGTAGAGCTTGTGCAGAAATTGGTTGAACGATGGTGGCTGAAGTTGAGTAGGGTTTGATCGCGACTATGCACGTAGGGTTTGGGGAAAGGTAATTCAATTTACAAATTTGCCATTCTATTATTTTTTAATTTAAAATTTAATGTTCAAATCCTCATTATTTTTGCGTACGAGCTCGGAGCCACACGTGGGTTTTTGCATTGGGATCGTATAAAATTCTGGACATTTTGACTCCTGTTTAGATGAATTTTGAGACTGTTCGAATTTGGGCCCTATTTTGAATTTTAAATTGATTTGAAGTTCAAAGGTGAGTGTTTTAACCCACTCACAACTTCTAAAATTTCTTACGTTGGTTAAATTAATTTATGATGTTGTGACAACCCCTTATTTCCTACCATTCAAATCGACAATAATCCACACATGTCAGACTTGAATGATGCAAAATAATATATTGTAAATAAATTTGGAGCAAATGAAATCAATCACACACGCAGACACATAAATATCAGAATAACTTGCAGTGGAATGTAAAATACCATAGTAGTTCATGAAGCTACTATAACAAAGTCTCAAAACATATACATAATATCAGTCTGAAAACAACATAATAGAAATCCCAAATACATAGAAGTTCACTAATACATGAGATAAACTAGAATAGCTGAAGCTGAAATAGATATATAAATAGATAGGCATAATCTCCAGCAAAGACCAGCTCCAGAAAGAGAATCCAAAGCTATGAATACTCAGGTTGACCCGACCGTAAAGAAAAACATAAAACACTCGAGTCAGGGCATATATACTTATATAATGTAAACCAACTCAAGTGAACTGTAATAAGATACAAGTAACTTAAAGGATGCTTGGGACCGCCTATCCTCTAAGGATCCGTTAAACTATCTACTATATAGTAATATTGCGCTATTATAATAATGTCTACATTAAATTAAACTTACTTTAAAATAGCGTCGAAGGGTTACCCATATAGCCCCCAATACGTAATAGTCCCAGTAGTCCACCTAGTATCAGCATATCTCCAGATTGAGAGACTACCCTAAATACTCCATGGGCTACGGAAGAAAAACAAACTCGTAGTAAGGCTCGCTATGGTTGGTGACAAGGCACAGGAGGCAATGCCAGGGTAGATATACCAATTACGCTTCCGGGCTAGTAGTAACGCATATCAGCCACTACCGCCCATCTCGAGCCATACTCGCAAAATCAAAAGGTTGCACCCAATCAATGACAAAAGTAATAGAATGGTATCGAAGAAGTGTGTCCGATCGGAGGAGCTAGCTCACTTGGCCTATCGATCGCTCCTGTTTTAGCCACCTTAAGCCATCTCACGAGAGTTGGGTCCACGTTCATACCATAATAGGATCGTCGCCACCATCCTACTTCATTTTGGAATCTCTACCGCATACACAGTTGTTAAAGTGGTTTTCAGTATCGACAAAGAGTATGTCCATATCCGGTACTCGTCTCTTTGACAACCAATCGTTATTATAACCCGTGGTTATAATTTAAAAATGGTATTTATATTTCAAAATTTAAATATCATTTCAACAATTCAATATCGTTTCAAATCCATTCTAAAATATCAAAATATCATATCTTTTCAAAAACCTCATTCATTTTTATTTAATTTAAATGTCATTTTTATCACATTTCAAATGGTTTATATTTCAACTTAAAATACTCCATTTAAACCATTTAAAATGAAGTTATTATATTTAATAATTAAATATTTAATTCTCAAAATTTTAGCCTTTCCAAATTCATTTATTCACTTAAATTTATCAAAACGGTGAAATTCCAGCTTTCACAGCACTTAGAAAAATGCTATGAAAAGTTATGTTTTAAAACAATTCAATTAGCAAAAGATAGCATTTAAAATGCTGTAATAGGTTTAATTTTGTTTCAAATAAAAATTTAGTTAAATTTAGCAACTACAGCACTTACAAAGTGGTGTAATAGCCTTAAATACATTTTTAGCTATATAGTTCATTTGTATCAACTATAGCACTTAGAAATGCTATAATATCCTTTACTTAAGAAATGATAGCATTTCAAAAATGCTGTTAATTAAATTCCAAGTTTTCAATAAAATTTCATAAACAATTAAATTTTTATTTAAACAAATTTTTAGCTTATAAAAATAATATTTTAAAATTGATCATTTATATGATTTTATAAAGTGAAATTTTCACAAATAATTATCAAATTTTAATAATTCACTTATAAAATAAATGTAATTTTTTTTATAACATTTCATTTATTTTACATTTTAATTTAATTTACCATTTCCTACATTAAATTTAAATTCCATTTTATTTTTCTTAACTTAACTTTTTAATTTAAAACACATTTCACATTTTCTAAGTTAAGTTATATTTAAAAATTCAATTTACATATTTATTTATTTAACCATTTTTAATTTATAGAAAATCAATATCACTTTATAAAAATCATTTTAAATTCAAATTTAAATCAAAATATTATAATATTTATATTTTAAGAAAATACTTTAAAAATTCTAGAAAAATATATATTAACCACGGTCTGTATATGATTTTCTATCGTAGGTAAAGTGATACAGATATTTATCATTTCAATCTGTAATTTACAAAGAAAACCCAGGTTCTATCATTTCAAACCCGCGGTCCCAAGTAAAATGAAATAAATAAAAATCGCTCAGGCCTATCATTTTAGCCTATAATGATTTTCCCTATTCTAAAGTCCGTTCAGGTATGTATCATTTCAACCCATAGTGATTCTAATCTTTAGGGAACTTGCAGTGTGATAAACTGATATGAATAAACAGAATAACATTAAATAACAGTAACAGATGATATGATAGGTTTATAAACAGGGGTGAACATCAATGATCATAGCATAGGCAGTTATAACATGATAATAAAATTTATAGATTCAAATGCTATCAGTTTACTAGTTAAATAAGTATAAAATGTCTGGTGAGAAATACTCACCTCTAAAAGCTGGAGATAACAAATTTAGACACACAACAAAGATCCAAAAAGCATGAAAGAACGACAAAGATTCAAGTGAGGGGAGAGCTAAAGTAGTTATCTTGTGCATATGAAACAAAAACAAGACTGCAACATGAATATACAACCCAAAATATGACACTAAACAAGCTAGAATTTATGCACAACAAAGAATCAAACGACTTGCACTTGCTTTCACAAATACTATGCGTCCATATGATGATAAGGCATGGCTATGCTGGTGTATTTGGTCGAGTATGGAACCATATATGCTCGGCCTAGCTTGAGTATTGAAGAGTGGAAGTTGCTTATGCATGAACAACACAATCCAAGGCAATAAATGAAATTTGTGTGCATCTCAAGCTCGGCCACGGCTATGACTGGTGGAGGTTAGGGGATGGTGTCGTAGTGGCTTAGGGTCAGGTAGGGGCTGGTGCAAGTGGTGGTCGAGAGGGGTGGTGAAGTGGTGAAGGCATTGGTGAGCTCGGCTCTGCATATATAAGGAGTGATTGCTATTTTTTTGTGTGGAGCTTGCATCTTCGGGGGCACGACCTGACATGGACAAGGAGATAGAAAGGGTTTGCAGCCGAGTAAGGCGTTGATGAAGGTAGTGGTGAAGGAGGAGCTTAAGGCCGAACAAGCTAAGTGAAGCTTGGCATGGAAAAATAAAACAAAGAAGAAAAAATGAAAAAAAAAGTGAAAGAAACCTTACCAATAAATTTCAGAAATGGAAGCCAAAGTTTTAGAGATAAGAAACAAAAAATTTTGCGTGAGAAAAAGAAGGTATTCGGCTGAAGAAATGTGGTAGTCGGCCTCATCAATGCAAGTGACATTTTGAAAATGAAAAGGTAAGAAGAAGGTGAAATGTTTAAGGCATGTGAAAGGTTATAAAACTCTTCAAATTTCCCATTTTCTTTGATTCATTTTTAAACACATGAAAAATGAATATAAATAAAATAAAAAAGCAACAAAATAAAGTATGAAAAGAAATAAATAAATAAATTTTAGATAAATATAAATTAATTAAGAAAATAGCTTAAAAATAGAAACTAGGTTTTTAAAAATTGTAATTCAAAATAAAGTCTGAATCTGATAATGGTGTGTACCCTCAAGATGTAATAGAGTGTTATACCAGTTTTTAAAACTTAAGCAATGTTTTACGAAAACATTTTCATAAATAATTTAGTGGTAATATAATTGGTATTAGGAACAACCAATGAAATAAATGCGTGAGTTGGAGATAAATCATTTCCCATTCTCATAAAGTTTTAGATCCAAGATTCGAGTACATGACTTGAGATGTTCCGCACTATTCCGTATAAGGATCTATTACTCGATTTTTGACGTCGAGCACTTAAAGAGGTTTCTTGATAAGGAACCAAAGTTTTATATCATAATTTATGGCTATGTAAGGAAAACCGAGGTTTCTAATTAAGAAGCCTGATCAGAGTCCGCACTAGAAATCAGGTGAGCGATGCTGGTATGGAAGTCGAGTTATGTATTCGAGTAGTGATAGAATCAGATTCTGTATATAAATGATCTATGAACATCATGCAGGCTTATGTATAGTATTAAGTATTCTTGTGCCAGAATTTCAGGGATAGAATTCTTTTAAGGAGTGGAGAATGTAACAACCTGGAATTTTGTCACATTTATTTTTGAAATATTTAATTAATTTTGAATATTCGATTTGGGTTTAGTTTAAAATGTAATAAAACCTATGTTTCAAATTAATCCGTGATTTCTATTGACGTATTTTTAATTTAATTTTTAGACATTTTCCATAATTTTTAATTTAGGAAATAAGTACATTTTCGTTTGATGTATTTTACGACAAACGTTGGCATTTTGAAACTTCGCATAATTTAATATATTGTATATTTTATTATTTTTTTGTGATCGCATTCCAAATTTATCCATGATCATATTTCATTTTCTATCGATCGTGGCTTGTAATCGGAATGATCAGGTGTGGCATAGTACCCAAATTTATTCAAAACTCATACATAGTGCACAATGACGCTTTTCTTCCAATCACAACACACATATTTTCAACCTAGCCACCATTTTTCCCCACAGCCACCTTTATGATGCTCTACCACCCTACCAGCCATACTTGTCCCTTTGATTTGATGTGAAAATAGATTTTTATTTTGATTTGAGCATGTAAGCATGTGCATATATGAATATATTCAAGAAGCGGAGTCTTCTTCTTCTTCTTCATTTTGTTTTCTCTTTAAATCTCAAAGTTATAAAAATAAACTCCTTCCCCTTAAGTAAAAATCAAATTCCCTTAATCCGTTCGATATTAGCCAAAACCCTCAACTACAAAGTTATTTGACATCGAATCTAGTTTTCTTTATTATTGCTCGCGTTCGAATTTGTCAAGAATCGAACGAGTAATCGTCACATAATAGTAAGATGTAATAAATGTTCTCAAAGTTCAAAAATTCATATCTCTTGGTCCGGGTTGAATCGTTCGACGCCGCTAGCACCATTAAGATTGTATCGAAGCATAGTATTTTTGATGAATATTTGGCACGATTCCGTGTCGACGATTGGCAATCGTCCTAACCTAAGGCTTGGGTTTGTCGAAGTTATGGACGTCAATAGGGGAAATGGAAGATGGCGTCGGGTTCGCGGAAGAGACGTGCTCGTGGAGTAATTTTTGTGTGGATATTGGTGAGAATAATTGTCACGTAGAGTAAGGTATTGGACGATGTGGTACTTCAGGTTCGATGGGTCAAGTTTCGATCTGGGAGGCGGAGCTCTGGTGATGGGGTGTAGTGGAGAGAGGGGGAGGAGAGCGATGTGATAGTGGTCGAGGTGAGTTGAATGGAAGCTTGTTTGCTCGTGCACGTTAACCATGTGCATGTCGTTTTTTGTTTTTTGCTTAGGGCTTCAATTGAACGGCGAGCATCATTTATGGAAGAAGAAGAGTATGGCCGGTCGGGTTTTGATTGTTTGGGCTTTGGCCCGCAATGGTGAGAAGTTTTTTATTTAAGTTGTTTAATATATGTGTGTGTGTGTGTGTATATATATATATAGACACACACACACATTAACTTTAAAATGCCATATTGTGTTCATATGAAATCCGTTTAATTAGTAGATTTGCATTGGGCTCTTGTCGACTAGTACAACGTCATACTGCAATTTATTGGTAGGTTTGTAATGTTTAAAAATTATGACATATGAAAACGGTCAGGATTTAAATTACATTATTTTGACTAATAACGTTGTTTAAATTTATATAACTTAATTACTGAAGTTTATTTGGTCAAATAAAGTATTATCGAGTTAGACTGGATTTAATACGGTAATCTGAACATCTATCAGTAGAATAAATCACTGTTCTGCTAATTAACTTAATTTGGCAATTAATTAGTAGAATAAATCCCCATTCTACTATTTTATAGGTATGGACATTTGATTATATATCGTTAATTGACATCCCACCTTGAATAAGTGATATATTAACCAATGATGGTTAAGTGTTGAATTTATATAGTCATTAATTATGTAAATATTTGTTATTAACTTGAAAGGTTATATTGAATAATATGGTAGCTTGTTTAAGTACCATGGTGATCGTTAAGCCTCCTTCAAATTTAAAAAGATAAATTTTGATTTGAAGTTAAGAATAATTATTATTTAGTAATAAGATTTTTTTGAAAGTGATAACTATTTATTAATAATTTTTTAAAGATAATTAATAATTAGTTTTAATAATGATTTAAGTTAATTATTTTATTATTATAATTCTTAAAAGTTATTCCTTAATTAATGTTTAATTATTATTTTAAAGTTATTTAGTTATGGTTTTAAGTTTTTTAATTTTATTTTAATTATTTATTAAAAGTGGTTTAACTATATGTTAATTTTTAGTTATAGTTAATTAATTATATTGATTTAAGTTATTTAATGATATTTATAGGTTAATTATTTATCATATTAATACTAGTATAAAGTTAATTAATTATTGTTTTAATAACGTTCTAAAATTAATTAATTATTGTATTAATATTGTTTTGAAGTTCACTTATTATTACAATAATAATGTTTGAAATTAACTTAATATATTATTAATGATATTTTAAAATTATCATTTTAAATAAGATTTAATTTAAGTGAGATAGAAGAATGTATAAATAGTAATATATTATTTAAAGTTATTTTATATAATTTATGGTTTATTAAGAGAATCTTACTGACTTGAAAAGTTTAGTAAATAAGTTGTTTAAATATAGGAAGAGTTTGTAAATGGTTCTAAATATTTATAAAATAATTTATCAAGGATTTTTTTAAAGATTTGAAAAGGAAAAGTTTATAAATGGGATTTGAAATTTAGGATGAATGTTTACAAAGAATGTTTATAAACAGATTTGATGTTTGTAGGGAATGTTTTATAAATAGATTGGAGATCTATAAAAAAAACTTTATAAATAGATTGGGAGACAATGTAAAATAAATATACTTGGAAAGAAACGGTTGAGTTCTCATGGCGTAATTCGAGGGGCAGAGGTTGTGTAAAAACATGAAATTTGACCCGTAATAATTAATTTGTTAATTAATTAAAAAATAAAATAACTTTTTGAAATTATCATAATTAAGCCACGAAAGTTGCACCGTTGTGTCAGTGTGGTTAATTTCCATATATAAAATGTCAAAAACCGAGCTAATATGACCAAGTTATGAAATAAACAAAATAAGCAGAAATAAAACCAAAATATGCATATACATACATACATACATATATACATAAATATATATGGTCAGGTCGACCGACCGGTCGACCTAGCTAAGGGGGCGGCTGACTGCCTGGTCGACCTGCCAAGCATTTTGGCAGGCGAACGAATGTAAATTCGTTCGAACGAATTATCGGCCACCAAACACGTCATCTACATCCTTTATTTCAACCTGATCCCTCCGTTTCTACATCCAATGGCCCCTATTTAGCCTATGACGTGGTTGCATCCTGCTCAATCTTCAAATCCAATGGTCTAAGATCCAATTCCACACATATAAATAGACCCCTAGACCTAACACTTTTTTCATTCTAGGTTTTCTCCAATTGGGTTCGCTTTTCTAGGAAGGACCCTAAACGATATAATTTTTCCAAAGGTGAAAATCATTATAAATTCAATTATTTTACAACTCTAAGTGGATATGAAAGACTAAATAAAATGTTTAGGACCGGAGGTGAGTGATGGCAATTATTTTAAGATCTCTTTAAGTAATTTAAAATAATATGGTTCCCATTAGTTGTAGTTTTACTACGATTTTTGGAACAACCTTTTTCAGTAATTTATCTATAGATTTTAGAATTATTTTCACACTTAGATCTTGGCATAGTTTTAACCTAGAATTATAAATAAATAGAGCAAAAGATGAAAGAAGTTTTTTTTCACACTTAGACCTTGGGTTATGTAATAAGCATGATTATAACGTAGGTTATAATAAGAAAGGGAACAAAATGAGGCATATTTTAAGATTTACGATAAATTAGTATGCAAAGGTAGTAGAGATAAACTGTAATGGCTTATTTGAAATAATTTATCTAAGTTAATAAGCAAAGATGAAAGTAAGACCAATACCAAATAGCATTCCCTAGGGTACGCTTATGCTAAATATGGTAGTAATTGGTCAAATAAAAGTCCAAATCACGGTGGATTTGGATAAGGGGCGCAATTAGATATTGTTTGGATGAAGGGCCAGTACCAACAACATTTCCCCTATTTTCCTATGGACACACAGTGATCTCGCATTAGCCTGAAGTGAGACAAGGGGCATACTTACGCTGAACGTTGGAGGTAATAAGAAGACCCAATAGGTAGAGTAAAAGGTAGCATGGGCATGGTGGCAGTTATGCGTGCGACTTCCACTGCGGGTGCTCAGTAATAGCTATGAGTTCCAAGCGCTTAGTATGAGTGTCTTTCTTAGATATTATTGCCTTATGTGTAGGAAGCTATATATGTCATATTGGCTACGGTAACATTTTGTGTAGAGAGTTATATAGCGGCTGGTCCACAGAAAGGTATTATAGAGTAGCAGTCCGATAAAAATGGGTAGAATTAGGATCACACCCTAATTACAGGGTTAGGAAATCAGTCTAATCAAAGTAGAAATCTAGGAATAGTGCAAGCAATCAAAAGCTAACCTATCTTATAAATTGAGTAATATTAATCATACTTATTTCCAATTTATCTCTCTTCTATTTCCTTTATTATGCTTATTCATGCCAAATTGTTGTAGAGTCTACCACTTTATCTTGCTTGAAGACTCTAATAATAACTATCATTCACCAAACTTTTAGTCTGACCCACTCTTCTATTTTCCCCTTCCCCCCTTAGGCAATCAAGGAGGAAGACAGTAGTTTGCTGCAGCTTAAAGTTCTCTTGGAGGATATTTCTTATATGTACTTCTTTTATTTATGTTTTAGTTCTCATGTTGTATTGCACTATACTAAGGGATAATTGTACTATGATTTCATGGAGACAGTTGGTTTTTGATTAAAGACATATATAGGTAGTTTGACATTTGAAGTTTGGTTTTGAACAAAATGTAATAATTGTTTTCTCTATGTTCTTATTATTTAATTTTTGTCTTTTGAATCATAGTCTCTGTTAGCTTCAGTTATACCTACAATGCACCATTCCTCTTAAAGTGTCCTTTTGGGTGTATTAAGGTGTGGGGTGTTTTAGGTTGCCTACAATTTACTATGGATTCGCTAGGATTGCGACATGACCATTGTGTAAACTGCGGTCCAAGGTTGATATTGAACGGTACTTTCGATATCTACTTTTAATAAATTTCAAGTATCTTTTAAAGAATGGTTTGTGGATACACTTATTCTAATGAGGTAATTTTATGAGTCTTTGATAAATATTTTTGGAAGAGATTCTAGTTAATGGAATTTAATTGAATGTGGCTTAGTGATTTCCATGGGAAATGTAATCTTGTTTGGAATGTTTGTTTATTTGATAGTTAAATAACCGATTATCAAATCTTGGCCTAAATATGTAATCCTTATTAATTTCGATGGTAGGGAAATATTCCCTACTTAACACCGAAGGATTTTTACTCTTGAAATATCTACGGAAACACGAGGACTATATAGTATAGTTACCATTGTGTGCTATACTGTACGTACAAACTCATTTCGCTTCCAATACAAATGATAAGGAGATCTGTCCACTTAAACGGTTAGGGGGTACTCCCCGCTCTTATGTATGTCGATTATTTCCTAAAGAACCGACATTAAGCATTCCAGAAAATCGATGATTGGTTTTTGGAGTGCTCAGGATGCGGAAGAGTGTACTCGTGAGAGATGACTTGAAAACCATGACCAATCCGAGAACATATATGGTTCTATGGAGGAGTTTCATGGTATATTAAAATGTTGGAATCCATGTGTGGTTCCGAGACCGCTGGGGTATGGGAATCCATGGATGATTCCAAAATCTATCCAAGATATGGGAGTCCATGTGTGATTCCACGACACTTTGGGGGTATTGGAATCCATATGGGGTTCCACGATTTGTTTTGATGGTGGTGTGTAAGTTGGAACGCCAGACATAGCCTCATCAGCGGTAATGACTAAAACTAGAGATAGAAGGCATGGCCAGTAGCATTGGCAAAACTAGAGGGTGTTGTCGGCTCCTCCTAGACGTTACTTATAGTTGTTATGCATGCATGGGCCAATGCATTCAGTCTTAGTGAGACCAGCCATGTTTTTAATGGTACATCACGAGGGATGTATGCTGCTTTAGAAGGATATCTCTGATCCTTATGCGGGAGGACCATTCCTCGAAGTACTGAGGGCACCTTCATGGAAATCCTACACAACTAGTGAACTTGTCTTAGCGGTTTTTTCTTATATATCCAATATTGTTGTGATGCACACTCACAATCATCTCAACTACTTGATTATTATTATTTTCACCTTTAGACATTATTTTAATATCGCTAGATTTTCTATAAAAAAGGTTTTGGTTATCGTAAGGTAAAAACTCGTCCGTGTTTATGTGCGGCGTGGTCTTATGAAATACCATTGTTTTCAAAACGTTTATTTAAACTTTAAGAATCCACTGATTATGTTTCTCACGCTGGTTTTACTAGACTGACCCGGTTATTTATCTTATAATGCTCAGGTCAGACTGAGCATATTTCCAAGTTTAGTGGATGTTTTGGAGCTTTAGGAGATAAGCGGGAGGCCTAGAGACTAATACACGTAGATGGTTATTTTTTCGTTGCGCTCATTGTCTTATTTATTAGCAATTGTTAGGATGGGTTGTTAAAACTGTCCGGGCTGAAATATGTTGGCATACTCTGATTGATGTCAAAGATACATTTATTACATTTTGTTTTTGTAAAGATTTGTTACATATTTATAGATCATTAATTCCGTTGTGAGATTTTGTGTTGTTGATTTCTTCTTGTCTTCTTTCTTCTTCCTTTCCCCTAACTGTCTACCTTTCCATTCAATTTGAGTGTGGCATGAGTGGTTTATTGACCGCATAAACTATATGAAAAAGTGGGTCATTACAATAATTGTATTATTTTTAAATATACATCAACATCTATTGCTTTTGTTACTCAAAATATATTGTCATTTAACCGGATACTTTTTATAACCTTGTTTAAAACTCTTAAAATCTTTCACAGTCCTTTTCTTCACTAATTCCAATCTATTTGATCGCCATTTCAAATCCAGTAATATTTTATTCAAACAAGTACTAATTCCAAACAGGAAAAATGCATATAAAATTCTTATACCTTTCCTTATATAAAAAAAATCCCAACTCATTTATTATTCAAATCCATTCAATTTCAAAGATACCATTTTATAACTTTAAACGATCGAAATAGAAGGAATCCAAAAGTTGTAAACTCTTAATTCATAAAATTTTAAATTGAGATGTTAACCAATGAAATCCTCCTCTTTTTTTCAACTTTTCAAGTCATTAAATTCATCCACCACTTTGTTTTTAAAATGTTCCACCACTATCCTCATTCTAAACTTTTTATCTTCACTTAATAATTTTTTGAAATGCTCTCTCAAAAATTCAAGGAGTTTTCAGAAACCCTTTTAATGAAATTCTTTTTCATAGGGTAGGATTTAAAAATTGGCTTTGATTGTCCTTTCCTTTGAACATTCATACTTAATCCTTTCTTAAAAATTTGGTTACCTTCTCATGATGATTAATGTACACTTATGAAAGCTTGTTTTATTCCTTCTTGATACCACACTTTCGAATTTTTACAATATTCTGCCTCGTATTATTTAATTAACACTTGATATTTAATTCCTTACCTCTATAAATGTCACCTTGTTCGCATTAAATTATTGTTATCTTAATTGATGTTTCCAAAAGACATTACATGCTTATTCAAATTTTACCTATTTAACTTCTTCCTTATCTTCCTATAATTAACTTAATAATCCCATTACTCTATTTCTTGTAATTCCTCTCTTATTGCACATTCGTTGTCCATTAAATTTTTAGAGTTGCAACCTTTCCTTCTATATTTTCAATCCTCGTTATTTGTTATGCTTATAGGGTCCACAACAATAAGAAAATTTAGGCCTAACAAAGGAGTCAAGTACTATTCAGCTTCTACGGTATTTCCCTATGTTGTGACCTGATCTTCTTAATCCACTCCAACGATATGATCTCTATTCCGTAAGTAATCAGAGTAGGAATATAAATTACTTGTTTTATTTTATTTTTCAACCCAATGGTCACATCATCCGTCCTTTCGGAATATAGTTGCTACTACTTCTATAGTCAAAATTTATAGAGTTATGTGTACATTAAAAATAAGTACATATATTTATAGTAAAATATTTTGAAAAACCTTTTCAAAAATACAAGTATGCCATTTATACGTATTTCTCTCCTTTGATCGGGTAATCGAAGCTCTAATACCAAATGGAACAACCCACCCAAAATAGGCCTAAATTTTGACCCAAAAAAAGCCCATTGAAACTTAGACCCGTTTCAAGGAATTGTTGGTTGGTAAAAAGGACAATACAGAGCTATCTATCCATTCTTTTAGAACTCACAGTGGAAGGAACAAAATATAATAACAAATAAGTACCTATTTTATTTCAAAACAATTATCATAACATAATGTCAACATAAATGTTACATCATATTGTTCAAAAGTACGTTTCATTGGTACGGTAGAAAATAACATGAAAAATTAAATAATAATTGCCATAAGCATCACTCTCGCCATCTTTAAGCAACGTCAACTCCTTATACGACCATGTTGCAATGAGGAGGGAGTCAGAATAACAAGTGTCTGGTGAATAAAAACCTCGAGCCATATTATTTCAGTTCTTGGGCGCTATATATCAAATTAGGAATATGTCTTACATGTTTTAGAACCATTTAATGATTTATATAAGGAAACGAGACCGACCCTCAATCAACCACTTAATACCTTCCATTCCCGAAGCAGGTTTCTCAATCCCGTAACCCATTATCAACGCCATAAATATCTAACAATGAGAGAGATAGAACACAAGCCACTTAATAACATTAATGGAAAATAAGCAAACTTTGACCATATAGGACCTCAATTCATGTTGGCCTCCATCATTTAATACATATTCCCAAAGCATACTCAATATAGGTATTTATCTAGTTGACATTGCATGGAAATCTCTTCAATCACTCAATTGAAGCATCCCATTTCGAGATATCCTCGATCGTGCCAAAACCAATCCTGACCATTTAATACTTCATCTGGGAAGAAGGGGTTCTTAAACAACCACTTAATACCGCTGAAACCCTAAAGCAGGTCCTTCGGCTTATAACCCATACCCATAGAATTGGGACTAACCTCACCTCATCGTAATTACTTATCATATGCAATATGGCTATGACTTAGTCATATTTACAACACTCATAATATATACTGTCACACCTTACCAGGTTCATTATTTAAGCTATATAAGAATTCCTCCTTATTTTTCCTTAACAATCAATTACTTTCCTAACGGAGAATTAATGAAAATTATCACCTAACTAACTACACAATTAATAAGTTATAATTGTACATTGTTAATGGAAATTAATATATAAATAAATCCAGACTTTTTAGTTTCTTTTCGTGCAGCGATTACACCCTAACTAATGTTAAATGGCAATCCATTTCTAATAATAATACAAGTCCTTTTTCCATATTGTCAAAGGCGCCATATCTCCAATATTCACAATAAGAGATTTTAATATCCTTAACAAAGGATTTAACATTCACACCCAAAAATTCCAATAAATAGACTTATACATAATAAAATTTTCAACTCAATTTATCACATCAAATCTATGGAGTAATCTTAAAAATAGAAATTGCAATTCCAGTTTCATCTTCTATTTAATCCCTCTTTTATAATGAATTAAATGATGAAATTTCTCTTTTATTTTCGTATTGAATAAATGGTGTAAACAACAAATAAGTTCATACTTTACACCATATTCCTTAATTGAAACATCATAATCAAATAGGAATTAAAAAGGAGTGGAAATGAAATAGAAATCACCAATAACTGCAAAAACTACATATATTCCAATAATCTATTGTAAACAATTGAGAATTCCAACAAAAATTGACATTTCAAATTATAGGAGTTCTATGGTGTTTTATTTTCATAAACCTAAAACCCCTAAGGAAAACTCAAATCCATAATACTTCAATCAATTATTGAAATATAAATTCTAAGATTTCCACTCATAGTTAGTTCTCGGTTTTGCTTCTCTTTGGATTTGAAATGCCTATTATAATCTCCTTCAGATCTCTTCTTTCTGACATATACAATAATGAATTCGTATATATACTAGATTTAGAAACATAGGAGGAGAAGAGGTCTAGAAATTAGGTAACAAAAAAAGATAAGTATATAGGATTTCTTACACGAAACCCTAATGGAGTTTTCTGAATCTAAGAAGAGATGAACTTATAGAGCTTCGCTAATTCTCCCAAAATATTTTTCAATAATAGGTCTAAGGTCGAATTTAAAGGGGTTGAAATGCACCAGAACCGTAGGATGAAAATATGTTAAAAATGGAAGAATTTACGATGCATATCCCATCAAAAACCAAAGTCGAGACCCTGGGTAGCGATTGACCACACCAAGTGCACCGACCGATCGCTAGAAATGATCGATTAGGTCGCATAGTCGACCCTTCCCCTTTATTTTGGGGCATTTAAATATTACCATTGCTCAATTTATTTTATTCCTTAATTAGATTTTAACATTCATGTTAACTTTAATGTTTTCTTAACCCCCAAGTCTAATCGTAGTTAATTTTCGAATTTCAAACTTGAGAATTAATTATTTGTTTGAATTTGAATTACATTATTTTAAACCTAAAATCATCAAACGCTCATAATTTCTTTGTTCAAGCTCCGTTTTTAGCATATTATACATAAAAATTTATCGGAATTTTACATAACGGCATAAATTTCATGGTAAAATACCAATTCTTGAAATTTTTTTGTTTTTGTCCATGTCTTATTTAATTTATTTACCTATTGTTGATTTTATGGGATGTTGCATTCTCCCACCTTAAAAAGGATTTCGTCCTCGAAAACTTTATAAGGGGCGAACAGCGAAATGCACAATAATCTCTTTATTATATAACCAAGTTATCTACAAAATCATCTACTCAACCAAAGTGCAATGTGATTATGTACTACAAACTATCTATAAATGAGCTCAATCTAGCGTGAGTGTGTGATTGTGTCATTAAATATGTATGTAAATACCCTGAACATGCATAAAACTTTTATAGAAGTGTAAAGTGATTGTGAAAAAGTATAGCAACCATCTCCTACCATCCAATATAGTGACCATGATGCAACCAAGATCCTAATTTTGGAGAGGCAATTTTATTAGAAAAAATCTTAAGACGAGAAGTCCTTAAGCCTTTCACATGATTTTGTTGTCAATGTACTCAGACCAACCTAATTTCTTTGTTGTAGAGCATTCTAGTTCCGTGCTCTACAATGCATGCAATGGCACGTGGAGTTGGCTCTGTCCCAATATTCTCTAATTGATTAGGCTCTATAACAATGGATATGCTATGAAGGTATTTTCTCAAATGAAAAATGTCATGGGCTCTAGCCAACTTATAATTTTTTATTTTTTTTCATAATATTAGGAAAGGCCTAATAGATCTTGGTGCCAACTTTTCCAACTTCCTAAACCTTACGACCTTCACGCGTTGCCTTACCTACTCTAACTTTATGAAGTCTCTTGATTCAAATCTATCCCTAATAGAATTTTGTATGTAGTTTCTAACTAATAATTTGGCGATTCACATGGCCTCTCATAAAGCGCTTCATGGGTGCCATACCAATCATCTACTGGTGACTACTATTATATGAAATTCTGCTAATGTCAAGTGTCGCTCTTGATATCCTCTGAAGTCTATGATGCAAGCTGTAACGACCTGTAAGATTTTAATAAATTTTATTTACGTATTTAATTGGATTTTGTGAAATTTTAAAATAAATTAATTTGCAAATAAAAAGTTGATATTTGAATTACGTCCAATTAAACGTAGCCTATGGTAAATTTTCAAATTATTTTATCAAAGTCTATTTCTTTGTAAAATTCTATTTAATTCAAGTAGCCAATAATTGCTGATAATAAATTTATTTTCAAGCCTGGATATTTTTCTATGAAAAATTTCTAAATCCTATTCTGTGTAAGACGTCATCCTTCGTTTTTCAAAATTCGGACGTCTACTGCTCCGTTTACCTTATTTCTGCAAAATAGCAGCATTTTCGGTACCGATTATCGACTTTTGATCGGATGATCGTACCACTAATATCTGTATACCGTTGTGATCGTCTCGTCGAGCTGATCTCAACGGTATATTTATTTCGGTATTTTGGGATCCGGTGTACAACGGAAGCAATAAATTGTTCGTTGTAACGGTACCCAAACTTGTGACTTGCTGCCCAAACAAAAAATATTAATACTGCTTTAATTAGTTGGCTAAAATTTTGGGTGACCGTTGCTATTACATCAAAATTTGTTTTATTAATGCCTAAATTTCAAGGCTGACTTTCAGTGTTCCATTCATTCATTCTGATTCTGGTTCCAACGTTTTCTTGTACGTTGCCTCACTCCAATTTATTAATAGCTGGTCCTTACATTTATTCATGCACGTTCATTATTTTTGCAGTCTCGTACCTTTTGTTTTTCGAATTTCAAAAGTTTTCAACCGTTGTTTTCCCATTCCTTTGCTTCATATAAGAACCATATTCATTGCCTTTTTTTCAGCAAAATATAAAATCCCACTACCTCATTCTCCTCTCCTCCTTATATTTCCTGTAGCCGAAAACAATGTCGCAAAGCCTATTCACAAACCATCTTCCTCCCTCGGCCTAAGCTAACCGCAACTCCGACCTTAGCCTCTCCCCACGTCAGGTCGGCCACCGTCCCCAAAGCTCTGCCCTTCACCTCCAGATCCACGCGTGCTGTCTCATGCCGCCCATCACCTTCGTGGCCCAAACCATCGGCCTCCACCCGTGCTTTACCACCAGCATACGCGCCGAGCTTGCACCACCGGAAAGTACTCGGCCTCGGGTCTCGTTCAATACTAGCGACCACTCTCCTCCGCCGCCACCTAAAGCTCTGTCTCCACCACGAGTTAAACAGTCACGCTCGGCCTCCATAAACCGGACATCCCTCCAAGACTTATTTCCTCTGCAGCCTCTCTTCGTATTGCGCGTGAGTATAGTAGTGTATTTTGTGTCAGTTTTATATTTATATGTTAGTTTACTTTTACGTATATAGTATCGCATACTCGCATATAACTTAGCATAAGAATTTGAATCATTTGCATATAAATGGGAAGCATTCGCATGAAAAACTTGTAGGGTTGGCATTCTTGTAGTAGTTATATTAGTTGTCTGTAGGTGTATAAGTTATACAGAGTAGGATTTTTATATCTAATTAGTATATACTTATACGTGAACTGTTGATAGAAGAATCGGGTTTACTTTATATACACTACGTGTTTACAATATGAAGAATATATATACTGTTTTAAACATTGTAGTTATTTCAGTTTATGAAATAAAAGTTGGCATTTACATTTAGGAAAGTTACATGTATTTTTAGGTAGGCTAATTGTTCTTTGTTTTTGGCACTCTGCGGTTATACACGTAAGAAAGAAAAAAAAAATTGTTTCGTATACTATACAAATATATACACATATTTCAGTATACGAGTGTTTTGGTCTGCATGTGCTCTTGGATCTGCTGTAGTATATTTCTTATGAGGCTTTAAAATATTATATATTTGTTCTATTTATTCATGTCCTGTTATACTAGGTTGTTGAGTTTGCATTTTTGGTTTACATATTTTATCATAAGTCTGCATATTTAAGATATAATGGTCTTATTTCTTACAATATTCATTATGCTGTAGATAAATTTTTAAGTGTTTAGTGATGTCTGGTATATTTGAGTACAGTAGTTTGCAGTTGATTATGGTAGTAATCATATTAGTTTACATATACAGGCCTGCATACGTTATGAGTATTCGGTCTGCATTCATATATGTGTAAGATATGTATACAACTTTCAAAATTTTGTACATTTATATTTGCGTATAAATTGTATATTCATATTCAACGTTTGCAGTAATATACATTTACTTGACCAGTGGGTCTGCACATATAAATTGTATATTTATATTTTAGATTATCTGTTACGTGAGTTTATATTTGTGAACGTGTATAGAGTTATTTTAAATGAATGAATGTATCTATATATAGTTTTATAAGAAGTTTTGGGACGATTTAATTAAAAGTTATATGAGTTTTTAAAATATTGATTTTTAGATAATAAGGTTTATGGTAATATTATATATGAAAAATTCTATCTCTATCAAACTGATTCCATTTGCTTCATCGATTCCTTTTATCAGCTTGTACGTCAAATCCTTATCCACCTAGTTTTGTTTCGGAATCCGTGCTTGGATGCATGACCCACTCTATTGTCGAATCTCTCTAGCCTCGAAAGGTGAGAAATCACTCACGATTAACGTTCTTTTATTTATTAAATTTAAATTCAATTGAAACGTCAATTGAAATATGCTGTTGTTAGTTGTTTTACTATTATGACTGCTATTAGCTGGATCTGTTCATTTACGACACCTGACACCATTATCGGTTAATTATTTATAATAATACAGATTTGGTTGATAATTGACTGATTGATTGATTTCCGTTCAAATGGGATGTTAATTTATTATTGTTAAGTGATAACTAGTTTGCTGGTTTAATTTGGGGTAGTATAGTTTACAAATTAAACGGATTGTATATGACGGACCTTGATTTATTGAAACCTGACCCCGCCATATGTAAATTTGATTAGTTAAATTTGACCCATTAATTGTCGTAGAAATTGATAAATTATACTTTAAATCTTTGAACGTAGTTTGGATTAATTATGTTGTTTTAAACTGAAATGTAAAGGGAACAACAAGTGAAAAATGAAATGTGATAGTCTTTAATCTACAAGAAATGATAGTGCAGATTCTAGAGATAATTATACAAATAACGATGCGAATTAATACGATTATTTCGGGGTTATTTGATTATTTTATTGAATTGTTATTGATTGTTGTTATTGCTTGTTTATTTACTTTGACACCATCCCTGTCATCACACTGCAAGTTCCCTTTGTATGTTTGATTTTGAATCGAAATAGGTTGAAATGATAGACCCAAAGCGGTTTTTCATTTAATTAATTTGGGTTACGGGTTGGAATGCCATCCACCCGTATACATTTAGTGTACGGATTGAAATGATAAATATAGAGTTAATAATATCTAATTTATTCAAGATTGATTATTTACATAATTTGATAGATATTTAGGTGAATTATGTTCCGAATAGATTTGCAATAATTTGAATAAATTAAGATTGGGAGATAAATTTGGGTTTATTTAAACGGCATTTAAATAAGAATTTAATTAATTTAATCAATTCGGAATTATTAAATGGAAATTTAAGGGTATGTTTTTGTAACTGGATTTTTGATTTAAGTACTTTAATGGATATTTCCCGTTTGATAAAATTTAAGATAATATTGAGTAAAATGTAATTTAAGGTCACTAAAATGATATTGAACCAAACACGGGAGTGTTCAAAACTAAATAGTAAGGAGGTGAAAATCGAGATCTATCGGGAACTGTAGATTTAACATTTAAGTATTAAAGCTATGAACTATATTGAAATAAAATGATTTAGAGATTTGGATATGTATTTGGGAACCGATATAGTTGAATTTGTTATTTAAATAACTAATTGAATTAAATGAAAATTTAGGTTGAACGGAATTTGGAGATTTCTATTTATAAAACTGGATTTGGAAATTTAGTGAATATTAGATACTTAAAGTTTGGAAACATATTGAAATTGTAAAGGGGTAATTGGGATATCAAATCCAAATGTGAGATTTATAAAAATTTAAGTGGATTTTTGGAAAATTTAAATTGATTGAATTTAATTAAAATGGGAAGGTCGGGTTGATGTGAACGATTTGTAAGTTGGGGAAATTGAAAGTACTTTGTTGTATACATTATATATATATATATATAAATTCTATTATTTGAAGTGAAATTGATATTTGGGTTTGAAGTATAAATTAAGTGAATGATCACGGTGTAATAGTATATAATTCTACCTTGTAGATAGTTCTATAGACCCTTAGAGGATGGTTATCCCAAACATCCTTTTAAGTTATATTGTATTTCAGTTGAAATTTCACTTGAGTTGAATTTATTGATATAAGAATGTTAATCCTGACTCGAGTGTTTTGTGTTTTGCTTTACGCTCGGGTCAGACCGAGTAATACAGCATTTGAGACTCACTTTTGGAGATTGGAGCTTCATTTGGAGATCCAACTATCGTTTCAGCTTTCAGTTTCTAGTTGACTAGTTCAGAGAAGTCATCGGCTCGTACTGAAGACTCTTCTGTATTCAAGAGATTATGATGTATTTATTTTAAACTCTGATGTATATAGTAGCTTCATGAACTACTATTTTTCTATTCCGCTGCATTATATTACTCTGTGTCTGTGATCTGTGTTTGATTTATTTACTGTATATTTTAAGTTTGCCAAATTTTTATTAACAATTCGGTATTTTGAATTTTTCAAGTCGGACATGTACGGTTTTATTGTCGATTTGAATGGTCCAAAATAGCGGGTCGTTACAGCTGGTATCAGAGCCAGGTTCTAGGCAAAACTTAACATATATGGTAAATTTATTTACAGAATCACTTTCGCTCGAGTTGAATCTCTTCCTTTTGACTCGATTTCCTTTGAATTTTGGAATGTCCCTCGGTTCCAAATATATTCTGTCTCTCCCTATTTATATTCGTTTGATTCTGGAGTATCCCATAACTCCACTGAATGTTTTGTAAAGGGGGTGAGAACTCCTTTACAATCGGCATTGATTCACCGGAGATTCTGAATCCTCGGTTTATGATGCTACTATTTCTTGATATGCCGAATTCTATCTCTAGCGATCGGATGTAGATTTGCTTTAGAATTTCGCATCAATTATATTCCGGAAGTCATGGTTGACCCGGTTAAGGTTGCCCGAGATTTATAGAAGTATATCCATCTTCTATTTTGTATTTTAATTTTCTCAACTTTGTTGAGTCTATCTTCGTATCAGGATTCTATTGATTAGAGTTCCTCTAATTTAAATCTCCATCTTTGTTTGAAATCCATTCTTAATTTATCCTTTGAAAATCGGGTATGTTTGTATTTTGAAATTGCTTTATATATCAAAATTATATCCTATATATAAAAAAAAAAGAGAAATTGTTTTCAATAAGGATTATATACCTATATGTATAAAGCAAAGAAGATATGTTATTCTATATAAAAAGGTTTTGAAAGGATTTGAAATTTTGAAAATTATAAGAAATTGATTTATATAAAAATGATTTATAACTGAAGGGTTAAATTTGAAATTCGAGAATTGAATTCCGGTATTTTGGAATTGGTTTTAAGATTTTGAAAAAAATATATAAATAATACGATTTAAAAGTATTTTTCCTGAATAAGAAATGTTTCAAATGAGTTCAAATGAATTCCAATAATTTGAAGAAATTTCAAAGAAGTTTTCAAGAAAAATAGAAGTCCAGAACTCACTTATGTCGCTGGAGAATAATTTCGGTGATGAGTGCACGCATCATCGACATTGATTTTCGAGTTTCAGAGTGGGAGAGAGGCCACTTTAATAGCTTCGCTATGCGAGTGATTTGTAAAGCGGTTTTTGATTTCAAATTCCGAAATATAATTTGATATTTTAGAAAGATATAAGTATATATTTGAAACAATATAAAATGAGACCAGTGTTCAGTCCTCGAGTTTCGGATTTAATAATTTGGTTTATTGATTTATTGTTGATTTTCAACTCTTGGATTTGAAATTGATTTTCACCGACTATTTTGAAGGTTCGAGCACTCCCAAATTAAGGTTTAAAGGTTAAAGATTAAGAAATTTTGAAACGTATAAAATATTTGATAAAGCATATAAGTTGTGTTTTGTATGCTTAAGTTTGAAACCTTTTGTTTAGAAAATAAATATGACTGTTATACTAATATGGAATTTAGTTTGGAATATTGGAAAAATGATTGGTTTTAAATAATGGGTTTCAAAAAGGTAGATTGGATATTTCAAATAAAATAGATAGCTTAAAGGTTTTAAAGGGATAATTATAAATTTGGAAACCATTTTAAGTAATTGATTTTGAGAACACTTGGTTTTGAAATAAAAAAAAAAAAAACCAGTACTTATATGGTGATATTGGAAATAAATTTGTTTGACTTGAATCAATTTAATTTGGAAACTGGGATTATTTTATAAGCCTATTATCTTGGGGACTTCGAAATTTAGATATTTGATTTGGAAGAAAATTAGGTGAAATCATATGGGATCTTGAAATTGAATTAATATTGAAATGATTTGAATTGAGAACCTTATATTATTTAGCACTTGAATTGGGAGTGGTCGAACTTATATAAAATGAATTTGTATAAGTATGAAGTTGATTTGAAATCTATTGATTTGAAAGGTACTCAATTTGGAAAGAGAATTTTATATAATCGAAGTCTATATAAGTATGATTTGATATACTATTGATTTGGAAAGTATTCGATTTGAAAAAGGAATCCTATATATAGTGGACTTTATATAAGTATGATATTTGGAAGTATTTGAAAAGGTACTATATGATATATATTTTCCAAGTAAAGATATGGAAAGTGCCTTCTGCTTGATATCCGCTTTGTGGCCACAGCGTGGATTCATTCTATCGATATTATTCTCTCTGATTTTGGTTTTCCGGATGTAATACTCGAATGTTCCAACCGTGGCGTAACCCGCGGTTTCTTTTTTTTTCTCTCGTGAATGCACAGCGAAATTGCCTGGCTGAGTCTAGCTTAGGGGTACGGATTGTTTCCTGGGGGAACCAGGCGTAACCATTGTGTATCCTGCAATCTGTGTAGGTCGCGAATAGTAGCGCAAGTGCCTGGCTGAGTCTTGCCTGGGGGTACGGATTGTTTCCTGGGGGAACCAGGCGTAACCATTGTGTATCCCGCACCCTACTAGTCATCATGGCGTAACTCGCAGGGCTGTGAAAGCTTACGGATATGGATTGTTTCCTGGGGGAACCAGGCGTAACCATTGTGTATCTGCGAACCATGATCGGACAAAGGTTTTGTTTTGGTTGATTTGATTGGATCGTACTTTCCATATCTGTTTTAAAAGGTTTTTCAAGTATTTTCACTGGGTGTTGAAACAAGTCTACTTAGTACTTGAAGAATTCTAGCTTTGCGCCTGATCAACGCATGGCCAGAGTCTGCAAGAACGAGGATAAACTTGTGGAAACATCGAGTTATAAAAATATTTTCGAAAGGAAATTTATTTCGATATGATAGTATTTTATTATAAAAGTATTTTTCCCCATCAAAGAAATATTTGTATAAATCTTCGAAATTAAATTCCTTTGGAAAATTGAAATTTCGTGCCCGATTCTTTCTTTTGAATCTACCCTATCTGCTCAGCTTATTTATTCACCTTGATTCTGTTTACAAATCTACCTTCCTTCCTTATTGGATTTACCGTTTTAAAATAATGTCTAATTATATACTACATTGCTTAATATAAAATTTTAAGTGTTATAATTTTTTTTTTTTTTTATTAATTAAATAAAACATTGTTAAAGAAATGATTTTAACTTACTGATAATATTTGAAAGAGATCTTGAGATAAATTAAAAACTTCATAAATTTTGGATTTAAGATTTTCAATAGACTTGTAAATATAAGTAATAGTGCAGGCAATTGTTTTCAAAGGAGTTTGAAAAGTATTATAGTATTATAGACAATTTGAATTTCAAATGAAGTTCCAAATGAAGATTTCAAATAATTTGAGTAGTTTTAAAATTTGTTGTTTATCTTATCTTTCAATCTATAAATTTCTGGTTGTTTTATTCTCCTACCTCCTTCCTTTTCGGGGACGAAAAGTTTTGAGTGGGGGAGAGTGTAACGACCTGTAAGATTTTAATAAATTTTATTTACGTATTTAATTGGATTTTGTGAAAATTTAAATTGATTGAATTTAATTAAAATGGGAAGGTCGGGTTGATGTGAACGATTTGCAAGTTGGGGAAATTGAAAGTACTTTGTTGTATACATTATATATATACATATAAATTCTATTATTTGAAGTGAAATTGATATTTGGGTTTGAAGTATAAATTAAGTGAATGATCACGGTGTAATAGTATATAATTCTACCTTGTAGATAGTTCTATAGACCCTTAGAGGATGGTTATCCCAAACATCCTTTTAAGTTATATTGTATTTCAGTTGAAATTTCACTTGAGTTGAATTTATTGATATAAGAATGTTAATCCTGACTCGAGTGTTTTGTGTTTTGCTTTACGCTCGGGTCAGACCGAGTAATACAGCATTTGAGACTCACTTTTGGAGATTGGAGCTTCATTTGGAGATCCAACTATCGTTTCAGCTTTCAGTTTCTAGTTGACTAGTTCAGAGAAGTCATCGGCTCGTACTGAAGACTCTTCTGTATTCAAGAGATTATGATGTATTTATTTTAAACTTTGATGTATATAGTAGCTTCATGAACTACTATTTTTCTATTCCACTGCATTATATTACTCTGTGTCTGTGATCTGTGTTTGATTTATTTACTGTATATTTTAAGTTTGCCAAATTTTTATTAACAATTCGGTATTTTGAATTTTTCAAGTCGGACATGTACGGTTTTATTGTCGATTTGAATGGTCCAAAATAGCGGGTCGTTACACAAGCACTCAACAAATCCTCCAAGTTCTCATTCTCTCCTTTAGTTTGTCCGTCGGACTTTGGATGGGAAGTGGTGCTAAGATTTTACAAAGTTTCTATAACTGCCCGCAAACTCATCCAACGTTTGCTAGCAATTAAGGGGTCCCTATTACTGATGATGATAACTTAAATTTCAAGAAGTCAAACCTCTTCCAAATATGATTCTACGCTAGAGACACTACGGTTTTATTGTCCAAAAATGGTCCTTTGTTGAATAGTGACAATTGGTGAACTAAATTTTTATGTTTCCCAAGATTCTAAAGTTTTAGGATTGAAACATTCATTTACTTTAGGTTGCTAACCTAATTCCCGTTAATTTCTAGTTTTTCTAATGGTTTATTGCTAGTTAAGTGTCCCAATAATATTACCTTACTTACTTGCTTCTCATATGTATATTTATCAAGTGGTTTACTCCCATTCATAAAATCAAAACAGGAATAAAACAGGGTTTTACCTCATATCACATCATACACTTTTTCAATAACCAAGGGAGACAACTATTGATTATAACCTAAAAGTCAAAGAAAATTATGCTGGAAGTCGCCATTTTTTATCAAGTGGTATAAAGGGTGTTGAGGTCCTAACACTCCTAACTAAATATAAATAGGTATTTCTTAATATGTTGTAACATCCCGCCTTTTCGCACACTTTAAAACGACACACGTGCCAATTCAAAGCATACGCAAGGACGGAGTGTTATGGGGTAGATCAGAAAAACAGAGAAGGAATAAAACAAAATAGAATCTCACAGCGGAAGGATAAAATATAATAATAAATATACAGTTCAAACAGTTTACAAAACAGTTATTTCACTTATACAATGAACAACAGAGTTACACATACCAATACAACAATGCAGCGGAATATAAAGAGTGTGTGGTGCAATACTATATATAAAATAATGCTAAATCTTCGTCTTCGTCCTCCAAGCTAAATCTGCTATCCTGAAATGCTCGGACTGACCCGAGCGAATTTGAAAAGCCAAAAACACTCGAGTGAGACTAGAATATCTTATGTGAGTTGAATAAACAGAAATAAATATGAGTACAGTAACTCAAGAGATGCTCGGGATTTACATCTCCTAAGGATCCGTTAAACTATTTACTATGTAGTATATTGCGCTATTATAATAGTGTCTATTTATAAAATAAACTTACTTTTAAATAGCGTTAAGGCTTTACATTTTCCACCTTAACACGTAAAATGCCAATAGTCTATACAGTACCGTAATACCTCCTGATCGGGAAGCTACCAGAGGATACTCCATAGGTACGACACAAATAGAAACTCGTAGTAAAGGCTCGATATGGTAGGTGACACGGCACAACTAGGCAATGCCAGGGTAGATATACCAATTGCTATCCAGGCTGGTGGAAACGCGTAGCCGCAGTTACCGCCCACCTCGGACTAACTCCCCAAAATCAAAATATAGAAGTGGCCACTGAATCAAATCCAAGTCAAAGTATAATATCGAAGAGGAGCGTCCGATCAGAGGAATGACCTCATTGGCCTGAGAATCGCTCCTGTTTTAGCCACCTTATGCCAACTCACGGGAGTTGGGTCCACGTATTTACCTTACAGGAAACGTCGCCACCGCCTACTTCATTCTGAATCTCCACCGCGTACACGGTTAGTCAAAGTGGTTTTCGGTATCGACAGAGAGTATGTCCATATCCGATCCCGGTCTCTTTGCCAACCAATCGTTATTATAACACCGCGGTTATTTAAAAACAGTTTATACTTTAAAACCAGAATATAATCCCTTTCAAAACCATAATATTACGATATCATTTCTTCTTTTAAAACCCAAAACAATATGATATCGTTTATCCCAAATATAATTTTCAAAAATCATAATGCTTTAAACTTCATAACATCTGAAACCCAAATATTTTCAAAGCATAATATTTTGAAATCCATAATTTCAAACCATAACTTTTAAAACTCAAATGGTTTGGATATTCAACAGTATATGAATTCAAAGGTTTAACTTTACTGTCACTTTGCAAAGAAAATAAACTACATGGCTTTACGGAAATATTTCTTTATCTAAAGTTAAAAACATAATTTAATATCATTTCAAGTTCCAAAACCATTTCTATTTCTTTATATATATTTATCTCAAATTTGAGTATTAATATTTCAACTAAAGTTGGATTTTATTCTTTCAATAAATTAAATGTTCTATTAATTAGTCTTGAATATAAAATCCATAAACAATAAGACTTTAATTTCTAGTAATAAAATATATATATTTTTCCAATTCAAATTTTTCTAGAATATTCATTTCAATTTATTTTGGGAAGAATCCAATTATAAATATCATATCTTAAAATTTCCAACTTAACATTTAAACATAGGATATAAATTTATCAAACTCCATTTTCTAAACTTTCTTCCATTTTACTAAGGGAATTTATACACCTTTTAATTTCAAAATTTCCAACTTTACATGTATATAACTACGGAAGAAAATATTTATACAGTATAAAATTTTAGATTATTATAAACCGTATTCCATCCCAAACCATAGTAATCACATTTAAAATAGTTATATATATACCGCGGTGCCTGTATATAATTTTCTATCCTATGGTCAAGTGATACGGATATTTATCATTTCAATCCGCAATTTAAAAATAAACTGCGGTTGTATATCATTTCAAACCGCAATCCCGAATGAAATGAAAAATGCATACTAACTTGCAGTTTAATGATATCAAATAAAACATCCATTCAACAACACATCCATCATCCAATCACAAACATCAAGCAATATCAATCAATAACAATATATGTTTGGTAATATACAACAGGTAATAATTGGCAGTTTTATTTCAAATTTTATTTATCAACTATTAATCTAACAGTTTATATTCAGTGATAATTGACATAACTGTTAACTAGCAGTTCATATGCAAACAATAATTTCTAACAGCCAATTAATACGCAATAAATCAATTAAATTAACAGTTAAATTCAATAAAATGCAATTCAACAGATATGAATGAAATAACATGCCAAAAGCTCATAAATAAATTTCTATTCATTTCTAAAATTTATTTAACAAACATAAAAACTTCTAGTAGTTGTGAGTGGGTTAAAACACTCACCTTTTAAATTTAAATCGAATTTAAATTCGATTTAAACCCAAAAATTCGCCCATCTCAGAATTCATCCAAACCAACGTCATCAAGTCCGGAATTAAATTACGATCCTAATAAAAGAAATTTCGTGTGAATCCGACTTCGTATGAGAAAGTTATAGCGAAAAATGATGATTGAATTCAAATAAATAAACGACACATATTTCACTCACAAATTTTATGTGCCACGTCATTTACTCACGCGCCCAGCACCTCTTCACGCATCATCCTGGAGCACGCACGCAGGCAGAGAGAAACGAACCCAAATTCATGCATTTGACCTACCTTTGACCATCTGCCACGTCCACCACCGACCACCAGAGGACCGCCGACCACCATCATGAACTCGCCTGCGCCTCCTCCTCCTGCCTACGTGGGCGCGGCACCCCCTAGTGCTCGCCCAAAGCCAGCCGCCGCCCCCCAAATCAGTGAGCTGAAACCCTAATCGAATTAAAGCCGTCGATCCAACCATCGAAACGCCAAACAAAATACATAGATGCGCTCCCCATCGTCCATACTACAATACCCAGAAACAGAATTCCGATCAGACGAAGTTTTGTGCGACGATGATGAACGGTTTTGGGGATGTTTGAATTTATTCTGGATGAACGACAGCTCCAATTGAAAAACGAATTACACCATGAGATTACGCGTATCGAATACTTCAACATATAATTTTTTGAGAATTTTCTGAGGTGTTTGAAATTTCACTGAATTTTGCAAATTGAAACTGGATCTGAGATGTATACATTGAGGAAGAAAGAAGGTTGAAGAAAATGATGTACATCAAATGAAAAAGAAAGGAGCTAGGGTTTATAACTGTATATTTATAGATAGGCTAGAGATAGGGTAGATAGGCTGTAGAATGAACGTGCGTGACAAATTATGGCCCAAAAAGCCCGCTATGCCTCCGGAGTCGAATTTATTAAATCTATATATCCAAATAGGTATTTTAAAATATTCTGAACGCGATGGAAAAAGTTTCACGTCCAAATTTGATCGTATGAAGAAGTTATGCTGCAAACAAGATTTCCAAATTGATTTCAAATTGATTTTAATAAAATTGATTTCAAGGCGTTTCGCGTCCGTACGATCAAACGACAGGTCCGATCGATACGAAACTTGAAACCCTATAATAATTCACTGATACGGATCCGATGAAACTGGTTTCGTCGAAATCCGAGTCCGTGACCAAAATGGCTATTTTTAACATTCATTAAATAAATTAAATAAATTATAAAAATCCAATTTTATATTAAAATTCTATGATTGACCAAATTTTGTTGCTTATAAAATTTATAGTCAATTTAAATGATTTAATAAGTCTGGCTGTGAATTAAGATTGACAAGTCTATCAAATTCCAGTATAAATTTCTACGCTTCCTTATATTAAGGAATTATAATTAAATTTCTCAAACTCATCTATTTAATCTTATACTTTTATACTCTCAACTTAAATCCAAAACAAAAAGGTCCTTTAACATATCTATGTTTTGCTTTAATATCCACAAAGTCTATTTTATTTTCAATAACGTAAAATTTAACGTTAAATTCCATTTTAGTTGTAATAAATACCATCTGTTGAATTTAGTACTCAAATTATAAACATAAATCTTGCTTCCTAAAGTTATATCAACAATGGTCCAATTAAAATTTGAATTAGCTTTAACTTTATTTTATGGAATTAACTATTGCAATAAATCCAAATTACCATGCCTTAAATCCAAATCAATAAATAAGGCTTGATCCCTATATTAACTTCTTTGGGTTTCAATTAACCCTTTTATGGTGAATATGAATTCCAATGTATAATTGAAAACTTTATTTCCATTTGATTTCACTATTTCATCCAATATCTACATATTCTAGCTAAATTTCAACTAACGTATAAATTAGCTATTCCAACTTCATTTAATTGCGATTATCATACTATAGAAATTAAATTCCATTAAACACATAAATAAAAGTTGATCCCATCTATTTACATTATACCACATTGGTGCTTCTATTTACGACTTAGCTTTGTATAAATGTATGAATGCGGAGTCTTGTCTATTAACGTATTAATTAAGCCTTAAAATCAATTAATGTCACTTTCTTAGTCTAACCTCTTTTTATCCATATTTATTTTAATGTAACCTTTGAATTCAATTCCCAATTCACCAAATTCAATTAGTTATACTTTACAACGTGTTTCCAATATATAGGTATTTTATACTAATTGTTATCATACCCATAATTACACGCTTATAACTAAGTCCCACATTTGCGTAAATTTATTCAATGGTCACTTTTAATTAGTAACTATCCATTTTCCAATCCAAATGTAAATCTTCCACTTTTGAATTCTTGTATTAAATGAATTTTATTCTAGGTAATATTTTTACTAATATTCACTGATTCAACATTTATATGTTTCTTAAAATTAACTTCAACCAAATGTGACAATTTACATTTCATTTCTATTCAATATATATTCATTTTATTCCATTCATTTGGGTACTGCATTGAAATATATTTATTAACCAATACTAACGTTATTATCATTAATTATGATTGGATTCCAAGTTTTTATTCAATACCTTGAACAATAACTTACATATTGATCAAATCCTTCTTCTACTTTATTCAAATTGGATTATATTCCAATTTCTATAAGCTAGGTCTTAAATCATCATTTACATAATTAAATTTAGCGTTTATTCCAATCTTCGTTTATAATTTAAAGTTTCTACTAAATTAAATTACAAAACTTAACTTTAACAAATAAAATCCACCAAATAAAATTTTCTAATGTTTATATATTTGTAAATCAATTCAGTTATGATTTCATTAATACCATTTTAATCAACTACTAATGACTTATAACCACAAACATAAATTTTCGTTATTTCAATCTATGTCATATAAACACTTAAATTATTAACCTTTAATTACAGTTACTATCTAATCCCTACATTTACTCCATTAAAAATCCTAAGACTTCTATTTCAATTTAAATTAGATTAGAAAACATATCCAATTAACTCATTTAATATCATTGAATTTAACGGGTCGTTACACTCTCCCCCACTCAAAACTTTTCGTCCCCGAAAAGGGAAAAGAAGGGAGAAGGAAGAATTGGATAAACGGTACATCTTATTTCAAAATATTATTTATAAACAATAATTTACTAAATTAACTATCTTAAATAAAATATCTGTTTATAATCATTATATTCTTTTATATTTAAATAATTAAAGTTTGGAAAATATTTACAACAAAATTCTAAGTCCCAAAAATTTCGGAAAATTTTGGCAGAGTCTCCTTTGTACGGAGAGACTTTGGAGAAAATATAATATCAAAATATACAAATATATTACATATATTATCAAAATATTATATCCCAACACGGAAAAATTCTATAAAATAGCGCTTTAAACATAATCCGAAAACGTACCTATTTGTCGGGCAATATGCGCTTATTATTATGGAACCAACAGCAGTAGCAGTTGCTTCCATCACCTACATTCACTTATATAATCTAAAAGGTTAAATGTTTATTTTAAAGTGAACTATTCAAGGAGATTCAATCATTCATATCCAATCAAATGCAATAACCATAAATTTTAACAAGCAGCACACACCACAAACAAACAATCATTTACTCAACAAACAATCAGTTGTTCGGGTTCAAATTCTGAAGTTGTACGAACGAAGAATAACTATCAAGTACATCCGTTGCTCAACAGCCTTAGATGGAACAAAGATAGATTATTTGTTCATCCAACAACTCCACAATTCCTTACCCAACAAGCATACATCAACCAAACAATTCAAATCAACACCAAAATAGCTTATTATACATTTATTTCATAATTCAGTGTTTTGATTTTTCATTCCTTCATTTATGGAAGAATTTCTTTATTTCTTACAAGTTTTATTTTCCAATTATCCCAAAATTCATTACAATTGTATTTCCTTTTTATTACTTAAGTTTATAAAATAAATTCCCATTAGTAACAACAAATATTTTGAATATCTTCATTTCCTTACTCTTCATTTGTAAGATTTCCCTTAAATTCTTAATCTGCTAACATTCATTCCTATAAGTGGAAGTTTTTATTTATCTATTAACTATGGATTACAGTCATTTCAATTCTTCCTACTTTCCATTATATTGGAATAGGGGAGATTAAAACATACTTAAGTAAATAATCTTACAACATGTCACCTATTAATAATACTTAACTTTATTTTCAATAGAATTTTTAATTATCACTTAAGTTTATACCATTTAATTCTTATTTATAACGGTAATTTATTGAATACTTCATTTTCCTACATTCCTACTTGTAAAATATTCAATTCTAGTTTCACATTTAACATTTCAACTTTTATGTTTGGGTAAGTTATTTATGTTAAGGAAATTGCAATTGAACTTGTACAAGTTAAATCTCCATTCTTTAATTAAATTTAATGTTTATCCATATTACTCTTTGTCTCATGTGTATTCAAATTCCTCTTTATAGCTTTGCAATTATTCTCTTATTTCAATTAGAGGTTTCAATTCATTTATTACTTAACTTTTATTTCACTAACAATTTATTAATGGGAGATTTTAGAATTAAATTCCGGGTTAAATCTCAATTTATTTCAAAATAATAGGTAAATAAGTTCTTACAACTCAATATCTCTAATTATATTTAGAACAATAAAAGAAAATTTTTAGAAAATTTCAAAATAAATCTGCAGTAGAATTTACTACAGTGGCCTTTCCCTTCGAAACTCGAAAATGAAAGTCGATGATGCGGCCGTCATCACCGAATTTATTTTCCAGCGACAGAGAGGAAAGTACAGAATTTAGTTCTTTTCCAAAATCTTCTTTAAAACAATTCTTCCAAATTATACGAAATATTTATATAAGAAAATACTTATAAACCGAATCATTATATTTCATAAATTCTTTGAAAACAGATTTTCAAAAATCCCGGACTTAAGTTCTAAAATCTCCAAATTTGGTTTATTATAATTTCACTTAGCTTCAGTTATTATAAATATTTTATTGCCTAACACCAAATCTATAGCAACCAAATATATATATATATATATATATATCTTTATAAAATATTTTTATATATAGAAAATATAATAGGCAAAATTATTTCATTCACCTATATTAAAACAAATATTATGTCGGTCTGTCCTATTAAGTGTTTAGAAATCCCTATTGATGACATAGCGTCCCATGCATCAACCAGAATTTATAAATACAAAGCAGAACAGATTAACACAATATTAAAATCTTTTTATTAATACTAACAAGTACGCTCTCTCTTATATATACACTCAACGACTCCCATAAGGTATTATTACCCTATTAACAAAGAGTCAAACCCCACAAAGCCAAGGTTTATCGCTAAACCAAAGCTCTGATACCAACTGTAACATCCCGCCTTTTCGCACACTTTAAAACGACACACGTGCCAATTCAAAGCATACGCAAGGACGGAGTGTTATGGGGTAGATCAGAAAAACAGAGAAGGAATAAAACAAAATAGAATCTCACAGCGGAAGGATAAAATATAATAATAAATATACAGTTCAAACAGTTTACAAAACAGTTATTTCACTTATACAATGAACAACAGAGTTACACATACCAATACAACAATGCAGCGGAATATAAAGAGTGTGTGGTGCAATACTATATATAAAATAATGCTAAATCTTCGTCTTCGTCCTCCAAGCTAAATCTGCTATCCTGAAATGCTCGGACTGACCCGAGCGAATTTGAAAAGACAAAAACACTCGAGTGAGACTAGAATATCTTATGTGAGTTAAATAAACAGAAATAAATATGAGTACAGTAACTCAAGAGATGCTCGGGATTTACATCTCCTAAGGATCCGTTAAACTATTTACTATGTAGTATATTGCGCTATTATAATAGTGTCTATTTATAAAATAAACTTACTTTTAAATAGCGTTAAGGCTTTACATTTTCCACCTTAACACGTAAAATGCCAATAGTCTATACAGTACCGTAATACCTCCTGATCGGGAAGCTACCAGAGGATACTCCATAGGTACGACACAAATAGAAACTCGTAGTAAAGGCTCGATATGGTAGGTGACACGGCACAACTAGGCAATGCCAGGGTAGATATACCAATTGCTATCCAGGCTGGTGGAAACGCGTAGCCGCAGTTACCGCCCACCTCGGACTAACTCCCCAAAATCAAAATATAGAAGTGGCCACTGAATCAAATCCAAGTCAAAGTATAATATCGAAGAGGAGCGTCCGATCAGAGGAATGACCTCATTGGCCTGAGAATCGCTCCTGTTTTAGCCACCTTATGCCAACTCACGGGAGTTCGGTCCACGTATTTACCTTACAGGAAACGTCGCCACCGCCTACTTCATTCTGGAATCTCCACCGCGTACACGGTTAGTCAAAGTGGTTTTCGGTATCGACAGAGAGTATGTCCATATCCGATCCCGGTCTCCTTGCCAACCAATCGTTATTATAACACCGCGGTTATTTAAAAACAGTTTATACTTTAAAACCAGAATATAATCCCTTTCAAAACCATAATATTACGATATCATTTCTTCTTTTAAAACCCAAAACAATATGATATCGTTTATCCCAAATATAATTTTCAAAAATCATAATGCTTTAAACTTCATAACATCTGAAACCCAAATATTTTCAAAGCATAATATTTTGAAATCCATAATTTCAAACCATAACTTTTAAAACTCAAATGGTTTGGATATTCAACAGTATATGAATTCAAAGGTTTAACTTTACTGTCACTTTGCAAAGAAAATAAACTACATGGCTTTACGGAAATATTTCTTTATCTAAAGTTAAAAACATAATTTAATATCATTTCAAGTTCCAAAACCA
The DNA here is from genome assembly GCA_030765085.1 of Allium cepa. Lineage (NCBI taxonomy): Eukaryota > Viridiplantae > Streptophyta > Magnoliopsida > Asparagales > Amaryllidaceae > Allium > Allium cepa. The sequence goes on along the minus strand of CM060934.1, from coordinate 636,864,758 downwards.
TTTCTATTTCTTTATATATATTTATCTCAAATTTGAGTATTAATATTTCAACTAAAGTTGGATTTTATTCTTTCAATAAATTAAATGTTCTATTAATTAGTCTTGAATATAAAATCCATAAACAATAAGACTTTAATTTCTAGTAATAAAATATATATATTTTTCCAATTCAAATTTTTCTAGAATATTCATTTCAATTTATTTTGGGAAGAATCCAATTATAAATATCATATCTTAAAATTTCCAACTTAACATTTAAACATAGGATATAAATTTATCAAACTCCATTTTCTAAACTTTCTTCCATTTTACTAAGGGAATTTATACACCTTTTAATTTCAAAATTTCCAACTTTACATGTATATAACTACGGAAGAAAATATTTATACAGTATAAAATTTTAGATTATTATAAACCGTATTCCATCCCAAACCATAGTAATCACATTTAAAATAGTTATATATATACCGCGGTGCCTGTATATAATTTTCTATCCTATGGTCAAGTGATACAAATATTTATCATTTCAATCCGCAATTTAAAAATAAACTGCGGTTGTATATCATTTCAAACCGCAATCCCGAATGAAATGAAAAATGCATACTAACTTGCAGTTTAATGATATCAAATAAAACATCCATTCAACAACACATCCATCATCCAATCACAAACATCAAGCAATATCAATCAATAACAATATATGTTTGGTAATATACAACAGGTAATAATTGGCAGTTTTATTTCAAATTTTATTTATCAACTATTAATCTAACAGTTTATATTCAGTGATAATTGACATAACTGTTAACTAGCAGTTCATATGCAAACAATAATTTCTAACAGCCAATTAATACGCAATAAATCAATTAAATTAACAGTTAAATTCAATAAAATGCAATTCAACAGATATGAATGAAATAATATGCCAAAAGCTCATAAATAAATTTCTATTCATTTCTAAAATTTATTTAACAAACATAAAAACTTCTAGTAGTTGTGAGTGGGTTAAAACACTCACCTTTTAAATTTAAATCGAATTTAAATTCGATTTAAACCCAAAAATTCGCCCATCTCAGAATTCGTCCAAACCAGCGTCATCAAGTCCGGAATTAAATTACGATCCTAACAAAAGAAATTTCGTGTGAATCCGACTTCGTATGAGAAAGTTATGGCGAAAAATGATGATTGAATTCAAATAAATAAACGACACATATTTCACTCACAAATTTTATGTGCCACGTCATCTACTCACGCGCCCAGCACCTCTTCACGCATCATCCTGGAGCACGCACGCAGGCAGAGAGAAACGAACCCAAATTCATGCATTTGACCTACCTTTGACCATCTGCCACGTCCACCACCGACCACCAGAGGACCGCCGACCACCATCATGAACTCGCCTGCGCCTCCTCCTCCTGCCTACGTGGGCGCGGCACCCCCTAGTGCTCGCCCAAAGCCAGCCGCCGCCCCCCAAATCAGTGAGCTGAAACCCTAATCGAATTAAAGCCGTCGATCCAACCATCGAAACGCCAAACAAAATACATAGATGCGCTCTCCATCGTCCATACTACAATACCCAGAAACAGAATTCCGATCAGACGAAGTTTTGTGCGACGAAGATGAACGGTTTTGGGGCTGTTTGAATTTATTCTGGATGAACGACAGCTCCAATTGAAAAACGAATTACACCATGAGATTACGCGTATCGAATAATTCAACATATAATTTTTTGAGAATTTTCTGAGGTGTTTGAAATTTCACTGAATTTTGCAAATTGAAACTGGATCTGAGATGTATACATTGAGGAAGAAAGAAGGTTGAAGAAAATGACGTACAGCAAATGAAAAAGAAAGGAGCTAGGGTTTATAACTGTATATTTATAGATAGGCTAGAGATAGGGTAGATAGGCTGTAGAATGAACGTGCGTGACAAATTATGGCCCAAAAAGCCCGCTATGCCTCCGGAGTCGAATTTATTAAATCTATATATCCAAATAGGTATTTTAAAATATTCTGAACGCGATGGAAAAAGTTTCACGTCCAAATTTGATCGTATGAAGAAGTTATGCTGCAAACAAGATTTCCAAATTGATTTCAAATTGATTTTAATAAAATTGATTTCAAGGCGTTTCGCGTCTGTACGATCAAACGACAGGTCCGATCGATACGAAACTTGAAACCCTACAATAATTCACTGATACGGATCCGATGAAACTGGTTTCGTCGAAATCCGAGTCCGTGACCAAAATGGCTATTTTTAACATTCATTAAATAAATTAAATAAATTATAAAAATCCAATTTTATATTAAAATTCTATGATTGACCAAATTTTGTTGCTTATAAAATTTATAGTCAATTTAAATGATTTAATAAGTCTGGCTGTGAATTAAGATTGACAAGTCTATCAAATTCCAGTATAAATTTCTACGCTTCCTTATATTAAGGAATTATAATTAAATTTCTCAAACTCATCTATTTAATCTTATACTTTTATACTCTCAACTTAAATCCAAAACAAAAAGGTCCTTTAACATATCTATGTTTTGCTTTAATATCCACAAAGTCTATTTTATTTTCAATAACGTAAAATTTAACGTTAAATTCCATTTTAGTTGTAATAAATACCATCTGTTGAATTTAGTACTCAAATTATAAACATAAATCTTGCTTCCTAAAGTTATATCAACAATGGTCCAATTAAAATTTGAATTAGCTTTAACTTTATTTTATGGAATTAACTATTGCAATAAATCCAAATTACCATGCCTTAAATCCAAATCAATAAATAAGGCTTGATCTCTATATTAACTTCTTTGGGTTTCAATTAACCCTTTTATGGTGAATATGAATTCCAATGTATAATTGAAAACTTTATTTCCATTTGATTTCACTATTTCATCCAATATCTACATATTCTAGCTAAATTTCAACTAACGTATAAATTAGCTATTCCAACTTCATTTAATTGCGATTATCATACTATAGAAATTAAATTCCATTAAACACATAAATAAAAGTTGATCCCGTCTATTTACATTATACCACATTGGTGCTTCTATTTACGACTTAGCTTTGTATAAATGTATGAATGTGGAGTCTTGTCTATTAACGTATTAATTAAGCCTTAAAATCAATTAATGTCACTTTCTTAGTCTAACCTCTTTTTATCCATATTTATTTTAATGTAACCTTTGAATTCAATTCCCAATTCACCAAATTCAATTAATTATACTTTACAACGTGTTTCCAATATATAGGTATTTTATACTAATTGTTATCATACCCATAATTACACGCTTATAACTAAGTCCCACATTTGCGTAAATTTATTCAATGGTCACTTTTAATTAGTAACTATCCATTTTCCAATCCAAATGTAAATCTTCCACTTTTGAATTCTTGTATTAAATGAATTTTATTCTAGGTAATATTTTTACTAATATTCACTGATTCAACATTTAAATGTTTCTTAAAATTAACTTCAACCAAATGTGACAATTTACATTTCATTTCTATTCAATATATATTCATTTTATTCCATTCATTTGGGTACTGCATTGAAATATATTTATTAACCAATACTAACGTTATTATCATTAATTATGATTGGATTCCAAGTTTTTATTCAATACCTTGAACAATAACTTACATATTGATCAAATCCTTCTTCTACTTTATTCAAATTGGATTATATTCCAATTTCTATAAGCTAGGTCTTAAATCATCATTTACATAATTAAATTTAGCGTTTATTCCAATCTTCGTTTACAATTTAAAGTTTCTACTAAATTAAATTACAAAACTTAACTTTAACAAATAAAATCCACCAAATAAATTTTTCTAATGTTTATATATTTGTAAATCAATTCAGTTATGATTTCATTAATACCATTTTAATCAACTAATAATGACTTATAACCACAAACACAAATTTTCGTTATTTCAATCTATGTCATATAAACACTTAAATTATTAACCTTTAATTACAGTTACTATCTAATCCCTACATTTACTCCATTAAAAATCCTAAGACTTCTATTTCAATTTAAATTAGATTAGAAAACGTATCCAATTAACTCATTTAATATCATTGAATTTAACGGGTCGTTACATATGTCATTCTATTATTACTCATATTCCATAATTTTCCTTTTTGGTTTCTAGTAAATGTGGTCCGTCCATTGCTCCAATTAATATATCAATAGCAGTTGATCATTACTATCAAAATTGGACCATCCCAATTAATACTTATTTAATTAATTTAAGCTTCATCAAGTTTCAAAGTATATCCATTACTTAGATTCAACTCTTCTATAAATGCCACTTTAAGTTTTACTAATAAGTCCTCATTAGTTCCCTTTTTCCTCTTATTAATTACAAATTTATTATCCGTTAAATTTGTAACTAATGTCCATAAATCATAATCCATTAGTTACTAATTAATACGCATATAGTCGTAATTTATGCTATTTTTATATACATTCTTATTTTTAGTCATTAAGCATAGTTATACGTGTATACTAATTTACAAACTAGAATGCTTATTTCCACGTTTTTAATTTATTAGAGCTATCCTTAAAAAAGATTACTGTTGCAATCTCCCAAAATAACCATAAATAAGATTTTTGCTTTGTTTGAATTTACAAAGAAATATTTCTTTTCTTCTATTGAAATTTTTTTATTCTACTGAAAGAGATAGTGTAAATAAATGAAAAGGGTATCTATATTCTTCACATCTTTTTCCCGTTTTGATGCATCCTTTGTTAATTCCAAAATGCGCTTTTATACATATCTTTGAGTTATGGTAATTTATGGAAATTTCAAGAAAACCGCTCCAAACACATTCTGAGTTATCTAGGGCAACTTAATTAACAACCTAGTTATAGATCTGGAATATTTTTACACTTTACCAACTTCTTCAAATAGAGGTTTGGGACTAATTTCGAATTTCCAAATCAGATTGTTCATACTATTTGTATTTCATCAATTTTTAGATCAGGTTGTGGACTCTATTCCTTTTTTATCTGCATCCTAAAAACAATAGTTTGTCCTACGTGGGTAGTGATTCCAATCTATTCTATAAAAAATTGGTTTTCTCTATTCTTAATGAAACCAAAATTGTAGCAAAATAAACTATTTTTATAAAAATAAAGTTATTTTTATTAAATTTAATATCGGCATTTATTATCTTATTACTTGTAGAGTTTAATATTTTCACAACATGAAGTACAAAATCAAAATATCCCTCTTTGAAAATATAAACTTAGAAACCTTCATCATTCAGAATTTCTTGGTTCCAATGAGCAAAATAATTTCTATTTTTAAAACTGTCTTCATTAAAAACTTTTTCCGTTAAATTTAGACATTTAATTCATAGTATTCAAAAATTTCTTGGTTTCCAAAAAGGAACTTTGAAAAACTTCCCTTTTTAACAATTTACTATAATAAATACTTACGCCTTTTGAAAGTAGGAGCTTTAACATAAAACATTCAAAACTCAATTATCGTTCCAGAATAATAGCCTAGTCATTTATCGTTTCAACGATTTTTCTAGTTACAAGACACTTATATTATTTTAAAATATACATCAAAACCTATTTCTTTTATTACTCAAAATATATTGTCATTTAACCAAATACTTTTTATAAACTTGTTCAAAACTCTTAAAATCTTTTGCAATCCTTTTATTTATCAATTGTGATTTATTTGATTGTCATTTTAAATCCAATAATATTTTTATTCAAACAAGTTCTAAATCCAAATAGGAAAAATGTATATAAAATTATTATACCTTTCCTTACATACAAAAGTATCCCAACTCATTTATTATTCAAATCCATTTAATTTCAAAGATACACTTTTATAACTTTAAATGATTGAAAAATGGAACACATAAAGGTAACTTATATCATATTCCTATTACTCATCTCCTTATTATTTATCATTTGACTAAAATTTCCCATTTAATTACTACCTAAATTTCAACTATTATTCTCTATATTCCCTTATACAGTAAGTCACTTTTACCTACCTTATTAGACATTCTTATTCCTTTATTTTTTACTTCCTTATTTTAATTGCCCGCACAATCCAATCTAGCAACTATGGTGCAACCAAAATCCTAATTTTGGAGATGATAATTTATCGGAGAAAGACTTAGGACGATAATTCCTCATACCTTCTACCTAATTTTCTCCCTAATGTACTTAGACTATCCTAATTTCTTTGGTGCGGTGCCACCTAGTTCCGTGCTCTACAACGAATGCAATAGCATAGGACGTCATTGGACCTATCTCAGTATCCCCTAACTAATTAAGCTCTACCACAATGACTATGCTATGATGGTGCTTTCTCAAATGCAGAACGTGAAAAACGTCATGAACTTCAGCCAACTTACATTGACTATGCCCAATAGATCTTGGTGCCAGTGTTTTCAACTTTCCAAACATTACGACCTTTATACGCTGCCTTACCAGCTCAAACTTTCCAAGGACTCTTAATTCAAATTGGACCAAGTATAATTTTTTCGATGGTTTCCTACTAACAATTTGGCAATTCAGAATGGTATATTGATTTCTTAAGTGATGAAGCATTTGATTGATGAATGGTGGGAATTACTGTCGTCATTTATTAATTTTAGCTGGATGTTTTCTGATTGGGTTTATGTAATAGATATAGTGAATAACATGATTTTATACTTAATAAAGAAAATAAAAGTATAAGAATGAATAATTACATTTATAAAAGATCTTTATAAAAGTTGAAAATCAACGTATTAAGAGTTACAAGGAAAGACTAAATATTTTTGAAGAAGTGGTAAATGAACTTGAAATATATATGTGTATAAGTGTGTGTATGTGTGTGGTGCAATTGGGTACATTTTTACAAATTTGACTTGAGTTGAGATGACGTAGTAAAGCATAGTTGAGCTTTTGGGAGTGCATAACCGTAATTTGGTGAGTAAGCGAAGGATACAAAATTGTGTTGACATAAGCAATAACTGTACATTTTATGAAATCAACAAAATTGTAACGACCCGTATTTTTGAAACATTTAAAAGTATTAAACTAAATAAGATTTTTGAATAAAAATGTTGTGAATAAAAAAAATTAAGATTTTATTGATACAAATTAGATTAAATACAAATTATGAGCTTAAATAAAATTTCTATTAATGACATATGTTTGCAATAATATAAGGATGATAACAAATGTTAGTATGTATTTTAATAATATTGGTTTGAATGATATTAACAATTATTCAGAATGTAAATTTTCAATTGAGTGGAATAATAAATGTTAAAAAGGAATAATAAATGTTTCTTTATTGAAAAAGAATCATATATTTATTTATTTGAAATTTTTGGTAGCTGAAAGATTGATTGCAGAGATGAAAAACTATTATTTGGTAAGAAATGTATAATTCATTTTTGTATCCAATAGTGCATAAATATGTTTAAATCACTGTTTGATAGAAAATAATTATTCTATTTTTAATTACTTTTATTTTGTCCATTTTGAAATTCACCTTTGTAAACAATTGAAAATAGTGTAATCGAATAATTTCAATTAATGATAGAGAGGACACCAAATTATAAATCTATAGGTGTAATTAAACATAGCTTATGTCTTGTGAAAATATAAGGAAATTTGGTTTATTGAAAAGAACATTTATATCAAATAAAATGGATGTTTAATTTGTGAATATAGGCTTAATTTCATTGCAATAAAGAATAAAATGAATGATTCAAAGAAGAAATATATGTATATTTGAACTATGTTTTAGCATATAGATGGATTACAAGATTAGAAAAATAATTTAAGTAAGTTATTTATTGCTCTGTTTTATAAACAATTTATAAGCGTGTTTGAATGACTAAAGGAGACAATTATTCTATTTTTCATCCATTTTATTTGTCTATTTTGAAATTCAACTTTATAAGTAATTGTAATTAACGTGATTGAAATATTTCAATAAAAGGGAAGAAAATGTTGATTGCAATTAATAGATTTAATAAAAGAAATGCACCTTTTGTGTTAAATAGAAAGGATGTTTTAATGGAAATAAAAGATCATTTTAGGAAAACCAAATTGAACGTTTTCATTTTTATGGTAAGCAATTTTATTTATTATGCAAAGATAAAAAAAAACTAAATGTGTGCAAATTTGAGCATTATTTGAGTTAATGAAGTTCGTTTGGTTACATTTCACAAATTGAATTTCAGAAAGGTTGTGCGATGTACATAGTCCCTTCATTTCTTTTGTTATTAATTGTTGCATGTTTGAGTTGCATAAAAATAAAACTTTCATTTTGAACAAGAATGATTTTGGATAAATGGAACAACCTGATATTTTCAGCCATTCGCATCCAGAAATGTCGGACTTGAATTGCTCAAAATACTGCATTGTAAATAAATATGGAGCAAATAAAATGATCACAAAATCACACGCATAGATATATCAAAATAACTCGTAGCGAAAATTAAAATACCATAGTAGTTCATGAAGCTGCCATAACAAAATCTCAAAACAAATACATAATATCAGTCTGAAAACATATACAATAGAAATCTTAAATACATAGAAGTTTATAAATACCAGAGCTGAAATAGAATAACTGAAACTGAAAGGGAATAAATAACTAGACAAGCAGAATCTCCAGCGATTTCTAGCTCCAGAAAAATCCAAAGCTAAGCTGTAAATACCCAGGCTGACCCGAGCGTAAAGAAAACACAAAACACTCGAGTCAGGACATACATACTTATATAATGTAAACCAACTCAATTGAACTGTAGTAGTAATGCACCAAAACTTAAAGGGTGCTTGGGATCGCCAATCCTCTAAGGATCAGTTAAACCATAAATTAAATACATCTCGACGTTAAAATTCCAAAATGGTATGTACTTCTAAATCAAATATCATTTCAAATTCAGTGTCATTACAAATTCATTTAAAATATTAAAATATCATATTCTTCCAAAACCTCATTCATTTTTATTTAATTTAAATACCATTTCAAATCACATTTCAAAATGTTTTATATTTCAGTTCAAAATACTCCATTTAAACCAATCAAATATTCCAATTAAACCAATTAAATATTCCATTTAAATCATTTAAAAATGAAGTTATTATATTTAACAATCAAATCTTCAATTCTCATAATTTTACCATTTTCAGAATTCATTTATTCACTTCAATTTATTAAAATGATGAAATATCAACTTTCACAGCATTCAAAAAAATGCGACGGTAAATTTACATTTTTAAACAATTCATTTTAACAAAGATAGCATTTACAGAAATATTATAATTGGTTTAGTTTATTTCATCAACTACAGCACTTACAAAGTGCTATGATAGCCCTTAGTTCAATTTAGTCTTTTAGTTCATTTATATTAATTACAGCATTTACAAAATGCTGTAATATCTTTTACTTCAAAAATGATAGCATTTCAAAAATGCTGTAAATTAAATTCCAAATTTTGAATACAATTTCATAAACCATTAAACTTTTAATTTAACCATTTTTAACTTATAAAAATTATATTTTCTCACTTTAAAAACAATCATTTAAATACCCATTAATTTATGATTTCTATAAGGTGAGATTTTCATAAAAAAATCAAATTTTAATAATTTACTCATTAAATTAATGAAAATTTTATAACATTTCATTTACTTTAAATTTTAATTAAATTTATCACTTCATAAATTAAATCAAAATTCCATTTTATTTCCTTAACTTAACTTTTATTTTTAAATCACATTTCATATTTTCCAAGTTAAGTTATATTTTAAGTTTCAATTATAAACATTTATTTATTTAACTATTTTTAATTTATAGAAAATTAATAACACTTAATAAAATCATATTAAATTCAAATTAAAATTAAATTATCATATTTTCTTACTTAATTTAAACCACATTTATGAACAAAATCATAAATTCCAAAATTAACTTATATTTCAAATCCTACTTTACCATTTATTTATTTCGATTATTTAACATGTAGAAAAATCACTAATATTTTATAAAAACCATTTTTAAATTAAATTTAAATCGAAATATCATAATATTACATTTTTAACATATTTTATAATTTCAAGAAAATATATATTAACCACGGATCTATATATAAATTTTCTAACCTAAGTCATATGATACAGATAATATATCATTTCAATCCGCCATTTACAAAGGAAAAATCCGGGCTTTATCATTTCAAACCCACAATCCCAAGTTAAATCAAATAAATAAAAAATGTTCAGGCCTATCATTTCAACCCATAACGATTTTTCCTATTCTAAAGTCCGTTCGGGTATGCATCATTTCAACCCGTAGTGGTTCTATTCTACAGGGAACTTGCAGTGTGATAAATTGATATAAATAAAAAGAATGGTATTATATAACAGTAACAGATGATATGACAGGTGAATAAATAGGGTGATCATCATATAAATAATACCACAGGCAGTTATAACATAATAATATAATCTACAGACTCAAATGGTGTCAATTTACTAATTATATAAGTACAGAATGTCTGGTAAGAAATACTCACCTCTACAAGCTGGAGATAACAGATTCAGACACACAACAAACTCTCAAAAAGCACGAAGGCACGATTACAGATTCAAGTGAGGATAAAGCCAAAGCTTTTTGTCTTGTGCACATGAAACAAAACAATATATATAACATGAATATCAACACCAAATATCACACTAACAAGCTAGAAATTAAGGAACAACAAATAATTAAATGGCCTGCACTTGCTTTCACCATCATTATGCTCGGCTAAAGAGTGATAAGGCATGGCCATGGGTTGTATTTGGTCAAGTATGGTCAAGACAAGGTCGGCCTAGCTAGGGTAATGAAGGTATGGAAGTTGTTGTGTATGAAAATACAAGTACAAGACAACCAAGTGAATTTTTGCACAAACACAAGCTTTGGCCAAGGCCTTATTTGGCATGGCCAGACCTGATGAGGTTAGGGAATGATGTGGTAATGGTCTTTGGGTCAAGTAGATCTAGAGAAGGTGGTGCAAAGGGCAGCCAAGGGGTGTAGTGAAGTGGTGATGGCCATAGGAGGTTGGCAATGCATTGTTCAAGTGATGTTTGCATTTTTGAGTGGATCTTCACATTAGGGATGGCCACGGCCAGGTGGGTCAGAGGAGATGAAGGTGTTTTTAGCTGGACAAGGTGGTGATGGAGGAGGCTAGAGGATGAAGCACACATAATGAAATCAAGGCAAGAATTTACACAGAAACAAAGAAGAAAATGGAAAAAATGAAAACATTTACCAATTTTTTCTCAGATGATGATGGCCAAAAAAATATTTAAGGTTGAGAAACTATTTTTTACGTGAGAAAGAAAAGATATGCAGCTGATGGAAAATGATATGGTTGGCGATTGAATGGAAGTGTTATTTGGAATTGAAAAGACATAGGAGGTGAAAGGACAAAGGCAAGTGAAAGGTTTAAAAACTCTTCAAATTTCCTTATATCGTTTTGCATTTTTAAACATATGGAATGAATATAAATAAAATTAAAACACAACAAAATTATGTATGAATAAAAATAAATAAATAAATTATAGATAAATATAAATAAATTAATAAAATAGCTTAAAAATAGAAACTAGGTTATAAAAATTGAAAATAAACACAATAAGTTTTGGAAAATTATAACATCACTTTAGAAATGTTTTAAAATAAAAAATATATACATAACATGTCATATAACACATATTAGAACGTGATATGACAAATAAAAATATTATCTATATAATTTAAAATAGAAAATTTTATTAAATAAATCAGCAGCATTCTTGAAATTTTATTTATTTCATAATAAAAGATAAAATTTCAAAAATTCAAATATATAAATTTTAAATTTAAAAGTCAAAGTTTGACCATTTTGACCAAAATTCACATTTTTTGGGAAATATTCTATTTATTCAGGTTTGAAATTATAATTCACATAAAATAAAAATTTATATTTTAAGTAACAAAATTTATTCTTTTTTATAAATATAATAAAGTTTTTATTTAAAATCAAGAGTTTCAATTTAAATAATTAGAATAAACAATTAGAAATAATCATAAAATACCGTGTTGTTTCACTCTCCCCCACTCAAATCTTTTCTTCCTCGAAAAGAACGAACAAGGAAAATAAGAAAAAACAAGATAGAAAAACAAATAGTGCCTGGAAAAACAATTCCGGATTCGAAGCACGAATGCTCTCCGCCCTTTCCCAAGTAATCCCCATCATCAGTACTTCACAGTACTTTGATCAGACTAACAGATTTTCTTCTTAGCTGCTTTATACCTCTATTGACAGTACGAAGTGGCTTACTCTCAACAGTTAGATTAAGCTCAATATCCAAACTATCAAGAGCAGAAGACTAAACAAAAGAGATGGGTCAAGAAGATAACAGAGAAGATGTGAGACGTGGAATACATCAAGCACTCCAGAAAGTTCCTCGAGAAAATCCAAACAATAAGCCAAAGAACCAACTCTTTCCATAATACAGAAGGGACCCTCAAAGAAGAAGAAGGTAGAATAGCTAAAAGAAAAAAAAGGTTGGAAGACAAGGATGAACCATATTTTCAAAACATATAAATTTCAATTTAAAAATTTGTATTTATAACATTTAAACATTTTATAATATGATGAATAGTCATTTGATTCAAATCCGATAGTTCGAAGTAAACAATGTTTAAAACATTTTAAATTATTTAGAAAAATAAAATAAATGATCAAAATATCCTTTATATAATACTTTATCAAAATACTTTTATAACTCGATGCCTTAACAAGTTTACTTTCGTTCCTATAGACTCTGGACATGCGTTGATCAGGCACAAAGCTGGATTTCTCCAGTTACTTAGGAGACTTGTTTCAACACCTAGTGAAAATACTTGAAAAACCTTTTAAACATAGATATAGAAAGTACAATCCAAACAAAACAACCAAATCAAAACATGTCGATCATTGATCGCGGATACACAATGGTTACGCCTGGATCCCCAGGAAACATCCATACCCGTAGGCTGACTGCCGCAGCCCTGCGATTACGACATGAAGACTGGTAGTACCGCAGATACAAAATGGTTATACTGGATCCCCTAAGAAACATCCATACCCTTAGGCTCTCGCAGCCCCTGCGGATTATGCTACCAAGCGACCCAATTGTAACAACCCGGTATTTCGTACCGATTAATTATCGTCTTTGCACGATTTCTTTTCCTAGCTAATTGATGTTTGGGATTTTTAATTCAAGTTGAAATTCCTTTGATAAAATAAATTGGTTAAAGGTTAGTGGGCTTTAAAATCGTATTGGCCCATGTTTTCTCTGTTGATGCCGTGACTATTAACAAAGGCATGTAACCGTTCCCTTCTTATTTGAATTCGACCCGTTCCTATATCATTTTCAATCATTTATAAACCTAATTAAAGAAATCGAAAAGGGGAAATAATGGCGGCCGTTTCTTTTCGTTTTCGTTCATCTCCAAAAACTAGGGCTTCGTGAAATCGAAATCGCCATTGCCGTAGCTCGATCGATTGAAGATTCTGGCTTTGCTTGTCTGGCAATCGACTGCTCCTTCAAATTGGACACGGCTCCTTCAACTTGCTCGTAGCTGCTTCGATGTTGGTCGTGCTCGAGGGGACTTCGGCTGCTTCATTCGCGACAAAGGTGAGTGATTTCCTCACTCACATCTAGCTATTCTGTGTCGTATATTCTTTGTTGCTTTGATTTCTTGATAACCATAACTTTAATTGTTTTGGAATTTTATCTCGTTCGACTTGATTTTATTGTTGTTGATTTCCTTTGACTTTGCTTGTTTCTTTGATTTCGTGAATTTCTGGCATTGACGTGGACTTCGTATTTTCTGTCATTGTTCAAACTGCTACTATTTTTAAGTTTGAACTTAGCACTGGTTCACTTTGTAATTCCGGCTTGTCTTGTTGTGTTCGAAGTAGGATACTAGCCTGGGTTGTTGTACACTAGGTTACGTTCTTGGTTGAACTGGTCATTCATTTGTCACTGACCTGATGTATAGTATGAGCTACTAGCCTGCATTTACATTGAACATTGGTGGTCTTTGTTGCACTGCCTTATGTCATACTCGTTGATGTCTTTGTAGTTTGTTTCCAGTCAGCACTTTACTGCCTTCATGTCTTTCATGTTGCATATTCTCTGTAGCACACTTGTGCTTGTTTGTGCAATTTGCCACTTTATCATATATGACATAGTTTGCATTTGAGTTGTTACTGTTGCCTTGAACTGTTGCCACAACGTTCATGTGCATTTTCTATTTAAGTGAAATTGATTTCGAGATGTATTATTGGACACTTGAGTTTCACTGAGCATTGTGCATATTAGTTTTACCACTTAAGTCATTCAGTTTATATTTACATATCATCAATGCTTGCTGCCTTGACCTGTTGCAACTGCATTTTTCACTGTGGCATTCATTCTCTACTATTCTGATTATGTTGCAGAGTTCATATATGGTTATTTAAAGCATTTCTTTGTTGAGGTCGTGTCATTGATGTTGGCTTGCCTTATTCATTTCTCAGCCGCACTCTGATTCATTTTACTTTGTCACTCCCTATGTAATTTGCAGTTGCATTTTTAATTGCACTGCCATGGGTTCGAGACTTGTATTGCTTGATGTATTCAATCAGTTTGGAACTGCTACACGATGCATTGCATTTGATATTGAACTGCAGCTATGTTGAGTCATTGACTTGACCTTCTTGCATTGTGTGGTAGTTGTACTGTGTAGTCTTGTACATTTGTGTCACTTGATGTTGCACTTGCTTGACCCAGTTTCAATCATCCTTGAGTCTATTGTGTTGTGCATTGAGCACTGCCTTATATTTTGGATTGCCTGACCACTTTGATTGTCTTTGTGGTCCAGATTTCTTCATGTGGTGGTACTTGACTCACTACTGTTGTGAGCTATGTTGTCATATTTTTGGTGCTCTCACCTTCATTCTGCTGTATTCACGTGGTGGCTGCAGTCACTTGATTGCAGTTGCCCTTGAATTCGTGTACACTTTGGCCTTTGTGCCTTGTTGCTATTTCTTTATATGCTGTTGTGGCGAGGTAGTGCACGCGTGCGTGCATTGCAGCCACACAGTAATGACATTTGGAATTGATATTTCTATTACTTGAATTGTTTTATGTGTTCAATTCAGTATTTTGAAATTAGTGTTTTTATTTGGTTTCCAAATTTTTAATCGATTTCATTCGATTCTATTCACGTCTTCATATGTGAATTCTTGTGATTGATTGTTTCTACAATCATTTTTGTGATTTGTCACTTTAAAAATATAAAGGTTTCAATACTAGTAGTAAATATCAAAACTCTTTTATCAAAATGATTTCAACTCTATTTTCAATACCAAACTCTTTTCCTAAACCGTTTTCCAATCTATTAGTATATACAAACCTTTATTTCACTAATACGAGAAATCTAATTAAACGGCTTAGCAAAACAAGTGGTATGAAACGCTTGCGTTTACTTCGTCGGTTAATTTTTGGACTTGTTCGATTGAACCACTTGTGACATTTTTCTAGTGAAGATCTACAGTTTGTTCGTAAATATTTAAGTTAAGCTAGTGGTTATGGGACATGAAGCTAAACCTTTATATTCACTAACTTAGTGTAATTGACACTTGTCGATGATCATGACGATCATTTTTACGATTTAGACTAGCAATTGTGCGATGTCTCTTTTTTGTGAGGTTAGACTAGACACCACTTGTGTGATTCCACTCACACATACCTTTTTGATTTTTGGTTAGTCTAGACCTCATCTGTATGATTCCGGCTCACACATATGGGGTAGCTCCCCATGGTCTTCGGACCGTCATGTGATAGGCCTCTTTCTCTTTTTTATGATTTCTGGATTTCTTGTGTTAATTTATGGAATTTTTATGCTTCACCTATTTTCGTGGTGTATCAGTGACTTGTTATGAGTACAAGATTAGGGTATGATGCCCTCTTTGGATCTTTGAGAAGATTCTTGTGATATTAATTGATCTCTTGATGATTCATTTACATACTTTTCATAGTGTGCCATTATGGTTGTTATATGTTTATGCCATATTCCTTATTCTATATCATGTTATCTGATATTTATAGCTAGACGGACCCGTGTATTATTTTCTTTTGAATTTAATACTCCCGGTCAGACCGAGTTATTTACAGGTCGTAGATATCACGCCTTGGGCTGCTGCTACGGCTATGAAGTCTTTTCATACTTTTGGAGTAGTCGTTGTCTTAGTATAGGATGTTATGTATTCTTGTATGTTAATCACGATAATGTATTTGTGTATATAACTTCCTGAGTTGTCAGTTATAATTGTATCATATGTTTTCTATCACATGTATTGTAACTGACATCAGTTATTGTATATATGAGATTCGTTGCTATTCTTTTGTGTTATGGTGGATCTTTCTGACCACTACTCTGATTAACACTTTTAAGTGTTGTATATTCATATATATTTCCGCCTTTGTGATATGAATTATCTGTGACTGATTTATGTTATGCTTATTTCTATATTTGTTTACGAAGATTATATATAGTCACTGTGTAGTAGCTTTGAGTTTGTATCGGTATGTCGGATTTCCTCTTGAGATGAAAAGTTAAATTTTTATCTGGCATATCGGTACTCGCACAAAGCAATTATACAGATGGTCGCTCCTCCACAGCCTTATTCTCCACGCTAGTCGACAGCATTACACCGTAGTGTTCTTGGCTAGCGTAGGTATAGAGGTGGGGCGTCACACCAATAGATCAAAGATACACAATGGCTACACTTGGATCCTCAGGAAACATCCTTACCCGTAGGCTCTCGCAGCCCCCACGAATTACGCAATGCAGTCGTGCTCAAAAGAAAAACCATGGGGATCGCTGTGGAAGTCGATGGACACTCGAGTATCATATCTGGAAAACCCAAATCAGAGAGAATAATATCGATAGAATGAAACCACAATGTAGCCACAAAGCGGATATCAAGCAGAGGGCACTTTCCATATCTTTACTTCGAAAATATATATCATATAGTACCTTTCAAAATCACTTTCAAATATCATACTTATATAAAGTCCATTATATATAGGATTTCATTTCAAATCGAATACTTTCCAAAATCAAGAGTATATGAAATCACACTTTTATAGACTTTGATTATATAAGATTTCTCTTTCCAAATTGAGTACCTTACTAAATCAATAGTTTTCAAATCAACTTCATACTTATACAAATCAATTTTATATAAGTTTGATAAATCTAAATCAAAGTATTTAATAAAATAAGGTTCTCAATTTCAATTAATTTCAATATCAATTCAGTTTCAAAATCATATATGATTTTGACAAATCATTTCTTCCAATTTATACATTCAGTTTCAAAGTTTCTCAAAATAAGAGATATAGAAAACAATCCAAATTTCCACATCAAGAAAATTTTTGTCAAACAAATTCATTTCCAAAATCATCACATAAATACTGGGTTTTACTATCCAATATTTTTCGAAACAAAATATCTTTCTCAAATCAATTGTACCCAAAATGATTTCCAAGTTTAATCCCTTTAAAACCATTTAATATATTTATTTCTATTCAAAAGATCAATTTACCCTTTTCAAACTATTTAAAACTAAATTTATTCAAAACATTCCAAAACTAAATTCCATATCAGTATAATTCAAAATAGTCTTATGCACTTACTTAACAAAACAGTTTCAACTCATTTACCTAATCGAATGATTTATATTTTCTAGGATTACTTAGCTTTGAAAATTAAATCTTGATTTGGAAGTGCTCGAACTTTTAAAAATAGTTGGAGAAATCGTATTTAAAATCCAAAAGTTGGAAATCACCAACAAATCAGTAAATCAATTCCAATAGATGAGGTTATACCAAGCAAATCTGAATCTCTAGGACTAAACAACGGCTTTTAAATCATTTAATATATATAGGCTTTTAAATCATTTAATATATATATATATATATATATATATATATATATATCTTTCGAAAATCAAATCATACTTCAAAATCTGAAACTAAAATTTGATTTCACAAAATCACTCTCATAGCAAAGCTACTAGAATGGTCTCTCCCTACTCAGAAACTCAAAAATCAATGTCGATGATGCATGCATTCATCACCAAAATTATTTTCCAGCGACAATAAGTGGGTTCTGGACTTTATTTTCTCGAAACTTTTTTGAAATCTCTTCGAAATCATTGGAATTCATTCGAATACATTTGAAACATTTCTTATTCGAAAAATATCTTAAAATCATGTTATATTATATATTTTCCAAAATCCTAAAATCGATTTCAAAACACCAGAATCCGATTCCTCGAAATTCAAATTCAAAACCCTTCAGTTATAAATCATTTTTATATAAGTCAAATTTCTTATAAATTTTCAATACGAATCCTTTCGAAATTTCAAATTTTCAAAGCAGAAAAAATATAATCCTTTCAAAGCTTCAAATTTTCATTTTCAAAAGATATAAAATCCTTATTGAAAATATTTCACTTTATATACAAAATAGGGCCATCCTTATCAAAATAAAAATTTCGATGTATGCACAATTTCAACATACAACCAAACACAAATGTCCAAGGAATGATTCAAGGATGGATTTCAGAACAAACAGAGATTCAAATTTAGAGAAACTCTACAAATAGAATTCTGGTTCGAAGATAAGCTCGAACAAAGATGGGATAATTTAATTACCTGATAGAAGATAGATAAGCCTATATAAATCACGGGTGGCCTTAACCGGTCAACCGTGACTACAGGAATATAACCAATGTGGAAATCTGAGGTAAATTGACATTCGATCGCCAGAGATAGATTCTGGGTAGAGCAGGAGATAGATAGCATCGTAAACCGAGGATGTAGAAATCTCCGGTGAATCAATGCCAATTGTAAAGGAGTTCACCCCTTTACAAATCATTCAAAGATTGGTGGAATCACCGATCTTTAGAGAGGTCATCCAAAGTGGAGTTACGGAATACTCCAAAATCAAAAGGATAATAATAGGGAAGACAAGACTGGACTTCAAAACCAGTGGGAGCATTCCAAAGTTCAAGGAATCCTGATTGATAAGAATCCTAACAAAGAGATTACTAACAAGGTGGATATAGAAAGAATGAAGTTTAGAAAATCTTGATTTCAAAATTTGAAAATTTTATACTAATATAATCTTTGAAAAGTCTTTTTAGAATCATTTGGAAATCATTTTATACTTCGAAAATAAGTTCTCTCACAAGGAAATGATTCTGAGATTGATTTCACTCATTATAGGGTATTTCTACCCTATCTCTAATGAGTTTTTGCTCCGTAGGCTATGTTTTTCCTAAAACCCAAAGCTCTGATACCAAATGTAACAACCCGATATTTTCAGCCATTCGCATCCACACATGTCGGACTTGAATTACTCAAAATACCGCGTTGTAAATAAATCTAGAGCAAATGAAAACAATCACAAAATCACAACATAGATATATTAGAATAACTCGAAGTGGAAATTAAAATACCATAGTAGTTCGTGAAGCTACTATAACAAAATCTCAAAACAAATACATAATATCAGTCTGAAAACATATACAATAGAAATCTCAAATACATATAAGTTTATAAATACCAGAGCTGAAATAGAACAACTGAAACTGAAAGGGAACAGATAACTAGACAAGCAGAATCTCCAGCGATTCCTAGCTACAGAAAAATCCAAAGCTAAGCTGTAAATACTTAGGCTGACCCGAGCGTAAAGTAAAACACAAAACACTCGAGTTAGGACATACATACTTATATAATGTAAACCAACTCAAGAGAACTGTAGTAGTAATGCACCATAACTTAAAGGATGCTTGAGATCGCCCATACTCTAAGGATCAGTTAAACCATAATTAAATTAAATATATTCCACGGTTAAAATTCCAAAATGGTATATACTTCAAAATCAAATATCATTTCAAATCATTTCAAATTCATTCAAAATATTAAAATATCATATTCTTCCAAAACCTCATTATTTTTTATTTAATTTAAATACCATTTCAAATCACATTTCAAATGGTTTAAATTTCAGATCAAAATACCCCATTTAAACGAATTAAATATTCCAATTAAACCAATTAAATATTCCATTTAAATCATTTAAAAATGAAGTTATTATATTTAATATTCAAATATTCAATTCTCAAAATTTTACCATTTTCAGAATTCATTTATTCACTTCAATTTATTAAAACAGTGAAATTTCAACTTTCGCAGCATTTAGAAAAATGCTACGGTAAATTTACATTTTTAAACAATTCATTTTAATAAAGATAGCATTTATAGAAATATTATAATAGGTTTAGTTTATTTCAACAACTACAGCACTTACAAAGTGCTATAATAGCCCTTAGTTCAATTTAGTCTTTT
Organism: Allium cepa; assembly: GCA_030765085.1. NCBI lineage: Eukaryota > Viridiplantae > Streptophyta > Magnoliopsida > Asparagales > Amaryllidaceae > Allium > Allium cepa. The sequence continues at coordinate 636,844,287 of CM060934.1, read as the reverse complement.
AGTTCATTTATATTAATAATAGCATTTACAATTGATGTAATATCTTTTACTTCAGAAATGATAGCATTTCAAAAATGCTGTAAATTAAATTTGAAATTTTCAATAAAATTTTATAAACCATTAAACTTTTAATTTAACCATTTTTAACTTATAAAAATTATATTTTCTCACTTTAAAAACAATCATTTAAATACCCATTAATTTATGATTTTTTAAGGTGAGATTTTCATAAAAAAATCAAATTTTAATAATTTACTTGGTAAAGTAATGCAAAATTTTATAACATTTCATTTACTTTACATTTTATTTAAATTTACCACTTCATAAATTAAATATAAATTCCATTTTATTTTCTTAACTTTTGTTTTTAAAACACATTTCACATTTTCCAAGTTAAGTTATATTTTAAATTTCAATTATAAACATTTATTTATTTAACTATTTTTAATTTATAGAAAATTAATAACACTTTATAAAATCATTTTAAATTAAAATTAAAATTAAAGTATCATATTTTCTTACTTAATATAAACTACATTTATAAACAAAATCATAAATTCCAAAATTAACTTATATTTCAAATCCTACTTTACCATTTATTTATTTCAATTATTTAACTTATAGAAAAATCACTAATATTTTATGAAAACCATTTTTAAATTAAATTTAAATCAAAATATCATAATATTTTCATTTTTAACATATTTTATAATTTCAAGAAAATATATATTAACCATGGGTCTGTATATAAATTTTCTAACCTAAGTCAAATGATACGGATAATATATCATTTCAATCCTTAATTTACAAAAGAAAAATCTCGGTTTTATCATTTCAAAACCGCAATCCCAGTTAAATGAAATAAATAAAAATCATTCAGGCATATCATTTCAGCCCATAACGATTTTTCCTACTCTAAAATCCGTTCAGGTATGTATCATTTTAACCCATAGTAATTCTACTCTACAGGGAACTTGCAGTGTGATAAACTGATATAAATAAACAGAATGGTATTATATAACAGTAACAGATGATATGACAGGTGTATAAACAGGGTGATCATCATATAAATAATATCACAGGCGGTTATAACATAATAATATAATTTACAGATTCAAATGGTGTTAATTTACTAATTATATAAGTACAGAATGTCTGGAGAGAAATACTCACCTCTACCGTCTGGAGATAACAGATTCAGACACACAACAAACAGCTGGAAAGCATGAAGGCACGATTACAGATTCAAGTGAGGGGAGAGCCAAAGCTATTTGTCTTGTGCATATGAAACAAAACAATATATATAACATGAATATACAACACGAAATATCACACTAACAAGCAAGAAATTAAGGAACAACAAATAATTAAATAGCGTGCACTTGCTTTCACCGTCACTATGCTCGGCCAAAGAGTGATAAGGCACACCCATGGGGTGTATTTGGTCAAGTATGGTCAAGCCAAGGTCAGCCTAGCTAGGGTAATGAAGGTATGGAAGGTCGGCCTAGCTAGGGTAATGAAGGTATGGAAGTTGCTGTGTATGAAAATACAACTACAAGGCAACCAAGTGAATTTTTGCACAAACACAAGCTTCAGCGAAGGCCTTATTTGACATGGCCAAACATAATGGGGTCAGGAAATGATGTAGCAGTGGTCTTTGGATCAAGTAGGGCTGGAGAAGGTGGTGCAAAGGGCGGCCAAGGGGTGTGGTGATGTGGTGATGGCCATAGGAGGTCGGCAATGCATTGTTCAAGTGATGTTTGCATTTTTGAGTGGATCTTCAAATCCAGGATGGCCACGGCCAGGTGGGTCAGAGAAGATGGATGTGTTTGCAGCTGGACAAGGTGGTGATGGAGGTGGTGTTGATGGAGGAGGCTAGACGCCGAACATACATAATGAAAGCAAGGCAAGAATTTACACAAAAACAAAGAAGAAAATGGAAAAAATGAAAACATTTACCAATTTTTTTCTCAGATGATGATGACCGAAATTTTTTTAGGGTTGAGAAACTATTTTTATGCATGAGAAAGAAAAGATATGCTGCTGAAGGAAGATGATATGGACGGCAACTGAATGGAAGTGTTATTTGGAATTGAAAAGGCAAAGGAGGTGAAAGGACAAAGGCAAGTGAAAGGTTTAAAAACTCTTCAAATTTCCTTATTTCTTTTTGCATTTTTGAACATATGAAAAATGAATATAAATAAAATAAAAACACAACAAAATAATGTATGAATAAAAAAAAATTATAGATAAATATAAATAAATTAAGAAAATAGCTTAAAAATAGAAACTAGGTTATAAAAATTGAAAATAGATACAATAAGTTTTGAAAATATTTAACATCACTTTAAAAATACTTTAATATAAAAAATATATACCTAACATGTCATATAACACATATTAGAACATGATGTGACAAATACAAATATTATTCATATAATTTAAAACGAACAATTTTATTAAATAAATCAATTTACATACTATATTGTAAAAAGCATAACTTTCACAATATATATCGGATTTTAACGAAACGAAAAGCAGTATTCTTGAAATTTAATTTATTTTCATAATGAAAGACAAAATTTCAAAAATTCAAATATTTAAGTTTTAAATTTAAAAGTCAAAGTTTGACCATTTTGACCAAAATTCACATTTTCTGGAAAATATTCTATTTATTCAGGTTTGAAATTATAATTCACATAGAATCAAAATTTATATTTTAAATAACAAAATTTATTATTTTTAATAAATATAATAAATTTTTTTAAATTCAAGGGTTTCAATTTAAATAATTAGAATAAACAATTAGAAGTAATCACAAAATACTGGGTCGTTACAATAAAAATTTTGAATTTTAGAATAATACACACACATTAATATTCAAACTTTTAAATATATTAGAGGGTTCATGATTGTGTAAATATTATGGAATCAATTAGAAATTACCGTATATTAGCAGTTATACATTAATTACACAAGTTTATATTTTCTTTTCCATTTTATATATGGTTAAAACTTGTAAACTATTTGCATTAGTGCGACTGTTACAGTAATTTAATGTAAAGCAAATCATTTTTATAGTGCACAGTTAGATATATATTCATTAATAAATAAAATTTGTTTGAGTAATGTAAATATATATATATATATATATATATATATATATATATATATATATATATATATTTGTTGATTAATTAATTGATTGCGTTAATGTAGTGTGCACATATATTAACATAAAATGAATGTTTTAATATGGAATTAAATAATGTAAATATATGTATTTTTGGGTTTATTGATTTGAATTAATTGGAGTAAGTTTTGGAATGTGGATCCCAAAGATTTTTTTATAGGACATATATGGTCCCTTTATTTTTTTTTCATTTATTATCTCCTCGCATTCTCTCTCTTTTCGTTTTCAAGTTCTCATCGTAGCCTCCACTTAAGTATACATTTAATTATTAGACCACTCATTCGTTTCTTATTAATTCATGGTTTCTTCATTTGGTTTATTTATAATTTATAATTTCCACATTCTTTTCATTTGTTTCTCTTTTATTTGTTTGCAACTATCAAATGCTTTGCTAGAAATTCTTTTTTTCCTTTTCTGTTTTTTCGTTTTTAATGTGAACATCCAAATTAATATTCATGCCATCTAATTAGTATTTACTATTCTCCATTTTTGAAGTTTATTTTGCTTATGCATCATTAGTTCCTATAGCTTCCTTTCATTGCCAATTCTTTCTCCCGAAGCTTCATATTTAAAACAGAAGATTTATTTTTACCTTTATTGATATATTTATTCTTTTAGTTCACATCTTTCAATACTACGTTTTAGGGCTATTCATATTTTTACTTTATTTCAATTCCTAAATTGTTTATATATACCTTATTAGCTTTTCATTTGTTTCCATCTTCATTCTTGTAGCCTCATTTTATTTTCTACTCTCATCTTCTGTAGCTTCATTTTTCCAAATAAAATTTCCATCTCATTTCTTTACATTCTTCACCTTCCTCCTTCGTTTTTGATTTTTTTTCTTCTTTAGATCTGCTTCTTCTCTTTTTTTTTGCTTCCTTTTTGTTCTTTTTTTTCTTCTTCAAATATTCTTCTTCTTTTTCAAAGCTTCCTTTTCTTTTTCAATTCTTCATCTTCTTTAAATTTTCTTCTTCTTTTCCAAATATTCTTCTTTTTTTCAAATCTTTTTTTCAAATCTAGATCTATACAAACTTCTCTATATCTTTCAAAACATTCTAAAAAAAGATTAAGATAGCAAGGAAACAAATCAAAAGAAGGAAGTAGTAGTGGACCCAAATCCAACTAGAAAAGGGAAATCCAGAAAGTGAGTGTTTAAACACACTCATGAAACACTAAAATTTTATTGAAAGTTAAACCAAGTCATATAGTGATAAACTTTTGATTGTTGGTTTGGAATTTTTATTGATATTTAATTTGAATAGCTAAATTCTAATATGTGATGACTAGCAATTACTGTGACATGCTATTGAATTGGTTGATTTGTTGAATTGATTGATTTGTTGAGTTGATTGATTTGAATGTTGATTGTATGTTTGATGGATGCTATTGTGATTGAATGTGTATTTGTTCTTTTATTTTGATATATCCTTGTTATCACCCTATAGTTTATTGTAATCATATAAATTTTTACATTGATTATTTAAACATCGAATAAAGATGTAAAACCCATGAATTTCATGTATTTACATAAAAAAAACTTGTATGTTTAGATTTACTATTTGAACCATAAAAATGATTTTGAGAAACAAACCGTCGTTACCTTATCTGAAAGTTTTCAAAATTAAATTTTGGAACATTGGGAAGTTTCCATAAAATTAAATGTTGAAAATTTGGAACATTTTATAAATCAAATCTCTTGAACTATGAAATTTAATTGGGAATTTTCTGTTAGTTTGTTAGTTACTTGAACGGATCTGTTGTATCTATTGTATTTTGAGTTTAACGTTTTTGAAAATTTGAACCTTCAAAAATGTAATTATCTACATCCTTTATTATATCTGATTTTGATTTAATTTGCATAAGAATTTTAGTTCTAACTCGAGTGTATTATTTTTCTTTACGCTTGGGTCAGCCTGAGTATTTTCAGTGTATTGAAGACCATTTTATTTTGACGGTTGAAGACGGAGATGATTCTACTATTTATTATAGTCAGTCCACTGCATCATGTGTTCCGCTGCATTATTTATTTATTTCTGACGTATGTATAACTCTGATTTGAATTGTAAAAGTGTAATTAAATGATATTTATAAACAGCTTTATGAACTGTTTATTTGATTAATATTTTGTCGTTCTGCTGCAAGATTCTGTGTTTTTTTCTTTATTTTCTTTTATTTTCTTGTTTACCCATTAACAATCCTCCCTTTTGAATGGTTTGAGTTTGACATGTGTGGTTTATTATCGATTTGAACCGTCAAAAAAAGGTGGGTCATTACAGTTGGTATCAGAGCTTTGGTTTAGACATACCTCAGCCTGTTGGGGTTAACTCATTAGAGATAGGGTAGTAATACCCTAGAATGAGTTGTCTAATTGTATATACGAGAGCGCGTATTTGTTAGTGTTATAAAAATGTTTTATATAAGTTTTGAGATCAAATTATTTATCCTAATATTATATGATATATAAAGGAATAAATTTTTATAACTAATATAGTTATTTTTAATGTGGTTGATATATGAAATGGTAATATTTAGTTATTATCATTTATGGTTGATTTGTTGTATTAGGTCAGTTTATAAACATTGGCTATTATTGTTGATTGAAATTATGAACTAAACACTAGTTTAATAATGGTGAATTAAAGAGAATAAGGTGAATAATTAGGATATTTGGTCATTAAATTGAAATGTTTTTTTGTGTGAATCTTGTTGTTTCTAGTAGTTTCAGCTATTGAAATAAAAGGGAATATCTGGATATTTTGGATAGTCAAAACTTCCAAATTAAAATATGAGTTGAAAATTAGTAGTTGTGTTAAATTATGCAGTTGAAATCGATAACCTTCATTTGAAAGCAAGTGAAACAAGGTTAAATTTGTTACGAAGCAAGGTTAAATTTGTTATATCTATGTTAGTAAATGAATATAATTGTTGTATACATTATTGGCATGTAATGTAATAATATGCAAGTGTGAACTTTAAGCCTTGAAATGTTTAAATTGAAATTGTGATTAAGGAAATGCTGTAAATGAGATCAGATTGAAGAAAAATTTGTTTATAAACTTAATTAAAATTTGTGAAATGTGTCATAAATAAAATTGAAAATTAAAAGTGAAAAATAATTGAATAAACAAATATGAACTAAAAGTGAAATAATAAAAAATAATGTAATGACCCGGAATTTTCGATCCCAAAAATTTCAAATAGTTAGGAAAAAGAAGAAAGAGATAGAAGAAGAAGATCAGAAACATCAACATCTCACATTCGTAGCGGATAAAAATATAATAATAAATAATAACAGTTTACAAAGAATACTGTATCTGTCAAAATACCTTTATAATACATCATAGTTACACATATATACAGACACTGAATATACACAATTATCATGTCACAGATATACAATAACATAATACAGCGGAAACACTCCATAATTTCTTGCCATCCGCTCGCCTCCTGAGCTCCAGAACATCCATACCCGAAAATCTGTAATACTCGGTCTGACCCGAGCATTACATCAAAGTAACACCCGGGTCAGGCTGGAAACCAGCGTGAGTAATCTCATCCAATATGGAATACAAAGCATAAAACTGATATAGAACGCGGGGTAACTCGAATCAATTTACAAGTTCACAATATGTTATAGACCTTACTTGTTTCACATATAAGTTTTCTAAGTACCAAAGACTTAGATTTAAATAGTCCAATTCCTTTAAATCACTTCATTCCAGCCTATAGATTTCACATATCAATCTATAAAAATTCGAAATGGTTTCGGGTATTTCCAAATACCCGACCCCGGTCTCTTCGAGTCTCATGTCATCCTAACCCAAGTTATCCAAATGAAATACACAACATTTCATATCAAAAATATCCATTCATTCAAAACATTCAATACCATTCAATCATCCATAAGCAAAGCTTGATCACTTCCAAATTAATTTAATTAATTCTAATTGAATTGCTAACCTCAATCACTTAAATTATTTTACTTAACATTAATTAATTCCAATCAATTAATTAATCATCCCTTAATTATCCATCTTAATTAATCACCCTGGATTAATTATTCTTCAATTACATCCAAGTAATTATCTTTAATTAATTATACAAATTAATTATTCTTAACCAAAAATAAAAACTAATTCTTTAGTTACTTCACAAATTAATTAACTATAATTAATTACATTAATCCTTAATTCACTATTAATTAATTTCGCATAAATCACTTATTATTTATAAATTTATCTTAATTAATCAACCTTTATTTACATCATTGATTATATAAATTAATGATTTCTCATTTGCATTTCAATTTATCCTAATCTAATTTAATTTCATTAAATAATTAATCATTAATTAAACCACAAATATTAATCACTCTTAATTTATCTCATCCTATAATTATCTACCTTCTTATTTACTTCATTAAATAAATTAATTACTCGTTTTAAAATAATAGTTCAAAGGAATTTAATACCAAATTCATTTTTAAATTCAAATCAATTTTAAAAATGCACTTTAACATTCAAGTTGTTAAAGTAATTAAAATTTAAAACTTATTTGTTTGAAAACCCAAATTCACTCTTGAATTCCAGATTTAACTCTGATTTAAAACTTGTTTTAAATCTCTACTTTACAATTTAACTTCAGTTTTTTTTAAATATCACTTCATTTCTTTCCAATTCATTATTATTTTTATCCTATAATTATTTCACTTTCAAAATTCACACTTATTTCTCTTTCAAAAGAATCCAATTTATATATTTCGATTACCGAAATATTCAAGCAAACCACAACATTCAATATTCCAATTACCAATAATATCCATCACAGAATATCAATCACTCCAGTATATACTATATACTACTATATATAATATAGCGCATCAAAACAATCCAATCATTCAACCAATTATTTAAATTTAACCATTTAAATTTAAATAAAAATCAAGGAGAGTGAGATTAACTCACCTTTGATTTTGGTTTTGCAATCCATTCCCATCACGATAAATTTCTCCACAATTGGACCTTGTAATGCATTAGATAATTTTATTAACATTCTAATTAGTCGAACAATCAATTATTATTTATTTTAATCCAAACCAACAATTTTAGTTTTAAATTAATTTTCCTTTTGATAAATTATTTTTATCAACTAAATAGCTAAATAAGTTTATTAAATAAATCAATAACCCTAAATACATATTTTTTTTTGAAAAATTCCTAGTCGGTTAAAAGATGTGAATTTGTATTTCTATTTTCCTTCGAAATTATATATATATATATATATATAAATATACTTATAAAAATATTCTTTATAGATTTTCCAAAAATCTAATTATATAAATCCCCTTTTGTAAATAAATTACTTAACCTTCCAAAAATCAAACAATTTATTCCAAATTCTTTTATCTTACTGTAAAATTATATACATATATCTAGATATATTTGATTTAATTTATAATCAAATTATCAAATACCTCACTGTTAATCAACTTCCTTCTATTGTATATATACATAAAATTTAAATTAACAGAAAAGAGGAAAAGACCGATGATACCTCACGCCATTGCCATGCTCGAGCCACTATCGTACTCAAACTCCCCTCGCGACCAAACCATAGCTGTAGCGCCATAATGATACTGCCACACTGCCGATGCCTCCAACTGCTACCCTCGCACGCACGTGCTTTCCTCTCGCGGTCGCCTCCTCGTACAATTCCACGACTTCAACAGCAACTACTCACAAACTCCTTCACCTCCAAGCCTAATCGAACACCAATCGAGTACCCACCTCGACCACTAACTCCACCCACATCGCGACCTTCAAACTACCAGAAATCGTAAGCCTTAGATCAATGAAATCGTGAGTCAAGTCGAACGCGAACCACAAACTGTAGGCTCCTCACTCTCGAGCTGCTGGCTATCGCGATTTTGATTTTTTTAGTGAATACGAATTGATTTTGGTAGAAGATTTGTTCGGCCATGGTTCATTTCTTCGGCCTGGAGGGAGGAATGAAGATGAAGGGATAAGCGGCCATGATTTTTAAGAGTTGAATTCTCTTCACAAAAAAATTTATCTGTGATTTTGATTTTTTCTAAGGAGGGTTGAGCGTGATTTAAACGAGAAAGGGGGAAGTAGATCTTCGTGATTCAAAAGGCAAGATGGCTCGAGTATGATATAGTGTGGCTGGTTTGACTTTTTATTTTATTTTTATTTTTTTATTCAAAATATCTTATATTATATATACATGGAAATCTCAAACTCCGAATTAGACATGCCGCCAGGCGTTTATAAAGTTTCACCCCCATTTCGAACACAATGGGACGTGTTTCAGAACCTAATTAGGTCATATGTGGAAGATAGCTTTATGAATCGAGTTTAAATATTAAATTTTCGATTTTAAATTTCAGCATGTTCCTCACCCGTACGGACAAACGGTAACTCCAAACGCTATGAAAATTGAAATCCGATAATAACTAACTATTTCAGATACAATGGAACTGGTTTACAGTGCCTCGGAAGGCTATTTTTAAATATCAATTTAAACGATATATTTTTAAAACTGAACAAATCACCTTCAAATTAAATTTTAACCATTCTATTATCTACAGTATCATCAGTAAAAAAATTATAAGCCTTCTAGTTATTTTTAACAGGCTTAAAACTCCATATTCAACATTTTACCCAATTTCAAATTATATAATTCAATTATTTAATTATCAAGTAAATAGTGATATGTGGAATTCAAGGTAAAATCAACCTTTCAAATATTTAAAATCAACTAAATATTCCAATTTAAATTTTTAAAAATTCCGAGTCGTCACATTCCTCCCCCCTTAAAAGAATTCCGTCCCCGAAATTGCTAGTTAAGAAGAAGATTCAATACCATTACTATTTTCTCGAAACTAAACAGTTTTTATCAACTTGCCATAACCTATCTTTTATTAATGACCCACTATCACTTCAACCCACTTCCCAAAACCTTCCGTAGTTTCCAACAACATTATTTACTCCACTTATTCAAATTTAAAGTTAAAATTTAAATTATCAAAACTTTCTAACTCTCTAAGTTTCGAAAAAATTTCGTCAGCGTCTCCTTTGCGCGGCTTGCTCGGTACGACTACAAAATGCCTCTACGGGCTCCCAAACTCCAAAAAGAAAACAGAAAGCCAAGTGGCCAGATACAAAAATTTAAACATGTACCTTTTAGTCGGGCAATTCAAATTATCTCCTGAAATCAAAACCAATTTCCTTTTCCCTTTAATACCTGCATATCCTACTTAGCAATAATATCCAATCGTAACTTTTCAAATCATTTTATACATAAGTTTCATACCTACTTCTATTCAAATTAGTTTTCCCATTTCCATATGAATTCAATTTATCTTCAGTTCTGAATATTGAATTTTATCTTCCATTTATAACTGATTCATATCATTATTTTAAATTAGTTTCGTTCACAAATTTATTTCAATTTCCAATTTGAAATCGTTTTGTCGCTAACAAAAATTTTCTCAAAAATTTTCTAACTCCTAAAATTTTTGGAAAATTTTGGCAGAGTCTCCTTTGTACGAAGGAGCTTTTGCAATTTGACAAGTGATATAAATATATATACATCGACCCGCACGGTCGGAAAAGAAAAAACAGTTCATATTTCCTATTTTTATTTCATAGGCATACCTTTATTTAGCATTTTAAGCAAGCGGCTTATTATTTTAGCAATTAGCGCAACCAAATCCAGCCAAACAGCCTTCAGGTATCTATACTTACTTAATTTAAACATGTAAGCACTATATATATATGAATTTATTAACATTTCACTTACTTTCAATGGCTAAACATATGCATTTCATAAGCAACAAGCACCAAACGCTTTCCGTAAGCGATTTATATGATTTAAAGCTAATTCAATTGCTTCCAACCAATTCATATGCCATTTCATTCAATTTTAATAGTTTACAACCCAATTTCTTACATTCAAATTATTTTTAATCCAAACAAGCTCATATTCAATTCAATTGATCTTAAAATCAATCTATTTAATCTCTATCAACCCATAGAGTTTTAATTACTTTTGTTTACGTCAAACGACAACTATTTTTATACAATTTCGGCGACATCTGCTTAATAGAGTATCCATTTTAGTTTATAACTACTTTAAATTAATTTCAACTCATTCTGTATTTAATTCCATTTCATTTCTAATTTATTCACCAACCATACATTTGCATTTCATTTCATCTCCGCATTGGTTTCATTTTAAAACTATTTCATTGAGTTTGACAGCATTCATGCTTATATTAATATCTATTTTCCAAATAAATTTAACCTAAACTTTTATTTAATTGTCTTCCATTCTTACTCGAAACCAAGCTTCTATTGACTTAAGCAATTTACTTCAAATTAATACGCATCATAACTTAAGTTTATTCTGATAACCCAAGTCCAATTAAAACTTTGATTTTATTTTTAATCAATCAGACTTCATCCATTTATTATTAATTCAATTAACCCATTTATTTACCCAATTTTAGATTTTTAATTCACCTACTTAATTCATTTTCAATTTATTTTATTTATACAAAACCATTCTCAACTTATTTCTACTCACCTGGGTTTTGATTGCAACTCAAACCATTTCTAATATAAATTCAACTCCATTTTATTTTTTTACAACATCTCCACTTATTTTAATTCATTATCAGATCCAAGTTGAATTCTATTTATAATTCGAATTCATTTCTACACCCCATTATTAACTTACAATCCATTTTATTTAACCGAGTTAAATTTTATTAATATACTCTATCAAATAATTTATTTAGCTAATTAGCTTACTTCCACATTTAGTTCAATATTCGATTTTTATTACAAAATTACTTCATTTAATTTTCCTAAGTTCAAATCTTTTTTTTATAATCCCAGTTTGGATTTTCTTTCATCTTTCCAAAATTCCAATACTTTTATTTAAAATTTTAGAAATACTTTTAAATTCACATAATACTATTAAAATAGTTTTTTATAAAAATACTTCTTATAACTCGATATCTCAACCAGTCCATCCTTGTTCTCATAGAAATTCAGTCATACGTTGATCAGGCGTAGGACTGAAAATTTATAAGTACTTAGCAGACCCATTTTCAGCATCCTGTGAAAATACTTGGAAAATAATGTTATTGAAAATATCGAAAACAGTTTTTGAAAATAGAGGAAATATCTTTGGTGAGAATGCTCTGGAAATCATCACCCCCATCCATGGTCGCAATTACATCCTGGGTTACGTTGCCATCACAGCAAAAGTCCATGTAACTATAGGCACTCCGCACCCCTCGATTACGCCATGGAACCCACAACAGATTGCAGTTACATTCCAGGGTTACGTTGTCATCGCAGCAAAAGTCCATGTAACTGTAGGCATCAGCGCCCTCGATTTTCACTGTCAAAAATGAAACTTCTCCACTCCTACATAGGTCGCAGTCTACCAACGTAAAATCAAACGTAGATTGTTGGCTCTCAGCTATTACCTTGTCATGAGGACGAACTACTTTGGGAGGTGTTAGCGACCTTGTTAGGGCAGACAAAATAGCTTGGAGAGGTGTTAGCGACCTTGTCATGAGGTCGAACTGCTTTGAGAGGTGTTAGCGACCTTGTCTGAGGCTTCAGCCGTCTGAGTTTAGCACGTGCAGCATTGCTTCGGCATTGCAACGGCACACACGACTTTCGCTATGTTACCATAGGTCGCAGTCTACCGATATAAAATCAAACGTAGACTATTGGCTCTCAGCGGCACACACGACTTTCGCTATGGTCTGTAGTAGATCGCAGTGACATCGAGTTACACTGTCGTCACAACATAACCCAAATGCCTCTGTAGGCATCAGCGCCCCTCGACTTTTGCTACACACTACTCATAATCCTCAAGAACTAGTTTTATCTGGACTCCTCACAGGATCAACTTTAGAACTCCCTTAGGGTTAAAGGCAGCACTATCCGGTGGCACTCCTGAGAAGCTCGTTTCAAGGGAGCGCCTTTTTCCTCAGAGCTATTATCAAAACACTTTATACTATACACATATAATATCTTCCAAATCATACACCTAGTATGAATCTCATATAAAGCTTCTTTACACAAAATCGATTATCCCAAAATCGATAATTCTCAAACTAGGCTTTCCAAATTCCAATTTTGATTTTACTCAAAAATTCAAAAGCCTTTCCAAATCCAAAGGTTCCAAAGCCCTTTTCCAAAATCCTTATAAGATCCTTAATATATATATAATCATTGATAAAATCTTTGGATCATTTCAAACTTGTATAAAACTCCTTTTATACTTCAAACACTTTCAAAATCCTTTTTTTCTTGCAATAGATTCAACAAAGGGAGATTTATCTTATATAACAAAGATATATAGCTTCGTTTATTCAAAATCAAATATTGAAATTTGATTACTCTTTCCAATATCAACTTCATTCAAAATTGTACGATGTACACTTATCATCCATACGCTATACCAATATGATCGCTCACTTGATCACACAATTTCACTTCCGAACTAGTACTGTCCACCCGACTTTCTAGTGCAGACTCTGATCTGGTTTCTTGATCAGAAACCGTCATTCTCCTTACATATCTATAGCTATGATAGAGAATATCCAGAACCAATCAACAATCCATATCCAGGTTCGCCGTCGAAAATCGAGTGAAAAATCCCAACTCGGATCGATATAACTATCTCGAAATTCTGTGCTCGAATCTGGATCAAATCACTATGCGAATAGAATAATACAAAGTACATCCTACGTATTTAACTTCATTGATTATTAGCCAAATCAATTTCCTTCCTATCCATCCTCACTTCGATTTTATTCACTCATTCACATTTACCTTAATCCTCATTTGGATTATCACTTCAATTCTTATCTCAATTGGGTATTTAATCAATAACAGTTCGAACTCCGACCAGTTTATATTTAGAAAATAGCTTGAAAATTTTAAAAACAGATAAGTAGTTGAAAAAAAATTATTAGTTTGTAAAATAGCTATAAAATAGTAAAGTAATTTTAAAATAGTTGGAAAATAGTCAAATAGTTTTAGAGATTTTAGATAATTGCAGAATAGTTGTAAAATAGTAATTAATTTGTAAAATAGTTTAAAAATAGTAATTAGTTTATAAAACAGCTGAAAATTTGTTAAATAGTTCCAAAAATAATAGTAAAACAAATATAAAATAATTTGGCTTTAAAAAGAAAGGTTGTATATATCAAATAGCTTGGAAAAATAAGTTTATATTGAAAATAGTCCAGAGTCAAAACTCCTATCAATTCAATTTAAATTTCCACTTTCAAATCAAATTCCTTCTGATTTAAAACCTACTCAACTTTAATTACAATTTTAAATTATTCCAATCAATTTGGACTAATATCAATTGAACCCACTTCAATTTCAATATCATTTCAATTTAATCCAATCCAAATTTCAAATGTAAACCATCTCGAATTATATAAATTCGAGTTAAAATTTTAAATGTTGACTTAATCCTTTAAATCAATCAACTTATCTCTTTATACCAATTAATTCTGAATCCATTTCAAACTTATCTTCATTTAATTTTAATTTGGTTGTATTTCTATTACCACTTAATTTAATTCCAATTCAAGATTCTAGTTTGGTTGTATTTTATATTACTTCTTAATTTAATTCCAATAATTTAACAACCAATCACCTTAATATTTATTGGAAGGAAATATTGCTTTATATATCAAAAATATATTTTATATATAAATTCATTTAAAACCTTTATATAAGAAAATAACAAGTACGCTCTCATTAATATATATATACATACATACACTCAACTCATCCTAGATGTAACGCCCCACCCCGAGACCCACCTTAGCAAAGAGAATTAACAAGTAATTCTGTCTACTAAAGCGGAGAATAGGGCTGGTTAAGGGCGACCATCTATAATTTTGTCTTGAACATCTATTGAATACGTCGATAAATGCAATATAATTTTTTTTTGCCACTCAAGTGGATCGACATACTCAGTAAATGCTTAATCCAAAACTATATGTGGCTAACGGATCTATCAGAACAAAATACAATAACTGAATGTAAATCACATCACAGAACAGTAACCAACATCATATATATACATATACACTGATATATGTTTAGTACAATACAATATGAATACAATAAAGGTGGTACTCAACCACACCATATACATTGAATCAAATATAATTACATCAGAGTATGCGGAAGAACAGAAATTGCTAAAGAAAAAGGAGAGCCGATATCCAGCATCAACTTCAAGCCAAGTCCAATAGATGATACCTGAAACAACTCGGTCTGACCCGAATATAAATACACGGGTCAGTCTAGCTACACAAATCAGTTAATATCGGTAATATGAAGCAGAATAGACATGAAGATACTTCTTCTCGAAAGAGAAGAATGAATTGATAAACTCATAAGCTCAACACTTAAGTAACAAACGCTACTTAAGTGAACAAATACCTCGAAGGAGGTAACTCAAATGAATCACAAGTGCCTCATATCATCGGCGACGTCCTAAAATGTCTACATGGTTTCCATGAACCATATTTCCTCAAAAGGAGAAACATCAATAAAAACTCTCGCTAAAATGGAAAACATAAAACATTCTCAAATAGGGTGATCCAAAACTCAATTATAGATGAATCTCCAAATTCAATTATACCTCATCTCATCGGTGTAAATGTATATAAATCTCAATCTCAAGTCGCCAAAATGGCAAAACCCAGAATATCCTATAAAATCATGAAATTATCAAAACTCATAACTCAAGGAACTCGATAAGAGTTTAAAACATCATAATTGAAATCACCATATATATATAACATCTCATATAGCACTAGGCTATCGATGTAATAAAACATCTTAAAAAGGTGAAATCATAATAAAACAGAAAACTCAGAAAACCCGGATTCGCCAAATCCCCGATTGCAATGCCGAAGCAATGCTGCACGTGCTAAACTCAAACGGCCGAAGCCTCAGACAAGGTCGCTAACACCTCTCAAAGCAGTTCGTTCTCATGACAAGGTTGCTGACACCTCTCTAAGCCGTTTTGTCAACCCTAACAAGGTCGCTAACACCTCCCAAAGCAATTTGTCCTCATGACTAGGTCGCTGACACCTCTCCAAGCTGTTTTGTCAGCCCTAACAAGGTCGCTAACACCTCCCAAAGCAGTTTGTCCTCATGACTAGGTCGCTAACACCTCTCAAGCAGTTCTGTTAGGTAAACATCGTGAATGTGTCACAAACTCATGGATAGGAACCCGAAAAGTGTTAACGTGTGTCCCATACCACACATTCGCACTTAGCGGTTTACCACCCGTTAGTCGATGCCACACTAGAAACATCATAAAACTCAGAAAATTATATCTCGCCTAGTCTCATTGGCGAGTGATAAAGAGACACTATACTCATCTCGTCTCATCGACAAGTATTAAATGGCATCGTGACTTGTCTCATCTCATCGACAAGTGAAAACATCGTGATGGTTACTCATAAACCATAAAACTCACCAAGTATTGGCCTTCCCAAATAATTCCTAAATATAGGACTTATAATCTCAAACACCCGCCATAAATTGGCTAAGTATCTCAAAAATCATAACCCGGATAGTTTCGATCGTACAAGTCCGGAATTAACCGAAATAGTAAACGCACGTGTCCCATACCACGTGTTTTACTAAATCGTTTAATTCTCTTTCTCATACGTTCGAATAGTATATAAATGTGTATTTTAAATTTAAAATAATTTATTAGAGAAAACAAGCTTTTAAAACCATTTTCCGAAATCAATTTTGAAGACGATATTTGAAAATTCCCTTATTATGGAGAATAAATAGATTTTATAGATTAAAATAATACTATATAATAATTTCACAAGCCAATTTGTTTGAAAAACACTTTAAAATGCTTTATAAAACCCGTGCACGAAATCTAGAGAGAAAACTCAAGAATTCGGGAAAATATCAAAAATGGTGGAAATTATTCTAAATATAAACACCGCTGAAATCAAGCTATGATCACTAGTTCGACAGCAGGTTTGGACCTGAAAACAGAGTCCAAATGATATGAAATTTTTCAGTAATGTAGAATAACAGCCCTACTCTAATCTGCAAAAAGATTGATCCAATTCCGACTTGAAATGATGATTCTGCGTCGCTTCGAAGTCGGACTAAAACCACTATAAACTGCTGTGTAAAAACAGCGCAAATGTTCAACTTCGATGATGAGTTCGAAGGGGAAAATGAACCCAGATCTTTGTGAAATTTGGTAGGAGCATAGACTAATACTTCTACTACAATATAAAAAAGAACCGTTCGATTTGGACTTGAAACGAAGAAGCGGCGTCGTCTCAAAGTTGGACTGAAACTAGGATTTTATGTTTATTCAAAACAGCGCAATGGTCCGACTTCGGCAACGAGATCGTCATAGCTAAACAGCCCAGATTTTTATGAAACTAAACAAAAGTGTAGATCATCACTTCATCTTTCCAACAAGACCAAGAATGGCAGATTCCGACATCGGACGTGCCCAGAATGGCGTCGCAAAGTCGGGGTTCTGCGTTGAAAACAACGGGAGAAAAGAGTCTAAGGCCGGTAGCTATGCACTAACAGGCCAGAGAAGAAAAACCACAATTTTGACATAGTAAACTTCAAATTCTGATAAAATGAATAAAATAAAAGTTGTAGCTTAATTTCTAAGCTTTCCGGAATGACCAAGATTATCAAAATCGGTTAGGAAACGAAGAAGTTATGATCAAATTCGTTTCAGCTTCAATGACATAGCAAATATTGGATTTGCTCTCGGGTTAGCAGTAGAAAAATTGGATTTTGACATGACTAACATCCAAATTACAGAAAATAAAAAACATGAAAGTTGTAGCACATGAAATATTCTTTCTGGAACATCCAAAATTACCAAAATCGGTTTGGAAACGAAAAAGTTATGATCAATTATGTTTCAGCTTTAATGACAGAGCAAATATTGGATTTGCTCTAAGGTTAGCAGTAGAAAAACTGAATTTTGACATAGCTAACATCAAAATTACAGAAAACACAAAACATAAAAGTTGTTGCACATAAATTAAGCTTTTCGTAACATCCTTAATTATCAAATTCCGATAAACATTGTAAAAGTTACGACTAAAACAATTTTCATATTTAAAGTTCACATCTGCTGTCATTTTAGCCTCGGGACAGCGTCATTAGAAGCAACTTTCGACCATCTAAAGCTCAAAATTTCACAAAATACAAAACAAGAAAGTTATAGAAGACAAGCTAAGCTTTCCAGAACATCAAGAATCGTTAAATTTGGATATCACATAAGAAAGATATGCTAAAATTACCAACAATGTTAAGCACAGTTTTCCAATGACAGGACAATAAGTTAGTATTGGGATTTTCGATACTTTATGCTCAAAATTTGCGAAAGTGTTTAACATGAAAGTTATCACACTTTCTTCAAGCTTTCCAGAACATCAAACAAAATACAATTCCGAATTAAAACGAAAAAGATATGGCTAATTTACTGACAGTGATTCATAAATGAACATGCAATAAAAATAACATTGAGATTTCTAACATTGAAATCTCAATCTATGCTAGAAAATGTGAGTTTTCAACTCACCTTGAATTAGAGATGATCAAATCTCAGATTTTTGCTGAAATAAGCAAGTTTTGAGGAGAATAAAGCTTCCAACAACCTATAGAAAAATTAGAACAGCACATGCAAAAGGAAATTAACAAACAACCTAAACATAAAAATTGGATTTTTGATGAATTAACCTCATGTTGGAGTTGATTACCTGTTGTAATCCTCTCTAATTAATAAAAGCAACCATTTTTATTTGAAGATTTGGAAATTTAAGGCTTTAGATTGAACAAATGGAGGAATTTTGCTCTCATTTTCTATTTCTAGGCTAAAGAAGAAGAAGAGAACTAAAAATTGTGTACATACTGGTAATCCATTCCTCTTTTTCTCCTTCTTGGTTATAATTTGCTAATGGGCTTTGGACCCAATAGAGAAAATAAATTAGACTAAGAAAATTTTTAATCCACCACTTAAACAAATATGCACATAAACACAATGTTATAATGAGAACAATGTATTTTTCTTCAAGTTTTAATACAACCAATTTATGCAAACATACTTACATATGAAATAAAATATTTCACATCATATAAAATGTTAATTTTAGTTTTTAAAACATTTTTTATTATTAAAAACCCTTATTTTATATAAATATACAATTTACACAATTAAATGCATAAATCCTCATTTTTAACTTTAAAAATTCTACAATAATTATTTCTTGGCTAGAAAATCTAATCAACCATTTCAAACTCAAATTTATAACCAAAATACATTTTTATACCAAATCCATCTTTTTATTTTAATAAACACCTTAAAAAAGACAAATACTTCTGTTAAAGATTATTAAAAGAAGTAATTGGCAATAATTGCAATAATTATTGCATTTACTCAAAATAAAATCATACTTCATTTATTATTTTCACAATTAAACACAATAAAGTTACCAAAACTTTATTTCCACATTTTGTTTCCAAAATTCATTGTTTATTCCAAATAAACAATATAAAACTTTCAATCTTATTTAATTTATAATATTAAATTATAATCACCGTTATAATTTAATATTAACAGGTAATCTCCAAAACCAGGGTTGTTACACTAGAGTACTACAAACTCTACTTAAGGAGAAATCCCCACCAGAGCCAAGGTTCTCGCTTAACCTTCAGCTTTGATACCAACTGTAACAACCCGGAATTTTCGATCCCGAAAATTCCAGATAGTTAGGAAAAAGAAGAAAGAGATAGAAGAAGAAGAAGATCAGAAACATCAACATCTCACATTCGCAGCGGATAAAAATATAATAATAAATAATAACAGTTTACAAAGAATACCGTATCTGTAAAAAATACCTTTATAATACATCAGAGTTACACATATATACAGACACAGAATATACACAATTATCATGTCACGGATATACAGCAATATAATACAACAGAAACACTCCATACGTTCTTGCCATCCAACTTGCCTCCTGAGCTCCATAACGTCCTTACCTAAAAATCTTTAATACTCGGTCTGACCCGAGCACTATGTCAAAGTAACACCCAGGTCAGGCTGGAAACCAGCATGAGTAAACTCATCCAACATTGAATACAAAGCATACAACTTATATAGAACCCGGGGTAACTCAAATCAATTTACAATTTCACAATATGTTATAGACCTCACTTATTTCACATATAGTTTATCTAAGTACCAAAGATTTTGATTTAAATAGTTCCTTTAAACCACTTCATTCCAGCCTATAGATTTCCCATATCAATCTATAAAAATTCGAAGTGGTTTCGGGTATTTTCTAATACCCGACCCCGGTCTCTTCGAGTCTCATATCGTCCTAACCCAAGTTATCCAAATGAAATACACAACATTTCATATCAGAGATATCAATTCATTCAAAACATTCAATACCATTCAATCATCCATAAAAAGAGCTTGATCACTTCCAAATTAATTTAATTAATTCTAATTGAATTACTAACCTCAATCACTTAAATTCCTTTACTTTACGTTAATTAATTCCAACCAATTAATTAATCGTCCCTTAATTATCCATCTTAATTAATCACCCTGGATTAACTATTCTTCAATTACATCTAAGTAATTATCATTAATTAATTACACAAATTAATTATTCTTGACCAAAAATAAAAATTAATTCTTTAATTACTTCACAAATTAATTAACTATAATTAATTACATTAATCCTTAATTCACTATTAATTAATTTCTCATAAATCACTTATTGTTGATTAATTTATCTTAATTAATCAACCTTTATTTACATCATTGATTATATAAATTAATGATTTCTCATTTGCATTTCAATTTATCCTAATCTAATTTAATTTCTTTAAATAATTAGTCATTAATTACACCACAAATATTAATCACTCTTAACTTATCTCATCCTGTAATTATCTACCTTCTTATTTACTTCATTAAATTAATTAATTACTCGTTTTAAAATAATAGTTCAAAGGAATTTAAAACCAAATTCATTTTTAAATTCAAAACAATTTTAAAAATGCACTTTAACATTCAAGTTGTTCAAATAATTAAATTTTAAAACTTATTTGTTTGAAAACCCAAATTCACTCTTGAATTCCATATTTAACTCTGATTTAAAACTTTTTTTAAATCTCTACTTTACAATTTAACTTCGTTTCATTTTTTAAATATCACTTCACTTCTTTCCAATTCATTCTTATGTTTATTCTATAATTATTTCACTTTCAAAATTCACCCTTATTTTTCTTTCAAAAGAATCCAATTTATATATTTCGATAACTCAAGGTACCGAAATATTCAAGCAAACCACAACATTCAATATTTCAATTACCAATAATATCCATCTCAAAATATCAATCACTCCAATATATACTATATACTACTATATATAATATAGCACATCAAAATAATCCAATCATTCAACCAATTATTTAAATTTAACCATTTAAATTTAAATAAAAATCAAGGAGAGTGAGATTAACTCACCTTTGATTTTGGTTTTGCAATCCATTCCCATCACGATAAATTTCTCCACAATTGGACCTTGTAAAAGCATTAGATAATTTTATTAATATTCTAATTGGTCGAACAATCAAATTGTTGTTTATTTTAATCCAAACTAACAATTTTGGTTTTAAATTAATTTTCCTTTTGATAAATTATTTTTATTAACTAAATAGCTAGATAAGTTTATAAAATAAATTCATAACCCTAAATACATATTTTTTTTAAAAATTCCTAGTCGGTTAAAAGATGTGAATTTGTATTTTTATTTTCCTTTGAAATTATTTATATATAAATATACTTATAAAAATATTCTTTATAGATTTTCCAAAAATCTAATTATATAAATCCCCTTTTGTAAATAAATTACTTAACATTCCAAAAATCAAACAATTTATTCCAAATTCTTTTATCTTACTATAAAATTATATACATATATCTAGATACATTTAATTTAATTTATAATCAAATTATCAAATACCTCACTGTTAATTAACTTCCTTCTATTGTATATATACGTAAAATTTAAATTAACAGAAAACAAGAAAAGAGGAAAAGACAGATGATACCTCACGCCATCGCCATGCTCGAGCCACTATCATGCTCGAACTCCCCTCGCGACCAAACCCTAGTTGCAGCGCCATCATGATACTGCCACATTGCCGACGCCTCCAACTGCTAGTCTGGCGCGCGTGCGCTCCCCTCTCCCGATCACCGCCTCCTATAACCTCCAGGACTTCAACAGCAACAACCCACAAACTCCTTCACCTCCAAGCCTAATCGAACACCAATCGAGTACCCACCGCGACCACTAACTCCACCCACATCGCAACCTTCAAAGTACCAAAAATCGCAAGCCCTAAATCAATGAAATCGTAACTCAAGTCGAACGCGAACCACGAAATGCAGGCTCCTCACTCTCGAGCTGCTGGCTATCGCGATTTCGATTTTCTTTTAGCGAATGCGAATTGATTTGGGTAGAAGATTTGTTCGTCCATGTTTCTTGTTATCCCGCCTTTTTAGCAAGGCCGTGATACCAAAAGATCGACCGAGGAACCAAAGATAGTTCGTCTCAAAGATTGGTCAACTTAGCATCTCAACAAAGCAAGTCCTTGTTAGGTCGTTCTCGACCTACGACCTAAAACCTATAGTAACTCAACAGTTAACGATCCAGCTTCTTCAAGTAGGTCGTTTGTGACCTAACGACTTAGAGGTTCCAGCGACCTAACGGGGTAGAGAAGTAAGTGCCTCAGCGACCTACTACCTAAAGGAAGAGTGACCTAGCACAAACGACTTAGCGACTCAATTATTCAGCGACCTATAAGCTAAGAGCTTATAACTACATAAGCCACACCTCCTTAAACCCGAACCCATGCTCATTGGGTTGCCCACGACTTAACCCAACTCTTAGGTCGTTCACGACCAGCGAACTACCTCTAGATCGCTCCGCTTGAAACCTCATCGTATTTAAGTCGTTTATCATTCTCCCTTAGGTCGCGAACGACCTACCAAACCCAATGCCGTTGCTCCTTAGGTCGCTAATCCATATGCCGCTACTCCTTGGGTTGCCACTCCTCCACTACATACACTAGGTCCCTCGAAGCTTGTACCCGATCCAAGTTGACTCCATTAGGTCGCCAACGACTACGACCTACCCAACCTGCTCCAGATTTTCCCTATAAATACCTCACCTACTCCATATTCAAGGGGGGACTTTTTCGGATTTTGAAGGGCCAAGACTCTGCTGCTTTCTCGACCTCGACAACACTTCATTCTCCAACAACACTTCCAAGATCCGAGAGAAGAGATCAACCACATTCAACATGAATCCGAAGAGCAATTCATCATCAAAGTTCTAGCTACTTGTCTTGATTGTGTTGTAACTGTAAATTCATCGTAAGGGTTGTGAAAGTGTTGTAATCCTGAGGTTGAGTTGTAAAAGTGTGCTCAAAGATCATAATGAAGGATGTAGAGTGGATGTAGGCTTGATTTTAAGCCGAACCACTATAAAAAGTGTGGTCTCTTTTACT
This sequence comes from Allium cepa, assembly GCA_030765085.1. Classification (NCBI taxonomy): domain Eukaryota; kingdom Viridiplantae; phylum Streptophyta; class Magnoliopsida; order Asparagales; family Amaryllidaceae; genus Allium; species Allium cepa. The sequence goes on along the minus strand of CM060934.1, from coordinate 636,820,401 downwards.
TCTTTTGCTATTTTCTGCTTACATTTATTTCCTGTGCAAACTGGTGGTGCTTTCGCTTCATCGCAAATCACACTGGGGGTGTTAGCACACATTTTTAGCGTTAACACTTTTGGTGCTTTCATTGAGAATTGAACTCAAGAGCGCTTTCATCATTGCTTCGCAAAGATTTGTTGAGAGACTTTCTTTAAGAACCATAAGTCTATCCGAGATTATGGCTTCTTGAAGGAATACAAGTAGAAGACAAAGACTAGAAAGAAGTCAGAATGAAGGGAGTCAAGGGGCTTCCTTAGGAGAGAACCAATCTTCAGTCTTCATCACCAGGGATGAGATGGAGACAATGATGAAAAGGCAAGAGGAGTTGATCCAGAATTTGTTTCAGCAGATTGGGCAACTTGGAGCGCAAAATCAAGGAGCGACTGGAGTTCAGAACAGAGCAGGACTATCTGAGGCAGCACCAGAGCTAGAGGCACTCAACTAGAGCACACTAACCCAATACCGAGGAAAACATCTGGTGGATTCGAGTAACATGGCATTAACAGAGGAACAGGAGCTCAACCAGGAGAACAGATTCCAGAATTCCCTCGTGAACTCGGGGGGCAGGCCGAAGGCAATGGACGAGGACTACAACTAGGGGACAACGACAGATTGGTAGAAATGGTAAAAAGATCTATGAGAGGTGGCTTGGTAAACACGGAATTGGAGGATGTGAATAGGAGTCCTTTTACCACAACAATCAGGCGAGCTAAGAACCCACAAGACTTTAAACTACCATCGTTGGATATGTATAATGGAAGGACAGATCCTTCACTTCATCTGACAAAATATATGAGGCATATGGAAGTGCTGGGGGCATCAGAGGAAGTTATGGCCTGGTGCTTTCCATTGTATTTGATAGATATTGCGGCGTTATGGTTCAAACAACTGGAGAATGGATCGATCGGGACATGGAATGATTTGATTGAAAGGTTTATGAGGCAATTCAGGGTCCACATTTCAAGACCTAAGAATGTTATGAGTTTGGCGACACTTTAACAAAAAGCCGGAGAATCTTTAATAAGTTTTTTGACGCGATTCAACGTAGCTGCGGCGTCGGTGGATCGGCCAGATCCATCTATGGTTCTAATGGCAGCTGTATCAGGCATAGCTGATGACACAAAATTCAAGAATTCGCTGACAAGAGATCCCCCTATGGATCTAGGGGAATTTTACCATGAGGCTGAGGGATTTCTACGGTTAGAAGACGCAAAGGCCGAAAGAGAAGAAGGAGAAGGAATTGATGTTTTTGTGGTCAAAGGTGCAAATCCTCCAAAGAAAGATGCAGAAGCTAACAAAGGTAAACGAAAGGCTGAGGATAACAATGATAGATCATCAAGACAACGAAGGGAATCAAGATTCACCTCATACACGGAGTTGAATGAGACTCTAGAGCGGATTTATCGAGACACCAAAGAACACGTTCCTTATCGAAAGCCAATAAAGAGAGATCCAACTAACAACGAGAACAGGTCGGACAAGTACTGCTTGTTCCATGACTTAAATGGTCATAGCACAAATGACTGCAGACGCTTGAAAGACGAAGTTGAGGGACATATCCGGGATGGTTTGTTATCACAGTATGTGAAAAAGAAGACTGCAACGGTGGAACAAGAACGACCACCGCCTGCCCCAACTGGAGACGGCTCGTGATCGAGGCGTCAGCTTGTTATCAATTGATTGAGGTTATGACGAATGAGTGGAAAACTCTACATCGACACAATTAAGTTGTTCACACATGTACGGGACCGTTAACGATCCCCAGGCATGCTCTGATACAACTATAAATCATATCGATGTAGGTGTTTGTACTCGGACGTCAATACTTTGCTTTCATGTCTTACTTCAGATGACTGGTTATTTTGCTTTGGTGTTTTACTTCTGATGATTGGTTGCTTAGCTTTCGTGTTTTGCTTCTGATATTTGGATTTTACCTTTTCACACATTTTTACTTTAAAACTTTTCATTGAATATTTGATTTTGATAATTTTGAGATGATTAAGCCCTCCCGGGCACACTTACTCGCCTCCAACAGGCATATAAACAATCCAGGAACTCACTCGAACGTGAACCTGGCATCGATAATACTAAGTCCCCCCAACACTAAGTCCCCTCCGGGCACACATCAATTTACCTCACCTCCAATGGCTCGATCCCGAACGGTCGTCATTTGAGGTCAGGACAACTTGCCTCGAACAGGCACCCGACTTCGAACAGTCACAAACTCGCCTCGAATGGCACCCGACTTCGAACAGTCACAAACTCGCCTCAAACGGCACAATACACTTCACCTCAAATGGCTCGATCACGAACGGTCGTCATTTGGGGTCCACCCCCAGACCGCCAACGGCCGCACCTTACCACGAATGACTCGATCCCGAACGATCGTCATTTGAAGTAAGGCGCTTGACCATGAACGGTCACAATTCCCTTCGAATGGCTCGATCACGAATGGTCGTCATTCGAATTCCGCAACTTGACCGCGCACAGTCGCACTTTACCATAAATGGCTCGATACCGAACGGTCGTCATTTGGAGTAAAGCGCTTGACCGTGAACGGTCACATTTCACTTCAAGTGGCTTCATCGCGAACGGTCGCCATTTGAGGTCCGCCTCTCGATCGGGCACGGTCGCACTTTATCTCGAATGGTCGATCACGAACGGTCGTCATTTGAAGTAAAGCGCTTGACCGTGAACGATCACATATCACTGTAAATGATTCGATCCCGAACGATCGTCGCATGGATTTAGGTGCTTGACCGCGAACGTCCGCACTTTACCTCAAATGGCTCGATCACGAACAGTTGTCATTTGAAGTTAGGCGCTTGACCGTAAACGGCCGCACTTCATCCTAAATAGCTTGATCCCGAACGGTCGTCATTTGGGGCCATATAAAACTATCAATTCCTTTGCAGGTCATCAACAGGATATGAACATCCAGCTTATGGCATTACAAATCATACCATCCTGCCGTAAGGCATGTTTTGGGGGGCAAGTGTTATCTCGCCTTTTTAGCAAGGCCGTGATACCAAAAGATCGACCGAGGAACCAAAGATAGTTCATCTCAAAGATTGGTCAACTTAGCATCTCAACAAAGCATGTCCTTGTTAGGTCGTTCTCGACCTACGACCTAAAACCTAAAGTAACTCAACAGTTAACGACCCAACCTCTTCAAGTAGGTTGCTCATGACCTAACGACTTAGAGGTTCCAGCGACCTAACGGGGTAAAGAAGTAAGTGCCTCAGCGACCTAATAATCCCATGAAGACAACGACCTACTACCTAAAGGAAGAGCGATGTAGCATAAGAGACTTAGCGACTTAATTATTCAGCGACCTACAAGCTAAGAGCTTATAACTGCATAGGCCACATCTCCTTAAACCCGAACCCGTGCTCATTGGGTCGCCCACGACTTAACCCAACTCTTAGGTCGTTCACGACCAGCGAACTACCTCTAGATAGCTCCGCTCGATGCCTCATCGTATTTAAGTTGTTTATCATTCTCCCTTAGGTCGCGAACGACCTACCAAACCCAATGTCGTTGCTCCTTAGGTCGCTAATCCATACGCCGCTACTCCTTGGGTCGCCACTCCTCCACTACATACACTAGGTCCCTCGAAGCTTGTACCCGATCCAAGTTGACTCCATTAGGTCACCAACGACCTACGACCTACCCAACCTGCTCTAGATTTTCCCTATAAATACCTCACCTACTCCATATTCAAGGGGGGACTTTTTCGGATTTTGAAGGGCCAAGACTCTGCTGCTTTCTCGACCTCGACAACACTTCATTCTCCAACAACACTTCTAAGATCTGAGAGAAGAGATCAGCCACATTCAACATGAATCCTAAGAGAAATTCATCATAAAAGTTCTATCTACTTGTCTTGATTGTGTTGTAACTGTAAATTCATCGTAAGGGTTGTGAAAGTGTTGTAATCCTGAGGTTGAGTTGTAAAAGTTTGCTCAAAGATCATAATGAAGGACGTAGAGTGGATGTAGTCTTGATTTTAAGCCGAACCACTATAAAAAGTGTGGTTTCTTTTACTTTTTTTGCTATTTTCTGCTTATATTTAGTTCCTGTGCAAACGGGTGGTGCTTTCGCTTCATCGCAAATCACACCGGGGGTGTTAGCGCACATTTTTAGCGTTAACAGTTCGTTTCTTCGGCCTGGAGGGAGGATTGAAGATGATGGGTAAAGAGGCCATGATTTTTATTTATAGAGTTGAATTCTCTTCAAAAAAAAATTTATCCGTGATTTTGATTTTTTCTTAGAGGGTTGACCGTGATTTATACGAGAAAGGGGGATGTCGATCTGCGCGTTTCAGAAGGTAGGGTGGCTCGAGTAAGATATAGGGTGGCCGGTTTGACTTTTTATTTTATTTTATTTTTATTTTTATTCAAAATATCTTGTATTATATATAGGGAAATCTCAAACTCCGAATCAGACATGCTGCCAGGCGTTTATAAAGTTTGACCCACATTCCGAACACAATGGAACGTGTTTTGAAACCTAATTCGGTCATATGTGGAAGATAGCTTTATGAATCGAGTTTAACTATTAAATTTTCGATTTTAAATTTCAGCACGTTCCTCACCCGTACGGGCAAACGGTAATTCCAAATGCTACGAAAATTGAAATCCGATAAAAACTAACTATTTCGAATCCAATGGAACTGGTTTCATTGAATTCCGAGAATGTGCCTCGGAAGGCTATTTTTAAATATCAATTTAAACGATATATTTTTAAAACTGAACAAATCACCTTCAAGTTAAATTTAAACCATTCTATTATCTAAGTATCATCAGTATAAATTTTATAAGCCTTCATGTTATTTTTAACAGGCTTAAAACTCCATATTCAACATTTTACCCAATTTCAAATTATATAATTCAATAATTTAATTATCAAGTAAATAGTGATATTTGGAATTCAAGTTAAAATTAACCTTTCAAATATTTAAAATCAATTAAATATTCCGATATAAATTGTTAAAAATTCGAGGTCGTCACAAATAAAGTCACAACCTGTAAATTGTTTATGAAATAAATGGATGTTACAATAAATGTAGTATTAAATGAGAAATATTACATGTGGAAATGGATGAATTTAAAATTGAAGAGAAATATGAGCACTGTTATGAGAATGAATATATTAATGTTTTATAGTAATTGGAGAAATTCTGTGAAAAAAATATTAAAGTATGAAGTGATATCTTTGTTGATCAATGACATTAATAATGAATTTAAATTGAAAATGTATTTGTGGTGCAACAAGTTGGAATAGAAACATAAGTTGTACGTATACTATTTTATTCGCATAATTAATTTGATCCAGATTTGAGTACACAAGTTTGAGCTGAATTACAATATTTCGTGTTAGGATTTTCCATTTGATTCTTGATGTCGAATATTTGATATGGATTTTTCTCTTGATTCTAGAATTCTCTATCATAGTATACGGCTATGCATGGAGACTGATGGCTTCTAGTCAAGAAACCATATTGAAGTCCGCATTAGGGAAGTCGAATGGACAATACTAGTTTGAAAGCGAGCGTGTATGATCGAGCGAGCGATCGAATGTAATTTTGCGAAATGATGACATATGTACATATTAGGTTCTAAAATCATTGATATACATTGACACTAAAATTGAAAGTTGTTGGGTTGGATATCTTGGTAATTTACATTGGAATTTTTCTTTTATGCAAAAATACTATTAATTTAAAACTATTTTACAAAACTATTTTCTTTTATTTTTCTTAAACAAACTATTTTATTCTATTTTACACACAAACTACTTTACAAATATTTTATTTACATAACTATGTTACAAACTATTCTATTTACAAAACTATTTTACAAACTATTTTATTTACAAACTATTTTACAAAAATATTTTACAAACTATTTTATATACAAAACTATTCTAAATTCAAAACCTTTTATAAAGAAAAGATGTTCAATCCTATATGGCTCTTCATGCAGCTGTGTGTCATCGAAGTCATTGCCAACGCTGCCGTTGAAGTCCTTACTAAAGGATGCCAAAGATGTTGAAGTCGCCCAACCCCTATAAAAATTGATCTAGGGGTGACATTTTTGGTGAACGAATTCTTTCACCTCATTTCTTACATCTTCAACTTTGCAAACCCTAAATTGATTTTGGGATTTATAGAGCCTATTGTATTATGGGAACCTCGTACAGATAAGGATTTGGAAATTAAACAAGTACATGGCAGAGAATATTGGCTCAATACGAACTTATGAACTGATGATCTTTTGACTTCAACTTCGGATATTGATTGTTTGGATTTTTGACTTGCATAGCATATCTGACATCGAATTTGTTCTGGCATCGCATACCTGATTTGGAATTTATTCTTTCATAGCATACTTGACTTTGAACTTGTACTAGCCTCGCATACTTGACTTCGAATTGGTACTTGCATAGCGTACTTGACTTCAAACTTGAATTTAATATCATATTTGACTTCAACTTCAAACTTGAATTAGCTCATATGACTTTGACTTTGATGACTACAGTAAGGAATTCCATGGGAGCTCACTAGGATTGGCTTTAGTAGAGCCCCTCTTTGAATTTACACTGTATTACTACACATTTGGGGTTAATGAATTTATTCATTAACATTTCGATGTTAGAAGGAGGGTCCAAACCTTTGATTTCGTTAAAAACCAATAATTGATTTTGGAAATTTTTTATTCTTATATAAGATGGACCTTATGTAATTATAAAATGATTTTGAAAACCATTGATTTTGGAAAGTACTCTATCTGAAAATGAAACTTATATATAATGGAATCTATATAAGTAAGATATTTGAAGTTATGATTTTGAAAGGGACTATGTATAGCATGATATTCTGAAGTAAATGATATGGGAAGTACCTTCCATCGGACCCCTTTGGTGGGCCATTTGTCGGATCCCTTTGGTGGTTCACTTCTTATATTCATTTGATATTGTTGGATAGCGTAAATCAAGGGGCAAGATGCCTATAGCTACAAGTGATTCTGCTGGGATAGCAGCGTACCATTGCGTAGCTACGATCTATCAACCATAGCGTAAGTCGAGGGGCAACATGCCTACAGTTACAAGTGATTCCGCTGGGATAGCAACGTAACCATTATGTAACTGCGATCCATGGGGGAATGTACTTTCCATATCTATTTCTTATGTTTTTATGTATTTTCACTGGGTGTTGAAATAGGTCGACTAAGTACTTGGAGAAGCCTAGCCTTGTGCCTGATCAACGCATGGCTAGAGTCTATAAGAATGAGGATAAACTAGTTAAAACATTGAGTTATAAAAATATTTTGATAAAGTATATTATAAATATATTTTAAAGTTAACAGTTATTGATTTATTAAAGATGTTTGAAAAGTATTTTGAGATTTAAAACTAATAAATTTATAAACAATGGATTTGAGATTTTCAAAGATTTTTTTATGGTATTTATAAAGGAAGCAAGAAATTTTATGGATGAAATTTTTGAAAAGTGTTAAAGCATTAAAGATGATTGATTTGCAAATGAACTTTCAAATAAATATTTCGAGTTATCAGTTTCTTTGAATGTATAGTTTTAAAGATATTAAATGATTTGCGAAATTTATTTTAGTAATATGCTTGAAAAATAAATTAGAATTACTATTTGGTAGTATGTTTTGGAAGTTTTACTTGATTTCGAAGTACTAATAGTTGTATGTGATATATTTGTCTCGTAGGAAATGAAATTTTATAAATATTGTTTACAAAAAAGGATTTGTAAATAAAATGAATTTAATTGGAAATTTGCAAACTCAAGTTTTGGGATTTTGAAATTGTTTTTCAAGTGATTTTGAAATATAATACTAGTATTGTTTGGAAGTATTTTGGATAAATATTATGACGCCTCACCTCTACACTCGCACTAGCCAAGGACACTACGGAGTAATGCTATCTACTAGCACAAAGAATAAGGCTATTGCGAAGCGACCATCTGTGTAATCGCTTTGTGCAAGTACTGATATGTAAGATAGTATTAGATGCATTTCATTTCAAGAGGAAATCTGACATATCAATTACAAACTCAAAACTACTGCATAGTGGCAATGTAATCTTCGAAAACAAATATAAAATAAGCATAACATAAGTCAACTACAGATATTCATATCACTAAGGCAGAAATGATATGATATAACACATAAAAGTGTACATCAAAGTAGTGGTCATATAAGTTCCACTACATCACAAAAGAATAGGTACAAGTGCTAAACAAAAGAATATGTATACATCAAGGAGTCTCTATCTTGAATGTATAAAACAAAAACTACTAAGCCAAGTAGTTAGCCAAAAGTCAAATGACGGATCCTGATAAGAAGTCAAGTAGAAGCACCTGAAATATCTCGGTCTGACCTGAGTAATATTTAAGAAGAAAATAACAAACGAATCAATCTAGCTACAAATATCATATAAAATGAGATAAACTAAGAGATGTGATAAAAATGTATGACAAAAAAATTGCCATACCGGTAAAAGTATGCATTAGATAACAACAAAAATCATACAATTTCTCAAATTTCTCAAACACCAAAAAGAACGTCATGTTCTTTATTTTATTCACCAAGCCATAAATATTGATAAAGCTTATCAATATAAATCATAAAAATTAGTGAAACACAAATTCTAGAAATCGTCAATTAGAAATCCAGAAATCACAAAGTGGAAGGCCTAACAAAAATGGGAGCATGAAAACTCATCGATACGTGTATCACAAACAGGACGCTATCCTATGGTCGTTAACCACAGAGCTGGTGCAACGATGTAGTGCAATAACGGTATGGCTGAGGAGCCTGAAACTCGAATAAATCGGAACAATGACGTAGTACAATAACGTAAGCCCGAAGAACCTGAAACTGAAATAATTCAGAACAACGATGTAGTACAATAACGGTACGTCCGACGAGCCTAAAACTCAAATAATTCAAAATTCGAAACAACGACATAGTACAATAACGACACGCCCGATGAACCTGAAACTCAAATAATTCGGAACAATGACGTAGTATAATAACGGTATGCCCAATGAACATGAAACTCAAATAATTCAGAACAATGACTAGTACAATAACAGTACGCCCAATGAACCTGAAACTCAAACAATTTGGAACAACGATGCAGTACAATAATGGTACGCCCGATGAACCTGAAACTCAAATAATTCAGAACAACAACGTAGTATAATAACGGTACACCCGATGAACCTGAAACTCAAATAATTCGAAACAACGACGTAGTACAATAACAGTACATCCGATGAACCGAACTCCTTAAAACCCATAGGTCGCTAGCCTATAAAAATGAGACGAAGCTCCATAGAACGGGGTATAGTCCCCCACGTGGACAGAGAGACACTACACGTCGCAAGTCTAAATCACTAAATGATCATCATAGATCAATAAGAAGTATGAATTACACTAAGCTAGTAAATGAATGAGTTTAGCTTTATGTCCCATAACCACTGGTTTAACATAAATATTTACGAACAAGTTATAGATTTCCACTCGAAAATTGTCATAAGAGTTCAATTGAACAAGTCCAAGAATTAATCGACAAAGTAAACGCAAGCGTTTCATACCACTTGTTTTGCTAAGTCATTTAATTGGATTTCTCAAACGAATGAAATAAAGGTTTGTATATACTAATAAATTGAAAAACGGTTTTAAAAACGAGCTTTGTATTAAAAATAACGTTGAAATCATTTTTGTGAAACTAGTATAGAAATCTTTGTATTTTAAAGTGAAAAATCATAGAAAACGATTGTAAAAACAATCGATCACCAAAAAATCACATATGTAAACGTGAATCAAATCCATAGAAATCGATACCAAATCCATCAAAATGGATATTCCCAAAAATCCAGAAAAGAAGTCATAAGAGTCGATAAAAGTGATATCAACTAATCAGATTAACCAAAAATCGATATAAAATGGAAACCCATCAAAAACAGGTAAGTTGGCTGAAATTAGCAGCTCTAGACGTCTTGTGATTCTCCCAGACGTCTGAGTTGAAAGACTGGAAATTTTATTCTAGATCGCCCAGGCGTCTGGGAAGTAAGCTCAAACGTCTGAGCTGAAAGAGTGGAATTTTTATTCCGTAGCTTCAGATGTCTGATCTTATCACCAAACGTCTGAGCTAAAGCTCAGGGAAAGATTTAAGCTCGACCAATGATGGCCAAATTGCCTCAAAGCGATCGAACGAGCGATGATGGCTAGGGATTTATGCCAATCGACACCCTAGCCCTATAGGCTCTTCAACACACTCCAAATAACATGTCAAGACATCCAATGTAGGATTTTCATAGATTTTGACTTCAAAATATCAAAAACTGGAAAGTTCGCCAAACTAATTCAATCCAACAACAAATGAACATGAAATAGATGTTAGGAATTCATACTAACAACTATCAAAGGTATAGACATAGATGTGAGTTCAAGAACTCACCTTTAAATCCAAAAACAACGAATAAGAAGCTCTAAAACAAAGCAAGACTGATTCCTCTTCAACAAGATCTTAAGAGTCCTCAATCTATTATCAAATGAAATGAATTTCCTAAGTTAGGGTTTAGGAATTTCTAAAAATCGAAGAGAGATTGAGATGGAGAAGATGAAGTGGATGCTTACCTAAGCTTCTCTTAGATTTTGGAGCTTGAATCTTGAATTTCCTAACAATCTAGGATTTAGGAATTTTAATTTCTTATTCTTTCCCCCATTTTCCTTTAGCTTGAGAGTGTTAGGAAAATGTTATGAATGAATAAGGAGGAGTGGAGGGGGAGTTAGTGTATTAGATGAGTTGGGTTCTCTTGCTAGGTTATTGGGCTGAAGCCCAAACCCAAAGCCCCAAATAAAAATACCAAAATTCTAAACAACTCTAATCATATCGATGTTTATACTCAAAATGGTGGCAAACACCGTTTTGGACTCAATGAAGTGGGTCTTGAGTCCTAATTCGACTGTTTACAAAAAGTAGCATTTTAGATTTTAATCCGACTAACAATGCTATATTTAAATATAAAATCGTAAAATATGTGGGTTGTTATAGACTCCCTTACTTAAAGAAATTGCATCCTTGCAATACTTAAGAAGAAAACAAAGAGTGACAACCATAAAAGCATATCAACACAAAATAAAATTTGAAGTAAGAAGTTCACCTTAAAAATCCCGAGAGAGTAAGTCCAGATGTGTTCGCTCGATGAATTCTCTGGATTACCAAGAACAATCCTTAGGATTTGAGGACCATTGAACTTTCACAAGCAGGACATCTTTTTTACGAAGACAATTTAACCTCCGTAGCAATGACACGAATATGATGTTGCTCATAAGTCAAATTAGGTGAAACTTTAATTTCATCAATAACACCAGGCTCAAGAATAGAATTGGAATATCTAAGGCATTTTCGTAGTTGAGAAACGTGGAATACGTTATGAATGGCAGAACATTAAGCTGGTAATAAACGACGATAAGCCATGGAACTAATGCATTCGGTGATGGGAATGGGCCAATATATGGAGGTGCTAATTTTTCCGATTGATTGAAACGCATAACAACCTTCATAGATGAAACACGAATGAACACCAAATTTCGCACAGAAAATTCTAAATTCCTTCTTCGGTTATCAGCACAGGATTTTTGTCTACTTTGAGCTTCTTTCATCCTATGAAAAATAAGGTCAATCTTTTTTGTGGAACCACAAATAAAATCTGGACCTAAAACTAGCTTCTCGCCGCCTCAAGCCAACATGAAGGAGATCGGCATGGCCTTCCATAGAGTGCCTCGAAAGGTTCCATCCAATACTAGATTGGAAGCTATTATTATAGGAAAACTCAACAAGAAAAATATGATCTTCCTAACTTCCACCAAAATCAAGAACACGTGCACGAAGTAGATCTTCAAGAGTTTGATTCACACGCTCTGTTTGTCCATGGGACTAAGGATAATAAGTGGCTCTAAAATTAAGCTTCGTTCCTAAAGCTTTTTGAAGACTCTTCCAAAATCCACTAGTAAATAATGGATCACGATCGCTAACAATAGAAGTAGGAACTCCATGAAATTTAACAATTTCCTTAACATATAGTTCGGCCAAAAGAGCTACGGTCCAATTGGCCCAAACGGGAATAAAATGGGTGGATTTTGTAAGTCTTTTTACAATCACCCATAAACTGTCATGACCCAAACGAGAACGGGGAAGACCATCAATATATGCATGGAAATTTGATCCCATTTCCAAACTGGAATGTCCAAAGTTTGCAATAACCCCGGACCTTTGATGCTCGGCCTTAACGAGTTGACAAGTCATGCAACACTTAATGAAGTTAGTAATATCCTCTTTCATTCCATCCTAATAATAAAGTCGCTTCATAGCTGCGTACATTTTACTACTACCGGGATGAATGGTAAATTTAGAATGATGAGAATCTTCTAAAATGTCTTTGCAAAGATTACTAATACTTGGCACAACAAGCACTAGTACAAAAAGTGCATATTGCTTCGCCTCATTTGCATCAGTTGAAGTAAAAACTGATGCAAATAGACCATTTGCATCAGTTCTATCTTAATAACCGATGCAATTGGTACGTGGAAAGCAATAGGTAATAAAAAAAATCAAATTTGCATTAGTTCTCACCAACAACCGATGCAAATAGTTTTAGTCGCATCGGTTTTAAAGTCAACCGATGCAACTACATGTTGAAGGCAATAAGAAATTTAGGTGGGAAACAATGAAAAATTGGCTCCAAAGTTTATTTGCCCTCCATCGTGTGGGGCTCCTTCGGCCACACAATTCATTTTCATTCGCACCGTTTTTATTTCTCAATTTTTATTCAAAGAGAGCTAAATCCAAACTTTCCCCATCCAAATCCTGGCTTTCCCAACCAAAATCCTAACGTCCCTAATCTCAATTCCATCGTTTCGTAAAGAAGTCTTCAGGATCTAGAGATGTGTTTTTATCTATGTTCAAGGTAAGAAAATCAGACCTTGCCTCCATAGCTTTCGTTCCGTAGAGGGATGATTAACTTAGCGTAGATCTCTCCTGATCCAAACGAAAAAGCTTGATGCTCGACGAAGCCACCGGCTTCATGCTGCGATCCTTTGAGAGAGGCAGTGAAGACCGAGCAACCTTGCTTGTGTTCTCTTTTCAATTCCCCTGATTTGATGAAGGCTTTCCAAATTAATGTTACTGAGGCGCTTGAACTTCCTAAGCATTGTGGGATAGCCCAGGATCCAAATGTTTGTTCCAAAACTGGAGGTATCAATTTTTTTGCTCCTATTTTCTTTTTGAAATAAAGCTGTTTCTTACTTTTAGTTTTTTATGGTAGTAATTAAATTATTTTTCGAATTTTTACTTCTGTTGATCTTGATTTACAAAGTATTTGGGTCACTTGTGAAATTTACATGATTTAACTTCTAATATTTGTACCTAATGAGTAGACTAAGGCTGGATTAAATTTGGATCTCCTAATTTAGTTTGATATGTTACTGTCATAGTAGGTTTTGCTGAGAAATTTGATTTTCTAGATAACTAGGTCTAGGTGCTGATTTTGTGAGATTGGCTGTATTGAGCTGAGAGTGATTTGAAGTGGAAATAACTGTACCAAAAAAAAAATTCAATTTAATTTTTGCCGTCAATATAGCAATTTGAAACTCCTCCTGTTAAAAACAATCATTATTTTCACATTATTGCCGAGTATCATGAGTCATTCATGATTTATGTTCTTTCTTTATTTTCTGGTAACGAACTCAATAGGATCATTAGTAGTGTGCATCCATTTGCAATAATTTATGAAGAGCTAATATCAAATGCTTATGCACTGTGGATGCAGGTTCGGAGGAAAATGGTGGTTTAGCAACAAGGCTTTTTAAACTATTTCTGCTAGATCTAGTAAACCTTTTTTCTCCAGTAGTTTGTTTAAAGGTTGATTTCATTCAATGTATTCTCCGTTGAACTATTTTAGTCTTGCGTTGTCCAACTATTTCCTTCGCAACCATATGATTTTTATTTTTGTTTTCAGTTGGTAAAAATACTTTTAAAATAAAAACTTATTCGAAGCTGCTTGTTACTCTTCATATTTCGCCCTGTATTTTGAAATTTAGCTTTACTGTGATATAATCTTAGGCTGTTAAGGGTGCAATATTTTCTTTCCTATGACAGTGGTTGTGTTTCTCAGATTTTTTTTTTTGGTTAGGATCGAAATTGCTTTACACTGGAGCATTCGGTGAAGTTTTGAATGTGTTTTTTCTTTCTTTTTTCAGCTGGTTATAAGCCAAATGTGCCCCCTAAATTCAAGTTATTTGATGTAATTAGAGCATTGGAATTTTCCGACCTCCAATCAGAATCTGGGTGGTTTAACTTTGAGTACTTAATTTTAGTCCCCTACTTGTGTATATTGTACAATATAGCATACAATTGAAAGTTTGTTACAAGAAAATCTACGAACAAAAGCCAGGCTAGGCCAGCATAGGCCTGCCAACAATGGCCTAAGGCCTCAGAGCAAGATGAATTTCCAAAAAATAAAAAGAGTACTCATAATATATAAAAAGATTCAGCAGATCCATTTGTTCGATTACTTTCCTTTATATCTACGTCTTCATAGACAATCAATTATTGGCATTCAAAAGTTTTATTTTTACGCGATTATTTCTGATGTTAGTGGTGTTTTTGATACAATGCTATCATTGTCTGGATATGGGATTATTGGTGTAGCAACAGCATGTGTAGGAGGAAGCAACAATGGAGCTTCTGGTGTTGTATTTTGGCCTGTCAGTATTGTATTAAATTTAGGGTTTATGCTTAAGTGTGTTGTTCACCATTTACTTGTTTAACTTTTAGTCACTGAAGAGACTTTAGACTGCATGTCCTACATGTTCCCATGTTTTCATTTTGCTTATCAACTGATGTTTTTTTGAAAGAGATTGATTTTACTGAATTGGCCATCGAAGAGCTGCTGGAATATTTCTTTAACTTGTGTAGTTCCCATTTACAGTAGAAGTGACCAAATATTAAATATTATTCTACTGTTCATAGATGATGAATTTTTCGTAGATGAATCTTCGTATTTACATTAGTTTGAATCTGCGTAGTTTGTTAATTGTCAGTCAAACGAAGATTGAAATGAAAGTATACATGGCCCCTCATTACATTTAGTTAGCGCTAACATTAAACAATGCTTTTCAGGTCAAAAGGAAAACTCAATGCAGAATATTTCAAGTACCGCTCAGTCGTTCCCTCTTCGACCACCATCTTCGGTTGTACATTCGCCTTCTATGCTCTCATCTGCAAAGAATAGCCAAACAATGTCTCAATACAACTTCACATCTCAAGGTATGATTAATAATAACTATACCAGCTATAATAATAGCTTTTAAACTAATGAATCGTTAGTATGTCGTCATCCTGTGTTAGCTAACTTTTTCTTCTTCTACAGCAGATCGAGAACGACCTGTGATGTACACACTCAAGTGAGTTAATCTAGATTGAGTTTATGCAGAGCCAGTTGTGAGGTTTGGTATGTTATATTGCCAACTATGATAGTGATGCAGCTGTGATATTGTTATATTGTCAAATGGTATGTTATATTGTCAAATGGTATGTTATATTGTCAAATGGCAGGTGGTAGCGGTCGAGAAAATGAAGTTGTATGATGGTTTGTATTGCTGCAGCTGTGATAGTGTCAACTGTGATGTTGAAGTGCTCAGGTTGAGGCGACTATGATGATGTCAGAGGGGGAGATACGATAATTGTTATGGCTGTGCAGGCTAGTAGTGTGTGCGAGTATGGTCAGAGGTTGAATGTGTCTGTAGCAGGGAAGGTTTGGAAAAGTCATGAAGAGGAGCGTGGTGTGACAGATAAACAGTGAAGGTAGTGCACAATTATTTGATGTGCATGGAATCGAAGTGGGATGGCAGTGGTTGTGTTGACTGTAGAGCAGTTTGCAGCGGGGAGTATTATGTGCTGGGAAATTTGGTTAATAGGAAGATGGTAGTTGTTGGTGGCACGAAGTTGAAATGTGGTTGTGTGATTTAGTATACGTGAATGGTTGCTAGTAGAAATGTGATGATGTATGAAAATTGATGGTCAGAGGTTGGTGAACAAATGGAAGGGTGGACAGCTTGTAATGTTGTATGAGGTTGGTAAACAAACGGAAGGGTGAACAAATGGAAGGTTTGGGATGTATGTGTTGTATTTTTGTGAGTGGTAGCAGAGTTTGGGATGATCAGTAGAAGTATCGATGGGTGGTGATTTGTGAAGGCTGGTGGTGGAATAGGGTAGATGGTTTGGGGTTGGTATGTAAATGTATGGGGATGTGGTTCTGGTGGTGCTTGTGGCTTTGGTGTTGATATAGATTATTAACACTTTAATTGATAACAATTTAATTGATATATGTTTATTTTGTATAGATTATTAACACTTTAATTGATATATGTTTATTTTGGTATTATGTTATTCAGTTTGTATTTGCCATCAAATTTAATTTTGAATGATTGTAATATTGCATGCAATAATTGTTTGTTATAATCAATAATATATATATATATATATATATATATAATAATGGTTTTCGAGAATGGTTTTTTTGCATCAGGTCTAAATAGCTGATGCAATAGAGAGATTAGTTTGCATCGGTTGTTATAAAAAACCCGATGCAACAAGTTACTTTGTTGCATCGGTTTTCATCACAACCGATGCAACATGGGGGCTGTGTTCAAGCAACCAACCATGATATTTTACATCAGTTGTTAGTAACAACCGATGCAAAAAGGACCTTTTTGCATCGGTTTCAGAACTGATGCAAAAGTGTTAAGCCTGTTGCATCGGTTGCATATGCATCGGTTGTTGACCTGATGCAAAAGGGGGGTAAACAACCGATGCAAATGGCCTGTTTTGTAGTAGTGAAGTCCACCAAATTTTTGAATACCTCCACGAGCATTGATTTCTATGTCTTTCAAACCATCAATATTTCTATCCCTACAACTTTGGCTAAGACGAGCCATTCGAGATCATGGTTTTGAGCTTTAAGAATGCGGTCCAAAAGAGAAGTTTGAGCCTAAAGGCTACATAAAACAAGTGATGAACATGAATCGGATTCACGATCTCGAATCTCATAAGTGGATAAAGTCTCGAGATCATTCCATTCGGATATCATCATGGAAACAACCGCTTGTTGCCTAGGGCTATGGGCATCGACAACATGATTTCCCTTTTCGGGAGTATAAAAAATATCAAGATCATAAGATGCAAGGAAATCAAGCCAACGTTGTTGATGAAAATTAAATTCCTTTTGAGAAAAAAAACACTTCAAAGATTTATGATCGTGTAGAGAACAAATTTCTCTCCTAAAAGAAAATAACGCCAAGTTCTAAGGGCGATAACTATAGCCGTGAGCTCTAGATCATGAGTGTCATATCTCGTCTCGGCAAGCTTTAATTGTCTAGAAGCATAAGCGATAACACGTTCCCTTTGCATGAGAAGGCTCCCAAACAAACGCGAATAGCATCGGTATAAATAATAAAGTCTTGGTTCCCTTCGGGAATCATAAGAATAGAAGCATCTGAAAGGAGTTCTTTTAATTGATCCTCTTTTCTGAAAAGCTAGGACTTTCAAAGTTATAATTAACTTCATGTACTCATCTTTTTCGAAAAGTTTACTTATTCCAAGTCAATTTACTACGTATTACTGTCTCATCATGACATTTAGGAGATTCCTATCGATAACGTTGATTAGGTGCATCGATCAGAATTCTTAAAGCACTCAATAGGAAATACAACTTAAAATTATCTTCTATATGATAAAAATATCTCTTAAAATTTTTACGAATATTCTTTTCGTTTTAAGAAAAAAAATCCAATTATACTTATAAATATATCTTATTAGAATGATTTGCAGTTTTAAATTATTGTTTTCACCCATAATCAGTGAATACAAGGATGAAGTCATCGAGATACTCATAGAATACTCGATTCATAAGATGGATGAAATAAGTTGGATGGTTCATCAAACCAAATGGCATAACAAGCCATTCATAAGGATCATAATGAGTGCAGAATGCAGTTAGTGGAACGCTATCGTCCGCAACTCATAGCTAATGAAAACCGATGGCAAAGTTGAACTGAAAAGACCTTAGCACCACTCCATTAACTGCTTAGGTGATAATCTTAAGACAAGCTCAAAGATATTGGAAATTCGCGAACTACTTGAATTAGGGAAGTAACATTTTCCTCATCATGTGGGTTTAAAGAATAAAATGATGTCACCTAATTGGAATCGAAATCATTAAGAGAAGTAAAAACCTGTTAACAGATTGAGAATGTCGAAGATGGATAGTCCTATCGAGATATAGGATATGGGATTCATAATTATTAAGCCAATTCTTTCCCAAAAATCAATTCTAAAACCTAGGTAGCACATAAAATGCAAATTGGATCGGAAAGCATAATCACATAAAATAATCTCAACATTTTTTCAAAGTAAATTGAGTGTTGCGGATTCACCAATCGGATTAGCAATTCCAAGTGAAGTCATCAAGCCCAAAATATTTAAATAAAAAGTATCAACAAGTTCTTTTGATATAAAGGAATGAGATGCACCTATATCAAAAGGAACTCGAATAGGATAATCATGAAACAAATTAATGCCATCAAGGACTGCGTGAGAAATACCTTGACCAAGAGAAGTGTTACTAGGAGCTTGCACAACATTTCGCTCTTCCTCTCTCCTACTTTGAAGTATGGGAGATGTAGATATAAGATGACCCGAACTTTTGCAATAACGAAAAAAGGGGTTTCGAACACCTATTTGCGTAGTGGTCCGTAGAACCATAATTGTAGCATTATCCACGACTAAAGGTAGAAGTCTTTGCTACCGAAGTTGCCTGCTTCCCTTTCTTGTTAGGATTACGGCTTTGGAACTTAATATGCCTCCTTTTGTTGTTATTGAGGCTCTTTTTGGAACCTCCAACATCACTATCACTTCTTTTATCGGCCTCTTCAAGTCGAAGAGTGATATCTACAAGCTGATCGAAAGGCATTTCTAGTTTCAAAGGTAAGACCTTTTTGGGGTTCTTACTTCAAGCGCAGATAAACCTTGGATTCTTTACAATATTACAAAGTTGTTAGGCAGGCATGAATACGCCATCTAGAGAAGGAATACTAGATTGACCAGCGCTAGGAGTGCCAGATCTAACAATCTCTTCTTCTTTAAGAAAGAAAGAAAGAAGAGGAAAAAAGTTATTCTCGGAATGAATATCTAACAAACTTGATTGATAAAACAAGGCATCAAAAAAGAATATAGGATAGAACGGGTCCTAAGACTCGAATAAATCCTAAGGCACGATTCCTAAGAAAGACTTAGGACAATGATCCTTGCTATAATATTCTATATTTTTCCGAAATTTGGCTCTAACACCAAGTTGTGACGCCCCACCTCTATACTTATACTAGCCAAGGACACTACAGAGTAATGCCATCGACTAGCATGAAGAATAAGGCTGTTGAGGAGCGACCATCTGTGTAATTGCTTTGTGCGAGTACCGATATGTGGTATTACATGCATTTCATTTCAAGAGGGAATCAGACACATCAATTACAAACTCAATTCTACTACACAGTGGCAATGTGATCTTCGAAAACAAATATAAAATAAGCATAACATAAGTCAATCACAGACGTTCATATCACAGAGGCAGAAATAGATATGAATATAACACGTAGAAGTGTACATCAAAGTAGTGGTCATATAAGTTCATTAGCATCACAAAAGAATAGGTACAAGTGCTAGACAAAAGAATATGTATACATTAAGGAGTTTCTATCTCGAATGTCTAAAAAAACTATTAAGCCAAGTAGTTAGCCAAAAGTCAGATGGCTGACCCTGATAAGAAGTCAAGTAGAAGCACCTAAAATATCTCGGTCTGACCCGAGTATTATTTAAGAAGAAAAAATAATAATAAACGGATTGGTCTAGCTATAAATATCATATAAAATGAGATAGGATAAGAGATATGATAAAAATGTATGATAACAAAATTGCCATACTGTGACAAGTATACATTAGATAACAACAAAAATCATTCAATATCTCAAATTTTTTCAACACCTAAAAGAACGTCATATTCTTTATTTTATTCACCAAGCCACAAATATTGATAAAGCTTATCAATATAAATCACAAAAATTGGTGAAACACAAATTCTGGAAATCATCAATTCGAAACCCAAAAATCATAAAAGGGGAGGCCTATCAAAAATTGGAACATGAAAACTCACCGACACGTGTATCACAAATGGGACGCTATCCCATGGTCGCTAACCATAGAGCCGATGCAACGACGTTGTGCAATAACAGTATGCCCGAGGAGCCTGAAACTCGAATAATTCAAAACAACGACATAGTACAATAACGGTACTTCCGATGATCCTGAATCTCAAATAATTCGAAACAATGACATAGTACAATAACGGCACGCCCGATGAACCTGAAACTCAAATAATTCGAAACAACAACGTAGTACAATAACCGTACGCCCGATGTGAAAGTTAGTGTGGATTAAGGATCTTAAGGCTAATTTAACACTAGAGGGGGGATGAAAAGTGTTTAATGGATTCTAAGACTTATATGGACTAAATTAAAATTATGATACAAACAAATGCAGAACTTAATCATAGAACAATCGAAGATTCAAACATAGAAGCAGAAAGTAAATACTAAGCGGTAAAAACAAAGAACACACCAGATTTTATACTGGTTTGGAGTTACCTAACGTCCAATCCTGTACCAAGGCAAACACCTCGTACAGATTTTTATTATACCAATATCGAGATTACAATTCTCAATTTCCAAAGGCCTTGAGGTACCCTCCTGTCTTCGAGTCCGGGGCAAACTCTCTTGATTTACGGGACATAAGACCACCCAATTTATTTCCATGCACAACCACACCTTATAGAGAGACTCGATAAATTTTTGATTATAAATTGATGCTATAACTCTGAAAGAACTTTGATCTTCAAGAGATGGCAGAGAATCAAACAAGAATGAAATTCTAATTTGATTCACTTGAGAATTTGGCGGAATTTTGGCACGATCTTAAAAATATGAAAATTTTAGAATATGGATTTGTGGAGAAGAAGGAGTGAAGAAAATTAGAAAATTGTTAGATAAAAAATTTGTTTGTGAAGGCTATATGTAATCCTGTAACAGTCATAGCCATTCGTGAAGAGATTTAAACGAATAGACACTTAAAATTGAAACTTTTGAATTTAATGGCCACCATGTCGACATGGGGTATCCCATGATGTCGACATCCCTTAGTTAAAAACTATGTAAAAATTTGCTTTGAAAATGGTATTGAAGGAAAAACAAGATGAAATGATTCTGAAGTAAAATAAAATAATTTTCCCATGTTTTAAAATAAAGAAGAGTAGAAATATATATTTTTAGAATGTATATATATAAATTTGATTTTAAATCTCAAGTATATATATTATAAAGAACATTTAAAAATCAGAAGATATTTTTAAAAACAAACGAAGTTTAAAACAAGAGTTTATTTAAAAACAAAAACAAAGAATATTTTAAGGCTAAAGCATCTTTTTGAAAATCTTTTGAAAAGATTATTTCTAAAGCTAAAACATTTTGAAAAGTAGCTTTGAAAATCATTTTGATAAACCATTTTGAAGTAGTTTTGCAAGCTTCTTCCTGCAGAATATTTCATCACATCAGGACTCGAGAACTTGTACAAAACCAGGATGTTCGTGGGTTTGTAAGCAAATTGTCATAGGTTTATAAGCTAGTTGTCGTGGGTTTGTAAGCCACTAAGAAGATAGAAATGGGTTCCATCCCAAATGAAATTTGAAATGAAGATTTTCGTACTATTATGAAGTTTTAACAAAAAATAGACGCTTATCTTGAAATCTTGATCTTGATACTCTAGTGTCTTCAATCTTGATATCTCCATTATGAATCTTGAGTCTTGAGTCTTTATACTAGTCAGTCTTCAGTAATCAATACTTGCATATATATATATATCCTGCATAGTTCTTGCATATACATATCTATCTAGACAATAGTGTTAGTAAATATTTTATAATAAGATAAGTTATAAAGGTTGTTGTCATCAAAACCAACATTTCAGTTCCTAACAATCTCCCCATTTATGATGATGACAACCTATATTTATAAAATGTACTTACCATACCATAACTCCTATCATAGCTCCACCTTACTTCACGACTCCCCCTTACTCTAATCAAAACTCCCTCTTACTCCAAGCCAACTATTGTTTTATAACTTCTCCCCATTTTTCATCAACAAAAACATCTACTAATAAATTCCCTGAACTTGATATAAGATAATCAACCATAATACAGTAGAGTAATCCATATATAAGTGTAATAAGTTCTAAGTGTGATCATAAGTATGAAATGTGATCATAAATGTGAAATATGATCATGAGTTTGATCATAAGTGTAATCCAGAAGTAAATTAATCATCATCCAATCATATTTACAATAATTATTCAATTCAATCATATATACAATCCACACCAAATGTTTTAAATAAGTCAAGTCAATCAATTTTAAAACATGCCAATCGAATTAACCAAATAACATATAGAATGACTAGACATTCCTTGGTACTTTCACCCATCCATCTTCTCCAAAGATAAGGTCTACTTTTAGGGCATCCCATTTTCTTTATCTTTGTCGAGAGTGACTGGTGGATTTCCTTCAAGATCGTCCTTGCTAAGGGCTGAGATCATCCAACAAAGAGTGTCGAAATGTCTCTCTTGCTCCTTGATCATTTGCATTTGACTCAATTCTAAGTGGCGCTGATTACGAAGTATGAATGTAAGGATATTTTTAAAGGAAGTGAGAGTTTCTTCAAGATTATCGCTTAGATTCTTAATAAGAGAAGCCATAATTCAAGATATAGGAAGAAATATTAAAGGGAGTGATTAGAAATTAAGTTTGATAATTTATTCTGGAAGAAACGGGTATAAATAGGGGCAGAAAGTCGATTAAAATGAATAGACACAAGTTATTTACATGACATTAAAATTTTAAAGTATAACTACTTTCTGCTCGTTGCATGACAACATTGGAGGAACGGGTCTGTCGTCATGCCTCTGCCTAAAGTGACAATTTGCTTTGTTTTGAATATTATGAACAAATCTATGCAACTAAAGTTTGTATAATATTAAAATAAGCAATTATAGAGACAGTGAAGTTGAATAATAGGAAATAAAAATTTCATAATGATTCTAGTCAACATTACATAAAATAATATAATATTAACTAAAATAAAGGAAAATACATGGATAGATCTTGAAGAAGACAAGATAACATGTACTAAAACTAGTTAGATGCAGATGAAGAAGAAGATAGTCCATGCTTTCTACTAACTTTCACGAAGAACTTGTTGATTTTAGTGGAAATATTATCCATTTTGTACTCGTTGATTTTAGTTAGATCAAGATCAAGATTGCCCAGTGATTTTAGTTATATTTCTAGAGTGATATTAGAAATGAAGTTTCACGAAGAACTTGTTGATTTTAGTGAGAATGGTCTTATTGGATGGATTAGCGGGATTAGTAGGTATTCAATACTCTCTAAGGAAGTTTCTTGATCTTCCTCTTCCTCCTCTTCGATTTCCATTCCTTCCTCTCTTCTTCTTCTTCTTCTTTCACCATTTCTTCCATATCTTCGTGAGCAAGCCTTTCTTCCCTTTCCATAAGTGTTTCATATGGTTGAAACACTAATGGAATTTTCATAAGGGAAATGTTTCCATGATTGAACACTTTTCTAGTTATAAATTCTTCCCTTTTGAAATCAACTCCAAAGTGATTAAAAATTCGAGTGAGATAAACTCCATGATATAATGTGTTTTCACCCATAGTAAAATTCTTGGGCCTTAGCTCATCCAAAATAACTTGAGCCCAATTGATATCATAATTTCCAAAAATTGCAAAAAGACCTTTGCAAACTTTCAAAGTTGGGTTGTTGTAGTTTTTCCATCTTGATATAAGGTTGTATTGAATAAGAAGGTTAACAATTCTTGCTTTTGGACGAAAATAACGATTTTTGAATTCAAAATTGTCATCCCCTTCAAAGATTTGTAAAATGTCTCTCAATCATTTTCATTCATTTGAAATTCTAAGAGATCCATCCAGTAAGGAATTTTTTTTAAAAAGTCAAGCAAGCAAACAAGCATCCATTTAAACAAGAAAAATTAAAAATAATGTAAATGCATACTTATTTTTAAATCTATAGTCCCATCGTTGGCTGCTTCATGAATAGTAGTGAAACATAGATTTGAATTATCCATCTTCTTTTCATCGTCACTGGATGATGAGTCTGAGTCATCTCTGAGTCATCAAGAGTTGATGTGTATGCTTTCATTCTTTTCCTTGACGAATCATTGCTTGGAGGGAACATTTGTTTATCTAGATACGGACAATCTGTCCTATGATGCCCGACTTTATTGCAATTGTAGCATCTATCATTGTTGATGTTCTCTATATTATTTTTGGAATTCCTTTGATCATTTCTTTTGTAATTATTCATTTTTATATATTTTAGGAATTTATGGAAGTTTCTTGTCATGAAAGCAATCTCCTCATCACTGTTTGGTTCTGAATCTTCAGTTATTGCATTGAATGGTAATGACTTCTTTTCTGTAGCCTTGTTTTTTTTTCTTCCGTGCAGTTGAACGTCATAAAACATCAGATTCCCAATCAATTCTTCTATTTTCATTAGACTGATATCATTTACTTTATCGATTGCAAGTGTCTTTTGATCCCATTCTAAAGTGAGTGAATTTAGAATTTTTCTGACTTGGTCTTCATCGAAAAAGCTTTGTCCCAGTGCAACTAATGAATGAACAATATCTTGAAATCGACAATACATGTCAGAAATGGACTCATTTGCATGCATTTTAAACAACTGAAATTGATTACTTAATATGGAAATTTTAATCTGTTTAACTTTGCTTGTTCCTTCATGAGTAACTTGCAAAGTTTTCCAGATTTCAAATATAGACTTACAAAAAGAAACTTTATTAAACTCATTCCTGTCTATTGAAGAAAATAATATATTCATGGCCTTTGAGTTATTTTGTGCAACACCCTTTTGCTTAACAGTTCACTGGGCAAAATTGGTAGTTGGTTCAACATACTCAGTTTGTGTGGTATTCCAAGTGTCTAGTTCTACTGATTGTAAATAAATTTTCATTCTACAAGCCCAATATGCATAATTACTGCCATTGAAAAATGGTGGTCTGACAGTAGACCGACCTTCTATAAAACAACTAGTGTTAGGGTTAACAGAACTAGTGCCAAAGTCGACATTACCAGTGTTGATAGCCATTAAAACAATTTTTCAAGTTTCAGATTATGAAAACTATGAAAACCTGGCTCTGATACCAATTGAATGGGAGTGTGGATTAAGGATCTTAAGGCTAATTCAACACTAGAGGGGGATGAATATGATTAATGGATTCTAATACTTATATGGAGTAAATTAAAATTATGACACAAACAAATGCAGAACTTAATAACAGAACAATCATAGAATCAAACACAGATGTAAAAAGTAAATAAGGAAAGAATATACCGGATTTTATACTGGTTCAAAGTTACCCTACGTCCAGTCCTGTACTAAGGCAAACACCTCTTACAGATTTTTATTATACCAATGTCGAGATTACAATCCTCAATTTCTAAAGGCCTTGGGTACCGTCCTGTCTTCGAGTCCGGCGAAACTCTCTTAATTTACGAGACACAAGATCACCCAAGTGATTTCGAAGCACAACCACACCGTATAAAGAGACTCGATAAACCTTTGATTACAAATTGATCCAATAACTCTGAATAGCACTTTGATCTTTGAGAGAGGGAAGAGAATCAAACAATAATGAGATTCTAATTTGATTCACTTGAGAATTTGGCAGAATTTTGGCACGATCTTAAAAATACGAAAATTTTATAATATGGATTTGTGGAGAAGAAGGAGTGAAGAAAGTAGTTAGTTAAAAAATTCGTTTTTGAAGGCTATTTATAGACCAGTAATGGTCATAACCATTCGTGAAGAGATTTAAACGAATAGACACTTCTTTTGAAAATTGAAATTTTTGAATTTAACAACCACTATGTCGACATGGGGTATCCCATGATGTCAACATCCATAGTTAAAAATAAATATAAAATTTCTTTGAAAATGGTATTGAAGGGAAAACAAGATGAAATGATTCTGAAGTAGAATAAACTAATTTTCCTATGTTTTAAAAAAAAGAAGAGTAG
Source organism: Allium cepa (assembly GCA_030765085.1). Taxonomy (NCBI): domain Eukaryota; kingdom Viridiplantae; phylum Streptophyta; class Magnoliopsida; order Asparagales; family Amaryllidaceae; genus Allium; species Allium cepa. Next base: position 636,794,031 of record CM060934.1, on the reverse strand, counting down.
AAAAATATATTTTTAGAATGTGTGTGTATATATATATATATATAAATTTTATTTTAAATCTCAAGTATATATGTTATAATCTTTAAAAATCAAAAGATAGTTTTAAAAACAAACAAAGTTTAACACAAGAGTTTATTTAAAAACAAAAATAAAGAATATTTTAAGGCTAAAACATCTTTTTGAAAATCATTTGAAAAGATAATTTTTAAAGCTAAAACATTTTGAAAAGCAGTTTTGAAAATCATGTGGAAAAATCATTTTGAAGTAGTTTTGCGAGCTTCTTCCTACAGAATATTTCATAAAATTAAGACTCAAGAACTTTTACAAAACTGAGATGTTTGTGGTTTTGTAAGATACTTTTCATAGGTTTGTAAGCTACTTATCGCGGGTTTGTAAACCACTAAGAAGATAGAAATGAGTTCCATCCCAAATGAAATTTGGAATGAAGATTTCCGTGCTATTATGAAGTTTTAACAAAAACTAGGCACTTATCTTGAAATCTTGATATTGATACTCTAGAGTCTTCAATCTTGATATCCCCATTCTGAATATTGAGTCTTGAGTCTTTATACTGATCAGTCTTCAGTAATCAGTACCTACATATATATATATATATATATATATATATATGTTTGTGTGTGTGTATGTATATATCCTGCATAATTCCTACATACACATATTTATCTAGACAGTAGTGTTAGTATATATTTTATAATAAGATAAATTAAAAAGGTTGTTGTCATCAAAACCAACATCTGAGTTTCTAACACGATGAACTTGAAACTCAAATAATTCAAAACAACGATGTAGTAAAATAACGGTACGCCCGATGAACCTGAAACTCAAATAATTCGGAACAACGACGTAGTACAATAACAGTACACCTAATGAACATTAAACTCAAATAATTCAAAACAACGATGTAGTACAATACCGGTACGCCCGATGAAACTGAAACTCAAATAATTTGGAAGAATGACGTAGTACAACAATGGTACGCCCGATGAACCTGAAACTAAAATAATTCGGAACAACGATGTAGTACAATAATGGTACGTCTGACAAACCAAACTCCATAAAACCCATAGGCCGCTAGCCTATAAAAATGAGATAAAGCTCCACAGAACAAGGTATAGTCGCCCACGCGGACAAAGAGAAAGTGCACATCGCAAGTCTAAATCACTAATGTTCATTATAGATCAATATGAAGTGTGAATTACACTAAGCTAGTAAATAAATGAGTTTAGCTCCATGTCCCAAAACCATTGGCTTAACTTAAATACTTATGAACAAATTGTAGATTTACACTCGAAAACTGTCACAAGAGTTCAATCGAAAAAGTCCAAGAATTAACCGACGAAGTAAACGAAAACATTTCATACCACTTGTTTTGCTAAGTCATTTAATTGGATTCCTCGAACGAATGAGATAAAGGTTTGTATATAAAAATAGATTGGAAAACAGTTTTAAAAATGAGTTTGTATTAAAAATAACGTTAAAATCATTTTTGTGAAAGAGTTTGAGTACTTACTACTAGTATAGAAACCTTTGTATTTTAAAGTGACAAATCACTAAAAATGGTTGTAAAAACAATCGATCACGAAAAATTCACATATGACACTTGAATCAAATCCAAAGAATTCGATACCAAATAAATCAAATTGGATATACTCAAAAATCCAGAAAAGAAGTCATCAAAATCGATAAAAGCGATACCAACTAATCGGATTAACCAAATATCGATATAAAATGGAAACCCATCAAAAATAGGTAAGTTGGCTAAAAGTAGCAGCTCCAGACATCTGAGGGTTCTCCCAAATGTCTGAGCTGAAAGACTAGAAATTTCATTCCAGATCGCCTAGACGATTGGGAAGTAACCTTAGATGTCTGAGCTGAAAGACTGGAATTTTTATTCTGTAGCTTCAGACATCTGATCATATCACCAGACGTGTGAGCTGAAGCTCAAGGCAAGATTTAAGCTTGGCCAATGACGGCCCAATTGTCTCGAAGCGATCGAACGAGCGACAATAGCTAGGGATTTATGCCAAGCGACAACCCAGCCCCATAGGTTCTTCAATTCACTTCAAACAACATGTCAAAACATCCAACGTAGGATTTTCATAGATTTTGACTTAAAAATATCAAAAATTGGAAAGTTTGCCAAATCAATTCAATTCAGCAGCAAATTAACATGAAATAGATGTTAGAAATTCATACCTAACAACTATTAAAGATATAGACATAAATGTGAGTTCAAAAACTCACTTTTAAGCAAGACCGATTCCTTTTTAACAAGACCTCAAGAATCCTCAATCTATCATCAAATGAAATGAATTTCTTAAGTTAGGGTTTAGGAATTTTTAAAAATTGGAGTGAGATTGAGATGGAGAAGATGAAGAGGATGCTTACCTAAGCTTCTCTTTGATTAGGAGCTTGAATCTTGAATTTCCTAGCATCTAGGGTTTATGATTTTTAATTTCCTATTCTTTCCCCCATTTTCCTTTTGCCTGAGAGTGTTTGGAAAATGTTATGAATGAATGAAGAGGAGTGGAGGGGGAGTTAGGTTATTAGATGAGTTGGGTTCTCTTGTTAGGTTATTGGGCTAAACCCAAACCCAAAGCCTCAAAAAAAAATATCAAAATTTTAGTCAACTCCAAACATATCGATGTTTATACTCAAAAAGGTCCCAAACGCCATTTTGGACTCAATGGAAGTGATCTTGAGTCCTAATTTGACTATTTACAAATGGTAGCATTTCGAACATTAATCCAACTAATGATGCTATATTCAAATAAAATATTTAAATATATTATCGTAAAATATGCAGGTTGTTACAAATATTCTCAAATATGATTTGAAATAAATGTTTTAAAAGAATTTTTAAAAGGAAAATAAGTTATGAGTGCACGTATTATTGACGTTCATTTTCGATTATCAAAGTGGGAAGACCGTTGTAGTAGTTTTACTGCACATTAGTTTTGATAAAAAATATACTAATTTTGTATTTCCAAATACGATTTGATATATAAAAGCTATGAGTGTGTATGTGTCCGTACGTGTTTTATTTCATATGATTTGAAATGAACCCGACATTTGGTTCGTTAAGTTTCTATAAATTAGAGATTTCAATTATTGTAATGAAGGAAATCTAGACTATATGAATAATTGGAAATTCTAAATCGAAATTAATGAATTGGATGCTAAGTGATTAATGAAATATATAAGAAACTGAAAATAACCTGTAAATATGAAATTTTTAGAAGATATAATTATTGAACATTTTGTTAACTGAAGTGGATAAGACAAACTTGTGTAACATTCAAATTCATTCTATAAAACATATATATAACTTACCAAAATGTTAAAAGTTGAAAATGTTACGTAGGAATATGTAATGGAATATTATACAAATAAAACTTAAGTAATGGAGTGTTCAATGGAATTATTTCTAAATTAGAATTTTGATGTACAAGAAATGTTATAAACGTGAGTTAATATTGTGAAATAATTTATGTAAGTACATGAAAGAAAGAAAAATACATTGTATGAATGAAAATAAAACAAAATGGTAAATAATGATGCGAAAAGAAATCAATTGAATAAACGTAAATAATATGTTGAAATTATTGGTTGTTTTGGCTTGTGGGTTGTTTGGAAATGATACTTCCAATTGTTAAGGTTGTATGGATAATATATTGAATAGTTACCCAAGGCTGTTGAATGAAGGGTACACTTGATGGTTATTTATCACCTTGCATGATTAAAAGTTTCTAAACTAAACAAACCACTGGTTTTGGTTACTATGGATGTATGGTGGATTCTTTGGTTGCATAAGTGGTTGTACTGTTTGTTTGTATATGTTTTATATTGATTTTCTTTTGTGGCAAATTGAAAACAATGAAATATTTCTCTTGAATAAAATTCTCACTATTTTGGATTACATACGTGAAATACAGGTTTATGGAAGCAATAATTACTACTTTTGGTTTCATAAATAAAGCGGGTTTGCCCGACAAATAGGTATTGTTTCAGATTACCGTTTTATAGCAGTATTATATTATTTTTCCCACGGATTGGGGTGTTTTTTTGGAATACGATATATATTGTAATTATTGATATTATTGTTTTTCCAGACCTCTCTGTACAAAGGAGATTCGACTGAAAATTTTTGAAAATTTAGGACTTAGATTTTTTTTCGTTGAATTTGAGTTATTTTTTTATTTTTATTAAACTTAAATATGTAGGTTTAATTGTTTATAAATTGACGGTTTAAATAAAATATAACATATTTTTGGATTCCTTCTTGTGTCTTTTTGGGGACGAAAAGTTTTGAGTGGGGGAGATTGTAACGAGCCATATCTTTTTAAAAATTTAAAAGTTTTAAATTAAATAAGATTTTTGAATAAAATTGTTAGGAATAAAAAAATTAAGATTTTATTGATACAAATTAGATTATAATACAAATTATGAGCTTAATTAAAATTTTCTATTAATGACATATGTTTGCAATAATAGAAGGATGATAACAAATGTTAATGTGTATTTTAATAATATTGGTTTGAATGATATTAACAATTGTCTAAATGTAAATTTTCATTTTATTGCAATAATAAATGTTAATAAGGAATAATAAATGATTCTTTATTAAAAAAGAATCATATTTTTATTTATTTGAAATGTTTGGTAGCTGAAGATTGAATGTAGAGATGAGAAACTAATATTTGGTAAGAAATATATAATTCCTATTTGTATCCAATAGTGCATAAATACGTTGAAATCACTGTTTGATAACAAAATAATATTTCTATTTCTCGTTACATTTATTTTTTCCATTTTGAAATTTACCTTTGTAAACAATTGAAAATAACGTAATTGAATAATTTCAATTAATAATATAGAGGACACCAAATTGTAAATTAATAGGTTTAATTAAACGTAGCTTATGTTTTATGAAAATATAAGGAAAGCTGGTTTAATGAAAAGAACATTTATATCAAATAAAATGGATCTTTCACTTGTGAATGTAGGTTTAATTTCATTAAAATAAAGAGTAGAATGATTGATTTAAAGGAAGAAATATGTAACAACCCATAATTTTTTTAAATATTTTTAATTAAGTTTTTATTTGAAATCTTTAACTTTTAAATTAATTGAGATTGAATTTTTGGAATTTTTCAATGTAAGTCTAGAATTTGTTTGTAATTCATTTTCCAAATACAATAAAATAAACAATTTCTGAAATTTTATATATTTGTCAAAATTTAAAATTTCAGTTTAATTTTTTTATAAAAATTTTGAATTTTTAAATTTTAATCTTTTTCTTTGAAGCAGAATATATTTATGATATCCGTTCTGCTTTTCATTTCGTTAAATTCTGATTCATGCTTTTTAAATTAGATAAAGTACAGCATTTTACACGTAGTTATTTTCTGTATTTCAACTTCTATTTTTCTATGTTCATTTCTTTATTTTTATTTTCTATGTAATGTTATTTTATTTTAGTTTGCACTTTGATCAATTAATGGATTTATATTTGTCTATATCTTTTTATAAATGGCTGGAGAAAATTAAGGGAACACGTGTTACATTGTTTAAATTCTTACTTTTTTGTTTCCTAACCTCTTTATTAATTTTCTAGCCATTTCCTCCTCATTCCTATCCATGAATTACTCTACTCATAGCTGTGCATATCAAGTTGAAAATTCAAATACAAAAATTTATTTTCCATCTCTCATTTTTCATTTGCATTTAAAAATAAAATATATTGTACGTTTCTTTCTCCTTAACTTATGCCTTTCCGTTTCCTTAACATTCATAACTCCTTAGCTGTTTTTTTTTCTATAGCCATATATTTACTTTTGCCATTCACATACAAGAATGTTTCACTTTCATCTCAATATCCTTATTTTTCATTTGCGTTTGAGGATAAAATATATACAAGATTCTTTTCCTTTAATACAAAGTGTGACTTTTCCTTTTCTTACCATTCAAAACTCCTCATTTATAGGCATAAATTGCTTCTATCATTAACGTACAAAATTCTTTAAACATCCCTCATTTTATTCCATTTTTAATTTCATTTCTTGAAAGAATGAATTTTTATTAAATACATCAATTATTTGTTGCCTCTTTATTTTCCAAACCATTCAAACTCTTGCCTTTTATTGTCTAGCCTCTTTATTTCTTACTCTAGCTATTCACCTATTCTAGTCATGTGTTCCCCTATCAAATCTAGCACAAAATATTCTCATTATTTAATTTCCTCATTTTCATTTGTATGTAAGAATAAAATATATATGTTTCTTTCTCTTTAATTCTTGCCTTTTAGTTTTTCTGTCATTTACTCCTCTATAGCCGTTCAAATCTTTTCTTGTCATCCACTCCACTTCATAAATCACGTACAAAGCTTCCCAAAACATCTCATTTCTCATTTTACATCTGAAAAAAATACAGAAAGCTCAAGAAATTTTCATGGCTTCTCCTTCTTCCTTCTTTCCATTTTTCTTTTATTTTCCTCTTTGATTTTTTCTTTTGCTAGGCTCGACTGCACCCTACCCATGCCTTACTTTTCCATGACCTTATCACCTCCTTGGCACAAACTAGAGATGCACTTGACCCAAACAAAACCAAGGCTGAGCCCAATTGGTGGTTGAAGCAAAGGTTATGTCATGTTATCTCATATTTCCCATTGTTTTAATTTCTATTCTTTTGTATTGAAATATATTCTTATATATGTTGTATTTGTTTGCGTACAAGATTTGAATCTGACTCTTCATTCACTCAAAAATATAATCGCGCTTTGTCGTGCCTTCTCGTGCTTTGCGGAGTTTAGATTTGGGTTTGAATTTCAAATTCTAGCTTTAAAAAGGTGAGATTTTTCACTCTAGACATACGTACTTTCATAATTGTGAAATGATGACAAGTGAATTGTAGAAATTATTATGCTATGTTCATACATGCCTATGATTGATTAGATGATGTTAAATGCTGTTTATATATTTGTTTCATCATCTGTTATGATATTATATGCTACATTGTTATATTTATTTATTTCTTGTTTATCACACTGCAAGTATCCTATTACTATGGGTTGAAATGATACATAATCGAACGGACTTTAGGATAAGGAAAATCATTATGGGCTGAAATGGTAGGCTCGAGTGATTTTTTTATTGATTTTCGTTGTATTTATTTTTCTTGGGATTACGGGTTTGAAATGATAGAACCCGGATTTTTCTTTTTAAATTACGGATTCAAATGATAAATATCCATATCACTTGACCATAGGGCAGAAAATTTTTACAGACACCGTGGTCTATATATATAAATAATTTGATATTGATTTCTATGGTTTTGGAAAGAAATATACGGTTTAATATATATTAATTGTTGATATTATATAAATATTATTATATATATAGTTAAATTCTTGAATTTAAGCTATGTATAAATTTGTTTAATAAAATAAGTTTAATTATGGAGTTTGATTGTTTATATTATATGGTTAAGTACCTGTTTAAGATATTGTATATATAGAGTTTTTAATGACTTAAATAAAAATTAAGTTGGAAGATAGATATGAAATTAGTTGAATTGATTTATTTAAGAATTATACTCGAATAAATTTGATTTGAAATTTAAGTAAAATTGAGATTTTAAAGGGTATGATTTTTATAACTTGATTTTGGTTTAGAGTGATTTAAATAAATATCGAGTTGATAAATGAATATATCAAGTTAATCAAATTAAAAGAATATCCAGTTATTTGAAGTTTAAAGGTTTTACTTAAATGATATTTGATTTATTAAGTAAATATTTCAAATATAAATAATAGTAATTGAATTTGATAGAAATGGAATTATCAAAGAATTAGTTTTGAAACGGTGAAATATTTAAAGCTTTGAAATATATGGAAATTAAAATGCTAATTTGGGGGCTCGAATCTGTATTTGGAATTTGATTTGTGAAATTGAAGAAGTTATTTTATTATATAAAGTAATTTAATATTTAAGTTATTTAAGTGGTGTAGTTATGTTCCAAAGTTTTTAGTTTCAAAGTATTATAATTTAGAAGTGTTATATTTCAAGTGGCTTTGGTTTCGAAGTATATAAATTTTAAAGTGCTATGACTATGGAAAAAGAATATATTTGAAACAAAAATGTTATTATATTGATTTGGGTTTTATAAAAATGATATCATATTGATTTGCGTTTTTAAAACGGAAATGATATCGCATTTATATGGTTGAAATGGATATTATATTCTGGTTTTGAAGTATGATTATTTTAAAATGACCGCCGTGTTATAATAACGTTTGGTTGTTAAAGAGACCGAGATCGGAAGTTGTCATACTCTTTGTCGAACCCGAAAACCACTTTAACAACCGTGTACGCGATGGAGATTCCAGAATGAAGTAGGATGGTGGCGGCGTTTCCTTTGAGGTAAATACGTGGACCCGACTCCTGTGAGTTGGCATAAGGTGGCTAAAATAGGAGCGACTGACGGGCTAAGAAGGTAGCACCTTTTATCGGACACATCCCTTCGATCTTATACTCTGACTTTTGGATTGATTCGTTGGCCACTTTTAATTTTTGATTTAGGGGTGTGGCTCGAGGTGGGCGGTAGCTGCGGCTATGCGTTACCACCAGCGCGGATGCATAATTGTTATATCCACCCTGGCATTGCCTAGTTGTGCCGTGTCACCTACCCTAGCGCGCCTTATATGATTTTGGTTCTGTACCATACCTATGGAGTGCCCTTTGACAACGCCCAGTACGGGGGAGATTACGGTACTGTATAGACTATGGGAATATAAAAGTGTGTTAAGGCTATATGGGTAACCCCTTAACGCTATTTTAAAGTAAGCTTATTTTACTATTAGACATTATTATAATAGCAAAAAATTACTACATAGTAAATATTTTAACGGATCCTTTGGAGATATGAATCCCGAGCATCTCTTAAGTTACTGCACTCACGTTAGACACTGGATAGGAGATGTCAAATCCCGTAAACATCTCCGATGCCGTTTACACTCATATTTTTACCGTTGATTTAACTTACATAAGATTTTTTAGTTCTGACTCGAGTGTTTTGTCTTTTCAATTCGATCGGGTCAGTCCGAGCATTTCAGGATTTGAAGATTTTATTCTAAAGAACGAAGACGAAGATTTGTACTACTATTATTTATTATATCCCACTTCATCACATTGTTCCGCTGCATTGTTATTTAAAATTCTCTGGTATGTGTAACTCTGATATGTATTGTAAGTATAATCGAATATCTGTAAACAACTTCGTGAACTATTTATTTGATTATTATATTTTATCGTTCCATTGTAAGATTCTGTTTTGTTTTATTTCTTTCTCTGCTTTTCTTATTTACCCCAATAACAGTCCACTCTTTTATATGGTTTGAGTCTGACGTGTGTGGTTTATCGTCGATTTAAAACGTACAAAAAGGCAGGATGTTAGAAAATATATGTATATTTGAACTGTGTTTTAGCATATAGATGGATAACAAGAGTAGAAAATAATTTATTTAAGTAAGTTATTTATTGCTCTGTGGTATAAACAACAAATTTATAAACGTGTTTAAAGGACTAAAGGAAATGATTGTTCTATTTTTCATCCATTTTAATTGTTTGTTTTCAAATTTAACTTTATAAGTAATTGTAATTGAAATATTTCAATTAGAAGGTAAGAAAACATTAATTGCAATTAATAGATTTAATAAAAGAAACGGACCTTTTATGTTGAACAGAAAGGATGTTTTAATGGAAATAAAAGATCATTTTGAAAAAACCAAATTGAACGTTTTCATTTTTATGGTAAGTAATGTCACGACCCGAAATTCAGCGTTCAAAAATCGACGTCGATTACCTCACTTGTATTCGACTATCGGAGATTCGAACGTCGAATTCCAATTCGGATGGAGCTTATAACTAAATTAGATGAATATAAACAGTGGAAACAAAATGAACTGCCATAATCAACATCAACGATACAACATCATCACAATATCCATAACAACATCATCATCAACATCAGAGTATTTTTATACATATAACACAACTTCAAAATAGAACTTCACAATAGAACAACAAGTAATCACATTTCAAGAAAGTCTTCAAAGAAATGAAGTGATAGTGAAATTCCAAACTAAGCACCTTGAGATCCAAAAAGTTTCCAAAATATCTCCAAGACAAAAGCTTCAACATCCGATAGCTTCCAAACCAAAATACTTCAAAGATCCAGCTAGCACCAAAAACACAAAAAAACCTGCTACTAAGCTGCTCGTATGGAAATTATGGGCAACCAGAGTTTAGAAAGAAACAATAAACTCTAGGACAGTCAGGGACTGGTATGAGTAAACAAAAACAGTTGCTTTAAATATTAAAGAAAATCGATATGCTTTTTGGAAAATGAAACTACCATAAGACCTCCCACCACACACACAATGCAATCGCAGAATTGAAGGATATTTCTTCTTATGATAGTCAAATATGCTTGATATGAGAAAATTTCTTTGTTATTATTGCTACTGCATAGTGTAGAAAAAATATTTCAAAAGTATAATATTAATCTTAGCCAGCATAGACATTTCGTATGATGCCTACTATAGCTACCATCTAAACAGTGGTGATCACCATAAGTAAATGGCAGGTTATACAATTAAAACCGTACTGGGTTCGTATTTGGAATTGGATTTCCAACAAATGGTCAGGCTAAGGAACTTCCTACTGCCACATGGGTACGCCTCTGGAGGGACGTCCCGAGAACTTAACCGGTTCTCTGCCAACACAAGGCTGGATTACCTCTATAACTAGGTAACTACTACACGACTATGCCATTCTCCGGTCGTTTGCGACCTTTTTTTGAGGGCCCTCAACCACAAAGCAACAACCACACAGTAATGAGATTGCAGCAACCACATAGGTTAAGTATCTGGGTTCCATACCATGATATCACCTTTTTCCAGAAGGAAATGACATACCCTAAAGGGCACGACCCTCATAACCTTGATGCATCTTTCCTGTTTCGACCATTTCCGGGGTGTGAGGTCCGATGAGGTCTCGTCCACAAAGCTACACTTTACAAAAAAGCCATGCTTTGATCACAAATGATCATCAACACACAACAGCACTTAGCATGCAACACCACCAAATTGGGAGTATATCACTGATAACCTTCAACTACATAACCTCTGAGCTCGTATGTCTCAAAGAAGGGTGTTAAGATAAGAGAATTAATTCTCCGCCACCAACAAATATGTATTTGAAAGAAATCTGCTTTATATCTCAAAGTGTAGTGTCAGACATACAACCATACAAGTCTTTTTGGGGTTCGAACAGAACCGAAGGCACTTCGTCCAATAAAGGGAGAAGCCCTTGCAATCCGGTATCCACAATCCCGATCGGACTCCCCATCACATGTGGAGATCTTTATACTGGAGCAACTCAGTGCAGAGACATTCGATAGGTTATCCTATCGTTTTCGAAGACACCCGGTCTTCACCACCGTCTTCAAATGCTATTCATTTCGTCGTGTCACTATTCAGAATGGGTTATATGAGACAAAGTCCTCTCCTAGCTAATCCGAATAGTGAGCGCTCAATTTTAAAACACGTGGATGTATCAGTCACAAAGATTCACATTCAGGGTTCGATGTGAGTTTCGGATAACCAACTGGAATCCGACTCCCTGTCGCATCGAAGTTTAAATGCCGTTTTATGGGCCAACGGGTTTTCACAATCGTACAGAGAAAAATCACAAATCACAGTTCAGGACAAAGCAATTCACATCACATAGTATCACAATCAAAACAGAAATATCAATCCAGTACAAAACATTTGATAACAGTGAACCATCTTCAATTAAGATTAATTACTTGTGTGATTTAAATTAATTAACCACATAACTATTTTTTATTAATTATTTTTAATCAATGATAATTATTCTTAATTATAAATTAATTAAATCTTAATCAACTTTATTAATTACTTATTCCTTAATTAATTAATTCTTAATTGTTAATTAATTAAATCTTAATTAATTTTATTAATTAATTATCTTACAAAGTAATTACAAATCATTAATTATTTAATCATTACTTAATCATTATAAATAAATTTGTTTTTAAGTTAACAATTTAAATATTTGATTAACTTCTCAGTTATTTTATTAAGTTCAATTTAAAACAACTTTATTTAAAAATATAAGTTTAAAACATCTTTGAACATAATTAATTTCAAATAATTATTTCAATACCATTAACTTAGCATTCCACTTAACAAACAATCATCATTTTATAAAGAATGAATTTAGAAATCATTTAAACTTATATTTTTAAAATTTTAAAACTGGAAATGTTGTTTCAAACGACCAACCCGAGGCTATCTCGAGTCACACCCGAGCAAAAGTGCTCATTGCTTCGAGTTTTACCAAGATTGACCCGTATAAATATTTTCCCACTTAAATTTGTTTAAGTACTGAATCTACCCGACACATACAAAAATTTCTTCGAGCTATAACTCGAGCTAACACGCGAATTTCACTAATGCCACTTCGAGTCCGAGGCTTCTTCCCCAAACTGTTGCCACCTGACACCAATTCAACGTTGTGCACATGCACACTTCTTCCAACCGGCTATGATCGATGTTACTGTCGTCGACGATGACCTCCACGAACCACTCAAACACCCAGAAAACCAAATTATCGAAGAAATCAAAATTTTGTCCCTGAACCCAATTGGAACAAAAACACTGATCACCAAAACGCCACGTCCTCCCTCCTCCGACCATTATAGGTCGCGTGCTTCTAGTCAAAGCATCGCCAGACTTTCACGCTTCGATCGCCATCGAAATGAGCCACTCCGGTTCTCTGATGAACTCGTGGCACAATGATTTCCGACCCATAGATAAATACGAGTTCGAACCCTAGATCACCAAAAACCGACCTCCACAATGATTTATAAATTCATCCATGAATTTTCCGATGATCCCTGACCATCAGACTAGCTCCTATCCCAACCACGTGATTTATCATTGCTTCAATTTCCAGAAATCACCAATAAATCAAAAACTAATTCAATTCACAAATTCTCGGTGGATATAAGTTTAAAAATCCTGATCTTGCCTTTAAAAATCCTTATTCCCAAAAACGTGTTTGATAATACAATCTAAATTAGAAAACCGAATGGTTGAATTTTCACAATATTTTGATTTTGCATGTGTTCTTCAAATTTCTAGAGAAGACCTTTGTTAAATTTACCAACATTTATTTTTAAATTTAGAGCATGATCATACAAACATGTTTTCTTTTGATCTCAAAGCATAAAAACAATCTGTTATCGAGTTTTGGATTTTTGAGACAGGTTTTGGAACCTATAGGGATAGAACATAGTCTATTTTGATGTATACAGGCTTGCATCTTCATTCTTAGGTGCAAATATATACATGCAAACACATATTTATCATTCAAGCATCACTATTGCTCACAGCAACAAATTCAAGTTCAAATTAAGGAGTTTACTCACCTAACAAAATTTGAACAGAAAGCTTCCTGGCGGGTTTTAAAAAAATTTGAAAGCCTGGATATTTATTTTTCTTACTTTGATCTTGAAATTTTTTTTATCTGTAACTTGTTAATACAAATTCGCTTAATCTCTAATGTATTTGCTTACTTAATTCATCAATAACAAACAAAAATTCAATTTACTTACAGTTTGTTTTAGTGAAAACAGGGAAAGACTTTGGTCTGCAGCTTGAAATCCTGAAACTAATTTAGTCTTTGAAAATTGATTTTTTCTACAACTGATTAATACAAACTTGCTTAGTTCTTGCTTTATTACTGATCAACAAATTAAAACTTAAATTTTAAGAAGAATTTACTTGCCTTAGATTTAATTTAGAAGAACCCTGCTCTGCTTCTTGGGGAAAACTGGGGCCTGGTTTCTTTGATCTGCAGTTTGAATTTTAATGTTAATACTTGATTTTTGATTACTAATTCACTTAATTCTGAAGTCTTAAACTTGCCTGAGGTATGGAATTAAAACTCCTACTTTGATGTTGGAGATGATTCTCAGGATTTAAACTTTGAATTCAAGAAGATGCTTGCAGTTTTGGATTTTTCTTTCTTTGATGTTGAGGTTTGTAATGTTCATAGATTTTTTTTCTTCTTTTCTTTCAGAATTTTGAGAAGCTAAAGAAAGAGAAAAAGGAGCTGAAAGGTTTTTATGAATTTAAGTTTTATTGTATTTTTTTTATCAATTACCTAAATTGAATGACACTTGTTAATTTTAATGATGAGATCCCTACACTTGTTAATCCTCTTGTTGCATGTTAAACACTTGTATTTTATATGAGTTAAATATTTTTAAATAAAACTTATGCCATATTTACTTTATTAACAAATACATACCCAATAAAGATATTTTCTTTCTATTAATACATATTATTTAAAAGAGAATGTTTTGAAATTAAATACATTTTAAATAAATTACATAGATATATATTTATAAATTCAAATTATTTTTCTAGAAAATTTACTTAAAATTTAAATTCAAATTCAATATATAAATTCAATTCTACTCATATATGCATATATACATATATATTCACATATATATATAAGATTTAAATTCAAATGATTTTTTTAAAACATTTATTATTTCAAAATTTTAAACTCAAAAGAAATTGAAGTTTTATTCATATAAATTAACACATATTTTATTTATTTTTATTTTTTCAAATTAAATTCCAAAGTTTAAATAAATTACCAAATTTAAATTGATAAGTTCTGGGATGTTACAGATTTTTCCCTTTAATAAAATTTCGTCCTCGAAATTTGAAAGAGAGAGAAAAGAAAACATAAAATATACGAATTCAGAAAAGGATAGGGAAATGGCTTACCAGTTTAAGCCAAGATATCCACTCTGCAATTGGGATTTGATTTCTACATGCTATCTACAGTTTCCCTAGTGCAATCCTTTGGATTGCCACTCCACGTACGTTAACCAGTTTCACAACTTTGTTTCTCAATTGCTTTTCATCACGATCTGCAATCTTTATTGGTTCTCTTTTAACTACTAGGTTGGGAGTGATTTCGAGATCCTACTGAGCAGCTTCTTCAATAATACTATCTGGATCGTGCACATACTTCCGGAGGTTAGAAATGTGAACACATCATGCACGCCGGACAACCGCTAGGCAGCTGCACTCGATAGGCTAAAGGACCGATCCTCTCCAGAATTGGAAAAGGACCAATATACCATGGTGCCAGCAATCCGGTCTTCCCAAACCTTAATACACCTCGCATTGGAGATATTTTGAGAAAACAGAGTCTCCAACCTAGAATTCCAAATCCCGTCTTCTGCGATCATATTAACTCTTTTGACGACTTTGAGCCGTTGTCAATTTCTTCCGTACAAAATCAACTTTTTATGTGGCTTCCTTAATCATATCCGATCCAAGGACGAGTCTATCACCTGACTCGATCTAGCATGCAGGTGATCAACACGGACGACCATATAAAGCTTCAAAAGGAGCTATCTCTATACTAGCCTGGTAGCTATTATTGTATGAGAATTCGACCAGATGTAAATGGTCCTCCCAAGAACCACCAAAATCAAGTATACAAGCACGAAATAGGTCTTCTAAGATTCGGTTTATCCCTTTAGTCTGACCATCAGACTGTAGGTGATAAGCAGTGCTAAAATTCAGTTTGTTCCCAATGCGTCTTGAACGCCTCCCAAAATTTACCAGTAAAGATCGGATCACGATCACTCACCATACTGCTAGGAATACCGTGGAGACGGACAATTTCCTTTATATCTAGTTCTGCTAAGCTTGACATTGTCCGGGTGGATTTCACTTGCAAAAAATGGGCTGTCTTAGTCAAACGGTCCACAATGACCCAAGTTGCTTCATTGCCATTCCGAGTACAAGGCAACCCGTTGATGAAATCCATCGATACTTGGTCCTTTCCACATGGGTACCTCTAAAGGCTGAAGTAAACCCGCCATTTTCTTTTGATCGCTTTTAATTTGTTGGCAAGTAGCACAGCGGCTCACATATATAGATATGTCCCTTTTCATTGTCTTCCATCAGAAACTCCTGGATGGATACTGAGTTTAGATTTGAGACTTCATCTAAAACTTCACGCTTCAGTTCGGGAATTTTCGGAATACAGATCCTGTCTTTCAATCTTATAACTCTTCTATTATCAACCTCAAAACTATTGTCTTCTCCTTGGCATATTCTTTTATAAATTCCTCGAAGAAACTCGTCTTCATTCTGCTTACTTACGATCCTCTTAAGAAGAGTAGGAGCGATAACAAGATGGGAAAGAATAGCATGCTTTCTACTCAAAGCATCGACAACTACATTGGCTTTTCTAGGGGTATAAAGAATATCTAGATCATAGAATGCCAAAAATTCCAACCAACGTTGTTGTCGTAGATTTAAATCTTTCTGGGTGAAGAGCTATTTCAAAGATTTATGGTCGGTGAATAATTTGAATTTTTCACCTAAAGAAAGAGAGTTCATTAAATATATTTATTAAGTTAAATTAAATTTCTTAAATCATTAAGAAAGCTAAAAGAGGTTCTTACCCAGAGGATAATATCACCATATTTTCAGAGCGAAAATAACAGCTAAGAGTTCCAAATCATGGGTTGGGCAGTTTCTTTCATGTGGACGTAATTGTCTACAAGCGTAGGCAATTACCTTCCCATTTTGCATTAGTACCGCACCCAAACCCTCACCACAAGCGTCCATATAGACAGATAAACCTTGGTTTCCGTTAATGATAGCAAGAACAGGAGCAATGGTTAATATCTTCTTCAACTCCTAAAAAGCTTCATCACATTTCGAAGTCCAATTGAATTTTGCATTCATCATCGTTAGCTTAGTCAACGGACTAGCTATCTTAGAAAAATCCTGAACAAACCTCCGATAATAACCCGCTAAACCTAGAAAGCTTCGAACTTCTTTTGGGGTAGTGGGTTTCCTCCAATCAAGATAGCGGAAATTTTTCTAGGATCAAGGGAAATTCCTTCCTCGTTAATAATGTGTCCGAGAAATTTAACTTCTTTGACCCAAAAATGGCATTTGGAAAATTTGGCGAACAGAATATTTCTCCTTAATATCTCCCCAAACAATTCTAAGATTTTCAGCGTGCTCCTCTTCGGTCTTAGAGTAGACCAAAATATCATCAATAAACACAAGCACAAATTTATTCAATGCTTCCCAGAACACACGGGTCATAAGATCTACGAAGGATGTTGGAGCATTGGTTAGCCCGAAAGGCATGACTAACCATTCGTAGAACATATTAGGACCCCTGAAGGCAGTCAAATGAACACAATCTTCGACGATTCGTAGCTGATGGAATCCCTGGGCTAGATCCATCTTCGAAAAGAAACGAGCGCTGTGCAATTGATCAAACAGATCATCAATTCTAGGTAGAGGAAATTTGTTCTTGAGATTCAGCTTATTGAGATCGTGGTAATCCACACACAATCACAAAGATCCGTCTGATTTAGCAACAAACACTACTGCTGAACCCCATTCAGAAACACTAGGATGGATTAACCCTTCATTTAGCAAATCATCAATTTGCTTGACTAATTCAACCCTTTCCCTGGGCGCCATCCTGCGACTTGCATGAACGATAGGACGAGCATAGGGTACTAGGTCAATTCTGAATTCTATTTCTCTATATGGAGGTAAGGATTTTACTTTGTCGAACACGTCTGGAAAATCTCGGACAATAATAGACTCCAGACTGGGTTCAAGGTAACCCAAGTTATACATCAACCCATCTCTTTTAGGACTAGGGTCCACACAAGAAATCTCAATGAAATCTTCAAATTTGGTTTTAATCGAAATCAATCGATTGTTACAATCCAATTTGGCTTCGCATTTGGTTAGCCAATCCATTTCGAGTAAGATTTCAAACTCCTTAAAATCAAGGACAAAGAGACCGATAGGGAATTGGTAACAAGAATATGATATAGGAATGTCTCTACATTGAAGATAAAGGTTCGCGGGGCCTCCAACTGGATTCTTTACGCATATAGGCTCTTCAACAAAATCAGGTTCAAGATTTAATTCATTTATAGCCTGTTGAGAGATAAAACTATGTGTAGCGCCCGTGTCAAACAGAACTCTAACAATTCTATCATAAACAGTAAGGTTAACTTCCAGAACTCCTTTCCCCTTTTCTGCTTTGGAAGATGCAGGTTTGTCTTTGACTCACCTTGGTTGTCTGAGCTTGTTTCATGGTTGGGCAGTCTTTAACCTCATGTCCCAATTTCTGACAATAATAACATTTCCTGGGTTTTGCTTGTACAGGATGATTTACTTGTCTCTTAGGCTTCGTACATCTACTCGAGTAATGGCCCTTTTCTAAGCAATTAAAGCAAGTAACACCTTTTTCCTTATCCTCTTGATTGCTCTTATTCTTCTCCTTACCCTGCCATGGTTTCTTGCCTCCAAATTTCCTTTTCTTCCAATTTCGATTGCTCGAATTTCCATTCTCCACTGGGGATTCTTGCATATCCAGTGTAGCATATCTATACCCCATATTAATCAGATCTGAAAAAGATTCTTTGACGTGGCCAGTCATCCTTTCGTGGAACTTCTTATTCATCCCACGAATGAACCTTTCATTTTTCTTTAGAGGTGTATTTACCAATTCTGGACCAAAACGAGACAATTCGTTGAATTTTTTTAGATACACCTCAAATGACAAACTCCTTTCCTTTAAATCCATAAATTCCTGGTACATTCGAGAAATTCCTGCTGATGGCAATAGTGCTTCTCAAATAATTCTTTAAATCTCTCCCAAGTAAACTCGTCTTTTGGCTCATCTACAGTGACTGTCTCCCACCATGCTAAGGCTTCTTCTTAGAGTTGCCAAGAATCTATGAGTCGCATCTGATCGTCTTGCAGCTTTAGCCCTTTAAAAATTCTTTCACATGATCTGATCCATGCTTGGGCCTCGACAATCGACTCCTTGCCTGTGAACGGCTTACGGCCAAGTCTCGAGAAGCTCTTATATAAATCAGCCTAATTCGTCTAATGTTGAGTAGATAAAGCTACTTCTGCTGTTGGGGGAACTCGACCAGCTGTTGTATCATTTACTTGACCCGTAGCTCTTCCACTTCATCCGCTCATTCTTACTATCTGTAATTAGTAAGAAAAATTGATTTAGATATACGGACAAGATATCTTAAGGAATATCAGCAGTTAAAAGAAATAGAATAAGAAAATTTAGGGTTTCGGTATCGGGTTATACTCATTCTAGGGTATACTTCACCCTATCTCTAATGAGCCATCTAATGTGTTATACTCCACAGCTAAAGTTCTTACTCAACCTTTAGCTTTGATACCACTTGTCATGATTCAAAATTCAGCGTTCAAAAATCGACATCAAATACCTCACTTGTATTCGACTGTCGGAGATTCGAACGTCGAATTCCAGTTCGGATGGAGCTTATAGCAACATTAGATGAATATAAATAGCGGAAACGAAATGAACTGCCATAATCAACACCACAGATACAACATCATCAAAATATCCATAACAACATCATCAACATCATAGTATTTTTATATATATAACACAGCTTCAAAATATAACTTCACAATAGAACAACAAGTGATTGCATTTCAAGAAAGTCTTCAAAGAAATGAAGCGATAGAAAACTTCCAAACTAAGCACATTGAGATCCAAAAAGTACCCAAAATAAGTCTAAGACAAAAGCTTTAAAATCCAATAGCTTCCAAACCAAAATACTTCAAAGATCCAGCTAGCACCAAAAACACGAAAAAACCTGCTACTCGGCTGCCCTTGTAGAAATTATGGGCACCCAGAGTTTAGAAAGAAAAAATAAACTCCGGGTCAGTCATGGGACCAGTATTAGTAAACAAAAATAGTTTCTTTAAATAAAAACAAATTTATTAAAGAAAATCGATATGCTTTTTGGAAAATGAAACTACCATAAGGCCTCCCGCCACACACACAATGCAATCGTAGAATTGGAGGAGATTTCTTCTTATGATAGTCAAATATGCTTGATACAAGAAAATTTCTTTGTTATTATTGCTAGTGCATAGTGTAGAAAAAACATTTCGAAAGTATAATATAAATCTTAGCCAACATAGACATTTCGTACTATGCCTACTATAACTACCGTCTAAACAGTGGTGACCACCATAAGTAAATGGCAGGTTATACAATTAAAACCGTACTAGGTTCATATTGGAAATTGGATTTTCGACAAATGGTTAGGCTAAGGAACTTCCTACTGCCACATGGGTACGCCTCTGGAGGGACGTCCTGAGAACTTAACCAGTTCTCTGCCAACACAAGGCCGAGTCACCTCTGTAACTAGGTAACTACTACACGACTATGCCATTCCCCGGTCGTTTGCGACCTTTTTCCAAGGGACCTTAACCACAAAGCAATAACCACACAGTAATGAGATTGCAACAACCACATAGGTTAAGTATCTGGGCTCCATACCATGATACCACCTTTTACCAAAAGGAAATGACATACCCTAAAAGGCGCGACCCTTATGACATTGCCGCATCTTTCCTGTTTCGACCATTTTCGGGGTGTGAGGTCCGATAAGGTCTCGTCCACAAAGCTACGCTTTACACAAAAGCCATGCTTTGATCACAAATGATCAACAAATGATCATCAACACACAGTAGCACTTAGCATGGCACACTACCAAATTGGGAGTATATCACTAATAACCTTCAACTACATAACCTCTGAGCCATACATCTCAGAGAAGGGTGTTAAGCAAAGAGAATAGATTCTCCGCCACCAACAAATATGTATTTGAAAAAATCTTCTTTATATCTCAAAGTGTAGTGTCAGACATACAACCATACAAGTCTGTTCCGGGTTCGAACAGAACCGAAGGCACTTCGTCCAATAAAGGAAGTAGCCCTTGCAATCCGGGTATCCACAATCCCAATCGGACTCCCCGTCACATCTGGAGATCTCTATACCAGAGCAACTCAGTGCAGAGACATTTCATAGGTTATCCTATCGTTTTCGAAGACACCCGGTCTTCACCAACGTGTTCAAATGCTATTCATTTCATCGTATCACTATTCAGAATGGGTTATATGACACAAAGTCCTCTTCCAGCTAATCCGAATTGTGAGCACTCAATTTTAAAGCACGTGGATGTATCAATCACAAAGATTCACATTCAGGGTTTGATGTGGGTTTCGGATAACCAATTGGAATCCGACTCACTGTCCCATCGAAGTTTAAATGTCGTTTTACGAGCCAATGGGTTTTCACAATCATACAAAGACAAATCACAAATCATAGTTCAACACAAAGCAATTCATATCACACGGTATCACAATCACAAACAGAAATATCAATCCAGTACACAACTTTTGATAATAGTCAACTATCTTCAATTAAGATGAATTAATTGTGTGATTTAAATCAATTAACCACATAACTATGTTTTATTAATTATTTTTAATCAATGATTAATTATTCTTAATTATAAATTAATTAAATCTTAATCAACTTTATTAATTAATTATTCCTTAATTAATTATCTCAATTAATTAGTTCTTAATTGTTGATTAATTAAATCTTAATTACTTTTATTAATTAATTATTCTTTAACTAATTATCTTACAAAGTAATTACAAATCATTAATTACTTAATCATATTTAATCATTATAAATAAATTTGTTTTCAAGTTAACAATTTAAATATTTGATTAACTTCTCAATTACTTTATTAAGTTAAATTTAAAACAACTTTATTTAAAATTATAAGTTTAAAACATCTTTGAACTTAATTAATTTCAAATAACTATTTCAATACCATTAACTTCACATTCCACTTAACAAATAATCATCATTTTATAAAAAATGAATTTAGAAATCATTTAAACTTATATTTTTAAAATTTTAAAACGGGAAATGTTGTGCCAATTGACCAACCCGAGGCTATCTCCAGTCACACCCAAGGAAAAATGCTCATTGCTTCGAGTTTTACCAAGATCGACCTGTATAAAAAATTTCCTCACTTAAATTTTTTTAAGTACTGAATCTAACCGGCACACACAAAAATTGCTTCGAGCTATAGCTCGAGCTAATACGCAAATTTCACTAATGCCACTTCGAGTCCGAGGCTTCTTCCCCAAACTATTGCCCCCTGACACCAATTCAAAGTTGTGCACATGCACACTCCTTCCAACCGGCTACGATCGATGCTACTATCATCGACCTGTCGACGATGATCTCTATGAACCACTCAAACACCCAGAAAACCAAGTTATCGAAGAAATCAAAATTTCGTCCCTGAACCCAATTGGAAAAAAAACATTGATCACCAAAATGCCATGTCCTCCCTCCTCCGACCATCAGCGTCGCGTGTTTCTGGTCAAAGCATCGCCTGACTTTCATGCTTCGACCGCCACCAAAACGAGCCACTCTG
This sequence comes from Allium cepa, assembly GCA_030765085.1. Taxonomy (NCBI): domain Eukaryota; kingdom Viridiplantae; phylum Streptophyta; class Magnoliopsida; order Asparagales; family Amaryllidaceae; genus Allium; species Allium cepa. The sequence continues at coordinate 636,771,537 of CM060934.1, read as the reverse complement.
GTTCTCTGATGAACTCACGGCACAACGATTTCTGACCCATAGACAAATACGAGTTTGAACCCTAGATCATCAAAAACCGACCTCCATAACGATTTATAAATTCATCCGAGAATTTTCTGATGATCCCTGACCATCAGACTAGCTCCAATCCTAACCGCGTGATTTATCATTGCTTCAATTTCCAGAAATCACCAATAAATCAAAAATCATTCAATTCACAAATTCTTGTTGGATATAAGTTTAAAAATCCCAATCTTGCCTTTAAAAATCCTTATTCCCAAAAACGTGTCTGACAATACAATTTAAATTAGAAAATAGAATGGTTGAATTCTCACAGTATTTTGGTTTTGCCTATGTTCTTCAAATTTCCAGAGAAGACCTTTGTTAAATTTACCAACATTTATTTTTAAGATTTAGATCATGAACATACAAACATGCTTTCTTTTGATCTCAAAGCATAAAAAAATCTATTATCGGGTTTTGGAACCTATAGAGTTAGAACAGAGTCTATTTTGATGTATACAGGCATGCATCTTCATTCTCAGGAGCAAATATATACATGCAAACACATATTTATCATTCAAGCATCACTATTTCTCACAACAACAAATTCAAGTTCAAATTAAGGAGTTTACTCACCTGACAAAATTTGAACAGAAAGCTTCCTGACTAGTTCTAAAAAAATTTAAAAGCCTGAATATTTTTTTTTTTGCTTTGATCTTGAAATTTTTTATCTGCAACTTGTTAATACAAATTTTCTTAGTCTCTGCTTTATTTTCTTACTTAATTCATCAATAACAAAAAAAATTCAATTTACTTACAGTTTGTTTTAATGAAAACAGGGAAAGACTTTGGTCTGCAGCTTGAAATCCTGAAACTAATTTAGTCTTTGAAATTTGATTTTTTTTTTTTGCAACTGATTGATACAAACTTGCTTAGTTCTTTCTTTTTACTAATCAACAAATTCAAACTTAAATTTTAAAAAGAATTCACATGCCTTAAATTTAATTCAGAAGTACCCCGCTCTGCTTCTTGGGGAAAACTGGAGCCTGGTTTCTTTGATCTGGAGTTTGAATTTTAATGTTAAAACTTGATTTTTGATTACTAATTCACTTAATTCTGGAGTTTTAAACTTGCCTGAGGTATGAAACTAAAATTCCTACTTTGATTTTGGAGATGATTCTTAGGTTTTAAACTTTAAATTCAAGAAGATGCTTGTAGTTTCATATTTTTCTTTTCTTTAGTATTGAGGTTTGTAACGTTCATAATTTTTTTTTCTTCTTTTATTTCAGAATTTTGAGAAGCTAAAGAATGAGAAAAAGGAGCAAAAAGGTTTTTATGAATTTAAGTTTTATTATATTATTTTTTTATCAATTACCTAAATTGAATGACACTTGTTAATTTTAATGATGACATTCCTACACTTGTTAATCCTCTTGTTGCATGTTAAACACTTGTATTTTATATGAGTCAAATATTTTTAAATAAAACTTATGTCATATTTACTTTATCAACAAATACATTGCCCATTGAAGATATTTGCTTTATATTAATACATATTATTAAAAGAGAATGTTTTGAAATTAAATACATATTAAATAAATTATATAGATATATATTTATAAATTCAAATTATTTTTCTAAAACATTTGCTTAAAATTTAAATTTAAATTCAATAAATAAATTCAATTCTACTCATATATGCACATATACATATATTTTCACTTATATATATAACATTTAAATTCAAATGATTTTTTTAGAACATTTATTATTTCAAATTTTTAAACTTAAAAGAAATTGAAGTTTTATTCATATAAATTAACACATATTTTGTTTATTTTGAACTTTTCAAATTAAATTCCAAAGTTCAAATAAATTACCAAATTTAAATTAATCAATTCTGGGATGTTACAAGTAATTTTATTTATTATGCATAGATAAAAAATTAAATGCATTCAAATTTGAATTTTATTTGAGTTAATGAAGTTAGTTTGGTTACGTTTCACAAATTGAATTTCAAAAAGGTTGTGCGACGTACATGGTTCCTTCATTTCTTTTGTTATTAATTGTTGCATATTTTGAGATGTATAAAAATAAAACTTCCATTTTGTACGAGAATGATTTTGGATAAAGAATTTGAATTTTAGAATAATATAGACACACATACACATTAATATTCAAAGATAAATTAGAAATTACCTTTAATTAACAGTTATACACTAATTACATAAGTTTATATTTATTTTTCCATTTTATATATGGTTAAAACTTGTGAATTGGTTGCAGTAATGTGACTGTTACGGTAATTAAAAAGTAAATATGTAATGACCTGTAAAATTTCGATAATTAAAATTGTTCATTAATAAGATTTTGTAATTTAGAATTGAAAGAAATAAAAATTTGTAGCTTAATAACGAAATAATAACTAGAATGAATTGTACAGTACTGGTGCAAGTGATTTTTTAACAATTCTCATGGAATTCCAACTGATTGAAATAATGTGAATCTTATAACTTGGTTATAAATTCAATGTAAGGACATGAATGTAAATATGAATTAATTATGAAGATAAAATATAACTAATGGTAATTGAATAAAGTTAGTATTATGTAAGGAATTATAATATATGTTGTATTAATATGTGCATTAATTTATAATGGGATATAAAATATAATTAATAATTAATAAAATGATGTGTAACAAAATGAAATAAATTTAGTGTGACAAGAGTTGCTATAATAATTATCGTAAAGAATAAACTTACAAACCTTATAAAATGTATAACGGTAATAATTGTTGTTGTCATCAATTTAATTAATCAATTATAAAATTAAAAGCAATTAAATGTTACATTAATGCTAGTTAAGACAATAACTGTAAATTGTGAATGTAACAAAATGAATAGAAATGCTAATTTTATTCATAAGGTAACAAATGATGTAGTATAAAGAATGAAACCAAGATAAAATGATTAATTGGGACTTTAGTTTTAATTAATTTGTAAAAGTGACAACATTCAATATAGTCAAGATATAGTAATTAATACAAATAAAGGATGGAAATTTGAGGATATTAATGCAATGTATTGTAAACCGAATTCTAGCAATGTTATATAATAATAATTGATTGAGCATAAAGATTTGAATCAAATAAAATCAATTTATTAGAACTAAACTTCAATTGATTGACTTTATCTCAATTGAATTTAACGTTGTAATTATTGAAATAATCAACACTGAAATCGATATGCAAATTAACTTTAAATTATTATATGTCTAGGAAATCAAAGTTGATGAAATTTGTTAATAATTAAATTTGAAATGAAAAGTGATTTATTTAATATTATAATTTATTTATTTAATTAACTGAAATATAACCATTTTGGCCACGGACTCGGATTTCGATGAAACCAGTTTCATAATTCGTAATGATGAATTATTGTAGGATTTCAAGTTTCATAGCAATCGGACTTAACGTTTGATCGTACGGACTCGAAACGCGTAGAAATCAATTTAATTAAATTCAATTGAAATCAATTTGAAATATGTTGATTTTAACATAACTTCTTCATATGATGGAATTAGGACATGAAACTTGTTCCATCGAGTTTAAATTTTTTGAAAATATCTATTTTGATATATGTGATGACCCATTTTCGTTCCGTAGACAGAACAGGGTTTCCGGGTCGTTTATCGTTCCAATCCAAATCGATCTGGTCCATTCTTTTCTATTTCAGCACTGCCTATAAATAGATCGTTATAAACCCAAGGTCATTTCTTATTTCATTTTGTCTGTACATACATTTCCTTCTAAACTCCATATTCCAATGGCAGATAAACCCTAATCCCCATGGCAAATTCAAAATCAAAACCAATTCCGAAAATTTAAACTCTTCAAAATATATCGAATTATATATCAATTTGAAGTCCTCGACGAGCGAAAGTCAAATATGTGATTCGTTTTTTGATCTGGGTATCTGGATCGTCAAAATTTGTGACGCCCCACCTCTATACCCACGCTAGCCAAGAACATTACGGTGAATGCTGTCAACTAGCACGGAGAATAAGGCTGTTGAGGAGCGACCATCCATGTAATTGCTTTGCGCGAGCTCCGATATGTCAGATAGTATAACATGCATTTTATTTCAAGAGGAAATCCGACATACCGATATAAACACAAAGCTACTACACAGTGGCTATAATAATCTTCGAAAACAAATATAGAAATAAGCATAACACAAATCAGTCACAGATAATTCATATCACAAAGGCGGAAGAAGATATGAATATATAACTAACACATGGAAGTGTATATCAGAGTAGTGGTCTAAAAAGATCCACAATATCACAAAAGAATAGTTACATGAACTACACAAAAGAATAAGTATACATTATGGAGTCTATATCTCAAATGTATACAACAAAAACTACTAATCTAAGTAGTTAACCAAAAGTCGGAGAAATCAATCCCAAGAGAGAAGTCAAGCAGAAGCACCTGTAACATCTCGGTCTGACCCGAGTATTATTTAATAAGAAAATAATAAACGGATCAGTCTAACTATAGATATCAGATGAAACGATATAGAATAAGAGATATGACTAAACACATAATAATCACAATTCCAAGCTGTGATATATATAAGTAATTGAAAATCAATGAGAGATTAATCAATATCACCAAATCTACACAAGAATCAAAGAAATGCCATACTCCTTATTTTGTTCATCGAACCACAAATATTGACGATTATATCAATGTCAATCACAAAAGTTAATGACACACAAATTCACCAATGCACAAATATTGACAATAATATCAATGTCAATCACACAAGTCAATGACACACAAATTCACCAATGCAAAAATATTGACAATAATATCAATGTCAATCACAAAAGTCAATGACACACAAATTCCAGAATTCAATATGCGAAATCCAGAAATCACAAAAGTCAGTGACGCACAAATTCACCAATGCACAAATATTGATAAAACTTATCAATGGAAATCACGAAAATTGGTGAAACACAAATTCTAGAAATCATCTCAAGAAATCCAGAAATCACAAAGGGGGGGAGGCCTATCACAAACGGGAGCATAAAGCCCACCAACACGTGTATCACAAACGGAACGCTAATTCCATGGTTGCTAACCATCACAAATTGAGCCGAAGCTCCACAAACGGCCCGAAGACCATGGGTTGCTACCCCACCAAATTGAGTCGAAACTCCACAAAACGGGGTTTAGTCTCCCTCGCAGACAAAGAGACATCGCACATTGCTAGTTGAAATCACAAAGATGATCATCATGATCAACGAGAAGTGTCGATTACAGTAAGCTAGTAAATATATGAGCTTAGCATCATGTCCCATAACCACTAGCTTAACTTAAATATTTACGAACAAATTGTAGATCTCCACTAGAAAATTGTCACAAGAGTTTCAATCGAACAAGTCCAAGAATTAACCAACAAAGTGAACGCAAGCGTTTCATACCACTTGTTTTACTAAGTCGTTTAATTAGATTTCTCATACGAGTGAGGTAAAGGTTTATATATACTAATAGATTGGAAAACGGTTTTATAAACGAATTTGGTATTAAAATAGTACTGAAATCGTTTGAGGAAAGAGTTTTGATATTTACTACTAGTATAGAAAACCTTTATATTTTTAAAGTGACAAATCACGAAGAAGATTGTAAGAACAATCAATCACTAAAATTCACATACGAAGACGTGAATAAAATCCAAAGAAATCGGTAAAGGATCCATCGAAATGGATATTCAAAAATCCCTAAAAAGAGTCATCAAAGTCATAATAGATGATAACAACAACTAGGAAACAACTCGAATCGATCAAAGTTGGAAATTCACGCGACTAGGCGAAAATAGGCAAAATGCATCAGGTCGGTCGGCCGGCTACAGAGCTCGGTCGACCGAACCCTGTTTTGAAAACTTCTCGGGCATCAGGTCGGTCGACCGAACCAGGGGGGTCGGTCGGCCGAACCAGAAACAGAGAAGTGCAACTGCACTTTTACTAGCAGGTCGGTCGACCGGACCAGGGGGGTCGGTCGGCCAAACCTGATGCTCTGCAAATTGATGCCCATAAATTGATATGCAACCTCCACCAATTCGCAACCGAACGTGCACGGACGCTAGGGAATTATGCCTAACAGCTACCCGTCCCTATTGGCTCCTCGATGCATCACCAAAAACACATTTGAACCTCAAAGCTATGATTTTTAAGGATTTGGCTTTCAAACACTAAAATTGAAATATTCTCAAAAGCAATCCAAATCAAAAGCAATTGCACAAGAATAAGTGTTAGGAATTTATACCTAACAATCGAAGATAATTCATAGACTTAGATGTGAGATTAAAAATCTCACCTTTTCACAAAATCAAACAAGAAGAAGCTTGAAAGAAAATGGAGAATCAACCTCTCTTCAACACAACCCAAATGAGCTTGAATCAATGGGTTCTCTTGAATTTGGAGCTAGGAATTGGATTTGCAAGAGGAACTAGGGTTTTGGAGTTTTAATTTCCAATCTCACCCACCATTAATGCCTTAGAACTGAAAAGAGAAGAGAATGAGGGTGAGCGGGGAAGAGTGGCTCAGATTTGAGCATAAGTTAACATAGGGCTGAGCCCAAAACCAAACCCAAACTGAAAAGTAGCAAAAATCAACTTTCTCCAAACATATCGAAGCTTATACTCAAAAAGGTCGCAAACGGCATTTTAAACTCAATGGGAGTGGTCCCGAGTCCTAATTCGACCGTATGCAAAAAGTAGCTTTTCAGACTAAATTTCGAGTAACGATAAAATATTTAAATAAAATATTTAAATATAAAAATCGATAAATATGCGGGTTGTTACAGACTCCCGTCCTTAAAGAAATTGCGTCCTCGCAATATTTAAGAAGAGAACATAAAGTAACAACCATAAAAGCATATTCAACACAAAAGAAATTTGAAATAAAAGGTTCACCTTAAAGAGCACGGGAAAGCAAGTCCGGATGTGATCGCTCGATGAATTCCCTAGACTCCCAAGAACAATCCTTAGGATTTGAAGACCATTGAACTTTAACAGGTGGAACATCTTTATTTCGAAGTCGTTTGACCTCCGAAGCAACAATTCGAATAGGATGCTGCTCATAAGTTAAATTAGGCAAAACTTCAATCTCTTCCACAACATCGGGCTCAAGAATAGAATCGGAATCTCGAAGGCATTTCCGTAATTGAGAAACGTGAAACACGTCATGAATAGCAAAAAATTGAGCCGGTAATAAAAGGCGATAAACCATGGAACCAATACGTTCAGTGATAGGAAATGGCCCAATATATCGAGGCGCCAATTTTCCCGATCGACTGAAACGTACAACACCTTTCATAGGTGAAACACGAATGAACACAAGATCTCCCATAGAAAATTCTAACTTCCTTCTCCGGTTATCGGCATAGGATTTTTGTCTACTTTGGCCTTCTTTCATCCTATGACGAATAAGATCAATCTTTTCTGTGGAGTCACGAATAAAATCTGGACCTAAAACCAGCTTCTCACCGGTCTCAAGCCAACAAGAAGGAGATCGGCATGGCCTTCCGTAGAGTGCCTCAAAAGGTGTCATACCAATACTAGATTGGAATCTATTATTATAGGAAAATTCAACAAGTGAAATATGATCTTCCCAACTTCCACCAAAATCAAGAACACAAGCACGAAGAAGATCTTCAAGAGTTTGATTCACACGCTCGGTTTGTCCATCGGACTGAGGATGATAAGCGGTGCTAAAATTAAGCTTCCTTCCCAAAGCTTTTTGAAGACTCTTTCAAAATACACTAGTAAACAATGGATCGCGATCACTAACAATAGAGGTAGGAACACCATGTAATTTAACAATCTCTTTAACAAAGAGTTTGGCCAAAAGAGGAACGGTTCGGTTAGACCGAACGGGAATAAAATGGGCGGATTTAGTAAGTCTATCAATGATCACCCACAAGCTATCATGACCCGAACGAGAACGGGGAAGGCCATCTATAAAATCCATGGAAATATTGTCCCACTTCCAAATTGGAATTTCTAAAGGTTGCAATAACCCACCCGGCCTTTGATGTTCGGCCTTAACGAGTTGGCAAGTCATGCAACGCTTAACGAAGTTAGCGATGTCAAGTTTCATTCCCTCCCAATAATAAAGTCACTTCATATCTACGTACATTTTACTACTTCCGGGATGAATGGTAAATTTAGAACGATGAGAATCTTCTAAAATATCTTTACGAAGATCACTAATATTTGGTACGATAAGTCTACCAAATCTCCGAATGCCGCCACGAAAATCGATATCAAAGTCTTTCAAACCTTCAATATCAATTTTATCCTTAATATTTTGGCCAAGAAGAGCCAATTCGGGATCTAGCCTTTGAGCTTCAAGAATGCGGTCCAAAAGAGAAGGATGAGCCTCAAGGCTACATAAAACAAATGATGAGCATAAATCAGATACGCGGTCTCGAATCTCACAAGTGGATAAGATCTCGAGATCGTTCCATTCAGATATCATCATAGAAACAACAGCTTATTGTTTACGGCTAAGAGCATCGGCGACACGATTACCCTTACCGGGTGTATAAAGAATATCAAGATCATAAGGAGAAAGGAACTCGAGCCAACGTTGTTGACGCAAATTAAGTTCCTTTTGAGAAAATAAATATTTCAAAGACTTATGATCCGTGTAAAGAACAAATTTCTCTCCTAAAAGATAATGACGCCAAATCCGAAGAGCGAAAACAATAGCCGCGAGTTCTAAATCATGAGTGGCATATCTAGTCTCAGCTGGCTTCAATTGCCTAGAAGCGTAAGCAATAACACGTTCTTTTTGCATAAGAACGGCACCCAAACCAACGCGACTAGCATCGGTATAAACAACGAAATCTTGATTCCCCTCGGGAAGAACAAGAATAGGAGCATCAGAAAGGAGTTCTTTTAATTTCTGAAAAGAAGCTTCACATTTGTCCGACCAAATGTATTTAACACCTTTCTTAGTCAAGCTAGTGAGAGGCACGACAATCTTAGAAAAGTCTTTGATAAAACGACGGTAATAGCCCGCCAATCCGAGAAAACTACGAATCTCTGTCACACTCTCCGGTCTCTTCCAATCTTGAATCTCTTCAATCTTTGAACGATCCACGGAAATTCCGGATTCGGAAATAATATGACCGAGAAACTTCACACGAGATTGCCAAAAGTGGCATTTAGAAAATTTGGCCCTTAATTGATTACTCCTAAGAGTTTCCAACACAATCCGAAGATGTTTTTCATGCTCCTCCTCGGTTTTAGAATACACAAGAATATCATCGATAAAGATAACAACAAACCGGTCGAGGAAGTCTTTGAAAACTCTATTCATAAGGTCAACGAAATACGCCGGAGCATTCGTCAAACCAAATGGCATGACAAGCCATTCATAAGATCCATAACGAGTACGGAACGAGGTCAATGGAATACTATCCTCTGCAATACGAAGCTGATGAAATCCAGTAGCTAAGTCTAATTGTGAAAAGACCTTAGCACCACTAAGTTGATCGAATAGATCATCAATCCGAGGTAAAGGATATTTATTTTTGATAGTAAGATCATTAAGCTTGCGGTAGTCAATGCAAAGCCTAAGTGTACCATCGGATTTCTTCACAAAAATAGCCGAAGCTCCCCAAGGCGAGGAACTAGAGCGAACAAATTGCTTCGTCTCCAATTCAGATAATTGTTTACGCATCTCCTCGTTTTCTTTATTGGACATACGATACGGAGGACAAGTGATAGGTTGAGCTCCAGGAATAAGATTAATTCTGAACTCAATTGCCCGCTTAGGTGGTAATCCTAAAGCGGGTTCGAATATGTCGGAAAATTCACGAACGACGTGAATAAGAGAAATAATATCACCCTCATCATCATCATCGTCATCACGAGGATTTAAAGAATATAAAGATGCGACCAAGCTGGAAACTGAATCTTGAAGATTAATAGAAATCCGCTTAACAGATTGAGGATGTCGAAGATGAATAGTCCGCTCAAGACATAGGATATGGGCTTCATAACGGTTAAGCCAATCCATTCCCAAAATCATTCCAAAGCCTAAATAACGCATGACATGCAAATCGGCACGGAAAGAAAAATCACACAAAATAATCTCGACATCTTTACACAATAAACTGATTGTTGCGGATCCACCAACCGGATTCGCAATTCTCAAAGAAGTCATTAAACACAAAACATCCAAAGAAAAAGTATCAACAAGTTCTTTTGGTATAAAAGAATGGGACGCACCCGTATCAAAAAGAACTCGAATAGGATGATCATGAAATAAAATAATTCCATCCAGAATAGAATGAGAAATACCTTGGCCACGAGATGTGTTGCCAGGGGCTTGCACAATATTTAGCTTTCTCATGTCCTTATTCAAAAGTTTGGGACATGTAGATAAAAGATGACCCGGTTTCTTGCAATAGAAACAAGAATGGGGTTTTGGACACATATTCGCATAGTGTTCCTTAGAATTACAATTGTACCATCCTCCACGATTAGGGATTGGAGTCTTTGCTACAAAAGTAGTTTGCTTCCCTCTCTTATTGGGATTAAGACTCTTGAACTTAATATGCCTCTTCTTGGAAGTCCCAATATCACAAACACTTCCTTTACCAACCTCTCCATGAAGAAGAGTAACATCCATAAGCTGATTGAAAGAAACTTCAAGTTTCAAAGGTAGAACCATTTCGGGGTTCTTACTTAAAGAATAGATAAACTCTTGATTCTTTACAAGATCAAGAAGCCGCTGGGCAGACATAAAAACTCCATCTTGGGGAGTAGCACTAGATTGACCGGCGCTGGGACGGCCTGGTCTAACCATTTCTCTTCTTTAAGAAAGAAAGAAAGAAGAGGAAAAAGTTATTCACAAAATGAATATCATGCAATCTTGATAGATAAAACAAGGAATCATAAAGAAAATAGGATGAATCGGTACGAAGACTCGAATTAAATCCTAAAGCACGACTCCTAAGATGGACTTAGGACGATGAAGCTTGTTATATTATTCCATATTGTTTCGAAGTTTGGCTCTGATACCAAGCTGTGACGCCCCACATCTATACCCACGCTAGCCAAGAACATTACGGTGAATGTTGTCAACTAGCATGGAGAATAAGGCTGTTGAGGAGCGACCATCCATGTAATTGCTTTGCGCGAGCTCCGATATGTCAGATAGTATAACATGCATTTTATTTCAAGAGGAAATCCGACATACCGATACAAACACAAAGCTACTACACAGTGGCTATAATAATCTTCGGAAACAAATATAGAAATAAGCATAACACAAATCAGTCACAGATAATTCATATCACAAAGGCGGAAGAAGATATGAATATATAACTAACACATGGAAGTGTATATCAGAGTAGTGGTCTAAAAAGATCCACAATATCACAAAAGAATAGTTACATGAACTACACAAAAGAATAAGTATACATTATGGAGTCTATATCTCAAATGTATACAACAAAAACTGCTAATCTAAGTAGTTAACCAAAAGTCGGAGAAATCAATCCCAAGAGAGAAGTCAAGCAGAAGCACCTGTAACATCTCTGTCTGACCCGAGTACTATTTAATAAGAAAATAATAAACGGATCAGTCTAACTATAGATATCAGATGAAACGATATAGAATAAGAGATATGACTAAACACATAATAATCACAATTCCAAGCTGTGATATATATAAGTAATTGAAAATCAACGAGAGATTAATCAATATCACCAAATCTACACAAGAATCAAAGAAATGCCGTACTCCTTATTTCGTTCATCAAACCACAAATATTGACGATTATATCAATGTCAATCACAAAAGTCAATGACACACAAATTCACCAATGCACAAATATTGACAATAATATCAATGTCAATCACACAAGTCAATGACACACAAATTCACCAATGCACAAATATTGACAATAATATCAATGTCAATCACAAAAGTCAATGACACACAAATTCCAGAATTCAATATGCGAAATCCAGAAATCACAAAAGTCAATGACGCACAAATTTACCAATGCACAAATATTGATAAAACTTATCAATGGAAATCACGAAAATTGGTGAAACACAAATTCTAGAAATCATCTCAAGAAATCCAGAAATCACAAAGGGGGGAGGCCTATCACAAACGGGAGCATAAAGCCCACCAACACGTGTATCACAAACGGAACGCTAATTCCATGGTTGCTAACCATCACAAATTGAGCCGAAGCTCCACAAATGGCCCGAAGACCATGGGTTGCTACCCTACCAAATTGAGTCGAAACTCCACAAAACGGGGTTTAGTCTCCCTCGCAGACAAAGAGACATCGCACATTGCTAGTCTAAATCACAAAGATGATCATCATGATCAACGAGAAGTGTCGATTACAGTAAGCTAGTAAATATATGAGCTTAGCATCATGTCCCATAACCACTAGCTTAACTTAAATATTTACGAACAAATTGTAGATCTCCACTAGAAAATTGTCACAAGAGTTTCAATCGAACAAGTCCAAGAATTAACCAACAAAGTGAACGCAAGCATTTCATACCACTTGTTTTACTAAGTCGTTTAATTAGATTTCTCATACGAGTGAGGTAAAGGTTTATATATACTAATAGATTGGAAAACAGTTTTATAAATGAATTTGGTATTAAAATAGTATTGAAATCGTTTGAGGAAAGAGTTTTGATATTTACTACTAGTATAGAAAACCTTTATATTTTTAAAGTGACAAATCACGAAGAAGATTGTAAGAACAATCAATCACTAAAATTCACATACGAAGACGTGAATAAAATCCAAAGAAATCGGTAAAGGATCCATCGAAATGGATATATAAAAATCCCTAAAAAGAGTCATCAAAGTCATAATAGATGATAACAACAACTAGGAAACAACTCGAATCGATCAAAGTTGGAAATTCACGCGACTAGGCGAAAATAGGCAAAATGCATCAGGCGGTCGGCCGGCTACAGAGCTCGGTCGATCGAACCCTGTTTTGAAAACTTCTCGGGCATCAGGTCGGTCGACCGAACCAGGGGGGTCGGTTTGCCGAACCAGAAACAGAGAAGTGCAACTGCACTTTTACTAGCAGGTCGGTCGACCGGACCAGGGGGGTCGGTCGGCCGAACCTGATGCTCTGCAAATTGATGCCCATAAATTGATATGCAACCTCCACCAAGTCGCAACCGAACGAGCACGAACGCTAGGGAATTATGCCTAACAGCTACCCGTCCCTATTGGCTCCTCGATGCATCACCAAAAACACGTTTGAACCTCAAAGCTATGATTTTTAAGGATTTGGATTTCAAACACTAAAATTGGAATATTCTCAAAAGCAATCCAAATCAAAAGCAATTGCACAAGAATAAGTGTTAGGAATTTATACCTAACAATCGAAGATAATTCATAGACTTAGATGTGAGATTAAAAATCTCACCTTTTCACAAAATCAAACAAGAAGAAGCTTGAAAGCAAATGGAGAATCAACCTCTCTTCAACACAACCCAAATTAGCTTGAATCAATGGGTTCTCTTGAATTTGGAGCTAGGAATTGGATTGTCAAGAGGAACTAGGGTTTTGGAGTTTTAATTTCCAATATCACCCACCATTAATGCCTTAGAACTGAAAAGAGAAGAGAATGAGGGTGAGTGGGGAAGAGTGGCTCAGATTTGAGCATAAGTTAACATAGGGCTGAGCCCAAAACCAAACCCAAAGTGAAAAGTAGCAAAAATCAACTTTCTCCAAACATATCGAAGCTTATACTCAAAAAGGTCGCAAACAGCATTTTAAACTCAATGGGAGTGGTCCCGAGTCCTAATTCGACCGTATACAAAAAGTAGCTTTTCGGACTAAATTCCGAGTAACGATAAAATATTTAAATAAAATATTTAAATATAAAAATCGATAAATATGCGGGTTGTTACAAAATTGCTCGAAACAGTATCGACTGTCCATAGCACGTTGATGGACTTCGACTAATCGATAATTCGTTGGTACAGTATTGTGAAGAGAGCCGAGGGTATCGCATCTATGTGGGTTTTGTGATGAGTAAATGGCTTGATTACCTCGATTAATTCATGTAGGGTTTAATACCCATTGACGGCGACCAGTGATTCACCGTCAATCAGCGACTGGGCCTTTGCGGAAGGTGGTTCCATGGTCGAGGCGAGGTTGGAGGAGAGGTCTCTGTGGTTTCAGGTGGTAGTCGTGGCTTCTCGATCGGAGGCTTGTGGATGCGTGCGTGACGGTTGATGTTGTCTGCATGTTCGATTTGCTCTGTAGGGTGCGTGTTCTTGCAAAAAGAGGAAGGTGACTTGGCCATTTTTAATTGGATTGTTTTGTTTTATTTTGTTAATTCATATTTTGAATCATACAACTTCTAATCAGAATAACTTTTTCATACGAGGTCCGATTCACACGCAATTTCTGGCTTTGGGATCCTATTGAAATTTTGGATATTTTAACGTTGGTTTGGATGAATTGTGAGACTGTTTGATTTTGGATTTAAATTCAATTTAAATTCAATTTAAATTCAAAAGGCGAGTGTTTTAACCTACTCACAACTTCTAAAATTTCTTATGTTAGTTAAATTAATTTTCGACCGTTTTGTAGTTTAAATTTGCTATTCCTATTAATTTATTATATTTTGAATTAAATTATCATTCAATTTATTATTGAATTTAAATTGCCAGTTAATTACCTATAAATGATAGCTGTTATGTATTGGTGTAACAACCCGCATATTTATCGAGTTTGTATTTAAATATTTTATTTAAATAGTAACTCGTTAATCGGATTTTGGTCCGAAAAGCTACCTTTTGCAAACGGTCAAATTAGGACTCGAGACCACTTCCATTGAGTTCGAAATGTCATTTACAACTTTTTAAGTATAAACATCGATAGGTTTGGAGTTAGTGAAATTTCACTAACTTTTCCCGCTTTGGACTTTGGGTTAGTTTAGCCTATTAAGCCCAAGTTCCAACCCTCTTCTCCTCACTCTTCATAAATTTCCTAACTAATCAAGCTTTGGCATTAATGGTGGAGGGAATGGGAAATTAAAATTCCAAAACTCAAATTCAATTGCAATCCATCTTTCTACTCCAAATTCAAGAAGAAGACATTGGATTCAAGCTTCTTGTGCTTAGATAGAAGAAGGATTGATTCTTGCTTGCTTAAAACTTCATTTTCGTTGATATTTGGTGCAAAGGTGAGATTTTTATCTCACAATTCTAGCCTATAACCATATTGGACTGTTGGGAATGATTCCCTATCACCTTCGCATGCACATTTTCATTTGGTTTGGATTGGATTGGCGAAAAACTCCAATTTTTAGTGTTTTTGGTGAAAAACTGCTCTTAGGTCGTTCTGTCTTCATTAGGTCGCTCGGGGTGGAAAGGTCACGGCCTTCGTATTTGACTCACTCGGTTTTGGGTCGTAGGTCGCAAGCCTTTTAGGTCGTAGGTCGCAAGCCTTTTAGGTCGTAGGTCGCGAGCCTTATAGGTCGTAGGTCGCGAGCCCTATAGGTCGTTCGGCCTTGTTCCTTCATTAGGTCGCTCTGCCTTATTAAACCGATAACTCGCGAACCTCTTAGGTCGCTCAACCTGTTCGTCCACTAGGTCGCGTAAACCACTTAAGTCGCTTGTCCCTTATAGGTCGCGTTTCCTGCTTAGGTCGCTAGGTCGCGTGCCTTTAGGTCGCGTTCCTCTATTAGGTCGTGTGTCTCTGTTAGGTCGTTGACCTCCTTAACTCGCATGACCTAACTCGTAGGTCGTTGGACCTCGATTCTATTTAGGTCGCTGCTTCTTTTAGGTCGCTCGGCCCCTTATTTTCTTTAGGTCGTTTGAGTGTTAGGTCGCGAACCCATTTTAGGTCGCATAACCTTAGACCCTTAGGTCGCGAGCAGTTAGGTCGTTAGACCTAGGTTGCCTTTTCCCCTTAGGTCGTTGGACCGATAGGTCGCTTCACCTGTGCTCACGTTAGGTCGTTCGACCCATTCATCTTTAGGTCGTTCCACTTGCCTATCTCGTAGGTCGCTCACGAGTTAGGCCTATAACCCGTTAAGTCGCGAATACTTTTAGGTCGTTAGACCCCCTTTTTGCCTTCACTAGGTCGTACCGTTTTGGACGGGGCGCTGCCCCGCACCCCGCCGGGGGCGCTGCCCCCTGGACCCCCGCGACCTGATCGGGCAGGTCGAACCCCGTAAGCGGTGGCGTTGCCCCCGCACCCCCACCTTGGGGGGTTGCCACCCCCCCTGGACCCCCCCCCCCTCCGTAGGGGATCTTATCTGAAAAACATTGAGCTAATTTCCTTGGATTTTATTCACATCTCCGTATGCGATTTTTGTGACTGATTGTTTCTATAATTGCTTCTGTGTTTTGTCACTTTATAATATAAAGGTTTCAATACTAGTAGTAAATATCAAAACTCTTTTAACAAACAATTTCAACTCTATTTTTAATAACAAAGCACTTTTCTTAAACCGTTTTCCAATCTATTAGTATATACAAACCTTTACCTCACTCGGATGAGAAATCTAATTAAACGACTTAGTAAAACAAGTGGTATGAAACGCTTGCGTTCACTTCGTCGGTTAATTCTTGGACTTGTTCGATTGAACCTCTTGTGACAATTTTATTAGTGAAGATTTACAGTTTGTTCGTAAATATTTAAGTTAAGCAAGTGGTTATGGGACATGAAGCTAAACTTCTATATTTACTAGCTTAGTGTAATTGACACTTTTCGTTGATCATGACGATCATTCTGATTATTTAGACTAGCAACTGTGCGATGTCTCTTGTTGCGAGGTTAGACTAGACACCACTTGTGTGATTCCACTCACACATACCTTTTTGCTTTTTGGTTAGTCTGGACCTTAATCTGTGTGATTCCATTCACACATGTGGGGTAGCTCCCCTTGGTCTTCGGACCGTCATGTGATAGGCCTCTTTCTCTCTTTTTATGATTTCTGGACTTCTTGCATTGATTTCTAGAATTTATGTCATTGACTTGTTATGAGTACAAGTTTGGGGTATGATGCCCTTTCCGAATCTTTGAGAAGATTCTTGTGATATTGATTATCTCTTATTGATTGATCTTCTGTTGATCATTATTTACATACTTATAGTGGTATGTCATTATGGATGTTTATGTTTATGCCATATCTTTTATGTTATATCATGTCATCTGATATTTATAGCTAGACTGACCCGTTTATTATTTTCTTAAATAATACTCGGGTCAGATCGAGATGTTACAGGTGCTTCTGCTTGACTTCTTCCCAGGGATTCATCACTCTGACTTTTGGCTAACTGTTTAGATTAGCAGTTTTTGTTGTATACACTTGAGATATAGACTCATAGTTGTATTCTTTTGTATAGCACGTGTTGCTATTCTTTTGTATTATCGTGGATCTTACTGACCACTACTCTGATGTACACTTTCATGTGTTAGTTATATATTCATATCTTCTTCCGCCTTTGTGATATGGATCCTCTGTGACTGATTTGTGATATGATTATTTCTATGTTTGTTTCCGAAGATTATTTATAGCCACCGTGTGATCAGCAATTACATGGATGGTCGCTCCTCAACAGCCTTATTCTCTGTGCTAGTTGACAGCACTACTCCGGAGTGTTCTTGGCTAGCGTGGGTATAGAGGTGGGGCGTCACAATTGGTGTTATTGATTGATATGGATGATGATTGTGATGAATGTTAAATTTGTTGATATTGGATGACTGGATGTTGTATTTTATATCATATAACTGCAATTTCCCTATGGGTTGAAATGATACATACCCGAACATTCTATAGACTAGGAAAAAATCATTATTGGTTGAAATGATAGACTCGAGCGATTTTATGGATTTTATTATTAAATTCTGGATTGCGGTTTAGAATGATATGTAATCATAAAAAATTTAAATTGCACATTGAAATGATAAATATCCGTATCACTTGACCCTAGGGTAGAGAATTATATACAGACATTGGATTGGTTGAACTAAATGATTTTAAATTTAAATTAAATGATATTGAAAAAAAATGATTTATGTAAATTGAAATATTATTGGAAAATCAAGTTTTGTGTTGAAATGTGAACTTTTTTAAAGAAATTGTTTTAATAAGTTAAGTTGAAAGTTGAAAGTTAATTTATAAGTATATGTGAAATTCTATCGAAACTGGGCTATTGAATTGTTTGAAATATAACTTGAAATATTTTGAAATTAGAGTAATCCGAATTGATATTTGAACATGGATTGAATGAAATTCAATAGATCATTGAAAATTTAAATTGAATTGGAACTTTGTGTTGATTTGGAAATTGAAAATGGTCCAAATGTGTTGTAATGAAATAAATAGTATAAATTGATATAAATCTCAAAATTCATGCTTTAATATAAACTGTTTAAAAATATATTATTTTAAGCATTTTAATTATTAAGATTTTCAAACTATTAAACTATATTAACCTATATTAACTATAGTGAATCATTTTAACCTATTTTAAACCATTTAATTTATTTTAAACTAATTAACCCATTTTAACTTATTTTAAATCTAATTAATCTATTTTAAATCTATTTAATCTATTTTAATTATATTTAATCTATTTTAAAATTACTTAAACGTCTTAAATAAATTTAATAGTATCTTTAATCTATTACTACACTATTTTGGAGTATTCAACTAATTATAACTAATTTAATTATTTTCTAAGTTTCCAGACTAACTAGAGGGAAGTGTTTGTATTTAAAATCATTGGTTTAATGGTAAATACGGTTAAATGATGTTATGGCCTAAGTTGGTTTTAAATGTTATAATTATTTGAATATGACGATTTTGAAGAAAGGATTTATCCTAGTTGGAAATATGATTATTGAAAGAAAATTTGATTTTGAAAACGATACGATTTAAAGGGTGAATATGATTCAAAGGGAATATGATTTCAAAAGTATTATAGTTCTGGGAATATGATATTTTGATATAAATTGTGAATCGACTTTTGAAACGTAAAAGAACCATCCGGTGTGTAATAAGCATTGGTTGTTAAACTGACCGGGATCAAATATTATCATAGTCTCTGCCAATACCTAAAACCACTTTAACAACTATGCACGCGGTGGAGATTCCAGAAATGAAGTAACCAGTTTGGTGAACGATTTCTGTATAAGGTATGATGTGACCCTGAGTCCCGTGAGTCAACTTCGATGTGACTAAAATATGAGCTATACCGGGCCAAGTGAGGTCACTCCTCCTATCAGATACATTTCTTCGATGCTATTCTGATTTTGTGATTGTCGGTGGTCGTCCCTCGATTTTGATATGGGAGTGCATTCCAAGGTGGGCGATAATAGCTGCTATGCGTTATCACCAGCCCGTGAGTGCAATTGGTATATCTAACCTGTCATTGCCTCGAGTGTCGTGTTCACATGCCCTAGCGTGCCTTTTATGAGTTTGTTTTGTACCATACCTATGGTGTGCCCTCTGTGTAAACCTCTCGGAGGAGCGTACGGTACTCTATAGACTATGGGAATATATAAAATATGTTAAAGGGGATATGGGTAACGCCTTAGTGCTATATTAATACTTTTACTTTACTGTAGGCACTATTATAATAGCGTAATGTACTATATAGTAGATAGTTTAACGGATCCTTAGGAGATGTGAATCCCGAACACCTCTTAAGTTACTACACTCACGTTAGACACTGGATAAGAGATGTCAAATCCCGTAAACATCATCAATGCCGTACCACTCATACTTTACCGTTGATTTAACTTACATGAGATCTTTTAGTTCTGACTCGAGTGTTTTGTTTTCAATTCGCTCGGGTCAGCCTGAGCATTTCATGATTTGAAGACTGGTTTCTGGAGGATGAAGACGAAGATTGTATTATTATTTACTAGTTTATTCCACTGCATTCATACTGTTCCGCTGCATTATTTATTTATCTCTGATATGTGTAACTCTGATTCTGTGTTGTATAATTATAATCTATGGACTATTATTTGATTATTATATTTTGTCATTCCGCTTTGAGATTCTACATTTTTTTATTTCTTCTCTTTTTCTTATTTACCCCATAACCATCTGCCCTTTTGAATAGTTTGAGTTTGACATGTGTGTCTGCTTAAGCACCTTCCGGGTGCAACATGATAGGGGGTTCTCGCATTTGGGTTTGGTAGCAAGCGGATGACTCTTACTCCTAAATGTCCCATGGGGTTGGTGCAGTCGAGAGGCTAGCCGTAAAAGCAGAACATAGGTACCATTGTTTGCTACGATGTGCATTACCTCACTGGCGTTGTCCCATTACATTTGATATCAGAGCTTTGGTTTAGTGATAACCTTAGCTTTGTGGGGTCTGACTTATATAAAATAGGGTAGTAATACCCAAGAATGAGTCGCTGAAAGTATATCTATGAGAGAGCATATTTGTTAGTGTTATAAAAAGGTTTTATATTGTGTTAATTTGTTCCACTTTGTATTTATAAATTCTGGTTGCTGCATAGGACGCTATGACATCGATAGGTATTTCTAAACACTTAATAGGACAGACCGACACAATATTGTTTTGAAATATAGGTAAATAAATAATTTTGCCTATTATATTTTTGTATACAAAATAATATATTTTATAAATGATATATTTGGTTGTAACATCTTTGTTTTTTAGTTAATGAAATTTAAAAATATTGATTGAAATTAAGGTTTGTAAATAAAATAAATATTAATTGGAAATTGAAGAACTTAAGATATGGGATTTTGAAATTTATTTTAAAGGATTTTGGAATATAATATTAGTATTTTTCAAAAGTGTTTCAGATAAATATTTTAATATAATTTGAAAGAAATGTTTTAAAGGAATTTTTGGAAGGAAATAAGTTCTATACCCCCATCTCCGTCGTTGGAAAATAATTTCGATGGTGAGTGCACGAATCATTCACATTCATTTTCGAGTTTCAAAGTGGGAAGGCTGTTGTAATAGTAACTACACATTTGTTTGATAAATAAATCTTGATTATAATTTTTCAAATATGATTTGATTGATATATAAAGATATGTTTATATATATTATTTTAAATGATTTGAAATGAAACCTGGCATTTAGTCCATAAATTTCTATGAATTAGAGATTTTAATTATTGAAAATGAAATGAAAATTTACGATTTATTAATTGGAATCTTCTAAAATGAAAATAAGGAATCAAATGCTAAATTATAAATGAAATATATAAGAAGTTTGAATTTGTAACTTGTAAATAAAAAGGGATATGAAATATAAGAAATGGTAACTATTGAACATTTATTTATTAAAGTGAAATAAGATAAACTTGTGCAACTTTCTATTGCATTCTTAGTGATTTATGTATGTATGTGTGTGTGTGTATATATATAACTTTTTTTTTGCAAGGCAAGCGGGGTTAACTGGTCCCCTACCAGTTTATTGAAAAGAGTAAAAAATAAAAGAGAAAGTGACTAGAACAAGCTCATAGTCACCAGACAAGCACAAACATCACAGGAAAAAAACAACACATAGATGGAGAATGAGGAAACAACAACACAACAAGAAAAAGGAAAAGAAAAAAAAAGAGAAGAAACTAAGGCCATTCAGCAGGAACAAAATCACTGAAGTCAAAATGACTCTCCCTCATTCCAATCCTTATGCTAGCCTGTAAAGCATACCATAGTTGGTCGATGTTCCTTGTCTTGTTCTCAAAGCTTCTGAGATTTCTTTCCTCTCATATTAATTTCAAGTACCTTTTAATCATGAAAAATTGCACAAAGGTTGAAATATAAAATAATATGTAATGGAAAATTTTACAAGTAAAACTTATGTAATGAAAGTGTTTAATAGAGGCACTTTTATAAATAAGGATTTGATATTATAATGGTTATAAACTTAAGTTATAATTGAAATGTTACTAAAATAAAATGTAATAGAAAGTGAGTACTGTAAGTAAATAGTTATAATTTTAAATAAATGAATTGATATGCTAAGTAATTGAATTTGAACATGAATATTATAAATAAAGGATATTAAACTGAAGTTAATGTTTGAAGCTACTTATAGTTAAAGTTAATAATTAAATGAATACTATACTGAATTAAATGAGTATAACTTTAGAAAAGTTGAGTTGATTAAGAAAATGGATTTAATATGCAATGACATTAAAGAAGAAAATGAATGTAAATTTAAAAAGTAAGAGACATAAGTATGAACTTATGTAACTAAATATTAATAACTAATGGAAACCAGATTTATAAATTAATAAATGTGAACGAAACTGCAATAAAATATATGTAATACGTGGATAATAAATTCGTTGATTTTATAGTCAATTGAATGAAATAATTTATGCAAAGAAATGAATATAATGAAATGAAATGAATTTTCATTATATGAATAAATATAGAAAAATGAATTTGTAAGTAAATGAATGTAAATAAATGAACCTATGCAATAAATGAATGAATGAAAGTTGGACTTTGTAAGAAATAAATGTAAATTAAAGAAATGATCATTGAGAAAAGAAATTAATTAGAATAAACTTGAAATATATTTGGTTGGTTGTTTTGGTTTATGGTTGTTTGAGAAAAGATACTTCTAATTGCTTAGGAGGTATAAATAATCTATTGAGTTTTATCTAAGACTGTTGAGTAAATGGTACACGTAGTAGTTTATTTGTCATTCTGTGCGATTAAAAGTTTATGAACCCAAACGAACAATTTGTTTGTTTGATATGGATGTATGATTGATTACATTGTTTTCATATGATGATTGTATGATGTGATTGCAAGTGATTGTTGTTATGCTATGTTGACTGTTTGTTATTAATTGAAAACAGCTTAAACATTTCAATTTTATATTAATATCAACTTCTTTGGATTATATAAGTGAAATGCAGGTTTATAAAAGTAATAGCTATTGCTTTGGTTCATAAATTTAAGCATTGTTTGCCCGACAAATAGATACGTTCTCGGATTACGGTTTTGTGACGATATTATATTGTTTTTCCCGCTGTTGGGACATATTAATTTGAAAATTTTATGATATATATTGTTTTGTTTATATTATTATTTCTCCCTGAACTCTCCGTACAGAGGAGACTCTGCTAAAAAATTTCGAAAATTTTGGACTTAGAAAATTTTGAGAAATGATTTCCAAACTTTATTACTTTAAGTATAAAATGATTTATTGGTTATAAATTGATATATTTTATTTAAATTAATTAATTTTGTAAAATTATTTGTTCATAAATTTAATATTTTGAACAAGATATATTGATTTCTAAATTCCTTCTTTTCGCTTCTTTTTTCTTTTCGAGGACGAAAATTTTTGAGTGGGGGAGAGTGTAACGACCCGTAAAATTTCGATAATTAAAACTGCACATTTAATAAGATTTATTAAGTTAGAATTGAAAGAAATAAAAATTTGTAATTTAGTAATGAATAATAACTATAATGAATTGTACAATATTAGTGTAAGTTAATTTTTAACAATTCCCATGGAATTCCAATTTATTGAAATAATGTGAATGTTATAACTTGGTTACAAATTCAATGTAAGGTAATGAATGTAAATATGAATTAATTATGAAGATAAAATATAATTAATGGTAATTGAATAAATTCAGTATTATGTAAGGAATTATAATATATGTTGTATTAATGTGTGCATTAATTTATAATGGGATATAAAAGGTAATAGATAATCTAAAATGTTGACTTGTTAATAAAATGATGTGTCATGAATGGAAATGAAATAAATTTAGTGTAAAGAGAGTTGTTATAATAATTTTTGTAAAGAATAAACTTACAAATCTTATAAAATGTATAATGGTGACAATTGTTGTTGTCATCAATTTAATTAATCAATTATAAAGTTAAAAGCAATTAAATGTTACATTAATGCTAGTTAAGACAATAACTGTCAATTGCTATTGTGACAAAACGAACAGAAATGCTAATTTTATTTATAAGGTAACAATTGATGTAATAGAAGGAATGAAACCAAGATAAAATGATTAATTAGGATTTTAGTTTTAATTAATACGTAAAACTGACAAAATTCAATATAGTCGAGATATAGTAATTAATACAGATAAAGGATGGAAATTTGAGGATATTAATGTAATGTAAACCAAATGCTAGCTATGTTATAGAATAATAATTGATTGAGTATAAAGATTTGAATCAAATAAAATCAATTTATTGGAGTTGAACTTTAATTAATTGAATTTATTTCAGTTGAATTTGAACACTGTAATTATTGAAATAATCAACACAGAAATCGATATGTAAATTTAGTTTAAATTATTATATGTCTAGGAAATCAAACTTGAAGAAATTTGTTAACGATTAAATTTGAAATGAAAAGTGATTTATTTAATTTAATAATTAATTTATTTAATTAACTGAAATATAGCCATTTTGGCCATGGACTCGGATTTCAATGAAACTAATTTTATCGAATCCTTAATGATGTGTAGAATTTCAAGTTTCATAGCGATCGGACTTATCGTTTGGTCGTATGGATTCGTAACGCCTAGAAATTGATTTAATTAAATTTAATTGAAATCATTTGAAATAAGCTGATTTTAACATAACTTCTTTATATGATGGAATTAGGACTTGAAACCTGTTCCATTGAGTTTAAAATTTTTGAAAACATCAATTTTGATAATGGAATGACCCATTTTCGTTCCGGAAATAGAACATGCTTTTCAGGTAGTTTATCATTCCAATCCAAATCGATCTGGTCCATTCTTTTCTATTTCAACACTGCCTATATGTAACGATCCCAGTTTTAAGCCAAATTTAATTTGGTAATTTATATAAAATTTTGAATTAAATTGTGAATTAATTTGGATTTTTCAGGAAAACAAATAAAATATGTGTTTTCTATATATATATATATATATATATATATATATATATAAATTTGTAATAGAATTTTTTATTTGAAATTCAAATAAATATATAGAGAAATAAATTGGATTTAAAAACTTTATAAACTAATATAAATTTGTTTCTAATATTAAGTGTATATATATGCATATGTATTGTAATTGGGAAGTTTTGCTTGAAATTTAATATAATAATTTTTCAAAAGCTATTTAAAAGTTAAATTTTATATTTTAATAGGATTATATATAATATATTATATATGTGTTTATTTATTAATGTATAAATAATTATGATTTTTATAAATATACATGTGTGTGTATATGAAAGGAAATGTATTTATTGAAAAGTATAAACTATATACATATATATATATATATATATATTATTTATTTAAAAGTACAATAGTTTGAAATAAGAATTAATAATAAGTTTAATATTTTTTCTTTTTAATTTATACATGATATAAATTTGGTTTATATATATAAATACATGAATATAAAGAAATGTATTTAAAACTAAATTGAAATTTATTTTAAAAAATTTATCAACACATTAAAAAACATTTAATAGATGCAAATTACAAGTGTAAACCATATAATGTGAAAACTAACAAGTGTACTCATCTGATCATAAGTCAAACATGTGTTAGCTAATTTCAACATGAATTAACAAGTGTTAATTTGAAATAAACAAGTGGCAATTGATTTTATTTTGATTTGAATTACATATAATATAGCGTTTTGAGAAAAAAAAACCTGGTTATTCTATTTTCGGTTCAAAACCTTCTCAAACTTTTTTCACTTCAATTAAAAACTAAAAACCAAAAGGAAACTAAAATCTGAAACAAATTACAGCAAGTACAAAACTGAAGCAATCAAAGCAAATTTCATGATTCAAAACAATTAGTTTTCAAAGAGCAAGCTAATCCAAAACCAAAAAAGTGTCAAAGCATCTCAAACCTGAAAGTGACTCAAAGATCAAAAAATTAACAGCTTCGGTTTCAAAAATCCAGTATAGATCAAGATCATTCCAAAATCAAGTTCTAGGTTGAAGCAGTGAAGCCTGTCCTTTGTTTTAACATTCCAGGTGAGTAAACTTCTTATATACCTGGGTGTTTGTGATTGATGCTTGAAAAAATATGGTGAAAATTTTTATATAGATATAAATATGCTTGCATGTATATGAAAATGTGAAGAAATGTCTGTGCATATCTGTACACAGGCAAATATGCCTTGTTTTAGTTTACAGGTTTAAAAATCAAGTTAAAAAAAAATTTAAAATCTCATTCCAAAAACTTTTTCAGGCTTTGATGTTAAAAAAAAGATATTTGAATTAACATAATCTAAGTTTTAAAAATCTTTTCAAATATAATTGGTTAAAGTTTTTCCAGAAAAATCAGAAAATACTGTAATAATCATATCCAAGTTAAAATTTGAATGTCTGGAAATCAAGATTGAATTTTACCACTTGATTTGCATTGAAAAATTATGATTTATGATAATCAATTAATGACTTTTAGTTCATATATTTAGAGATATTACGAGATGATCAGATCTTGGGTTTTTGTCAAATTCCAATGGTCGGCGGGGAAGTGGGTCTCGTGATCATGCCTGGAGGTGGCTAGTGAGTCGGGGTTCAAGGGAAAAATGATCGAAGGATTTTTAGGTGGCGGTGGTGGCGTAACGTTGGCGAACTAGGGTTTTAGGAGCTGTTTGGGTTGGCTGGCTTTGTGAGGCCATATCGTTGTCGACATCGCATCGGGTTGGATCGGACCGAGGTGATTAGGAGCGATGTGTCGTAGCGTGGATCTGGATGAGGTTGCATGGTCTTAGGTGGCTGGGATCGTCGGCACGTGGTGGGTTTCATCGACCGGGTTGGGTTCCAGTGTACAGCAACTTGTTCGATTTCGATTTCTTATATGTATCGATGATCTGGGTGTTCGTGATGGATGAGGGTGACATAGTTGATGTAACGACCCGTAGATTTTAATAAATTTTATAACGTATTTAATTTGAGTTTTGAGAAATTTTAAGCGATAATATTTTAAAATAAAAATTTAATATTTGAAATACGTCCATTTTATTTTAGCAGATGGTCAATTTTCATCCGATTTTATGAAAGTTTATTTCATTGTGAAATTCTATTAAATTCAAGTCAGTTAATAATTACTGATAATAAAATATTTTTCAAACCAGAATATTTTTGCATAGAAAAATTCTAAATCATCTTCCGACTGAGACGTCATTTTTCGTTTTTCCAAATTCAGACTTTTTAAGCTCCGTCGATTTTATTCTTCTGTGTTTTTGCTGCATTTTCAGCTAGTAGAAAACTCGAATTTTTATAATTCAATCGTACCACAGATATCTGTATACGATTTTGATCGTCTCATCGAGCGGATCTCTACGGTATATTTATTTCTGTGTTTTGAAGTCCGGTACACAACGGAATTCATGAAACCAGTAACCGAATCGGTACCAGATCCGTGACCATTTGATTTCTTTTGTGTTTCAAAATTTAAACGCGCATCAATCAATTGCTTAAATATTTGTCAGCAAAATCAAAGGGTGACCGTTGCTTCTAAAACTGCCCATATTTAATTTGATACGTTTCATTTCTATTTGTTCCGTTCTTTATTGTTGCATTTTTTATTCCTTGATTTTTTGGTGCTATTGGCTTCAACAAACGTATCATATTCAGTAAGAAATTTATATATATTCCTTACCTTACCTGTGATTTTTTCTTGTCTGCTCCTCTTCTTTACAAACAAATTATAAAGTGCATTTAATAGCTTTTCAGCTGAAATCAAGGGAATTGGACCGTTACCTTATTTGATTTTTATTGGATGCCCATTTATTTCAGTACATTTCGAGCCTTTTTCTCCCAGTGTCCGTTCAAATTTCAAACGGTCATTGCTTTAATTTTCTGCGTCCATCAGGATCCTTCTGTTACTTTTCATTTATGTTATATTTATTTATATTTTTTACATTTTCTATTTATTTCACTCGTCTCCCAACACGTTTCCTCTCCTCTAGCTGTTTCTTATCCTTTTCCTTTTTTTGTTTGGTGATTGGTTGCTTACGTTTCATTTTGGAAAAATGCGGTTCATCCCTATTTATTTTCATTTCTCACATTTATTTCAGAATTTACAAAAATTGGACCGTTGCCATCTCATACCATTTCAAAATAAACATATAGAAACTGTATATGTTTTATTTACTAAATGTGAACAGTCCATTCTATTCTTCCTTTATAACTTCTATCCACTTTATTTCTTCACAAACTTTACAATTATATCAGTATCTTTAATTGTGACAGTTAATTTCCTTTCGGTTTTAAATTTTGAAACGTGCTGCACACGCATATCAATTGCTTAATTATCTGCATCAATCAAGTGTTTATCTTATTTCTCATTTATTTTATTGCCAACAGTACAAATTCAAACGGTCATCTAGCTTTATTACTCCCTTTATCTTTTGTTCTGCATGATCACTTGAAGAAACGTATAACGTACGCATGTTTTTCCTTTTTTCACTATTTGATTTGGCTGCAGCTCATATTTTATTTGCGTCTATAAATCAACGTGAATATTTATTGCCTAAAATCCTCACCTGCTACTTTATATTTATTATTTATGTGATACGTTTCCCAATTTTTGCCTATTCATTTTTCCTACATGACTTGTTTTAAACGCTGAATTTTTTTTAACCTTTTGACAGTTCAGTTTTTTCAGTCTACCCATTTTATATATTTCTTTTCTTCCCCCTCTCCCTGTTCTCTGCTTTCAAAATAAATTTGCCAAATCAATCTTCATATTTTCACTCGGCAAGGAACTTTTTTTATAAAAATAAAAGTATCGCTGCTTCATCTTTTGCCACCTGGAACTCGTTGCCTTCGCTAATTCCAGAACAAGCCATCTGCTTCCTTCCCCCTCATTCATATACTTACATAAGTAAGTAAGTTGATTTTAAAACTTATTTCGGGTTAATCGGCATTTTTGTTATCAAGGTTAGCATGCTTTTGTTATATACATAATACATATAGGTTAGTTTAATGTGTTTACTGTTATACAAAAAAAGATATGTATATGGTTTTGGTTGATATATTTTGTAATAAGGCGTACTAGTATGGGTTGGCATGTGATATATTGTGTGACATAAACTTTGGAGACAGCAAATATATGGCCTGCAAATTTATTCATATGTATATTATGTTATAGTATATTTCATTTTGTCAAATCTTTTTATATGGTGTTATATGTTGCTTCTTCTTCTTTTTTTGTATGATGCGTGTGTTACATATAATAGTATAGTATATTGTATCATAGTATATTTTATTACTGTTGTTTATGATTTTAAAGTACATATATATAATTTACTATATGTATATGTTAGTTTTGGATCAAAATACGTTATTATATATAGATATAACTCAGAGCTTTCTATTTTTGGTTAATATATGTACAAACTTATATTTTGTTTTGCGTGTGAGTTCTATCTGTTATATATATAAAGGTAGTATATATTCTATTTTTGTTTATATGAATACTTTTCTTTCTGATTATATATATACGTTTTAATATAATATATATAAACTTATACAAATTTTAAATATGTCTATTATACTATTTTATATAAAATAATAAACTTTTTCTCAGTGTTGTAACTCATTGTTAAAGTTAAAATATATAGTTATTTTGTTTTGATCGGATATTTTAAGTATTATATATATTTGGTTTGTTTTAAAATAGCATCTTATTTTTTTAGGCGTCAGCATGAATTTTTTTAGGTCTGGATATGTTATACTTGTTAGGTTGTTCATATTCTTAGATATGTATAAAGTATATAGGGTTATGATGGATTTAAGTATATTTTTAAGTACACTTAAAAGCTTGTATATAAAATGAGTACTGACTTTAGGTAAATGTAGGTGTTTTAGATAAATTGCATTTTGTTCTAAAATAATGGGTTTTGGAATGTGTGTGTATATATATAATATGTGTTTAAGAAATTGTTATGGGAAATAGTTGAAGTGTAATAGAAAAATCTTTGATTTTTAATGCTTGAGTTAAGAATGATGATTTAGAAATTTTTATATTATTTTGATTTTTGTCTTAAATTAGAATACTGAATGTGTATTAATAATATGTCTATTTTCAATTTATGTCAAGCTGATCCTAATCGTTCCATCGATTCCTCATTATCAGTTGCCCGTCGTGCCTGTTTTCTTCATAGAATCATATCCATCTAGCGTTGCTTTGGAATTCGTAGCTCGTTTCCTTGTCAAATTTCTCTAGCCTCGAAAGGTGAGCAATCACTCACGATTAACGTTCTTTTATTTATTAAATCTGATTTAAATTGGAGCGACAATTGAAATATGTTGCTAAAATTTAACTGTTAATTGTTTAAATTGTTGTATATATGATATGCATTTATATGTAATTGTTCACCTAAGGGATATGACACCATATCCTGTTGTTTATATTATATTGTTATTGATGATATATGTCGGTTATTATTACTGTCATATCTGTTATCACTCTGCAAGTTTCCTGTTAGTATATAATTCACTATGGGTTGAAATGATACATACCCGAACAGACTTTAGAATAGAAGAAAATCATTATGGGTTGAAATGATAAACCCAAGCGATTTTCATTGAATTGAATTTGGGATTATGGGTTGAAATGATATCCACCCGTATATATTTAGTGTACGGATTGAAATGATAAATATCTGTATCACTTGACCGTAGGATAGGAAATATATACAGACACCGTTGGTCCATATATAAATATTTTAAAAAAAATTTGTCGTTTTGGAAATAAATATAAGGTTTTAATAAATTCTGATTCTTAAATGTTATATATAAATGGAAATATAATATATATAGATTTAATAATAATATTTAATTAAATGGAGATGGATTTATTACCTATAATATGCTCAAGTGCTTATTTAAATTTATATATTTTGGTAATAATTTGAATAAGTTAATGCTAGGAAGATAAATTTAAATGTATTGAAATTGTATGAAATTAAGAATTTTAGTAATTAAACATCGATTTGGAACTAGTGAGATTGAAATTTAAAGATATGATTTTAACCGGATTTTTGGATCTAAGCGACTTAACGAATATTCCATGTAATAAATTGAAGGAGATACTTAGTAAGATTTAATTTAAGCTTACTTAAATGATATTGAATTTTAGTGAGAGAATATTTCAAATAATAATGAAGTTAAATCAGGATATGTGAAACTATTAAACATAGCTTTAAAAATGTGAATATTAAAGCTTTGAAATATATTGTAATTTAAATGGTTTATTATGAGATGTATATCGGCGTTGGAAATCGATATAATTTGCAAATTGTTTATTAGAAACTGAATTGAATTGAAATTTGTTGAATTGAGATTTAGTTAAATTTGACTTTGGAAATTGAGTTGATTTGAATCGTAACTTTGAAATGACAAAATTTGGAAATATATATATATATGTATATATATATATATATATATATAAATGGAAATGATACTCTAGTTTTGAAGTATAAATTAATTTGAAATGACCACGGTGTATAGTGTATATTTCTACATTTGTGGATAGTTCCATGGATCCTTAGAGGATGGTTATCCCAAACATCCTTTGAGTTACCTGTATTTTCGTTATTATTTCACTTGAGTTGGATTTATTGATATAAGAATGTTAATCCTGACTCGAGTGTTTTGTGTTTTGCTTTACGCTCGGGTCAGACTGAGTGATACAGCATTTGAGACTCACCTTTTGGAGTTTGGAGCTTCGTTTGGAGATCCAACTATCGACTTAGCTTTCAACTTTTCCAGTTGATTGGTTCAGAGAAGTCATCTGCTCGTACTGGAGACTTCACTGCATCTAAGATATTCTGTTGTATTTTATTTCTAACTCTGATGTTTATATAGTAGCTTCATGAACTACTATTTGTTGATTCCGCTGCGTATTATTATATTACTCCGTGATTCTATGATTGATTTATTTTACTGTATATGCTTAGTTTTGCCAAATTTAAATTCATAATTCGGTAGTTTAAGCAATTCAAGTCCGACTTATGCAGATGCGAATGGTTGAAAATAGCGGGTCGTTACAGTTGGTAGTAGAGCTTTGGCTCTAGGAAAATTTAGCATGTATGGTAAATTTAATTACGGAATAACTTTCGTTCGAGCTTGAACTCCTTTCTCTTGATTCGTAGTTTCTTTGAATTTTGCCTTGGTTTCGAAATATATTCTGGTCTCTCCCTATTTATATTCGTTTGATTCTGAAGTATCCCATAAGTCCATTGAATGAATTGTAAAGGGGGTGAAACTCCTTTACAATTAGCATTGATTCACTGATGATTTCGGTATCATCGGTTTACGATGCTGCTCTCTCTTGATATGTCGAATTCTATCTATGGCGATCGGATGTCGATTGGCCTTGGAATTCCACGTCGATTATATTCCTGAAGTCACGGTTGACCCGGTTAAGGTCGCCCGCGATTTATATCCATCTTCTATTTTGAAATTTAATTATCTCATCTTCATTTAAGCCAAGCTTCGAATCTGAATTCTATTTGATTAGAGTTCCTCTAATTTGAATCTCTATCTTTGTTTTGAAATCCATCCTTGAATCACCCTTTGAAAAATTGGGTATGTTTGTATTTTGAAATTATTTTATATATCAAAATTATTATTTTGATAAGTATGATTAATCAAAATTATTATTTTGATAATTATGATTTTATCCCATGTATAAAAGTGAAAATATTTTCGATAAGGATCATGTACCTCTTAAAAACGAAAATTCAGAGTTTTGGAAGGATTTGGATTTTGAAAATTTTATAAGAAATTTGATTTATATAAAATGATTTATAACTGAAAGGGTTTTGAATTTGAAATTCGAGAGACTGGATGCTGATATTTTGAAATTGGTTTTAAGATTTTTGAAAATATATAATAATACGATTTGAAAGTATTTTCTGAATAAGAAGTGTTTCAAACAACTCAAACGAGTTCTAATGATTTCAAAGAAATTTCAAAGAAGTTTTCGAGAAAACAGAAGTCCAAAACTCACTTTTGAAGCTGGAAAACAATTTCGATGATGAGTGCATGCATCATCGACATTGGTTTTCGAGTTTCAAAGTGGGAAAGAGGCCACTTTAGTAGCTTTG
Source organism: Allium cepa (assembly GCA_030765085.1). NCBI lineage: Eukaryota > Viridiplantae > Streptophyta > Magnoliopsida > Asparagales > Amaryllidaceae > Allium > Allium cepa. The sequence continues at coordinate 636,738,377 of CM060934.1, read as the reverse complement.
CTATGGGAGTGATTTTGTGAAACCAATTTTGATTTCAATTCTGAAGTATGATTTGATATTCGAAAGATATATGTATATACTTGAAACAATTTGAAGTGAGCCCGGTGTTAAGCCCTCGAGTTTCGGATTAGATATAACCATATATATTAAAATTGATTTACTGATTTGTTGCTGATTTCCAACTCTTGGATTTGAAATCTGATTACATCGACTATTTTGAAGGTTCGAACTCTTCCAAATCGAGGTTTAATTTTCAAAGCTAAGAAATTTCGAAGAATATAAAATATTTGATAAAGTATATAAGTTTAGTTCTGTATGTTTAAAGTATGAAGAGTATGACTTAAATGAATTTGAAACTTTTGTTAAGAAAAGAATGTGAGAAGGTAAATTGATCTTTTGAATAGAATAATTAGTTTAAAGGTAAAAAAAAAGGAGTGTTTTAAATTGGTAATCATTTTGGGTATGATTGATTTTGAGAAATTTTTTGGTTTTGAAATTAGATTGGAATTAAAACCGGTACTTATATGGTGATTTTGGAAATGAATTTGTTTGACTTGAATTATGTTAATTTGAAAACTAGGATTATTTTCTAAACCTATTATTTTAGGAACTTTGAAATTGAGATATTTAGTTTGGAAGAAATAAATTGGTGAAATCGTATATGATTTTGAAACTGAACTGATTTTGAAACGAATTGAAATTGAGAACGTTATTTTACTAAATACTTGATTTCGGAAATGTCGAACTTATATATAATTGATTTGTATAAGCATGAAGTGATTTGAAAACTATTGATTTGGAAAGGTACTTAATTGAAAAGTGAACTCTCTTATAATCGAAATCTATATAAGTGTGATTTGATATACTATGGATTTTGGAAAGTATTCGATTTGAAGATGAAATCTTATATATAATGGACTTTATATAAGTATGATATTTGAAAGTGATTTGAAAAGGTACTCTATGATATATATTTTCGAAGTGATGATATGGAAGGTGCCTTCTGCTTGATATCCGCTTTGTGGCCACATTGTGGATTCATTCTATCGATATTATTCTCTCTGATTTTGGTTTTTCAGATGTGATACTCGAGTGTCCTACCGTGCCGTAACCCATGGTCTTTTCTCTGGGTAGCGTAATCCGTAAGGCAGAGATTGCTTAATGGGTATGGATGTTTCCTGGGGGATCTAGGTGTAACCATTGTTATGTATCCTGCGGTCTACCGGTTTTATTATCGTGGCATAATCCGCAAGGCAGAGATTGCTTAAAAGGTATGGATGTTTCCTGGGGGATCCAGGTGTAACCATTATTATGTATCATGCGGTCCACTGGTTTTGTTTATCATGGCGTAATTCGCAAGGCAGGGAATGCTTAAAGGATATGGATGTATCTTAGGGGATCCAGGCGTAACCATTGTTATGTATCCTGTGATCCAGGTGTTTTTTTGGATTATACTTTCCATATCGGTTTTAAAGGTTTTTCAAGTATTTTCACTGGGTGTTGAAACAGGTTTACTAAGTACTTGAAGAATTCTAGCTTTGCGCCTGATCAACGCATGGCCAGAGTCTGCAAGAACGAGGATAAACTTGTTGAAATATTGAGTTATAAAAGTATTTTCGAAAGGAAAATTAATTTCGATATAAAAGTATTTTATTATAAAGGTATTTTATTATAAAAGTATTTCCAACAAAGAAATTTGTATTAATATTTGGCATTAAAATTTTATGGTTTGATTTAACTATTCGAGCCCGATACTATTCTTTTCAATCTACCTTATTTTCCCAGCTTCATTTATTCACCTATATTCTATTTTCCGTATTTATCTTCTTTCCTTCTTTCCTTCTTTTGAATATATCCTTTAAAATATTGTTTATTTATATACTACCTGGTTTAATAGTAAAAATTTTAGTGCTTTTATAAATAATTGGTCTCGTAATTAACCGAATGGATTCAATAAAATGAGTTTAAATATTAATTAATTTAAATAAATAAAAGTATATGGTTTTAAATAAATTGTTTATTTTGTTTTCCAAAGTCTAATTTTTCATCTGGTTGTTTCTATTCTCCTACTTTGTTCCTTTTCGGGGACGAAAAGTTTTGAGTGGAGGAGAGTGTAACGACCCATAGATTTTAATAAATTTTATAACGTATTTAGTTTGATTTTTGAGAAATTTTAAACAATAATATTTTAAAATAAAAATTTAATATTTGAAATACGTCCATTTTATTTTAGCACATGGTCAATTTTCATCCGATTTTATGAAAGTTTATTTCATTGTGAAATCCTATTAAATTCAAGTCTGTTAATAATTGTTGATAATAAAATATTTTCCAAACCGAATATTTTTACATAAAAAAATTCTAAATCATCTTTTGACTGAGACGCCATTTTTCGTTTTTTTCAAAGGCAGAGATTGCTTAAAAGGTATGGATGTTTCCTGGGGGATCCAGGTGTAACCATTGTTATGTATCCTGCGGTCCACTGATATCTATATACCATTTTGATCGTCTCGTCGAGCGGATCTCTATGGTATATTTATTTCTGTGTTTTGAAGTCCGGTACACAGCGGAATTCAAAAAACCGTTAACCGTATCGGTACTGGATCCGTGACCATTTGATTTCTTTTGTGTTTCAAAATTAAAACGCGCATCAATCAATTGCTTAAATATTTGTCAGCTAAATCAATGGGTGACCGTTGCTTCTAAAACTGCATATATTTAATTTGATACGTTTCATTTCTATTTGTTCCATTCTTTTCTAGTTGCCTTTTTCATTCCTTGATTTTTTGGTGTTATTGGCTTCAACAAACGTATCATATTCAGTATAAAATTTATATATATTCCTTACCTTACGTGTGATTTTTCCTTGTCTGCTCCTCTTCTTTACAAGCAAATTATAAAGTGCATTTAATAGCTTTTCAGCTGAAATCAAGGGAATTGGCCTACTACCTTATTTGGTTTTTATTGGATGCCCATTTATTTCAGTACATTTCGAGCCTTTTTCTCCCTGTGTCCGTTCAAATTTCAAACGGTCATTGCTTTAATTTTCTTTGTCCATCAGGATCCTTCTGTTACTTTTCATTTATGTTATATTTATTTATATTTTAACATTTTCTATTTATTTCACTCATCTCCCTACACGTTTCCTCTCCTCTAGCCGTTTCTTATCCATTTCCTTTTTTTTGCCGATTGGTTGCTTACGTTTCATTTTGGAAAAATGCGGTTCATCCCTATTTATTTTCATTTCTCACATTTATTTCAGAATTTACAAAAATTGGACTGTTGCCATCTCATACCATTTCAAAATGAACGTATGGAAACTGTATATGTTTTATTTACTAAATGTGAACAGTCCATTCTATTCTTCCTTTATAACTTCTGTTCACTTTATTTCTTCACAAACTTTACATTTATATCAGTACCATTAATTGTGACAGTTAATTTCCTTTCGGTTTTAAATTTTGAAACGTGCTACATATGCATATCAATTGCTTAATTATCTACGTCAATCAAGTGTTTATGTTACTTCTCATTTATTTTATTGCCAACAGTAAAAATTCAAACGATCATCTAGCTTTATTACTCCCTTTATCTTTTGTTCTGCATGATCACTTGAAGAAACGTGTAAAGTACGTACGTTTTTCCTTTTTTCATTATTTGATTTGGCTGCAGCTCATATTTTATTTGCGTCTATAAATCAACGTGAATATTTATTGCCTAAAATCCTCACCTGCTACTTTATATTTATTATTTATGTGATACGTTTCCCAATTTGTGCCTATTCGTTTTTCTTACATGACTTCTTTTAAAAGCTGAAATATTTTTAACCTTTTAACAGTTCAGTTTTTCCACTCTAGCCATTTTATATATTTCTTTTCTTCCCCCTCTCCCTGTTCTCTGCTTTCATTATAAATTTGCCAAATCCACCTTCATATTTTCACTCGGGAAGGAAATTTTGTTTTATAAAAATAAAAGCATCGCTGCTTCATCTTTTGCCGCCTGGATCTTGTTGCCTTCGCCAATTCCAAAACAAGCCTTCTGCTTCCATCCCCCTCATTTATATACTTATATAAGTAAGTAAGTTGTTTTAAAACTTATTTTGGGTTAATCTGTTGTTTTTTTATCAAGGTTAGCATGCTTTTGTTATATACATAATACATATAGGTTAGTTAAATGTGTTTACTGTTATACAAAAAAAGAAGTTATGTATATGGTTTTGGTTTATATATTTTGTAATAAGGCGTACTAGTATGGGTTGGCATGTGATATATAGTGTGGTATGAACTTTGGAGACAACAAATATATGGCCTGCAAATTTATTCATATGTATATTATGTTATAGTATATTTCATTTTATCAAATCTTTTTATATGGTGTTATAAGTTGCTTCTTCTTCTTTTTTTGTATGATGCGTGTGTTACATATAATAGTATAGTATATTATATCATAGTATATTTTATCACTATTGTTTATGATTTTAAAGTACATATATATAATTTACTATATGTATATGTTAGTTTTGGATCAAAATACGTTAGTATATATAGATATAACTCAGAGCTTTCTATTTTGGGTTAATATATGTACAAACTTATACTTTGTTTTGCGTGCGAGTTTTATCTGTTATATATATAAAGGTAGTATATATTCTATTTTCGTTTATATGAATACTTTGCTTTCTGATTATATATATACGTTTTAATATAATATATAAACTTATATAAATTTTAAATATGTTTGTTATACAAATTTTACCAGTCATGCATTTATTAATTATGTTATAGTATGTTATATTAAAATTGGTTATAGTTTATTTGTATATGGTCTGTTTAAGTAAATGATTTTAAGTTCTATGATAAATGTTATTCTATTTTATATAAAATAATAAACTTTTTGTTAGTGCTGTAACTCATTGTTAAAGTTAAAATATATAGTTATTTTGTTTTGATCGGCTATTTTAAGTATTATATATATTTGGTTTGTTTTAAAACATCATCTTATTTTTTTAGGCGTCGGCATGAATTTTTTTAGGTCTGCATATGTTATACTTGTTAAGTTGTTCATATTCTAAGATATGTATAAAGTATATAGGGTTATAATGGATTTAAGTATATTTTTAAGTACGCTTAAAAGCTTGTATATAAAATGAGTACTGACTTTAGATAAATGTAGGTGTTTTAGATAAATTGCGTTTTATTCTAAAACAATAGATTTTGGAATGTATGTGTGTGTATATATATAATATGTGTTTAAGAAATTGTTGTGGGAAATAGTTTAAGTATAATAAAAAAAAAATCTTTGATTTTTAATGCTTGAGTTAAGAATGATGATTTAGAAATTTTTATATTATTTTGATTTTTGTCCTAAATTAGAATACCGAATATGTATTAATAATTTGTCTATTTTCAATTTATGTCAAACTGATCCTAATCGTTCAATCGATTCCTCATTATCAGTTGTCCATCGTGCTTGTTTTCTTCATCGAACCATATCCATCTAGCGTTACTTTGGAATTCGTAGCTCGTTTCCTTGTCAAATTTCTCTAGCCTCGAAAGGTGAGCAATTACTCACGATTAACGTTCTTTTATTTATTAAATCTGATTTCAATTGGAGCGACTATTGAAATATGTTGCTAAAATTTAACTGTTAATTATTTAAATTGTTATATATATATATATATATTATGCATTTATATGTAATTGTTCACCTAAGGGATAGGACACCATATCCTGTTGTTTATATTACATTGTTATTGACGATATATGTCGGTTATTATTATTGTCATATCCATTATCACTCTGCAAGTTCCCCGTTAGTATATAATTCACTATGAGTTGAAATGATACATACCCGAACGGACTTTAGAATAGGAGAAAATCATTATGGATTGAAATGATAGACCCAAGCGATTTTCATTGAATTGAATTTGGGATTACGGGTTGAAATGATATCCACCCGTATATATTTAGTATAAGGATTGAAATGATAAATATCTGTATCAGTTGACCATAGAATAGGAAATATATACAGACACCGTTGGTCCATATATAAATATTTGAAAAAAAATTCTATGGTTTTGGAAAGAAATATGAGGTTTTAATAAATATTGATTTTTAAATATTATATATAAACGGAAATATAATATATAGATTTAATAATAATATTTAATTAAATGGAGATGGCTTTAATACCTATAATATGCTCAAGTACATATTTAAATTTATAGATTTTGGTAATAATTTGAATAAGTTAATGCTGGGAAGATAAATTTTAATCTATTTGAAATTGTACGTAATTAAGAATTTTAGTAATTAAACATTGATTTGGAACTAGTGAGATTGAAATTTAAAGATATGATTTTTACTGGATTTTTGGATTTTAGCGACTTAATGAATATTCCATGTTAAAATAAATTAAAGGAGATACTTAGTAAGATGTAGTTTAAGATTACTTAAATGATATTGAATTTTAATGAGGGAATATTTCAAATAATAATGAAGTTAAATTAGGATATATGAAACTATTAAATGTAGCTTTGAAAATGTGAATATTAAAGCTTTGAAATATATTGGAGTTTAAATGGTTTATTTTGAGATGTATATCGGCATTGGAAATCGATCTAATTTTCAAATTGTTTATTAGAAACTGTATTGAATTGAAATTTGTTGAATTGAGATTTAGTTAAATTTGAATTTGGAAATTGAGTTGATTTGAATCGTAACTTTGAAATGATAAAATTTGGAAATATATATATATATATATATATATATATATAATGGAAATGATACTATGGTTTTGAAGTATAAATTAATTTTGAAATGACCATGGTGTATAGTGTATATTTCTCCATTTGTCGATAGTTCCATGGATCCTTAGAGGATGGTTGTCCCAAACATCCTTTGAGTTACCTGTATTTCCGTTGTTATTTCACTTGAGTTGGATTTAATGATATAAGAATGTTAATCCTGACTAGAGTGTTTTGTGTTTTGTTTTACGCTCGGGTCAGACTGAGTGATACAGCATTTGAGACTCACCTTTTGGAGTTTGGAGCTTCGTTTGGAGATCCAACTATCGATTCAGCTTTCAGCTTTTCCAGTTAATTGGTTCAGAGAAGTCATCTGCTCGTACTGGAGACTTCACTGCATTTGAGATATTCTGTTGTATTTTATTTCTAACTCTAATGTTTATATAGTAGCTTCATGAACTACTATTTGTTGATTCCGCTATGTATTATTATATTACTCAGTGATTATGTGATTGATTTATTTTACTATATATGCTGAGTTTTGCCAAATTTAAATTAACAATTCGGTATTTTGAGCAATTCAAGTCCGACTTGTGCGGATGGAATGGTTGAAAATAGCGGGTCGTTACAGTTGACGTGTGGAAGGCGGCATGGTCGACCGGAGTTGGTCGAAACTCTCATGCATGTTACGCGTGCATGTGGTGTCAAAGAGTTTGGGAAGAAGTAGATTTGCTCGGGTTTTCTTTCGGGCAAGTGATGTAATAGCTCGGGTCAGGCTCGAAGTAGTTCGGGTGTGTTTGTAACAGTTATTAAAGATTTAAATCAAAAACAATTTTTTTTTAAAAAAGGAGGTTTACTTGGGGATGGACTCGAGAAAATTAGCATCTGGCTCAGGTCGATACCCGGAGTCATTCGGGTTTGTGTTGAAACAGTTTTTGATTTTTAAAATAAAACAAGTTTTTGAAATTCTAAATTTGATCGAGTTTTAAACACTTTCTTAATTAATAATAAATGTTTTATACTAGTTTTGTTGATTAGTTAAAGTTTTAAAATAATTATTTTAAATTGATTAAGTCCAAGCGTTTTGATTCTTTATTTTAAATGAATTCTTAAGTTTATTTTAAATAAATTTAAATGGTATAATTAAGTAGTTAAAAGATGATGGTTTTAATTAACTTAAATATTTTATGCTAATTCATATGTTAAAAATAAATTTAATTTTCAAGGATTATTTAAATAAGATTTTAAAGATAAACGGTTTATTTTAAATAATGATTTTGATTAACTTAAAGGGTTTAAGTTAAATTATATGATTATGTTAATTTATTTCAAAGGTTACTTGGGTTTCCACTTCTAGCAGCAGTGATGACCTGATGCTCTAGAAGGTTAGGGATAAGGCTTTGTTGACAAGAGATAAGCTGATTAGGTTTGGAATGATAGTGCTGTCCTTACGTGAGCTATCAATATTCACATTGAAAGTATCCAGCACTTGTACTTTGAGTGTCCTTATGTTCATCATCTCTGGAGGAAAATGATGAGTAAAATTGGAAGGGTTGATGTTTCTTCTGTATCTTCTGTATCTGCTATTCATTTTGAAAAAGCTTTAGAAGGTAATATGGAAAGAAAGGAACGTGAGATGTTTTGATGGAATCAAGAGGAGCCATGAAGTGTTATGGAATGACTTAAGGCATGAAATTTTGATGGGAATGAGGGCTAGTGTGCATGCTTTTCTTGATCACCAGTTTGAGCCATGGATCCCGTAGTTTCTTTGCTTTTCCTTATATTTTCTTTTCTTATGTTCTTTGTTTCTCTTATGTGGCTATTTTTCTCCTTTTTAGGTTTCTTTTCTTTTTCTTGGCTTAGCTTGTTGTGTTGCTTTTCCTTTATTAATAAATCTGGTAGGGGTTCAGTCTAACCCCGCTTGTTTTGCACAAAAAATAAGATTTAAACAATGATTATGTAATTATTTAAAATAAATGGGTTATCTTAAAATTAAAGGATCATTAATTTGTAATTTAATGATAATTGCTTAATTAAAGGTTAATTTAGTACTAATTATGGATTAATTAATTTTTAATTAAAGGGTTAATTAATTAACGTACTTAATCAAAGGATAGTAAATAAATTAATTGAGGGTTAATTAATTAATGTGATTAATTACTCAAACGATAATTACTTAATGTAATTAAATTAAAGGTTGATTTATTAGTATAATTAATTAAGGGATAATTAATTACTTAATAGATAATTACTTAACATAAGTAATTAGAGAATAATTATAAGAATTAAATGTTGATTATCTAATAATTAAAGGATAATTAATTAATTAAAAGTTAATTAATTGGTGATTAAAGGTGAATCAATTAATGATTAAAGGTTAATTAATTTATGATTGAAGGATAATCACTCAATGTAATTAATTAAGGGTTAATTAATTTTGTAATTACCTTAAGGTAAATTAATTAATGTGATTGATTAAGGGATAATTAATAAAGGTGAATAACTAAGGTTGATTAATTAATTTCATTTATATAATAACCAATAGTCTGAAATTAATTAATGTTAATTAAGTATGATTGGGTAATTAATTCATAAGTAACCAATTTAATTAGAAATTAAATTAAGTAAATTAAGGATTGAGTAACTAATTAATTTTGGTTATGGATGATTAGATTATATTGAATGCCTTGAATTGTTTGAAATCGCCGATATGCGATGTTCTGTGATATGATTGTTTTGGATTGCGGTGTGAAATGTGATTTATTTATCTGTGTTGAATTTGCTTGTTTATCTATGAATGAAACATAAGCGCTATAGGATTATACCGCTTATTAACATTGTTGCGCTTGAATTTATGATGGTTGATATTTTATTATTGTCTATAAAACCCCTGGACTACACATAACGCACACACAAATATGGATTTCACGGGAAATTCGTTAAGTCACGGGTGTTTTGAATTTAATATTATTTTATTTAAAAGTTGAATATTGAATTCAAATGGTTAGGAAGTGAAATTAAGTTGAGTTTGAAAAACTTTTGAAATAGGAATTTTGAAATTAAAATTATTTTGAATATAATATGGTTCGTTAAAGTTTTTAAAATAGTAATATGGTTTGAAAAAGGGTTATACCTATATATATATATGTATATATATATATGTATGTATGTATGTATATATATATATATATATGTATTTTAAACCATTTTTGAAGTATTTTGGGAATTTAAATTTAACTCAAATAGAACTTGCCAAGGATACGGCAGTTCGCTAATCTTCCGACTTATACTTTAAAAGGCTTTAACTTGAGCAAATTTAATCGGATTTTCCTTAAACGAAAGACCTTTGTTTTCAAATGGTAATAGCTTTCATACAGAGAAAGAGTTTCCAATTATTGTTGAAAGGATTTCAAGTTTTGGGTGAATCAAATTGGAAATAGTTTTGGAAACTATGAATGAATCTTTACTAACGATTTGATAAATCTTGATTCAAATTGAAAGGGATCTTAAAGGTGTATCTTTTGTTTAAAAGATTTGTTTAAACCATTTAAAAGGAAAGGTTATGGGAAATAAGGGCTAAAAGTTTTGACTTAACTAAGATCTGGAAAACAGGTTGGAGGGATCCAACTGGATTCCTCATAAATATTTATTTGCTTGTAAATATTGTGATGATTGTTGATTTTCATATCGATATATGATACTTGTTGCCGTGATTGACTATTGGATGCTGTTGCATCATCGGATCCATTTTTAAAGTTAAAAATAACGATTTTGAATTGAAAAGGATTTTAAAGTGATTTTTCAAAGTATATGTTTTTATTTAAAATTTGGAATGTATTCATTTTAAAATAAATTCAAATTTCAATTTTTAAAGTTATAGAATTCAGGATTTTTGTAAAATATAACCAAAATGTTATTTTTGAGATAAGTAGTTAATAAATTTATGAAATGGTTTTAATTGGAATTTTGAATAACTATTATAAAGGATGTGTATAAAAATTTTTAAAAATTTACATTTATAAATTAAAAATTTTGGAATTTTAAGAAGAGTCTATTAAGTGTTAAAATGGAGTATAAAATGGATTTCATTGAAAATCATAGATTTACAAATTGTGAAGATTTTAAAATGAGTAGATTTTATTAAATAAAAAATTTATAAGAAATTATCTTATAAATCGGATCTTGGCAGTTAAATTGAAATCTTTGATAAAGCATGAACGGTTTGTAGATGAGATTTATAAAACATATATTTTATAAATCGAAATAATGGAATTTTAAAAAGGGGTTTGTTAATGTTGAAAATAAGGCTGTAGATAAAATCTTATAAGTAATAAGATTTATGATTTGTGAAGTGTTAAGAAAGAACGATTTTGTGAATAAAAGGATTATAAGTACTTAACTTATAATATGAACCCTTGGTACAAAATTGGGTTATGTAAATTAAATTGGATTAATAAAGGAGATTTATAAATCGAAGTTTTATAAATAGGAATAGAATTTATAGACATTGTTTATAAATTCGAAATCAATTGAATTTGATAAATTTAATATTGAAATTTATTAAAGGAAATATATTCACGATTTTGAACAGTAAATATATTATTAAAGAAAATGGATATATTTTGGGAATGGAATGTTTTAAATGGAATTTAAAACGATTTAAAGGTGCTTTAAAATGCATTAAGTATCGAATACCTAGATTTCAACATTCATTGTTGAAATAGACGTTTTCAAGAAAATAAGGAAATGGTGGACTATAACACTATTGTTATAGTAAATGATTTCCGAAAGGAAATGTTTTGTATAGTATTGGGATTTATATGTCTATTTTAAATTTCGAATCCCTATACTAGTGATTTTGGGTTGTCGTAACGATGTTTTACGCAACATTCGTTTTGACCCAAATAAATGTGAATAAAAGAATGTTTTCCTTAAAGAATGAAATATATACTAAATTTTGATTTAAGTATATTGAATATTTTCAAATTGTTGAAAATAAATAAGATTTATGAAATACTTATTATTAAATAAGTATGGAAATGCTTTTCCAATATGAAACGAGACGTTTTTGAGAATTTATCTTTTTGAAGAAAAAAATATATTTGAAATTGAATATTTAAGATCTATTGAAAAAATGTAACGACTGCGATTTTTCGTTGCCAAAAAACCGAACCGTTATGGTTGAAGAAGAAGAAAGTCGAAGAACAAGAGAGAAGAAGAGGGAAAAAGAGACAAGAAGAACAGAAAAGAACAACCGAACAATATCAGAATCTAACCATCGCAGCGGAACAACATATAATAGATAAATGAATATTCATTAAAACAAAAGAACTGAATATTTTATATATTACATCATTATCAGAGTTTACAACAACAATAGACAACAGAGTCAATACGTCAGTGGACAGCTATATAACCTGTCCTCATATAGAATACACAGCGGAATAATACATAGTATAATATCATATACAAGTGGTATGTCTCGATATGCAGCTCGCCTCCTGAGCTCCATAGCACTCCTACCTGATAACCAAACTCTAGACTGCCCGTGTGGAAATTGGTGGGCACCCAGAGTTTAGGAAGGGAACAATAAACTCCAGGTCAGTCATGTGACTGGTGTGAGAACTTAAAACAGTTATTCATCTTTAAAACAAAGGATAGGATAATTTTTAAATAAATTCGCAATGCTTTTAAAAAAAAATGAGACTACCATAAGGCCTCCCGCACACACACACAATGCAAACACAGAATCGGAGGAGATTTCTCCTTATGATAGTCAAAGATGCTTGATACGCATAAAATCAAATCATTTTTGATATTATTATTAGTGCATAGTGTAGAAAACAATTTCGAAAGTAGAATATAAATCTTAGCCAGCATAGGCATTCCGCACTTATGCCTACTATAGCTACTATGTTCAATAGCAGGTTACCGCCACATTCCATAGCAGGTAATACAACTAAAACCGTACAAGGCTCGTATTATTTCTTTGGATTTCCAACAAATGGTCAGGCCAAGGAACTTCCCATTGCCACATGGAAACGCCTCTGGAATGATGTCCCGAGAACCTAACCGGATCTCTGCCAACACAAGGCCGGGTTACCCCTAACTGGGTAACAACTGACACGAATATGTCATTCCCCGATCGTAACCGATCTATATCCAAGGATCCCCGATTTCCAACAACCACAAAGTAATAAATTTGCAGTAACCACATAGGTTAAGTATCTGGGCTCCATACCATGATACCACCTCTATCCAGAAGGAATGACATACACTAAAGGGGTGCTACCCCCTAATAACCTTGCCGCATCTTTCCTGTTTTGACCATTTCCAGGGTGTGAGGCTCGATGAAGTCTCGTCCACAAAGCCACGCTTTATACAAAAGCTATGCTTTGGGTCAACAAATGATCAACGCAATGATCATCAAGATAGACGATCAAACAAATGATCCTATCACAAATGATCAATACAATGATCATTTCATAGCAACACTTAGTATATCACACTACCAAATTGGGAGTATATCACTAATGACCTTCAACTATATAACCTCTGAGCTTGTACGTCTCAGAGAAGGGTGTTAAGCTAAGAGAATAAATTCTCCGCCACCAACAGAAATATATTTGAAAGAAATCAGCTTTGTATCTCAACTTGTAATGTCAGACATACAATCCATACAAGTCTGTTCCGGGATCGAACAGAACCGAAGGCACTTCCAAAGAAGCCCTTGCAATCCGGATATTCACTAATTGCGTCCGGACAACCCGTCACTAAGGGTGATAAAAACCTCTATATCGGAGATCAGCCGATGCAGAGTAACTCGACGGTAATCCTTCCGTTTTCACAAATATCCGGTCTTCAACACCGGTCTTCAAATGCAATTCATAACGACGTATCACATATTCAGAGTGGGTTATACGACCCCATGGTCCTTTCCCGGTTAACCCGAATAGTGAGAGCTTATTTTAAAAATAAGTGTGGCATCCAATTCAAGCAATCACAACAAATACCTATTTAAAGGTAAATATTGATAGTCAGTTATTTAACTATCAATAGAGATGCGCACATCATCAGATTCCAACTAATTTTCCAAATTATTTATTTCACCAAAAATATCTTTACAAGATATATAATTTTCCACACTTCAAAATTAACAACGTTTATTTTGAAACCAATTTTCCCTTTTCATTTATAAATTCCATAGTGAATTTATATTTCAAATTATCTATTGATCTACAGTTTTCAATAGGTTTTAATTATTCAATTCCAATTTATCTTCAAGAAGATAAATTCTCAAAAACATCTCGTTTCATATTGGAAAAGCATTTCCATACTTATTTTACAATAAGTATTTCATAAATCTTATTTATTTTCAACAATTTGAAAATATTCAATATACTTAAATCAAAATTTAGTATATATTTCATTCTTTAAGGAAAACATTCTTTTATTCACATTTATTTGGGTCAAAACGAATGTTGCGTAAAACATCGTTACGACAACCCAAAATCACTAGTATAGGGATTCGAAATTTAAAATAGACATATAAATCCCAATACTATACAAAACATTTCCTTTCGGAAATCATTTACTATAACAACAGTGTTATAGTCCACCATTTCCTTATTTTCTCGAAAACGTCTATTTCAACAATGAATGTTGAAATCTAGGTATTCGATACTTAATGCATTTTAAAGCACCTTTAAATCGTTTTAAATTCCATTTAAAACATTCCTTTCCCAAAATATATCCATTTTCTTTAATAATATATTTACTGTTCAAAATCGTGAATATATTTCCTTTAATAAATTTCAATATTAAATTTATCAAATTCAATTGATTTCGAATTTATAAACAATGTCTATAAATTCTATTCCTATTTATAAAACTTCGATTTATAAATCTCCTTTATTAATCCAATTTAATTTACATAACCCAATTTTGTACCAAAGGTTCATATTATAAGTTAATTACTTATAATCCTTTTATTCACAAAATCGTTCTTTCTTAACACTTCACAAATCATAAATCTTATTACTTATAAGATTTTATATACAGCCTTATTTTCAACATTAACAAACCCCTTTTTAAAATTCCATTATTTCGATTTATAAAATATATGTTTTATAAATCTCATCTACAAACCGTTCATGCTTTATCAAAGATTTCAATTTAACTGCCAAGATCCGATTTATAAGATAATTTCTTATAAATTCTTTATTTAATAAAATCTACTCATTTTAAAATCTTCACAATTTGTAAATCTATGATTTTCAATGAAATCCATTTTAACACTTAATAGACTCTTTTTAAAATTCCAACATTTTTAATTTATAAATGTAAATTTTTAAAAAAATTTATACACATCCTTTATAATAGTTATTCAAAATTCCAATTAAAACCATTTCATAAATTTATTAACTACTTATCTTAAAAATAACATTTTGGTTATATTTTACAAAAATCCTGAATTCTATAACTTTAAAAATTGAAATTTGAATTTATTTTAAAATGAATACATTCTAAATTTAAATAAAAACATATACTTTGAAAAATCACTTTAAAATCCTTTTCAATTCAAAATCGTTATTTTTAACTTTAAAAATGGATCCGATGATGCAACAGCATCCAATAGTCAATCACGGCAACAAATATCATATATCGATATGAAAATCAACGATCATCACAATATTTACAAGCAAATAAATATTTGTGAGGAATCCAGTTGGATCCCTCCAACCTGTTTTCTCTGCATCCAAAGATGTTAGCACAATACCCATTCCACTTCGAGGTGGAATATCGCGGTATATGGGATTTATAAAATATCATCCGCTTAATAACGGCACAATAGGGTCTCATCCGCTATACAATGCGGGAAATCAATCAACTGCAATATATACATATGCCAATATATATGTATTTCTATATATATAGATATATATCCTACTATATCTAGTATCACAATCAAACAACAATCCATCAATCAACAAATTTTAAATATAACTATTTAAAATTTAAATACCCTTTTGAGTGAGAAGTTCTCACCTTAGCCTTTATTTTGCAGTCCATTTCCATCTCGACTTGATTTCCTTGATTTTTACCTTGTATAAACATTATATAAATTTATTAATATTCGATTTAAATTGAACAATTATTTTCATTTAAAAATTTTAAATTAACAATTTGATTTTGTTTTAAGCCAATTCCTTTAATAAATTTAATTTAACCAAAAATTTAAATTTTATACAAATGATTTTATTTAAACGAATCATAAATTTTAAACTAATTTTTATTTAATTTATTTACTTACAATAAAATTTCACTTTAAGCTAATGTTTTTAAATTTTAAATAAAATTCCTTTTCAAAACAAATTTTCCTTTCTACAAATTTTCTTTTAAAATTAATTTAAATTAACCAAGGTTTCATTTTGAACTAATAATTTGAATTGTAAACAAATTTTCTTTTACTGTATAAAACTATTTATTTTCAAAACTGTTTTAAACTTCTAATATATTCTTTTCACCATTCTATCTATATATATACATTCCTATTTCAAATTAAATTATGTATTTAAATCAATATATATACATTTCATAATTCAGTTTGCAATAAATGAAATTAATTACGTTATAACTTAAATTCCAATTTACCTTCATCACGAACGCGGCCTCCACCGTCAATCGCGACCCCAAATCCCATTCACTGACGTGCGCCACCCACCATCTCACGACCCGCTACAGTCGCCACTGCCTCGCAAAACCCCAACTTCATGAGCCGCCGCCCCTATGCGAGCACGAGCTTGCCCTAGCCACCGCGCGACCCAGTGAAATCACCACCCTCACCATGCTCCAGATTTTGATCCCCAAATCGCGACCACCTGCTCCTCTCGCTCGCGACTTCGCCGCCCTCTTCAAATCGAGTTGGAAATCGAAATCGCAGATGATTTGCGTTCCATTGGGACGAAATTTCAAACAGCAGCCATTTTTTTCGAAACCGAGATTTTAGTAATTGATTTGAAGAAGTTGGATTAATTCGGCTTGGGTTTCTATTTGAACGCTCGGCCATTGTTTGTTTCAGAGGATTTTGATTTCGTGAATGGTTTTGAAAGGGGGAAAAAACGAACAAAGTTGAAGAAACTTACGCGGCCATTATTCTTATTTGAATCTGAAGAGAAGATGTAGCGTGTTTAATGAAAAAGAGATAGAGGGAGACAGGAGTACGCGACTTTGCAGAGGGAACGTGTTTTCTTCGCTTGCAGGGAATAGGGTGGCTGAAGTACAAAAATATAGGGTGGTTGTGATTTGAAATGAACTTGACCAATTATATATTTAAATTCAAATTGAATTTGATTTAAATTCCAACGCGTTTTCGTGTCGTATTCCCACACGGCAACTCCGAAAAATACGAAATTTGAAATCCGGTAATAATACAATATTACGGACCCAATGGAACTGGTTTCGTCGAATTCCGAGACTGTATGAAAAATGACTATTTTTAAATATTGATTTAAACGATATAAATTCAAAACTGAACAATTACTATTAATTTCAAATCTGAAGCTTCTATTATCTTCAGTATTATCAATATAAATTTTACAAGCCTTTGAAATAATTTTAATCGGCTTAAAATTTAAGATTCAAAATTTTATTCAACTTTCAATAGATTAAATTTTATAATTTAATCGTTAAATTCAAAGTTATAATGGAAATTCAATCCAAACCATTATTCAAATATTTAAAATTAATTAAATATTTTCAATTTAAATTGTTCAAAATTCTGGGTCGTTACACAATATATTCATATGCTTGTTAAAATAAGCGCTCATTATTCGGTTTAGTCGGGACAGGACTTTATGTCATAAAACCCATTCCGAATAAATGATACGACGAAATGAATAGCAATTGAAGACGGTGGTTGAAGACCGGGTATTTTCGAAAACGAAAAGATTACCTGTCGAATGTCTCTACACTAAGTTGCTCCGGTATAGAGATCTCCATATGTGATGGGGAGTCCGGTCGGGATTGTGAATATCCGGATTTGCAATGGATTCTTTGAAGCGCCTTCGGTTCCATTCAGACCCGGGATGGACTTGTATGGATGTATGTTTGTCGTTACATTTTGAGATGTAAAGCTGGTTTCTATCAAATACATTTCTATTTGGTGGCGGAGAATTTATTCTCATAGCTTAACACCCTTCTCTGCGATGTACGAGCTCAGCGGTTATGTAGTTGATGGTTACTAGTGATATATTCCCAACTTGGTAATGTGGCATGCTAAGTGCTGATCATTTGTTGATCAAAGCATGGCTTTTGTGAAAAGCGTAGCTTTGTGGGACGAGACTTTATCGAACCTCGCACCCTAGAAATGGTCGAAACAGGAAGGATGCGGCAAGGTTACAGGGGTCGTGCCCCTTAGGGTATGTGCATTTCCTTCTGGATAAAAAGTGGTATCACGGTACGGAGCCAAGATATTTAATTTATGTGGTTGTTGGAATTTGTTGGTGTTGAGGATGCTCGGATAAAGGTCGGTGATGATTGGGGGATGGCATACTCGTGACAGTTATTTACCTAGTCACAGAGGTAACCTGGCCTTATGTTAGTGGAGAGCCGGTTAGGGTCTCGAGGCGTCCCTCCGGAGGCGTACCTATTCAGAAAGGAAGTTCCTAAGCCTTAGCCATTTGTTTAAAAACTAATCACCCAATATGAGCCCTTTACGGTTTTAGTTGTAGAACATGCCATCTAACATGGTAGCTATAGTGGCATACAATAATGGTACATATGCTGGCTAAGATTAATATTATACTTGCAAATGTTTTCCACACTATGCACTAATAACAATAATGGATTTTCAGGTATCAAGCATGTTTGACTATAACAAGGAGAAATCTCCTCCAATTGTGCGATCGCATTGTGTGTGTGGCGGGAGGCCTTATGGTAGTTTCATTTTCCAAAAGGCATAGCGAATTTCTTTCTATTTCTCTTTGCTTTTTTTTTGTTCAAACAACTGTTTTTGTTTGCTCACAGTCCTGTAACAGCCCAAGATTTTGACAAACACTTTATTCTTCTATTTATAAAACCTTGATATTTATTTTAATATAAATTTTAATTTGACTAAAATCATTTCCCAAAAAAAAAAATCTGTTTGCCATATGAATAATAAACTCCTGACATAAACTCCTAACATGAACCAACGCATTCACTCCCAATTTTTTTTTTAACGTACGTTATTCCTTGCAGATTTTATCACTTGATTTACGCACCTTTTTAATGCAGCGAATTTTTTTCCTTTACTCTTTCAAAGTCTAATTTGCATGCAAATAACTAACGTTTCACTATATAAATTCACTTACCTCTCACGTACATTTTCCTTTCCCCTCATATAGCAACGCAAAATTTATTCCCTGCTCAATTATTTAACGAATAAAATATTTTTTTTCAAAATTCCCTTCAAAGAAATAAAGGTACTTGCTGTTTCTTATAGCAAATCACGCAACCAGGTGAATCAATTTAATTTTAATTCTTTCCTATCTTTTCTCTCCACAAATCACGCATCCCTGATTTATTTAAACCCGTACACCAACTAGTTCATTTGCATAGCAACCTTCTTTTAATTCTTCTCTCGTGCTCTTCAGGTATGGTTACTAATTTTCTTTTTTCTCTCTCTTCTTTCTTTTGATTTCTTTAAAAATTCACTTTATATTCTTCCATCGGCTAATACTGTGATTGGTTACTCCACTGCCTCACTCGAATGCTTGCCCTACACCTTATTCTCCCCTCCAGTACACAACCGCCTCTCACTCCAGTTGTTAACCTCCCTGACATTTGATGCATCGCCTAGTAGTGGCAGCCAACAAGGAAACCCATGCACAAAGCATACACAGGCCGTGTGCACACAAATTTCCCTCCACGAGCAGATCACTCCATTTTATGGCCAACCCAATGTTGATTAGGATAATGGTCATGCTGACTCGCGTTCATTTAGAATATGGGTAGGATGAGGTGATAGATCATGAAGAAAATTAAATAGAGTAGAAAGCCGAGCATCTTTTTGCATTTTATCCTCCTGCATGTTTTGGGTCGTTAGTCTCTGCTATGGCGTGCATACTGCATGCATCCTTTTAATATATATATATATATATATATATATATATATATACACATATATATATATATATATATATAAATTTTTCACCACCTCTATGTTTCAGTTGCTCTATTGGTTGCGTGTATGTTTGGGGTTTTAGTCCCTTCAGTTTTGAAGGGAGTTAGATGTTGAGTGCACAGTTCCCCCACTTTTTATCACAACCGATATTGCCTTTTAGTATCCCACTGTGAATCACGTGCATATATACAAAAAAAAGAGTAGTGTGCATATAGGCCGAACGCAGTGCTTTTGAACCAAATCAATAGGATTTTGGTTGAGCATGATTCACTTTACATTTTTGAAAAATTAGATATATGGTGTGCGTGCATGCATTCATATAAAATTTGTCAGGCCGAGCTTCGGTTTTTTTGATCGAATCGGGTAGTGGATTGGTGAGCCTACTGGTCAATTGATCCCATTCGTCACTGTTTGTTTGTAAAATTTCGTGGTAAATTTTTATTAGTTTTGATTTTTATTAATTCGTTTCCTTTTCAAGAATAAAATCCGGTCGCAGCCTCCGCAACAAATTTGATCGTGATTCTATGCATTTTCTTTTTCAAAGTGTTATCATCGTTTGAATCAAGTCTTCGACAGCATTAAGGTGAGCATTCCTCACCAGACAAACATACTTGTATATTTGTGAATTTATCACAAGTGTAATTGTAAACTTATTTTATTTAATTTTATCTGCCTGTGATATTAACTTATGATGTTAAACCCCATTATTTAATTAACACATCATTAGTTGTATTTTCTATTGTTATATTTTGCAGTTATACTATTTTTTATTATTTACTGTTTAAAAAAAAATCACACTACAAGTTCCCTGAAAAAAAAAGATCATTATAGGCTGAAATGATAGGCCTAAACAATATATATATATATATATATATATATATATATATATATATATTTCATTTATTTAGTCATTTTTAACTTGGGATTGCGGGTTTGAAATGATAGAACCCGGTTTTCTTTGAAATTTATGGATTGAAATGATATAGTATCCGTATCACTTAACCTAGGTTAGAAAATATTATACAGACCCGTGGTTATATATATATGTATGTATTTTTGGAAATATTATTTTTTTTTAAAAATTCTTTGTTTAAAATTGGATTTAAATGATTTTTATATGTATCAGTCAAATACGTGAATAATATTTGAAGTTTAAGTATGGGTTAGCTTAAAAATTTGAATTTGTAAAACAAGTGGAATTTAAGTTAAGAAATAAATTATGAAATTTAGTATAATTTGAATATAAAACATTTTTCTATGAATTAAAAAAGTTAGATTTGTAAAATATGGAAATTTATATTTAACTTGATTTAGAAATGGAAGGCTGTTTTGAAACAAAGGTAAGGGAAGAAATTAATTGAAAATTCATTTATGTTGGATATGGGAATTTAACTAAATTTTTGCACCTGATTTCATTTTGTAAAGTATAAGAGAAGTTAGACATTTATTTATAAAATATACTTTAAAATTTAAATGACTATTTAAGAGGTGGAAATATGATCTACAAATTAAATTGGGTTAATTATTGTTGAAACCAAATTAAAGTTAAAATTTTAGGTCACCCCAATGAACTAAGGTATAACCTTGGAGATATATTGGGTTTTTATTTTAACTTCACCCTTTTAATATAGCAATTGATTTAAATATAACTATTTTGGAATTTTATAACCACGGGTAATAATTACGTTGGTTGTTAAAGAAACCGGGATCGGATATGGGCATACTCTCTGTCGATACCAAAAACCACTTTAACAACCGTGTACACGGTGGAGATTCCAGAATGAAGTAGGATGGTGGTGACGTTTCCATTGAGGTAAATACGTGGACCCGACTCCCGTGTGTTGGCATAAGGTGGCTAAAATAGGAGCGATCGACGGATTAATGAGGTAGCACCTCTGATCGGACGCACATCTTCGTATGCCATTCTATTACTTTGTGATTGTTTGGTGTGCACCTTTGATATGGGAGTGTTGTTCGACGTGGACGGTAGCTGCGCGCTATGCGTTACCACCGGTCCGGAAGCGTAATTGGTATATCTACCCTGGCATTGCCTAGTTGTGCCGTGTCACCTACCCTATCGCGCCTTATACGATTTTGGTTTTGTACCATACCTATGGAGTGCCCTCTGACGACGCCCATTCCGGGGGAGATTACGGTACTGTATGGACTATGGGAATATATTAATGTGTTAAGGTGGAAAATGTAAAGCCTTAACGCTATTTTAAAGTAAGTTTATTTTACTCATAGACACTATTATAATAGCGAAATATTATTACATAGTAAATAGTTTAACGGATCCTTAGAGGATGGGCGGTCCCAAGCATCCTCTAAGTTACTAGCTTTATATTACAGTACACTTGAATTTGCTTACACTGTATAAGTATGTATGTCCCGACTCGAGTGTTTATGTTTTATTTTACCTCGGGTCAGTCGGAGTTGCAGTTCAATCTTCATCTCGGAGCTAGGATTTCTGTAGATCACTTTTCAAGCTGCGGGCAAACTTTCCTTCCAGTTCTTTATCTAAATTTTGAAATCAAGACTATTGGATATTTCGAATGTTCTATTGATGATTTAAACTATATTTGGAATTAAAGACTATGTAATTTTTATTTGTGGGAGACGATTTATGGTGGCTTCATGAACCACTAAGTAATTTTTTATTCCGCTGCGAGTTTTTTGATATCTATGTCTGTGATTCTGTGATTTGATTTCATTTGCTCCTAATTTATTTACAATCTATTGTTTTGAACTATTCAAGCTTGGCATGATTTAAATTTATCATCGAATTTGAATGGTACAAAATAGTGGGTCGTTACAGTAGGGATCAGGGCTTTGTGTTCGTCGACGGAATTTCTATCGGTTTAGAAAACCGTCGAACGAATTTTGAAATAAAAATAACCACAAGCGCACGGTGTACGAATGTAGCACGCGCCGAATACGGGTCGATCCACAGGGAATTGATGATTTTAAAATTCTATTCAATCAAATTATACCGAAGTCGAGAGTGAATAGCTAGAAATGTAAGAAACTAGCAAAAGAAAATGATAAAAATATGAGAGTTAAAAGAACAATTTAGAGATAAATCCACTCTCCAGATCATATAAATCAACAAAATGAAGTTATGATCTCTCGTTTCTTGTCATTAGTGAATTAGTTGATGTGCTTATCATAAGTATGGTATATTTATGCTATTAATTAGCTCAATATAAACCATCAAACTATAACACAACCACTAATACACATTTAACTCTCATGAAATATGACAATAAAGTTGAAATAAAAATCTATTTTAAACATAGCCTATTAACTATTGTTTAGAAATATAGGCTATCAAATTTCAATTTCAACATTCACTTCTTTGCCATAATCATATTTAGATGAAGAGGCAATTTGTGTTATGTTTGTTTAAGCATAGCTTATTTGTTATGAACAACATAGACTATCAAATTCAAAGCTAAACAACATCATCAAACCACTTCAAGTGTTTCCATTAAAGCACAAAAAGAGAGCATAAACATCAAAATATTGCATCTACATACTAGAGAGCTTCATTACCCCTAAATTGTAGGGATTAAGCTCTCATATTTGTTATCAAATCAACAAATGTAGAAAGCAACATGAAATCAAAAAGAAAGGAAAATGAAAGGTAATGGAAAAGACAATCTTAATCCCCCATTAAGTGTACATGAAGCCATTAACTTCAAAAGCATGTGCATTAGCCTTTAATTTGTACATTAAGGTAGGTGGGTAGGTGGGGTCCTCCATGTTCTTCACTTTGAATTATTTCCATCTTCATTCCTTTGTATTAATTTTATGCATGCATATCTTCATGAAACCACTTCTTTTTGAGATCAAATTTCTACAAAAATATATACAAATTTTCAATTAATTTTTCTCAAAGAAATGTATGCACAAAAATGACCGTTTTGCCCATATATGAAGATGAATATGTGACAATTTGGAATAATTTGAATTTTTGGTTTAAAAAGGTTAAAATACCCGATATGATCATTTATTTAATTCAAATAGATTAAATATGGTGGTAAAAATATGCACATTTACGTGCATATCAAATACCCCCACACTTATCTTTTTATTCGTCCTCGAATAAAGGAAAAACCAAGATAAATCTGTTTTCGTAGGAAGCACGATTGCATTGAGCATATGCAACAAGCCCTTAAACCTCTAGGTGTCCCCAGTAGGACGAGTGTTGTCTCGTGAGGGTTTTCAGCGGATACTACCCACAAAATCCAAATGCAGGATGAAAATATTTACAAATGCAAGATTTATTTACAAAGAGATGAATGCAAGTTTTTGAAATATTTACAAAATTAAGGATTTATTTTTAAATCGACTCAGATAAGTTAAATATTGGTTTTGGTCATTACCTTGAAATTTTAAGTCATTTACTTGTCAAATTTCCAACAAAAATCAAGTTATCATAACAAATAGACAATAGTTTTACTTGTTGTTTCGGTTGATAACAAAGTGTAATTATAAAGTGGATCCTTAGTTGATTATAAAAGTTTATCAAAGTGGTATTTTCATTTCTTTTCAATAACAAATCAAATCAAATAAGTAAAAATAGTGCTAGGATTTCAATTGCTTGCTCTCTCATTATTTGCAAGAAAAATTACACACCTAGCTCAGGTAAACTGAGGCCAGATATACCACCCATGCACTGCCTTTCGGGCTTATGTGAGGGGAGTACAGAGCATGGCGAGTGCACACACTTTCGTGTATACACCTATCGACCGTAGGTGGTTTTTATTATGTTTGTTTTTTTTACATGTGTTCCATACATGCATAACCACAAGGACTTTTAAATGAGCATGAAAGCACATAATCAAAGATTCCAAGTAATTCACCATTGCATAACCGTGAGGACTTTTAAATGAGAGTGAATACTTGGATGTTATTATTTTTTTTATTTTTTTTATTTTTTTTAAGAGAGAGAGAGTTTTGCAAAATCATCTTAGCAGCATTTAACTAAGAAGACAAAAAAAATATTATATCCTTGTGACAACCCTGTATTTTTTTTTTATATATTTTAATTATTTTGATTTAAAAAAAACTTATTTTACTTATTTTAAATGATTAAATTTTATTACTTAAATATAAATCTTGATTTTATATGAAATTATAATTCCAAACTTGTGTAATTTGAATATGTTCCTGAAATGTTGATTTTGGTCAAAATAGTCAAACTTTGACTTTTGACTTAAAATTTTAAAAGTTTAAAATTATAAATTTTATCTTTTATTATGAAATTACATAAAATTCTAAGAACACCACTTTTCGTTTCGTTGAAAACGGAGTTAAAATGTAAAAGTTATGTACATTTCAATTTCTAGTATAATTTGTTTTATTGTGCAATTTTGCCTATTTTAAATTTTATAAATCATATTTTTATTTCTTATATTTCTTTTAATATGGGTAGATATGTTAATTTATGTATATTTTCATCTCTAAATATTTTAAAAATAATAATAGGATTTTTCTAAAATTTACTATGATGATTTCCTATTTTTAAAAGGCTGTTTCCTTTTTCTGCTATTTTCTTCGTCTAAACTATATTTTAATTAAAATTTATTTATTTATTTTGTGAATTCATTTTATTTTGTGTTCTTATCTTTATTTATAAATAGTTTTAAGTACATAAAATTTTTTCCAAGTTCATTTCACTTATTTTTCATATTTTCAGGACTAGTTGTAAATTTTGCTGTTTTATTTAATTAAACTATATATAATTAATAATTTATTTATTTATTATTGTTTATTTACTAAATTTTCGTATTTTTATCTGGATTTATATATATATTTCAGTTATTTAAAATTAAAAAGAATTTAGTGGAAATTTGAAAGGTTTTGTGACTCTTTAGTTGCTTAAGTCTCTTTGTTTTCCCACCTTTTCATTTTCTAACTCTTGCATTCAATTGAGGCCAACCATATCTCATTTCTTTCAGCTGATCACATATCATTTGCACGTAAACAAATGTCCACCTTCATCTCCTAAAAACTCACGGCACTTCAAAGAAAAATATGGCTTCCATTCTCCTCTCATCTTCTTCTTTTTTCCATTTGTTTGCCTTGATTTTTGCCCTGCTTCTTCATGCTTTGCTCAGCCTAACCTCTCCACCATCAGCTCCACCATCTCCTCCACCATCTACAGCAGCTCCTCCTCCCCCTCCTCTGACATTAACCAAGTTTTGCCCATCCATTGAGGTTAGCATCACAAACTTTGCACCAAACCCCTTGAAATTGCCTAGCCTAGCCATATACTCCACTATCTCCTTCATATCTTGCCTTGGCCACCTCCTATTGTTCCACCACCACCACGATACAACCTTTGACCCTCCACCTACCCACTGTCCAGACCTGAACCAGATCAGGCCGTGGCCTCCCCATGTTGAAAACTCCACAAAAATTGCAAGCAAACCCTTAAAACTAGCCTAACCGAGCCTTAATGCCAATATCCTTTCACATACTCCTCTTGGCCACCCCTAGAACCACCACCACCAGCAACCACATGACCTTTGGGTGCTGCTATACCATCACTCTCCACTGTCTAGATCTGGAGTAAGTATAGCCAGCCCAAGTGTGCCATAGGTCGAGCCAAATATGGACCAAAATCCTTGTTTATGCCTTGTAGTCATAGTTTCATGTACACATACCTTTGCACCATCATCAAATCCATGATACGCTGACCTGTTGCATCCAAACCTGATCCAAAACCATTCCATTACAGTGCTTTTCCAGTCCATAGCTGAAGCATACAAAGGTGAATGCAAGTGCAAAAGTTCTAGCTTTGAATTGTGTACTTATTCCTAGCATTGTTTTGTAATATCTTGGTTTATAATTCATGTTTGTTATTGTTTGTTTGATTTGTATTCAAGGGAATTAATCCTTGGCTCCTCCATTCGTATTTGTGTCGTGCTTTTGTGCTTGTGTAGATTCCGTTCGTGAAATTCGTTGTTGTGTCTCCAGCTCAAACCGGTGAGTTATTCTCACCAGATAATCTGTACCTATATAACTGATAAACCGACACCATTTGAATCTGTAAATGTATTGCATCATGTTATAACTGCTATATTATGATCATATGATGTTTACACCTGTTATTACACCTGTTATATCGCTTGTTACTGTTTATTACGCTATTCTGTTTATTTATATCAGTTTATCACACTGCAAGTTCCCTTTTGATTAGAATCACTATGGGTTGAAATGATATATACCCGAACGGACTTTGGAATAAGGGAAAATTGTTATGGGCTGAAATGATAGGCCTGAATGATTTTCAAATCATTTATTTAACTTGGGATTGCGGGTTTGAAATGATAAAACCCGGATTTTTCTTTTTAAACTGCGGATTGAAATGATACATATCCGTATCACTTTACCTAGCGTAGAAAATTATATATAGACCCGTAGTTAATATATGTTTTCCTAAAATCTTTAAAGTTATTTTAGAAATGTAAATATTATATTATTTTGATTTAAATATAATTAAAAAGTAATTTTGTAAAATATTATTGATTTTATGAATAATTGTAAGTGAATTGAATTAATGGAAAAGTTAGAAATTTTGAACGTAAGTTATTTTGGAAAAATTGATTTAATTATAATTGGAAATTTAATTGAATATGAATTTATGATAATTTGAATATAAATTGAATTTAAAGTGATTTTATATCATATTAATGATTTTTAATAAAGCTGAAATGTGAAATGAATGAATATTTTAAGTTGAAATTTTGAAATATAACTAAAATTGGAAATTTATGAAATTGACTTGAAAGGGAAATTTTAGTTAAGTAAATAAAAATAAAAATAAGTTATATTTTAGAATTTTAACATAAATGTTAAGTTGAAATTTAATGTAGTGAATCTAAAATTGAACATTGCATTTTGATAAGTGAATTATTATTAAAACTTGATTTTTGAATGGAAATTTAACTTTATAAAATCATGAATTTGAGGAAAATTAAATGATGTTTATAAATGTGAAATGTATGATTTTATAAGTTAAAAAATGTTTTAAATAAAAATATAATTGGTTGAGAAATTTTATTGAATATTTGAAGTTAATTTACTGCATTTTTGAAATTCTATTAATTACAATGTGAATGATATTACAGCATTGTAAATGCTGTAGTTGACGATAATGAACTAAAAAGCTAAATTGAATTAAAAGCTATTATAGAAAATTTTTGTAAGTGCTATAATTTTTGAATTTAACTAAGTTTATTTGAAATTTAAGTAAACCCTATTACAACATTTTAAAATGTTGTCTTTTGTTAAAGTGAACTGTTTTGAATGTATTTTTCCGTAGCATTTTCTAAATGCCACGAAAAGTGAATCTTTACTGTTTTAATAAACTTAAGTGAATAAATGAACATTGAAAGTTGAAAATTTTGGAAGTTTAATAATTTAATTATTAAACATAATAACTTCATTTTAGTGATTAAAAATGATTTTTGGAATATAAACTGTTTTGAAATATGAATTGAAATGGTATTTTGAATTGAATAAAATGAATAATGATATTGAAATGAATGTGGTTGTGAAAAGAGATGATATTTTGATATATTAAATGATTGAAATGTGGTTTCGAAAAGATATGATATATTGAAATGATTTGAAATGAAGTTTTGAAAGATATGATATTCTGGTATATATTAAATGATTTGAAGATGAAGTTTTGAAAGTTATGATATTTTGAAATTAAGACGATTTGAAAATGAAGTTTGAAAGATGTGATGTTTATGTATTAAAAATGATTTGAAATGACTTGATAATTATTTTGATAAATATTGAATTTGGAAGATATAATGTTTATGTATTAAAAATGATTTGAAATGACTTGATAATTATTTTGATAAATATTGAATTTGGAAGATGTGATGTTTATGTATTAAAAATGATTTGAAATGACTTGATAATTACTTTGATAAATATTTGAATTGAAAGATATGGTATGATGATATATTGAAATGGTTTGGAAATGATTTAATCTTTATTTTGATAAAGATTTGGGTTGAAATGATATTTTATTTTGAAGTATAAAATATGTTTTAAAGTTAAAACTACGGGTTATAATAACGATTGGTTGTTAAAGAGACCGGGATCGGATATTGTCTTATAGCCGGCCAATACCGAAAACCACTTTAACAACTGTGTACGCGGTGGAGATTCCAGAATGAAGTAGGATGGTGGCGACGTTCTCGAGGTATATTACGTGGACCCAACTCCCGTGAGTTGGCATATATGACTAAAACAGGAGCTATACCGGGCTACACAAAGGGTCGCACCCTTTCATCGAGCATGCTCCATCGGAAACCATTCTATTACTTTTGTGATTCGATTCGGTGGCGCCACATTTGATTCGGGGGTATTGTTCGAGGTGGGCGGAAGCTGCTGGCTTGCCGTCACCACCGGTCCGGGAGTGCAAACGGTGTATCCACCCTGGCATTGCCTCGCGTGCCGTGTCATATCCTTATATCGAGCCCACTACGATTTTGGTTTTAAAGATCCGACAGCGTTAAGGTTCACCATCCCCTTAACGCTATTTTCTATATGATTATACTTTACTGATTAGACACTACTGTATATAGCGCAATATACTGCATAGTAAATAGTTTAACGGATCCTTAGAGGATGGACGGTCCCAAGCATCTTCTAAGTTACTTGTACCTTTACTACAGTTCACTTGAGTTGGTTTACATTGTATAAGTATGTATGTCCTGACTCGAGTGTTTGTATTTTTATTTACGCTCGGGTCAGCCTGAGTTATTCACAGATTTGGATTTCCACTTTCTGGAGATTGGAATCGCTGGAGATTATCTACTTGTCATGTTTATCTTTTGAAACCTGTTGTTCCTTTCAGCGCTTGTATTAGTTGACTTCTACGAAGTGAGACTTCTTTTGTACCTTATTTCCTGTATTGTATTTTATGTAACTCTGATATTTTTATATAGTAGCTTCATGAACTACTATTTCTTTTGCTTCCGCTGCACTATTATTACTCTGTGTCTGTGATTCTATGATTTTTATTTACTGTATATTCTGAGATTTGCCAAATTTTTATTTACAACGCGGTATTTTGAGCAATTTAATTCCGGCATGAGTGTCTACCTATACACTTATAATGGATGCGAATGGTGGAAAATACCACGGTTGTTACAATCCTTTATTTTAAATCAACCACTTTTTAAAATAAAGATTTTCAATTAGGATATACTTCATAATTAACACGTATGAATCTTCCTATATACTAGTTAAACCATTATTATTTGTAATCAAATTTCATTTTTATTTTTGTTTAGACAAATAAATTTCCAAAAATTTCAATTTAATAAACCAAAGCCATAAATTTATCTTATAGTGTTTCTTTTAAAAATAAATCAAAAGAAAATTTGTTTTTGGGATTATTTTTTTAATTTTTTTTTTGATTTTGTGATTTTAAAGTGAAAATAAACCATGAAAAAAAATAAAAAATGAAGATGAGTCTCCCCCCCACACTTGATTTTAACTGTGTCCCCACAGTCAACCCAAGTGAAAGGGATGTTTATTATTATTTACATGAAAATGAACGGTATTTACACGAGATCAGAAAGTATATTGTCACAAAGTAAATGAAATGGTCTTCCAAAAACCGATTCATTTGTCTCGTCGAGTATACGAGACACAGCTTAAGCTCGAAAAACCAAATCGTAAAAGATTTCGAAGTTGAGTGTGGATTTGGAAAAACGAAAGTCATTTTATTGAAAATTGTATGAGTTGTTTTAGTTTCGATGATTTTTGGGGTTGATAAAACAAATTGATTGAAATTCAAGTTTATTTTCACCAAATTGAAGTTCAAACTTATCATTGAAAACTTCTTCAAAATTATCGATTTCAAAATCAAAACGATGATCGAAATTTTCCCCTTTAGAATTCAACAACTCATTTTCAAAAAGTCCATCAAACTCATGTTCGTTAAATTCGACTTCCTTTGTTGGATTATCAACAACTTCATCGTGTAAATGGAGTTTAAAATTCAAAGTTGTCGTATTCAAGTTTTCAGAAAAACGAAGATCGAAGATTAAATCAAATTTCGCATCCTCAAAAGAATTGAAATCAAACTTAATTACCGTATTTTCAACAACTTGATTAAGATCTTCATTATCAATTTCAAAAGTTGTCATTTGAAAATCATCGATTTGGGTAAAAGATGGATTATGGTTTGACTCGTCACACATTGAAATTTGATTTTGTTTCTCACGAAAATTTTCCAATGTTTTAATCAACAAATTTGTGTGATCATCATAAATTTCATTCATTTGCTCAACAAAGTCAAATTTGTGATTATTAACTTGAAATTTTTCGATTTGGACTTGTTGAGAACAAGAATTGTCAATTTCGATAAACGGTAGATTATTATTTGATTCTTCGCAAGTTGAGATTTGATTACGATTTTCACGAAAAGTTTTGTATTTTTCAAGTAATAAATCCCTGTTATCTTTTTACATTTGGTCAAAAAAAATCAAATTCATGGTTATTAATTTGAAAACTTTCATTTTGAATTTGTTGAGAACCAAAGTTTTCGATCGTATCATTATTGAAACAATTCCCATTGCCAAAATTATTTGAAAATTGATTTACATTTTCGTCTTTATTTTGAAATTCATCTTGAAACTCGAAATTGAATTGGCATGGGTTACACTCGAAATCATTTGAATTTTGAAGTGAATTCAAATTTTGATTATTTTGAAAACCTTGATTCGAGTTATAGCACAAATATGAATTGCACCACTCATTCATCTCTTGATTTTGTTGTGTAGCGATTTCAAGTAAAGATGAAACACTATTTTCAAGATTTGAAGCTTGGTCATCGTTTTGAAAATTTTGTGGTTCAAAATTCAAATCGTTTAAAGAATAGTTGTCGTTAAAATATCCACACGAATTTGGAGTGAAATCATATGGATTATATTGATTTTCGCGACTATTGTAAACTTCACGTAAGTGGGGAAACTCGGACATTTTCAAGAATGTTTTTGTGTTTTTTTTTTGGTAAAAGAAAAATATTTACAAATGGAATTTATTTTTCAAAAGGGAAATTAATTTTTTGGTTTTTCAATTTTTTTTAAAAGTTTTTTTTTTTGAATTTTTTATTTTAATTGTTTTTTTGGATTTTTGGAATTTTTATTTGAAAATTTTCAAAGGAAAAGGGGAAAAAACTAAGTTAAGAAATATTTATAATTTTTTTAGTTTTGGATTTTGAATTTTATTGTTTTTTTTTAAAATATGCATGAACTAATGCAACTAAATGAATGCAAGGTTAATGACAAATGATTTATCCTAAGTTAACCCAAAATTATATAATCACAAATTGTCTTAAATCAACAAGATAATTCTCAGTCAGGTAACAGACAGGATTTATCGGTGCACCACGAATCACCGTAGCAATGCAGCCGAAGGTTTAAGTACCTTCAGAGGAACAACCACTATAATATTTACGAATCACCGTAATATTTATAAATGGTTATTACTCTGCCGTAGCCTAGACACCGAGAAATTAAATTGTCGAAAAAGGACAAATTGTCAACATACAATTTAGTGTTATTGATTTCTAACCGTTATTATTAATCAAAATCTAAGATGAAATGCAAAGCAGAAATTAAACGTGTATTAACAATGCAACTACAAATGATTTTTGTTTTTATTTGTTTGTTTTTTTTTGAAATTTTTTTATATATAAATTCAAATGCAAGCATTCAACAATGCAACTAATAAAAACAAGAGATATATACAATGCAAGGCAAACAAAACAAAAAAAAAAAAACTATTAGCAAGCAGGCAATTTTTTTTTGGCAGCAGTCGTCCTTTTGAAATTCTGCTTTGGCAACCTGAAATATAAAACAAGAATATGTACAATTTTTTTGTTTTTGTTTTTGTTTTTTTTTGAAAGGAAACTTAAAAGTAGGGTTTTATTTTTAATGTCAAAGAAGAAGGTAAATCAAAGAAAAACAAAACAAGTGAAAACAAAAGGAACAAATTGAAAAAAACACTAATCGAAACTTGTTCTTTTTTTTAGAGAGGAGAAAGATTTAAAACTCAAAGAAATAAAAAAAAAGAATAAATAATAAAAAGAAAGAATTAACTCTACAAACAACCCGTCCCAAACATAGATCTACCTGACCCACTTATTAAGCACGCACCCATTCACAAATTCTCCTAGAACTTCTATAATTAAAACTAATTTTGCACATAAAATTTCGAAAATGAAACCGACATTCCACTAATTACGAAATCGACAATCCCAGAAATCACGAGAACGAATTCGAAGGTTGGTAAGTGAATTTGGTTTGGGGATAGTCGCGACTTTAGTTCGACAATGAATTTAGGTGTAGTCGAGGTACTCGGCAGAGGATGTGGTCGAAGTCTTGGAGTAGCGTATCGGTGATGCTTGATGTCGAATTGGATGAAGGCTCAGGTTGTGGTCGGTTGTCGCTTGAAGTTGCGGTCGTAAATTTTGTTTTTTGTTTTTCGTCAATTGGGTTTCGTGATAGGCAGCAGTTCGTGATGGAAGTTGACTGGTGATTGGAGGTTCTGACTTTGATTGTGGTGGAAAGAGGCAGGGCTGTAGTTGTTTGTTCAGTGGTGAGGGGATTGAATGGCCGCAGCACACAGTAATGGGATGGCTGGAGTGTCGCAATTGGTATTGCGGTAGTGGAGATGGATTGTATGAAGTGTGGTAGTGAAATGCTGCAGTTGTGTGATGGATGAGGCAGTAAGGAAGTGGATGTTTATGTGAGCAGTATTCGACCAGGTGAGGATTGAAATTGCAGAGACAGGCAGAGGCTATGAAAATTAAAGATGTTTGATGTGGTCGAGGTGGTTCTGGTGGGGTAGCAGAGGGTAGGTCAGATATGGGAAAGTATTGTCTGCACTGGTGGAGGGAGTATGGTGGTTGTGGAGTGTTGAAGGCAGTAGATGAAGTATGGTTGAGAAATGACGTAGTAGAGAGGAGTTCAGGCAATTGTATGGCAGTGGGATGTAAGTGTGAGGGAAGAAGGTTAGATGGCCTACTGTGTACAGCAGATGGCAATGGGTTGTTGGGCAGTATATGGCAGTGATGTTTGAAGTGAAGGTTGTTGGGCAGTGTTAGTGAAGTGGGAGTGTGTTGTAGCTGTGAATGCTTGCTGGTCTGGTATGGACTGTTGTGGTGAACTGAAGATGATTGTGGAGTTTGCGAGGATGAACTGTGCTATGTCGAGTGAATGAACTGTGCAAGCAGAGGGGTTATAGGAGGAGGAGGATTGGGTAGCAACTGTGTAGCGATTGAGTGAAGGGAGTGATATGGCAATGGATGAAGGTTAGTGTAACAATGAAGTTTTTTGTGAGATGGCAATGAGACAGTGGCGATGAGGAGGGGATGTGCACAGAGGTGGTCGAAGTGCTGCTCTGTGGTGAATAGTTTGTGAGATGTGAAACAGAGCTGAATGGTGGGAAGACAGGGGTTTGGGTGGGTGTTTAATGTGTTTGGAATGATGGCTGTGAAATGATAATGACTGTAAGTGATTGCTGAGGGTATGCAAGCAGATGGTCGGAGGAATGTAATGTATTGTGAGTGTGAAGTATTGGCAGAAGTGAGTGTGATATTTGCAGATGAAGTTTGGGATGGTGATTGCAATCGCAGTAGGCGGTAGAGATGTCGTTGGTTGTTAGTGAACTATTGTAGAATCACTGACATGTTTGTGGTGGATTTGTGGTGCTTGACAGTGGAGGAGCTGAGAGTTGATGGTGAAACTGTGGTTGGCTGTAGGATGTTGGTTGAAGTGTAGAAGGCAAGGAACTTGGTGAAGCAATTGCAGTTTGTAGTGGTACAAAGCAAGCAAGATGTTGTGACTGAGAGTATGGTAATATGCAGAGAAGTAGGGAATGGCTGTTGTTTTGTGAAAAGGGGAATCTGTTGGCTCAGTGCACAGTGCACAATGAACAGTGAGGCAGAGAGGCAAAGAAAAATTGTAAACAAAATGAAATTTGTAAATGAAGAAGAAATAAATTTTTTTTGTTTTTTTTGTTTTTGTTTGGAAATTGTGATTGTTTTTTTTAATCTATATATATCACCAAATGCAAATGGAAATTAAAAGAAAACAAGCACACAAAAATCACATAAACACAAAACAAGTTTTTTTTTAAATGCAAAGAAACACACAAAAGTTACACAAAAATAAAATCAAAATAATTCGAAGAATAGAAAATAAATTCAAAACAACTCCCCGACAACGACGCCAAAAACTTGTTCGTCGACAGAATTTCTATCGGATTAGAAAACCGTCGAACGAATTTTGAAATAAAAATAACCGCAAGAGCACGGTGTACGAATGTAGCACGCGGCGAATACGGGTCGATCCACAGGGAATTGATGATTTTAAAATTCTATTCAATCAAATTATACCGAAGTCGAGAGTGAATAGCTAGAAATGTAAGAAACTAGAAAAAGAAAATGATAAAAATATGAGAGTTAAAAGAACAATTTAGAGATAAATCCACTCTCTAGATCATATAAATCAACAAAATGAAGTTAAGATCTCTCTTTTCTTGTCATTAGTGAATTAGTTGATGTGCTTATCATAAGTATGGTATATTTGTGCTATTAATTAGCTCAATATAAACCATCAAACTATAACACAACCACTAATACACATTTAACTCTCATGAAATATGACAATAAAGTTGAAATAAAAATCTATTTTAAGCATAGCCTATTAACTATTGTTTAGAAATATAGGCTATCAAATTTCAATTTCAACATTCACTTCTTTGCCATAATCATATTTAGATGAAGAGGCAATTTGTGTTATGTTTGTTTAAGCATAGCCTATTTGTTATGAACAACATAGACTATCAAATTCAAAGCTAAACAACATCATCAAACCACTTCAAGTGTTTCCATTAAAGCACAAAATGAGAGCATAAACATCAAAATGTTGCATCTACATACTAGAGAGCTTCATTACCCCTAAATTGTAGGGATTAAGCTCTCATATTTGTTATCAAATCAACAAATGTAGAAAGCAACATGAAATCAAAAAGAAAGGAAAATGAAAGGTAATGGAAAAGACAACTATTCTAATTGCATAAAGGAAAATCTACACTGCTTGCATAAAAGGAAATGAACATGTAATTAAAAAGAAACAATAATTAACATTGCATAAAAAAAAGAATTACATAAGAGAAGAAGTGGCTAAGTAGCCATGGAAAGAAAGAGAGTTTTGATTTATTTTTTAAACTAAAACTAACTAACTAAGAGTAAGATGGCTACACGAAACATAAGGGGTATTTATACAAGTTAGAAACCCTAATGCATATTTTTGGGGAGTACCCAAAATGCCCCTTAGGAAGTGTGGAGGCCAAGTAATCATTAACATGTCTTAATCCCCCATTAAGTGTACATGAAGCCATTAACTTCAAAAGCATATGCATTAGCCTTTAATTTGTACATTAAGGTAGGTGGGTAGGTGGGGTCCTCCATGTTCTTCACTTTGAATTATTTCCATCTTCATTCCTTTGTATTAATTTTATGCATGCATATCTTCATGAAACCACTTCTATTTGAGATCAAATTCCTACAAAAATATATACAAATTTTCAATTAATTTTTCTCAAAGAAATGTATGCACACAAATGACCGTTTTGCCCATATATGAAGATGAATATGTGAAAGTTTGGAATAATTTGAATTTTTGGTTTAAACAAGTTAAAATACCCGATATGATCATTTATTTAATTCAAATAGATTAAATGTGGTGGTAAAAATATGCACATTTACGTGCACATCACTTTGGTTTAACCATAGTCTAAGGAACAAAAACTCATTAGAGATAGGGTAGAAATACCCTAGAATGAGTGAAGTCAGATCTAGAATCCTTTCCTTGTGAGAGAACGTATTTTAAAGTATAAAATAAATTTTAAAGGGTTTTTCAAAGAGGTATTTCGATATTAAACTTTCTTATTTGAAAAAAAAAAATCCAACTACTTCCTCCATTTCTCCACCTTATATAAATTAGGTCCTTTGTTGAATACCTTTCTAATGGTCTTTATCTTGTCTAATCTATATTTTCCTATATATTTTTCCTCTATCCTTAAATTCATTCTTGATTTCTGAGGATGAATCGAGGAAATAACAGAGGTAGGGGACGAGCTGATGCCCCAGCTCCTCCACCCGCTGCCCCTGTTAGATTTACTAAGCTGTGCAAAGATTATACCGAGCTTGGTGGCACTAAGTTCACGGGGTATGAATCCATAATAGAAGCTCAACAGTGGTTGAGAGACTTGGAGAGAATCTTCTCCTGTCTCGAAATCACAAATGCCTAGCAGAGGCAATTGGCGGCCTGACAGATGAAAGGAGCCGCTTTGAATTGGTGGCTGTCAATTACTGCTCACACCAATGAGGCTGACATCACCTGGGAGCAATTTAGGTATCTTCTTCGGTTGTCCAAATTTAGGTTAAAATTCCTCATTTTCGAAATTTCTCTTATCCCTCTTATCGTGCTTTAGGGAGGCCCTTTTCGTCAAATGGATGCCCAAAGCGGGCAAGTCTCAGCTATATCGAGACTTTATGGATTTGAAGCAGGGCGATATGTCCTTCACGGAATACGAGAGAAAATTTAATGAGCTCTCGCAATATGGTCTGAATTTGATAGACAACCCGCTTAAGAAGAACGAGAAATTTATCGTTGGTGCTCGCCTCGAGTTCCACGATCGATTTATTACCCACGTACATGGTACGTTTACAGCTCTGATGGACATGGCTTTCCGGTATGAGAACCCTACCTCTAGGGCCACTCCAGCTACCCATTCTGCACCATCTCAGTCTTCTGGAAATTCCAAGAAAAGGAAGTCCAACTTCTACCGTCATAAGAGGAATAGGACTCCAAGGCTTGGATCATCGTCTTCGTCATCCCAAAGGGAGCCTGTGGATCTATCTACCATTACTTGCTACCGATGCGACCAGAAAGGACACTACGCTAATAATTGTCCTACTTTGGGTGCTTCTATTCCACCTCCTTCTCAGTTGGCTAGACGAGACCTCTGTCACATCTGCCTTCAGCCGGGACACTTCAAGAAAGATTGTCCTACCTATAAGAAGGGCACGACATCAGGAATCTTTGCGGTGACTTCTGCATCCTTCCCAGCCCCACAGCCCGCACCTGCACCTGCTCCAGCTCCTAGGGATTCTCAAGGTATACTTTAAGGTTCTTTTACTTTGTTTAAATCTCCTGTTCGTGTTTTATTCGATACCGGTGCTTCCCATAGTTTCATCTCGTCGGATCTCTGTAATAAATTTGAGCATCTCCTCTCTCCTGAATTTTCTTCTGTACCTTTATGTTTTTCAAACCCCATTGGTGGTCCTGCGAACCTTAGTAAAGTTTGTAGGGATGCGAAACTCTTCCTTGGAAATTTTCGATTCACTGGTGATTTCTATGTTCTGGGGTTTGACGCTTTCGATCTATTGCTTGGAGGTGACTGGTTGGATAAGCATGATGCCCATATTTCCTGTAGTGCCCGGACTGTCTCACTTGTAGGTGATAAGGGCGATTCTTTAGTGATTCAGTGTAACTTACCCCAGGAGTTCGCTGGTAGCTTCATTTATTCGCTCGATGCTTTCCCTGATGATATCCATTCGACTCCTGTGGTCAAACTTTTTCCCGACGTATTTGGTGAAGTCACTTCCTTACCTCCAAAGCGGGAGATTGATTTCTGCATCGACCTCATCCCTAGAGCACGACCTGTAGTTTTTCCACCCAGAAGAATGGCACCCAGAGAGAAGGTGGAATTAAGGAGTCAAATTCAAGACTTGTCCTCAAAGGGTCTAATCAGACCGAGCTTTTCTGAGTGGGGAGCAGCAGTGGTTTTCTCACCAAATCAGATGGTTCTCTCCGGATGTGTGTTGATTATAGGGAGCTAAACAAGCTTACTATGAAAAACAGATATCCTATGCCCCGCATCAATGATATGTTCGATCAACTCTATGGAGCAACTGTTTTCTCTCAGCTTGATTTAGCCACAGGTTTCCACCAGCTTAGGGTTGTTGAGGAGAGCATTCCTATAACTGGTTTCCGTACTGAGAACGGGTTTTTTGAATGGCTTGTTATGCCTTTTGGCCTGACGAACGCTCCTGCCTTCTTCGTCGATTTGATGAATCGTGTCTTTCGTGATGTGCTTAATAAATTTGTTCTAGATTTTATTGATGATATCCTTGTGTTCTCCAAGTCTGAGGAAGAGCATAAATCTCACTTGAGCTTTGTGTTGGGGACTCTTAGGAGTCACCAGTTAAAAGCTAAGTTCTCTAAATGCCATTTCTGGGAAGAGGAAGTCCGATTTATCGGACATATTGTCTCTAGTGAAGGAGTCTCTGTTGACCCAGTCAAGATCGCTGCGATCAAAGATTGGGAAGAACCCAAGACTCCTACTGTTATTCGTACTTTTTTGGGCCTTGCCGGTCACTATCGGAGATTCATTGAGAACTTTGCTCGGATTTCTGCACCTCTCACTACTCTAACTCGGAAGAATGCTAAATTTATTTGGAGCGATAAGTGTAAAGCAGCATTCCAAGAGTTAAAGGATAAGCTTACTTCCGCACCATTGCTTAACGTTCCGAATGGAAATGGGAGATTAACGGTATTCACCGATGCTTGCCGAGAGGGATTGGGAGCAGTATTAATGCAAGATGGGAAGGTAATTGGCTATTCTAGTCGTCAGTTGAAGACCCATGTGGCTAATTATGCTGCTCACGATTTAGAATTGCTGGCTGTTGTCTTTGCGCTAAAGCTTTGGAGACATCATCTCTTGGGGGATAAATTTGACCTTTTCACTGATCAACAGTCTTTGAAATATATCTTCATTCAGAAGGATTTAAATCAGAGGCAAGTTCGGTGGCTCGAGTTTCTTGCTTCTTACGATCATTACATCAACTATACCCCTGGAAAAGCTAATGTTGTGGCAGATGCGTTGAGTAGAAAAAAGTCCTTATTGTGTCAGATTTTTGTTTCTTCTCCCCTTTTGGATCGTATCAAGGCTAAGCAAGACGAGGATAGGATCCTCAGATTAATTAAGGAGAATGTTCGTAGCCGGGTGGGTGGTAGTAGTCTTGATGGTAGTGGAGCTCAGATTGATGATAAAGGGATTTTAAGGATTAATAATCGGATTTGTGTCCCAAATGTTGATGGTTTAAGACAGGAATTACTTCGGGAACATCATCAATCCCGACTTTCCATCCATCCTGGCGTAGCAAAGATGTATCAGGATTTAAAGAAACTTTATTGGTGGAAGGGTATAAAACGTAATGTCTCTATCTTTGTGAGTAGATGTGCGACTTGTCAGCAAGTCAAGGCAGATCATCAGAAGACACCGGGTTTGTTGCAGCCTCTGGAGATTCCAAATTGGAAGTGGGAGCAAGTTTCTACGGATTTCATCGATGGTTTACCGAGATCTAGGAAGGGAAATGAGAGCATATGGGTTATCGTAGATAGACTGACTAAGTCCGCACATTTTATTCCAGTCAAGGCTACTCGTACGGGTTTGGGCTTATCTGAGATCCATATGAGGGAGATTGTTTGCCTCCATGGTGTTCCCCTAAGCATACTTTGCGATCGAGACCCCATCTTCACTAGTCAATTTTGGAAAGCTTTCCATGAATCCTTGGGTACTCGTCTGAATCTGAGCACTGCTTACCACCCACAGACAGACGGTCAAACAGAAAAGGTAAATCAGATTCTAGAGGATCTTCTTCGTGCCTGTATTTTAGATTATGGAGGATCTTGGGAAGATCATCTCCATCTTATGGAATTCACCTATAACAATAGTTATCAGGTATAAATTCCAATCCTCTATTCTTATCTTATCTTAATTCCCTATCTATCTCATTCTATCTTTTTCAGGCTAGTCTTAAGATGTCCCCTTTTGCTGCTCTGTACGGACGTCCTTGTAGATCTCCGTCTTGCTGGATTGAATCCGGAAATCGTTTAGTTCTCGGTCCTGAGATGATTTTGGAAGCTTCGGAAAAGGTTGAAGAGATAAAGAGGAGGTTAAAGATCGCTCAGGATAGACAGAAGAAGTATGCGGATCGTCGTAGAAGAAGCTTGGAATTCGCTGTCGGTGATCTAGTTTTTCTTAAGGTTTCCCCATTAAGAAATGTGGTTCGGTTTGGGCGGAGAGGGAAGCTTACTCCTAGGTTCATCGGTCCGTTCCGCATCTTGGAAAGGATTGGATCTCTTGCTTATCGACTGGATTTACCCGAGAAATTTGCTGGAATACACAATGTGTTCCATGTATCCCACCTTCGTCGTTGTCTTCACGATCCATCTCTTGTTATCCAGTCTACTGCTCTTGATAGTTTGGACATCGAGCCTGACCTAACTATTGAAAGGAAGCCGCTTCGTATCATTGATCGAGGTACGAAATAACTACGAAGAAAATCTATCCGACTGGTCAAAGTGCAATGGAGTGCCGATGAAAAAGATTGCACATGGGAGACGGAGGAGAGCATTCGCGCTTCGAATCCGGAATTATTCGTCTAAGGTACTTTGCTTTATTTTCTTATCTTCCTTGTTTTCCTTCTTTCGTTCCTTTTCGAGGATGAAAAGTTCTGAGTGGGGGAGAGTGTAACAGCCCAAGATTTTGACAAACACTTTATTGTTCTATTTATAAAACCTTGAAATTTATTTAAATATAAATTTTAATTTGACTAAAATCATTTCCCAAAAAAAAATCTGTTTGCCATATGAATAATAAACTCCTAACATGAACCAACGCATTCACTCAATTTTTTTTTAATGTACGTTATTCCTTGCAAATTTTATTACTTGATTTACGCATCTTTTTAATACAGCGAAATTTGTTTTTCCTCTACTGTTTCAAAGTCTAATTTGCATGCAAATAACTAACGTTTCACTATATAAATTCACTTACCCCTCGCGTACAAACTGATTACATGTCGTTTTCCTTTCCCCTCAGTTAGCAACGCAAAATTTATTCCCTGCTCAATTATTTAATGTATAAAATATTTTTTCCAAAAATCCCTTCAAAGAAATAAAGGTACTTGCCGTTTCTTGTAGCAAATCACGCAACCAGGTGAATCAATTTAATTTTAATTCTTGCCTATCTTTTCTCTCCACAAATCACGTATCCCTGATTTATTTAAACCCGTACACAAACTAGTTCATTTGCATAGAAACCTTCTTTCAATTCTTCTCTTGTGCTCTTCAGGTATGGTTACTGGTTTTCTTTTTTCTCTCTCTTCTTTCTTTTGATTTCTTTAAAAAATCACTTTATATTCTTCCATCGGCTAATACTATGATCGGTTACTCCACTGCCTCACTCGAATGCTTGGCCTACACCTTATTTTCCCCTCCAGTGCACAACCGCCTCTCACTCCAGTTGTTAACCTCCCTGACATTTGATGCATCTCCTCGTAGTGGCGGCCAACAAGGAAACCCATGCACAAAGCATACACAGGCCGTGTGCACACAAATTTTCCTCCACGAGCAGATCACTCCATTTTATGGCCAACCCAATGTGGATTAGGATAATGGTCAAGCTGACTCGTGTGCATTTAGAATATGGGCAGGACGAGATGCTAGATCATGAAGAAAATTAAATAGAGTAGAAAGCTGAGCATCTTTTTGCACTTTATCCTCCTTCATGTTTTGGGTCGTTAGTCTCTCCTATGGCGTGCATACTGCATGCGTCCTTTTAAATATATATATATATATATATATATATATATATATATATATATATATTTCACCACCTCTATGTTTCAGTTCTTCTGTTGGTTGCGTGTATGTTTGGGGTTTTAGTCCCTTCAGTTTTGAAGGAAGTTAGATGTTGAGTGCACAGTTCCTCCACTTTTTATCACAACCGATATTGCCTTTGAGTATCCCACTGTGAATCACGTGCATGTATACAAAAAAATAGAGTAGTGTGCATATAGGCCGAACGTAGTGCTTTTGAACCAAATCAATAGGATTTTGGTTGAGCATGATTCACTTTATATTGTTGAAAAATTAGATATATGGTGTGCGTGCGTACATTCATATAAAATTTGTCAGGACGAGCTTCGTTTGTTTTGATCGAGTCGGGTAGTGGAGTGGTGAGCCTACGGGTCAATTGATCTCGTTCGTCACTATTTGTTTCCAAAATTTCGTGGTAAATTTTTCTTAGTTTTGATTTTTATTAATTTGTTTCCTTTTCAAGAATAAAATCCGGTCGCAGCTTCCGCAACAAATTTGATCGTGGTTCTGTGCATTTTCTTTTTCAAAGTGTTATCATCGTTTGAATCAAGTCTTCGACAGCATTAAGGTGCGCATTCCTCACCAGACAAACATACTTGTATATTTGTGAATTAATCACAAGTCTAATTGTAAACTTATTTTATTTAATTTTATCTGCCTGTGATATTAACTTATGATGTTAAACCCCATTATTTAATTGACACATCGTCAGTTGTATTTTCTGTTGTTATATTTTGCAGTTATAGTATTTATTATTATTTACTGTTTAAAAAAAATCACACTGCAAGTTCCCTGAAAAAAAAGATCATTATAGGCTGAAATGATTGACCTGAACAACATATATTTTCATTTATTTATTTAGTCATTTTTAACTTGGGATTGCGGGTTTGAAATGATAGAACCCGGTTTTCTTTGAAATTTACGGATTGAAATGATATAGTATCCGTATCACTTAACCTAGGTTAGAAAATATTATACAGACCCGTGGTTATATATGTGTGTGTGTGTATTTTTGGAAATATTTTTTTTTTAAAATTCTTGTTTAAAATTGGATTTAAATGATCTTTATATGTATAACATTATACCAGTCAAATACGTGAATAATATTTGAAGTTTAAGTATGGGTTAGCTTAAAAATTTGAATTTGTAAAACAAGTGGAATTTAAGTTAAGAAATAAATTATGAATTTGGTATAACTTGAAAATAGAACATTTTTCTATTAATTAAAAAAGTTAGATTTGTAAAATATGGAAATTTAATTTTAACTTGATTTAGAAATGGAAGGCTGTTTTGAAACAAAGGTAAGGGAAGAAATTAATTTAAAATTTGTTTATTTGGATATGGGAATTTAACTAAATTTTTGCACCTGATTTCATTTTGTAAAGTATAAGAGAAGTTAGACATTTATTTATAAAATATACTTTAAAATTTAAATGACTATTTAAGAGGTGGAAATATGATCTATAAATTAAATTGGGTTAATTATTGTTGAAACCAAATTAAAGTTAAAATTTTAGGTCACTCCAATGAACTAAGGTATAACCTTGGAGATATATTGGGTTTTTATTTTAACTTCACCCTTTTAATATAGCAATTGATTTAAATATAACTATTTTGGAATTTTATAACCACGGGTAATAATAACGTCGGTTGTTAAAGAGACCGGGATCGGATATGGGCATACTCTCTGTCGATACCAAAAACCACTTTAACAACCGTGTACGCGGTGGAGATTCCAGAATGAAGTAGATGGTGGTGACGTTTCCTTTGAGGTAAATACATGGACCCGACTCCCGTGTGTTGGCATAAGGTGGCTAAAACAGGAGCGGTCGACGGATTAATGAGGTAGCACCTCTGGTCGGACGCACTTCTTCGTATGCCATTATATTACTTTGTGTTTGTTTGGTGCGCACCTTTGATATGGGATTGTTGTTCTAGGTGGGTGGTAGCTGCGCGCTACGCGTTACCACC
This sequence comes from Allium cepa, assembly GCA_030765085.1. NCBI lineage: Eukaryota > Viridiplantae > Streptophyta > Magnoliopsida > Asparagales > Amaryllidaceae > Allium > Allium cepa. The sequence continues at coordinate 636,693,712 of CM060934.1, read as the reverse complement.
GGTCCGGAAGCGTAATTGGTATATCTACCCTGGCATTGCCTAGTTGTGTCATGTCACCTACCTTAGCGCGCCTTATACAATTTTGGTTTTGTACCATACCTATGGAGTGCCCTCTGACGACGCTCATTCCGAGGGAGATTACGGTACTGTATAGACTATGGGAATATATTATGTGTTAAGGTGGAAAATTAAAGCCTTAAAGCTATTTTAAAGTAAGTTTATTTTACTAATAGACACTATTATAATAGTGAAATATTACTACATAGTAAATAGTTTAATGGATCCTTAGAGGATGGGCGGTCCCAACCATCCTCTAAGTTACTGCTTTATATTACAGTACACTTGAATTTGCTTACAATGTATAAGTATGTATGTCCTTACTCGAGTGTTTATGTTTTATTTTACGCTCGGATCAGCCTGAGTTGCAGTTCAATCTTCATCCTGGAGCTAGGATTTCTGTAGATCGCTTTTCAAGCTGCAGGCAAACTTTCCTTCCGGTTCTTTATCTAAATTTTGAAATCAAGACTATTGGATATTTCGAATGTTCTATTGATGATTTAAACTATATTTGGAATTAAAGACTATGTAATTTTTATTCATGGGAGACTATTTATGGTGGCTTCATGAACCACTAAGTATTTTATTTATTCCGCTGCGAGTTTTCTGATATCTGTGTCTATGATTCTGTGATTTGATTTCATTTGCTCCTAATTTATTTACAATCTATTGTTTTGAAGCTTGACATGATTTAAATCTATCGTCGAATTTGAATGGTACAAAATAGTGGGTTGTTACAAGTCCCATGACTGACCTAGAGTTTGTTGTTCCCTTTCTAATCTCTGGGTGTGTGACGATCCGAACTCGATGCCCGACAAATGACATCGAAATCTGTATCGTCGGAGCTTGCAACAACATTAGATGATAAACAACATAGCGGAAACAAAAGATAGTTATATTGATATACAATATAGATACAATACCAGATACACCATTTGATAACAAAAACCCAACACCATCAGAGAATATATACAACACAACACCACTGTGAAAATATATCGACATTTAGAAAAGTCTCCAAAAGATCCAATACTGCAACTCCTTTTCAAAACTCCAAAGCCAAAGCTCTAAACTTCAAGCTCGAACCACCCTCAAGTTGAACTTGTAGCAAAGGCGATCCCAAACGCGATTACCAAACCAAAAACTTCAAAGATCCAAAAACTGAAGAAGATTTTCAAATGCAAACAAACCAAAGACTTCGAAGGCTATCGAATCTACACCCATTATTGGATTATCTAAAAAACCCAACTCTAGACTGCTCGTGTGGAAAATTGTGGGAATCCAGAGTTTAGGAAGGGAACAATCAACTCCGGGTCAGTCATGGGGCTGGTATGAGCAAACAAAAATAGTTTTGAATAAAAAAACAACAAAAAGAATTTAAGATTGAAATCCGCAATGCATTTTGGAGAGTGAAACTACCATAAGGCCTCCCGACACACACCATGCAATCGGCACACTTGGGGAGATTTCTCCTTATGCTAGTTAAACATGCTTACAACGCAAAATCCTTTTGATATTATTATCATTAGTGCATAGTGGAAAACATTTCAAAAGTATAATATTAATCTTAACCAGCATAGGTACCATTATATTATGCCAGCTATAGCTACCACCTGAGGTGGTAGGTTATACAACTGCAATCGTAAAGGGCGTATATTGGTGATTGGATTTCCAACAAATGGCCAGGCTAAGGAAATTCCTATTACCACATGGGTACTCCTTTAGAGGGAAGCCCCGAGAACCTACTCGGATCTCTATCAACACAAGACCGGTTTACTCCCTTCTTGGGAGTAACATTTAAAGATATGCCATCCCCGGTCGTTTACGACCTTTATCTGAGGACCCTCAACCATAAAGCAACAACACACGGTAATAAATTTACAATGTCCATATGAGTTAAGTATCTGGGATCCAGACCATGATACCACCCTTTTTTAGAAGAAATGGACATACCCTAGGGGTGCGACCCCTGCAACCCTGCCGCATCTTTCCTGTTTCGACCATTTCCGAGGTGTGAGGTCTTGATGCAGTCTTGTCCACAAAGCTACGCTTTTCACAAAGCCATGCTTCGATTAACAAATGATCAGCAGCACTTCATATGCGACATTACCAAATTGAGAGTTATCACTAGTAACCATAGACTACATAACCTCTGAGCTCGTACGTCTCAGAGAAGGTGTTAAGCTAAGAGAATAAATCTCCGCCACCAAAAAGAAATGAATTTGATAGAAACCGGCTTTACATCTCAAAGTCTAATGTCAAACACACATCCATACAAGTCTGTTCTGGGTTCGAACAGAACCAAAGGCACTTCTAAAGAAGCCCTTGCAATTTGGGTATTCACAATCCGATCGGACTCCTCATCACATATGGAGATCTCTATACCGTAGCTACTCAGTGCAGAGTCATTCGATGGGTAATCCTTTCGCTCTCGAAAATACCCGGTCTTCACCACCGGTCTTCAAATGAAATCCATAAACGTTGTGTCATTTTTCGGAATAGGTTATATGACATAAGGTCCTCTCCCGGCTAAACCGAATAATGAGCGCAATATTTAAAAACATATGGATATTGGGATTTCAGTTAAGTCACAACTTAAAACCCAAAACTTTCCTTTCAAATGGTTTAAACAAATTACCATTTCTAAATCTTTAAACAAAAAGATTTACTTCACAAAGTTCACCCATCTTTCACAAAGATCCATTCATATTCTTTCAAACAATTTTCTTTTCAAATTGGATTAACTCGTCCAATCTTTAAATCAAAGATTTAAGTCATAGCGTTCAAAACCATTTCCAAAGATTCATTCATAACCCGAAAAATCATTTTCATTTCAAACTTGAAATCCCTTTAACAAAAGTTGGAAATTCTTTCCTAATATGAAAGCTTTTATCATTTGAAAACAAATAGTTTTCGTTTCGGAAAAATCCTATTTCATTTGTACAAGTTAAATCTCTTGGGTTAAAATCAAATTCCCAAACAATACTTTTATAATGGTTTAAAACTCATATAAACACATTTATAACTTGTATAACCTTTTTAAACCATAATTTCCAAACATAGAATTCAATTTCAAATCTTGCATTCAAATTTAAATCAAATTATTTAAATTTCAAACTTTATCAAGTTATTCAAAATAACTTTTATCTTTAAAACTCTTTTTCAAAAGCTTTTTGCATTTAACCCAAATCCATTTCCAAAACCATTTGGATTCAAAATCCAACTTTAAAACCATTTCAAAAATCTATGACTTAACCAATTTCCTCTTGCAATCCATATTTGTGTGTGTATAGTGTAGTCCGGGGGTTTTCACACAATAGTGCAACATAATCAATCATTACAGATTCAACCATATCAATATCGATAAGCAGTATATTCTTATAACGCTTGTCTTCCATTCACAGATAAATCACAGATAAAATAAATTACATTCATCACAGCTTGAATTAAATCAATTCATGTCACAAAGCATCACACAGTAGAGATATCAAACAATTCACAGCGTTCAATAAAATGCAGTCATCCATATGTAAGATTAATTGATCATCTGATTAATTGAAATCAGATTAATCATTGTAACATCCCACCTTTTTGTATGCTTTAAATCGACGATAAACCACAATATGGGGTAAATAAAAAAAAGAAGAGAAAGAAAAAGAACAAACAAAATATTGCAGTGGAATGATAAAATATAATAATCAAATATACAGTTTATGAAGCTGTTTTACAAAAATATTCGATTATACTTGTACAATATATCAGAGTTACACATACCAGAGAACAATAAATAATGCAGCGGAATAGTGTGAATGCAGTGGAATACAATAAATAATAGTAATACAAATTTGCATCTTCATCCTCCAAATATAATGTCTTCGAATCCTGAAATACTCAGACTGACCCGAGCGAATTGAAAAGACAAAACACTCGAGTTAGAACTAAAAGATCTCATGTAAGTTAAATCAACTATAAATAATATTAGTGGAACGACATCAGAGATGTTTACGGAGTTTGGCATCTCCTATCCAGTGTCTAACGTGAGTGTAGTAACTTAAGAGATGTCCGGGATTAACATCACCTAAGGATCCGTTAAACTATTTACTATGCAGTAATATTTCGCTATTATAATAATGTATATAGTTAAATAAACTTACTTTTAAATAGCGTTAAGGAGTTACCCAATCTCCCCCTTAACACAATAATAGTCCCAGTAGTCCATCCAGTATCATGGTCCCTCCTAGTCGGGAAGCCACCAGAGGATACCACACGGGCTATGGGAGAAAACCAAACTCGTACAAGACGCGATAGCATTAGTGACACGACACAACTAGGAAATGCCAGGGTAGATATACCATTATGCTTCCGGGCCGGTGGTAACGCATAGCGCGCAGCTACTGCCCACCTCGAGCCATACCCCCAAATAAAAAATCAAAAGTGGCCACCAAATCAATCCAAAAGTCCGAGTATAATATCGAAGGGATGTGTCCGATAAAAGGTGCTACCATCCTAGCCCGTCGATCGCTCGTGTTTTAGCCATCTTATGCCAACCCATGGGAGTCGGGTCCACGTATTTACCTCAAAGGAGACGCCGCCACCATCCTATTTCATTCTGGAATCTCCACCGCGTACATGGTTGTTAAAGTGGTTTTCGGAGTTGGCAGAGAGTATGACAACTTCCGATCCCGGTTTCTTCAGCAACCAAACGTTATTATAACACCGCGGTCATTTCAGAATAATTATACTTCAAACCATAATATAATATCCATTTCAAAACCGGATAAATATGATATCATTTCCATTTCAAAAACCCCAAAGCAATATGATATCATTGTTATAAAACCCAATCAATATAATATCCTTTTTTTTATTTCAAATATACCTCTTTTTCCGAAATCATAGCACTTTCAAATTTATAATATTTCGAAACCAAATGCTTGAAATATAACGTTTCAAAACATAATACTTCGGATTTCAATAGCTCTAAACCATAACTACCAAAACTTAAATGGTTTGGATATTTCTACAGTATATAAAATAAAATTACTTTATAAAGTAAAATAATTTCCTCGAGTTCACAAGTTTATTCACTTTATATTAAATCCCAATTCATAACTTTCAACTCACTTTCGGTTTTCAATAAACCATCTCAATTTCAATATATATCAAACTTTAAGTATTAAACAATTTCAAAACTAAGGTTGGTAATTACGATTCCATAATTCAATTTTCTATTATTTAGTTTTGAAATATTTGCATAATAAATCCATTATCCTTTATATAAAACTCAAATTAAAAATAACTAAATATCTCCTTTAATTTATTTATACTCGAAATATTCATTTAATTCACCTTAAACCAAAATCAAGTTATAAAATCATAACTTCTAAATCTCAAATTTAATACATTTCATATCAACTTATTTGAGTTTAATTCTTAACCATATTCAATTTCAAATAAATTTCAGATTTATCTGCCAACCTTAATTTATTTCAATCATTATACCTTCTATATTGAAATATAATTTAAATACTTACCCATATTATATTTTAAAAAAATCAAACTCTCTTATTTTTATTAAACAAATTTATACATAACTTAATTTCAAGAATTTAACTATATATAAAATTAATATTTATATATTATCAAAATCAATATATATTAAACAGTATATTTCTTTCCAAAACCATAGAAATCATTTCAAAATATTTTTATATATAGACCATGGTATCTGTATAAAATTTTCTATCCTACGGTCAAGTGATACAGATATTTATCATTTCAATCCATAATTTAATATAAACATAAGGTTATATATCATTTCAAACCACAATCCCGAATGAACTAAAAATGCAGAACAACTTGCAGTCTATAACAATATAAAATATAGCATCCATTCACCCAATAGCAATCATCAACCACTTATCACAATCATCATCCTATTCAAACAACAACGTCAATAAAGAACAGATAATAAATAACAGGTAATTAATGGAAGTTTATATTCAATAATAAATTAATTTAACAGGCAGTTTATATGCAATAATAAATTGAATAACAATTTAATTCTATAACTTCAGTTTAATCGAAATGATGAAAAAAATATACGAAACAACAATAAATTAATTTCTAATCATATCAGAAATTAATTTAACACATATAAGAAATTTTAGAAATTATGAATGGGTTAAACACTCATGTTTTGAATTTAAATTGAATTTAAATCCAATTTAAACCCAAAATCAAGCAGCCTCAGAATTTGCCCAAACCAGCGCCAATGTAACATCCCAGCCTTTTCGTACGTTTAAATCGACACACGTGCCAAATCAAACCATACGGAAGGACGGATCGTTATGGGGTAAATAAGAAATACAGGAAAGAAATAAAATAAAATAAAATCTCACAGCGAAAGGATAAAATATAATAATCAAATATACAGTTCATGAAGCTGTTTACAAAATATTTAATTTTACTTATACAATATATGTCAGAGTTGCAAATACCAACGAATAAAAATCGATGCAGCGGAATACAGTGTGTAGTGGAACAATATAATATAATAATAAAAATAAAATCTTCGTCTTTGTCCTCCAATAAAAGTCTTCAAATCCTGAAATGCTCGGACTGACCCGAGCGAATTGAAAAGACAAACACCCGTCAGAACTAAAATATCTTACGTGAGTTAAATCAATAGAAATAAATATGAGTGCAGTAACTCAAAAGATGCTCGGGATTCACATCTCCTAAGGATCCGTTAAACTATTTACTATGTAGTAATATTTCGCTATTATAATAATGTCTATTAGTAAAATAAACTTACTTTTAAATAGCATTAAGGAGTGACCCAATATTCCCCTTAACACATTTTTATATTCCCATAGTATATACAGTATCGTAATCTCTCCCGTACTGGGCATCGTCAGAGGGCATTCCATAGGTATGGTACAAAACAAAATCGTATAAGGCGCGCTAGGGTAGGTGACACGGCACAACTAGGCAATGCCAGGGTAGATATACCAATTACGCTTCTGGGTCGGTGGTAACGCATAGTCGCAGCTACCGCCCACCTCGAACCACACCCCAAATAAAAGAAATTAAAAGTGGCCACCGAATAAATCCAAAGTCAGAGTAGAATATCAAAGGGATGTGTCCGATAAAATGGGCTACCTTCTTAACCCATCGATCGCTCCTGTTTTAGCCACCTTATGCCAACTCACGGGAGTTGGGTCCACATATTTACCTCCAAGGAAACGCCACCACCATCCTACTTCATTCTGCAATCTCCACCTCGTACACGGTTGTTAAAGTGGTTTTCGGAGTTGGCAGAGAGTATGACAACTTTCGATCCCGGTCTCTTTAACAACCAAACGTTATTATAACACCGCGGTCATTTCAAAATAATTTATACTTCAAAAGCAGGATATAATATTTATTTCAAAACCATATAAATACAATATCATTTCTATTTTAAAACCTAAATCAATATGATATCATTTTATTTCAAATATATGCTTTTCAAGAAATCATAGCACTTCTAAATCTATATACTTGAAATCTATAGCTTTGAACATAACTTAATATACTTCAATAGTTTAAATATTAAATTACTTCATATAATAAAATAGCTTCTTTACCTTCACAAATTCAATTCCAAATATAGGTTAAAATCCCAAATAAACAAATAAAATTTCCATAAATTTCAAAGCTTAAATACTCCACCATTTCAAAACTAAATCTTTGATAATTTCATATATATCAATTTCAATTAATATTATTTTGATTTGAAATGTTTACTAAATAAATCAAATATCATTTTAGTAAAACCTTTAACCTTCAAATAACAGGATATTCTTCCAATTTAATTAACTTGAACATATTCATTTAAATCGACTTAATATTCATTTAAATCGACTTAGTATTCATTTAAGTCCTCTAAACCAAAATCAAGTTATAAAAATCATATATTTTAAAAACTCAATTTTATGTAAATTTCAAATAATTTTTATTCGAGGATAATTCTTCAATACTTTAATTCAAATCACATTCGTATTTATCTTCCAACATTAATTTAATTTAAGACATTATAAACTCTATAAATAAAATTTAAATAAATACTTAACCGTATTATATCTTAAATAAATCAACATTTATTATTTAACTTCTTTATACTTTAACCCAATTTTATACATAGCTTAAACCCAATTTAGACTCCCGAATATCGACATAGTACGTCCACTGTATCAACTGCCGCACAATCGTATGCCGAAAACCGAACCCTTAGGGTTTAAGAAGAAGAAAAAGATAGAAGAAGAAAGAAAGAAGAAGCAATAGAAACAGTATTAGAATCTCACAATCGCAGCGGAACAACATATAATTGATAAATGACTATCTTTAAATCAAAAGAACTGTACATTTTATACATTACATCATCAGAGTCAATATACAACACAACACAATAATGGACAGTTATATAAACCTGTCCTCACAACTGAATACACGGCGGAAAAGATAATATCATATACAAGTAATACGTTTCGCCCTCCAGCTCGCCTCTTGAGCTCCATAGCACCTCCTGAATGCCAAAATGACCTAATAACCTGACTCTAGACTGTCCATGTGGAAATTGGTGGACACCCAGAGTTTAGGAAGGGAACAAATAAACTCCAGGTCAGTCATGGGACTGGTGCGAGAATTTAAAACAGTTTATCTTTAAAAACAAACAAAGAAATATTTTAAAATAAATCCATAATGCTTTTAGAAAATGTAACTACCATAAGGCCTCCTGCCACACACACAATGCAAACGCAGAATTGGAGGAGATTTATCCTTTTGATAGTCAAACATGCTTGATACGCAAATTTCTCTGATATTATTACTATAGGTGCAAAGTGCAGGAAACATTTCGAAAGTACAATATTAATCTTAGCCAGCATAGGTACCATTATAGTATGCCTACTATAGCTACCATATTAAATGACAGGTTCTACAGCTAAAACCGTACAGGACTCGTATTATTTTTTTGGAGTCGGGCAAAGGAGCTTTCCAAGTAAAATGGAATGCCCCTGGAGGGACGCCCCCGGATCCTAACCGGATCTCTGCTAGACAAGGCCGGGTTAACTCTGTAATAGGTAACTACTGACACGAGCATGCCATCCCCCGGTCGTTTGCGACCTTTATCCGAGGATCCTCTCAACCAACAACCACAAAGTGATAAGTTTGCAGCGACCACAAAGTAAGTATCTGGGCTCCATACCATGATACCACTCATAATCCAGAAGGAGATAACGTACCCTCAAAGGGCACTGTTTTGACCATAACCGGGTTGTGAGGTTCGACGAAGTTTCGTCCCCAAAGCTACGCTTTTCACAGAAGCCACGCTTTGATCAACAAATGATCAGCAGCACTCAGCATGCCACATTACCGAATTGGGAGTATAACACCAATAACCATCAACTACATAACCTGTGAGCTCGTACGTCTCAAAGAAGGGTGTTAAGCACCTCCTGAATGCCAAAATGACCTAATAACCTGACTCTAGACTGTCCATGTGGAAATTGGTGGACACCCAGAGTTTAGGAAGGGAACAAATAAACTCCAGGTCAGTCATGGGACTGGTGCGAGAATTTAAAACAATTTATCTTTAAAAACAAACAAAGAAATATTTTAAAATAAATCCATAATGCTTTTAGAAAATGTAACTACCATAAGGCCTCCTGCCACACACACAATGCAAACGCAGAATTGGAGGAGATTTATCCTTTTGATAGTCAAACATGCTTGATACGCAAATTTCTCTGATATTATTACTATAGGTGCAAAGTGCAGGAAACATTTCGAAAGTACAATATTAATCTTAGCCAGCATAGGTACCATTATAGTATGCCTACTATAGCTACCATATTAAATGACAGGTTCTACAGCTAAAACCGTACAGGACTCGTATTATTTTTTTGGAGTCGGGCAAAGGAGCTTTCCAAGTAAAATGGAATGCCCCTGGAGGGACGCCCCCGGATCCTAACCGGATCTCTGCTAGACAAGGCCGGGTTAACTCTGTAATAGGTAACTACTGACACGAGCATGCCATCCCCCGGTCGTTTGCGACCTTTATCCGAGGATCCTCTCAACCAACAACCACAAAGTGATAAGTTTGCAGCGACCACAAAGTAAGTATCTGGGCTCCATACCATGATACCACTCATAATCCAGAAGGAGATAACGTACCCTCAAAGGGCACTGTTTTGACCATAACCGGGTTGTGAGGTTCGACGAAGTTTCGTCCCCAAAGCTACGCTTTTCACAGAAGCCACGCTTTGATCAACAAATGATCAGCAGCACTCAGCATGCCACATTACCGAATTGGGAGTATAACACCAATAACCATCAACTACATAACCTGTGAGCTCGTACGTCTCAAAGAAGGGTGTTAAGCTAAGAGAATAAATTCTCCGCCACCAACATAAATATATTTGAAAGAATTCTGCTTTATATCTCAAAATGTAATGTCAGACATACAATCCATACAAGTATGTTCTGGGTTCGAACAGAACCGAAGGCACTTCTGAAGAAGCCCTTGCTATCTGGATATTCACAATCCCGATAGAACTTCCCATTACAAAGCAAATCTCCATACCGTAGCTATCGGTGTAGAGACAATCGATAGATTATCCTATCATTTTCACGAATATCCGGTCTCCATACCGTAGCTACCATTACGACGAATCACTATTCAGAATGGGATTTATGACCCAAAGGTTCTCTCCCGGCTAACCCGAATAACGAGCACTTATTTTAAAATAAGCGTAGCCTTCAAATTCAAGCAAATCACAACAAATACCCATTTACAGGTAAATATTGATAATCAGTTATTTAACTATCAATAGATATGCACAACATCACCAGATTTCAAATAATTTCCCAAATTATTTATTTTCCAAAAATATCTTTACGAGATATATTTTTTTCCACACTTCAACCATTTGAAAACAAATTTCAAATCACTTTTCACCCTTACAACTTTTGAAAACAAATTTCAAATCATTTTCCTTACGCGGAAACACTTCCAAATATTTATTCATTTTCACTGAAAATCTGCCGAGTTCAAATACTTTAAAAATAATTTATATCACTTATCCAAAATATATCGGGAAAACTTTGAAATAAAACTATTTTTCTTTAAACACTTTACTTAAAATATTAGTTATAAAAATATTATACCAATATTACATATAACTTATGTCCAATCTAATTTTCAAAATAAAATTAGTAGATAGAGTATAACTATTTAAATAATTATTTTCTAAAACAATTATTGATTAAATCTTAGAAATAAATCATTTCTATATCAACTTAACAAATCTTTACTTAAAGGATTTAAAATAATTTAAGAAGTTATTTTCTCCAAAGTATCCTTTTCAAAACAAATTCTAGAATTATATATATATATATATATATATATATCTGTGTGTGTGTATGTATATATATATCTTTCAAAGCTATTCAGAAATTTTATTCGGCTTTCCAGGGAGAATACACTTTCATTTCAAAATGGTTCATTTAAACCAATTAAATAAATCCTTACCGATTTACATTTAAATTTATGTTCCAAATCCATAAATTTATTTCCACACTGCAAAAATAAATCAATGTTTATTTTTAAACAATTTCCCTTTCCTTTATAAATTCCATTGTGAATCTAAATTTCCAAATATCCACTAACATACAATTTTCAAATCGATTTCAAATATTCACTTTCAACAGCAATTCAATTTTTCAATTGATTTAAGAAACAACCAAATCAAATTCCATATTGATTTTTCCAAGAAATTAAACACCAAGTGAATTTCATGCAAATCTCAAATTGAAATCAATTTCTACTAAAACTCAAATCAATTTTCAAATTGATTCCAAATTCTTCTCAAACACCTAATAAATTTCCAAATGGATTTTCAAAAGATTTAAATTCAATCACCAAAAATCAATTCCTCAAATGGGTTTCAAATTTTATTTCCTTTTAAAAATAAATTCCTTTTAAAGAAAATAAATTTCTTTATTTTTCAAACTCTTTAAAATCCGTATTTTGAATAAATTCTTCAACCTTTGAATAATATTACCCGAAATCCATTTGTTAAAGCTTTTCCCATATTTTGAAATTTTATTCAATAAGATTAAAAATAAAACTATATTATTTTATAATTCCTTCTTTTAAATTTATCTAATTTTCAAAAATATATTTTATTATAAACTTTCAACTTGAATTTTCAAAAATCAAATTTTATTTATTTCTGGTATCTAACGATACCAAAAATATATTCGGCTAAATTTTAGCCTTCAACGATTTAAATCACAAAGATAATCACACAGAGATTATAAATAATCAACACACAACATTGAAACAAATTCAATTATTTGAGGAATCCTGTTGGATCCCTCCAACCTGTTTCCCTGCATCCACAGATGTTAGCACAATACCAATCCCGTTTCAAGACAGGATATCACGGTATATGGGTTTATATAAAATATCATCCGCTATTATGCAGCGCAATAGGGTTTCATCCGCTATATAATGTGGGAAATCAACTCCGAGTACATATATAATACCAATTCCACTTCAAGGTGGAATATCGCGGTATATGTGTTTAATATAATAACCTCCGCTTAATATGCGACGTATAAGGTCTATTTCAATACATCAGATAGTTATTTACCATCTAAGCATACAATCAAGCAATTTTAAATTTAACTATTTAAAATTTAAATCGAAACAAATTCGATTGAGTGAGAGGTTCTCACCTTGCTTCCAATAGCGGTTTCAGCGTTTTATTCCGAATAAAATTAAACGTGCGTTTAATTTTTACCTTAAATTTACACTAGCTCCAATCGGCTCCAATCCAGCTCCATTGCGTAGTATTCGCGAATACGAACCCAACGTGATTCGTTTCGTGCGAAACGGACCTCGTATGAACAAGATATCAATTTTTAAAGGTTGAACGAATTTAGTATATAAATATTTACATTTTCTTTTATATATTTTTTAACCTTTTCATCGCAGCCTTGATTTCCTTCCCACTATATCTAGTCGCACCTTCCTTTTCTTCTCCTCTTCCTTCATTCACGTACGCAAGAAACATATTGTAGCCGCCTATAACCCTAAATATCGCGACCAACATCACCACGTTTTAGCTCGATCAACTACGTCTACTTTGAAGCCAAGGCCGAGCCCTACCCACGGCCACAACACTGATGATCTCGGTCAGCCCATCACCTTGAGAAACGCATGTGAACGCGCTGCATACTCGGCCAAAATCTGGCCTCTTCGATGCTCCATCGATGATCATCGCCGTATGGATTGAACGATCTCGCTTAGCTCTACAATTCTCGTGTTGAAGGTTTCTCGAATTGGTTGATGGATTGGAAGATATTAAGGGAGAAACAATTGAAAATTCTGGCCATTAAAATTCTGTTGGTGGCGGCTAGACCTAGTTGCTTAGGGTTTCTGAAAAAAAGAAATAATGGAGGGCTTTTATAGAAATTTTGATGACACTATTCTGAACTCGAAAGGAAGCGTACCGCCTGGTGTTTATAATTTTTTACCCTCATTTCGAACGCAATGGAATATATATCGAGAGCCAATTCGATCGTATTTGAAAGATAGGTTTTCAAATCGACTATTTAAATTTAAAATTCACTTAAACCGATTTCAGTGCCTTTCAGCTTGCCCCGGACAAACTGTAAATCCGATTAACACGAAATTTGAAATCTTACAATAATATAACATTACGGATCCGATGAAACTAGTTTCGTCAAAATCCGAGACTGTTTGAAAAATGACTATTTTTACTCGTCAATTAAATATTAAAATATTCAATTTCTGCAAATGAACTTTTAATTAAATTTTAAAAGTTCTATAACATCATTATAACTCCAATATGATTTAATACAACTTTACAAATCAATGTTAAATCACATTAAACCCAATTTCCTATTTTTTCTGTAATTTCAAATATTAAATTATCGATTTAATTATCCAATTAAATCACTATATTCAAAATTAAAATTTATTCGACTTACAAATTTTACTTATTAATATTTAAAATCAACTAAATATACGAATTTCAAATGACGGGAATTCTGGGTCGTAATAAACTTCCCCTCCTTAAAAGAATTTCGTCCTCGAAATTGCCAAGTAAGAAAAAGTTACAGAATCCATTAACTTTTTTTTTTCAAAAACAAACCGTTCCAACTTGATTTCAGATTCATTTTAATTTCTTAACTTTTCCAAAATCCGATGGGTACACTTTTCTAGTTCAATTCATAAATTTTCATTTCAATTTAGAATTTGACTTTTCGTTAACAAAAAATTTCCAAAAATTTTCAAATTTTTTTCTAACTCCCAAAATTTACGTAAAATTTTGGCAGAGTCTCCCTTATATGGAGGAGCTTTTGCAATATCACAATAGATATAAACATATATACATCGACCCACGGTCAGAAAACAGAAAAACACTTCATATTCCCTATTTTTATTGCGTAGGCGTATCTTTTTAACATTTTTAAGCAAAACAATTATTTATTAGCATTTTTGCGTGACCAAATCCAGCCAACTACAGCACCGGTACCTGTACTTACTCAATTTAAACATGTAAGTGACATATATAGGAAATTCATTTACATTTCACTAATTTTCAATAGAAAACACAAAGTTTTCATAAGCAATGCAATCAAAATAATTCCCATAAGCATTTTATAAGGTTTCGATACAAATTTTAATTGCTTACAACCAATTCACATTAGTTCACTTTCAATTCAAATTCAATTACATAGCTTTCCATTTATCAATTCAATTTCATTAACACTTAATGAATTATATACAATCAACTAACAATCGTCTAACAACCAAATCATAACCAACACAACCAAATTTATTAAATTCACATTAAATTTGGTTTAACACTTTTAATTTCCAATTGGTTGATATTAAATTGACTTTTCTTTCAATTATTCAAATTTTTTATCTTCATTAGCTTCTAATGAATTAATACTTACATCTATTATTCCATATCAATTCATTTACATTAGATTGATTAATACTCAATTCTTTAGTTCAGTTCAATTACTAATTCATTTAACCACAAAAGTTGAATTTCATTACATAACTCAAGTTATATTCATTTCAAACATCATTTGTTTAACTTAACTTAAATTTCCACTTATAAATCCAATTCAGATTCCAATTCTAAGGTAAATTCTATTTAACTTTTACCAAAGTCAAATTTCATCACTTATTCAAATTCATATCTCATTTTGCTTAACAAAATTGTTTAACCATTTTATCATTTGGTTTCACTTACATTTTCTCACTTTACAAGTTATACAACTTATTTAAACTTCAAAGTTATTTTACATAATATCTTCAGTTTAATTTCCATTTCGATAGCTTACCCAATTCCAATCAATATATTTAAGTTTCCTTTAGTTAAACTTCAAATCATATGTTTTATTATGCCAACTCAAATTTATTTCAACTTTACCAAAGTAAAATATTTATTATTTCATATTATAAGTCCAAAACATGATTACTTATATTCAACAATTACAACTTGGATTTTAATTTTCAAATTTGTTTATCACAAAAAAACTTCAATTTCAATTTTACTATGGTGGCAAGTCAATCACACAGAAACTTGAAAATGATACTGATGATGCTGCATTCATCACACTTATTATTTCCCGGTAATCAGTAGTGAATTCAGTGCTTAATATTCTTTCAAAAAATTTCTTTTATTCATAAATCACATTTATAAATCTTTTTCTTATATAATTTAACTTTTAATTTTGGAAAATAATTTTCAAAATTAACAGGATTCAACATTTTCAATTCATAGTTCAAATTCATTTGCTTATACAATTATTCTTTTATTTAGATTATTCAAACATCTTTTAATTAACTTATATATATTCTTACATTTTCAACAACCAAACAATCAATTTATATACACTTTAATAATTTTGAAAAATTATTCCTTTATATATAAAATATAATCAAGATAAAATTATTTCATTTACCCAATTTAAAATGATACTATGTCGACTTGCCTCGTTTAAGTGTTTAGAAATCCCTATCAAAAATATGGCATCCCACATACCAACCAGAATTCACAAACAGCTCAATGGATAAGCAAACACAATATAAAATACTTTTATATTCACTAACAAATATGCGCTCATATCTATTATTATACTCAACTCATTCTAGAGTACTACTGATTCTATCTCTAATGAATAATTCCAAACAGAGCCAAGGTTGTCACTTAACCAAATGCTCTGATGCCGCTTTGTAACGGTCTAGGCTTTTCGACCATCGACAGCGGCCACTCTCGACTGGTAGGTTTTCAGCCATCCCAGCCCCACCGTGGCATACAATGGTACTCAAAAATTGCTTTTACGACCAGCCTTTCGACTGTCATGGCTTACGCCTAACCAACCCCGTAAAGAGGACATATGTGGGTAAAAGTCGCCCGTTCACCACCAAACGCGAAGCGAGAACCCCCCATCACATTTCGCTAAGACAAGCAAGTCTCTTCCACAAAGCTATGCTTTTCACAAAAGCCATGCTTTGATCAACAAATGATCAGCAGCACTCAGCATGCCACATTACCAAACTGGGAGTATATCACTAATAACCATCAACTACATAACCTCTGAGCTCGTACGTCTCAGAGAAGAGTGTTAAGCTAAGAGAATAAATTTTCCACCACCAACAGAAATGTATTTGAAAGAAATCTGCTTTATATCTCAAAACGTAATGTCAGACATACAATCCATACAAGTCTGTTCTGGGTTCGAACAGAACCGAAGGCACTTTTGAAGAAGCCTTTGCAATCCGGGCATTCACAATCCCGATAGAACTTCCCATCACAAAGGAAATCTCCATACCGTAGCTATCGGTGCAGAGGCAATCGATAGGTTATCCTATCGTTTTCGCGAGTATCCGGTCTTCAACACCGGTCTTCAAATGCTATCCATTACGACGAATCACTATTCGGAATGGGATTTATGACCCAAAGGTCCTCTCCCGGCTAACCCGAATAATGAGCGCTCATTTTAAAATTAGTGTAGCATTCAAATTCAAGCAAATCACAACAAATACCCATTTACAGGTAAATATTGATAGTTGGTTATTTAACTATCAATAGATATGCACAACATCACCATATTCCAAGTAATTTCCTAAATTATTTATTTTCCAAAAATATCTTTGCAAGATATATTTTTTTCCACACTTCAACCATTAGAAAATAAATTTCAAATCACTTTTCACCTTTACAACTTTTGAAAACAAATTTCAAATCATTTTCCTTACGCGGAAACACTTCCAAATATTTATTCATTTTCACTGGAAATCTGCAGAGTTAAAATACTTTAAAAATAATTTATAACACTTATCCAAAATATATCGAGAAAACATTGAAATAACTATTTTTCTTTAAACACTTTACTTAAAATATTAGTTATAAAAATATTATACCAATATTACATATAACTTATGTCCAAACTATAAAATTAGTAGATAGAGTATAACGATTTAAATAATTATTTTCTAAAACAATTATTGATTAAATCTTAGAAATAAATCATTTCTATATCAACTTAACAAATCTTTACTTAAAGGATTTAAAATAATTTAAGAAGTTAATTTCTCCAAAGTATCCTTTTCAAAACAAATTATAGAATTATATATATATATATATATATGTGTATGTATGTATGTATGTATGTATGTATGTATGTATCTATGTATGTATGTATGTATGTATCTTTCAAAGCTATTCACAAATTTTATTCGGCTTTCCAGAGAGAATACACTTTCATTTCAAAATGGTTCATTTAGACCAATTAAATAAATCCTTACCGATTTACTTTTAAACTTACGTTCCAAATCCGTAAATTTATTTCCACGCTTCAAAAATAAATCAATGTTTATTCAAAATACGGATTTTAAAGAGTTTGAAAAATAAAGAAATTTATTTTCTTTAAAAGGAATTTATTTTTAAAAGGAAATAAAATTTAAAACCCATTTGGGGAATTGATTTTTGTTGATTGAATTTAAATCTTTTGAAAATCCATTTGGAAATTTATTAGGTGTTTGAGAAGAATTTGGAATCAATTTGAAAATTGATTTGGGGTTTAGTAGAAATTGATTTTAATTTGAGATTTGAATGAAATTCACTTGGTGTTTAATTTCTTGAAAAAATCAATATGGAATTTGATTTGGTTGTTTTTGAAATCAATTGAAAAATTAAATTGTTGTTGAAAGTGAATATTTGAAATCGTTTTGAAAATCGTATATTAGTGGATATTTGGAAATTTAGATTCACCGTGGAATTTATAAAGGAAAGGGGAATTGTTTAATAAATTCTTCAACCTTTGAATAATATTACCCGAAATCCATTTGTTAAAGCTTTTCTCATATTTTGAAATTTTATTCAATAAGATTAAAAATAAAACTTTATTATTTTAGAATTCCTTCTTTTAAATTTATCCAATTCTCAAAAATAAATTTTATTATAAACTTTCAACTTGAATTTTCAAAAATCAAATTTTATTTACTTCCGGTATCTAATGATACCAAAATTATATTTGGCTAAATTTTAGCCTTCAATGATTTAAATCACAAAGATAATCACACAGAGATTATAAATAATCAATATACAACATTGAAACAAATTCAGTTATTTGAGGAATCCAGTTGGATCCCTCCAACCTGTTTCCTTGCATCCACAGATGTTAGCACAATACCAATCCCGTTTCAAGATGGGATATCGCGGTACATGAGTTTATATAAAATATCATCCGCTATTATGCGGCGCACTAGGGTCGCATTTGCTATATAATGCGCGAAATCAACTCTAAGTACATATATAATACCAGTTCCACTTCAAGGTGGAATATCGCGGTATATGTGTTTAATATAATAACCTCCGCTTAATATGCGGCGTATAGGGTCTATTTCAATACAACAAATAGCAATTTATCATCTAAGCATACAATCAAGAATTTTAAATTTAACTATTTAAAATTTAAATCGAAACAAATTCGATTGAGTGAGAAGTTCTCACCTTGCTTCCAATAGCGGTTTCAGCGTTTTATTCCGAATAAAATTAAACGCGCGTTTAATTTTTACCCAAATTTACACTAGCTTCAATCAGCTCCAATCCTGCTCCATTGTGTAGTATTCGCGAATACGAACCCAAAGCAATTCGTTTCGTGCAAAACGGACCTCGTATGGACAAGATATCAATTTTTAAAGGTTGAACGAATTTAATATATAAATATTTACATTTTCTTTTATATTTTTTTTAACCTTTTCATCGTAGCCGTTGATTTCCTTCCCGCCAGATCTAGCCGCACCTTCCTTTTCTTCTCCACTTCCTTCATTCACGTACGCAAGAAACCCATTGTAGCCGCCTACAACCCTAAATATCGCGACCAACATCACCACGTTTTAGCTCGATCAACTACGTCCACTTTGAAGCCAAGGCCATCACCTTGAGAAACGCATGTGAACGCGTTGCATACTCGGCTAAAATTTGGCCTCTTTGATGCTTCATCGATGATCATCGTCGTATGGATTGAACGATCTCGCTTAGCTCTACAATTCTCGTGTTGAAGGTTTCTCGAATTGGTTGATGGATTGAAGAGATTAAGGGAGAAAGAATCGAAAATTCTGGCCATTAAAATTCTGTCGATGGCAGCTAGACCAAGTTGCTTAGGGTTTCTGCAAAAAAGAAAAAATGGAGGGCTTTTATAGAAATTTTGATGACACTATTCATCCGGATTTTTTATGAACTCGAAACGAAGCGTGCCACCTGGCGTTTATAATGTTTTACCCCCATTCTGAATGCAATGGAATATATATCGGGAGCCAATTCGATCGTATTTGAAAGATAGGTTTTCAATCGACTATTTAAATTTAAAATTCACTTAACCGATTTCAGTGCGTTTTAGCTTGCCTCGGACAAACCGTATACCCGATTGACACGAAATTTGAAGTCTTACAATAATATAACATTACGGATCCGATGAAACTGGTTTCGTCGAAATCCGAGAATGTTTGAAAAATGACTATTTTTACTTGTTAATTAAATATTAAGATATTCAATTTCTGCAAATTAACTTTTAATTAAATTTTAAAAGTTCTATCACATCATTCTAACTCCAATATGATTTAATACAACTTTACAGATCAAATTTAAAACACATTAAACCCAATTTCCAATTCTTTCTGTAATTTCAAACATTAAATTATCGATTTAATTATCCAATTAAATCACTATATTCGAAATTAAAATTTATTCGACTTACAAATTTTACTTATTAATATTTAAAATCAATTAAATATACGAGTTTCAAATGACAGGAATTCTGGGTCGTTACAAAATATAACCTTTCAAAACATAATACTTCGGATTTCATAGCTTCTAAACCATAACTTCCAAAACTTAAATGGTTTGGATATTCCAACAGTATATAAAATAAAATAGTTTGAATATAAAATTACTTTATAAAGTAAAATAATTTCCTTGACTTCACAACTTTATTCACTTTATATTAAATCTCAATTCATAACTCTTAACTCACTTTCGGTTTTCAATAAACCATCTCAATTTCAATATATATCAAATTTTAAGTATTAAACAATTTCAAAACTAAGGTTGGTAATTACGATTCAACAATTCAATTTTATATTATTTAGTTTTGAAATATTTGCATAATAAATCCATTACACTTTAAATAAAACTCAAATTACAAAAAACTAAATATTTCCTTCAATTTATTTATACTCGAAATATTTGTTTAATTCACCTTAAACCAAAATCAAGTTATAAAATCATATCTTCTAAATCTCAAATTTAATACATTTCATATCAACTTATTTGAGTTTAGTTCTTAACTACATTCAATTTCAAATAAATTTCAAATTTATCTCCCAACCTGAATTTATTTCAATCATTATACCTTCTATATTAAAATATAATTTAAATACTTACCCATATTATATTTTAAAAAAAATCAAACTCTCTTATTTTTATTAAACAAATTTATACATAGCTTAATTTCAAGAATTTAACTATATATAAAATTAATATTTATATATTATCAAAATCAATATATATATATTAAACTGTATATTTTTTTCCAAAACCATAGAAATCATTTCAAAATATTTTTATATATAGAACACAATGTCTGTATAAAATTTTCTATTGTATGGTCAAGTGATACGGATATTTATCATTTCAATCCGTAATTTAAAATAAAAATACGGTTATATATCATTTCAAACCGCAATCCCGAATGAACTAAAAATGCAGAACAACTTGCAGTCTATAACAATATAAAATACCGCATCCATCCCAATTTCAATCATCAACCATTTATCATAATCATCTTCCAATTCAAACAATAACATCAATATAGAACAGATAATAAATAATAGGTAATTAATTGTAGTTTATATCCAATAATAAATTAATTTAACTGGCAGTTTATATGCAATAATAAACTGAATAACAATTTAATTCAATAACTTCAATTTAACTGGAATGATGATAAAATTATACCAAATAGCAATAAATAAATTTTTAATTACATCAGAAATTAATTTAACACGCATAAGAAATTTTGGAAATTGTGAGTGGCTTAAACACTCAACTTTTGAATTTAAATTGAATATAAATCCAATTTAAACCCGAAATTAAATAGCCTTAGAATTCATCCAAACCAGCAACAAAATGTCCGAAATTGAAAACGATCCAAACAAAAGAAACTACACGTAAATCGGGCATTATATGCGAAAGTTATGCATATTTGAACATTTCAAAATTTAATTTGAGATTAAATAAAATAAACTAACAGAATATAATACCCTGAAGCCACGTCAGCAACTCAGAACACACGCAATAGCTCGATCCTCGCTTAACACGTTCACTCATGAAACCCACCATCAGGCTGCCGTCGATCATCACGCACGCTCGCCGCCTTGCTCACCTAAACCTCGATTTGGCCCTATTTATCTGAAGCCCACGTCCAGGTGAACGTTCGCTACAGCTTGATAATGACAAACGATCGCCGTCACCTAGGTCAGTAATTTCTGGCGAATCCCCTCCATTTCGAGATGAACGAACCATATGGATCGACTCCATAGGTCATGCTTCACGCTCCAGTACCCTCTGATCATCACTGAGTCGAAGATCTTCCGTAGAACGAGAAGCCAAACAAACGGACGGCCGAAACTTCTCCATCAACTTGCGGTCAAATGAAAATTCAAATTGAAAGATGAACCACTAAATTGAGATGCTCTCTTCGAGAGCTTTGAATCCATATATAATTTGATACTATTTGAGGAGTTTGAATTTTTGGCTTTGTATTTAATTTGAAGTTGCAATTGGAATTTTGACTTTTGTCTGCACGGAAGGAGGAGGAGCTATAGGAATTGTACGTACAGAATAATAACATAAGAAATAGGCTATGGTTTATAACAGGGTATATATAGGCAAGTTGAAATTAGAATGGACCGAATCGATTGGATATACACGTTGAACGATAAAATGGCCCGGAAAGCCCGTTCTGACTCCGGAACGAAATTGGGTCAGCCCATATATCAAAATAGATGTTTCTAAATATTTTACATGCAATGGAATAGGTTTCAAGTCCTAATTCCGCCGTATGAAGAAGTTAGGCTAGAATCAAGTTATTTCAAATTGATTTTAGTTGCTTTCAATTAATTGATTTTTGGGAGTTTCGAGCCTATACGATCAAACGACAAGTCCGATCGCTACGAAACTTGAAATCCTATTATAATTCACGTTACGGATCCGATGAAGATAGTTTCGTCGAAATCTGAGTCAGTGGCTGTAACAACCCGCATATTTATCGAGTTTACATTTAAATATTTTTATTTAAATATTAAATCGTTAATCGGATTTTGGTCCGAAAAACTACTTTTTGCAAACGGTCAAATTAGGACTCGAGACCACTTCCATTGAGTTCGAAATGTCGTTTACAACTTTTTAAGTATAAACATCGATAGGTTCGGAGTTAGTGAAATTTCACTAACTTTTCCCGCTTTGGACTTTGGGTTAGTTTAGCCTATTAAGCCCAAGTTCCAACCCTCTTCTCCTCACTCTTCATAAATTTCCTAACTAACTCAAGCTTTAGCATTAATGGTGAAGAGAATGGGAAATTAAAACTCCAAGCTCAAATTCAATTGCAACTCCATCATTCAACTCCAAATTCAAGTAGAAGATATTGGATTCAAGCTTTGGATTGCTTCTCCTTGCTTTCAAGCTTCATCTTCATAAATTTTAGTGCAAAGGTGAGATTTTTATCTCACAATTCTAGCCTATAACTATATTGGACTGTTGGGAATGATTCCCTATCATTTTAGCATGCATGTTAGCATTTGGTTTGGATTGGATTGGCGAAAAACTCCAATTTTTAGCGTTTTGTTGAATTTTCTGCACTTGAGTCGTTCTGGCCATTTTTAGGTCGTTCGGAGTTATGTCGTTCGTCCATAAGTCGCTGAGTCGTTGGACCCTTGAGTCGCTGAGTCGTTGGAACCTTGAGTCGCTGAGTCGTTGGACCCTTGAGTCGTTGAGTCGTTGGACCCTTGAGTCGCTGAGTCGCTGGACTCAAGGGTGAATATGCGGGTTGTTACATTGTTGAATTTATACTTCAAATTTTTCTTTGATTTTTTTCCTAGGTTGTAGTTTGTTTCAGGTTCTTGATTTGCCGGAGTTTTGATATGTGTTTTGTTTTGATATTGAGATGATTTTTTATTTTTTACTGATTTCGGTTTTGATGTTGAAGATATGAGAAAATGAATGTAGTTTAGTTTTTTACTCTTCAATATCTTAAATTTTAATTTTTTTTAAAAAGATTAATGCCACTTGTTACCAAAATCTAACACTTGTAAATGCATGTAATAATCAAGCTACAAATGTTCAATTCATGGTCTCATTAATTTACAAATATCCTAGGTAATGTATTTTTATAGTTTAAACCCATACTTAATAATTTATTAATTACTTGTAAATTACAAACCATATTTATATATGTATTATGTATTTATTATCTTCTATTTTACACTTATACTTTTATAACTTATGTCATATAATTTAAATGCTACAAATAATAATTTAAATATAACTTTATATCATATTTCCTATTTAAACAAATACATTTTCTTTATTAATCATTTACATTATCTTTTAAAGATAAATGGTTTTAAAAATCTAATTACACATGAATAAATATATTAGAATTTTTATTATTAATAAGCCTTCAAAAAATTTATTACATTAAATTAAAAATATCATGTTCAAATCAAAATGCATATTCAATATAATTAGAAACAAATTCTTATTAATAAAAAAAAGAATTTAAATCCAATTTATTTCCAATATATTTATTTTTGAGTTTCCAAATACAAATTTCAATTAAAAAGTAATATATATATATATATATATATATAAACAATTAATATTTTATTTATTTTGGAAAAACTCAATTTAATTCACAATTTAATTACAAAAATTAAATTAATTATCAAATTAAACTTGGCTAAAATCCGAGAATGTTACAGGGTGCCCACAATTTTCCACACGAGCAGCGTATAGTTAGGTTATCAGATAGTCAACTAATAGGTGTGGATTTTGGCAATCTTTGAAGTCTTTGGTTTGGCGATCGCACTACATCGAACTTGCTACATTACAGCATGATAGTGATTCAAGCATTTTGGTTTGAAATCTTTAGAGATTTGGCAATGAAGATGTTATATTTCTGTTGATGTTGTTGTTGTTTTCCTTTGTTCTGTCTTTCCGCTGTTGTATCTATCTCTGATAATGTTGATCACTTCATACTATATCACTGTTATATCAATTTGTTATGTATCAATAAAATTATTTTCTTTCTGTTTCCGCTGTGTTGTTATCACTAATGTTGTTATAAGCTTCGACGAATCGGATTTCGATGTTTGAATTTGCGACATTCGAATATGGGTGAAGTATGAATGTCAATTTTCGAGCGCTAAAATCGGGGTCGTCACATGTGGTATCAGAGCTAAAGGTTGAGTAAGAACTTTAGCTTTGGAGTATAACACATTAGACAACTCATTAGAGGTAGGGTTATATATAGCTTAGAATAAGTATCCCTAAGATATCTTGTCCGTATGCCTCAGTCAATTTTCTTACTATTCACCGATAGTGAGAATGAGTGCAAGAAGGGGACGAGTTAGGGGACAGGGGAGTACCACTACAAATGGTCGATACTCTGTAACAACAAGGAAACAATTTTTCCCTCATTCTCTTTTGATCATCATTCAATTTCAATTCTTTGATTATTTCCTGTCAGCTACAAGAAGAAGCTTTAGTGTGGTGGTGGCCCTGCGAATCTTTGTTTACATTCCTATTTCATATTCTCTTCATCAGTTTCCTATCAGCCTTTTCATTTTAACTTTAATAAATTTGAAGTTTTACTTGAATAAGTTGGTTATCAAAATATAAAGCTAAATTAAATTGTTCAATAGAATGATTCGGATAAAACCGAAATTGAGAATTTTGTTGTAATTTCTGGTGAGGATCCAAGTCCAAAGAGGGACAAGTTAGTATATACTTTGGGGTATTCTGACCTGAGTCGAGAATCCATTTGTTTATTTTTGGGGTCCAGATACATTCTACGATTGGTTAGTTATCCTCTTGAACTAACCAATGCCCTTGCATATTTCATTCAACGAATGACCCGAGTATTTCATGTAGTGCTGAATAAGTTCGTTCTCATATTTATTAATGATATTTTGATTAGGTATGCAAAATGTAGAATAGATATATAAACATGATCTGATAAACCATTTTTCTATCTTTCTATGTGCTAATCTGTTCTTTGTTGTCTCCCTGTCTAACAAATTTCGAGGACGAAATTTTTTAAGGGGAGAATCTGTAACGATCCTAGTTTTAAGCCAAATTTAATTTAGTGATTTATATAAAATTTTGAAGTAAATTGTGAATTGATTTGTATTTTTCAAGAAAATAAATAAAATATGTGTTTGTTATATATTTATATATATAAATTTTTAATACAATTTTGTATTTGAAATTCAAATAAATATATTGAAAAATAAATTGGATTTAAAAACTTTATAAACTAATAGAAATTTGTTTCTAATATTAAGTATATACATATGTATATGTATTGTAATCGGAAAGTTATGCTTGATTTAATGTAATAATTTTTCAAAAGCTATTTAAAATTTAAATTTTTTATTTGAATAGACTTATATATGATATATTATATATGTGTTTATTCATTAAACTATAATTAATTTTAAAATCATATTCTTTAAATGTATGTATGCATATATATGTATATGTATATATGAAAGGAAATGTATTTATTGAAAAGCATAAATTACATACATATATATAAATATTATTTATTTAAAAGTATAATAGTTTGAAATAAGAATTAATAATAAGTTTAAAATTCTTTCTTATTAAATTTATACATGATATAAATTTGGTTAATATATATATACACACACACATGAATATAAAGAAATGTATTTAAAACTAAATTGAAATATATTTTAAAATTTTATAGACACATTAAAAATCATTTAATACATGCAAATTACATGTGTAAACCATATAATGTGAAAACTAACAAGTGTAATCATCTCATCATAAATCAAACAAGTGTTAGCTAATTTCAACATGAATTAACAAGTGCTAATTTGAAATAAACAAGTGGCAATTGATTTTCTATTGATTTGAATTATATATAATATAGTGTTTTGAGAAAAAACCTGATTATTCTATTTTCAGTTCAAAACCTTCTCAAGCCTTTTTCTCTTCAATTAAAAACTAAAAACCAAAAGGAACCTAAAATCTAAAACAAATTACAGCAAGTTCAAAACTGAAGCAATCAAAGCAAATTTCAAGATTCAAAAAATTTTCAGTTTTCAAAGAGCAAGCTAATCCAAAGCTAGAAAAGTATCAAAGCATCTCAAACCTGAAAGCGACTCAAAGATCAAATAGTTAACAACTTTAATTTCAAAAATCCAGTATAGATCAAGATCATTCCAAAATCAAGTTCCAGGTTTAAGCAGTGAAGCATGTCCTTTGTTTTAACATTCTAGGTGAGTGAACTTCTTATATACCTAGGTGTTTGTGATTGATGCTTGAAAAATATTATGAAAATGTTTATAGATATAAATATGCTTGCATGTATATGAAAATGTGAAGAAATGTCTGTGCATATCTGTATACAGGCAAATATGCCTTGTTTTAGTTTACAGGTTTAAAAATCTAGTTCAAAAATCTCATTCCTAAAACTTTTTCTAGCTTTGATGTTCAAAAAAAAGATGTTTGAATTAACATAATCTAAGTTTTAAAAATCTTTTCAAATATAATTGGTTAAAAGTTTTCGAGAAAAATCAGAAAATACAGTAATAATCAGATGCAAGTTGAAATTTGAACGTCTGGAAATCAAGGTTGGATTTTACCACTTGATTCTTGTTGCAAAATTATGATTTTGGATAATCAATTCATGATTTTCAAGTTTGTATATTTGGAGACATTTCAAGATGATCAGATGTTGGGTTATCGTCAAATTCCGATGATCGGCGAGGAAGTGGGTCTCGTGATCATGCCTGGAGGCGCCTCATGAGTCGGGATTCAATAGATAAATGATTGAAGGATTTTTTGGTGGCGCTAGTGACATAACGTCGGTGAACTGGGGTATTAGGAGCTGTTTGGGTTGGCTGGGTTTGCGAGGCCACAGTATCGTCGACATTGCATCGGGTTAGATCAGACTAAGGGGATTAGGAGCGACATGTCGTAGCGCAGCTCTGGACGAGGTTGCATGGTCTTAGGTGGCCAGGATCGTTGGAATGTGGTGGTTCTCGTTGACCGGGTTGGGTTCCAGTGTACATCAACTTGCTTGATTTCGATTTCTTATATGTATCGATGAACTGGGTGTTCGTGATGGATGAGGTTGTTGTCGTTGACGTATGGAAAGCGGCATGGTCGACTGGAGTTGGTCGAAACACTCGTGCATGTGTACGCATGCATCTGGTGTCAGAGAGTTTGGGAAGAAGTGATGTGCTCGGGTTTGCTTTCCGGGCAAGTGATGTAATAGTTCGGGTCAGGCTCGAAGTAGCTCAGGTGTGTTTGTAATAGTTCTTAAAGATTTAAATCAAAAACAAAGTTTAAAAAAAGGAGGTTTACTCAGGGATGGACTCGAGGAAGTTGGCATCTGGCTCGGGTTGTTACCCAGAGTCGTCTCGAGTTTGTGTTGAAACAGTTTTTGACTTTTAAAATAAAATAAGATTTTCAAATTTCTAAGTTTAATCAAGTTTTAAACACTTTCTTAATTAATAATAAATGTTTTATACTAGTTTTGTTAATTAGTTAAAGTTTTAAAATAACTATTTTAAATTAATTAAGTTCAAGTATTCTAATTCTTTATTTTAAATGAATTCTTAAGTTTATTTTAAATAAATTTAAATGGTATAATTAAGTAGTTAAAAGATGATGGTTTTAATTAACTTAGGTATTTTAAGTTAATTCATATGTTAAAAATAAATTTAAGTTTCAAGGATTATTTAAATAAGATTTTAAAGATAAACAGTTTATCTTAAATAATGATTTTGATTAACTTAAAGGGTTTAAGTTAAATTATATGATTATGTTAATTTATTTCAAAGGTTATTTAAAATAAAATTTAAACGATGATTATGTAATTAATTAAGATAAATGGTTTATCTTAAGATTAAAGGATCATTAATTTGTAATATAATGATAATTATTTAATTAAAGGTTGATTTAGTACTAATTAAGGATTAATTAATTTGTAATTAAAGGGTCAATTAATCAATGTACTTAATCAAAGGACAATTAATTAATTAATTGAGGGTTAATTAATTAATGTGCTTAATTACTCAAAGGATAATTACTTAATGTAATTAAATTAAAGGTTGATTTATTAGTATAAGTAATTAAGGGGTAATTAATTGCTTAATAGATATTACTCAATATAAATAATTAGATAATAATTACAACAATTAAAGGTTAATTATTTAATAATTAAAGGATAATTAATTAATTATAAGTTAATTAATTAGTGATTAAAGGTGAATTAATTAATGATTAAGGTTAATTAATTTATGATTGAAAGATAATTACTCAATGTAATTAATTAAGGATTAATTAATTTTGTAATTAACCCATTGTTAATAAATTAATGTGATTGATTAAGGGATAATTAATTAAGATGAGTAACTAAGGTTGATTAATTAATTTCATTTATATAATAACCAATGGTCTGAAATTAATTAATGCTAATTAAGCATGATTGGTAATTAATTTATAAGTAATTACTTTAATTGGAAATTAAATTAAGTAAATTAAGGATTGAGTAACCAACTAATCTTGCTTGTGGATGATTGGATTATATTGAATGCCTTTAATTGTTTGATATCCTTGATGTGTGATGTTCTGTGATATGATTGTTTTGGATTGAGCTGTGAATTGTGATTTATTTATCTGTGTTGAATTTACTTATTTATCTGTGAATGAAAAATAAGTGTTATAGGATTATACCGCTTATTAATATTGTTGTGCTTGAATTTATGATGGTTGATATTTTATTGTTGCATGTAAACCCCTGGACTACACTCAACACACACACAAATATGGATTTCACGGGAAATTGGTTAAGTCACGGGGGTTTTGAATTTAATATTATTTTATTTAAAAGTTGAATTTTGAATCCAAATAGTTTGGTAGTGAAATTGAGTTGAGTATGAAAAACTTTTGAAAAGGGAATTTTGAAATTAAAATTATCTTGAATATAATATGATTCGTTAAAGTTTTTAAAACAATAATATGGTTTGAAAAAGGGTTATACAGGTTATATATATATATGGATTTTAAACCACTTTTGAAGTATTTTGGGAATTTAAATTTAACTCAAACAGAACTTGCCAAGGATACGACAGTTCGCTAATCTTCTGACTTATACTTTAAAAGGCTTTAACTTGAGCAAATTTAGTCGGATCTTCCTTAAACGAAAGACCATTGTTTTCAAATGATAACAGCTTTCATATTGAGAAAGAGTTTCATTTTTTGTTGAAGGGATTTCAAGTTTTGGGTGAATCAAATTGAAAATAGTTTGGAAACTCTGATTGAGTCTTTGCTAAAGATTTGATAAATCTTGATTCATATTGAAGGAATCTTAATGGTGTATTTTTGTTTACAAAATTTGTTTGATCCATTTAAAAGGAAAGGTTTTGGGAAATAAGGGCTAAAAGTCGCGACTTAACTAGGATCCCAATATATCCATATGCTTTTTAAAATAAGCGCTCATTATTCGATTTAGCCGGGAGCGAAATTTGTTCATAGAACCCATTCCGAATAAATGATACGACGAAATGGATAGTAATTGAAGGCGGTGGTTGAAGACTGGGTATTTTCGAAAACAAAAGGATTACCTATCGAATGTCTCTACACTAAGTTGCTCTGGTATACAGATCTCCATATGTGATGGGGAGTCTGGTTGGGATTGTGAATATCTGGATTTGCAAGGGCTTCTTTGAAGTGCCTTCAGTTCCATTTAGACTCAAGATGGACTTGTATGGATGTATGTCTAATGTTACACTCTGAGATGTAAAGCTGGTTTCTATCAAATACATTTCTGTTTGGTGGGGGAGAATTTATTCTCTTAGCCTAACACCCTTCTCTGCGACGTACGAGCTCAGAGGTTATGTAGTTGAAGATTACTAGTGATATATTCCCAATTTGGTAATGTGGCATGCTAAGTGCCGATCATTTGTTGATCGAAGCATGGATTTTGTGAAATGTGTAGCTTTGTGGGACAAGACTTCGTCGAACCTCACACCTCGAAAATGGTCGAAAAAGAAAGGATGCGGAAAGGTTACGGGGGTCGCGCCCCTTAGGGTATGTGCATTTCCTTCTGGATAAAAAGTGGTATCCTGGTGTGGAGCCCAGATATTTAACTTATGTGGTTGTTGGAGTTTGTTGGAGTTTGTTGGTGTTGAGGATCCTCGTACAAATGTCAGTGACGCCCGAGGGATGGCATACTCATGACAGTTAGTTACCTTGTTACAGAGGTAACCCGACCTTGTGTTGGCAGAGAGTCGGTCAGGTTCTCGTGGGGTCCCTCCAAAAGCGTACCTATTCAGAAAGGAAGTTCCTTAGCCTTGGCCATTTGTTGGAAATCCAATCAACCAATACGAGCCATGTACGGTTTTAGTTGTAGAACCTGCCATCTAACATGGTGGCTATATTAGACATACTATAATGGTACGTATGCTGGCTAAGATTAATATTATACTTGCAAATGTTTTTCACACTATGCACTAATAGTAATAATATTGGAATTCCGTGTACGAAGCATATTTGACTATCACAAGGATAAATCTCCTCCAATTGCACGATCATTGTGTGTGTGGCAGGTGGCCTTATGGTAGTTTCATTTTCCAAAAAGCATAGCGAATTTCTTTCCATTTCTTTTTGTTTGTTTTTGTCCAAACAACTGTTTTTATTTGCTCACACCTGTACCATGACTGTCCTCGAGTTTATTGTCCCCTTTCTAAACTCTAGGTGCCCATAATTTTCCACATGGGCAGCCTAGAGTCAGGTTATCAGATAGTTAGCAAGTAGGTGTTGATTTGGTAATCTCTGAAGTCTTTGGTTTGGCGATCGCACTACATCAAACTTGCTACATTACAACATGATAGTGATTCGATCTTTTTGGTTTGAAGTCTTTGGAGCTTTGGCAGTGATGATGTTATCTTTTCGCTGTTGTTGCTGTTGTTTTCCGCTGTTTTGTCTTTCCGTTGTTGTATCATTCTCTGATAATGTTGATCACTTCATATTATGTCACTATTATACCAATTTGTTATGTATCAGTAAAATTATTTTCATTCTATTTTTGCTATATTGTTATCACCTACTGTTGTTATAAGCTCCGGCGAATCAGATTTCGATATTTGAATCTACGGCATTCGAATACGGGTGAAGTATGGATGCCGATTTTCGAGCGCTGAAATCTGAGTCATCACACTATAAATAGATCATTATAAACCAAGGTCATTTCTTATTTCATTTTGTCTGTACGTACATTTCCTTCTCAACTCCTCATTCCAATGGCAGACAAACCATATTCCCTAATGGAAAATTCAAAATCAAAACCAATTCCGAAAATTTAAACTCCTCAAAATATATCGAATTATACATCGATATGAAGTTCTCGACGAGTGCAAGTCAAATATGTGATTCATTTTTCGATCTGGGTCTCTAGGTGGCCAGAATTGCTCGAAACAGTCTTGAACGTTCATAGCTTGTTGATGGACTTCGACTGAACGACGATTCATTGGTACAGTATCATGGAGAGAACCAAGGGGATCACATCCATGTGGATTGTGATGAGGTAACGGCTTGATCGCCTCGATTAATTCAAGTTGGGTTTAATACCCATTGGCGACGGCCGGTGATTCACCGTCAATCGGCTACTGACATTCGCGGGAGGTGGTTCCACGGTCGGGGCGAGGATGGAGGCGAGGTCTCGGCAGTTTCAGGTGGTGATGGCGTCTCGATCGGAGGCTTGTGGTTGCGTGCATGGCAGTTGTAACAACCCTGTATTTTTGTGATTGTTTTATTTGTATATTTTAAATTATTTTAATTGAATTTTGATTTAGATTTATTTTATTTATTTAATTTAGATAATTTTATTATTTTAAATATAAACTTTGATTTTGATATGAATTATCATTCCAAATATGATTAAAAAGAATATTTTCAAAAAGTGAATTTTGGTCAATATGGTCAAACTTTGACTTTTAATTAAAATTTGAAAGTTTGAAAATTTTAATTTTATCTTTTATTGTAAAAGTAAATAAAATTTTAAGAACACTGCTTTTCATTTCGTTGAAATCTGATTTACAATGTGAAAGTTATGCCTTTTTAACTATTGTGTGAAATTTGATGTATTTAACAAAAATTGTTTATTTTAATTTATAAATAATATTTTATTTGGTCATGTAATGTTATAATTTATATTTATACGTGTAAAATAACATGATATGTATATATTTTGGTTTTAAAACATTTTAAAAGTGTAATTGACATTTTCCAATGTCGGTTGTATTCTGTTTATAATTTTTAATTTCTAGTTTCAATTAATTAAAGTAATTCTTTATTTATCTTTATATTTTTCTTAAGAACTTATTTTATTCTCATTCCCACTTTATTTTTTTTCTCATTTATTTATTTATTTGACTTCTTATTTGTTTTAAAGTGATAGAGAAATTTTATATGGCTAGTGATATTTTATTTGTAATTTTCATGCCCTGTTTTCAATTTTTAAACAATTTCTTTAGTTCCTTTTCTATTTTTTTTCCAATTTAATTATTTATTTTATTTTAGAAGTGATAAATAAATTATTTTATTTCAAAATTTTACTTCATAATGTTTTTAAAATGAAGTGGATAATTTTCCAAAGTCAATGGTGATTTAATTGTAATTTCTGGACACTGTTTTGGATTTTTAGCAATTTCTTTTATTCTTTTCTATTTTCTATAAATTTTATTATTTATTTTCATATTATTTCACTTGGTTTCGGTTTTTAAATGTATTTACTGAAATTATTTTGTTATATTTGATTTAAGAGAAATGGTAAATTGAAGAGACAAGTCTCTTCCTTTTCCTATAACTTTTCAAGTGCTTGACTCCTCATTTTCTTTTACCGTTTCCTCATTTACTTTTGGCCTTACATTTTTTATGATAGCCATGAGTTCTCATTCCTTATTCACGTGAAAATCATTTTCATCTCATTACATTCCACGGCTAAGAGAAAGATGGTAATGGCCTCCTAAATTTTCTCCTTCTCTTTCTTCTTATTTTCTTAGTATTTCGCCTTGTTTTCTCATGTATTTGGATTGGCGTCTCCCTCGTATCCATGGCCACCACTCTCTACACCTCTTACTTGCTATCACCACCATCTATACTCTAGACCATGACCATGGCCGAGCCCTTCATGATGACCAAACCCCCCAAAAATGCAACCAAAGGCCTAAAACCATGCTTGTTTGACCACTACTTGCTCATCCACTTCAACTACCACCCTAACCACCACCATAGGCCGCCACCACTCCTCTGACCTGACCACCACACACCCCTCCAGCCACTGTCTAGTCATGGTGCACTAACAAGCCGAGCCCACTCCCCATGGCCGAACCACCTTGATGACCAAAAACCACTATATTGCCTAAAACTCTTCACATCCCATGTTGTAACTCCTCTCCATCATTCTAGCTTTTATGTCGTGCATTTGCATGACCAAACCCAAGCCATGTACCCCTAGGCCGTGCATAGCCTATGAGAAACCAAGGCAAAAGACTTGACATTCAAATCTCTTTTCATTTAAAAGTTACATCAATTCAAAGTATTGTATTTATGGTTTGTTTTGATTTTTGTTTGGGTTGTAACGCAAGATCTATAGCATTGGATGGGCTCTCCACTCAAGTCCTTAACCTTTTCATCGTGCTTTGATTTCTGTTGTGTCATTGGTTTTGTTATCTCCAGCATTTTGAGGTGAGTAAAGCTCACACGACATTTATACTTATGCAGTTCTGAAACAACAACAACTGAATGTGTAGAGAAAACATATGATGTTATAACTGCCTACGATTATTTATATATGATATTAAACCTGTTACATTTCATGCCATATCATCTGTTATTTGTATATGATGTTAACTGTTCATTTATATCTGTTTATCACACTGCAGGTTCCCTGTAGATTAGATTCACTATGGGTTGAAATGTTAGATACCCGAACGGACTTTAGAATAGGGAAAAATCGTTATTGGCTGAAATGATAGGCCTGAACAGTTTTTATTTATTTTATTTTAACTTGGGATTGCAGGTTTGAAATGATATAACCCGGATTTTTCATTTTAAACCGCAGATTGAAATGATATATCTATATCATTTGACCTAGGTTAGAAAACTATATACAGGCCCGTGGTTATATTTTATAAAGAATTTTGAATATTTTAAAAGTGAAAAATTAGGAAATTTGATTTAAATTGGATTTTTAATGTTTAAATAAAGAAATTTTGTATTTTTCTAGAAGTTAAAAATGTAATTCAAATGAATGGTAAAAAGTGAATTTTTGAAATATAACTTAAATTTGGAAATTTGGACTTTGGTTTTAAAATGACATTTAAGTTATATAAATATAAAATTTTAAGTGGTTTAAATCTAAATTTATGATAATATGATTTAAATAGATTTTAAAGTGTTTTAAATAAAGGATTTATGATTTTTGTATAAGTGGAAAATGTTAAATAAATAAATGGTTAAGTTGAATTATTGAAACATAACTTAAAGTCTGGAAATTTGGGATTTGGTTTAAAAAAGGAATTTTAAGTTATATAAATAAAATGGAAATTTAATTATATTTGGAAAATGGTAAATATGATGATTTGATTAAATTTGAGTTTAAATGAATTGATAAAGTATATTGATTTTTCTATGTATTAAAATGGTTAAATAAATGAATGCTTAAATGTGTAATTTTAAAATAAACTTGACCTGGAAATGTGAATTTGTTTTAATTAAGGGTTTAAGTTAATTAAATAAATTGGAAATTTAGTTTAATTTGTGAATTATAATTTGAAAATGTAAATGTTAATAAAGTGTTAAATGTAAAAATGAGAAAGTTTACACTTGAATTTATTAAGTGGATTTGTGAAATTTGATTTAATTATAAAATGTTGCTTTATAAAAATCATTAACTAAAAGAGCATTTTAATGAACTTCTTTGAATATTGAAATATGATTTTTATAATGTTTAAATGGTTTAAATTGAAATGTTTTCAAGTATAACTTATAGCAGCTTTTTTGAATGCTGAAAAAGTTGAAATTTTCAATATTTATGTTTTTAACTTAGTAAATGAACTCAGAATGGTTTAAAACTTTGGAAATTAAATACTTGATTTGAAAATATATGACCTTCATTTTTAAATGGTTTAAATGAATTATTTTTATTGGAATATAAATCATTTTAAAAAGGGTGATTTGAAATGATAATAAATGAATGATATCTTGAAATTTAAAAAGGCATTTTAAATTTGATATTTGGATTTGAACTTATAAAATGATTTGGAAATGAAGTTTTGAAAGATATGATATTTTGATATAAATGATTTGGAAATGAAGTTTTGAAAGATATGATATTTTGATATAAATGATTTGGAAATGAAGTTTTGAAAGATATGATATTTGATATAAAATAATTTGGAAATGAAGTTTGAACGATATGATATTTTGATATAAAATGGTTTAAAATGAAGTTTTGAAGAATATGATATTTTAATGTATTAAAATGATTCGAAAGGAATTTGAAAGGAAATGATAAGTTAATATATTGAAATGATTAGAAATGACTTAATATTTATTTTCATAAATATTTAAATTCGAAAGATATGATACATTGATATTTTAATGTATTAAAATGGTTTAGAAATGATTGAATCTTTATTTTGATAAAGATTTGGATTAAAAAGGATATTTTATTTTTAAGTATAAAATATTATTCTAAAGTTATAACCACGGGTTATAATAACGATTGGTTGGCAAAGAGACTGGGATCGGATATGGGCATACTCTTTGTCCATACCGAAAACCACTTTGACTAACCATATACGTGGTGGAGATTCTAGAATGAAGTAGGATGGTGGCAACGTTCTTCTGGTATGTTACGTGGACCCTACTCCTGTGAGTTGAATAAGGTGACTAAAGCAGGAGCGATCTCGGGCCAAAAGGGGTAGCTCCTCTGGTCGGACACATTTCTTCGATACCATTCTCTTGCTTTTGTGATTGTTTGGGCGCCCCTCCGATTTTTCGGAATGTGTTCCGAGATGCGCGTATGTGGCTGCTGCGTTACCACCGGCCCATGTGCGTAATTGGTATATCTACCCTGGCATTGCCTTGTGTGCCGTGTCACCTACCATATCGAGCCTTTACTACGAGTTTCTATTTGTGTCGTACCTATGCAGTATCTTCTCATAGTCTCCCGATCAGGAGATATGCAGAACTGTATAGACTATTGGCATTATTTGTGTTAAGGTGGAAAATGTAAAGCCTTAACGCTATTTGAAAGTATGTTTATTTTACGGTTAGACATTATTATAATAGAGCAATATACTATATAGTAAATAGTTTAACGGATCCTTAGAGGATGGGTGGTCCCAAGTATCCTTTAAGTTACTTGTACTTTACTACTGTTCACTTGAGTTGGTTCATATTGTATAAGTATGTATGTCCTGACTCGAGTGTTTGTATTTTATTTACGCTCTTGTCAGCCTAAGTATTCACAGATTTGGATTTCCACTTTCTGGATATTGGAATCGCTGGAGATTATCTGCTTGTCCAATTTGATCTGTTTCACTTCCAGTTATCCTGTTGATCGCAGTGCTGTATTCGTTTTGTACTTGGTTATTATCTTGAGACTTCTTTTGTACTTTATTTCTTCCGTTGTATCTTAAGTAACTCTGATATATTTACATAGTAGCTTCATGAACTACTATTTATTTTACTTCCGCTGCACTATTATTACTCTGTGTCTGTGATCTGTGATTTTTATTTACTGCATATTCTAAGATTTGCCAAATTTTATTTACAACGCGGTATTTTGAGCAATTCAATTCCGGCATGTGTGGATGCGAATGGTTGAAATTACCTAGTTGTTACAGCAGTTGATGTTGTCTGCATGTTCGATTTGCCCTGTAGGGTGCGTGTTTGTACAGAAAGGGGAAGGTGATGTGGCCGTTTTTAATTGGATTGTTTTCTTCTATTTTGTTAATTCTTATAAAAATTGCACAACTTCTAATCTGAATAACTTTTGCATACGAAATCTGATTCACGCGCGGTTTCTTGCGTTGGGATCGTATCAAAATTTCAGATATTTTGAGTTTGGTTTGGACAAATTCTAAGACAATTTTAATTTTATGTATAAATTGGATTTAAATTCAAAAGTGAGTGTTTAATCCACTCGCAACTTCTAAAATTTCTTATGTTAGTTAAATTAATTTTCGATGTGATTAGAAATTTATTCATGGTTGTTTGGTAGTTTAAATTGGCTGTTCCTTTTAAATTGTTATATTTTGAATTAAAGTGTCATTTAATTTATTATTAAATTTAAATTTCTAGTTAATTACCTGTAAATGATAACCTGTTATGTATTGATGTTATTGATTGATTTGGATGATGATTGTGATGAATGTTAAATTTGTTGATATTGAATGACTGGATGTTACATTTTATATTGTATAACTGCAAGTTCGCTATGGGTTGAAATGATACATACCCGAACGATCTATAGACTAAGGAAAAATCTTTATGTGTTGAAATGATAGACTCAAGCGATTTTATGGATTTTATTATTAAATTCAGGATTGCTATTTGAAATAATATATAACCGTATAATTTTTAAATTGTGGATTGAAATGATAAATATCTGTATCACTTGACCCAAGAGTAGAGAATTATATACGGACACCGGATTGGTTAAATGAAATGATTTTAAAATCCTAAAATTTAAATTTAAATAAAATGATATTTTGAAATAAAATTGATTTATGTAAATTGAAATATTATTGGAGAATCAAGTTTTTGTTGAAATGTGAATTAATTTAATGGAATTACTTTAATAAGTTAAGTTTAAAATTTAAATTTAGTTTTTAAGTATAAATGAAATTCTATCGGTAGGGCTATTGAATTGCTTGAAATATAACTTGAAATATTTTGAAATTGGAGTAATTCGAATCGATATTTGAACATGGATTGAAAATGATATGAAATTCCATAGTTTATTGAAACTTTAAATTGAAAGGTTTGGAATTTGGTGTTGATTTGGAAATTGAAAATGATCCAAATGTGTTGTAATGAAATAAGTAGTTTAAATTGATATAAATCTCAAAATTCATGTTTTAATATAAACTGTTTTAAAAAAATATTATTTTAAGCATTTTAATTATTAAGATTTTCAAACTATTAATCTATATTAACCTATTTTAACTATATTAAATCATTTTAACCTATTTTAAACCATTTAATTTATTTTAAACTAATTAACCCATTTTAACTTATTTTAAATCTAATTAATTTATTTTAAATATATTTAATCTATTTTAATTATATTTAATCTATTTTAAAATTACTTAACTGTCTTAAATCAATTTTACAGTATCTTTAATCTATAACTAAACTATTGTAGAGTATTCAACTAATTATAACTATGTTAACTATTTATAAATATTTAAACTATTTTCTATGTTTCTAGACTAAGTGAAGGGAAGTGTTTGTATTCAAAATCATTGGTTTAAAGGCAAATACGGGTAAATGATGTTATAGCCTAAGTTGGATTAAAATGTTATAATTATTTGAATATAATGATTTTGAAGTGAGGATTTAACCCAATTGGAAATATGATTTTTGGAAGAAAATATGATTGCGGAAACGATATGATTTAAAGGTTGAATATGATTTAAAGGTTGAATATGATTCAAAGGGAATATGATTTCAAAGTATTATAGTTTTGGGAATATGATATTTTGACATAAAATGTGAATTGACTTTTGAAACGTAAAAGAACCATCCAGTGTGTAGTAAGCGATTGGTTGTTAAGGAGAATGGGATTAGATATTGTCATACTCTTTGTTAATACCGAAAATCACTTTAACAACTATGTACATGGTGGAGATTCCAGAAGTGAAGCAGGTTGGTTTGTTGAATGATTTCTATATAAGGTATGACGTGATCATGACTCCCATGAGTCAGCTTAGATGTGACTAAAATAGGAGCTATACTGGGCCAAGTGAGGTCATTCCTCCCATCGGACACATTTCTTTGATACTATTTTGATTTTGTGATTGTTGGTGGCCACCCCTCGACTTTGATATGGGAGTGTGTTTCGAGGTAGGCGATAGTAGCTGATATGCGTTACCACCAGTCCGGGAGTGCAATTGGTATATCTACCATGGCATTGCCTCGAGTGCCATGTTCACGTGCCCTAATGCACCTTCTACGGGTTTGTTTTGTACCATACCTATGGGGTACCCTCTGTGTAAACCTATCGGAGGAGCATACGATACTGTATTGTGATGACTCGGGCCTCAGCGCTGGAAATTCGGCATCTAATAGAAAACCCGTATTCAAATGCCGGAGATTCAAAAGTTGAAGTCTGGTTCACCGGAGCTTGCAACACATTAGGTGGAAACAACACAGCGGCAACAAAAATGATTTTAGTGATACACCATATGGATACAACATTCTAAGAACAAATTCCCAATAACATCAGAGCCAAAATACAGCACAACAGCGGAAAAAATAACAGAGGAAAGATAACAACAATAGGTTCTTCAAATATAAAGAGAGAGAGATTCCAATAATACTGCATCTTCATTCCAAAGCTTCAAAGCAAAAAGCTCAAAACCAAAGACTTCAAATCTACATCTACTATCAGAACTAGCTCCTGAACCTACTGATAACCTGACTCTAGGCTGTCCATGTGGAAAATTAGGGGCACCCAGAGTTTAGAAAAAGGAACAATAAACTCCGAGTTAGTCATAGGACTGGTGTGAGCAAACATAAAATAGTTATTTGCACAAAAAGAAATTACAAAGAGAAATCCATTATGCTTTTTTGAAAAATGAAACTACCATAAGGTCTCCTGGCCCACACACAATGCAATCGCACACATGGGGGGAGGTTTCTCCTCATAGTAGTCAAACAAGCTTGATATGTGAAAATACTTTTGATAATATTATTATCGCATAGTGTGGAAAAACATTTTGAAAGTATAATATTAATCTTCGCTAGCATACGTACCATTATAATATGCATGCTATAGCTACCATATTAAATGGAAGGTTCTACAACTAAAACCGTACAAGACTCGTATTGATTTTTTGAATTTCCTACAAATGGTCAAGGCTAAGGAACTTCATTTTCGAATGAGTATGCCTCTGGAAGGACGACCAGAGAACCTAACCAGATCTCTGCCAACACAAGGCCGGGTTACTTCTGTAACTAGGTAACTAACTATTACGAGTCTTCCATCCCTCGGCCGTAACCGACCTTTACAGAGGCGCCACACAAATTCCAACAAATCCACATAATAAAATATCTGGGCTCCATACCATGATACCACTTTTTATCCAAAAGGAAATGCACATACCCTGAGGAGTGCGACCCTCATAACCTTGCTGCATCCTTTCCTGTTTCGACCATTTCTGAGGTGTGAGGTTCGATGAAGTCTCGTCCCATAAAGCTACGCTTTTCAGAAAAGCCATGCTTTGATCATTCTATGCTTAACATTTAGCATGCCACATTACCAAATTGGGAATATATCACTACTAACCATCAACTACATAACATATGAGCTCGTACGTCTCAGAAAAGAGTGTTAAGCTATGAGAATAAATTCTCCGCCACCAAACAGAAATGTATTTAATAGAAATCAGCTTTATATCTCAAAGTGTAATGTCAGACATACATCCATACAATTCCATCCTTGGTCTGAATGGAATGAAGGCACTTCGTCCCATTAAGCAAAGAATTCCTTGCAAATCCGAATATCCCCTAATCACGTCCGGACTTCCCATCACTTAGGGTAATCTCTATACCGGAGCAACTCGGTGCAAAGACAATCAATATGTAATCTTTTCATTTTCGAAAATATCCGGTCTTCAACCACCATTTTCAAATGAAATCCCATTTATTCGTATCATTATTTGGAAAGGGTTTTATGACTAAATGTCCTCCCCCGGATATCCGAATAATGAGCATTTATTTTTAAAAACAAGTGGATACATTCAGATCTTAGTTAAATCATAACAAATTTCCATTTTTAATCATTTAAACAAAAGATCCTCCTTGAAGATTCGATGTGGTTTTCGGATAACCATTTGAAATCCGACCCCGGTCTCATTGAAGATCAAATGCCGTCTTAAAAGCCAAGTTGTTTAAATAAACAATTTTAATTCAATTCAAAAGTTTACATTCACACAACACATCACAGTAAATAACTTGCATTTATCACAGCTCAATCCAAAACAATTCATATCACAGAACATTACATATTAGAGATATCAAACAATTCAAGACATTCAGTATAATCAATCATCCATAAGCAAGATTAATTAATCACATAATCTATAATTAATTTACTTTAAACCAAATAAATTAAGTACTTATGAATAAATTACCTAACCTTGCTTAATTAACATTAATTAAACCTTTTATTATTATTTTTAATTAATTAATGAAAATTAATTAATCATCCTAAATTATTAACATTAATTAGTTACTCGATTATCACTGATTAATTACTCTTTAATAATCAATTAATTACCCTTTAATTACTAATTAATTAACCTTTAGTTATTAATTAATTAACCTTTAATTAATCTCATTAAGTAATTATCCTTTAACTAATTAATTATCCCTTAATTACTTGCATTAACTAATTAACCTTTAATTAATTAATTATCCTTTAATTAATTTAATTAAATAATTATCCCTTAATTACTTACATTAATTAATCATCCTTTAACTAATTACACCAAGTAATTATCATTAAATTACTAATTAATGATCTTTCAATTACCTTAAGATTTTAATTAATTTTAAGGTAAACCATTTACCTTAATCAATTACTTAATTTCTAATAAATTTAATTTAATCACCAAATAAATTAAATTAATTACCTCTAAATCTTGCTTAATTAACAAATTAATGATCCTTTGATTAATTAATTAACGATCCTTTAATTAACCAAGACCCTAATTAATTAAAGATAAACCCTTTATCTTAATTAATTACATCATTTAAATCTTATTAAATTAAATGCTTGAAATTAATCAAACAAAATCACTTGAGACCTTTGATTAAT
Source organism: Allium cepa (assembly GCA_030765085.1). Classification (NCBI taxonomy): domain Eukaryota; kingdom Viridiplantae; phylum Streptophyta; class Magnoliopsida; order Asparagales; family Amaryllidaceae; genus Allium; species Allium cepa. Next base: position 636,650,620 of record CM060934.1, on the reverse strand, counting down.
TAAAGTTCAATATATTTATCTTCAATACTTACTTAATTACATCGCTTTATTTTTTTGCAAACACTTCGGGATTTAATTACATAGTCATCCCAATATATAATCTATTTAAAACCAAATCAATTGATCTTAAAAATAATTAACTTTAAAAATGTAACCTTTGAAATAAATTAATTATTAACCCATAAATTAACTTAGACCTTTAAGTCAATTAACAATTTAAAAACATTTTATCTTCTTAAATATACTATTGAATTTTATTAAAAATAAACTTGAGAAACAACTTAATTAATTTTAAGTTAAAATAAATTATACAACTTTTATCAACCAAATATTTAAATAAACATTTATTATATAAAATAAATTGTTTTAAGAATATAGTTTAAAACTGGTTTTATTTTAAAATTTATAAACTTGTTTTATTTAAAATTTTGAAACTATTACAACATGTACCCGAGACAAACTCGAGTTCCCACCCGAGCAAAATGCAGATTTACCCGAGTCCAACCCGAGCCAAATATAGATTTACCCGAGTCCAACCCGAGCCACTTTTTTTTCCTTTGTTTTGTTTTAAATTTTAAAAACCCGTTACACAGCTAAAACTTACACGAACATCTCGATACCAAACTCGAGCCAAAACCATACTTTCTCGAGATCCCTCTCGAGCCACCACCTTCTTCTCCCAAACTCTTTGGCACAACAAATACCCGTGCACATTCACGCGAGCTCTGACCAACTCTAACCATCGCTGCAATAACTTGCAAGACTCCAACGGTCTCATCGATGACCCAAACCACCCAGCACCGTCGATTCGCCTGGAATCCAAAATCGAGCAATCGAGCAACCCATAAACCCAAAACCAATCGACAAAAACGCCTCGCAATGCCACCCTCAATCGGTAGAGATCATGCGATCACGTCCCTAGCTTTTCCATTACACCATGCTTCGATTCTGCTAACTCCGATCGATTCTGGTTCACCCACGTCAATGTTATCGCCTCGATAACACCATTGAACAAAACAGGCTACAAAACCCTAACTCGTCTACGACTAGCAACCTTCGACCACCTATAAATCCATCCACCATTTTTCCTATGATCCCCAATATTCCAGCCTCCGCTAGCATCAAACACGACCTACAGCCCTTCATCGATCATCGGAATTTGACGAAAATGCAAATCGCGTTCAACTCGAGAATTCCCAATAAATACTAATCTAAAAATCATGATATGATGATCAAAAATACCATTTTTCAATATGAATTATACTATATTATTAAAATGTGAAATCCGGACATTTAATTTCTGACTTATATGACCATCACTGTATTTTCCTGTTTTTGAACTAATTACTGAATATATTTACTTGAAATTATTTTTAAAAATGAAATTACATCCATGCAAACATTTTCTCTTTAATGATCATAACTTAAAACTGTTTAGATGGAAAGATATAAATTTATTTAGGTTGTTTCTTGAGCCTGTAGAACATAACAGAGATATGTATATGCATATACACAAACATGCATACATACATTCAATGTTTTCAATTTGTATGCCCAAACAAAATGTATTTCTACATCCATACAAAGCATTTCGAAATCATCATTCTCATCCATCATCACAGACATAAGAAAATAAAGTGGGTCTAGTTTTAAAAGTGAAGTTTACTCACATGGTTTTGAAGGACGGAGAACCTGGAAATGATTTTTGCTTTTGAAGCGAAAACTGGAAAGTGAATTGATCTTAACTTTGGTTATTGATCTGATCTTCCTATTGATTGAGTTTGAACTGAATCCATATATTTGCTTTGCTTCAGCTTAAATTGAAGACTTGAAACAGATTTTGATTTGGTTTGATTTTGATCTGACTTGCTTGATGTTTGATCTTTTGCTTCAGGTTTGATTTTTGTAAAAGATTATTGTTTGTTTCTGGTTTAGTTTTAGTTTCCAGGTTTTGAATTTTTTTTCTTTTAGTTTTGAATGTATGAAAGAAAAGATGAGAAGAGAGGGATATAGATGTATATATATTCTTGTTTACATTGTATTTTTAAAAATGAATATAATACTTAAGTTTGACACTTGTAAATGCATGTTCAAATTAAGCTAACATTTGTATTTTTCATGTTGAATTTAATTTACACTTGTTAATCTTCATGTTATAATACTTACACATGTTTAATGCATGTACTTATGTTTAATATGTTACTATTTAGTTTATATATATATATATATATATATATATATATATATATATATATATATATATATATGTTTTTATTATATTTTCAATTTAGTTTTATATTTATATGTTTATGTTTTATATTTATATATATTTAAACCATATTTATATCATGTATAAATTTAAAAGAAAGTATTTTAAACCTTTTATTAAATCTTATTTTTACTAAAGCTATTATACTTTTAAATAAATAAATATTTGTTTATAGTGTTTTATATTTATATATGTTTTATATTTTATTTTTAAACTTTTCATTTTATTTATATTTATATAATTTTAAAGAAAATGATTTAAAATCTAATTATACGTTAATAAATAAACATATATATATATATGTGTGTGTGTGTGTGTGTGTGTGTGTGTGTGTATTAATTTTTAAAATATAGAATTTAACCCTTAAGTAGCTTTTAAAAATTATTATATTGAATTCAAAACATTACTTCCAAATCACAACATACATACACACACACACACACACACACACACATATATATATATATATATATTATAATTAGAAAACAAATTTTTATTTGTTTTCTTAAAATATAGAGTCTTTAAACCCAATTTATTTTTAAGACATTTATTTTTGAACTTCAAATCAAAATTCTATTTACAATCTATTTATATATGTACACATAAAACAAAGCATATATCTTATTTATCTTGGAAAAATTTCAAATTAATTCTAAAAATCGTATTAATTGCTAAATTAAATTTGGATTAAAAACAGGATCGTTACAAATTCCCCCCTTAAGAAAATTTTGTCCTCAAAATTTGATAGACAGGGAGACAAACAAAGAACAAATGAACACATAAAAAGATAGAGAAATGGCTCACTAGATCAAGCTGAATCAGAATAGATATTCCAGCTTACTATATCAGAATATCATCAATAAATATGAGAACAACTTATTCAATAGTTCACGAAACGCTCGGGTCATCAGGTCTATGAAATAAGCAGGGGCATTGGTTAGTCCGAAGGGCATAACTAAGCATTCGTAGAACGTATCGGGACCCCTACAAAGCAGTCAAATGAATACAATCTCCCGTAATTCTCAGCTGATGGAATCCTTGGGCTAGGTCCGTCATGGAAAAGAATCGAACACCATGCAATTGATCGAACACGTTGTCGATTCGGGCAAAGGGAATTTATTCTTAAAAGTTAACCTATTAAGATCACTATAATCTACGCACAATCTCAAAGATCCATCGGACTTGGCTACAAATACTACAGTTGAACCCTAACTAGAACGACTAGGTCATATAAATCCTTTCTCCAGTAAATCTTGGGCTTGCTTAACTGACTCTACTCCTTTCCTTAGTGCCATCCCATGACTTGCATGCACAACTGGACGGGCATTGGAAACCAAAGTGATTCTGAATTCGATTTCTTTATGCAGAGGTAAAAACTTAACCTCTTTAAATACGTTAGAGAATTCTCGAACAATAGGTATGGATTCCAAACTCAGGTTGGGATGCCCTAAAGTATACATTAGCTTGTCCCTCTTCGGACTTGAATCCTCACAAGAAATCACAACAAAATACCCAAATTTGGTTTTTGACCGAAATCGTTTTAATGATACAATCTAATTTAGCTTCGTATTTTGTTAACCAATTACTCTAAGTAAAATTTCAAATTCATTAAAGTCAAGAACAAAAAAGCTGATAGGAAACTAATGATAAGAATACGAAATAGGAACTTTTTGTACAATGTAAACAAAGATTCGCATGGCCTCTTACCGGGTTCTTTACACGAATAGGTTAGTCTACAAATTTGGGTTCAAGATTTAACTCTTCTACGGTTTGCTGGGAAATAAAACTGTGCATGGCTCCATTGTCGAATATAACTCTAACAATTTTATCATAAATAAATAAAAATTAAGGTAATCTTCTCGATACATCTTGGAAATATCAGCGGAAGGCATATAACACTGCTCAAATACTTGCTTGACTCTATCTCATGTAAACTCATCCTCCGATTCGGCCAAAGTAATGGTCTCCCACCATGCCAAATCTTCTTCGTAGAGCTGCCAAGAAGCCATCAAAGTAATGATCATCATCCAATTTCAATCCTTTAAAAATCCACTCACAAGATCGAATCCAAGCTTACACTTCTATAATAGTCTCTGAACCATTGAATGGTTTCCCCTCCAAGTCTTGAGAAATTCTGATATTAGTCTGCCAGATTTTGCTGGGGTTTGATGGAAAGAGATGCTCCTTTCACTACTGTTGTTACAAGGTATCGACCATTTTTAATGGTACTCCCCTGTCCCCTGCCTCGTCCTCTTCTTGCACTCATTCTCACTATCCGAAAATAGTAAGAAAATTGATCTAGGCATAGGGACAAGATATCTTAGCGAATATACTCATTCTAAGGCATTTATAACCCTATCTCTAATGAGTCACCTAAAGTTATACTGCAAAGCTCAAGTTCTTACTCAACCTTCAGCTCCTAAACCAAACGTGATGATCCGGGCCTCTGCGCTCGAAAATCGACATCCAACACATCACCCGTATTCAAATGCCGGAGATTCAAACGTTGAAGTCCGGTTCATCGGAGCTTATAACACATTAGGTGAAAACAATAGAGCGGAAACAAAAATGATTTTATTGATACGCCATACGGATACAACATTCTAAGAACAAATGCCCACCAACATCAAAGCCAAAATACAACACAACAGCAGAAAAAATAACACGGAAAGATAACAGCAATAGGGTCTTCAAAGAGAGAGAGAGAGAGAGAGAGAGAGAGATTCCAATAATGTTGCATCTTCATTCCAAAGCTCCAAAGCAAAAGGCTCAAAACCAAAAGCTTCTAAACCAAAGACGAAATGACCCGCCATTCATTCCACAGAATGACGCATCATTAATAAGAAAGAAAGGGATAGAAAAGGGAAAAGAAAGAGAAGAAAAACGAACAACATCAGAATCTCAAATAGCGTAACGAATAAATTATATTAATAACATAAGTATTATATAGTATACAACAACTATCAGAGTTACATAGATTATACAATCATATACTAGACAGTTATAAACACCTGTCTAGTTATTACAACTCAATACTACTCAGAGAAAACACAGAGATACCAAACACAGCGGAACACTATACATATCTACAACACTGAAGCCTCCTGCTCCATTGCTCCTCCATAATTCGTCAAAGCTATCCTGAATCCCTTGGCTACTCGTAAAAATTTGAGTACCCAAGATTTTAAGAAAAACAGAAATAAACTCTAGGTCAGACATGGGTTTGGTGTGAGTAACAGGTTAAGGTTGCTTAACTTTCAAAAACCTTTGAAAACAAAAGGTATCACATAAGACTTCCTACACATAAACATGGAAAAGTTTTTACCTTACGCTAACCAAAACATTTGATAGGAAATCCAGTGATAATATGATAGGTCTACGGTTTTCTAGTAAACAGAAAATAGATGAAATTGTTACATGATTAAATTCCAGCTACTAGCCACAAAGTGGGTAATACAATCAAATCCAAGGGCGCTTATTGGAGTTTGGATTCCATACAATGGAAGGGATACTGGGGTACCGCCTGTCACGGTACGGGGCCTAGATCATCGTACCGAGGATTACTCCCAATCCCCTGCAACACAAAGTCGGTACCATCCCTTACGGATAGTCCCGAACAAGACAACCATGCAGTTGGTGCGCATATCCAACTGCCCACTAAGCCGAATAAAAGGGACCTCTAAACAGGGGAAAATCATGTCCTACTTGGGCATGACCCACTTAGTCTTGCTGCACCTAGGCCCTTCATGCGCCGTACCGCCGACGAATAATAGGTATCCCTACCCCAGGAAGAGTTTGTGAGCCGTGTAATAGGCGACCATTTCGCACGGTTCGGGGGGAATTGAGTAAGCCCCCGGCTGCGTCTTTACCCCTATCCAATTTTTGGGCCAATTCCCCCTTCGTACTACCTAAAAATGCGATTCTTGCCGAATCCGAGTTCACTGCTCCCATGTTTTAGCCATTCCCCGTTGATGAGGCTTGAGGCTACGATTACCTTTAAAGAACACATCTCTTAGAATGCTAATCGTCCACCTGACGATGTTCTGAATGCATTCAATCCATACAAGTTTGTTCCGGGTTCGAACGAAACTGAAGGCATTATCTCGTTACACTCATTTTGGAATCACCCTCAGAGTTAACGACGATAACCCTTGCACTCTGAATCTTCATCTTCACTTGATATTCACGATCTATCGTTAATTTCGATCGATGTGGTTTTCGGATATCCAAATCTGGAAACCCGATCCCGATCTCATCGAAATCCAAAACGTATCTTAAAGACCAAGTTGTTTTAAAGTTTAAAACAATTCAATTCTATTATCTATATACACACAGATAGATAATTCATATCATCACAATAGATAATCATCATTATCATCACAATAGATAATCCATATTATCATTATCAAAAGATAATCCATATTATCATCACAAATAGATAATCCATATTATCATCATACTTAAATCAAAGTATCCATATCACATAGCATTACTAATCTCATATCTGAGATCACAAACCATTCAAGGCAAATCAATATCATCCATACATAAGCAATGATCTAATCACACCATCTATAATTAATTTAAAATGAATTAAATTAAGTACTTCCATCTCTAATTAATTTAAAATGAATTAAATTAATTACTTCATCAATATAAATCTTGCTTACTAACCATTAATTAATTACAAATTAATTAATTAATTATTCTCTAATTATCCACCTTAATCAATCACCCTTAATTAATTATCCTTTAATTACATTCAAGTAATTAGCCTATTATTAATTTCACAAATTAATTATTCTAAACCACTTATAGTAATTAACCTTTAATTACTTCATTAATTAATTAACCATAATTAATTACATTAATTCTTAATTAATTACATTAATTAATTAATGTTTTAATCACTTATCATTGATTAGTTAATCTTAATTAATCAATTCTTAATTACATCATTAATTATATTAATTAATGATCCTTAATTACATTTTAATTAATTATCCTATTTTAATTAATTACATTAAGTAATTAATCTTAATTAAACCATAATTATTAATCACTCTTGGTTAATCTCATCCAGTAATTAACTACCCTTAATTACTTCATTAAATAAATAAATTACTCCTTAATTAACTATCTTTAATTAATCCCTTGATTAATTACAAAGAAATTTAATCCAAATTACTTCCATTATTAAATCATCTTCCACTAATTTCATCCAGTAATTACCATTAATTACTTCACTAAGTAATTACACACCATTAATTACATTAAGTAATTATTGTCAAACCATCAAGTGATTCAAATTAATTAAAATTAATTAATTAATTTAAACTAATCACATTAAACTTCATTAATTACATTAAGTAATTAATTCCTTAATTACTTCCATTAAGTAATTATACTTAAACTATTTCACAAATGATAATCTTTAATTAATTAATCTAATTAATTATTAAAATTAATCACATTAATTAATTATTAAATAATCTTAAGTTAACGACCTTCATTAAAAATACTTTAATTACTTTCTTAAGTAATTAACTTAGATTAACCATTATTAATTACAAATTAATTAGTCTTTAATTACTAGCTAATTAATCTTTAATTATCTAATTAATTAAGTGTTAATTGTAACTTAATTAATCCTTAATTAATCCATTAATTAATCTTAAACATTAATTAATATCTAATTAAAAATCCTTAATTACAAATTAATTATTCCTAATTAATTAATCTTAAACCTTAATTAATTAATTAATTTAAACCTTTAATTATTTAATTAATCCAAGTCATTAATTAATTAAATAAATAAATTATCCATTTTAATTAACTTAATAATTAAAAAATTAATCTTTATTTATTTAAGGATAAAAACATTTTTCTTATTAATGATCAAATTATCATTAACAAAGCATTTAAAAACAATTTACTTTAAATTTACTTTTAAATTCCTTTTAAATTTCATTAAAATTTACGATTAAAATGAATACAAATTAACTTTAAAAGTTTAAAACAATTTAAAAAACCCCTTTTGAATTACATGTTAAAGTGTACTTTAAACATTCAAAGTTGTTCAAAACAATTTAAATTTTAGAACTTATTTATCTTCAAACTAAGATACAAATCAAATTTGAGTTTCCAGATTAAAACTTGATTAAAAACTTTACTTGCATTTTAAATCTACATTTTTTAAAATTCAACCATTTAAACATTTTAGGTTGTTTAAATAATTTAAATTTTAAAAACTATATTTTATTTCAAAACTAGGATTCAAATTTAGATTTGAATCCAGATTTGAATCCAGATTTAAAGACTTAGATTTAAACTTTGTTTAAATCATTTCTTTATAATTTAAAAATCAGTTTTAATTTTTTTTAAACTAATAGGTTTTGAAAATCCGTAACTTAATCATGACCCGAGCCAACCCTTCAGTTGCTTCGAGTCCACAAACTAAAAACTTTGAGCAAATGCTCGAACTTATCGAGAGAAAACCTGAGACCATTTCCCTCTGCTAACCAAAACTTCATCAAAGAATAAAGTGCACCGTGCACATGCACGGTGACTTTAATCACCTCCGACCATCTCCGATTGTCTTACCTAATTGGCAACCTCCTTCACACTAAACTAAGATCATCAGATCACCACCCAAACTAGAGATCGAAGATCGAGCTTCACATCCAACCTGGAAACAAACTGGAACTCCTCAACCAAAACCTAGAAACGCCTCGCTCCCACAAATCCGGCCATCAGAATATCAGGGACTCCGGCCACACATTCGCCAACTACCCAACTATCATCCCTCAAAAACTCGTTGAACTCGATCAACTCCAAAAGCCATAGTGATCGGTTTTACCTAGCCTAGTTAAACTAGGGTTCCAAAACAAAATCGAACACCACCTTCATCATAGTTTTCTGATCATCTACCAGATATTTTTTCCCCCTTCTCTGATCACCCCTTCATCAATGCCAAAGATCCCGACCGCCCAGATAGCAGAGATCACCCAAAAATCCCAAAATTGCATTTCCAGTTCATTTCAAAACTGCACTCTACCCCTTTTTCTAAAAATCTTGATTTTATTTTTAAAATTCATGTTTTTAAATGTTGTTTCACATCCTAACCCTGAAACAAAGTTCATGAAGTTTAAATTTTAACCATTTCAAGTTGATTCATCTGTTAATAATTTCCAGAGATGATACAGAGTTATTTTAACTTGAGCAAAAAATTTAAACTATAGTCTATGATGGAACAAACATATTTTGTTTAAGCCTTAAATCCAAACCAAGATTTAATTAAGAGATAATGGTTTTTAAATCAATCAGAAGCTTGAAATCAAAGAAACAGAAATGCAACAGGTAAGCAAGCATGCACACATATATATTCATATATATATTCACGGCAGATTTCATAATATATATTCATTTCAAATTAAATAGCATGCAACCAAATTTACCTACTTAAATTTTTAAAAGTGAAGTTACTCACCTTTTAAACAGAAGACAGAGCCTCCAATTTTTTTGAAAATGCTTTGAAAACTGAAATCCTTTAGTTTTAAAACTTTTGATTGGAATGCTTGTCTAAAAACTTGAGTTTCTTGAATGTTTTGATTTATAAACTACATGCATGCTTCCAGATTGTAATGAAAATGCAGGCTTTAGATTTTAAGATGTTACAGGCTTGCTTGCTCCATATTTGAAACAGTTACAGGGTTTTGTTTTGAACAGAGATTTTGATTTGCATGTTTGAACTGAGGATTTGTTTACAGGTTTTGGAAGATGATTCAGGCTTTTCATTTTGAAATGAAGATGATTATTTATTTATTTTATTTTGGAAAAGTTATTTACAGTTTGAACCTGGCTTTAGATTTGAACTTAGCTTTTGAAAAGGAAAAGAGAATGAAGGAAAGAGATTTGTTAATATATAGGCTAAAATTATTTGTAAATAATAAAAAACAAAAAAAAACTAGCATACAAATGCCACTTGTCCTACAATATAACATTTGTCATTTGATATGCTTAACAATTTACACTTGTCTTTTAAGTTAATCAGTATTTGTTTTTAAAAGTTAATATAAGATTATGGTTACTTAATTAGTTAATAAGTATATATTTATATATATAGATAATTTAAAAAGAAATAAGACAATTATATCCATAAATAAAAGTTTATGCAAATATTTTAAAATGCAAAACAATTTAAATATCTATACTTTGAATTTCAAAAATTTAAATTCAAATTCAAATCAAATTCTCAAATTCACTTTGAAATAACAAACTATTTTTATTAAAATCCATTTGTTAAAAACAATACATTATTATTATTGTTTAAAAATAAGTCATTTATCAACATTAAATAATTTATAAAAGAAATTGTCTCTTTATTAATAAATTACTTATTTTATCAAGCTATATTTAAAAAAACAAAACAAACCTTATTGTTAATTAAATTAAATTTAAATTTAAGCTAAAAACATTTTAATCAATTACCTTAACAATTTGAAACCATATAGGTATTTATTTAAATAGCTTTGAAAAGCATTATATTAAATAAATCAAAATTTCCAAATTACCAAAAATGTTAGAATACGAAAACATGCCTTTATTTATTAAATTTAAAACAAAACTTATCTATTTACAATATATATACAAATATATATATAGACACACACATTATAAGTAGATAAAAATTTGTTTAGATTTAAAAGATAAAATCTACTAATTAAATATTTATTTAATTGCATTATTAAATCAATTCAAATTTTTATTAACAAAAATTATCAAATTAATTTAATTTTTAACAAAGATTATTAAATTGATATTGCCAAAAATTCCGGGATATTGCATTCCTTCCCCCTTAAAAGAATTTCGTCCCCGAAATTTAAAACAATGGTAATTTAATAATCTCATTAAAGATTTAATATTAAAACACAAGCATATATCAAACATATGCTAACAACCATAGCAACCAATTTACCCAATCAAACAAATCTAACTATCCAGACAAAATTCTAGACAGAATTTCCTCGAGTTTCCCAGGTATAAATACCGGAATACTCGCTCTATAATCTAAACAATCAATACTACTAAGCTACTGAGCTCCTACTTATCTAGATCTACAAAACTAGACAGGATATCAGACTATAGACAAGTCCGACTCAACTACCAAATCCTCTAGAACTGCTAGTTCCACAACCAGAGATAGATCATAAACGTTCTCCCTCAAAGATACATGAAACATACCGAATCCGAGTTATCCAAACTGGCAATTCAACCTTGCAGACCAAAGCACTAATCCTCATGAGAACACAGGAAAGATCCAAGTTACCTCAGAGCTAGCTTCCCAGACTTACCAAAACTTATAGCTCCTCTAAACGGAGAAAACTTATACAAAATCAAATCTCTGATTCTTATCCACAAAACTCATCGGACGATCCAGGGCAGCCCACATCCTTCCTGATCAGCTCAACCTTCGCTGATGCTTCTAGAAACAAACTATACCAAAACAAACCAACACAATGCTCTCCTCAAGATCAATCAAAATCCAAGAACACAAACTCTACTCCTCAACCATCAGAAAAAAACAAACTTCTCCTATCCGGAAAAGAAAAACAGATGCACTCTCAACTGCTTCCGCTGCACAACTTTGATCTGGAGTAGAAGAGAATGCTGATGATGAACACAAGCACAAACTGGACAACACATCCTGGAAATATGGTTCAAAAGGTCCAGAAAAACTCAGAAGTTCCACCAAAACCTGAGATGCTTCACCAAACCCTACCTCAAAGAACCATCCTTCCACTAGCTTAACCACCGATATTACTCCTGGAATCCTAGTCGATAAGAAAAACTCAATCTCCAGATGCCTCAAACAAAAGATAACCCAAGAGAACACTCAACTATCGTAAGTCACTTTTGCGATCATCCCGGATCAAGTACCAAAGAAAAAACTACCCTCTCTTTACCAAACAGAACAACATACACTGGTCTAGCCGATCCATTGAAGAAATGGATCTACTCTGCTGCTTCTGAAATCCACCTCCAGAAAACTGCACAGCCAAAAGACCTTCTTGCCGGCACACAGAACACCCCGAGCTACACTGCTGCCACCTGTGCAAAAGAATTCCTAATGCAAAGCTCTTGGAGAAACTCGAACCTCAAACCCAACAAAAACACCCTTCTGAACTCAGCCACAACAACGAAGCAGACCTACTTCCTTAAACTCGTTCCAAAGAAAACATCTCCGGAAATATCCATAATAACTACATCTCATCATGCAGCTACTACTTCCAAAGGTATCAAGATACCATCACTTGCTTCTGCTAAACCGATAGATCCCAAACTCTACTCATCCAAACTTCAAAAATGGACTCTGAACCTCAACAAGTTTCCTTCAGAGATCGATGAAATCCTTACACCACAGCAAAGCTTACTCGAGATGGTATTAGGTCTACAGTTTCGACGGATACACTTCCAACCTCAAACATACAACTCCAACCAATGGTAGTTGTGTTACACACACCACTACCCTATCTACCCTTATAACTTATATTGGAAAAACCGAACAGGTAACCCAACAGATAGGTAGAAATATATATAAATGTGTATATATACTAAAAATACAAACACGCTCTCTCAAGAAGAAATCACTCCAATGCCTAGGTATTCACTCAACCTACCGCTTTGATACCAAATGAAACGACCCGCCATTCATTCCACAGAATGACGCATCATTAATAAGAAAGAAAGGGATAGAAAAGAGTAAAGAAAGAGAAGAAAGAAAGAACAACATCAGAATCTCAAACAGCGGAACGAACAAACTATATTAATAACATAAGTATTATATAGCATACAACAACTATCAGAGTTACACAGATTATATAATCATATACTAGACAGTTATAAATACCTGTCTAGTTATTACAACTCAATACAACTCAGAGAAAACACAGAGATACCAAACACAGCGGAACGCTATACATATCAACAACGCTGAAGCCTCCTACTCCATTTCTCCTCCGCAATTCATCAAAGCTAACCCGAATCCCTTTGCTACTCGTAAAAGTTTAAGAAAAACAGAAATAAACTCCGGGTCATACATGGGTCTGGTGTGAGTAACAGGTTAAGGTTGCTTAACTTTCAAAAACCTTTGAAAACAAAAGGTATCACGTAAGACTTCCCACACATAAACACGGATAAGTTTTTACCCTACACTAACCAAAACATTTGATAGGAAATCCAGTGATATTATAATAGGTCTAAGGTTTTCAAGTAAATAGAAAATAGCTGAAATTGTTACATGAATAAATTCCAGCTACTAGCCACAAAGTGGGTAATACAATCAAATCCGAGGGCGCTTACTGGATTTTGGATTCCATACAATGGCAGGGCTACTGGGGTACCGCCCGTCGCAGTACGGGGCCTAGATCACCGTACCAAGGATTACTCCCAATCCCCTGCAACACAAAGCCGGAACCATCCCTTACTGGATACTCCCGAACAAGACAACCCCACAGTTGGTGCGCATATCCAACTGCCCACTAAGCTGAATAAAAGGGACCTCTAGACGGGGGAAATCTTGTCCTACTTGGGCATGACCCACTTAGCCTTGCTGCACCTCCCATGTTTTAGCCATTCCCGGTTGATGAGGCTTGAGGTTACGATTACCTTTAGAGAACACATCTCTTAGAATGCTCATCGTCCACCTGATGATGTTCTGAAAGCATTCAATCCATAAAAGTTCGTTCAGGGTTCGAATGAAATCGAAGGCATTATCTTGTTACACTCATTTTGGAATCACCCTCACAGTTAATGATGATAACCCTTGCACTCTGAATCTTCCTCTTCACTTGAGATTTACGACCTATCGTTAATTTGGATCGATGTGGTTTTCGGATAACCAAATCTAAAAACCCGATCCCGGTCTCATCAAAATCCAAAACGTATCTTAAAGGCCAAGTTGTTTTAAAGTTTAAAACAATTCAATTCTATTATCTATATACACACGGATAGATAATTCACATCATCACAATATATAATCATTATTATCATCACAACAGATAATCCATATTTTCATTATCAAAAGATAATCCATATTATCATTACAAATAGATAATCCATATTATCATCATACTTAAATCAAAGTATCCATATCACATAGCATTACTAATCTCATATCTGAGATCACAAACCATTCAAGGCAAATCAATATCATCCATACATAAGCAATGATCTAATTACACCGTCTATAACTAATTTAAAATAAATTAAATTAATTACTTCCATCTCTAATTAATTTAAAATGAATTAAATTAATTACTTCATCAATATAAATCTTGCTTACTAACCATTAATTAATTACAAATTAAGTAATTAATTATTCTCTAATTATCCACCTTAATCAATCACTCTTGATTAATTATCTTGTAATTACATTCAAGTAATTGTCCTTTAATTTATTTCACAAATTAATTATTCTAAACCACTTGTAGTAATTAACCTTTAATTACTTTAACAATTAATTAACCATAATTAATTACATTAATCCTTAATTAATTACATTAATTAATTATTGTTTTAATCACTTATCATTGATTAATTAATCTTAATTAATCAATTCTTAATTACATCATTAATTATATTAATTAATGATCCTTGATTACATTTTAATTAATTACCCTATTTTAATTAATTACATTAAATCTTAATTAAACCTTAATTATTTATCACTCTTGATTAATCTCATCCAGTAATTAACTACCCTTAATTACTTCATTAAATAAATAAATTACTCCTTACTTAATTACCTTTAATTAATCCCTTGATTAATTACAAAGAAATTTAATCCAAATTACTTCCATTATTAAATCATCTTCCTCTAATTACATCCAGTAATTACCATTAATTACTTCACTAAGTAATTACACTCCATTAATTACATTAAGTAATTATTGTAAAATCATCGAGTGATTAAAATTAATTAAACTTAATTAATTAATTTAAAATAATCACATTAAACTCCATTGATTACATTAAGTAATTAATTCCTTAATTACTTCCATTAAGTAACTATACTTAAACAATTTCACAAATGATAATCTTTAATTAATTAATCTAATTAATTATTAAAATTAATCACATTAATTAATTATTAAATAATCTTAAGTTAACGACCTTCATTAAAAATTCTTTAATTACTTTCTTAAGTAATTAACTTAGATTAACCATTATTAATTACAAATTAATTAGTCTTTAATTACCAACTAATTAATCTTTAATTATCTAATTAATTAAGTGTTAACTGTAACTTAATTAATCCTTAAATAATTGATTAATTAATCTTAAACATTAATTAATATCTAATTAAAAATCCTTAATTACAAATTAATTATTCCTAATTAATTAATCTTAAACCTTAATTAATTAATTTAAACCTTTAATTACATATTTAATTAATCCAAGTCATTAATTAATTAAATAAATAAATTATGCATCTTAATTAACTTAATAATTAAAAAAATTAATATTTATTTATTTAAAGATAAAAACATTTTTATTATTAATGATCAAATTATCATTAACAAAGCGTTTAAAAACAATTTACTTTAAATTTACTTTTAAATTCCATTTAAATTTAAGATTAAAATGAATAGAAATTAACTTTGAAAGTTTAAAACAATTTAAAAACCCCTTTTGAATTACATGTTAAAGAAGTATTTGTCTTATAAACGAAATCTTAAAATAATTTTAAAACCAAATTCATCTTAAATTCAAACCATATTTAAAATATACTTTAAACATTCAAAGTTGTTCAAAACAATTTAAATTTTAAAACTTATTTATCTTCAAAATACGATACAAATCAAATTTGAGTTTCCAGATTAAAACTTGATTAAAAACTTTACTTACATTTTAAATCTTCATTTTTTTAAAATTCAAACCACTTAAACATTTTGAGGTTGTTTAAAAAATTTAAATTTTTAAAACTATATTTTATTTTAAAGCTAGGATTCAAATTTAGATTTGAATCCAGATTTAAAAACTTATATTTAAAATTTGTTTAAATCATTTCTTTATAATTTAAAATTCAGTTTTTTTTTAAACTGACAGGTTTTGAAAACCTGTAACTCAATCATGACCCGAGCCAACCCTTAAGTTGCTTCGCGTCCACAAACTAAAAACTTCGAGCAAATGCTCGAACTTCTCGAGAGAAAACCCGAGACCCTTTCCCTCTGCTAACCAATACTTCATCAGAGAATAAAGTGCACTGTGACTTTAATCACCTCCGACCATCTCCGATGGTCTTCCCTCATCGGCAACCTCCTTCACACTCAACTACGATCTTCAGATCACCACCCAAACTCGAGATCGAAGATCGAGCTTCACATCTAACCTGGAAACAAACTGGAACCTCTTCAACCAAAACCTGGAAACGCCTCGCTCCTACAACTCCAGCCATTAGAATATCAGCGACTCCGTCCACACATTCGCCAACTACCCAACTATCATCCCCCAAAAACTCGTTGAACTCGATCAACTCCAAAAGCCATGGTGATCGGTTTTACCTAGCCTAGTTAAACTAGGGTTCCAATAAAAAATCGAACACCACCTTCATCACATTTTTCTGATCATCTACCATATATTTTTCCTCCCTTCTCTGATCACTCCTCCATCAATGCCAAAGATCCCGACCACCGAGAGAGCAGAGATCACCCAAAAATCCCAAAATTGCATTTCTAGTTCATTCCAGAACTGCACTCTACCTCTATTTCTAAAAATCTTGATTTTAGTTTTAAAATTCATGTTTTTAAATGTTGTTTCAGATCCTAACCTTGAAACAAAATTTATGAAGTTTAAATTTTCACCATTTCAAGTTGATTCATCTGTTAATAATTTCTAGAGATGATACAGAGTTATTTTAACTTGAGTAAAATTTTTAAACTATAGTTTATGATGGAACAAACATATTTTGTTTAAGCCTTAAATCCAAACCAAGATTCAATCAAGAGATAACAGTTTTTAAATCAAACAGAAGCTTGAAATCAAGGAAACGGAAATGCAACAAGTAAACAAGCATGCATACATATATATTCATATATATATATATATATATATATATATATATATATTCAGAGCAGATTTCATAATATATATTTATTTCAAATTAAATAGCATGCAACCAAATTTACCTACTTAAAATTTTAAAAGTGAAGTTACTCACCTTTTAAACAGAAGACAGAGCCTCCAATTTTTTTGAAAATGCTTTGAAAACTGAAATCCTTTAGCTTTAAAACTTTTGACTTGAATGCTTGTCTGAGAACTTGAGTTGCTCGAATGTTTTGATTTATAAACTATATGCATGCTTCCAGATTGAAATGAAAATGCAGGCTTCAGATTTTAAGATGTTATAGGCTTGCTTGCTCCAGATTTGAAACTGTTACAAGGTTTTGTTTTGAACAGAGATTCTGATTTGCATTTTATGTGGATTTGTTTATAGGTTTTGGAAGATGATTTAGGCTTCTCATTTTGAATTGAAGATGATTATTGATTTATTTTAGTTTGGAAGAGTTGTTTACAGATCTTGTTCTCAGATTTGAACCTGGCTTTAGATTTGAACTTAGCTTTTGAAAAAGAAAAGAGAATGAAGGAAAGAGATTTGTTAATATATAGGATGAAATTATTTGTAAATAAAAAAAATAAAAGAAAAACTAGCTTACAAATGCCACTTGTCCTATAATATAACATTTGTCATTTGATATGCATAATAATTTACACTTGTCTTTTAAGTTAATTAGTATTATTTTTTAAAGTTAATATAAGATTATGGTTACTTAATTAGTTAATAAGTATATATATATGTATATAATTTAAAAAGAAATAAAACAATTATATCCATAAATAAAAGTTTATACAAATATTTTAAAATCCAAAACAATTTAAATATCTATACATTGAATTTCAAAACTTTAAAATCAAATCAAATTCTAAAATTCAATTTGAAATAACAAACTATTTTTATTAAAATCCATTTGTTAAAAACAGTACATTATTATTATTGTTTAAAAATAAATCATTTATCAACTTTAAATAATTTATAAAAGAAATTGTCCCTTTATTAATAAATTACTTATTTTACCTAGCTATATTTAAAAAAACAAAACAAACCTTATTGTTAATTAAATTAAATTTAAATTTAAGCTAAAAACATTTTAAACAATTACCTTAACAATTTAAAACCATATGGTTATTTATTTAAATAGCCTTGAAAAGCTTTATACTAAATAAATCTAAATTTCCAAATTACCAAAAATATTAGAATTTGAAAACATGCCTTTATTTATTAAATTTAAAACAAAACTTATCTATTTACGATATATATACAAATATATATGTACATTATAAATAGATAGCAATTTATTCAGCTTTAAAAGATAAAATCTATTAATTAAATATTTATTTAATTGCATTATTAAATCAATTCAAATTTTTATTAACAAAAATTATCAAATCAATTTAATTTTTAACAAAGATTATTAAATTGATATTGCCAAAAATTCCGGGATATCACAAAAGACTTCAAATCTACATCTATTATCAGAACTAGCTCCTAAACCTACTGATAACCTGACTTTAGGCTGCTCGTGTGGAAAATTAGGGGCACCCGGAGTTTAGAAAAGGAAACAATAAACTCCGAGTCAGTCATAGGACTGGTGTGAGCAAACATAAAACAGTTATTTGCACAAAAAGAAATTACAAAAAGAAATTCATTATGCTTTTATGGAAAATGAAACTACCACAAGGTCTCCCGGTACACACTCAGTGCAATCGCACACATGAGGGAGGTTTTTCCTTATAGTAGTCAAATATGCTTGATACGCGAAGGTCCTTTGGATATTATTATTAGTGCATGGTGTGGAAAACATTTCGAAAGTATAATATTAATCTTAGCCAGCATATGTAACATTATAGTATGCCTACTATAGCTATCATGTTAAATGGCAGGTTCTAAAACTAAAACCATACAAGGAACGTATTGATTATTTGGATTTCCAACAAATGGTCGTGGCTAAGGAACTTCCTTTCCTAATCGGTACGCCTCTGGAGGGACGCCTCGAGAACCTAACCGGTTCTCCGCCAACACAAGGCCGGGTTACCTCTGTAACTAGCTAACTAACTGTCATGAGTATGCCATCCCCCGGTCGTAACAGACCTTTACCGAGGCACCACACAAATTCCAACAAATCCACATAAGTAAGATATCTGGGCTCCATACGATGATACCACTTTTTATCCAAAAGGAAATGCACATACCCTGAGTGGCGCGACACCCATAACCTTGCTGCATCCTTTCCTGTTAAGACCATTTTCAGGGTGTGAGGTTTGATGAAGTCTCGTCCCACAAAGCTATGCTTTTCACAAAAGCTATGCTTTGATCATCCAATGCTCAGCACTTAGCATGCCACGTTATCAAATTGGGAATATATCACTAGTAACCATCAATTACATAACCTCTGAGATTGTACGTCTCAAAGAAGGGTGTTAAGCTAAAAGAATAAATTCTCCACCACCAAACAGAAATGTATTTGGTAGAAATCAACTTTATATCTCAAAGTGTAATGTCAGACATACATCCATACAAGTCCATCCTGGGTCTGAATGGACCGATGGCACTTCGTCCAGTTAAGGAAAGAAGTCCTTGCAAATCCAAATATCCCCTAACCACGTCTGTGCTCCCCATCACTTAGGGTAATCTCTATACCAGAGCAACTCAGTGCAGAGACAATCAACAGGTAATCCTTTCGTTTTCGAAAATATCCGGTCTTCAACCACCATCTTCAAATGAAATCCCATTTCGTCGCATTATTATTCGGAATGGGTTTTATGACTTAATGTCCTCCACCAGCTTATCCGAATAATGAGCGCTTATTTTTAAAAACAATTGGATACATTCAGATCTTAGTTAAATCACAAACAAATTTCCATTTTTAATCTTTTAAAAAAAAGATCCACATTTAAGATACGATGTGGTTTTCGGATAACCATTTGGAACTCGACCTTGGTCTCATCAAAATTCAAATGCCGTCTTAAAGGCCAAGTTGTTTTAATAAACAATGTTAATTCAATTTAGAAGTTTACATTCACACAGCAATATATCACAGATAAATAACTTACATTTATCAGAGCTCAATCCCAAACAATTCATATCACAGAACATTATATATGATAGTTATCAAACAATTCAAGGCATTCAATATAATCTAATCATCCATAAGCAAGATTAATTAATCACATAATCTATAATTAATTTACTTTAAACTAAATAAATTAATTACTTATGAATAAATTACCTAACCCTACTTAATTAACATTAATTAAACCAATTGTTATTATTTTTAGTTAATTAATGAAAATTAATCAATCATCCTTAATTATTTACATAAATTAATTACCCCATAATTACTGATTAATTACTCTTTAATCATTAATTAATTACCCTTTAATTGCTAACTAATTAACAATTAATTATTAATTAATTAAACTTTAATTAATCTTATTAAGTAATTACCCTTTAAGTAATTAATTATCCCTTAATTACTTACACTAATTAATTAATCTTTAATTAATTAATTATCCTTTAATTAGTTTAATTAAGTAATTATCCCTCAATTACTTACATAAATTAATCATCCTTTAACTAATTACATTAAGTAATTGTCATTAAATTACTAATTAATGATCTTTCAATTACCATAAGATCTTAATTAATTTTAAGATAAATGATTTATCATAATCAATTACTTAATTTCTAATTAGCTAAATTTAATCACCGAATAAATTAAATTAATTAGCTCTAAATCCTTCTTAATTAACAAATTAATGAACCTTTAATAAATTAATTAATGATCCTTTAATTAATCAAGACCCAAATTAATTAAAGATAAACCCTTTATCTTAATTATTTACATCATTTAAATCTTATTAAATTAAATGCTTGAAATTAATTATACAAAATTACTTGAGACCTTTGATTAATTAAAGTTCAATACATTCATCTTCGTTACTTACTTAATTACATCATTTTAATTTTTTGCTAACACTTAGGGATCTAATTACATAATTATCCCAATATATAATCTATTTAAAACCAAATCAATTGATGTAAGAAACAATTAACTTTAAAAATTTAACCTTTGACATAAATTTATTATTAACCCATATATTAACTTATACCTTTAAGTCAATTAACAATTTAAAAACATTTTATCCTATTAATTAACTTCTTAATTATACTGTTAAATTTTATTAAGAATAAACTTAAGAAATAACTTAATTAATTTTAATCCAAGATAAATTATACAACTTTTTCAACCAAATATTTAAACTAACATTTATTATATAAAAGAAATTGTTTTAAGAATAAAGTTTAAAACTAGTTTTATTTTAAACTTTATAAACTTGTTTTATATAAAATTTTAAAACTGTTACAACATGTACCCGAGACAAACTCAAGTTCCCACCCGAGCCAAATGCAGATTTACTTGAGTACAACCCGAGCCACTTTTTTTCCTTTGCTTTGTTTTAAATTTAAAAAACCTTTTACACGGCTAAAACTTACGTGAAAATCTCGATACCAAACTCGAGCCAAAACCATACTTTCCCAAGATCCCACTCAAGCCACCACCTTCTTCTCCAAACTCTCTGACACAAAAAATACCCGTGCATGTGCACGCAAGCTCTGACCAACTCCGACCATCACGCAATAACTCGCAAGACCCCGATAACCTCGCCGGCGTCCCAGACTACCCAGCACCATCGATTCGCATGGAATCCAAAATCGAGCAATCAAGCAACCCATAAACCCAAAATCGATTGACTAAAACTCCTCGCAACGCCAACCTCGATTGCTAGAGATCTTGCGATCACATTCCTAGCTTCTTCGTGACACCATGCTTCGATTCCCCCCACTTCGATCGTCTTTGGTTCACCCATGTCAATGCTATCGCCTCGAAAACACCACTAAACAAAACAGGCTACAAAACCCTGACTCGTCGTCGACCAGCCACCTCGGCCACCTATAAATCCATCCACCATTTTTCCTATGATCCCCAGTACTCTAGCAGCATCAAACGCGACCTATAACCCTTCGCCGAACATTGGAATTTGACGAAAATGCAAATCCCATTCAACTCGTGAATTCCCAATAAATACTAATCTAAAAATCATGATATAATGATCAAAAATCACCATTTTTCAATGCGAATCAGATTATATAATTAAAACGTTAAATCCAAACATTTAATTTCTGACTTATATGACCATCACTGTATTTTCCTGTTTTTTAACTAATTACTGAATATATTTACTTGACATTATTTTTAAAAATGAAATTACATCCATGCAAACATTTTCTCTCTAATGATCACAACTTAAAACTAACAGATGGGAAGATATAAATTTATTTAGGTTGTTTCTTGAGCCTGTAGAACATAACAGAGATATGTATATGCATATACACAAACATGCATATATACATTCAATGTTTTCAATTTGTATACCCAAACAAAATGTATTTCTACATCCATACAAAGCATTTCCAAATCATCATTTTCATCCATCATCACACACATAAGAAAATAAAGACGGTCTAGTTTTAAAAGTGAATTTTACTCATCTGGTTTTGAAAGACAGAGAACTTGGAAATGATTTTTGCTTTTGAACTAAAAACTGGAAAGTGATTTGATCTGAACTTTGGTTGTTGATCTGATCTTCTTATTGATTGAGTTTGAACTACATCCACATATTTTCTTTGATTCAGCTCAAAATTGAAGACTCGAAATAGGTTTTGATTTAGTTTGATTTTGATCTGACTTGCTTGATGTTTGATCTTTGCTTTACATTTGATTTTTGTAAAAGATTGTTGTTTGTTTTTCTGGTTTAGTTTTAGTTTCCAGGTTTTGTATATTTTTTTCTTTTAGTTTTGAATGAATGAAAGAAAATATGAGAAGAAAGGGATATAGATGTATATATATTCTTGTTTACATTTGATTTTTAAAAATAAAGATAATACCAAAGTTTAACACTTGTAAATGCATGTTAAAATCAAGCTAACATTTGTATTTTGCATGTTGAATTTAGTTTACACTTGTTAATCTTCATGTTATAATACTTACACATGTTTAATGCATGTACTTATGTTTAATATGTTTTTTATACAAATTTTATATTATATTTATTATTTAGTTTTATATATAGATGTTTTTATTATATTTTCAATTTAGTTTTCTATGTATATGTTTATTTTTTATATTTATATATATATAGAAACCATATTTATATCATGTATATATTTAAAAGAAAGTATTTAAACCTTTTATTAAATCTTATTTTAACTAAAGCTGTTATACTTTTAAATAAAAAATATTTATCTATAGTGTTTTATGTTTATATATATATATATATATATATTAGTTTTTAAAATATAGAATTTAACCCTTAAATAGCTTTTAAAAATTATTACATTGAATTCAAAACATAACTTCCAAATCATAATATATATACATATATACATTTTATAATTAGAAAAAAAAAATTATTAGTTTTTTTAAAATATAGAGTCTTTAAATCCAAATTATTTTTAAGATATTTATTTTTTAATTTCAACTCAAAATTGTATTTACAATCTATATATATATATATATATATACACACACACACACATACATAAAACAAAGCACATACCTTATTTATCTTGGAAAATTTTCAAATTTATTCATAAATTAATTCGAAAAATTATATTAATTACTAAATCAAATTTGGCTTAAAAACGGGATCGTTACATGTATAGACTATGTGAATATACAAAATGTGTTAAGGGGGATATGGGAAACGCCTTAATGCTATTTTAATACTTTTACTTTAATGTAGACACTATTATAATAGCATATTGTACTATATAGTAGATGGTTTAACGGATCCTTAGGAGATGTGAATTTCGAACTTCTCTTAAGTTACTACACTCACGTTAGGCACTCGATAAAAGATGTCAAACCCCGTAAACATCTCTGGCGCCGTTCCACTCATATTTTACCGTTGATTTAACTTACATGAGATCTTTTAGCTTTGACTCGAGTGCTTTGTTTTCAATTTTCTCAGGTCAGCATGAGCATTTCAGCATTTGAAGACTGGTTTCTAGAGGATGAAGATTAAGATTGTATTATTATTTACTATTTTATTCCACTGCATTCATATTGTTACGTTGCATTATTTGTTTATCTCTGATACGTGTACTCTGATTCTGTGTTGTATAAGTATAATCAAATGTATTTATAAAATAGCTTCATGAACTGTTATTTGATTATTATATTTTTTCACTCCGCCATGAGATTCTGTATTTGTTTCTAATTCTTCTCTTTTTCTTACTTACCCCATAACCATATGCCCTTTTGAATGGTTTGAGTTTGATATGTATGCCTGCTTATGCATATGGCGGGTGCAACATGATAGGGTGTTCTCGCATTTGGGTTTGGTAACAAGCGGATGACTCTTACTCCTACATATCCCATAGGGTTGGAGCAGTCGAGAGGCTTGCCATAAAAGCAGAACATAGGCATCATTGTTTGCTACGGTGGGCGTTACCCCAATGGCGTTGTATAACATCCCGCCTTTTGTACGCTTTAAAGTGACGATAAACCACACACGTCAGACTCAAACCATACAAAAGGGCGAATTGTTATTGGGGTGAATAAGAAAAAGGAAGAAAGAAAGAAAACAAAACAGAATCTCTCAACGCAAGGACAAAATACAATAATCAAATAACAGTTCATGAAGCCATTTTACAAAACATTTGATTATACTTATACAACACAGAATCAGAGTTACATATACCAAAGAATAATAAATAACAATACAATGGAACAGTGTTATGCAGTGGAACAACATAGTATTTAACAATAATAATATCTTCATCTTCGTCCTCCAAAATAAAGTCTTCAAATCCTGTAATGCTCAGATAGACCCGAGCGAATTGAAAAGACAAAACACTCGAGTCAGAACTAAAAGATCTTATGTGAGTTAAATCAACAGAAATACATATGAGTGGAACGACATCAGAGATGTTTACGGGATTTGACATCTCCTATTCAGTGTCAAACGTGAGGGCGGTAACTTATGAGATGTTCGGGATTTACATCTCCCAAGGATCCGTTAAACTATTTACTATGTAGTCCTACTTCGGTATTATAATAATGTCTAATAGTAAAATAAACTTACTTTTTAATAGCGATAAGGGGTTACCCGTATAGCCCTTAACACATAATAGTGCCAATAGTCTATACAGTACAGTAATACCTCCTGATCGGGAGGCTACCAGAGGATACTCCATAGGTACGACACAAATCGAATTCGTAAAAGGCGCGCTAAGGTAGGTGACACGGCACAACTACGCATGCCAGGGTAGATATACCAATTATGCTTCCATACCAGTGGTAACGCGTAGCAGCTACTACTGCCCACCTCGAGCCACGCCTCCAAAATCAAAAAAGCCCAAATCAATCACAAAGTAATAGAATGGTATCAAAGGAGTGAGCCCGATAAAAGGGGCTACCTTCTTAGCCCATTAATCGCTCCCGTTTTAATGACCTTATGCTAACTCATGGGAGTCGGGTCCATGTATATACCTCAAGGGAACACCACCACCATCCTACTTCATTCTGGAATCTCCACCGCGTACGCGGTTGCTAAAGTGGTTTTTTGGAGTTGGCAGAGAGTATGACAACTTTCGATCCCAGTCTCTTTAACAACCAAACGTTATTATAACACCGCGGCCCTTTTCAAAATAGTTTATACTTTAAAACCAAGCATCATTGCCTTTTAATACCAAATCAATACGATATCATTTTAATTTCAAATATATCTTGTTCTAAAATCATAGCACTTTCAAAGTTATATACTTCGAAATCAAAACAATTTAAATTATAACCCTTTCAAATCATAATACTTTGAAACTCGTAAATTTGAAACATACTTCCACCACTTAAATGGTTTAAATATTAAAATATTTTATATAATAAATATCTTCTCCAACTTCACAAATCAATTCCAAAACAAGTCGAATTCCAAATATTTAGATTTAACCAAATCTCAAACCATAAATTTCACACTTATTATGAAGCTTATTCTATATTAAAACAAATTATACATAGCTTAAAATCAAGAATAAAATAACATTTATATTATATCTAAAATCAATATTTATACAAAACTTTATATTTCTTTACAAAACCATAGAAATCATTTCAAAATATTATATATATATATATATATATATATATATATATATATATATATAGACCACGGCATCTGTATATAATTTTCTATCATATGGTCAAATGATACGGATATTTATCATTTCAATTCGTATTTTAAAATATAAATACGGTTATATATCATTTCAAACCTCAATCCCGAATGAAATAAAAATCCATTACAACTTGTAGTTTATAACAATATAAAAATCCAACATCCATTCATCCAATATCAATCATTAAACATTTATCACAATCATCATCCAATTCAATCAATAACATCCATATAGAACAGATAATAAATAGCGAGTATTTATTGGCAGTTTATATTCAATAATAAACTAAATAACTATTTTATGCAATTAAATTCAAATAAACTAAGATGATGATTCAAAATATGCCAAACAGTCATAAATAAATTTCTAATCACATCATATATCAATTTAACAAACATAAGAAATTTTAGAAGTTGTGAGTGGGTTAAAACACTCACCTTTTGAATTTAAATTGAATTTAAATCCAATTTAAATCCAAAATTCAAACGATCTCAGATTTCGCCCAAACTATCGTCAAA
Source organism: Allium cepa (assembly GCA_030765085.1). Taxonomy (NCBI): domain Eukaryota; kingdom Viridiplantae; phylum Streptophyta; class Magnoliopsida; order Asparagales; family Amaryllidaceae; genus Allium; species Allium cepa. The sequence goes on along the minus strand of CM060934.1, from coordinate 636,623,475 downwards.
ATGTCCAGAATCTCAATACAATTCCAGTAAAGAAAACTACGTGCGAATCCAAATTCGTATGCATATAGTATGAGAATTAAAAGGTTTGAAATTAAAAAGTAAAAAAACAAAAAAAATGATTGCCACAAAGAAGCGGCCACGTAACGTCCCCCTCCAGCACGCACACAGAACCACAGCGCATGAAACCCTTAAAGCCGCTACACCTCGTTCGATCGACGTCGTGCCTAGCCCAACGTCACTATGCCCATGCCTAGTGGACCGCCACCCTCGACTGAGCCCAACGACCCCCTTGCGATTGACGATCGACCGAAAATCCTCCTAGCCGCCGCCATTAAAACAAACCCTAAAGCAATTTTCGAGCCAAATCTGACCGTAGAATCAACGAACCAATTACACCGCTGAGTTGCATGCGCTGATCTCCACAGCCCAATACCCTTATATCGACAATTGGTCGAAGTTGATCGACGATCAACGAACGGCTGAGAATAGTTCATCCAGTTCCAGCCACACAGCATCCCAGATCGAAAAATGAATTTTAGATTCGACTTGCGCTCTTCGAGAGCTTCACATTGATGTATAATTTGATATTGTTTGAGGAGTTTTAATTATTGGAGTTGTATTTTGAATTGAAATTGGATTGGGAGGATTAGGATTTTCAGGCACTGAGTAAGAGGAGCAACAGAAGTCTCTGTATGTATAGGAATTTTAAATAGAAAGGCTTCCAGGGTTTATAACCGGATATATATAGGTAGAGCTGAGAAATAGAGGAATGAATATGATTGGTTTGGACCGTTGAACAATAAAGGGCCCGGAAAGCTCATTCTGACTCCGGAATGAAATTGGGTCAACCCATATATCAAAATAGATATTTTCAACAATTTTATACTCAATGAAATAGGTTTCAAGTCTTAATTCCATCGTATGAAGAAGTTATGCTAAAATAAAATTATTCCAAACTGATTTCAGTTGATTTCAATTTAATTGATTTATGGGTGTTTCGAGCCCGTACGATCAAATGACAAGTCCGATCACTACGAAATTTGAAATCCTATAATAATTCAATGTTACAGATCCGATGAAACTAGTTTCATCGAAATCCGAGTCGTTGGCCAAAATGACTGTTTTTACATTAATTAAATTAACAATTAATTAATTAAATCAAATTTTCAAGTTCAATTCTATAATTGAAAATTCTTTTCATTTTTAATTTCTTAATCATTTACAATAGTTTACCAAATTTAGATGTCAAATTTAGAGTTGATTAATTTATCAATTTCGGTGTTAATCTCAATTTCATTAAATTCGGAAATTATAAATTAAAATACCAAAAATCCATTTATTAAATTTTTAAACCTTGTTATTCAAGTCTTTTATTTCAATCAGGATATAACTAACATTGGTTTATATCTTAGTACATTAATATTTCCCAATTTCATCTTAATTTCTTTTACGTAATAGTTAAATATTGAACTTCATTTATTTGCAATTAATCCCAATAATTCCAAATATTAACTTAATTTATATTAACATGATATTTAATTACATTTATTGAAACTCATTATTAATTTAAATTAACAGGCTAAATGAATAGGTAATATACAATAAATTTTACCATTCACTATACTAATTTACTTATTTACACAACACTTACCCTTATTTACTTATATCCAATTTTATAACCAAGTGCTATAATTTACACTATTTCATTATCAGGATTAGTCTTCAATTGTCAATAATTAGTTTTAATTACCATTGCTACATTTCATTTTTAAGATACACTTCATTATAAATTATAAAGTTTTTATTTATTTCTAAATTTAATTGCAAAAACTTATTAAATTAACCAATTTAATTATCGAAATTTACAGGTCGTTAAACTCTCCCTCACTCAAAACTTTTCATCCCCGAAAAGGAAAAAGAAAGGAAAGGAAGGAATTAAGAAAATAATGTATCTTATTTAAAATATTAAATATATAACAAATAAATTTACAAAATCAAACAATTTAAACAAAATATATCAATTTATAACTCTCAAATCCTTTTATATTCAAGTAAATAAAGTTTGGAAAACATTTTTCAAAATTTCTCTAAGTCCAAAATTTAAGGAAAATTTCAGTAGAGTCTCCTTTGTATGGAGAGGATCGGAAGAAAAATATAATATCAAATATAATAATACATATCATAATATCTCAAAGTAATATATCCCAACAACGGGAAAGCAATACAATAACGCGATAAAACCGTAATCCGAGAATGTGCCTATTTGTCGGGAAATTGACGCTAAATTATGAAACCAAAAGCAGTAGAAATTGCTTCCATAACCTGTATTTCACTTATATAATCTAAAAAGAGTTAATAATTATATAAAATGAAACATTTAAAGTTGTTTCAACCACTAACAAACAAATCAATATAAAACAACAATCACTTGCAATCACAGCATACAACCATCATATGACGCCAATAAAATCAACTATCCATATATCCATAGCAAACAGACAAATAGTTGTTTGGGTTTAAAACTTTAAATTATACTGAATGGAAAATAAACTATTAAGTGCACCATTTACTCAACAGTCTTAGATGAAACTAAATAGATTATTCATACATCCAAACAAATTTAAAGTATCCTTGCCCAAGCTATAAACCAAACAAACAACAATTTCAAGCATAAATTAAGTTCATTCTTTTAAATTTCATTTCATACCATTTGCAGTTTGATTTCCTTTATAATCACATCATATAAATTTTCTTTTTAGTTACATTATATTCATTTATTCACTACTTAATTTCATTTATTTCAATTCATTTATTAATAGCGTTCATGTTCAATTCAATAACTTAGCGTTTTAATTCATTACTTAAGTTTATAGTCATCTACAGGCAATATTTACTTCCTATCACATTTTATTATAGTGATATTTCAATTATAATTTAAGCTTATATCCAATACAACATCAAATTCTTATTTACAAAAGAAATTCATTGAATACTTTCATTACTTCAAGTTTTACTTGTATAATATCCTATTACATTTTCTAATTAAACATTACAACTTTTAGTATTTGGTAAGTTATATATATGTGCTTTAAGAATGCAATTGGAAGTTATACAAGTTTTTTTCATTTCTTTTGATTAATTTAGTGTTCAATAATCATATCTTTCGTTTTTATAGGTTACAAATTTCAACTTTTTGGAAATTTCATTTATAACCTAGCATTTAACCTCTTATTTTAATTAGAGGTTCCAATTATTAATTAGTTACATTACATTTCACTACCATAATTGAACTACTAATTAACCGGAACTTAAGAACTAAATATCGAGTTAAATTTCAAATCATTTTAAAATAACAGATAGATGTATACGCTTGCAATTTATATATCCAATTATATTTAAAACAGTTTAAATTTTACATTTGTTTATCAAAATAATTCTGTAGTAAAACTAACACAGTGGCCTTCCCACTTTGAAACTCGAAAATGAATGTCAATGATGCGTGCCCTCATCATCGAAATTATTTTCCAACGACGGAGAGGGGAGTACAGAACTTATTTCTTTTCAATATTTCTTTAAAGCAATTCCTTCAAATCATATAAAATATTTATATCAGAAAATACTTCTAATAATATTATTATTATACTTCAAAATCATTCGAAAGAAATTTTCAAAAACCTCGGAACTTAAGTTCTAAAATTTCCAGTTTATTCTTATTTATTTCACTTTTCAAACCTTATTTCCAACCTATATTCATAAATTTCACTACCTAACAACCATTTTATTAAACCCCTAACAACCATTTTATTAAACCAAATATAACCTTTATAAAAATTTTATTTTATATATAGAAAATATAATAGGCAAAATTATTTCATTCACCTATATTCAAAACAAATATTGTGTCGGTCTGTCCTATTAAGTATTTAGAAATCCTTAGTGATGTCATAGCGTCCTATGCATCAACCAAAATTTAAAAATACAGAATGGAACAAATTAACAAAATATAAAAACTTTTATAACACTAACAAGTATGCTTTCTCATATATATACACTCAATGACTCATCATAGTGTATTATTACCCTATTAAATAAGAGTCAGACCCCACAAAGCTAAGGTTTATTGCTACACCAAAGCTCTGATAACAAATGTAACATCCCGCCTTTTTGTACACTTTAAATCGACGATAAACCACACATGTCAGACTCAAACCATGCAAAAGGGCGAATTGTTATTGGGATGAATAAGAAAAAGGAAGAAAGAAAGAAAACAAAATAGAATCTCGCAGCGGAATGACAAAATACAATAATCAAATAACAGTTCATGAAACTGTTTTACAAAACATTTGATTATACTTATACAACACATAATCAGAGTTACACATACCAAAGAATAATAAATAATAATACAGCGGAACAGTGTGATGCAGTGGAACAACATAGTATATAATAATAATAATATCTTCATCTTCGTCCTGCAAAATAAAGTCTTCAAATCCTATAATGCTCAGACAAACATGAGCGAATTGAAAAGACAAAACACTCGAGTCAGACCTAAAAGATCTTATGTGAATTAAATCAATAGAAATACATATGAGTGGAATGGCAGCAGAGATGTTTACGGAATTTGACATCTTCTATCCAGTGTCAACATGAGTGCAATAACTTAAGAGATGTTCGGGATTTACATCTCCTAAGGATCCGTTAAACAATTTACTATTTAGTAATATTTCGCTATTATAATAATGTTTAATAGTAAAATAAACTTACTTTTCAATAGCGTTAAGGGGTTACTCATATAGGCCTTAACACATAATAGTGACAATAGTCTATACAATACCATAATACCTCCTGATCGGGAGGCTACCATAGGATACTCCATAGGTATGACACAAATCAAACTCGTACAAGGCACGCTAGGGTAGGTGACACGGCACAACTAGGCAATGCTAGGGTAGATATACCAATTACGCTTTCGGACTGGTGGTAACATCTAGCAGCTACTACCGCCCACCTCGATCCAAACCCTAAAAACCAAAAGGGCTCAAATCAATCACAAAGTAATAGAATGGTATCAAAGGAGTCTGTCCGATAAAAGGTGCTACCTTCTTAGCCCGTCAAACGCTTCTGTTTTAGACACTTATGCCTACTCACGGGAGTCGGTTCCACGTATATACCTCAAAGGAACGCCGCCGCCATCCTACTTCATTCTGGAATCTCCACCACGTACATGGTTGTTGAAGTTGTTTTCGGAGTTGGCAGAGAGTATGACAACTACCGATCCCGGTCTCTTTAACAATCAAACGTTATTATAACACCGCGGTCCTTTTCAAAATAGTTTATACTTTAAAACCAAGTATCATTGCCTTTTCAAAACCAAATCAATATGATATCATTTTCATTTCAAATATATCCTTTTCTAAAATCATAGCACTTTCAAAGTTATATACTTCGAAACCAAAACACTTTAAATTATAACCCTTTCAAATCATAATACTTTGAAACTCGTAATTTTGAAACAACTTCCACCACTTAAATGGTTTAAATATTAAAATACTTTATGTAATAAATATCTTCTTCAATTCCGCAAATCAATTCCAAAACAACTCCAATTCCAAAAATTTAGATTTAAGCAAATCTCAAATCATAAATTTCAATTCAATTCAGTTTCCAATTAAACCATTTCAAATTACATTGATGTTAGAACCGGTTGATCCACAAAATAAACCTTCAAATTCAGTATATTTCAAGCTTAATTACTCAACAATTTCAAAACTAAGTTTGATAATTACAATTCAGCAATTCAATTTTCAATTATTTAATTTTGAAATATTTACGTAACAAATCTATTATCATTTAAATAAAACTCAAATTACAAATAACCAAATATTTCTTCAATTTCTTTATACTTGAAATATTCGTTTAATTCACCTCAAACCAAAATCAAGTTATAAAATTATACCTTCTAAAATTTCAAATTTAATAAATTTCACATCAAACTTATTTGAGTTTAATTCTTAAATAAATTTAGTTTCAAATAAATCTCAAATTTATATTCCAACCTTAATTTATTTAAATCATTATAAACTCTATATTCAAATATAATTTAAATACTTAACCATATTTTCTTCAATAAAAATCAAACTTATTATCAAGCTTAGTCTATATTAAAATAAATTATACATAGCTTAAAATCAAGAATAAAATAAAATTTATATTATATCTAAAATCAATATTTATACAAAACTATATATTTCTTTACAAAACCATATAAATCATTTCAAAATATTATATATATATATATATAGACCACGGTGTTTGTATATAATTTTCTATCCTATGGTCAAGTGATACAGATATTCATCATTTCAATCCGTAATTTAAAATATAAATATGGTTATATATCATTTCAAACCACAATCCCGAATGAAATAAAAACCATAACAACTTGCAGTTTATAACGATATAAAAATCCAACATCCATTCATCCAATATCAATCATCCAACATTTATGACAATCATCATCCAATTCAATCAATAACATCCACATAGAACAGATAATAAATAGTAGGTATTTACTGGCAGTTTATATTCAATAATAAATTAAATAACTATTTTATCCAAATAAATTCAAATAAACTAAGATGATGATTCAAGATATGCCAAACAGTCACTAATAAATTTCTAATCACATAATATATCATTTAATAAACATAGAAATTTTAGAAGTTGTGAGGGGGTTAAAATACTCACCTTTTGAATTTAAATTCAATTTAAATCCAATTTAAACTCAAAATTCAAACGGTCTCAGATTTCGTCCAAACCCATGTCAAAATGTCCGGAATCTCAATATGATCCCAGCAGAGAAAACTGCATGTGAATCCGAATTTGTATGCATAAGATATGAGAAATAAAAGTTTTGAAATCGAAAAGTAGAAAGAAAAAAAATGATTACCACAAAGAAGAGGCAACATCACGTCCTCCTCCAACATGCACACAGAACCACAGTGCACGAAACCCTTAAAGCCGCTACACCTCGTTCGATCGCCGCCATGCCTAGGCCAACGTCACCGTGCCCACACCCACGTGGACCGCCACCCTCGCCTGAGCCCAACGACCCCCTTGCGATCGATGAATGACCGGAAATCCCCTTAGACAACCTCCATTAAAACAAACCCTAAAGCAATTTTCAAACCCAATCTGACCGTAGAATCAACAAACCAATTACACCGATGAGTTGCGTGCGATGATCTCCACAGCCCAGTACCCTTATATCGACGATCGGTCGAAGTTGATCGACGATCAACGACGGCTGAGAATAGTTCACCCAGAACCGGCCACACAGCAACCCAGATCGAAAAACGAATTTCAGATTCGACTTGCGCTCGTCGAGAGCTTCAGATTGATGTATAATTTTGTAAGACCCAATTTTACGACGCCCGAGAGTCGACATTCATACATCCACTATATCAAATGCCGCGCAATCGAATGCCGGAAAACAAAACCGTTAGGGTTTAAGAAGAAGAAGATAGAAGAAAACAGAAACAATAACAGAATCTCACATTTCGCAGCAGAAAAATATATAATAGATAAATAAATAATCTTTAAAACAAAGAATCGTCTCAGTTAATACAATACAACATCAGAGTTTACAACAACATCATACATCACTGACAATTATTATAACTAGACTATATGAAAACTGATTTGCACAACCATACGCAACGAACACTACATAGTAAAATGATACGTCTCTCCATCCAGCTTCAACTCCTGATCTCCACAGCAACTCCTGAAGCTCCAGAATGACCTGATAACCTAACTCTAGGCTGCCCGTGTGGAAAATTATGGGCACCCAGAGTTTAGGAAGGGAACAATAAACTCCACGTCATTCATGGGACTAGTGTGAGATCTTAAAACAGTTATTCTTTTATAAAAGAAAAACGAAGGAATCTAAAAGAAATCCGCAATGCGTTTTAGAAAATGAAACTACCTTAAGGCCTCCCGTCACACACACAATGCAATCGCACACTTGGGGAAGATTTCTCCTTGTAATAGTCAAATATGCTTATTACGAGAAAGTTCTATTGTTATTATTATTATTAGTGCATAGTGTGAAAAACAATTTCGAAAATATAATATTAATCTTAGCCAGCATACGTACCATTATAGTATGCCTACTATAGATACCATATTAGATGGCAGGTTCTACAACAAAAACCGTACAAGGTGCGTATTGGTGATTGGATTTCCAACAAATGGTCAGGCCAAGGAACTTTCCATTGCCACATGGGTACGCCTCTGGATGGACGCCCCGAGAACCTAACCGGATCTCTGCCAACACAAGGCAGGGTTACCTCTGCAAAAATAGGTAACTACTGCACGAGTATGCCATCCCCTGGTTGTAAACAACCTTTATCCGAGGATCCCCAACAACAACAATCAGAAAGTAATATATATTTGCAATATTCACATAAGTTAAGTATCTGGGCACCATACCATGATACCACTTCTATCCATAAGGAAACGTACATACCCTAAGGGGAGCTACCCCCTATAACCTTGCCGCATTCTTCTTGTTTTGACCATTTCCGAGGTGTGAGGTCCGACGAAGTCTCGTCCACAAAGCTACGCTTTTCACAAAAGCCATTCTTAGATCAACAAATGATCAGCAGCACTTCGTACGCCACATTACTAATTTGGGAATGTATAGCTAGTAACCATCAACTACATAACCTCTGAGCTCGTACGTCTCAGAGAAGGGTGTTAAGCTAAGAGAATAAATTCTCCGCCACCAACAGAAATGTATTTGATAGAAACCAGCTTTACATATCAAAGTGTAACGTCAGACACACATCCATACAAGTCTGTTTCGGGATCGAACGGAACCAAAGGCACTTCAAAAGAAGCCCTTGCAATTTCGATATTCACTAATCACGTCCGGAATTCCCATCACAAAGGGTGATAAAATCTCTATACCGGAGCAACCCGGTGCAGAGACATTCGACATGTATCCTTTCGCTTTCGAAAATGCCCGGTCTTCAACACCATCTTCAAATGCAATCCCATTTCGTCGTATCGTTATTTGGAATGGGTTTTACGACACAAGGCCCTCTCTCGGCTAATCCGAATAACGAGCGCTTATTTTTTTAAAAATAAGTGTTCATTCAGATTCAAACAATTCACAATAATTTCATTTTGATCTTTTAAACAAAAGATCCATCACAATCACAAAGGTTCGATGTTGGTTTCGAATATCCATTTGGAATTCGACTCTCGGTCGCATCGAAATTCAATTGCTGATTAAAGGCCAATATTGATAGTCGGTTATTTAACTATCAATCATCATTCACAACATTCGTTGGATTTCAAATAATTTTTCCCCAATTATTATTACTTTCAAAATATCTTCGCAAGATAAAATTTCACCTTTCAATACTTTGAAAACAAATTCAAATTAATCTTTCACACTCCAATCCTTTGAAAATAAATTTCGAATCGATTTTCCCTTACGCGGAAAACATTTCCAATACTTATTCATTTCCACTGAAAATCTGCCGATTTCAAATATTCTAAAATAATATACTTATTCAAAATATACTTGAAAACATTTCAAGTAAACTATTTTATAATATTTGCTTAAATATTAGTTATGAAAATATTTTACTAATATCTCATATAAATTTCAAGTCCAAAAACTAATTTTAAAATAAAATTAGCAGATAGAGTATAAATATTTGAATAACTATTTTCTAAATCAAAAATCAATTTAAATCTTTAAAATAACCCCTTATATAATTAATTAAACAAATGTTTACTTTAAAACAATTTCCAAAACTAATTTTTTTTCAACAATATTATTTTAAAACCAAATCTAAAACTTTTAAATTTCTTTTCAAAAGCTATTTTAAAAATATACTCGGCTTTCCAGGGAAGGATTCTTTTTTTCATTACAAAATGGTCCATTCCAATAAATCAATAAATCTTCTTGATTTATTTTAAATTTACGTTTCAATTTGTAAATTTCTTTTCACACTTTAAAATTAAACCAATATTTATTTTTAAACAATTTCTCTTTCTTTTATAAATTTCCATTGTGAATTTACATTCCATATATCAACTAATATATGAATTTAAATTGATTTCCAAATAACACCTTCAAACCAAATCAAATCCCAATTTGATTTCCAATTTATTTCAAACAAAAAATCAAATTCCAATTTGATTTCCCCAAATTAATTTTCCAATAACAAATGAATTTCAAGTTGATTTCCCTAAAATTATTTCCAACACACCAAACCAAATTTCCTAATCGATTCCTAAGACTTATTCTAACTCCTAATTAATTCCCGAATCGATTTCTAAAATAAATTTCAACTCTAAATTAAATTCCAAATTTAATTTCTAAATTTAATTTCTTTTGAAATAAATTTATTTATCTCTTCCAATTATTTAAAATACGTATCTTAAATAAATTCTTCAACTATTAACAACATTGCTCGAAATTCCTTTATAAAAAAATTTCCCATTTTTTGGAATTTATTCAATAAGTTTCCAAAGATAAAACTTTATCTATTTAAATTTCCTTCTTTTAAAATTCACCCGATTCCTTTGAGTGAATTTATTATAAATTTTCTACCTAAATTTCAAAATCAAATTTTTTTCATTTATTTTCGGTATCCTACGATACCAAAAATATATAGGGCTAAATTACAGCCTTCAACAGTTTCAGTCACAAATAATCACACGGATTAAAAATAATCGACACACAACATATGAAAAAAATTAAAAATTTGTGGAATCCAGTTGGATCCCTCCAACCTGTTTTCCTGCATCCATAGACGTTAGCACACAATTAAATACCTATTCCACTTCGAGGTGGAATATCGCGGTATATGGGATTTATAAAATATTATCCGCTATTATGCGGCACAATAGGGTCTCATCCGCTATATAATGCGAGAAATCAACAACTCCAAATACATATATAATACCAATTCCACTTCGAGGTGGAATATGGCGGTATATGGGTTTAATATAATAACCTCCGCTATTATGCGGCGCATAGGGTCTAAACTAATATAACTAATAATAAATGAATTATCCAAACACACAATCAATCAATTTTAATTTAACTATCACAATTCCACAACCAATCAATAACTGGAACTTTTAATTAAAATTTTGGATGAGAAGATCTCACCTTTTATTGTGCATGCAATCCAATTTCTTTCCAGCTTGATTTCCACACAGTTTTAGACCTTGTATAAATATTTAGACAATTTATTAATATTTTTATTGATCAAACAACTAATTACAAATTAATAAATTTTAATTTAAACTAATGATTTTATTCTTTAAACAAATTTTCGTTAATAAAAATATTTTTAGTGACAAAAATGATTAAATGGGTAAATTAAACAAGTTAATAATTATAGCTCATTATTTTAAAAATAAATTAGTGGGTTTAAAATATGTATATATTTAACTGTAAAATTAAACTCTTATTCGTTTGAATTAAATTATGTATGTGCATAGATATACTTATTAAATTAAAACATAATAAATTCATGCCTTACTATATCTATTTCTTTCTGTTTTCTGTATATAAAAATAGGTGTGTGTATATTTATATTTATATGTCTAATTTTTTTTATTAAAAGTTAGTTTTCCTGTTTATATAAATATATTAAATCTTAAAATAGGTATGAGTCTTCTTCTGAATCTTACTGTAAATTTTAAAATCCTACCTATGAATTCACTGCTTCCTCTTATATATACATATAATTAAATAAATTTGAGAATACCTTCACCGTCTCCAATTCTCGTCTTCGAGGTTGACTCGAAGATCCCCAAAATCCAAAACGCAATAACCTAGCTTGCTCGCCATTCTTCAGAACTGCATATGAGTTGAAGGACCATTTGGTTGGAGGTTCCAACAGACGTGGACATTGACATGCTCCCGCAGATCCATAGTTTACAGCAAAAATATTCACACCATCCGTGTGGATAACAAAATGCTCATCCAAACTTTCTCTGGGATGCATCTAGCTCTGATAGAGGATGCAACATATTCCTTCCCAGCAGAATTCAATACACTAGATGGTACTCTAATTGTATAAAAATCATCTTCATTTTACCACTTCTCAAAGGCTTTCTTCTCTGCTGTTGTTAGTACATTCCTCGAAAACCTCAACTTTATAAGTATCTGCCCTCCATGACTCCAAGACTTAAGACGGGCGGTGAAGGTTCTTGCATGGGAGAACCTAGAATCGTCAAACTATACTCAACGCTGAACAGTATCATGTTGGATTCAGAGGTGGAAGAATCAAAATTGGGTTTTCGTACCCGTTTTACGAATAGGATTGGTATCGATATTGGGGTATTTACACCCCCGAATTCTTCGTCATTGGTCAGAGATTCGTCTGACTCGAACAGAGTCGATTTGATTTGAAAATTGAATAAAAGAGGAGCACGACCTTGGGTTACTGAAGAGAAGGGGAAAAGGAATTTGATTAAAAAGGAGAGATCGCCATTTTTTTCTTGAGTTAGATTTTTGTTTTCAGTCATTTGCCTCTAAACGAGATGAAGTATTATTATTTTTCTTTTAACGAAGAGGCGTGTTCAAAAACAAATGCCAAGTGTTGAAAAGGAAATTACGTGTTAAAAGCGAAGAAAAGGGTATAATTTATCTCGTGAAAAAATTATTAAATTTTAAATTTAAATTTAAACTTAAATCATATCAATTTTGCAACCCTCAATCTCGATCTCTAATCGAGGCGTGCCGCCATGTGTTTATATTGTTATGTGCCTATTACGAATGCAATGGAAAAGGTTTCGAGTCCAAATTCGTTCGTATGGAGAAGATAGCTTTTTGGACCAGTTATAATATCGAATTTTCGATTTAAATTTCAACGCGTTTGCTTATCGTACGGCCAAACAATCACTCTAAACACTATGAAAATTGAAATCCGATAAAAATACAATATTACGGATTCAATGGAACTAGTTTCATCGAAATCCGAGACTGTGCCTCGGAAAGCTATTTTCAAATATCGATTTAAACGATAAAATTCAATACTGAACAAAATAGTTTCAAATTAAATTTTGAAACTTCTATCATCTTCAGTATTATCAATATAAATTTTTTGAGCCATCAAATTATTTTTAACAGGCTCAAAATTGAAGATTTACAATTTTGCTCAAATTTCTAAAATTAAATTTGATAATTAAATAGCTAAATTCATTCTGATATTTGAAATTCAAGTTAAACTATCATTCAATTATCAAAAATCAATTAAATTTTCAAATTTCAATTGTCCCAAAATTCAGGGTCGTCACATCTTTCCCCCCTTAAAAGAATTTCGTCCCGAAATTACTAGTTAAGAAGAATGGACCTTAACCCGTTTATTATTTTCCAAAAACTAAATAGTTTTATCAACTTGCCCAAAACAAATCTTTTTATTAACAACCCGTTATTGCTTCAGCTAACTTTCCAAATTCAACCATAGATTCCAAACAACATTGTTTTCTCAACAATTCAAATTTAAATTTATACTTAAATTTCGAATTTTCAAAATTTTCACAAAATTTTTCTAACTCCCTAAATTTTCAAAAAATTTCGCCAGCATCTCCTTTGCGCGGCTAGCTCGGTATGACTACAAAAATGGCACCACGACCCACAGATTTCAAAAAGAAAAGAAAACGCCAAGCGGCTAGACAAGAAGATCGTCAAATTTCATACTGAAATTGAAATACATACCCTATTGTCGAGCAATTCAATTTTATCTTCGAAATCAAAATCCCAATTCCATTTCCTTTAATATACCTGTATATCCTGCTTATCATAATATCCAATTACAACATTCAAATATCACTTTTCATATTTCTTTACAAAATTTTCAATATCTACTTCTTATACCATCTTTAGTTTACTATTGAAGTTATATATTCACTTTCATTCTATCTTGCATTTTCACTTTCATTTGAATTCAACTTACAATTTCAATTTTATTTTGGATTCAGTTTAACTTCTGAATATTGATTTTTTTTTCAATTTTCTTTCATTCACAATTGATTCATGTCACTATTTTAAATCAGTTTCATTTACTAATTCACTACAAATTGCAATTCATTTTATCTCAACCCATTTTTTTACCTTTATTATCTTTAGTTCACTTCGAACTAATTTTTACAACTTCACTTTATTTCACACAATTCAAATTGGTTTTCAGTATTCAGTTCTAATCCCAATTTTATTCTTTTGTTCATTCCCAAATTATTTTCAATTTACTATTTTGGTTTATAACCACTTATATTTAAACTGGATTTCAAATCCCACATGAATTCAACTTATCTTTTATTTATGATTACTAAATTTAATTCGTTCCAAACCATATCTATTTGGTCTTTTCTTCAATTAGTTTTGCTTAGTGATTTTATTTCAATACTCTGCTTTACAAATCAAATTCAATTCCAATTCAATTCTATTTTCTTACAAATTTCGAAATGAATTTCAACATTCAATTCACTTTCATTTATTTGCAATTGCAAATTTATTCATTCGTTAAGAAATTTATTTCCATAATTCAAACTTAATTCCAATTCATTTTTCTTAAACCCAAATTTATTTTCAACTTAATAAATTTTATTCCAATCATTTAGTCTACAAGACTTCTCAAATTCACCGTTATCCAAATTAACTCAAGTTAATTTCAGTTTAAATCTGAATTTTACTAAGTATTCAAATTTGCTTATTATTCCATAATTATTTTAAATGGGATCCCAGAGTTTTAAACAATTTCTTAAATCATTTTGAAGTCAATTTTATATCCAAAACCCTTTGTATTTCCAAAACAAACCCAACTTCGGCAAACAATTTTCAATTTAAAATCATTCAGCAGCAATTCCTCTCCTAGAAACTTGAAAATGAACATCGATGATGCTGTAGTCATCACCGAAGTTATTTCCCAGCGACCGAAAAGAGTTTAGAGCTTTTATCCCTTCAAAACTTTTTTTTTCAAACCCTTGAAAATCATTTTCAAACTCAATAGAATTTAATTTCCAAAATTCTAATTCCTTTCAAAAACATTTCTAAAAACTTCTTTGGAATTCTGTTTCAAATTATACATTACATTTACATATATAATTTATATTTATAAATCTCATTTGTATATGGATTTTATTTTTAAACTTTTGATTATGAGACCAATTTCTTATTCAATAATCAGCGATAATAATTTAATATTATGACTTCCTAACAAACAAGCAACCATATACTATAATAATTTACAAAAATCATTTCCTTTTATATAAAAAAATAGTTTTGGGTAAAATTATTTCATTTACCCTAATTTTAAAACAATATCGTGTCGAATTGTTCTGTACAAGTGTTTAGAGATCCCTATCGATAGAGTTGTACGAACTATATCGACCAAAATCCATATACCACTCAACAAACCAATCATCATAATATAACACAATTATATTCACTAACAAATATGCACTCATATCTATTATTATACTCAAACACATTCTAGAGTACTACTGACTCTATCTCTAATGAGTAACACCAAACAGAGCCTAGGTTGTCGCTTAACCAAATGCTCCGATACCAAATTTGTAACGACCCGATTTTACGACGCCCGAAACTCGACATTTATACGTCCACTATATCAAATGCCGCGCAATCGAATGCCGGAAAACCAAACCATTAGGGTTTAAGAAGAAGAAAATAGAAGCAGAACAGAAACAATAACAGAATCTCACATTTCACAGCGGAACAATATATAATAGATAGACAAATAATCTTTAAAACAAAGAATCATCTCTGTTAATACAATACAACATCAGAGTTTACAACAACATCATACATCACTGACAATTATTATAACTTGACTATATGAAAACTGATTTGCCCAACCATAAGAAACGGACACTACATAGTAAAAAGATACGTCTCGCCATCCAGCTTCAACTCCTGATCTCCACATCAACTCCTGAATCTCCGGAATGACCTGATAACCTAACTCTAGGCTGCCCATATGGAAAATTATAGGCACCCAGAGTTTAGGAAGGGAACAATAAACTCCAGGTCAGTCATGGGACTGGTGTGTGATCTTAAAAACAGTTATTCTTTTATGAAAGAAAAACGAAGGAATTTAAAATAAATCCACAATGTTTTTTAGAAAATGAAACTACCATAAGGCCTCCTACCACACACACAATGCAATCTCACACTTGGGGAAGATTTCTCCTTATGATAGTCAAATATTCTTATTACGAGAAAACTCTGTTGATATTATTACTATTAGTGCATAGTGTGAAAAACAATTTTGAAAATATAATATTAATCTTAGCCAGCATACGTACCATTATAGCATGCCTACTATAGCTACCATATTAGATGGCAGGTTCTACAACTAAAACCGTACAAGGCACGTATTGGTGATTGGATTTTCAACAAATGGTCCGGCCAAGGAACTTCCCATTGCCACATGGGTATGCCTCTGGATGGACGCCCCGAGAACCTAACCGGATCTCTGCCAACACAAGGCCGGGTTACCTCTGCAAAAATAGGTAACTACAACACGAGTATGCCATCCCCCGGTTGTAAACAACCTTTATCCAAGGATCCTCAACAACAACAATCGCAAAGTAATATATATTTGCGATATTCACATAAGTTAAGTATCTGAGCTCCATACCATGATACCACTTCTATCCAGAAGGAATGTACATACCCTAAGGGGCGCTACCCCCTAAAACCTTGCCTCATTCTTCCTGTTTTGACCATTTTCGGGGTATGAGGTCCGACGAAGTCTCGTCCACAAAGCTACGCTTTTCGCAAAAGCCATGCTTCGATCAACAAATGATCAACAACAATTCGTATGCCACATTACCAATTTGGGAAAGTATCACTAATAACCATCAACTACATAACCTCTGAGCTCGTACATCTTAGAGAAGGGTGTTAAGCTAAGAGAATAAATTCTCCGCCACCAACAGAAATGTATTTGATAGAAACCAGCTTTACATCTCAAAGTGTAACGTCAGACACACATCCATACAAGTCCGTTCCGGGATCGAACAAAATCGAAGGCACTTCAAAAAAGTCCTTGCAATCTAGATATTCACTAATCACGTCTGGAATTCCCATCACAAAGGGTGATAAAATCTCTATACCGGAGCAACCCGGTGCAGAGACATTCGACAGGTATCCTTTCGAAAATACCCGATCTTCAACACCATCTTCAAATGCAATCCCATTTTGTTGTATCGTTATTCGAAATGGGCTTTATGACACAAGGTCCTCTCCCGGCTAATACGAGTAACATGCGCTTATTCCAAATAAATTTCAATTTATTTCAAGGTAATTGATTTCTGGACGTTTCGAGTCCGTACGATCAAACGACAAGTCGATCGCTATGAAACTTGAAATCCTACAATAATTCACTGTTACGGATCCAATGAAACTATTTTGTCGAAATCGGAGTTAGTGGCCAAAATGGCTATTTTTACATTAATTAAATAAATTATTAATTAAGTAATTAAATCAAATTTTCAATTTCAATTTTGTAATCGACAATTCTTATCATTTTTAATTTCTTAATCACTTACACTAATTTAACAAATTTAGATGTCAATTTATAGTTGATTAATTTATCAATTTCAGTGTTAATCTCAATTTCATTAAATTCAGAAATTATAAATTGAAATTCTAAAAATCCATTTATTAAATTGTTAAACCTTGTTATTCAGGTTTTTAATATCAATTAGGATATAACTAACATTGGTTTATATTTTACTACATTAATATTTCCCAATTTCATCTTAATTTCTATTTACGTAATACTTAAATATTGAACTTCGTTTATTTGCAATTAATCCTATTAGTTCCAAATATTAACTTAATTTATATTAACATGATATTTAATTACATTTATTGAAATTCATTTTCAACTTAAATTAACAGGCAAAATGAATAGGAAATATATAATAATTTTTACCATTAACTATACTAATTCATTTATTTACACAACATTTACCCGTATATACTTATATCCAATTTTATAACCAAGTGCAATAATTTACACTATTTGATTATTGGGATTCCACTTCAATTGTCAATAATTAGTTTAATTACCATTGCTACATTTCATTTTTAGCATACACTTCATTATAAATTATAAAGTTTTTATTTCTTTCTAAATTTAATTACAAAAACTTATTAAATTAACCAATTTAATTATCGAATTTTACGGGTTGTTATACGTTGTCAGTTACAGTCGATATCAAAGCTTTGGTTTAGCGATAACCTTAGGTTTGTGGGGTCTGACTCATATAAAATAGGGTAGTAGTACGCTAGAATGAATCGCTGATTGTATACCTATGGGAGAGCGTATTTGTTAGTGTTATAAAAAGGTTTTATATTGTGTTAATTTGGTCCGTATCAAATTTATAAATTCTGGTCGGTGCATAGGACGCTTTGACTTCGATAGGGATTTCTAAACACTTAATAGGACAGATCGACACAATATTGTTTTAAAATATAGGTAAATGAAATAATTTTTCCTATTATATTTTTGTATATAAAATAATATTTTTTATAATTGATATAATTGGTTGTAATATTTATTTGTTAGGTAGTGAAATTTAAAAATATTGGTTGAAATTAAGATTTGTAAATAAAATAAATATAAATTGGAAATTAAATAACTTAAGTTTCAGGATTTTGAAATTTCTTTTAAATGAATTTGGAATATTATATTAGTATTTTTTGGAAGTATTTCAGATATAAATATTTCAATACAATTTGAAAGAAATGTTTTAAATGAATTTTTGGAAGGAAATAAGTTCTATACTCCACTCTCCGTCGCTGGAAAATTATTTCGGTGATGAGTGCATGCATCATCGACATTCATTTTCAAGTTTCAAAGTGGGAAGGTTGTTGTAGTAGTAACTACACATTTGTTTGATAAATAAATCTTGATTTTAATTTTTCAAGTATGATTTGATTGATCTATAAAGATATGGTTATATATAATTTTAAATGATTTGAAATGAAACCCGGCATTTAGTCCTTAAATTTCTATAAATTGGAGATTTTAATTATTTAAAATGAAGTGAAATTTTACGATTTAATAATTGGAACCTTCTAAAATGAAAATAATGAATTTAATGCTAAATTATAAATGAAGTATATAAGAAATTTGAAATTCGTGACCTATAAATTAAAAGGGATATGAAATATAAGAAATGGTAACTATTGAACATTTATGTATTAAAGTGAAATAAGATAAAAATGTGCAACTTTCTATTGCATTCTTTATGATATATATATATATATATATATATATATATATATATATATATATATATAACTTACCAATTATAAAAAGTTGAAATATAACAAAATATGTAATGGAATATTTTACAAGTAAAACTTATGTACTGAAAGTGTTTAATAGAATTACTTTTATAAATAAGGATTTTGATATTATAATATAAACTTAAGTTATAATTGAAATATTACTAAAGTAAAATGTAATAGAAAGTGAGTATTGTAAGTAAATAACTATAAGCTTAAGTAAATGAATTGATATGCTAAGTAACTGAATTTGAACATAAATATTATAAATAATGGATATTAAACATAAGTTAATGTTTGAAGCTACTTATAGTTAACGTAAATAATAAAATGAATACTATACTGAATTAAATGATTATAACTTTAGAAAAGTTGAGTTGATTTAGAAAATGGATTTAGTATTCAATGACATTAAATAAGAAAATGAATGTAAATTTAAAAAGTAAGAAACTTAAGTATGAACTTATGCAAATGAATATCAATATCTAATGGAAACCAGATTTATAAATTAATAAATGTGAGCTAAACTACAATAAAATATATATATTACTTGGATAATAAATTTATCGATTTTATAATCAATTGAATGGAAATAACTTACGCAAAGAAATGAACATAAAGAAATGAAAAGAATTTTCATTATATGAATACATAAAGAAAAATGAATTTGTAAGTAAATGAACGTAAGTAAATGAACCTGTGTAATAAATGAATGAATCGAAGTTAGATTTCGTAAGAAATAAATGTAAACTAAAGAAATGAACATTGAGAAAAGAAATTAATAAGAATAAACTTGAACTGTATTTGAGATTTGATAGTTGTTTTGGATTATGGTTGTTTGGGAAAAGATATTTCTAATTGCTTAGGAGGTATAAATAATCTGTTGAGTTTAATTTGAAACTGTTGAGTAAATGGTACACTTAGTAGTTTATTTGTCATTCTGTGCGATTAAAAATTTATAAACCCAAACGGACCATTTGTTTATTTGATATGGATGTATGATTGATTGCATTGTTTTCATATAATGATTGTATGCTGTGATTGCAAGTGATTGTTGTTATGTTATGTTGATTATCTGTTATTAATTGAAAACAACTTAAACATTTCACTTTTATATAAGTATTGACTTCTTTGGATTATATAAGTGAAATGCAAGTTTATGAAAGCAATAGCTATTGCTTTTGTTCATATATTTAAGCGTTGTTTGCCCGACAAATAGGTATGTTCTCGGATTACGGTTTTCTAACGATATTATATAGTTTTTCCCACTGTTGGGATATAATATTTTGAAAATTTTGTGATATATATTGTTTTATTTACATTATTATTTCTTTCGGACCTTTCCGTACAAAGGAGACTCTGCCAAAACTTTTCGAAAATTTTGGACTTAGAAAATTTTGAGAAATGTTTTTCAAACTTTATTACTTTGAGTATAAAATGATTTAATGGTTATAAGTTGATATATTTTATTTAATTAATTATTTTTGAAAATTTATTTGTTTATAAATTTAATATTTTGAATAAGATATATTGATTTCTAAATTCCTTCTTTTCCCTTCTTTTTCCTTTTCGAGGACAAAAAGTTTGGAGTGGGGAAGAGTGTAACGACCCGTGAAATTTCGATAGTTAAATTTATTCATTTAATAAGATTTTCTAATTTAGAACTAAAATAAATAAAAATTTGTATTTTAATAATGAAATAATAACTAGAATGAATTGTACAATATTAGTGTAAGTTAATTTTTAATAATTCTGATGGAATTCCAATTGATTGAAATAATGTGAATGTTATAACTTGGTTATAAATTCAATGTGAGGAAATGAATATAAATATGAATTAATTATGAATATAAAATATAATTAATGGTAATTGAATAAAGTCAGTATAATGTAAGGAATTATAATATATGTTGTATTAATGTGTGCATTAATTTATAATGGGATATAAAAGGTAATTGATAATTTAAAATATTGGCTTATTAAATAAATGATGTGTAATGAAAGGAAATGAAATAAATTTAGTGTAATGAGAATTGTTATAATAATTGTTGTAAAGAATAAACTTACAAATCTTATAAAATGTATAATGGTTACAATTGTTGTTGCCATCAATTTAATCAATCAATTATAAAATTAAAAGCATTTAAATGTTACATTAATGCTAGTTAAGACGATAACTGTAAATTGTGAATGTAACAAAACGAATAAAATGCTAATTTTATTCATAAGGTAACAATTGATGTAATAAAAAGAATAAAACCAAGATAAAATAATTAATTGGGATTTTAGTTTTAATTAATATGTAAAACTGACAAAATTCAATATAGTCGAGATATAGTAATACAAATAAAGGATGGAAATTTGAGGATATTAATGTACAATGTAAACCAAATGCTAGCAATGTTATAGAATAATAATTGATTGAGTATAACGATTTGAATCAAATAAAATCAATTTATTGGAATTAAACTTTAATTAATTGAATTTATTTCAGTTGAAAATGAATGCTGTAATTATTGAAATAATCAACACTGAAATTGATATGTAAATTTACTTTGAATTATTATATGTCTAGGAAATCAAAGTTGATGAAATTTGTTAATAATTAAATTTGAAATGAAAAGTGATTTATTTAATTTAATAATTAATCTATTTAATTAACTGAAATATAGCCGTTTTTGAGATGACCCGACTTCCTATCTCCAGGAAATCGCATCATCTTGAAGAAAGAAAGGGATAGAAGAAGAAAGAAAGAGAAAGAAGAAACAGAACAACATCAGAGAACTCACAGCGGAACGAATAAAATGTAATAATTAACATAAAATATTACATAATATCTTATTACATCAGAGTACACAACTTAAACAACAGAGATTAGACAGTTATAAACTTCTGTCTAACTATACAACTCAAGATACAAGAGAAACAGATACTAAACAAACTCAGCGGAATCAATATATATCTACACGTCGAAGCCTCCTGCTCCATATCTCCTCCAAAATTCGTCAAGCTAACCTGATCCACTTGACTACTCATACATAATATGAGTACCCAAGAGTTTAATAAAACATAAAATAAACACTCGGGTCAGACAGGGGTCTGGTGTGAGTAAACGGGTTTAAATTGCTTAACTTTTAGAAAAACCTTTGAAAAGAAAAAGTATCACGTAAGACTTCCCACACATAAACATGGAAAGGTTTTTACCTTACGCTAACCAAAACATTTGATACAAAATCCAGTGATATTATAATAATGTCTAGGGTTTTCAAAGTAAAATACAGAAATAGCTGGAATGCTTACATCTCACGTTCCAACATAGTTGGGCACAATCAAAACCGTACAGGCACTTATTGGATTTTGGATTCCATACAATGGTAGGGCTACTGGGGTACCGTCCGTCACAATACGTGGCCTAGATCACAGTACCGAAGAGTACGCCCGCTCCCCCTGCAACACAAGGCCGGAACCATCCCTTACTGGACAGTCCCGAACATGACCACCCCGTAGTTGGCGCGACCAACCACACACTAAGCCGAAATAGAAAGGGACCTCTAGACAGGGGTAAATCTCACTCTCAAGTGGGGGATACCCACGAAGCCTTGCTGCAACTCCCATGTTTTAGCCATTCTCGGTTGATGAGGCTTGAGGTTACGATTACCTTTATAGAACACATCTATCTTAGAATGCTCATCGTCCACCTGACGATGTTCTGAAAGCATTCAATCCATACAAGTTCGTTCCGGGTTCGAACGAAACCGAAGGCACTATCTCGTTGCACTCATTATTGGAATCACCCTCAGAGTCAACGACCATAGCCCTTGCACTCTGATTCGCCATCTCGAATCTATAAGCACTATTCCGTCAACTCATTACGGAATCACCCACAGAGTTATACAGACGTATAGCCCTTACACCTCGAGTCTTCACTTGCTCCACTTGGATACACGACCTAACGTTTAATTGGAATCGATGTGGTTTTCGAATCCCAAATATGGAAACCCGATCCCGGTCTCATCGAAACCAAACGCCATTTTAATGTCCAAGTTGTACTTAAGGGTTTAAACAATTTAAACTCATATTCAGGATGATATAAACAATTAGATGAACCATATTATCACAAGAGATAATTCATAACAACATTCATCTTCATAAATAGCATATCACTTAACAGAGATATTCATCAACCAATATCAAACATCCAATATCAACCAATTAACCAATATTAATCAATCAATCCATATTAATCAAACATCCAAAACAGAATTAATTATCTCTTAATCAATTTGATTTCCATAATCCTTCTTCATTAACTATTCTTCCAAATAAATTAATCATCTCTAATGATCTTCACTAATTAATCTTCCTTGATTAGTTATATTTAGTTACATTCAAGTAATTATCCTTAACCATATACAGTAATTCCCTTTAATTACTATCATTAATTACAAAAATTAATGATCATTCATTAATTAATTAACTATAATTAATTACATTAATTCTTAATTAATTACAATTGATTAATCACATTTAAATTAAACACTTATATTAATCGACCTTGATTAATATCATTAATTACATTAATTAATGATCCTTATTAATTAAAAATTACTTTAATTAATTAAATAATTAACTTATAATTAATCAACTCATTAATCATAATTCGTAATTAACAATTTTTAATTACTTATAATTAATTAACTTCTTAATTAATTATTAATCTTTGATTAATTAATCTAATTAATTAATCTTTAATTACTTCATTAATCAATTTTAGTTAACAATTAGTCCTTAATTAATTAATTTACAATTTTAATTAATTACCCTTAGTAATTAATCTTAAATTAATCTCATTCATTAATTAATTAATCACATTAATTAATTAACTAAAATAAATTAAGTAATTAACTCTTAATTACTTACATAAGTAATTATCTATAACGACCCAGGATTTTTATTAATTAAAATTTGTATATTTAATTAATTTTAAATATAAATAAGTGAAATTTATAAGTCGAGTAAATTTTATTTCGAATAATTGGATTTAATTGAATAATTAAATCGATAATTTAATATGTGAAAATACAGAAATAATTGAAAATTGGGTTAAATATGATTGAAAATGAATTGTAAAATTTTATTTTATCATATTGAAGTTAGAACGATATTTTAGAACTTTTAAAATTGAATTTAAAGTTTATTTGTGAAAATTGAATATTTTAATATTTAATCGACTAGTGAAATTAGCCGTTTTTCGAACAGTCTCAGAATTGGATGAAACTAGTTCCATTGGATTCGTAATAGTTTGTTATTACCGGTTTTCAATTTTCATAGCAATCGGAGTTATCGTTTGATCATGGCAGCTCGAAACGCATCGAAATTGTTTTAATATTTATTTGGCGAGTTAAAATAGCCATTTTTCAAACAGTCTCGGATTTCGACGAAACCAGTTTCATCGGATCCGTAATGTGATATTATTGTAAGGTTTCAAATTTTATGTCAATCGGATTTACCGTTTGTCCGGTGCAAGCTAAAACGCCTAGAAAATCGTTTAATCGATTTAATTTTAAATCGAACGTTTATTGCCATAACTAGCACAGATGACCGAATTAGCTCCCGAAACATGTTCCATTGTGTTCGAAACGCGGGTTAAATCTTAGGAACGCCAATCGGCACGCTTCATTTGGAGCTCGGAAAATCCGGGATGAATAGTGTCGCGCGAATTTTCTATAAAAGGACCTCTCTCTTCATAAATTGCAAAAAAAATAAAGCCTAGGGTTTGTGGCCGCCATTTTCGTTTCTAAGGCCATAAATTCACCATCTTCTTTCCTCAATTACTTCCAATCCGTCGATAATTAGCCAAAGTGTTCAACAGCAAAGTTGAAGAGCGCGAAGAGAGCTTTCAATCTATACGGTGATGATGGGGTATGGCGCGTCGATGAGGTGGGAAATTGGCCACGTTCGTGGCCGTGTATCCTTGATTCGCGTGCGTACAGGGGTGGCCGAGCTGACCGTGGGTTCAGGCGTGGGTAGAGTGGGGGTAGAGCTTCCAAATGGAGGTGCTTGATCAACTTGTCGATGCTCGTGGTGGCCGAAATATTGAACCCTAATTTCATGCCTATGGGTTTCTTTGTTCGGTTTCTACCTGTAGAAACGTGAGGGTGAGGAAGAAAGGGGGGAGCGGCCAGGATTCATCAAGGGGGAAATGAACGGTAATGATTTAATTAGGTTTAAAATAAAGAAATATGCTGTAAAATTTATGAATAAAAATTCGTGTAACTTCAAAAATTCATATCTTTTTCATACGAGGTCGAAAACGCGCGAAACCAGTTGCGTTGGAATCGTATGGACGAGCACTACGCTATGGAATTGGAATTGGAGTCCTTTGGAATTAGTGATAATTTCGGGTAAAATTAAACGTCCGTTTAATTTTATTCGAAATAAATCGCTAAAACGAAATTGAAATCAAGGTGAGAACTTCTCACTCAAACGAATCGGTTTCGATTTTAATTTTAAATAGTTAGATTTAAAATTCTTGAATGCATGTTTGAATGATGATTGTAATCTATTGATTGTTAAAATAGACATTATGCGCCGTTAGTAAGCGGATGTTATTTATTAAAAACATATACCGCGAATATTTCATAAACAGTTAAATTGGTATTATTTATGTACTTGGAATTGATTTTCCCGCAGTATATAGCGGATGAGACCCTATTGCGCCGTCTATTAAGCGGATAATATTTTAAAATCCCATATACCGCGATAATTTTGTACTAGAACGGAATTGGTATTGTGCTAACATCTTTGGATGTAGAAAAATAGGTTGGAGGGATCCAACTGGATTCCTCAACAGTATTTATTTGATTATGGATATTTTGATATTCGTTGATTATCATATCGATATATGATGTCGTTGTTGTCGTGATTGACTATTTGGTGTGTAGCATCATTGGACCAATTTTGGAATTTTAAAAGGATTTTTAAGGTGATTTTTGAAAGTATACGTTTTATAAAATAATTTTGGAATTGATTCGTTTTAAATAAATAAACTTTATAATGTTAATGTTATAGAAATTATAATTTTTGAGAAATATAGTTAAAAGTTGATTTTTGAAAATATGGGGTTAATGATTTTATAAATAGTTTAAATCGGGATTTTTGAATTTATTATAAAAAGTTTAAACATAAGATTTATGAAATTTAATTATTTTATAAATCAAACATGATGAAATTATAAAGGACTTTAAAGACGTTTTGAAATAATAAAATAAATTGATTTATATAAAAGATTTATAAATTGATAATTTATAAATTAAAATATTTGAATTATAAAATGAGTTTTTATAAGTGTTAGAATGAATTGTGAATGAATTTCATAAATGAATGAAATTTGTAGAATTATAAACGGTGAAGTTATAAATGGAATTTTATAAGCAGTAAGTTTATAAAATTTATAAAGTTATTAAAGGAATAGATTTGGATAAATAAATGAATCTTATGAGTTATAAGATTTATAATTATGAAGTTTAAAGGAACGATTTTGCAAACAAATAAATTATAAGTGTTTAACTTATAATATGAACTTTTGTTATATAATTGAGTTATAAATTGAAATAGCTTAATAAAGGAGATTTATAAAAAGGAAGTTGTTATAAAATAAATAGAAATGAAATTTATAAACGTTGTTTTATAAATCCGCAAACGGCTTATTTTGATAAGTAAAATCATTATAACTTATTTATGGAGTTATTTTCACATTTTAGACAGTGAATAATCCTTTAAGATAAAATGTATAGAAGTGATGAAATTGGTCAACGTAGTATATTCACGTTTTTGAATAGTGAATAATAAAGAAAATGTTTTGGATGAGATGTTTTAAATTGAATTAAATGATCTAACGATGTTTTTGAAATGTGTTAAGATTCGAAACCATAGATTTCAACATTCATTGTTGAAATAGACGTTTTCGAGAAATAGAAGGAAATGGTGGACTATAACACTGTTGTTATAGTAAATGATTTCCGAAAGGAAATGTTTTATTTAGTATTGGGATTTATATATATCTATCTTAAATTCGAATCCCTATACTAGTGATTTTTGGGACGTTGTAACGATGTTTTACGCAACATTCGTTTTGGCCCAAATAAATATGTTTAAGAGAATGATTTCCTTAAAGAATGAACTATATACGTAATTTCGATTTAAGTATATTGAATATTTTCCAAGTGTTGAAAATAAAAAGATTTGTGAATTACTTATTAATAAGTATGGAAATGTTTTCCAATATAAAGTGAATATTTTGAGAATTTATCTTTTTGAAGATAAATTGAAAAATGAATAACTGAAATCGTTTATTCATAAATATTTTGGAATATAAATTCATTATGGAATTTATAAAAGAAAAGGGGAATTTGTTTAAAAATAAATATTGATTTATTTTTGAAGTGTGAAAATTATATATCTTGTAAAGATATTTTTTGGAAAATAAATAATTTGGAAAATTATTTGGAATCTGGTGATGTTGTGCATATCCATTGATAGTTCAATAACCGACTATCAATATTTACCTTTGAATGGGTATTTGTTGTGATTTGCTGAATTTGAATGTCATGCTTATTTTTAAATTATTGCGCTCGTTATTCGGATTACCCATTCCGAATAGTGATACGACGTAATGGATAGCATTGATGACCGGTGTTGAAGACTGGATATTTTTGAAAGCGAAAGGACAACTCGTCGAATGTCTTTGCATCGACTAGTCCCCGGTATAGAGACTCCATATGTGATGGGAAGCCCGAACGTGATTAGTGAATATCCGGATTGCAAGGACTTCTTTGTAAGTGCCTTCGGTTCTGTTCGATCCCGGAACAGACTTGTACGGATTGTATGTCTGACATTACAATTGAGATATAAAGCTAATTTCTTTCAAATATATTTCTGTTGGTGGCGGAGAATTTATTCTTTTAGCTTAACACCCTTCTCTGAGACGTACGAGCTCAGAGGTTATGTAGTTGAATGTTATCAGCGATATTTTCCCAATTTGGTAATGTGACATGCTGAGTGTTGCTGTGAAATGATCATTGTTTGATCATTTGTGATATGATCATTTGTTTGATCACTTATCTTTGTGATCATTTCTATGATCATTTGTTGACCCAAAGCACAGCTTTTGTATAAAGCGTGGCTTTGTGGACGAGACTTCGTTGAGCCTCACACCCCGTAATGGTCAAAACAGAAAAGATGCAGCAAGGTTATGAGGGGTTGCTCCCTTTAGGGTATATGCATTTCCTTCTGAAAAAGGGTGGTATCATGGTATGGAGCCCAGATACTTACTCATGTTGAAACACTTTATTTATGATTGTGTGATGATGGTTACGAGCGCTCGGTTAAATGTCCCAAAGGACCGGGGGATGGCATACTCGTGTCAGTAGTTACCCAGTTAGGGGTAAACCGGCCTTGTGTTGGCAGAGATCCGGTTTGGTTCTCGGGGACGTCCTTCCAGAGGCGTTCTCATGTGGCAATGGGAAGTTCCTTGGCCTGACCATTCGTTGGAAATCCAAAGAAACAATACGATCTTGTACGGTTTTAGCTGTAGAACCTGCCATTTAATATGGTAGCTATAGTAAGCATGCTATAATGGTACCTATGCTGCCTAATATTTATATTCTACTTTCGAAATGATTTTTCCTACACTATGCACTAATAATAATATCAAACGTTTCTTTTTAATGCATATCAAGCATCTTTGACTATCATAAGGAGAAATCTCCTCCGATTCTGCGTTTGCATTTGTGTGTGTGCGGGAGGCCTTATGGTAGTCTCAAGCATTGCGAATTGACTTTAAAAATATTCCTCTATTTTTATTTTAAAGATAAATAAACTGTTTTGAGTTCTCACACCAGTCATATGACTGACTCAGAGTTTATTGTTTTCCTTCCTAAACTCTGGGTGCCCACCAATTTCCACACGGGCAGTCAAGAGACAGGTTTATCAGGATATTCTGGAATTCAGGAGTTGCTGCAGGCAAGCTGGATGGCATGGCGTATTATTAGTATATAGTATTTCTTTTCCGCTGCTTGTTGTTGTTGTACACTCTGATGATATGATGTAATGTAATAACTGATATAGTTCTTTGTTCAAAGATTATTCGTTTATTTATTATATGTTATTCCGCTGTGAATTGTGAGATTCTGTTGTTGTTCTGCTGTTTTCTTCTGTTCCGTTCTATTTTCTATCTTTTTCTCTCTTCTTCTATCCTTTTCTTCTTGTTTTTAAACCCTAATGGTTCGTATTTCTGTTCATCTTGAGTTAATCTATGGAGATTAGTGTATATTCAAGGGGTACGGAAAAGCGGGTTGTTACATTTGGTATCAGAGCATATGGTTAAGCGACAACCATGGCTCTGTTGGGTATTACTCATTAGAGATAGAGTCAGTAGTACTCTAGAATGAGTTGAGTGTAATAATAGATATGAGAGCGTATTTGTTAGTGAATATAAAAATTGTTTTATATTGTGATGATTGGTTTATTGAGTGGCATATGAACCTTCGTCAACACGGTATGCACAACTATGCCGAAGGGGTTTATAAACACTTGAATAGAACAATTCGACACAGTATTGTTTTAAATTGGGCAAATGAAATAATTTTACCTTGAGAATATTTTATATATAAAGGAATAATTTTTTAGAATTATTAAAATGTATATAAGTTGATTGTTTAGTTGTTTGAATAATCTAAATAAAAGAATAATTGTATAAACAAATGAATTATAAGTATGAAATTATAATTAAAGTGATTTACAATTGTGAAATAAACTTATATATATAAGAAGTGAAACTATATGAATATATTTATGAATATGAGTTGTAAATAAAAATGAATTTAAGTTAATAAAAACCAAATGATGTTTAAATGAAGTATAACTTAAGAGATGTAGAATGAAGTTGATTTTGGTATCAAAGTAAATTAATAAAGTTAAGTGATGGATATAAACTTGAGTTATGAAATGAAATTCAACTTTAGTAATTGGATTGAATGAATGGATTGAATGTAAATTAAGTTGATATGGAATAATGGATGTAGGTGTTAATTCATTAAAATCTAATGTTATTGGAAGTTGAATAATTGAATGAATATAAGCAAAGGAATTTGGTTGAAATTAATATACATTGGTTGTTATATGATTGTTAAGTTGATTGTGTATAATTCATAAAGTATTAATGAAATTGGAAGTTAAAGTGATTGAAATTCAATTGAAAGTTAAGTGAATCTTAAATAGAATTGAATTTGATTTGGAAGTGAACAAACTTGAATATGAATTAGTGAATATAAACTAATTGAAAATGAATGTTAGTAAAAACATCCACTGTTAATGAATCAAATATGATTAAATTGAAAACCCATTTCATTGGATATTAATGAGAATATGAATGAATATTTATTGGTTATGAATGCTAGTTGGATGATAGTTGTTTTGATGGTTGCATTTGTTGCTTTTACTACATTTGCTATGTTGGCATATATAGTTATTATGTTGCTATATGTTGTATATTGATATTATTTTCATATATACATGTTCTCATGTTGTTTGTTGAGTGTTTAGTAGGTGCGGATCGCGTTTGATTCGCATTTGGAGCTCGCTTTCGCGCTATATTAGCTGTATATGCTTGCTAATAAAAAAAATAAGGTACATATCTCGGATTACATATCGTACTTTTACACTTTTTTCCCTACGGGATGCCTCATCACTTGATGAGATGTATATTTGTGATATATATACTGTCATTTTTTTTTCAGATTGAGCCGCGCAAAGGAGACTCTTGCGAATTTTTTCGAAAATTTAAGGCGTTAGAATATTTTTGAGAAAAAAATTGGATTTTTTTTGAAAACTAAGCTTTGATTTGGAGTTGAAAGTTAAACAATAGTAGTTGTTTTTGAAAAGATAACTAAGTATGATTTGAAAACTTAGTAAAGTTATTGTCAGAAGTTAAACTATGGATTTTGGGAAAATTAATAGATTCTGTAATTTTTCTTACTTGATAATTTCGAGGACGAAATTCTTTTTAGGGGAGGAAGTATGTAACGACCCAGGATTTTTATTAATTAAAATTTGTATATTTAATTAATTTTAAATATAAATAAGTGAAATTTATAAGTCGAATAAATTTTATTTCGAACAATTGGATTTAATTGAATAATTAAATCGATAATTTAATATGTGAAAATACAGAAATAATTGAAAATTGGGTTAAATATGATTGAAAATGATTTGTAAAATTTTATTTATCATATTGAAGGTAGAACGATATTTTAGAACTTTTAAAATTGAATTTAAAGTTTATTTGTGAAAATTGAATATTTTAATATTTAATCGACTAGTGAAATTAGCCGTTTTTCGAACAGTCTCAGAATTGGACGAAACTAGTTCCATTGGATCCGTAATATTTTGTTATTACCGGATTTCAATTTTCATAGCAATCGGAGTTATCGTTTGATCGTGGCAGCTCGAAATGCATCGAAATTGTTTTAATATTTATTTGGCGAGTTAAAATAGCCATTTTTCAAACAGTCTCGGATTTCGACGAAACCAGTTTCATCGGACCCGTAATGTGATATTATTGTAAGGTTTCAAATTTCATGTCAATCGGATTTACCGTTTGTCCGGTGCAAGCTAAAACGCCTAGAAAATCGTTTAATCGATTTAATTTTAAATCGAACGTTTATTGCCATAACTCGCACAGATGACCGAATTAGCTCCCGAAACATGTTCCATTGTATTCGAAATGCAGGGTAAACCTTAGGAACGCAATCGGCACGCTTCGTTTGGAGTTCGGAAAATCCGGGATGAATAGTATCGCGCGAATTTTCTATAAAAGGACCTCTCTCTTCATAAATTGCAAAAAATAAAGCCTAGGGTTTGTGGCCGCCATTTTCCTTTCTAAGGCCAGAAATTCACCATCTTCTTTCCTCAATTACTTCCAATCCATCGAAAATTAGCCAAAGTGTTCAACAGCAAAGTTGAAGAGCGCGAAGAGAGCTTTCAATCTATACGGTGATGATGGGGTATGGCGCGTCGATGAGGTGGGAAATTGGCCGCGTTCGTGGCCGTGTATCCTTGATTCGCGTGCATATAGGGGTGGCCGAGCTGACCGTGGGTTCAGGCGTGGGTAGAGTGGGGGTAGAGCTTCCAAATGGAGGTGCTTGATCAACTTGTCGATGCTCGTGGTGGCCGAAATATTGAACCCTAATTTCATGCCTATGGGTTTCTTTGTTCGGTTTCTACTTGTAGAAATGTGAGGGTGAGGTAGAAAGGGGAGAGCGGCCCGGATTCGTCAAGGGGAAAATGAACGGCGGTGATTTAGTTAGGTTTAAAATAAAGAAATATGTTGTAAAATTTATGAATAAAAATTCGTGTAACTTCAAAAATTCATATCTTTTTCATACGAGGTCGAAAACGCGCGAAACCAGTTGAGTTGGAATCGTATGGATGAGCACTACGCTATGGAATTGGATTGAAGTCGTTTGAAATTAGTGAGAATTTCGGGTAAAACTAAACGTCCGTTTAATTTTATTCGAAATAAATCGCTAAAACGAAATTGAAATCAAGGTGAGAACTTCTCACTCAATCGAATCGGTTTCGATTTTAATTTTAAATAGTTAGATTTAAAATTCTTGAATGCATGTTTGAATGATGATTTTTATCTATTGATTGTTAAAATAGACATTATGCGCCGTTAGTAAGCGGATGTTATTTATTAAAAACATATACCGCGAATATTTCATAAACAGTGAAATTGATATTATTTATGTACTTGGAATTGATTTTCCCGCAGTATATAGCGGATGAGACCCTATTGCGCCGTCTATTAAGCGGATAATATTTTAAAATCCCATATACCGCGATAATTTCGTACTGGAACGGAATTGGTATTGTGCTAACATCTTTGGATGCAGGAAAACAGGTTGGAGGGATCCAACTGGATTCCTCAACAGTATTTATTTGATTATGGATATTTTGATATTCGTTGATTATTATATCGATATATGATGTCGTTGTTGTCGTGATTGACTATTTGGTGTGTAGCATCATTGGACCAATTTTGGAATTTTAAAAGGATTTTTAAGGTGATTTTTGAAAGTATACATTTTATAAAATAATTTTGGAATTGATTCGTTTTAAATAAATAAACGTTATAACGTTAATGTTATAGAAATTATAATTTTTGAGAAATATAGTTAAAAGTTGATTTTTGAAAATATGGGGTTAATGATTTTATAAATAGTTTAAATCGGGATTTTTGAATTTATTATAAAAAGTTTAAACATAAGATTTATGAAATTTAATTATTTTATAAATCAAAAATGATGAAATTATAAAGGACTTTAAAGACGTTTTGTAATAATAATATAAATTGATTTATATAAAAGATTTACAAATTGATAATTTATAAATTAAAATATTTGAATTATAAAACGAGTTTTTATAAGTGTTAGAATGAATTGTGAATGAATTTCATAAATGAATGAAATTTGTAGAATTATAAACGGTGAAGTTATAAATGGAATTTTATAAGCAGTAAGTTTATAAAATTTATAAAGTTATTAAAGGAATAGATTTGGATAAATAAATGAATCTTATGAGTTATAAGATTTATAATTATGAAGTTTAAAGGAACGATTTTGCAAACAAATAAATTATAAGTGTTTAACTTATAATATGAACTTTTGTTATATAATTGAGTTATAAATTGAAATAGCTTAATAAAGGAGATTTATGAAAAGGAAGTTGTTATAAAATAAATAGAAATGGAATTTATAAACATTGTTTTATAAATCCGCAAACGGCTTATTTTGATAAGTAAAATAGTTATAACTTATTTATGGAGTTATATTCACGTTTTAGACAGTGAATAATCCTTTAAGATAAAATGTATAGAAGTGATGAAATTGGTTAACGTAGTTTATTCAAGTTTTTGAATAGTGAATAATATGTTAAAGAAAATGTTTTGGATGAGATGTTTTAAATAGAATTAAAACGATCTAAAGATGTTTTTGAAATGTGTTAAGATTCGAAACCATAGATTTCAACATTCATTGTTGAAATTGACGTTTTCGAGAAATAGAAGGAAATGGTGGACTATAACACTGTTGTTATAGTAAATGATTTCCGAAAGGAAATGTTTTATTTAGTATTGGGATTTATATATATCTATCTTAAATTCGAATCCCTATACTAGTGATTTTTGGGACGTTGTAACGATGTTTTACGCAACATTCGTTTTGGCCCAAATAAATATGTTTAAGAGAATGATTTCCTTAAAGAATGAACTATATACTTAATTTCGATTTAAGTATATTGAATATTTTCCAAGTGTTGAAAATAAAAAGATTTGTCAATTACTTATTAAATAAGTATGGAAATGTTTTCCAATATAAAGTGAATATTTTGAGAATTTATCTTTTTGAAGATAAATTGAAAAATGAATAACTGAAATCGTTTATTCATAAATATTTTGGAATATAAATTCATTATGGAATTTATAAAAGAAAAGGGGAATTTGTTTAAAAATAAATATTGATTTATTTTTGAAGTGTGAAAATTATATAACTTGTAAAGATATTTTTTAGAAAATAAATAATTTGGAAAATTATTTGGAATCTGGTGATGTTGTGCATATCCATTGATAGTTCAATAACTGACTATCAATATTTACCTTTGAATGGGTATTTGTTGTGATTTGCAGAATTTGAATGCCACACTTATTTTTAAATTATTGCGCTCGTTATTCGGATTACTCATTCCGAATAGTGATACGACGTAATGGATAGCATTGATGACCGGTGTTGAAGACCGGATATTTTTGAAAGCGAAAGTACAACTCGTCGAATGTCTTTGCATCGACTGGTCCCCGGTATAGAGACTCCATATGTGATGGGAAATCCGAACGTGATTAGTGAATATTCGGAATGCAAGGACTTCTTTGTAAGTGCCTTCGGTTCGGTTCGATCCCGGAACAGACTTGTATGGATTGTATGTCTGACATTATAATTGAGATATAAAGCTAATTTCTTTCAAATATATTTCTGTTGGTGGGGGAGAATTTATTCTTTTAGCTTAACACCGTTCTCTGAGACGTACGAGCTCAGAGGTTATGTAGTTGAAGGTTATCAGCGGTATTTTCCCAATTTGGTAATGTGACATGCTGAGTGTTGCTGTGAAATGATCATTGTTTGATCATTTGTGATATGATCATTTGTTTGATCACTTATCTTTGTGATCATTTCCATGATCATTTGTTGACCCAAAGCACAGCTTTTGTATAAAGCGTGGCTTTGTGGACGAGACTTCGTCGAGCCACACACCCCGGAATGGTCAAAACAGGAAAGATGCAGCAAGGTTATGAGGGGTAGCTCCCTTTAGGGTATGCGCATTTCCTTCTGGAAAAGGGTGGTATCATGGTATGGAGCGCAGATACTTACTCATGTTAAAACACTTTATTTATGATTGTGTGATGATGGTTACGAGCGCTCGGTTAAAGGTCCCAAAGGACCGAGGGATGGCATACTCGTGTCAGTAGTTACCCAGTTAGGGGTAACCCGGCCTTGTGTTGGCAGAGATCCGGTTTGGTTCTCGGGGACGTCCTTCCAGATGCGTTCTCATGTAGCAATGGGAAGTTCCTTGGCCTGACCATTCGTTGGAAATCCAAAGAAACAATACGATCTTGTATGGTTTTAGTTGTAGAACCTGCCATTTAATATGGTAGCTATAGTAAGCATACTATAATAGTACCTATGCTGGCTAAGATTTATATTCTACTTTCGAAATGATTTTTCCTACACTATGCACTAATAATAATATCAAATGTTTCTTTTTAATGCGTATCAAACATCTTTGACTATCATAAGGAGAAATCTCCTCCGATTCTGCGTTTGCATGTGTGTGTGCGCGGGAGGCCTTATGATAGTCTAATTTTTAAAAGCATTGCGAATTGACTTTAAAAATATTCCTCTATTTTGATTTTAAAGATAAATAAACTGCTTTGAGTTCTCACACCAGTCATATGACTGACTCGGAGTTTATTGTTTTCCTTCCTAAACTCTGGGCACCCACCAATTTCCACACGGGCAGTCAAGAGACAGGTTTATCAGGATATTTTGGAATTCAGGAGTTGCTGGAGGCAAGCTGGATGGCATGGCGTATTATTAGTATATAGTATTTCTTTTCCGCTGTTTGTTATTGTGGTTGTACACTCTGATGATATGATGTAATGTAATAACTGATATAGTTCTTTGTTTAAAGATTATTCATTTATTTATTATATGTTATTCCGCTGCGAATTGTGAGATTCTGTTGTTGTTCTGCTGTTTTCTTCTGTTCCATTCTATTTTCTATCTTTTTCTCTCTTCTTCTATCCTTTTCTTCTTGTTTTTAAACCCTAATGGTTCGTATTTCTGTTCATCTTGAGTTAATCTATGGAGATTAGTGTATATTCAAGGGGTACGGAAAAGCGGGTTGTTACATTTGGTATCAGAGCATATGGTTAAGCGACAACCATGGCTCTGTTGGGTATTACTCATTAGAGATAGAGTCAGTAGTACTCTAGAATGAGTTGAGTGTAATAATAGATATGAGAGCGTATTTGTTAGTGAATATAAAAATTGTTTTATATTGTGATGATTGGTTTATTGAGTGGCATATGAACCTTCGTCAGCACGGTATGCACAACTATGCCGAAGGGGTTTATAAACACTTGAATAGAACAATTCGACACAGTATTGTTTTAAATTGGGTAAATGAAATAATTTTACCTTGAGAACATTTTATATATAAAGGAATAATTTTTTAGAATTATTAAAGTGTATATAAGTTGATTGTTTAGTTGTTTGAATAATCTAAATAAAAGAATAATTGTATAAACAAAAGAATTATAAGTATGAAATTATAATTAAAGTGATTTACAATTGTGAAATAAACTTATATATATAAGAAGTGAAACTATATGAATATATTTATGAATATGAGTTGTAAATAAAAATGAGTTTAAGTTAAGAAAAACCAAATGATGTTTAAATGAAGTATAACTTAAGAGATGTAGAATGAAGTTGATTTTGGTATCAAAGTAAATTAATAAAGTTAAGTGATGGATATAAACTTGAGTTATGAAATGAAATTCAACTTTAGTAATTGGATTGAATGAATGGATTGAATGTAAATTAAGTTGATATGGAATAATGGATGTAGGTGTTAATTCATTAAAATCTAATGTTATTGGAAGTTGAATAATTGAATGAATATAAGCAAAGGAATTTGGTTGAAATTAATATACATTGGTTGTTATATGATTGTTAAGTTGATTGTGTATAATTCATTAAGTATTAATGAAATTGGAAGTTAAAGTGATTGAAATTCAATTGGAAGTTAAGTAAATCTTAAATAGAATTGAATTTGATTTGGAAGTGAACAAACTTGAATATGAATTAGTGAATATAAACTAATTGAAAATGAATGTTAGTAAAAACATCCACTGTTAATGAATCAAATGTGATTAAATTGAAAACCCATTTCATTGGATATTAATGAGAATATGAATGAATATTTATTGGTTATGAATGCTAGTTGGATGATAGTTGTTTTGATGGTTGCATTTGTTGCTTTTACTACATTTGCTATGTTGGCATATATAGTTATTATGTTGCTATATGTTGTATATTGATATTATTTTCACATATACATGTTCTCATGTTGTTTGTTGAGTGTTTAGTAGGTGCGGATCGCATTTGATTCGCATTTGGAGCTCGCTTTCGCGCTATATTAGCCGTATATGCTTGCTAATAAAAAAAAATAAGGTACATATCTCGGATTACATATCGTACTTTTACACTTTTTTCCCTACGGGATGCCTCATCACTTGATGAGATGTATATTTGTGATATATATACTGTCATTTTTTTTTCGGATCGAGCCGCGCAAAGGAGACTCTGGCGAATTTTTCCGAAAATTTAAGGCGTTAGAATATTTTTGAGAAAAAAATTGGAATTTTTTTTTGAAAACTGAGCTTTGATTTGGAGTTGAAAATTAAACAATAGTAGTTGTTTTTGAAAAGATAACTAAGTATGATTTGAAAACTTAGTAAAGTTATTGTCAGAAGTTTAACTATGGATTTGGGAAAATTAATAAATTCTGTAATTTTTCTTACTTGATAATTTCGAGGACGAAATTCTTTTAAGGGGGGAAGTATGTAAAGACCCAGGATTTTTATTAATTAAAATTTGTATATTTAATTAATTTTAAATATAAATAAGTGAAATTTATATGTTGAATAAATTTTATTTCGAATAATTGGATTTAATTGAATAATTAAATCGATAATTTAATATGTGAAAATACAGAAATAATTGAAAATTGGGTTAAATATGACTGAAAATGATTTGTAAAATTTTATCTATCATATGGAAGTTAGAACGATATTTTAGAACTTTTAAAATTGAATTTAAAGTTTATTTGTGAAAATTGAATATTTTAATATTTAATCGACTAGTGAAATTAGCCGTTTTTCGAACAGTATCAGAATTGGACGAAACTAGTTCCATTGGATCCGTAATAGTTTGTTATTACCGGATTTCAATTTTCATAGCAATCGGAGTTATCGTTTGATCGTGGCAGCTCGAAACGCATCGAAATTATTTTAATATTTATTTGGCGAGTTAAAATAGCCATTTTCAAACGGTCTCGGATTTCGACGAAACCAATTTCATCGGATCCATAATGTGATATTATTGCAAGGTTTCAAATTTCATGTAAATCGGATTTACCGTTTGTCCGGTGCAAGCTAAAACGCCTAGAAAATCGTTTAATCGGTTTAATTTTAAATCGAACGTTTATTTCCATAACTCGCACAGATGACCGAATTAGCTCCCAAAAGACGTTCCATTGTGTTCGAAACGCGGGGTAAACCTTAGGAACACCAACCGGCACGCTTCGTTTGGAGTTCGGAAAATCCGGGACGAATAGTGTCGCGCGAATTTTCTATAAAAGGACCTCTCACTTCATAAATTGCAAAAAAATAAGGCCTAGGGTTTGTGGCCGCCATTTTCGTTTCTAAGGCCAGAAATTCACCATCTTCTTTCCTCGATTACTTCCAATCCGTCGAAAATTAGCCAAAGTGTTCAATAGCAAAGTTGAAGAACGCGAAGAGAGCTTTCAATCTATACGGTGATGATGGGGTATGGCGCGTCGATGAGGTGGGAAATTGGCCGCATTCGTGGCCGTGTGTCCTTGATTCGCGTGCATATAGGGGTGGCCGAGCTGACCGTGGGTTCAGGCGTGGGTAGAGTGGGGGTGGAGCTTCCAAATGGAGGTGCTTGATCAACTTGTCGATGCTCGTGGTGGCCGAAATATTGAACCCTAATTTCATGCCTATGGGTTTCTTTGTTCAGTTTCTACCTGTAGAAACGTAAGGGTGAGGAAGAAAGGGGGGAGCGGCCGGGATTCATCAAGGGGAAAATGAACGGCAGTGATTTAGTTAGGTTTAAAATAAAGAAATATGTTGTAAAATTTATGAATAAAAATTCGTGTAACTTCGAAAATTCATATCCTTTTCATACGAGGTCGAAAACGCGCGAAACCAGTTGCGTTGGAATCGTATGGACGAGCACTACGCTATGGAATTGGATTGGAGCCGTTTGGAATTAGTGAGAATTTCGGGTAAAACTAAACATCCGTTTAATTTTATTCGAAATAAATCGCTAAAACGAAATTGAAATCAAGGTGAGAACTTCTCACTCAATCGAATCGGTTTCGATTTTAATTTTAAATAGTTAGATTTAAAATTCTTGAATGCATGTTTGAATGATGATTGTTATCTATTGATTGTTAAAATAGACATTATGCGCCGTTAGTAAGCGGATGTTATTTATTAAAAACATATACCGCGAATATTTCATAAACAGTGAAATT
This sequence comes from Allium cepa, assembly GCA_030765085.1. Taxonomy (NCBI): domain Eukaryota; kingdom Viridiplantae; phylum Streptophyta; class Magnoliopsida; order Asparagales; family Amaryllidaceae; genus Allium; species Allium cepa. The sequence continues at coordinate 636,583,151 of CM060934.1, read as the reverse complement.
GGTATTATTTATGTACTTGGAATTGATTTTCCCGTTGTATATAGCGGATGAGACCCTATTGCGCCGTCTATTAAGCGGATAATATTTTAAAATCCCATATACCGCGATAATTTCGTACTGGAACGGAATTGGTATTGTGCTAACATCTTTTGATGCAGGAAAACAGGCTGGAGGGATCCAACTGGATTCCTCAACAGTATTTATTTGATTATGGATATTTTGATATTCGTTGATTATCATATCGATATATGATGTCGTTGTTGTCGTGATTGACTATTTGGTGTGTAGCATCATTGGACCAATTTTGGAATTTTAAAAGGATTTTTAAGGTGATTTTTGAAAGTATACGTTTTATAAAATAATTTTGGAATTGATTCGTTTTAAATAAATAAACGTTATAATGTTAATGTTATAGAAATTATAATTTTTGAGAAATATAGTTAAAAGTCGATTTTTGAAAATATGGGGTTAATGATTTTATAAATAGTTTAAATCGGGACTTTTGAATTTATTATAAAAAGTTTAAACATAAGATTTATGAAATTTAATTATTTTATAAATCAAAAATGATGAAATTATAAAGGACTTTAAAGACGTTTTGAAATAATAATATAAATTGATTTATATAAAAGATTTATAAATTGATAATTTATAAATTAAAATATTTGAATTATAAAACGAGTTTTTATATGTGTTAGAATGAATTGTGAATGAATTTCATAAGTGAATGAAATTTGTAGAATTATAAACGGTGAAGTTATAAATGGAATTTTATAAGCAGTAAGTTCATAAAATTTATAAAGTTATTAAAGGAATAGATTTGGATAAATAAATGAATCTTGTGAGTTATAAGATTTATAATTATGAAGTTTAAAGGAACGATTTTGCAAACAAATAAATTATAAGTGTTTAACTTATAATATGAACTTTTGTTATATAATTGAGTTATAAATTGAAATAGCTTAATAAAGGAGATTTATAAAAAGGAAGTTGTTATAAAATAAATAGAAATGGAATTTATAAACATTGTTTTATAAATCCGCAAACGGCTTATTTTGATAAGTAAAATCGTTATAACTTATTTATGGAGTTATATTCACGTTTTAGACAGTGAATAATCCTTTAAGATAAAATGTATAGAAGTGATGAAATTGGTTAACGTAGTATATTCATGTTTTTGAATTGAATAATATGTTAAAGAAAATGTTTTGGATGAGATGTTTTAAATAGAATTAAAACGATCTAACGATGTTTTTGAAATGTGTTAAGATTCGAAACCATAGATTTCAACATTCATTGTTGAAATAGACGTTTTCGAGAAATAGAAGGAAATGGTGGACTATAACACTGTTGTTATAGTAAATGATTTCCGAAAGGAAATGTTTTATTTAGTATTGGGATTTATATATATCTGTCTTAAATTCGAATCCCTATACTAGTGATTTTTGGGACGTTGTAACGATGTTTTACGCAACATCCATTTTGGCCCAAATAAATATGTTTAAGAGAATGATTTCCTTAAAGAATGAACTATATACTTAATTTCGATTTAAGTATATTGAATATTTTCCAAGTGTTGAAAATAAAAATATTTGTGAATTACTTATTAAATAAGTATGGAAATGTTTTCCAATATAAAGTGAATATTTTGAGAATTTATCCTTTTGAAGATAAATTGAAAAATGAATAACTGTAATCGTTTATTCATAAATATTTTGGAATATAAATTCATTATGGAATTTATAAAAGAAAAGGGGAATTTTTAAAAAAATAAATATTGATTTATTTTTGAAGTGTGAAAATTATATATCTTGTAAAGATATTTTTTGGAAAATAAATAATTTGGAAAATTATTTGGAATCTGGTGATGTTGTGCATATCCATTGATAGTTCAATAACCGACTATCAATATTTACCTTTGAATGGGTATTTGTTGTGATTTGCTGAATTTGAATGCCACACTTATTTTTAAATTGTTGCGCTCGTTATTCGGATTACCCATTCCGAATAGTGATACGATGTAATGGATAGCATTGATGACCGGTGTTGAAGACCGGATATTTTTGAAAGCGAAAGGACAACTCGTCGAATGCCTTTGCATCGACTGGTCCTCGGTATAGAGACTCCATATGTGATGGGAAGTCCGAACGTGATTAGTGAATATCTGGATTGCAAGGACTTCTTTGTAAGTGCCTTCGGCTCTGTTCGATCCCGGAACAGACTTATATGGATTGTATGTCTGTCATTACAATTGAGATATAAAGCTAATTTCTTTCAAATATATTTCTGTTGGTGACGGAGAATTTATTCTTTTAGCTTAACACCCTTCTCTGAGACGTACGAGCTCAGAGGTTATGTAGTTGAAGGTTATCAGCGATATTTTCCCAATTTGGTAATGTGACATGCTGAGTGTTGCTGTGAAATGATCATTGTTTGATCATTTGTGATATGATCATTTGTTTGATCACTTATCTTTGTGATTATTTCTATGATCATTTGTTGACCCAAAGCACAGCTTTTGTATAAAGCGTAGCTTTGTGGACGAGACCTCGTCGAGCCTCACACCCCGGAATGGTCAAAACAGGAAAGATGCAGCAAGGTTATGAGGGGTAGCTCCCTTTAGGGTATGTGCATTTCCTTCTGGAAAAGGGTGGTATCATGGTATGGAGCACATATACTTACTCATGTTGAAACACTTTATTTATGATTGTCTGATGATGGTTACGAGCGCTCGGTTAAAGGTCCCAAAGGACCGGGGGATGGCATACTCGTGTCAGTAGTTACCCAGTTAGGGGTAACCCGGCCTTGTGTTGGCAGAGATCCGGTTTGGTTCTCGGAGAAGTCCTTCCAGAGGCGTTCTCATGTGGCAATGGGAAGTTCCTTGGCCTGACCATTCGTTGGAAATCCAAAGAAACAATACGATCTTGTACGGTTTTAGTTGTAGAACCTGCCATTTAATATGGTAGCTATAGTAAGCATACTATAATGGTACCTATGCTGGCTAAGATTTATATTCTACTTTCGAAATGATTTTTCCTACACTATGCACTAATAATAATATCAAATGTTTCTTTTTAATGCGTATCAAGCATCTTTGACTATCATAAGGAGAAATCTCCTCCGATTCTGCGTTTGCATGTGTGTGTGTGCGGGAGGCCTTATTGTAGTCTCATTTTTAAAAGCATTGTGAATTGACTTTAAAAATATTCCTCTATTTTGATTTTAAAGATAAATAAACTATTTTGAGTTCTCACACCAGTCACATGACTGACTCGGAGTTTATTGTTTTCTTTCCTAAACTCTGGGTGCCCACCAATTTTCACACGGGCAGTCAAGAGACAGGTTTATCAGGATATTCTGGAATTCAGAAGTTGCTGGAGGCAAGCTGGATGGCATGGTGTATTATTAGTATATAGTGTTTCATTTCCGCTGTTTGTTGTTGTTGTTGTTGTACACTCTGATGATATGATGTAATGTAATAACTGATATAGTTCTTTGTTTAAAGATTATTCATTTATTTATTATATGTTATTCCGCTGCGAATTGTGAGATTCTGTCGTTGTTCTGCTTTTTTCTTCTGTTCCGTTCTATTTTCTATCTTTTTCTCTCTTCTTCTATCCTTTTCTTCTTCTTTTTAAACCCTAATGGTTCGTATTTCTATTCATCTTGAGTTAATCTATGGAGATTAGTGTATATTCAAGGGGTAAGGAAAAGCGGGTTGTTACATTATCCCTAATTACTTCCATTCATGAATCTTAATTACTTCCTTAAATAATTAATTCCATTATTAAATAATCCTTAATCCTTTAATTAATTACTTCATAATTAATTATCTTTAAAACAATTATATTAATTAATTCTTTAATTTATTAATCACTTCATAATTAAATAACTTCAACAATTATATTAATCAATTCTTTAATTGATATCATTAAGTGTTTAACCAATAATCACTTCAACTACTTACTCCATGAGTAATTATCATTAATTACTTCCATAAGTAATTAACTTCCTTAATTACATTCACAATTAACCATTAATTATTTTATTAAGTAGTTAGACTTAATTAATCCATAATTAAGTGATTATTAAAAATTAAATAAATAATTAGCTAATTATTTAAAAATAATTAAACAATTAATTAACTATCTTCTTATATAACTTCTTTATTTATTAAGAAAACATTAATCTTAATTAATCCTTTTACTTATTAACATGTCATATTTAATTAAGTATTCAAAAGTTCATAACAAAGATAAGTTAACCATATTTATCTTTATAAATACATTATTTTAATTTAAATCAAATTTTAATAACTTAAACAAATTATCTTATTTGGATTTTCAAAATCATAATAATAACTATATTTAAAAATAAGACATTTAGAAATAAAATTTGAAATTTTCAAAATACATTAATTATCTAAGTTAAACTTATTCATTTAAAATAAAATTTGAAAACTTTGTCATTAAAACATTACTTTAAAATTTAACTTAACTTTGATTAAATAATTAAATTCAAAACACTCTTATAAATTGGAATTCACAATTTAATTAGATAATCATTTTCAAAAACAATCTTCTTAAAACATTCATAATAAAACATTTAAAATTTGAAATATAAATTTAATTTACATTCTTAAATATTTGATTAACTTTTACTTTCAAAGAACAAGTTTTAACTTGTAAGTTTATCTCTTTTTAGCAAAACTTAATCCTTAAATCTATTTATTAAAAGTAACAAGTTTAACTTGTAAATTCTTCTCCTCCTACAGATGCTTACCAAAAAGCATACCATCCTAAAAACACTCGGGTCAACCCATCATGAACACGAGCCTCTCCCGAGACATCCCAGCTCCTTCAATCTTCGAGACTACCTCGATGAAACACGTGAGCTACTCCGGGTAACTCCTTCTTCCCCAAAACAAACTCCCCTGATTCAATGTCGTGCACGGTGCACGTGCAACGTTCGTCTCGGCCGACGTCGATTGCCACGGCAATCCCTAACAACCCCAAAATCTCATGCGAACACGAATCCAACCCAGTTCGAACAATAATCAACTAAATCAAAATTCGAACCTAATGTTCTAACCACTGCAGGAAGCTCAAACAACAAACCCAACGCCACTGGCCAAAACAACCACCGAAAACTTCAACCATCACTCCTAAGCATCACTGCAACCTCCTCGCCACCATCCCCCATACGCGAACAATTTCGGTCATGTATTTAAATCGCAATTATCGAAACAGTACAGCCGAACAAAAATAGTCTAAAACCTAGTTAAGTCGAATTCACACAATTCATTTTATGGAAAAATTAAACTGTATTTTTCCCATAATCCTAGATTCATAAACAAGCAACGATCAAAGTCCTAGCTACAATCGTTTAGTTTATCATCGGCAATTTATCAAATTTCCTAAACCCCTCATTCCCAAATCCCATTTGAATATTACTTTAAAAATTTTGAAATTCATGTTGAAATTCATCATTTTTAACAACTAATCCATAAATACAATCTAGAGCAAAAATTAAGAATATCAAATTTTGAGCATGTAGTAGTGACTTACTGCAAATTCCATTTTAAAAATTATCTGTATATTTAAATTTACAGAGACTATTTTTAAAATTTCCATCAAACATCAACATACAACTATTATTCATATATAAAGATCTAATAAAGCTTAGATTAAAAGATTTTTATTTTTATTTTGAAATTTCTTTCAGGAAACAGTTCCTTAAAAAAAAACAGAGATGAACATGATAGGTTTCCTGTCTTCAGGCATTTCTTATCCACAACATACACACATGACTGTTCAAATATCTATAAACAAGCCAAATTCATCACACGCAAAAATAAATTTAACTACAATATGATTAAATCTGTTTTTAAGAGGCTTACTCACCTTATATAAGCATGCCTTAATTTATGTTTTAAAAGTTGATACTTCTGTTGAACTTGATCCTGAACCCTTTTAAGTTGCAGGTTGAAGTAGAACTTCCATTAAGTTGCAGATTTCATCTTGAAATGCAGGTTTGTTGAATTGCAGAGATTTTGCAGTTGCTGATTTCACTTTTATCTTCATATTTCATCTTTGATTCAGATTTTCTTGATTTCCAGTTTTCAGGTTTGGTTTTGGGTTTTAAATTTGCAGGTTTTAGTTGAAGTGAAGAGCTTTGGTTTTTAATTAAATTCAGATTTGAGAAAGTAGTTTGTTGGTTGCCATTTATTTGAGTTAAGGAAAGAAACAAAGGAGAATGTGTTTGTGAAAAGCTGATTTTCTTTTTCTAAAAACATTTATTTATGATGAAAATAATGCCACTTGTTGTAATTTTGAACAAGTGTCATTTAATTTGTTTAATAGCTTTACATTGTTAAATTCTTGCATAATTGTATTTAAAACCTTATTACGAAGATAATTATATTTTATATTTATGTAAATGTGAATTTAGTAATTTATTTACATATTACTTATGTTTACAAATTATTCTAAATTTAAGAGATTATTTTAAAAAGAGTTTATTTACAACTATATATATTTATAACTATTTCATAATAAGCATTTTAAAAGAAAACAAAACAACACTTTATTTAAACCCTTTTTAAACTATCATATGCAAAAACAAATTGTTTATCCTATATTTTTATAACAAATGAATTAATCTTTAAATTAATTTTTGAAAATATTGATTCTAAAACAACGCTTCAATCTACAATATTCATACATTATAAATTATCAATGGATTAAATAAATTTCAAAATAACTCAAATTATAACACATACAAACATATATATTACAATTTGAAAATTCATATTTAATTTGAAACAAAAGATCTCCTATTCACAATATATATCAAATGTATATATTATAAATAGAATAAAAATTTATTAGCTTTGGAAAAATAAATCTCATCTATTTTATTGCCAGATTATATATTTATTAACCTTTAAAAGATTAAATTCACCAATTTTAAATTAAAATTATAAAGAAAAATCATCAAACCAATTAAATTATTAACATAGATTATTAAATTGTTATTGCCTAAAATTCCGGGTCGTTACAATCCTCCCCCCTTAAAAGAATTTCGTCCCCGAAATTTAAAAGCAAAGGTAAATTAATAACCCAACAAATATTTTAATTTCAAATAGCAAAGCATACTTAACAACCAGTAACTAACATCCATAGCAGTCAAATAAATAGACAAACCTAACTTAATTATTCTGACACAAATCAGAATAAATTTCTAATACTATCTCGAGTTTCCCAATTATAAAATCACCGGGAGACTCGCTCTACAAAAGCCAACAAACTAACTATACTACCAAAATCCAAAGCTCAACTCATCTCTAAATCCACCAACTGAATAGAACATTAGACTATACTCAAGTCTAGCTCAACTTCCAAATCCAACTGAACTACAGATTCAACAATCAACGATGAATCATACACGTGTTCCCTCAGAGATACGTGAAATACAATGAATTCCAGTTATTCAAACAAGCAATTCAGTCTTATCCTATCAAAACACAGATAAGGAATCTCAAATGCCTCAGACTATCTAATCTTATCCAAAATCTGTTCTCTTAACCAGAGAAATCTTAACAACAATGAAGTCTCCAACTTCGAATTCCAAAACGACTTATCTCATATCTGCATAGCTCAACAGACAATCCAAGGCTGCCAATCTCTTCCTGATCAGCTCAACCTATGCTGATACTTCCAGAAACAACTAAACCAAAACAAAGCAGTTTCTGGATCTTATCCAAGAGAAAAGTCTTCCAAAATCCATCGACATCCAGGACACAAGCTCTACTTCCCAGCAAAAGCAAACTGAACTTGCTTACTTCCTTGTACAGCTGCTACCTCGCTTCCGCTGTACAACTCTGATTCTGAAATAGATAAGAGTACTGCTGATGAACATGAATACAAACTTATCCAATATATCCGGAAAACTTTGTTCATCAAATCACAAATCCATAAAAATCTGAGTGACACATCAGACTTGGTCACACAACCTTATAACAGAATCCAATTCAAAAACAAGGTCTAACCAAATCCAAATTCCAAAAATAGTTCTAAGCTGCTATACCAACTCTCCTTTCTCAAAGAACCATCCAACTATCAGGCTAACTATCAGAATTGCTTCCGGAACCAAAACAATATGGAACTCAACTCCAGATGCAGACGAACTTCTGATTCCCTCAGTAGCTCCAACTTCCATATGAGAACCCTCAGTCTCAAATAAAAGAAAGCCTAAGGAAAATTTCTAATCAAATCGCAAGTCACTTTTGCGATCCAACCTAATTCGGATTCCAAAGAAAACTATCCCCTCTTTACCCATTTAGAACAGCTTAAAGCTTTTCCAAACAAAGGTTAACCTTTCAAGAAAACATCTCCACCTTTAGCCCGGACTGCTGAAAGAGAACCACAAAGATTTCTGAACCACAAGAGAAACAACCAACACTGCTGCTCCCAAATTCTACCTCGATGATACTGCCAAACTAAAAGACCTTCTCGTCAGCACACCGAACACTTCTGAACAGCACTGCTATTATAGCTAACCAAAGACTTCCAATCCAAAAGCTCTTCGAACTCCAAAACCATCAACAATCCACACAAAAGACCTTCGGGATGGCAGACATCCCAAAAGAAACTCAGCCTCCAAACAAAGCATCAACATCTCGCTTTTCATAAGGAATGACAAATGAGACCATGCCGAAGTGAATCAACACATAGACCTTAGCCTCATATTCCAAAACAGCCAAACTCCTTGCTAGAGATCCAAACAACTTCTACACAGACGAGTCTTCCCTGCAGCAGGTAAAAACTGCCCCGCAATCACTTCTAAAACTGCTTCAAGAGAAAACATCTTCAGAAAATATTCAAAGATACTGTATCTCATCACGCAGTTACCAAGATATCATCACTTATTTCTGTACTTTCGACAAATCCAAACTCAAGAAAAATTCGCTCACCCGAGAAAAATCCAAACTTACACTTCAAAGACGAACTCCGAATCTTTAAAAGATTTCCTTCGGATATCTGAGAAATCCTTACTCCAAACTACAAAACTCACTCGAGACGGTATCAGGTCTACAGTCTCAACAAATACTTCCAACCTCAAACATATGGAACCTCTTCCATCAGTGGTAGTCGTGTTACACACGCATATGTCGGAAAATCCGAACAGATAACCCAACAAATTAGGTGTGTCTATATATATATAGTTATATATAAAAATTACAAGTATGCTCTCTTAAGAAAAATACCACTACAGAGCCTAGATATTCGCTCAACCTAACGCTCCCTAAAGAAAGATACACTTCAGAGCCTAGGTATTCGCTCAGCCTAATGCTCTGATACCAAATGAGATGATCCGACTTCCAATCTCCAGGAAATCGCATCATCTTGAAGAAAGAAAGGGATAGAAGAAGAAAGAAAGAGAAAGAAGAAACAGAATATCAGAGAACTCACAGCGGAATGAATAAAATATAATAATTAACATAAAATATTACATAGTATCTTATTACATCAGAGTACACAACTTAAACAACAGAGATTAGACAGTTATAAATTTCTGTCTAACTATACAACTCAAGATACAAGAGAAACAGATACTAAACAAACACAGCGTAATCAATATATATCTACACGTCGAAGCCTCCTGCTCCATATCTCCTCCAAAATTCGTCAAGCTAACCTGATCCACTTGACTACTCATACATAATATGAGTACCCAAGAGTTTAATAAAACAGAAAATAAACACTCAGGTCAGACAGGGGTCTGGTGTGAGTAAACGGGTTAAAATTGCTTAACTTTTAGAAAAACCTTTGAAAAGAAAAAGTATCACGTAAGACTTCCCACACATAAACATGGAAAGGTTTTTACCTTACGCTAACCAAAACATTTTATACGAAATCCAGTGATATTATAATATTGTCTAGGGTTTTCAAAATAAAATACAGAAATAGCTGGAATGCTTACATCTCACGTTCCAACATAGTTGGGCACAATCAAAACCGTACAGGCGCTTATTGGATTTTGGATTCCATATAATGGCAGGGCTACTGGGGTACCACCCATCACAGTACGTGGCCTAGATCACAATACCGAGGAGTACGCCCGCTCCCCTGCAACACATGGCCGGAACCATCCCTTACTGGACAGTCCCGAACAAGACCACCCCGTAGTTGGCGGACCAACCACACGCTAAGCCGAAATAGAAAGGGACCACTAGACAGGGGTAAATCTCACTCTCAAGTGGGGGATACCCACGAAGCCTTGCTGCACCTCCCCTGTTTTAGCCATTCCCGGTTGATGAGGCTTGAGGTTACGATTACCTTTATAGAACACATCTATCTTAGAATGCTCATCGTCCATCTAACGATGTTCTGAAAGCATTCAATCCATACAAGTTCGTTCCGGGTTCGAACGAAACCGAAGGCACTATCTCGTTGCACTCATTATTGGAATCACCCTCAGAGTCAACGACCATAGCCCTTGCACTCTGATTCGCCATCTCGAATCTATAAGCACTATTCTGTCAACTCATTACGGAATCACCCACAGAGTTATACTGACGTATAGCCCTTACACCTTGAGTCTTCACTTGCTCCACTTAGATACACGACCTAACGTTTAATTGGAATCGATGTGGTTTTCGGATCCCAAATATGGAAACCTGATCCCGGTCTCACCGAAACCAAACGCCATTTTAATGTCCAAGTTGTACTTAAGGGTTTAAACAATTTAAACTCATATTCAGGATGATATAAACAATTAGATGAACCATATTATCATAAGAGATAATTCATAACAACATTCATCTTCATAAATAGCATATCACTTAACAGAGATATCCATCAACCAATATCAAACATCCAATATCAACCAATTAACCAATATTAATCAACCAATCCATATTAATTAAACATCCAAAACAGAATTGATTATCTCTTAATCAATTTGATTTCCATAATCCTTCTTCATTGACTATTCTTCCAAATAAATTTATCATCTCTAATGATCTTCACTAATTAATCTTCCTTGATTAATTATATTTAGTTACATTCAAGTAATTATCCTTAACCATATACAGTAATTCCCTTTAATTACTATCATTAATTACAAAAATTAATGATCATTCATTAATTAATTAACTATAATTAATTACAATTAATTAATCATATTTAAATTAAAAATTTATATTAATCAACCTTGATTAATATTGTTAATTACATTAATTAATGATCCTTATTAATTAAAAATTACTTTAATTAATTAATAATTAACTCATAATTAATCAACTCATTAATCATAATTGGTAATTAACAATTTTTAATTACTTATAATTAATTAACTTCTTAATTAATTATTAATCTTTGATTAATTAATCTAATTAATTAATCTTTAATTACTTCATTAATCAATTTGAATTAACAATTAACTAATTTACAATTTTAATTAATTACCCTTAGTAATTAATCTTAAATTAATCTCATTCATTAATTAATTAATCACATTAATTAATTAACTAAAATAAATTAAGTAATCAACTCTTAATTACTTACATAAGTAATTATCCCTAATTACTTCCATTCATGAATCTTAATTACTTCCTTAAATAATTAATTCCATTATTAAATAACCTTAATCCTTTAATTAATTACTTCATAATTAATTATCTTTAAAACAATTATATTAATTAATTCTTTAATTAATTAATCACTTCATAATTAATTAACTTCAACAATTATATAAATCAATTCTTTAATTGATATCATTAAGTGTTTAACCAATAATCACTTCAACTAATTACTCCATGAGTAATTATCATTAATTACTTCCATAAGTAATTAACTTCCTTAATTACATTCACAATTAACCATTAATTGCTTTATTAAGTAATTACACTTAATTAATCCATAATTAAGTGATTATTAAAAATTAAATAAATAATTAATTAATTATTTAAAATTAATTAAACAGTTAATTAACTATCTTCTTATATAACTTCTTTATTTATTAAGAAAACATTAATCTTAATTAATCCTTTTACTTATTAACAAGTCATATTTAATTAAGTATTCATAAGTTCATAACAAAGATAAGTTAACCATATTTATCTTTATAAATACATTATTCGAATTTAAATCAAATTTTAATAACTTAAACAAATTATCTTATTTGGATTTTCAAAATCATAATAATTACTTTATTTAAAAATAAGACATTTAGAAATAAAATTTGAAATTTTCAAAACACATTAATTATCTAAGTTAAACTTATTCATTTAAAATAAAATTTGAAAACTTTGTTATTAAAACATTACTTTAAAATTTAACTTAGCTTTGATTAAATAATTAAATTCAAAACACTCTTATAAATTGGAATTCAAAATTTAATTAGATAATCATTTTCAAAAACAATCTTCTTAAAACATTCATCATAAAACATTTGAAATTTTAAATATAAATTTAATTTACATTTTTAAATATTTGATGAACTTTTACTTTCAAAGAACAAGTTTTAACTTGTAAGTTGATCTCTTTTTAGTAAAACTTAATCCTTAAATCTATTTGTTGAAAGTAACAAGTTTAACTTGTAAATTCTTCTCCTCCTACAGATGCTTACCAAAAAGCATACCATCCTAAAAACACTCGGGTCAACCCATCATGAACACGAGCCTCTCCCGAAACATTCCAGCTCCTTCAATCTTCGAGACTACCTCGATGAAACACGTGAGCTACTACGGGTAACTCCTTCTTCCCTAAAACAAACTCCCCTGATTCAATGTCGTGCACAGTGCACATACACCGTTCGTCTCGGCTGACGTCGATCGCCACGGCAATCCCTAACAACCCCAAAATCTCATGCGAACACGAATCCAACCCAGTTCGAACAATAATCAACTAAATCAAAATTCAAACCTAATGTTCTAACCACTGCGGGAAGCTCAAACAACAAACCCAACGCCACTGGCCAAAACAACCACCGGAAACTTCAACCATCACTCCTAAGCATCACCGCAACCTCCTCGCCACCATCCCCCATACGCGAACAATTTCGGTCATGTATTTAAATCGCAATTATCGAAACAGTACAGCCGAACAAAAACAGTCTAAAACCTAGTTAAGTCGAATTCACACAATTCATTTTATGGAAAAATTAAACTGTATTTTTCCCATAATCCTAGATTCATAAACAAGCAACGATCAAAGTCCTAGCTACAATCGTTTAGTTTATCATCGGCAATTTATCAAATTTCCTAAACCCCTCATTCCCAAATCCCATTTGAATATTACTTTAAAAATTTTGAAATTCATGTTGAAATTCATCATTTTTAACAACTAATCCATAAATACAATCTAGAGCAAAAATTAAGAATATCAAATTTTGAGCATGTAGTAGTGACTTACTGTAAATTCCATTTTAAAAATTATCTGTATATTTAAATTTACAGAGACTATTTTTAAAATTTCCATCAAACATCAACATACAACTATTATTCATATATAAAGATCTAATAAAGCTTAGATTAAAAGATTTTTATTTTTCTTTTGAAATTTCTTTCAGGAAACAGTTCTTTAAAAAAAAGAGATGAACATGATAGGTTTCCTGTCTTCAGGCATTTCTTATCCACAACATACACACATGACTGTTCAAATATCCATAAACAAGCCAAATTCATTACATGCAAAAATAAATTTAACTACAATATGATTAAATCTATTTTTAAGAGGCTTACTCACCTTATATAAGCATGCCTTAATTTAAGTTTTCAAAAGTTGATACTTCAGTTGACCTTGATCCTGAACCCTTTTAAGTTGCAGGTTGAAGTAGAACTTCCGTTAAGTTGCAGATTTCATCTTGAAATGCAGGTTTGTTGAATTGCGGAGATTTTGCAGTGCTGATTTCACTTTTTACTTCATATTTCATCTTTGATTCAGATTTGCTTGGTTTCCAGTTTTCAGGTTTGGTTTTGGGTTTTAAATTTGCATGTTTTAGTTGAAGTGAAGAGCTTTGGTTTTTAATTAAATTCAGATTTAAGAAAGTAGTTTGTTGGTTGCCATTTATTTGAGTTAAGGAGAGAAACAAAGGAGAATGTGTTTGTGAAAAACTGATTTTCTTTTTCTAAAAACATTTATTTATAATGAAAATAATGCCACTTGTTGTAAATTTGAACAAATGTCATTTAATTTGTTTAATAGCTTTACATGTGTTAAATTCTTGCATAATTGTATTTAAAACCTTATTACAAAGATAATTATATTTTATATTTATGTAAATGTGAATTTAGTAATTTATTTGCATATTACTTATGTTTACAAATTATTCTAAATTTAAGAGATTATTTGAAAAAGAGTTTATTTACAACTATATATATTTATAACTATTTCATAATAAGCATTTTAAAAGAAAACAAAACAACACTTTATTTAAACCCTTTTTAAACTATCATATGCAAAAACAAATTGTTTATCCTATATTTTCAAAATATATGAATTAATCTTTAAATTAATTTTTGAAAATATTGATTCTAAAACAAAGCTTCAATCTACAATATTCATACATTATAAATTATCAATGGATTAAATAAATTTCAAAATAACTCAAATTATAACACATACAAACATATATATTATAATTTGAAAATTCATCTTTAATTTGAAAAAAAAGATCTCCTATTCACAATATATATCAAATGTATATATTACAAATAGAACAAAAATTTATTAGCTTTGGAAAAATAAATCTCATCTATTTTATTGCCAGATTATATATTTATTAACCTTTAAAAGATTAAATTCACCAATTTTAAATTAAAATTATAAAGAAAAATCATCAAACCAATTAAATTATTAACATAGATTATTAAATTGTTATTGCCCAAAATTCCGGGTCGTTACAGTTTTGGCCATGGACTCAGATTTCGATGAAACCAGTTTCGTCGATTCCACAACGATGAATTATTGTAGGATTTTAAGTTTCATAGCGATAGGACTTATCGTTTGATCGTACGGACTTGAAACACCTAGAAATCAATTTAATTAAGTTCATTTGAAATCAATTTGAAACAAGCTGATTTTAACATAACTTCTTCATACGATGGAATTGGAACTTGAAACCTGTTCCATCGAGTTTAAATTTTTGAAAACATCTATTTGGATATATGGGATGATCCATTTTCATTCCGGAGACAGAATGGGCTTTTCGGGTCGTTTGTCATTCCAACCCAATTCGATCTGGTCCATTCTTTTCTATTTCAGCATTGCTTATAAATATATTATTATAAACCCTAGGTCATTTCTTATTTCATTTTGTCTGTACGTACATTTTCTTCTCAACTTCCTATGCCAATGGCAGACAAATCCTAATACCCAATGGCTAATTCAAAATCAAAACCATTTCCAAAAATTTAAAATCCTCAAAATATATCAAATTATATATCAGTTTGAAGCCCTCGACGAGTGCAAGTCAAATATGTAATTCGTTTTTCGATCTAGGTCCTTGGATGGCTGAAATTGCTCAAAACAGTCTCGGCCGTCCATAGCACGTTGATGGACTTCGACTGATCGACGATTCGTTATAGTATTTTAGAGATAGCCGAGTTATCACATCCATGTGGGTTTTGTGATGAGTTAACGGCTTGATCACCTCGATTAATTAAAGTAGGATATAATACCCATTGGAGGCGGCTGGTGATTCACCGTCTATCGGCGACTGGGCATCTGCGGGAGGTGGTTCTACAGTCGGGCGAGGCTGGAGGAGAGGTATCAACGGTTTCATGTGGTAGAGGCATCTCGATCGGAGGCTTGTGGATGCGTATGTGGCAGTTGATGTTGTCTGCGTGTTTGATTTGCTCTGCAGGGTGCGTGTTCGTGCAGAACGAGGAAGGTGATGTGGCTATTTTTAATTGGATTGTTTTGTTTTATTTTGTTAATTCTTATCTTAAATCGTACAACTTCTAATCTGAATAACGTTTGCATACGAGTCCGATTCATGCGCGTTTTCTTGCGCTGGGATCGTATTGAAATTTCAGACATTTTGACGCTTGGTTCGATGAATTCCGAGACTGTTTGATTTTTGGATTTAAATTCGATTTAAATTCAACTTAAATTCAAAAGGTGAGTGTTTTAACCCACTCGAAACTTCTAAAATTTCTTATGTTATTTAAATTAATTTTCGACATGATTAGAAATTTATTCATGGCTGCTTAGTAGTTTAAATTGGTTATTCCTGTTAATTTGTTATATTTTGAATTAAATTGTTATTTTATTTATTATTGAATTTAAATTCCTAGTTAATTACCAGTAAATGATAATCTGTTATGTATTGATGTTATTGATTGAATTGGATGATGATTGTGATGAATGTTAAATTTGTTGATATTGGATGACTGGATGTTGTATTTGATATTGTATAACTACAAGTTCCCTATGGGTTAAAATGATACATACCCGGACAATACATAGACTAGGGAAAAATCGTTATGGGTTGAAATGATAGACTCGAGCGATTTTTTGGATTTTATTATTAAATTCGGAATTGTGGTTTGAAATGATATATAACCGTAAAAAATTTAAACTGCAGATTGAAATGACAAAATATCCGCATAACTTGACCCTAGGGTAGAGAATTATATACGGACACCGAATTGGTTAAACTAAATGATTTTAAAATCCCTAAATTTTGAATTTAAATTAAATGATATTTTGAAATAAAATTGTTTTATGTAAATTTAAATATTATTGGAATATCAAGTTTTGTGTTGAAATGTGAATTTGTTTAAATGAATTGCTTTAATAAGTTAAGTTGAAAGTTTAAAGTTAATTTTTTAAGTATAAATGAAATTCTATCGGAATTGGGCTATTGAATTATTTGAAATATAACCTGAAATATTTTAAAATTGGTGTAACACGAATTGATATTTGAACATGGATTGAAAACGATATGAAATTCAATAGTTTATTGAAATTTTAAATTGAAAGGTTTGGAATTTGGTGTTGATTTGGAAACTGAAAATGGTCCAAATGTGTTGTAATGTAATACATAATTTAAATTGACATAAATCTCAAAATTCATGTTTTAATATGAACTGTTTTAAAAATATATTATTTTAAGGATTCAATTATTAAGATTTTCAAACTATTAAACTATATTAACCTATATTAACTATATTAAATCATTTTAACCTATTTTGAACCATTTAATTTTGTTTTAAACTAATTAACCCATGTTAACTTAATTTAAATCTAATTAATCTATTTTAAAGCTATTTAATCTATTTTAATTATATTTAATCTATTTTAAAATTACTTAAGTGTCTTAAATCAATTTAACAGTATCTGTAATCTATAACTAAACTATTTTGGAGTATTCAACTAATTATAACTGTTTTAACTATTTACAAATATTTAAATTATTTTCTAAGTTTCCAGACTAAGTAGAGGGAAGTGTTTGTATTCAAAATCATTGGTTTAAAGGCAAATACAGTTAAATGATGTTATAGCCTAAGTTGGACTTACATGTTATAATTATTTGAATATGATGATTTTGACGTAATGATTTAACCTAGTTGGAAATATGGTTTTTGAAATAAAATATGATTTTGAAAACAATATAATTTAAAGGGTGAATATGATTCAAAAGAAATATGATTTCAAAAGTATCATAGTTTTGGGAATATGATATTTTGATATAAATTGTAAATCGACTTTTGAAACGTAAAAAACCATCCGGTGTGTAATAAGCAATTGGTTGTTAAAGAGACTAGGATCGGATATTGTCATACTCTCTGCCAATACCGAAAACCACTTTAACAACTATATACATGGTCGAGATTCCAGAATTGAAGTGGGATGGTTTGGTGATTGATTTCTGTATAAGGTATGATGTGACCCTTCCATGAGTCAGCTTAGATGTGACTAAAACAGAAGCTATACCGGGCCAAGTGAGGCCATTCCTCCTATTGGACACATTTCCTCAATACTAATCTGATTTTGTGATTGTTGGTGGCTACCCCTCGATTTTGATATGGAAGTGTGTTCCAGGTGGGCGATAGTAGCTGTTATGCAATACCACCAGTCCGGGAGTAAAATTGGTATATCTACCCTGGCATTGCCTCGAGTGCTGTGTTCACATGCCCTAGCGCGCCTTCTACGAGTTGCTTTGTACCATACCCGTGGGGTACCCTCTGTGTAAACCTCTCGATGGAGCGTTCGATACTTTATAGACTATGGGAATATAAAAAATGTGTTAAGGGGGATATGGGTAATGCCTTAATGCTATTTTAATACTTTTGCTTTACTGTAAACACTATTATAATAGCATATTGTACTATATAGTATATAGTTTAACTGATTCTTAGGAGATGTGAATCCCGAACATCTCTTAAGTTACTGCACTAACGTTAAACACTAGATAGGAGATGTCAAACCCCGTAAACATCTCTGATGTCGCTCCACTCATAGTTTACCGTTGATTTAACTTACATGAGATCTTTTAGTTCTCACTCGAGTGTTTTATTTCCAATTCGCTCGGGTGAGCCTGAGCATTTCAGGATTTGAAGACTGGTTTTTGGTGGATGAAGATGAAGATTGTATTATTATTTACCATTTTATTCCACTGCATTCATACTGTTCTACTACATTATTTATTTATCTCTGATATGTGTAACTCTGATTATGTGTTGTATAAGTATAATCAAATGTATTTATAAAACAACTTCATGTACTATTATCTATTTATTATATTTTCTCATTCCACTGTGAGATTCTGTATTTGTTTTTATTTCTTCTCTTTTTCTTATTTACCCCATAACCATCTGCCCTTTTGAATGGTTTGAGTTTGCCGCGTATGTCTGCTTAAATGTCCAAAAAGGCGGTCCGTTATAAAGTAAATTATTTTTATAGTGCACAGGAAGATATATAAATTCATTAATTAATAAAATTGGTTTGAGTAACGTTAATAAATATATATTGATTGGTTGATTAATTGATTGTTAAACGATCCATTGCGTTAATGCAGTATGCACATATATTAACATAAAACGGATGTCTTAATATGGATATAAATAATGTAAATAAATGTATATTTGAGTTTACTGATATGAATTAATTGGAGTAAGTTTTGGAATGTGGACCCCAAAGGTTTGTTTATAGGATATAGGTGGCCCCTTCATTTGCTTTACATTTATTATCACCTCGCACTCTCTATCTTTTTGTTTTTAAGTTCTTAATGTAGCCTCCACTTGAACATCCATTTAGTTGTTAGACTAATCATTCGTTTCTTATTAATTAATGGTTGCTTCATTTGAATTACTTATAATTTCCTCATTCTTTTCATTTGTTTCTCCTTTGTTCGTTTGCTCCATTTAAATGCTTTACCTGAAGTTTCTTTTTCTTTTTCTTTTTTTTTTAATGTAAGCATCCAAATTAATATTCATGCCATCTAATTAGCATTTACTATTCTCCATTTCTGAGGTTTATTTTTCTTATCCATCACTAGTTCTTGTAGCTTCCTTTCATTGACAATTCTTTCTCTTGAAGCTTCATATTTAAAACGGAAGATTTATTTTTATCTTTTGTTATATTTATTCCTTTAGTTCACATCTTTCAATACTGCATTTTACGGCTATACATATTTTTACTTTATTTCAATCTGTTTGTTTATATATACCTTATTAGCTTTTCATTTGTTTCCTCTTCATTCATGTAGCCTCATTTCATTTTCTAATCTCATCTTCTGTAATTTCATTTTTCCAATAAAATTTCCATCTTACTTCTTTTCACTCTTCACCTTCCTCCTTCCTTTTTCATTTTTTTCTTCTTTAAGTCTCCTTCTTCTCTTTTTTTGCTTTATTTTTATTCTTTTTTTTCCTCTTCAAAGCTTCTTCTTTTTCAAAGCTTCCTTTTCTTTTTCAATTCTTCGTCTTCTTTAAATTTTCTTCTTCTTTTCCAAACATTCTTCTTTTTTTCAAATCTTTTTCTTCAAATCAAGATCTATGCAAACTTCTATGTCTCTTCCAAAACATTCTAAAAAAGATTAAGATAGCAAGGAAACAAATCAAAAGGAGGAAGTAGTAGCAGATCCAAATCCAACTAGAAAAGGGAAATCTAGAAGGTGAGTGTTTAAACTCACTCACGAAATACTAAAATTTTATTGTAAGTTAAACCAGGTCATAGTGATAAATTATTTATTGTTAGTTTGGAATTTTTATTGATATCTAATTTGAATAGCTAAATTCCAATATATGATGACTAATAATTACTGTAACATATTATTGAATTGGTTGATTTGTTGAACTGATTGATTTGAATGTTGATTGTACGTTCTAATGGATGCTATTGTGATTGATTGTGTATTTGTTCATTTATTTTGACATATCCTTGTTATTACCCTATAGTTTATTTTAACCATGTAAATTTTCATAATGATTATTTGAACACTGAGTAAAAATATAAAACCCATGAATTTCATGTAATTACATGAAAAAAAAAAGTATGTTTTGATTTACTATTTGAACGATAAAAATGATTTTGAGAAATAAACCGTCATAACCTTATTTGAAAGTTTTCAAAATTAAATTTTGAAACATTGGAAATTTTCCATAAAATTGAATGTTCAAACTTTGGAACATTTTATAAATCAAATCTCTTGAACTATGAAATTTAATTGGTAATTTTCTGTAAATTTATAAGTTACTAGCATGGATCAATTATGAAATCTGTTGTATTTTGAATATGGAAACAATAACATTTTCGAAAATTTGAACCTTCAAAAATGTAATTATCTGCATTCCTTATTATATCTAATTTTGATTTTATTTACATAAGAATTTTAGTTATGACTCGAGTGTATTATTTTCCTTTACGCTCGGGTCAATCTGAGTATTTTCAATGTATTGAAGACCATTTTATTTTGGAGGGTCAAGACGGAGATGATTCTATTATTTATTATATTTATTCCACTGCATCATGTGTGCTGCTACATTATTTGTTTATTTTTGATGTATGTATAACTCTGATTTGAATTTTAAAAGTTTAGTTAAATGATATTTATAAAACAGCTTTATGAACTGTTTATTTGATTATTATATTTTTTCGTTCTGCTGCAAGATTCTGTATTTGGTTTCTTTATTTTCTTATTTACCCCATTAACAATCCTTCCTTTTGAATGGTTTGAATTTGACATGTTGGTTTATTGTCGATTTGAACCGTCCAAAAAAGGTGGGTCGTTACACAAACACACAAGTAAGAGACACCAAACTTTAACTATGTGACAAGAGGCAACATGCGAGTGGACTAGATGGCTTATTGGAGGAGGTGGGTTGGAGACGAGATTAGGACCAGAGTTCGAAAGTGCTTCAAATTGAGCTTGAATTACCCAATTTGATCACCAACCAATCAACTGGTGGGTGCCAACCGGTCCACCGGTTGGTGATTTAGATTGGCAATTCAGCCCAAATTCGAAGCATTCTAGTTCGGGCCAAATTCCCTTTCACCTGAGTAACTTCAGGTAATGCTTGAAGATGATACTGAGGTCCCTTAGCATGGTGTTTCGTGGACGTGATGGCGATGTTATATCATGTTCGCTAGGTGTACAAGTGTGCACTATAGGATGCTATATGACTTCGGCATTCCTATGTTATTCCTGATGGCTTATTATGTAGAACTTTACCACTATTCTCTTTCGTTGAGATGCAATAGAATTTACTAAGAAATCCATGATGATTAAGGAGGAGGAGATGATGGCGATCATCTAAGAGTGGATCAAATATCACCAAAGCTCATTATAAAGGTACAGTGAGATCCATGTAGGTTTCAAGGGATAGAGTAGGTCTTATCGCCAAAGCTCACTATAGGGATATGGTGAAATCTACAAAAGAGCCATCATTCAGGATGTGGCATGGGGTCTATGGTACATTTAGGTGTCAACTCTATTTAGTTTGGAGACACAACAGGATTCATTAGATCATGATGGATTACTACCATGGACTCCACTCATCGGTAATGATGGGAATAATCACACACATTATTCGATTCACATCATTGTGTTGTAGACCTATATTATGACATATGTATCACCACCTTTGTGTATTGGAGTATCTTTATCATATGATATTATTACATACTAGTCACCTTATATTAGTTGTGCTGACACATTGATTGCAGGTAATGAACAAGTTGAGGTATAAAATTCATAATATACCCTTATATTTACTGTAGTCATATATGTGTATGTATGTATATATATGTGTGTGCATTGATATCATATAGAGTTTTTGAGTTTATTTTTGTGACAACCCAGGATTTTTGGCAATATTAATGGGATAATTTTCTAATTTAAAATTACAAACTTATTCTTTTCAAACAATAAATGTGCTTCTAATTACTATTGTTTATATATATTAGATTGTAAATAAAATTATGATTTGAAATTCTATATGTATATCTTAAAAAATAAATTGGATTCAAAAACTCTACATTTTAAAACTAGTATACATGTAGTAATTAACTAAAGTATAAATAGCTTAAGTTTAAAATAGTAATGAATAAAAAATATCTTAATAAGTTAAAGAAAATGTATAAATAAAAAATAAAATATAATATAAAAACATAAGAAAATATAAAATGCATGCATAAGACATTTTTAAGCTTAGTACGTCATGCAAATTCCCAAGTGTCAATTTATTTATTTTCTTCATAAAAAAATAAAAAGAATAAAAGGCTGTACAATTTATAATTATATATATATATATATACTCCTTCTCCTTCCATTTCCTTTCATCTTTCATATATTAAACAAAAACCAGAGAATAATAGTACAACAAACAACTACTTTAAGTTCTCAAAACTGATGCTAAGCAAAGATCCAAGATCAACTCAACTAAAAGAAGATCAGATCGAATTCAAGCTCGCAGTTTCAAAGATCAAAATCAAAAACAGTTTCCAAATTTTCAAAAAAAGATTTTCTCTGTTCAAACATTTTTCAAGTGAGCAAGCTTAACTTTTTAAAAGCTAAATCACCTTCATTAACTTGTGCATGTAAGATCTAGTAGTGTTATGACTTGAATATGTTTGCATGAATGTACAAATGAGATGCCTGGTATATATGTATGAAATACTATGTGCATGCCTGTGTGAATACATGTATGCCTCTATTTTTTTAACAGGCATAAAAACCTCTCAAAATAAATTCATATCTCTCTATCTAATCAATTATAGCATATGATGTTCAAAAGAAAATTGTTTGTAATGATGTAATACAAATTTAAAAATGTTTGCAAGTAGAATTATTAGGTAATTATCTGGTAATGAAGAAATTACAGTAAAATGGAAATGTATAATAAATATCGATTATTTTAATTTATAGTTTCACACATATAATCTGATTCGTCTTTTAAAACTATGATTTTTAATAATAATTTCATGATTTTTAAGTTTGTATTTGGGTAGAATTTACGAGTTGAACGGAATCGAGACTTTGCTCGATTTCTGGCGATCGGAACGAAGGGGAGAGTTGTGATTTTTGCTGGAGGTAGCGTGAAGTTCAGGGATCAAAGGAAAAATGGTCTTTGATTTTTAAGATCACCGTGGTGGCGAGACTATGGGGAAGTAGGGTTTAAATCCCTGACTTGGTCGACGTTGATTTCGAGGCCAATGCGGCGTCATCATCGCATTGGACTTGATCGCAGGTGGGGGAAAAGAAGCATGGGACTTAGATGAAGGTCTAGACGCGGTGGAAAGGTTTCAGATGATCGGAGATGGGTGGAGCGAGATGTTTTGGTGATAGGGTTATCGTTTTAGGTATGGTTGTGATGTTCGAATTCGATTTGGATGGTGATATCGGGTTTTTGAGTAGTGGGATCGATCGTCTGTGTCGACGTCGATTTGCTGGTGGTAGCAACGGTGATTGTAGCGATGGTGATTTCCTGTGCATGTGCACGGGTTTCAAAGTTGTGTCTGGGTTTAGGTCCGTGTTAAGAAGGGGAAGAAGGTTTTGACTCGGGTTGGCCTCGGGGAAACATCAGGTTCGTACGCGAGTAGAGAGAAGAAGAGAGAGGGTCAGGGATAATGAAGAGGAAGGCTCGGGTTGGTCTCGGGTTTTCAAAAGTGTTTTGGCAAGTTTTTAAAGTAAAAATAAAGCAAGTTTTAAAAAAAATTCTTAACTAATTCTTCGAATGATTAATGATTTACTTAATATTTTGGTTAACTAAAAGTTCTATAATAATTTATTTTTAACTTAAATAATTAAGTTTGGAATATTTTATTATATGTCTATTATTTAAATTAACTCTTAAGTTTATTAAAATAAAATTAAATATTGTAATTAGGTAAATAATTGAGATAAATGGTTTAAACTTTAATTAATTAAGGTCTTAAATAATTATTAATGATAATTAATTAATTTCAATAATTAACTAAAATAAAGTAAATGGCATGCAATTAATTAATAATAATTAATAAGGGTTATAAGTAATAAATTTATTTTGTGTTTAATCAAATTAATTATAAATTGTGTGATTAATTAATCTTGCTTATGGGTAATTAAATTGTCTTAAATGCTTGGATTGATTAATATCTCTAGTTTGTTAATTTGTGATTTTCTGTGATATGAAATGCTTGAATTGAACTGTTGATTAACGTTAGATGTTGTAATTATCTATGATGAATTTCTACGTGGAACATGAACTTCTGAATTTAAGTTACATTTTTTACTTAAAACAATTTGGCCTTAAAAGACGGCGTTTGGATTTCGATCAGACCGATATCGGATATCAAATTGTTATCCGAAAACCACATTGATCCAAATTAAGCGATAGGTTGTTAAATCTCAAGTGAAGATCAAGAATGAATATTCAGAATGCAATGTCTATTTGTCGTTAAATCTGAGGGTGATTCCAAAACGAGTGTAATGGAGATAGTGCCTTCAGTTCCGTTCGGACCCGGAGTAGACTTGTATGGACGAACGCTATCGGACCATTGTCAATGGAGGACGATGAGCATTCCAAGATATGTGTGCTATAAAGGTAATCGTTGCCTCAAGCCTCATTAACCGAAAATGGCTAAACAGGGATGGTGCAACAAGGCTAATTGGGTAGCACACAAGTAAGATAAGATTTTTCCCTGTCTAGATGTCCCTTTTTCGGCCGTATGGGCGGTTGTTGGCCACAATCGTGGGATTGTCTTATTCGGACTATCCAGTAAGGGGTAGCTCCGGTCTTGTGTTGTAGGGAGTCAGGTGGATCCTTGGTACTCTGATCTAGACGAGGTACTGTGACAGGCGGTACCCCAGTAGCCCTGCCATTGTATGGAATCCAATCTCCAATAAATGAATTTGGACTTGATTGTATATCTATTATGCTGGAATTTAATGAATGTAACAATTTCGGCTATACGAATAATTTATTTGAAAACCCTAGACACTATTATAATTTAACTGGATTTCCTATCAAATGTTTTGGTTATCGTAAGGGAAAAACTAGTCCATGTTTATTTGCAGAGAGTCTTACGAGATACCTTTGATTTCGAAAGATTTTCAAGTTAAACAACTTAAACCGTTTACTCACACCAGAGCCATGTCTGTCCCAGAGTTTATTTCTTTTTTCTTAAACTCTTGGGTGCTCAAAATTTTTGAGTAGCCAAGTGATCGGGTTGGCTTGACGTATTTTGGAAAAGAATTATAGCGGGAGACTTGTCGTATCTATATGTCTATTCTGCTGTATTAGTAACTCTGTTTTGTATTTTGGGTTGTAATGAATAGGTAGGTCATCATGACTGTCTAATGTGATGTTTGTAAACTGAACGACTCTGATGTATGATATTAGTGACTACTGTAATATCTATGTGATGTAATATATATTTTTCCATTCCGCTATGATATTCTGATGATGCTTTAGTTCTTTCTTTCTATCTTTTTTTCTACCTATTTCTTTCTAAATTACGATACATCTTTCTATGGAATGAAAGGCGGGTCATGACAGTTGGTATCAGAGCAAGGTTGAGATAATACCTAGGCTTTTGGGCTAATACCCATCGTGAGAAAGCGTTTTTGTAATTTATATATATACACCTATCTGATTGTTGGGTTACCAGTCCAGGTTGCCATCATGAGTTCCAGGGAAGAAGAGGCAGAGGTGTGAGTAGCACGATGACCATAAATGGAAGAGGTTCGAAAGTTGAAGGTAGAAGAGTAACTGGTGAGGATGTAAACCTAATACCGCCTCGAGTGAGCTTTGTTGTGTTGTGTAAAGACTTTACCAATCTCGTAGTTAAAGGAACGAAGTCTATTATTGAAGTTCAAGCCTGGTTGCACTCGTGTGAGCGAATTTTCAAGAATTTGTGTCTATCAAATGAGCAAAAGCGTGTTACAACATCATGGAAACTTCATGAGGGAATAGCTGCATGGTAGGATGCAGTTACAATGAATGTTTCTGAGGACGATATCTCTTGGAGAAAGTTCAAGAAAGTGTTCGAGGAACAGTTTATGCCTACCGCAGGGAAGACTCGACTGTATAGGAATTTTCTAGACCTTAAGCAAGTAAGTTTGTCAGTATCGGAGTATGAAACCAAGTTCAACGAGATGTCCCGCTATCACGTGGTCTTATTGACATACCCCTTAAGAAGAACGATATGTTTTTTCTTGGAATGAGGCCCAAATTTCATAAAAAGATGACTGCACATCTCAAAGGATCATTTCTTGAACTATTAGATATGGCATTGAGATATGAAGAACTTATGGAAAAGAAACCCTTGGAAACTGTGGCAGCACCGAGTGGGAATCCTACTAATCATAATAAAAGGAAATTCAACCCAAACTGGAAGAAGCAGGATAAAGGAAAACCTAGAGGCGACAATGCAGCTCGGAAGTGTTATGTATGCCCGCATGAAGGTCTTCTGGCTAAAAATTGTCCTAGAGGTGGAGCTCCAAAGAAGCAGTAGAGTGGTCCCATTTCGATGATGGTTCAGAAGTCTTTATGATTCAATTGTCAACAGCCTGGGCATATGGTGAAAACTTGCATACATCTCCAGAGAGCTCAACCGACAAAAGTGTTTGCTATTCAGGGTGGACCATCAACTTCTACTGATGGAAAAGGCAAAGGCGTTCTCGAAGGTACTTTGCTTTTAGATGGCATTTATGTTAGAGTTTTGTTCGATTCTGGTGCTTCTTGTAGTTTTATTTCTTTGGAAATGGTAGAGAAATTTCATCTTACCCTAGTGTCCTGGACCGCCCTATTTTTGTATCTAATCCCATAAGGAAAGTGACTGAGTTAGAAATGATCTGTAAAGGTCTATGAATTTCTTATCTATCCCATAGTTTCTCGTGCGACCCATTTTTATTGGATTTTAGAGGATTTGACATTATTTTGGGAATGGATTGGTTAGACAAGCATAAAGCTGTTCTGGTTTGTGAAGAGAGAACCGTTTCATTAGAAACCGATCTGGGAAGGATTGAAAAAGTGACTTGCGATAATTCAGGAATTCACCTGGGTGTTCTTTTGCATGGACTCGAGGCATCTCAAGAAGGAGTAGGAACTGTTGAAGTTGTCAAAGACTTTCCAGACGTCTTTGAAGAAGTCAAAGGTTTTCCCCTGCATCGGGAGATTAATTTCCACATCAACTTAGTTCCAGGATCAATACCAGTGGTTCAACCAAGTAGAAGGATGGCTCCTAGAGGGAGAGAGAGGGATTGGTGAAGTAGACTCAGGATTTCTTTGAGAGAGGATTGATCAGACCTAGTAGTTCTAGCTGGGGTTCTACTGTAGTTTTTGTGACCAAATCGGTCGGGTCTTTAAGATTTTGTGTAGACTATCGAAAATTGAATAAGGTGACCATTAGGAATAAGTACCCCTTGCCTCGTATTGACGATCTTTTCGATCAACTTCATAGGGTGACTGTTTCCTCAATTGTATCTTGCTTCGGGTTTTCACCAGCTAAGGGTAGCTGAAGACAGTATACCCTTGAATGCATTCAGAGGACCCAACTGCTCTTATGAGTGGCTGGTTATGCCTTTTGGGCTAACCAATGCTCCAGCTTATTTTTGTGGATCTAATGAATCGTGTTTTTCGAGATGTGCTGAACAAGTTTGTGCTCGTGTTCATCGACGACATTCTCATCTACTCTAAATCATAGGAAGAGCACAAGCATCATTTGGAGATAGTATTGGAAACATTAAGGAGGCACGTATTGAATGCTATGTTTTCAAAGTGCCATTTCTAGAAGTCAGAAGTAAGATTTTTAGGACATATCATATCTGGAAAAGGCATTTATGTGAATTCGGCAAAGGTAGCGGCTGTTCAAGAGTGGAAGCAACCATAGAATCCTATGGAAGTTCGCAGTTTTCTTGGCTGGACGGGTTACTACAGGAAATTCATCCGCAATTACTCTAAGATTTCCACCCATTTGACCAAACTGACTAGGAAGGGAACGAAGTTTAAATGGACTCCTATGTGTGAAGAGGCATTTCTGGATCTAAAGGCGAGACTGACTAGTGCACGTGTTCTGGCCATTCCAGATGGAACGAGTAAGTTCGAAGTTTACACTAATGCTTGTGGAGTAGGGCTTGGTGCTATTGTGACTCCCCACCTCTATACCCACGCTAGCCAAGAACACTACGGTGTAATGCTGTCAAATAGCACGAAGAATAAGGCTGTTGAGGAGCGACCATCTGTATAATTGCTTTGTGCGAGTACCGATATGCCGGATAAAAATATAACTTTTCATCTCAAGAGGGAATCCGACATACCGACACAAACTCAAAGCTACTACACAGTGGCTATAAAGGTCTTCGGAAACAAATATAGAAATAAACATAACATAAATCAGTCACAGATAATTCATATCATAAAGGCGGAAATAGATATGAATATTACACATGAAAGCGTACGTCAGAGTAGTGGTCAAAAAGATCCACAATAATACAAAGGAATAGATACAAGTGCCATACAAAAGAATACAACTATGAGTCTATATCTCAAGTGTATACAACAAAAGCTACTACTAATCTAAGTAGTTAACCAAAAGATCAGATGTAGACGGATAAGGAGTCAAGCAGAAGCACCTGTAAAATCTCGGCCTGACCCGAGTATTATTTAAGAAGAAAATAATAAACGGATCAGTCTAGCTATAAATATCAGATGAAGTGATATATAATAAGAGGTATGACACAAACGTATAATAATCACAATGCCAAGCTGTGATAAATAAGTAATTGAAAATCAACAAGAGATTAATCAATATCACAATAATTTACTCAAGATAAAAAGGAATGTCATACTCCTAATTTCATTCACCAAGCCACAATAAATGACATATATATCAATGCCCATCGTAAAAGTTGGTGAAACATAAATTCCAGAAATCAACACACGAAATCCAGAAATCACAATAAAAAGGATGGCCAATCCCAGGAAAATAAACTCCTCCTGACAGGGTATAGTCCCCCATTGCGGACTTTGAGCCGAAGCTCCTCCTGGTGAGCCGAAGCTCCTCGTGACAGGGTATATTCCCCCATTGCGAACTTTGAGCCGAAGCTCCTCCTGGTGAGCCGAAGCTCCTCATGACAGGGTATGGTCCCCCATTACGAACTTTGAGCCGAAGCTCCCCCTGGTGAGTCGAAACTCCTCCTGACAGGGTATAGTCCCCCATTGCGGACTTTGAGCTAAGCTCCTCCTGGTGAGCCGAAGCTCCTCGTGACAGGGTATAGTCCCCCATTGCAGACTTTGAGCCGAAGCTCCATAAAAACGACGTACAGTCCTCTACGTGGACAAAGAGACATCGCACAATGCTAGTCTAAACCATAAAATGACCGTCAAGATCAAAGAGAAGTGTCGATTACAGTAAGCTAGTAAATATATGAGCTTAGCTTCATGTCCCATAACCACTAGCTTAACTTAAATATTTACGAACAAATTGTAGATCTCCACTACAAAATTGTCACAAGAAATTCAATCGAACAAGTCCAAGAATTAACCGACAAAGTAAACGCAAGCGTTTCATACCACTCGTTTTACTAAGTCGTTTAATTATATTTCTCATACGAGTGAGGTAAAGGTTTGTATATACTAATAGATTGGAAATCGGTTTGAGAAAACGAGCTTTGTTATAAAATAGTGTTGAAATCATTTGAAGAAAGAGTTTTGATATTTACTACTAGTATAGAAAACCTTTATATTTTTAAAGTGACAAATATCAAAGAAGATTGTAGGAACAATCAATCACTAAGATTCACGTTCGAAAACGTGAATAAAATCCAATGAAATCGATACCGAATCCATCGAAATGGATATTCCAAGAATTCCCAAAGAAAATATGTCATCAAAGTCGATAATAAATGACAACAACAAAAGGGAGACAACACGAATCGATTAAAGTTGGAAATTCAGACGAATTAGCAATATAGGCTAATCTGGCAAATAGTAGCAGGTCGGTCGACCGGACTCCCTGGCTCGGTCGACCGGACTCCCTGAGTCGGTCGACCGAACCAGAGGTTGGAAGTGCTCGGGGCACCAGGTCGGTCGACCGGCCCAGGGGGCTCGGTCGGCCGAAGCCTGTAACCAGCACTTCCAAACAGAGGCAGGAAGTGCCTGGACTACAGGTCGGTCGGCCGAATCTGTATACTTGCACTTCCTACCCTATTTCTAAGGAGGTGCAAATCCCGACCAAATTGCAATCGCACGAGCAACGACGCTAAGGGTTTATGCCAATCGACTACCCGGCCCTATAAGCTCCTCGATGCATCACCAAAAACATGTTCAAACATCAAAGTTAGGATTTTTAACGAATTGAACTCAAAACACTAAAAATTGGAATATTCACAAAAGCAATCCAAATCAAAATCAAATGCACATGAATAAGTGTTCGGAAGAGAATTATAAGCATAGATGTGAGATTAAAAATCTCACCTTTGAACTAAAATTTATGAAGATGAAGCTTGAAAACGAAGGAAGATCAACCACACTTCAATCTCAAACATAAGAAGCTTGAATCTAAGCTTAAAAGAGAAACATTTCCTAAATTAGGTTTAGAAATTTTCTGAAATTGAATGGAGAAAGAGTTAGAGAAGATGAAGGTGTTGCTTACCAATGGGTTCTTCTATTAGTTTGGAGCTAGAGTTGATTTGCAAGAGAAAACTAAGGCTTGGAGTTTTAATTTCCTCTTCCACTCTCCATTAACATAAAAGCTTGAGTATTAGGAAAATTGAAAAGAAGTGAATGAAGAGGAGAGGGTTGGAACTGAATACATAAGTGGGCTCAGCCCAAACCAAAACCCTAAGTGAAAAGTAGCAAAATTCAACTTTCTCCAAACATATCGAAGCTTATACTCAAAAAGGTCGCAAACGTCATTTTGAACTCAATGGGGGTGGTCTCGAGTCCCAATTCGACTGTTTGCAAAAAGTAGCTTTTCTGACCAAAATCCGACGAACGATAAAATATTTAAATATAAAATCGATAAATATGCGGGTTGTTACAGACTCCCCTCCTTAAAGGTATTGCGTCCTCGCAATACTTAAGAAGAAAATAAGAAGTAACAACCATAGAAGCATATCAACACAAAAGAAAATTTGAAATAGGAAGTTCACCATACGGAGCATGAAAGAGTAAGCCTGAACGGGATCGCTCGATGAATTCTCTGGATTCCCAAGAGCAATCCTTAGGATTTGAGAACCATTGAACTATCACAAGAAGAACATCTTTATTCCGAAGGCGCTCAATCTCCGAAGTAATGATGCGAATGGAATGTTGCTCATAAATCAAATCTGGTGAAACTTCAATTTCCACAATATCACCGGGCTCAAGAATAAAAACCGGAAACATAAAAGCATTTCCGTATATAAAAGACGTGGAGAACGTCAAGAATAGCAGAAAACTGAGCCAGTGCAACGGCGTAGTACAGAAACGGTACACCCGAGAAACTAGAAACTCGAATAATTTGGAACACCGACGTAGTACAAAAACGGTACGTCCAATGAACCGATAAACCGGAACAACGATGTAGTATAATGGTATATCCATTGATCCAGATAAGACGGAACATTGATGTAGTATAATAACAGTACATCCGATGAACCGAACACCATAAGAACACTGGACACTAGTCCATAAAAGGAATGAGATAAAACTCAATAAAACAAAGTGTACCAAAACGTCCGATGAACTTGATGAAAAGATAATTCCATTCAGACAACATCAAAGAATCAACCACTTGTTGCTTACGACAAAGCGCAATGGCAAACGATTTCCCTTTCAGGAATAAAAAGAATATCAAGATCATAAGATGCTAGGAGCTCGAGTCGACATGAAGTTCCTTATGAGAAAATAAATATTCTAAAGACTTATGATCGAGGCAGAGAACAAATTTCTCATCCAAATATGATGATGCCAAATTCCAAAAGTAAAAACAATAGCCGAGAGCACCAGATCATGAGTGGCATACCTTGTCTCGATAAGCTATAATGATCTAGAAGCACAAGAGATAGCATGTTCTCCTTTGCAAGAGAACGGCATCCAAACCAATACGACTAGTATCGGTACAAATAGCAAAGTCTTGGTCCCCCTCCAGGAATCACAAGAATAAAAGTATCGAAAAGAAAGAATTTCTTTTAAATAATCTTATTTCCTGAAAAGTTAAAACTTTCAAAATTACATTTATCATTATGTAATAATCATTCTACAAAAATTTACTATTTTCAAGTTAATATACTGTGTCTGATTGTCTCATCAAAGCGTTTAGGAAATTCCTATCGATAACGTTGATCAAGCGCATCGACCGAAATTCTTAAAACACTAAATGGGCAATACAATCACAAAATCGTATTCTATATGATAAACATGTTTCTAAAAACTTTTAAGAATATTCTTTGTTCATTTTAAGAACAAAAATCAAATTGTACTTATAAATAAATCTTATGAAAAAGATTTACAAAATTTTAAATTGCTATTTTCATCCAAAACTCAATAAATAAAAGAATGGAGTCATCGAGATATTCATAGAATATTCGATCTATAAAATGGATGAAATAAGCTGGACAAACTGAATGACAAAATAAGTCATTCATAGGAATCATAACAAGTGCGGAATGTGGTAAGTGGAATGCTAATTTCCGCAACTCGTAGCAAACGAAAACCGGTGGTAAAGTTAAACTGAAAAGACCTTAGCACCACACAAAAGATATTGCTTAGGTGATGATTCTAAGACAAGCTCAAAATACCGGAAAATTTTTCACAAATTATTTAGGTAAGAGAAATAATACTTTCCTCACCATAAGGGATTAAAGAAGAAAATGATGCCATCAAGTTGGAATCAAAATCATAAAGGAAAAATAGAAATCTGCTTAACAGATTGAAAATGTCGAAGATGAATAGTCCACTCGAAAAATAGTATATGGGCTTCACAATGATTAAGCCGATCCTTTCAAAAAATCAATTCCGAAGCCTAAGTAAAAATATCGGCTCGGAAAGAAAAGTCTCATAAAATAATTTCGACATCAATAAAAAGCAAATTGAGTGTTGCGGATCTACCATCCGGATTCACATCCTCAAAGAAGTCATCAAGCCCAATATATTCAAAGAAAAAGAATCGACAAGTTCTTTTGATATAAAAATAATGAGATGAAACCTATATCAAAAAGAACTCAAATAAGAAGATCACAAAATAAATGTTATCAAGGATTAAATGAGAAATACCTTGACCACGAGAAGAGTTGCTAGGGACTTGCAGCTTTCCTTCTCTCTTTCTTTGACGCTTGGGACACGAAGATATATAATGATCCGCACTTTTGCAATAGCGGCAAGAAATAGGCCTTGGACACCTATTTATATAGTGGTCCCTAGAGCCACAATTGTAGCATTCTCCGCGATTAGGGATAGGAGTATTTGCTATAGAAGTCTCTTGCTTCGCCCTCTTGTTAGGATTAGGACTTTCGAACCTAATAAAGGGATGCCTCTTCTTGTTGTTGTTGGCGCTCGGTTTGGCACTCCCAACCTCGACATCACTTTCTCTATCGGCCTCTTCAAGACGAAGAGCGATATCAATAAGCTGATCAAATGAAACCTCAAGTTTCAGAAGTAATGGCTTCTTAAGATTCTTATTCAAGCCATAGACAAATCTCTGATTTTTCTTCAATGGGGTATTAAGGTATTCAACCCCGTATTTGGACAGAGATTCGAAAGATGCGACATAGTCTGTCACAGAAGATTCACCTTGAACAAGGTCAATAAAACGCCGGGCCAAAGTTACTTTTTCAGCCTCCGGCACGAATTTCAATTCGAATCTTCCTCGGAATCGCTCCCAAGTGAGATCCGCTTCAACAATTTCAGAAATTAAAAGCTCATACCAATCTAATGCTCTTTCTTGGAGCATGTTAGAAGCCACTTGGACTCGATGAAGGTCAATAAGATTCATGCGAGTAAAGATACGATCGCATGATTTGAGCCAAGCTTGAATTTCTATAACACCTTCGAATCCCTTGAATGGACTTCCACCCAAATCAGTGTAGTCTCTGCACAAGCGTGCAAAACCGGATCTAGGATGAGTAGGCTCTGGAATGGGACCGGCAGCTTGAGCATTCTTAACAAGATCTAGAAGCTGTTGGGCAGACATAAATTCTCCATTTTGGGGAGTAGCACTAGATTAACCAGCGCTGGGGCGGCCTGGTCTAACCATTTCTCTTCTTTAAGAAAGAAATAAAGAAGAAGAAAAATTTATTCTGAAGATAAATATCAAGCAATTCTTGATAGATAAAACAAGGAATCATAAAGAAAATAGGATGAATCGGTACGAAGACTCGAATTAAATCCTAAAGCACGACTCCTAAGAAAGACTTAGGACGATGATCCTTGTTACAATATTCCATATTATTCCGAAGTTTGGCTCTGATACCAAGCTGTGACGCCCCACCTCTATACCCACGCTAGCCAAGAACACTACGGTGTAATGCTGTCAACTAGCACGGAGAATAAGGCTGTTGAGGAGCGACCATCTGTATAATTGCTTTGTGCGAGTACCGATATGCCGGATAAAAATATAACTTTTCATCTCAAGAGGGAACCCGACATACCGACACAAACTCAAAGCTACTACACAGTGGCTATAAAGGTCTTCGGAAACAAATATAGAAATAAACATAACATAAATCAGTCACAGACAATTCATATCACAAAGGCGGAAATAGATATGAATATTACACATGAAAGTGTACATCAGAGTAGTGGTCAAAAAGATACACAATAATACAAAGGAATAGATACAAGTGCTATACAAAAGAATACAACTACGAGTCTATATCTCAAGTGTATACAACAAAAGCTACTACTAATCTATGTAGTTAACCAAAAGATCAGATGTAGACGGATAAGGAGTCAAGCAGAAGCACCTGTAAAATCTCGGTCGGACCCGAGTATTATTTATGAAGAAAATAAAAAACGGATCAGTCTAGCTATAAATATCAC
This sequence comes from Allium cepa, assembly GCA_030765085.1. Lineage (NCBI taxonomy): Eukaryota > Viridiplantae > Streptophyta > Magnoliopsida > Asparagales > Amaryllidaceae > Allium > Allium cepa. The sequence continues at coordinate 636,547,699 of CM060934.1, read as the reverse complement.
ATGAAGTGATATATAATAAGAGGTATGACACAAACATATAATAATCACAATGCCAAGCTGTGATAAATAAGTAATTGAAAATCAACAAGAGATTAATCAATATCACAATAATCTACTCAAGATAAAAAGGAATGTCATACTCCTAATTTCATTCACCAAGCCACAATAAATGACATATATATATCAATGCCCATCGTAAATGTTGGTGAAACATAAATTCCAGAAATCAACACACGAAATCCAGAAATCACAATAAAAAGGATGGCCAATACCAGAAAAATAAACTCCTCCTAACAGGGTATAGTCCCCCATTGAGGACTTTGAGCCGAAGCTCCTCCTGGTAAGCCGAAGCTCCTCGTGACAGGGTATAGTCCCCCATTGCGGACTTTGAGCCGAAGCTCCTCCTGGTGAGCCGAAGCTCCTCGTGACAGGGTATGGTCCCCCATTGCGGACTTTGAGCCGAAGCTCCTCCTGGTGAGTCGAAACTCCTCCTGACAGGGTATAGTCCCTCATTGCCGACTTTGAGCCGAAGCTCCTCCTGGTGAGCCGAAGCTCCTCGTGACAGGGTATAGTCCCCCATTGCGGACTTTGAGCCGAAGCTCCTCCTGGTGAGCCGAAGCTCCTCGTAACAGGGTATGGTCCCCCATTGCGGACTTTGAGCCGAAGCTCCTCCTGGTGAGCCAAAGCTCCTCGTGACAGGGTATGGTCCCCCATTGCGGACTTCCTCCTGGTGAGTCGAAACTCCTCCTGACAGGGTATAGTCCTCCATTGCGGACTTTGAGCCGAAGCTCCTCCTGGTGAGCCGAAGCTCCTCGTGACAGGGTATAGTCCCCCATTGCGGGCTTTGAGCCGAAGCTCCATAAAAACGACGTACAGTCCTCTACGTGGACAAAGAGACATCGCACAATGCTAGTCTAAACCATAAAATGACCGTCAAGATCAAAGAGAAGTGTCGATTACAGTAAGCTAGTAAATATATGAGCTTAGCTTCATGTCCCATAACCACTAGCTTAACTTAAATATTTACGAACAAATTGTAGAGCTCCACTACAAAATTGTCACAAGAAATTCAATCGAACAAGTCCAAGAATTAACCGACAAAGTAAACGCAAGCGTTTCATACCACTCGTTTTACTAAGTCGTTTAATTAGATTTCTCATACGAGTGAGGTAAATGTTTGTATATACTAATAGATTGGAAATCGGTTTGAGAAAACGAGCTTTGTTATAAAATAGTGTTGAAATCATTTGAAGAAAGAGTTTTGATATTTACTACTAGTATAGAAAACCTTTATATTTTTAAAGTGACAAATCACAAAGAAGATTGTAGGAACAATCAATCACTAAGATTCACATTCGAAAACATGAATAAAATCCAATGAAATCGATACTAAATCCATCGAAATGGATATTCCAAGAATTCCCAAAGAAAATAAGTCATCAAAGTCGATAATAAATGACAACAACAAAAGGGAGACAACACGAATCGATTAAAGTTGGAAATTCAGACGAATTAGCAATATTGGCTAATCTGGCAAATAGTAGCAGGTCGGTCGACCGGACTCCCTGATTCGGTCGACCGAACCAGAGGTTGGAAGTGCTCGGGGCACCAGGTCGGTCGACCGGCCCAGGGGGCTCGGTCGGCCGAAGCCTGTAACCAGCACTTCCAAACAGAGGCAGGAAGTGCCTGGACTACAGGTCGGTCGACCGGCCCAGGGGGCTCGGTCGGCCGAACCTGTATACTTGCACTTCCTACCCTATTTCTAAGGAGGTGCAAATCCCGACCAAATTTCAGTCGCACGAGCAACGACGCTAAGGGTTTATGCCAATCGACTACCCGGCCCTATAAGCTCCTCGATGCATCACCAAAAACATGTTCAAACATCAAAGTTAGGATTTTATCGAATTGAACTCAAAACACTAAAATTGGAATATTCACAAAAGCAATCCAAATCAAAATCAAATGCACATGAATAAGTGTTAGGAATTCATACCTAACAATAGAAGAGAATTATAAGCATAGATGTGAGATTAAAAATCTCACCTTTGAACTAAAATTTATGAAGTTGAAGCTTGAAAACGAAGGAAGATCAACCACACTTCAATCTCAAACACAAGAAGCTTGAATCTAAGCTTAAAAGAGAAAAATTTCCTAAATTAGGTTTAGGAATTTTCTGAAATTGAATGGAGAAAGAGTTGGAGAAGATGAAGGAGTTGCTTACCAATGGGTTCTTCTATTAGTTTGGAGCTAGAGTTGATTTGCAAGAGAAAACTAGGGCTTGGAGTTTTAATTTCCTCTTCCACTCTCCATTAACATAAAAGCTTGAGTATTAGGAAAATAAAAAAGAAGTGAATGAAGAGGAGAGGGTTGGAACTGAATACATAAGTGGGCTCAGCCCAAACCAAAACCCTAAGTGAAAAGTAGCAAAATTCAACTTTCTCCAAACATATCGAAGCTTATACTCAAAAAGGTCGCAAACGTCATTTTGAACTCAATGGGGGTGGTCTCGAGTCCCAATTCGACTGTTTGCAAAAAGTAGCTTTTCAGACCAAAATCTGACGAACGATAAAATATTTAAATATAAAATCGATAAATATGCGGGTTGTTACAGCTATGCTGATGCAGAATGGAAGAGTGATTGCACACGCAAGTAGGCGGTTGAAGCCGCATGAGAAGAACTACGCTATGCATGATTTGGAATTGCTAGCTATCGTCTTTGCGCTGAAGATATGGAGGCATTATCTGTTGGGTGAGAAGTTCGAGCTTTTCATCGATCATAAAACTTTAAAGTATCTTTTCTCCTAGAAAGACCTTAACCTAAGGCAGCAAAGATGGATGGAACTTTTGGCATCATATGATCTGGACATTCTCTATACTTTGGGGAAAGAAAATGTAGTGGCTGATGCTTTGAGTAGAAATGCAATTTTGGCTGTCATGGAAGTTACTACGACTCTACTAGGAAGGATTGCAAGCAAGCAAGGAACGGATAGGAGTTTGAGAGCAATCATTAGGAATGTTAAGAATGGATGGTGTACTTGTTTCAAGATCGATAACCAGGGAACTTTAAGGATCAATGAGAGAATCTATGTTTCGAATATCAAGGATCGTAGGCAAGAAGTTTTATCAGAGAGTCAACGCTCCAGGTTAAGTATCCATCCAAGAATCTCAAAGATGTATAAGAATATGAAGAGAGTTTTCTGGGGGAAAGGAATGAAGAAGGATATTGCTACCTTCATGAATAAATGTACAATCTATCGACAAGTGAGCGGTGATCAGCAGAAGACTACGGGATTGTTGCAGCCTATGGAGATTCCAAAGCGGAAGTGGGAGATGATATCGATGGACTTCATCGATGGGTTGCCAAGAACCAGAAAAGGAAATGAAGGAGTGTGCTTAATCGTTGACAGGCTGACCAAGAGCGCCCACTTTATCCCAGTTTAGGCAACTAGAACTGCAGCATCTTTAGCAGAGATTTTCTTGAAAGGGATTGTTAGACTACACGGAGTTCCCATCAGCATAGTGAGTGACCGTGACACGATCTTTACTAGCAAATTTTGGGAAGCTCTGCAAACAGCTCTTGGAACAAGGTTGAATTTAAGTATAGCTTATCATCCCCAAAATGACGGTCAAACAGAAAGGCTGAATCGTAATCTTGAAGTTATGTTGAGAGCTTGTATTCTGGATTTCGACAAATCTTAGGAGGACCATATGCACTTGGTAGAATTCTGTACAAAAATACTTATCAAGAAAGTATAAAGATGGCACCGTACGAAGCTTTGTATGGAAGACCTTGTAGATCACCGTCTTGTTGGGTAAAATCTGGAGATTGTCTTGTTCTTGGTCCATACTTTATTCGGGAGGCATCTACGAAGGTTGAGCTGATCAAGAAGAGAATGAAAGCAGCCCAGGATTGTATGAAGAGTTATGCGGACTAGATATGATGGAAATTGGAATTTGAAGTCGGAGATTTGGTTTTTGTTAATGTTTCACCAATCAAAGGAGAAATCACAATTGGTAAGATGAAAAAACTAGCTCCAAGATACATTGGACCGTTCCGTGTTCTCGAGAGAATTGGTGTTTTGGCCTACAAGATTGAATTACCAGACCAGATGGTTCGGATTCACAATGCATTTCACGTATCTCATCAGAGGAAGTACGTGTATGACCCATCACTGGTTGTAGGATCAGCAGTTCAGGAAGATATAGAGGTCGAACCGGACTTCACTGTGGTCAGGCACCCAGTTGAGATTGCGGATCGAGATGATGTAACAACACTGTATTTTGTAATTATTTTATTGTATATTTTAATTATTTTTAATGTAAGATTTTGATTTAAAAACTTATTTTACTTATTTGAAATGATTAAATTTATTATTTAAATATAATCTTGATTTTTATGAGTTATAATTCCAAACTTGTGTAAGTTGAATATTTGCCTGAAATGCTGATTTTGGTCAAAATAGTCAAACTGTGACTTTCAACTTAAAATTTTAAAAGTTTAAAAATTTAATTTTTTTCATTCATTTAAAGACTTTGGCTTTTGTTTTCTTAAAAATCTAATTTTGAAAATTTTCTTGAAATGATTTCTGATCATTTGTCCAAATAAAAATAAACAATGTCTGAAAATTTGATTTGGATAAAAAGTGTAACTTTAATAGAAATTCTAAATTTTATAATTCTAAAGGCAAAATTTTCATCTTGAACTGTATACAATTGTGTAACATTTGTTTCACTTTTGTTTTGGTCAAATTTGTTGTATACTTTTTTAAAAAAAAAGTTAGTAATAATTAGTGTGAAACGGGAAATAAACTTTACATTTCTTTTACATATGTTTACATCTGTTTCTTAACTTTATATTTAACAATCAATTGGATGAAGCTAAATCAAATGTTATTAATTATGGTATAATAGCTATTAAATTTTGGTTTAAAGTGATGGTTTATTTTTCCTAATAGAAACGTTAGTATTTTAAATTTATTTAATAAGAGAAACAAAATAATTTGTACGTTACTTTGGGCATATATTTAATTGTTGCTCTTGCCTTTTCGTTATCTATTTGATTTTTTTTCTTGCGTTAACAATGCAAAGTTTTCAGCCGTATATTCTCTTTTGAGAATCCAAAATCTTGCTCAAATCTTGCCTTAAATCATTTCCGTATATGAATTATTTCTTTCCCTCTTGCCTCCCATACGTTTCCACCTATTGGATAGAATTAAATTGCCTCTACCGTTCAAGCATTTTACTCTTGCCTGCCCTCTACATAAATTAGTGAGCAAATGTTAATATATATTTCACGTTCAAAAGTTCCATACCACAAATTATTCATTTTGCTTCCATCAAAATTTGCATGAGCATCTCCTGAAGGTATGAACCGGCGCATGCTTTTCCTTTCATTTTTTTTCTCTTTTTTCTTTCTTTCTTCTTTTCACTCTTGTTTTATTTCATTTGTTCTCCTTTCGTTGTTTTGCTTTATCCTATTGCCTGCCACCGTGCTTGGCCATTCACCATATTTTTCCGACCCTACCCATGCCAGACCACCGAGCCTTGTTTGAGAAAAAAAAAGGAATGAAAAAATTTCCATTTTTGTTGCCTTTGTATTTTGTTTTTGAAGTAATATTGTCACCGAGCCTTGTTTTGAAAAAAAGGGGGAAATGAAAAAAAAAAGTTGCTTTTGTCACTTTGTATTTTTGAAGTTATAATCTATTTTTCCACTGGCCCTTGTTCTGGAAAAAAGAAATGAGAAAAAAAAAATTGTTTTGTCACCTCTGTAATTTGGCATTCTAGTCTATATTCCCTCTGCCCTTTTGTTTGAAAAAAAAAAAGAAATGAACAAAATTTGTTTTGTCACCTTTGTTTTAAAGTTATAGTCTATTTTAAAAGTGGTCTTGTATTTTTGAAGTCATAGTTTATTTTATTTTTATAAAATTAAATAGAAAAGGAAATTTGAAAGGCCTTAAACTTTCTATCTTTCTATGGGCCTTTATAGTCCACCCTTTTACTTTTATCCTAACCTTTCACCAATTAACCCTAACCCCTCCTCATATCATCTCCTACCACTTCACATTTTTGTACTTGCCATGCCTTTGTGATGCCAAACTAGATCCTTTTCCACCTGAAAACATGTGTGGCCTAGCCCTAAGCATGTATGGCCGAGCATACATGGACTTGTGGTCAAGCAAAAGTGGTTGAAATGCTTGGTAATGTCATTTGTTGCTTCTACTTTTCTATTGTTCAACAAATCTTTATATTGTATGCATATGTTTATATGGTCTTGTTTATTTGTTGTATACAAGATCATTATCAAGGCTTTCCATTCATTCAATTCAAATCGTGTTTGTCGTGCTTTTAGAATCGCTCTTGTGTTTGTTGTTTTGGTCTCTAGCTTCGTAAAGGTGAGTCTTTCTCACTCTGACATATATACTTATGAAAAGTGGATTGATGACAAGTGTTTAGTAATGTAAAATGTTTATGCAAGTTAACGATGATCATATGATATGCTATGCCGTGTTATTACCATGTTAAAACTGTTAATTTTCACCTGACATCTGATACATGACTGTATATTGGGATATTGACATTGTTTATATCATTTCTGTATATGATCACACTGCAAGTTCCCTGTTAGGACAAAAAATCATTATGGGCTGAAATGATAGGCCTGAGTTATTTTATTTATTTATTTAAACTTGGGATTGCGGGTTTGAAATGATAGAACCCGGATTTTTACCTTTTAAACTGCGGATTGAAATGATACATATCCGTATCACTTGACCTAGGTTAGAAAACTATATACAGACCCATGGTTATTCTATAAAGTGCTTTGAATATTTTAAGTATTTTAAAAATATAAAATTATGAAATTTGATTTAAATAGATTTTGAAAGGTTTTAAAATAAATAAATTATGATTTTTCTATGTGTTAAAAATATAATTTATGAATGGATTAACTGGATTTTGAAATATAACTTATGTTTGAAATTTGGAATTTTGACTAAAAATGATATTTAAGTTACATGAATAAAATGGACTTTAATTTTATTTGGAAATGGTAAATATGATAAATTGATTTATATTTGAATTTAAGTGATTTATTAAAGAATTATTGATTTTCTATAAATTTAAGTGGTTGAATAAATGACTGTTGAAAATGAAATTTTAAAATATAACTTGACTTAAAAATGTGAAATTTGAGTTTTAACTAAAGATGTTAAATTAATCAAATAAACTGGAAGTTTAGTTAAATTTGTAAAATGGTAATATAAATCTGAAACGTATAGGTTTTAATTCATGAAAGAAACGTATAGGTTTTAATTTATGAAGGAAACGTATAGGTTTTAATTTATGAAAGAAACGTATAGGGTTTAATTTATGAAAGAAACGTATAGGTTTTAATTTATGAAAGAAACGTATAGGGTTCAATTTATGAAAGAAACGTATAGGGTTTAATTTATGAAAGGAACGTATAGGTTTTAATTTATGAAAGAAACGTATAGGGTTTAATTTATGAAAGGAACGTATAGGTTTTAATTTATGAAAGAAACGTATAGGTTTTAATTTATGAAAGGAACGTATAGGTTTTAATTAATGAAAGAACGTATGGTGTTCTAATTAATGATAGGAACATGTAAATTCCTAATTAATGAAAGAAGGTATAAGTTTTAATTAATGAAAGAAACGTATAAGTTTTTAATTAATGAAAGAAACGTGTAAAGTCCTAATTAATGAGAGAACGTGAAAGTTTTAATTAATGCAAGAACATGTAAAGTTTTAATTAAGAAAGAAACATGTAAAGTTTTAAGTAGTGTGGTATTGATTTAATTAATAAATGTTTATTATTGTAATAGGAATATAAAATTTAAAACGTTCCATTTACACGTAGATTTTAATCAATGTAATGGTGTATTTTAAATTGATTAAAATGATAAATGTTACTTATTGTAATAATAATGTAAGTTAATAAGGTGCTTTTAACTTAACATAAGAATTTCAGTTTAAATTGTATATTATAGTAAGAAAGTTTATTTAACTACAAGGCTATGATAAATTGACATGTTAAAATTTTAAGCCTATCAATACTTTGATTATATACAATGTAAAGTGGAAAGTAGTACATTCCAAAAATGCTATGATTTCTTAAGGTAACATTTCCAAAATGCTATGATAATTTAAAGGAATATTTCAAGTTTAATAAATTTAAAGGAATATTCAATGATTTGAAAATTTGGGTTTTATTTGAATCATATAATATTGAATTATTTTTGAAATGGAAATGATACAATTGTGATATTGTTTTGAAATGAGTATGATATTTTGGTCTTGGAAGTATAAATTATTTGAAATAAATATCCATGGGTTATAATAACGATTGGCCATTAAAGAGACTGAGATCGGATATTGTCTTATAGCCGGCCAATACCGAAAACCACTTTAACAACTGTGTACGCGGTGGAGATTCCAGAATGAAGTAGGATGGTGGCGACGATCTCGGGGTATATTACGTGGACCGAACTCCCGTGAGTTGGCATATATGACTAAAACAGGAGCTATACCGGGCTACACAAAGGGTCGCACCCTTTCATCGAGCATGCTCCATCGGAAACTATTCTATTACTGTTGTGATTCGATTCGGTGGCGCCACTTTGATTCGGGGGTATTGTTCGAGGTGGGCGGAAGTTGCTGGCTTGCCGTCGCCACCGGTCCGGGAGTGCAAACGGTGTATCCACCCTAGCATTGCCTCGCGTGCCGTGTCATATCCTTATATCGAGCCCACTACGATTTTGGTTTTAAAGATCCGACCGCGTTAAGGTTCACCATCCCCTTAACGATATTTTCTATATGATTATGCTTTACTGATTAGACACTACCGTATATAGCGTATATTACTACATAGTAAATAGTTTAACGGATCCTTAGAGGATGGGCGGTCCCAAGCATCCTTTAAGTTATTGATGCATTTTGTTACTGTTCACTTGAGTTGATTTACAGTTTATAAGTATTTATGTCCTGACTCGAGGGTTTTGTGTTTTTCTTTACGCTCGGGTCAGATTGAATGAGTTAGCATTCAAGATTCACCTTCAGCGTTGGAGCTTTCCTTGAAGATCCAGCCATCTATTTTGTTTCAGTATCCAGTGTTTCAGTGGCGTATCTGATTTGTACCTGATGTGACTTGTTACTCTTCTGTTGTATCCTATTTAACCCTGATGTATCTTATATTTTATATAGTAGCTTCATGAACTACTATCTCCTCTTTTACTTCCGCTGCATTATTACTCTGTGTCTGTGATTTTTATTTACTGTGTACCCTGAGATTTGCCAAATTTTTATTTACAACGCGGTATTTTGAGCAATTCAATTCCGGCATGAGTGCCTACCTATACACTTATAATGGATGCGAATGGTTGAAAATACCGGATCGTTATAGATGAGAAGGAGCTTAGGAACAAAGTGGTGAAGTTGATTAAGATTTAGTGTAGTGAGGATCCTAGAGATTGTACCTAGGAAACTCTAGATAGTATTACGAAGGCCTATCCGGATTTGTGTCAGGATAGTTAGGATTATTGTTTGAATAAGTTGTTTGCTTGGTTGTTAGTATATGGCTGATGTGTATGCTTTGTTGTTGAATATAAAGCTTTGATTATCTTTTGCTTTAAATTTCGGGGATGAAATTCTTTTAAGGGGGGAGGAATGTGACAACCCGAGATTTTTAGCAATACTAATGGGATAATTTTCTAATCTAAAACTGCAAACTTATTCTTTTCAAACAATAAATGTGCTTCTAATTACTATTGTTTATATATACGTAGATTGTAAATCAAACTATGATTTGAAATTATATATATATATATATATATATATCTTAAAATAAATTGGATTTAAAAACTCAACATTTTAAAACTAGTATATATATATTTATTAATCAAAGTATAAATAGCTTAAGTTTAAAATAGGAATGAATAAAAGATTTTATCTTAATAAGTAAAAGAAAGTGTATACATAAAAATATAAAATATAATATAAAAACATAAGAAAATATCAAGTGCAAGCATAAGACATTTGTAAGCTTAGGATGTCATGCAAATTCATAAGTGTCAATTTTTTTTTTCCTTCATAAAAATAAAAATAAAAGGCTGTACAATTTATACTTATATATATATATATCTACTCCTTCTCCTTTCATTTTCTTTCATCATTCATATCTTAAAACTAAAACCAAAGAATAATAGAACAACAAATAACTAATTTAAGTTTTCAAAACTAAAGCTAAGCAAAGAACCAGGATCAACTCAACTAAAAGAAGATGATATCAAATTCAAGCTTGCAGTTTCGAAGATCAAAACCAAGAACAGTTTCCAGATTTTCAAAAAAAGCTTTTCTCTATTCAAACATTTTTCAACTGAGTAAACTTAACTTTTTCAAAGGTAAGCCACCTTCATTAACTTGTGCATGTAAATCTGGTAGTGGTATTACTTGAATATGTTTGTATGAATTTATAAAATGAGTTGCCTGGTATATATGTATGAAATTCTACATGCATGCCTGTATGAATACATGTATGCCTCTGTTTTGTTTAATAGGCCTAAAAACCTCTCAAAATAAATTCATATCTCTCCATCTAATCAACTATAACATATGATGTTTAAAAGATAATTATTTATAATGATGTAATACAAATTTTAAAAATGTTTACAAGTAAAATTATAGGTAATTATCTGGTAATGAAGAAATTACAGTAAAAAGGAAATATATTAGAAAAATTGATTATTTTAATTTCTAGTTTCACCTATATAATCTGATTCGTCTTTTAAAACTATGATTTTTAATAATGATTTCATGATTTTTAAGTTTGTGTTTGGGTAGAATTAATGAGTTGAACGGAATCGAGACTTTGCTCGATTTCTGGCGATCGGAGCGAAGGGGAGAGTCGTGATTTTTGCTGGAGGTAGCGTGAAGGTCAGGGATCACAGGAAAAATGGTCTTTGATTTTTCAGATAACCGTGGCGGCGAGATGGTGGGAAGTAGGGTTTAAAACCCTGACTTGGTCGACGTTGGTTTCGATGCCAATGTGGCGTCATCATCGCATCAGACTTGATCGAAGGTGGGGGAAAAGCAGCATGGGACTCTAGCGAGAGTCTGGACGCGGTGGCAAGGTTATAGATGATCGCAGATGGGTGGAGCGAGATGTTTTGTTAGTAGGGTTTTCGTTTCAGGTATGGCTGTGATGTTCGAATTCGATTTGGATGGTGATACTGGGTTTTTGAGTAATGGGATCAATCGTGTGTATCAACGTTGATTTGCTGGTGGTAGCGGTGGCGATTGGAGTGATGGCGATCGCGTGTGCATGTGCTTAGGTTTCAGAGTTGTGTTTGGGTTTGGGTCTATGTTAAGAAGGGGAAGAAGGTTTTGACTCGGGTTGGACTCGAGGAAACATCTGGTTTGTGTGCGAGTAAAGATAAGAAGAGAGAGAGTCGGGGAGAATGAGGAGGAAGGCTCGGGTTGTTCCCGGGTTTTCAGAAATGTTTTGGCAAGTTTTTAAGGTAAGAATAAAACAAGTTTTAAAACAATTTTCTTAACCAATTCTTTAAATGATTAATGTTTTACTTAATATTTGGGTTAGATAAAAGTTGTATAATAATTTATTTTTAACTTGAATAAATAAGTTTCGAGTATTTTATTATATTTCTATTATTTAAATTAATTCTTAAGTTTAATGTAATTAAGTAAATAATTAAGGTAAATGGCTTAAACTATAATTAATTAAGGTCTTAAATAATTATAAAAGATAATTAATTACTTCTAATAATTAATTAAAATAAAATAAATGGCTTGTAATTAATGAATAACAATTAAGAACGGTTATAAGTAATTAATTTATTTTGTGTTTAATCAAATTAATTATAAATTGTGTGATAAATTAATCTTTCTTATGGGTAATTAAATTGTATTGAATGCTTAGATTGATTAATATCTCTAATCTGTTAATTTTTGATTTTCTGTGATGTGAAATACCTGAATTGAATTGTTGATTAATGTGAGATGTTGTAGTTATCCGTGATGAATTTCTATGAGGAATATGAACTTTTGGATTTTAATTAAATTGTTTACTTAAAACAATTTGGCTTTAAAAGATGGCGTTTGGATTTTGATGAGACCGGTATGGAATATCAAATTGTTATCCAAAAACCACATCGATCCAAATTAAGCGATAGATCGTGAAATCATAAGTGAAGATCAACAATGAAGATTTAGAATGCAAGGGCTATTTGTCTTTTAACTGCAAGGGTGATTCCAAAAGGAGATAGTGCATACAGTTCCGTTCGGACCCGAAACGGATTTGTATGGACGAATGCTATCAGACTATCATCAAATGGAGGACGATGAGCATTCCAAGATATATGTGCTACAAAGGTAATCTTAGCCTTAAGCCTCATCAGTCGGGAATGGCTAAAACAGGGGAGGTGCATAAGGCTAAGTGGGTAGCACCCAAGTATGACAAGATTTTCCCCTGTCTTGATGACCCTTTTCCGGATGTATGGGCGATTGTTGGCCATAACCGTGGGGTTGTCTTATTTGAACTATCCAGTAAGGGGTAGCTCCAGTCTTATGTCGTAGGGGATCAGGGAGGATCCTGAGTACTCTGATCCAGACCAGGTACTGTGACAGACAGTACCCTAGTAGCCCTACCATTGTACGGAATCCACTCTCCAATAAGTGACCTTGGACTTGATTGTATATCTATTATGCTGGAATTTAATGAATGTAACAATTTCGGCTATGCGAATAATTTATTTGAAAACCCTAGATACTATTATAATATAACTAGATTTTCTATCAAGTGTTTTGGTTATCGTAAGGGAAAAACTTGTCCATATTTATTTATGGAGAGTCTTACGAGATACCTTTGATTTCAAAAGATTTTCATGTTAAACAACTTAAACCGTTTACTCACACTAGACCCATGTCTGACCCATAGTTTATTTCTGTTTTGTTAAACTCTTGGATACTCAAATTTTTATGAGTAGCCAAGTGATCAGGTTTGCTTGACATATTTTGGAAAAGACTTGGAGCAGGAGACTTAGTGTATCTATATAATTATTCCACTGTATTAGTAACTCTATTTTGTAATTTGGGTTGTAATGAATAGGCAGGTCATCACGACTGTCTAATGTGATGTTTGTAAACTGAATGACTCTAATGTATGATACCACTGACTACTATAATATCTATGTGATGTAATATATATTTTTCCATTCCACTGTGAGATTCTGATGATTGTTTAGTTCTTTCTTTCTGTCTTTTCCTTTTCTACCTATTTCTTTCTAAATTACGATATGTCTTTCTATGGAATGAAAGGCGGGTCGTCATAATTTCCTATCACAGTAGGCTTGAAGTCTGACCTGCATTTTCTCTCTGTTTATTTTATGAAAACTGTCGCGTACTCAATTAAGTAAGATGAGAGGCAGGTAGCTTTTGGGGATAGCTCAGGATCATATTATTTTGGATCAGAGCCGGATGATGATATTCTATTATACACTTAGACGTATATTTTATAGTACACAAATTCCTGTATTTTTATACATGAGACATACATTATCAGATGTTATATTTGGTGCTCTGTATGTTTGGAGTCGATATATATTGATTGTTCCTACTTTTATCAATTGCTTCCGCATTGTTGTGCCTTATATTGTATGTCATGTTTAATTATGTATCTTTATATATCTTTATATATTATATATTATCATCTCATGTGAGATACTGTCGTTACACCATAGGTAAACTAACTTAGATTAATAATAAGACTTTAAATTAACCCAATGTAGCCTGTTTTGTGGATCCTGAGTTCCATCGCTGTCATTCAATGATGAAATTTTAGGTTGCCACGGACCATATTATTATAATTGGCATACGGTTAAAGATACATTATGGAGCTAGATTGGAAGAGCTGTTGGCTTATTGTTAGAGGTATGCTCGAAAAGGTATAATTAGAAATTGCGTAAGACATGAAACTCATTTGAACTGCTCAAATACTATTATGATAAGACTTCAGATTTTCATTTACTAGATATTTATGTTATGACTCCCTCCTCATCGCAACCCATAGGTTATAGGAAACGATGCTCATGATGAAGCATGAAAAAGTTAGTGAAGACCGGTGGTAGTATAGCTATTTATTTATGTTTATGGTTTATTTTTTCCTACCTTTTAGACTTGTTGATGTACCAATGTGAGCCTTTATGTTACGGATATTTAGAATGATTGTATACTTGAGATTTGGAAATTTTGAAATGAGTACTTACTTTATTATTATATTTTTATCCCTTGCACTGTGAGATTCTAAAAGCATAGATAGACAGCTCTGTATATTGTTTATTTGATCAATTTTACCAATGGACAACCAGCTCTAAAATGGATCTAAGGATTGATGGTCTTTTATTAGGTTGAAAATTAGGTTTGTTCCATATAGGGTTATTGCATTTGGTATGAGATCTTAAGTTATCTGATCTATGCGAGAGTACATATTTTCTATTTTTGAAAATATTTTTCAAAACCATAATATGTATATGAGTATACATATACGGATATGGGAACATACTAGGCAAATTTTCAATTATGCAAGTTTTAGTATCATAGGATGTAGGGATTAGCCCAAAATTTTAAACCTATAAATAATTAAAATGGATGAGAATATTAGTTCTAAAATTGAAAACCACCCAGCCTAAGAGATATTCATTGATTCGGGTATCCCATCATGGTTTCGACAATACCTAAGGCTCGTGAGGCAATTTCATGTTTCTCACCAAGATGCACTAGCGGCGGTAGTTTCTCCATCCATTGAATCGACACTATGACCACCAAACTTCCATGAACCATGTAAAGATTTTTCGAAATACGTAAGGACTAGTATTTTTGGAGGTGAAGATTTTATAGAAACCAAGGCATGGATTAATGAATGTGATCATGCATTCATGGAGCTAGGATGGGAAGACTTAGTCACAAGGAGGATAGCTGCATTATACCTAAAGGGAGAGGCATTGGATTGATAGATTATAGTCATTGAGGATAATTAAGAGGAAGGAATTACTTTGGCTGAATTTAGGTCTTACTTAGAGTCACGATTTATGTCCAAAGCCAAAGTAAGTCTACAACTAAAGAATTTGAACAAACCGAGGCTGGGCGACTCTACGGTGAGGGAGTACATAAATAAATTCGTGGAATCAACTAAGTTTGGAATGAGCCTGATTGAAACTCCCAACGTAGAAGGTGATAAAGCTTGTAAAATTCCTTTATTCTCTACTTAGGAAGCTACTTTTAACTCAAGTCTTGCAGGCACCACTTATGAGGCATTGTTTGAAATGGCCATACTTCAGACAGTTTGCGTAGAAGGAAACGAGAAAGTTGGACAGTCAGACAACCAAGGTGGTGCGAAGAATGGGGGATTTTGTGCTGACAAGAAAGCCAAGAGGAAGATCATGAAAGGGTGTGATATGCCGTAAATGTCAGAAGAAATGGCATGTCGCTAAGGACTATAAAGTGAGTATGATGAGAGAAGAGTTCAAGGGGAGGTGAAATGACTTCCATGAAGAAGGGCACTATAAGAACTAGTGCCCAACTAGAAAGGAGGCACAAGGTGGGCAATATTATGCGACAGAGGTCGTACCTGTCCCCTAGAGACCTCCTCCCATGGACAAATGAAAAGATGTGATGGAAGGTACAAATATCATTTCCAAAAATAATATTCGTACCTTATTTGATTCAAGATCATCACATTCATTCATGGATAGAAATGTAATTGACTATTTTGGATTAAAAACCCAGTTTGTGACTATCCCTATAGTCATGTCAAATACCACTAGGGGTTCGACAGATCTTTCTATGATTTGCAAAGACTTAGTGGTAGATATATGTAATGTTGACTTTATATCTAACACATATGCTTTGGCTTTTGAGGGGTATATACTTATCTTAAGGATGGATTGGTTGTCACTATGAGGCTGTTTTAGATCGTGATAGGAGGATTGTATGGTCGAGGAGTTGTAGGGGGTGTGCAGCACCCCATAATGTTATGAAACTTAGTTCAAAAGAAAATAACTAATAAATAATTACATTAAAAATAGAATTTATACAAACCTCATATTTTGGCTACAAAACTTGCACCATTGAATTCAAGGTGATTTTCTAATCAATTTTCATATATAAACTTTTTCGATTGGAGTTCAAACAAAAAAATTATTAACGTTCTGAATTTTAGAGTCAAAAATAATTATACAAGTGATTAAGAAAACAAATGATAATTAACCAATGTTGATTACAAATTATTAAGTTTGACAGTAGCTTAGACATTAAGTATTGGTTAGCAGGAAAGAAATGTTAATGATCATTTAAATATATAATCAAATTAACCAAATCAATCAATACATAGAAATTCATAATTTACAACTATACGATCGACATAGAAAACACTACGGTCGACCGGTAGCGGTCAACCGTGGACGGCAAGTAGTCGACCATGGGTATTGAAAATTCGAGAACAAACAGTGGCCTAAACGGCCCGGATTTTGAATAGTTCAATTAAGCATCTTTTATAAATTGAACCCCTATAAATATAGACGAAGCCTCCACTCCAAAATTTATATTTTTCTAATGGATGCGGAAGCTCTGCCATTTACTCTTCTCCTCCAAATTTCTATACACTTAGGTATAGTTTTGGTTTATGTACAATTGGATAACTACAAAAGATGATAGAAAAAATGGAATAAAGTGAAATCAAATCGGTAAAGCCCAGGTAAACAGTAAACCCGGATTTAATTTATAAATTTATCCAAATCTCTCTTCTAATAAAGATTTCTTGAAGATCTATATATGCCCACAACATATATTAGATATGATGGGAAAAATGAGTCAAATTGGAATAATAGGGATTGGATCTAGGGATTTGGAGTGTTAAAAAGAGGTGAGTGGGAAAATTACATGTTTGGTAATAAGATTTGATTTATATCGTTGTGATGTACTTCAATTATGCATTTTTATGATCGATTTGGATATTTACTTGTAATTTCATAATGATTAGATACAAATCTCAGTTTAGATAATTTATTATATATGTATTAATATGAGTGATAAATAATGAGGATAATAAATTATATACGCATAATGATTATGGAATATATTTAATGAAATTGGTTATGTAAAAGTTTTGATTTGGCTATTATTGGGATTGACTGTAATTTGGTTAGGATTGACATATTCTAATTCATTGCAATGAAATGGGGTAATAATATAAGTCTCTATGAAGCATCCAAGTTACAAATAAAGGTGTATTGTTTGAAATAACAAGGATTGAAATGTAAATAAAGAGATGTGCAAAATAAGGGGAAATCTCATATTTTGTACTATCTATTTCAATAAAAAATAAAACATAATTCCTTGTAATTTCACACAAAACACAAATCTTATTTTAAGTAATTCATAGAGAATTATAGTGTGAACAATTCCCTTAAGGGGGAAAGTAGTTCCGACACAATAAAGTATAATGCCCTTAAGCATAATAAAATGTGAAGTAAATAGGAATAAGAACAATAAGTTAAAAAGGGAATTTACATCACCAAATTGAACAAAAATAAATGGAAAGTAGAACTATATAAGATTCATTAAACACTATTGAAACCAAAGTCAATAAATAAGAAATGAATAACAAATGGTAGTAAATAGGTAAAGATACTTAAATGAAAGCAGTTAATGACCTTAACGAAATAGGATGTAAACACATGGAAAAGTGAAGAAATAATGTCAATAGTGAATGGTAGAGGCAAAATAATTAAACAAGAATGAATGAAGAATGCATTTATGGTGAAGGTGAATAACATAAGTATGTAAATAACTTGAATGGATAAGAATGCATAAGCAATTAGAACATTTTAGAATGCAAGGTTGGTAGTGTTACATAATAGACGTCCGCCTACCAAAAGGGGCTACCAGCAATTGTGCATACATTATATTGATGTAGGACATATCCAACTAGCACCTGTAGAGAGTATACACTTGTATATAGATGAAGCAATACCCTCAATAGATAGATGAGTCTACATCAAAAATGAAAAAGGAGGGGGCATTTCTTTGATTGTGTTTGGCAATTAAAATGAGATGGTGACCAGCTTAATGCTATGTAAGCGGGTGCAGGGACCACATCAACAGTACGAGCTACATGGATTTGGTGCATCACTACTACAGAGCTGTCAATGGGAGGACAAGGTTACACCTAACGGGATACACCTCCTACTAGGGTAGGCTAGATTGGTTAATGCACGGCTATAGTGTTTTGCTAAGTTGTTGTTAGGGCATGGCTAATTAACCCGTAACAGAATTCTTTTCAAAATGAATAGGGTAGTCCGTGGAGATGTGTCAATAAAAGGAAGCAGATAAGTTAGTAAATCCCCAAAGCAAAGTGAGAAAGAAAAGGCTAAATTATAATGACACCGTTAATATGCACTAATAGGTGGTTCCACTTTGTATGCGGACAATTATCGTAGACATTGATGATGATGCCCGGTAATGAAGAATTATAGATACTAGTACTGGTAGTATCTTGGTCAAACAGAGACTATGGTACTTATATATATGTATGGGTACATATAGCCTACTATGAGCATACAGGATGTATCATATGCGAATGTGGAGTCGAGACGACTAAACTAAAAGAAATGAAAAGACATAACATATAATAGAAGAAAATCAACATAAACTAGTGTTACGTATGAAGTGTATAATTTTTCAGGTCACCAGAGCGTTGTTTTTATCCCCTTCTTATTACAATCGACATGATGGTTTAGACGAACATGTACTGCTACAATGCGGGAACAATGAAAGGTCTTGTTCCCTATCCATGCTCGAAATTGGCAAAGACTCTAAACATTGGAAATGTCAAATCTTGGTCAGTGATTATGTGCTATTATGCTTTACTATTCCACTGTAAGCCATATCGTTAGTGCTCTGATATGCATTCATTTGTTTATTTGTAGGATACCAACCTAACGATATGTACTTTGGTGGACTTGGGTTTCCAATTTAGTGAAAATTCAAGCGCACTAGGGTGCGAGTTGTTACATTTGGTATTAGAGCAAGGTTTGTCAAACTTGAAAATTAGGAACGATTGTGTAAATTTTTTATATTTTGTCTATATATACAATTATATTATATGCCAAATCCTAAAGTTCTAACTATAGAGTAATTGCAACCATACACTGAAAAAATGCATAGGTCGATTATGAGTCGGAATAATGGATGAGGTTGAAGAGATATACCTATCCTGAATACCCCACCGAAAATAGGTATTATAGAAAGGCATTGACTTAAACGAATGTGAGTATAGCATATGGAAGGTCCTTAAAGCTGGATAGTACATGACTCCCTGTTGCACTCCAGATAGCCCAATGATTGTAAATCCTCGTATAATGCCGACTGATAATGTACAAAAGGTCCAAATAAGGGAAAAAGTACGAATTTTTATGTTATAAATATTCTAAAGTAGTAGAGTTTTCAAAGGAATATGTGAAGTAGTCACTCCAAGATGATAGCCGAATTTTAATATTTGGAAAAGAAATAAGTCCGAAAGTAAGTAGAAAAGAACAAAAGTCCAATAGAATGGACAAATAAAAATTCACTCTAAGTCCGACCCCATTTAAAAGGATTTAATATAAAATTTGAAATGATTTTGGTGTAAGAGTTTGAAGAAATATATATATAATTTACTTGAAATGCTTTCCAAAGGAATCATGTGAAGATAGAAAATCCTATTTTTGTAAAGTAAGTAAATATTTAATTTTCGAAAAAATGTAAATAACTTTGTTATATTAACTAAAAGTTTTAGCAGAAAATTTAAAACTTGTTAGACTGAAAATAAATGTAAATGGGTTTTAATAAAAGGATAAATCTTTTGAAAACACAATAGTGCATATATAGCTCGTTGATTGTCTAAGACGAATATATTTTTTGAGTTGAAAAAGAAAAATTCTTTTTAGAGTGGGCAATAAGAAATGGTATTTGTTTGAAATGGGGTAAAAGAATAGGAAAGAAGATTTGAACCCAAAAATAAAGTAGCAGGCTAATGCATTACAACAATCCGACATAACGGACAATTAATTGGGAGAAAAACAATTGGAATTAGAGAAGTTTAGGTGGTGGAAGGTTGGGTTGTTGTAACTACTTTAATTTTTATTATTCGATTTTGAATATTTAAATGGTTTTAAATATTTAATTTGAATTATAAATTGAGTTTGAATATGAAAATTTTGGTTTATTTATAAAATAAATTCAGAATTTAAATATAGCAATTTATTGGATAATTAAATTATTGAAGCTTATTGGTTAAATTATTGCATCTTGAATTTTAAGCCCAATAAAAATTGTTTAAAGGCTTATAAAATTTACATTTATAATAATGAAGATAATAAAAGTTTTAAAATTGAATTTAAAAGTAATCTATTCAGTTCTAAAAATAGTTTGTTCAAATTGACATTTAAAAATAGTCATCCGGGACACAGTCTTGAAATTTGACGAAACCAGTTCCATTAGATCCGTAATAGTGCATTATTATTGAGTTTCAAATTTTGTTGTGTCTGTAGTTATCGTTGGGCCGTACAGTATAGAAATGGCTAGAATCAATATCGAAAATTCAATATATAATTAGGTCCAAAAGACTATCTTCTCCATACGATCAAATTATGACTCGAAACCATTTCCATTGCATTTGGAATAGGGGTATAACATTATGAATGCCTAGTGGCATGCCTCGATAGGAGACCTGAATTTCATTGTATATAATACAGGATATTTTGAAATTTAATAATATGGGAAAACGAGGTGGTCAACCGTTATCTCAAACCATCTATACTGGTCAACCTTGTACTTTATCTTCCTAGTCACGCCTCTATCATTTGCAATTTAAATCAGAT
The DNA here is from genome assembly GCA_030765085.1 of Allium cepa. Classification (NCBI taxonomy): domain Eukaryota; kingdom Viridiplantae; phylum Streptophyta; class Magnoliopsida; order Asparagales; family Amaryllidaceae; genus Allium; species Allium cepa. The sequence goes on along the minus strand of CM060934.1, from coordinate 636,526,751 downwards.
CTCCACTTATCTCTTTTGGGAATTTAGGAAAACATATCAGTTAAAAAGGGAGAAAGAACAAGACTTAGTCGCGATGGCCTATCGACTTGAAATCGCAATCGAGCTAGGCAGAAAGGAAGATCATGCATTCAACAACTGGAGGTAAGAGCACGAGCACAGGGCTGAGGGAAAGGCTGCGACTCCCCTTGGGGGCGCAGTGAATAGCGGCAGCAGGAGGTCGTTGGAGTGACATGAGGGGAGGTTAGGGTTGTGGGTAGACGCGAAATCGTGATCACGAGACGAGGAAGAGGTCGAGGAGGGAGGCGGATGTTTTGTTGTGCTCGATAGTGAGTAGAGGAGGATAGTGGCCAGGTGAAGTCACGAGATTGCGATCGCAAGGTCGATGGATGCAACCAGGTAGAGTCGAGTTGGCATTCACGTTGGGATGTGTGTTTTAGGAAGAACCGTGAAGGTATAACATGATTTATTTTAATTAATTTTAATTAGAAAATAATTGTTATTAACTATAATTAAAATTGGAATCAATAACTTATATAGTTCATAATTTTCTTACGAGGTCTAAAAAATCGTGAATAAACCAGTCGGGTTTGGATCGAATAGCAAAATAAAAGTCAAGGTGAGAATTTCTCACTCTTTTTGATTTCCACATTTAAAATTTAAATGTTTAAATTAATTGATGATGGATTGAATTGATAAATTTATAATAATCTATTGGAGGACTATATACAAATATATATATATATATATATATTAGAGTATATTAGTAATTGGAGTGATATTCCCGCGTATTATAGCGGATGAGACCCTATGAGCCCCACATAAGAGTGGATGACTCTATATACCGCGATATACCCCACGAAGTAGGATTGATATTTTTATTATTGTTTAACATCTGTGGATGCAGGGAAAAAATAGGATGGAGGGATCCAAATGGATTCCTCAAATATATTAGTATTTTCATATATATATATATATATATATATATATAATACTAAACTATTGTGTGCTGTATTTTTTTTTAAATATAGCAGCATGGTGATTAACCTGGCTATATTAAATACCAAAAATAATTATTCGAATTTATTTTAAAAGAATTAAAAGGGGATTTTTAGCATAAAAATTTGTATATCGGAATGGATTATCTAAAGATACTGATTTGAACAAGCAATAATGGAGTTTTGATTGTATTAAATAATGTGTAAAAATTATTTTTAATAGAAATTTTAAAATGAATTATATAAGGAATTTTTAAAGACTGGACTTTAAAGTGATATTCGGGAAATATAGAAAGAAGTTGAAATCGATATTAAAAATAGATTGGTGAAAATAAATGGAATTTATAAGAAATTGAATTTATAAAATGGAATTTATAAGTGGGATAATTTTTAGTGAAACTCAAAGGAGTTACAAAAAAAGATTATAAGCAAAGTTTATAAGTAAAGGAAAGTTATATCGGATGATAAATTGGAATATAAATTTACGGGTAGAGATTATACTTGAATATGAAAATAAGGTGAGAAAAATATAGTGGATACGATTTTTAATGAGCAGATGGTTAAGGAGACTGGAATGAGAGGGATGTGATGGGATTAGAGAGGGGTTATAAATTGAAAATTTGATTATCCAGATTTGAAAATATATTTTATCAATAAATTAAGTTTTAATTTTTAAAAGGAAAAATTTATTTATTAAACTATGAAATTTAAATTCGGTTAGTATTTAAATACTTCAAAAGTTGAATTTTCAAATACTTAGTATTTGTTTAATAAATCTCTGATTTTTAAACCTGCTTTGAAAAGTGATGTATAAAGAGTATTTCAATATTTTAAATAATTATTCAATATGTCTTTAAAACAAACTATCATTATTTTCCTTTAAAAACTTATTTTCATATATATATATATATATATATATATATAGTTTTGAAAAGTTTTAAATTTATTTACAAAACTTCTCGGAAATCCTTAAAATAGAATTTGGGAAAAAGTTAGAAAATTTTCGAAGTAGTTAAGTAAAAGTGAACTTCGAAAAAATGAAATAGAATTCATAAAGAAGTACAAAGGGAAATTGAAATTATAAGCGAGTATAATTGTCTTTGGGAATATTAAAGGGAGTTAAATAAAGAATTCCGAAATTTATAGATTTGATTATAAACTAGTCAAGGAATTTACAAATAAAATTGTAAATGATTTTTGAGAATTATGAAGTAGAAAATAGATGGAATACTTCCTATGTGTGAATATAAAATGAAAATGGGAGAATATTCTAAGTATTGAAAAAGGGTGGAAATATTTCGTTGAAGGTATTAGGATTTGGAAACTATTTTCAAATGTTGAAGTACTGGAAAAATATATCTTACAAAAATATTTTGAAAATAATTTTGGAAAATTTATAATAAGACCTGATGGTTGCTTATGGATGTATATACATAGTTAAATAATCGACCATCAATTTTGGCCAATTTCGTTAATAGTTCCAAAGAGACAGGGATCAGATTTAATTATCCGAAAACCACTTCGATCCAGTTTGAACGTTACGAATGAATACCATGAAGATGATGAAGGCAGCGATTCAGTTTGTCCAGACCCAAGACAACTTGTATGGACGAATTCTATTATAACATATTCATTGGAGGATGATGAGCATTCTAAGTAGAATTTTTTTCTTGAAAGGTAACACTTAGCCTCGAGCCTCATCAACCGGGAATGACTAAAATAGGGGAGATGCAGTAAGGCTAAGTGGGTCGCACCCAATTAGGGGATATTATCACCTTTCTAGATGTCCTCAGAAACCTATATAAATTATGGATATGGTTGTGCATGAAAGAAGGAGCGCTCGATGGTAAGGTGGGGAACACCGGGGGTAATAACATATTCGGTCTATCCAGGTTAGGGGTAGGCTGGTCTTATGTAGTAGGTGATCCCAGTGGTCCTTGGTACAATTTTCTAGAGGTGTACTATACGGTTTTGATTGTGCTCAACTATGTTGGAATGTGAGATGTAAGATTTCAACTATTATTCTATTTACTTTCTATAGACATTATTATAATATCAGATGATTTTGATAAAAATCGCTTTGGTTACTGTAAGGTAAAAACCCGTCGTGTTTATGTATGACGCGGTCTTACGAGATACCTTTATTTTCAAAGGACATTGAAAAAGTTAATAATTCAAATTGAGTGTGTTTTCTCGCATTGATTTTCCAAACTGACTAGGGTGTTATTTTATTAATGCTTGGGTCAGACCGTGTATTACAGATTCAGAATAGGATGCTTGGAGCTCAGGAGACAAGCTCGATGACAGAGTCGTATTCCCATATTTGTTTTATATTTCTGCTATGTAAACTATGCATGTGAGGACATGTTATTAAACTATCTAGATTGATTGTTGTCCATTGTACTCCGACAATGGTATGTAGAGTAACAATACATTTTTTGTATTTAAAATCTGTTATTATATATTATATTTGTTTCACTACGATTGTGAGTTTCTGTGTTGTTGTTTCTATTTCTTCTTCTATATTTTCCTCTTCACCCTAAAGATTCGTACTTTACATTAAATTTGAATCGAACTGTTGTGAATTATGGTCGATTCACGGGGAATGGATTTACGGGCCTTTATAGTTGTAATAACATTCTAAAATATAAATTAAAAAAATGTTAGAGATTATATTAAAAATAATGTTAGTAATCTAATTAGAAGCAACGTAAGAAATTAAAGAAAAAATAAAGGAAAATGGACATTTTCCATTGTTGTGCACATTTAAGGTAAGTATATTTAAAAGTCTCCCTCACATGATATTAACTCCAACCAGTATTGGAAGTGGAGATAGTAGGTGAGGGTTGTTCTTGACTACTCCAGTTTCTTTATCCTTTAAAATTACAAAAGATGTTTTAGAAATATTGTAATGTGCATTTTTGAAAACAAATGGTTTGGTATAACAATTGAGTTTTTTAAAAGAAAAAATTAATAAACGATTTGAGTAAAAAAATTAATTTTTAAGAAGTAAAAGTTGAAAACAGTCTTTAAGGGAAAAGAACTTTTTTAAATTTATAGTTTTCGAAGTTAAGATACTAAGTTATTTTTGAATTTAATAAAAAAAATTAAGGTTGTACTTTTAAAGGTAAGATTTTTGGAATTTAATACTTCAAAATTTTTAAATTTTAATTTTAGAAGAAAATTTACAAAGACCGAACCAAATTTTAATATAGAGTAGATAGAAATGATTACCTAGGTAAGATAGGAAAAAAGGTAAGGCTATGAAGAAGATAGCGATGAAAACTCATAGGGTAACAATAAGAAATCCTCATAGAGGGAAAGGAATATTGGTGAGAACCTAGGAATATTTTGTAAGACATGTGTGCAAGGCATAAGACACCGCAAGACAATGATAAATGGTATTAAAGTACACCTCTACGAGTATTAGGGTATGCTCATATTAAGGTTTAAGGATAAAGAAAGTAAATACTAAGATTTGAATTCAAAGAAGATGGTAAGAGAGGGTAACAAGATGGAAAACACACATAGAGGACACTAGTTGGTGTGAGAAACGCGGAATACGGATCTTAAGGCTAGGATTAACACTAGAGGGGGGGTGAATAGTGTTTTAAGGAATTACTTAATCTTTTTGAGTTTTTGTAAATTTGAACACAAATGTATGCAATATTCAGACACAAATATGATCACATAAACAAACACAGATGCAGAAATAAAGTAAAAGCAATAAAGGAAAGAACACACCGGATTTTATACTGGTTCATAGTTACCCTACAATTACAACCCTCGGTTTCAAGGCCATGAGGTACACCACTCCAGATTCACAATCCTCTGGTAGAGATACTTGATTTCATGGGCAACAAGTTCACCTAATTGATTTCCAAGGCTACAACCACACCTTTTCTCACTTGATTGATTTCACAGACTACAATCATGCCTTTTCTCGCTTAGTTTATTACAAAGAAGCCTATAACTCTGAATACCACTAAGATCTTGTTGAGATAGTGATAGAGAATCAAACCAGAGATGAACTAGTCAGATTCAATGTTGATTTCGGCAGAGCAATGGTAAAAATGTGCATAAAGAAATGTTGAAGAAGAAGAGGAGTGAAATCAGAGAATATATGAGTACAAATTCGTTCAAAACTACCCCTATTTATAGTAGAACAACAACCATGTCCATTCGTGAGAGGATATGACGAATAGACACTTCCTTTGAAATTCAAATTTTTGAAATAAACTGCTACCATGTCGACAAGGGGTACTTGAGGATGTCGACATGCCTAAGGTATTTTTGGTAATTTGCTTTTCTTTGAAAATAGCTACTATCTTGTATTAAAACTATTTTAAACTTTATAAATATCCTTATTTATAGTCAAAATACGTAAGTAAATATAGAGAATAATATTTTGATACATATATAAAAATTTAATATAATTTTATATTTAAATCTAAGTAAAATATTAAAAGTTAAATATATTATTGTTAAAAGATAGTTTAAAACCAAGGATAATCTGATTTTGAAATAAAGATTATTTTGAGACTAAAAATATTTAAAACCAGGATGGATATTTTTGATTCTTTTAACGGAAGGTCTTGAAATCATTTTGAAAACAAGATATAATTTTGTAAAAATACGTTTGAATAAAAGTTGGTGGATACAAAACAATATTCCACTTGATTTTTCATAGGTTTCATCCTACTTAGGGTTCCATCCCTTTACAGGCTCGAAGTGGATTCCATTCCACGAATAAATTGGATTTTAAGATGCCAGTGCTTTTCTAGGAGTTTTAACAAAATTCCTAATTAAATTACTTAATATTGAAATCTTGAACTCTTGATAAGCTTGATACTCATAAGTCTTCAATCTTGATATCCTGAATCTCTATACTGTACAGTCTTCATTCTTGGTACCTGCATGGTTAAATCATGCATATACATATAATCCAAACTATAATGTAAGTATTTATATTTTATAATCTTATTCTAAGGTTGTTGTCATCAAAACCATCATCTCAAGGACTAACAGTCTCCCTCTTTTTGATGAAGACAATCTTTATTTATGGAATATTACTTCTATCCTAATAACTCTCCCATAATCTATGCCTAACTATCATATTTTATACTTCTCCCCCTTATTCTTGTACTGAAATACCTGCATTAATATTATATTCAATGGAGTATATAATAGATAGATTAAGATATAATTATACTGATAACTAATCAAAGATTATATAAATATTAATGTGTTTTTATACATGTTTTACACACCAAACATCAATCCATACCAAATATCAATCCATACCAAACTAAATCAAAACAAATCAAATCAATCCAAGCAATCAACTAAAAGAAATCAAATAAAATCAAACATCACGAGGAACTTCCACCCATCCTTCTTCTCCAAATATAGGGTCTGCTTTAATGGCGTCTCAATTTTCATTATCATTGGTGAGAGAGACAGGAGGATGTGCTTCATTATCATCTTTGTGCAGGGAGGAAATCATCCATCGTATCGCATCGAAATTCTTTTCTTGCTCCTTGATCATCTGCATTTGACTCAACTCTAAGTGTCGTTGGTTACGAAGAATGAAAAAGGGAATATTCTTGAAAGAATTAAGGGTTTCTTCAAGATTCTCGGTTAAATTATGAATTGGATTGGCCATTTTTGAGTTTGTGAGAAGAAATGTAGATAAAGTAGATAAGAAATGATTTAGAGTGATGAATTCTGGAAGAAATAGGTATTTATAGGTGTTGAAATTCATTTGAAATGAATAGACATAAGGTAGTTATTCAAATTTCAAATTTAAAATGAAAAGTCATTTCTGACCAGTACATGTCGACATGGTCGGGGGGGGGGGGGGGGTCGTCGACATGGTTCATTGAATTTTGATGACTTATTTTGATTTACTGAATAATTGTGTATACATATATATTTATATAATATACTAACATTTAATCTGGAGATAAGATAAGCTAGATAACAGAAAAGTAATTCAATTTCATTTCATAATAGAACGATACAATGATTAAACATTAAGAACTACACGAACATTCAAATCAAAACAACTTAAAACAAATACAACAAGACATGAAAAGGTAGAACTAGTTAGAGGATGAATTAAGATGAAGATAATCAAACTTCTTGCCGACTTTGGAGAAAAACTTGTTCATCGATGACATTTTATCCAATTTCGTACTAACGGACAGTTTAAGAATCCGTTGATTCTCGACAATAGTCTTTTGATTTTTGAGTAATGTTTTGTTGGTTAGATTAGGAGGACAGTCAATGCTTTCCAAAGAGGTTTCACCTTCTTCTTCTTCTATTTCCATTTCATCCTCTTCTTCTTCCTCCTCTTCCTCCTCTTCCATCTCCTCATGAGCCATATGCTTTTCGTTTTCGGAAAGAGTCTCATAAGGTTGAAAAACAAATGGAATTTTCATAAGATAAATATTTTGAGTGATTAAAAACCTTTCTTGAAACAAATTCTTCTCCTTGAAATCTATTCCAAATAGTTAAAAATCCGAGTGAGATAGATTCCATGATACAAAGTGTTTTCTCTCATTTCAAGATTTTTAGGACGAAATTCATCCAAAATAACTTGCGCCCAATTAATATCATAATTTTCAAAAATAGCAAAAAGTGCTTTGCAAACTTTTGAAGTTGGATTGTTAAAATTCGCGATCTTGCAGTCAAAGTATGTTGTAAAAGAAGATTAACAATTCTTTCTTTTGGTCGAAAGTTTCGATTCTTGAATTCAAAATTATCATTTCCTTCGAAAATGTGATGAAATGTCTCACGATCATTTTCATCGATATTGAAACTAGAAAGATCCATTCCCTTGCTTTTGCAATTGAGAATGGCACCCAAAAGATCACAATTTAAAACGATTCTAGTGCCTTTGACACTACTCCAAATTTCGTCATCATTTCCATTATAAAATCAGCGGTTAAGATTTGCATGGAAAATTTTAACAAGACTTGGATAAAAACATAATCATTTTGAGAAGCATCAACAAGACTAAGAACCTGGTTACTTACAAAAAGGGAATCGATTTCATAAGTAGAACTTCGGATGCTTTTATAGCCTTCGGATCATTGTAGAGTTGCTCTTATAGCTTTTTGGAAATTCTCATTGTGGAAGGGTTGCTTGAAGAAGCCATTAGAGTGGAGAGCTTGAAGTTTTGAGATAATAGTTTGAATTTGAAAATGAGAGTGAAATTTGTGATAAGAGATAGTGAATAAATAGATTCTCAAAGGACATATTCTCTGGTCAAAAGGTGGCTTTTCAAAGAATTGAACGAAGTGAAAAGATGGAGGGAAATTCAATATTTGAATTCAATTTTGAATTTCAAATTTCTATACCCATGTCGACATCATGGTGGGGACGAAGTCGACATGTGTCTTTGAATTTCCTTGATTTTTTTTCTTAAGTATTCTAATATATATATATATATATATATATTTATTATTTTTAATGTCTATATATATCTGGAATATTACTAGAATTATAGTATATTCCATAAAATATTACGATACTATTAAAAATAAAAATAGAAATAATAATAATAATAATAATAATAATAATAATAATAATTAAATAATAAAATAAAAGTAAAAAAATAAAAATTTAAATTCAAACAACACACCAATTCAAAATCAATCGATCTAGCATCCAATTGTAAGCATGCAATTTCAACCAATTGTATTGTAAATGTATATCTTTTTCTGAGTCCGTTTCTCTGAATTTGTCGGAGTCGTGAACTGCCATGAAAAACATATTTGAATCATCTGTCTTTTAATCATTATCTCTTAAGGACGAGTCTGAGTCATCTAAAGTAGCAGTAAATGCACGTTTTCGTTTCTTTACGGAATCATTGTTTATAGGAAGAATTTGCCCATCTGGATACGGACAGTCTCTTTTGATATGGCTTGGTTCATCATAGTTGAAACATTTGATATTGTTCGGCACTCCATTCTGATTTCTAGAGTTCTTATAGTTGTTTCTCTTGAGATTGTTCATCTTTCTGTATTTTAGGAATTTCCGAAAATTCTTGGTCATAAGAGCTATCACTTCATCATTATCGCTGTTTGAGTCTGATCCATCGGTCAATGCATTAAACGCCATTGATTTCTTTCCAGATGCTTTGCTTTCACTTCTCTCAATCATTTGGACTACAAACGACATTAGATTTCCAATTAATTCTTCTATCTTTAAGGTACTGATGTCATTTGCCTCTCCAATCGCAAATATCTTTTGATCCCATTCTAGAGTAAGAGTGTAACGACCCGGAATTTTTGGGCAATAACAATTTAATAATCTGTGTTAATAATTTAGCTGGTTTGATAATGTTCTTTATAATTTTAATTTAAATTGATAAATTTATTCTTTTTATGGTTAATAAATATTTAATCTTTTAAAGGTTAATAAATATTTAATCTGTTAATAGCAGTCAATATCTTTCTGACAATTTAAATTTGATAAGAACTAATTAAATTCTTATTCTGTTTATAATATATACATTGATATATATTGTGAATAGAAGAGTTTTTGTTTTAAATTAAAGATTAATTTTCAAATTGTAGTATATATGTATGCATATGTTATATTTTGAGTTGTTTTGAAATTTAATTTATTCTATTAATAATTGATATATGAATGAATTGTAATTTAAAAGCTTTGTTTTAAAATTATTATTTTTCAAAAGTTAATCTAAGATATATTGAAATTTGTTTTCAAACAATAAGATAATTGTTGTTTTAAATTATGATAGTTAAAAAGGATTTAATTTAAGTTTTGTTTTGTTTTCTTTTATAATGCTTAAATTTTAAAATGGTTATAAATATATAAAGTTTTAAATAAAATCTTTTTAAAATAATTTTTTTAAATTTAGAATAATTTGTAAACATAAGTAGTATGTAAATAAATTACAAAATTCACATTTGACATAAATATAAAATATAATTATCTTTGTAATAAGGTTTTTAAAACAATTATGAAAGAGTTTAACACATGTATAGCTATTAGACAAATTAAATGACATTTGTTCAATTTTATAACAAGTGGCATTCATCTTTCATATATTTGAAATTTACAACATAAAAGAAAATAGTTTCTTATTTTTCATTTTTTTTTCAAATCTTTCTTTCCTCCTCTCAAATTATGGAAATTCAGTAAAAAAAAAAAAAAAAAAAAAACCCGGAAATCCAAATCTGAGATTAGAAAGTCAAAAGCAAAATCTGCAAATTTAAACCTGCATATGAAAATCAAGTTCAACCTGCAAGTTTAAGCAACAAATTAAATATGCATGCAAAAGAATTATCAACCTGCAAACCAAAAGATGTTCAACTCAGCAATTTCATCAGCAAGCAATTGAAGTTTTTCTACAAATTTTAAGATTCAAACCTGGAAATACTGCTCTGTTCTGTGCTCTGCATAAAATAGAGGTGAGTAAATTTTATTTTAAAAACAGTTTTAAATTAAATCTGAGATTGAATGATGTTGCACGAAAATTGCTTGATAATGAATATTTGTTCATATGAATGCCTGCTTTGTTTAGAATGTCTGAAACATTAAAATAGGTTCTGTTGTTACAGTTTTTTTTTTCTGTTTTTCCTCTGAAATTCAATATCTCCTTCTTTATTCATTTATAATATGTAATTTGCAAACAATAAATGATTTAGATCATGTAACTTCACTATTAAAATCATTCCAGATGTTTAAATAGATATTCATATTGAAATCTGTAAAATAACAGTGCAAACTAAGTTTTTGTTAAAAATCAACTATTTTAATTTTCAATTTGAAGTACATGCATGTAATCTTAATAGTAGACCATGAATTTTGATATGAAATTTGTGATTTTTAGTTGAGTCATTAGTGAGAATTTGGGGTTTGTTTGTAAATTGGGTTTTTGTAAATTGCCGAGAAACGACTTGATGATTTTAGCTAGGATTTGGTTTGAAGCAAGTATATGAGTGGAGGATCTAAGGAAAAATGTGAAAGCATTTTTCGATTGAGTGAATCATTGGGATTTGAAGGAAGTAGGGTCTGGTATGTTTTTGTTTTCGGGTTGTTTGTAGAGGCTGCTGTGTATTGGATTGATGATCAAGTGTGATCGCGAGGAGGGGGATAGTGACGTGGTGTTGTAGTGATGCTCTAGAGGAGTTTCTGGAGATGACAGAGGCGAGTTCGTCAACGGCAAGGGGATTTTCGCGTTCGAGTTTTTGCTGTAGCTTTGAGGCGTATGTTCGAATTTTGATTCGAGCAAAAATTCGTGGATCTGGGTTCACATTCGCACTCGCGAATGGATTTAGAATTAGGGTGGGTCGTCGCGGTGGTCAGCGGAGGCCGGAAGTGGAGGTGCATGTGCACTGTGCCTTTGTGCACAGTTGGGGCTGGTGAGTGATGTTTTGGAGAAGACGAGATTGTCTCGGGGTAGCTCTCGTGTTATTCACGAGGACGACTCGAAGAGGATGAAGCTGGGTTTTGTCTTCGAAGCAGGCTCGGTTGTTGATTGATTTACTCGAGTCATTTAGGTGATTGACTCGTGTGAATTTGTTGTGGGTTTTGGGTTACAGTATAAGTTACTGAGTAACTTATGTTTGAATATAGGAAGGTAAGTATCATGTTATAAACAAGTTTTATAAGAGAACCAATATACGATGTTAAAATTTGTTATTTTCAAATAAATGTAAAGCAAACCTTTAAAAGTGATAATTGAATTTATTTCAAGTTTAAAAATATTGAAAATGCTTGTTTGAAAATAATTATCTTAATAAAGCTTTAAAATTCCAAATTTGAAAGAGAAATTTGAATTTAATTATTAAATCAAAGTTTTAAGTCAAAGTTTAAAGCAATGTTTTAATAACAAATTTTCAATTTATATTGAAAATAAATTAGTTTAAAACTTGATAATTTTAAGTGATTTAAAATTTTGGAAATGATTTGAAAATACTTTTTCTCAAAGAAAGACTATTATTATGATTTTGTAAATCAAGTTTAATAATGCATCTTTGGATTAATAAGATTTAAATAATTCAAATAATTTATTTATAGAAATAAATAAGGTAAAATTATTTGAATAATTAACTTAAGAATACTTATTTGTTAATAAGTTATGTTTGATTAAGATTTATTATTTTCTTAATTTATTAAAGATTTTTCTTTAATATTAGATGTTAATTAATTAATTGTTTAATTAATTTTAAATAATTAGTTAATTACTTATTTAATTTTAAATAATCACTCAATTAAGAATTAATTAAGTGTAATTACTTAATAAAGTAATTAATGGTTAATAATTGTATGTAATTAAGAAGGTAATTACTATTGGAAGTAATTAGAGAAAATTACTCTTGAGAGTAATTAAGTAGAAGTGATTAATGGATAATCACATAATGTTATTAATTAATAAATTAATTAATAATAATTAATTTGAAGTTAATTGGTTATGGAATAATAATTAATTAAAGAATTAAGAATTATTTAATGATGTGATTAATTATTTGTTAAATAATTAATTAAGAGATTAATTAAGGTTTATTGATGAATGTAATTAGAGATAATTACTTATGTAAATAATTAAGAATTAATTAATTAATTATTTAGTTAATTAATCAATGTGATTAATTAATTAATAAATGAGATTAATCTAAGATTAATTACCAAGAGTAATTGATTAAATTGTAATTAATTAATAAAGTAATTAATTAAGGATTTATTTATTAATTTAATTGTAAATAATTTCTTAATGAAGTAATTAAGGATTAATCGATTGAATTAATTAATCAAGGATTAATATAATTTAATTAGAAGTTAATTAATAAGAAGTTAATTAATTGAGTAATTACAAATTGTTAATTACTGATTATGATTAATGAATGGATTAATTATAAGTTAATTAATTAATTAAAGTATTAGTAATTAATAAGAATCATTAATTTATATAATTAATGATATTAATCAAGGTTGATTAATATAAGTAATTAATTTAAGTTTGATTAATTAATTGTAATTAATTAAGGTTTAATGTAATTAATTATAGTTAATTAATTAATGAAGGATCATTAATTATTGTAATTAATGATAGTAATTAAAGGATAATTATTGAATATGGTTAAGTATAATTACTTGAATGTAATTAATTGAGGATTAATCAAAGGAGATTAATTAAAGAAGATCATTAGAGATGATTAATTAATTTATTTGGAATTAATAAATAAAGAAGGATTTAGGTAATCCAATTGGTTAAGAATTAATCAATTTTGCTTTGGATAATTGATTAATATTTATTGATAAATTGATTTTAGATGATCAATATTGGATGTTGGATGATATTGAGTGATTGGTTGATATTGGATGTGATTGGATGATTTGAATGTCAATGACATGTGAGATGCTGCTGTGTGAGATGAATGTTTGTTATGAATTATCTATTGTGATAAATGATTCATCTATCTGTTTATTTCATCCTGTATATAAGTTTTAAACTGTTTAAAACCCTTAAGTACAAATTGGACATTAAAATGGCGTTTGGTTTCGGTGAGACCGGGATCGGTTTTCGCTATTTGGATATCCGAAAACCACATCGATTCCAATTAAACGTTAGGTCGTTAATCCAAGTGGAGCAAGTGAAGACTCGAGGTGTAAGGGCTATATGTCAGTATAACTCTATGGGTGATTCCGTAATGAGTTGACGGAATAGTGCTTATAGATTCGAGATGGCGAATCAGAGTGCAAGGGCTATGGTCGTTGACTCTGAGGGTGATTCCAAAACGAGTGCAACGAGATAGTGCCTTCGGTTTCGTTCGAATCCGGAACGAACTTGTATGGATTGAATGCTTTTAGAACATCATCAGGTGGACGATGAGCATTCTAAGATTTGATGTTCTATAAAGTTAATCGTAACCTCAAGCCTCATCAACCGGGAATGGCTAAAATAGGGGAGGTGCAGTGAGGCTTCATGGGTAGCTCCCACTGGAGAGCAAGATTTTCCCCTGTCTAGAAGTCCCTTTTTATTCGGCTGTGTGGGCAGTTGGGTCGCGGCCAACTGCGGGGTTGTCTTGTTCGGGACAGTCCAGTAAGGGATGGTTCCGGCCTTGTGTTGCAGGGGAGTGGGAGTACTCCTCGGTACGTTGATCTAGGACACCTACTGTGACGGGCGGTACCCCAGTAGTCCTGCCATTGATGGAAACCCATTTTCCCTACGAGACCCTACGGTTTTGATTGTATAACCCACTTTTGTGGCTAGTAGATGGAATTTAATAAATGTAACAATTTCGGCTATGTCTTATTTACTTGAAAACCCTAGACACTATTATAATATCACTGAATTTTCTATCAAATGTTTTGGTTAGCGTAAGGTAAAAACTTTTCCATGTTTATGTGTGGGAAGTCTTACGTGATACCTTTTCTTTCAAAGGTTTTCAAAAGTTAAGCAATTTTAACCCGTTTACTCACACCAGACCCCTGTCTGACTCGAGTGTTTATTTTCTATTTTATTAAACTCTTGGGTACTCATATTATGTATGAGTAGTCAAGTGATTCAGGTTAGCTTGATGAATTCTGGAGGAGATATGGAGCAGGAGGCTTCAATGTTTAGATATATATTGATTCCGCTGTGTTTGATTGATATTTGTTTCTTGTATACTTGAGTTGTATAGTTAGACAGAAGTTTATAACTGTCTAATATCTGTTGTTTAAGTTGTGTACTCTGATGTAATGAGATACTATGTAATATTTTATGAGATATATTATATTTTATTCGTTCCGCTGTGAGTTCTCTGATGTTGTTTGTGTTCTTCTTTCTCTTTCTTTTCTTCTTCTATCCCTTTCTTTCTTCAAGATGACGCGATTTTCTGGGAGTAGAAAGTCGGGTCGTCACACTTGGTATCAGAGCATTAGGATGAGTGAATACCTAGGCTCTGTAGTGGTGTCTTTCTTGAGAGAGCGTACTTGTAATTTTTATATATAACTATATATTCATATATTTATATCTACCTAATCTGTTGGGTTATCCGTTCGGATTTTCCAACGTAAGTTTTAGAGGTAGATAGAGTAGTGGTTTGTGTGTGTAACACGACTACCACTGATGGAAGAGGTTCCATATGTTTGAGGTTGGAAGTATATTTGTTGAGACTGTAGACCTAATACCGTCTCAAGTAAGATTTGTAGTTTGGAGTAAGGATTTCTCTAATATCCGAAGGAAATCTTTTTAAAAGATTCGGAGTTTATCTTTGAAGTGTAAGTTGGGATTTCGCTCGGGTAAGCGAATTTTTTCTTGAGTTTGGATTTGTTGGAAGTGCAGAAGTAAATGATGGTATCTTGATAGCTGCGTGATGAGATGCAGTATCCTAGGATATTTTCTGAAGGTGTTTTCTCTTGAAGCAGTCTTAGAAGAGGTTGAGGAGCAGTCTTTATCTGCCGTAGACAAGACTCGTCTGTGTAAAAGTTGTTTGGATCTTTAGCATGGACGTTGGCTATTTTGGAATATGAGACTAAGGTCTATAAGTTATTTGCTTCGGCATGGTCTCATTTGTTATTCCCTAAGATAAGCGAGATGTGGATGCTTGGCTTGGATTTGGAGCTCGAGTTTCTTTTGGAATGTCTGCCATCTCGAAAGTTAGTTGTGTGGTTTGTTGATGGTTTTGGGTTTTGGAGAAGCCTTTGGATTAGAGTCTTGGATTAGCTGTGGTAGCAGTGCAACTCGAAGTGTGGGGTGTGCTGACGAGGAGATCTTTTGGGCTTCGCAGTATCATCGAGATAGAGTTTGGAAGCAACAATGTTGGTTGTTTCTCTGATGGTCCAGGAATCTTGGTGGTTTTCTTTCAGTAGTCCGGGCTGAAGGTGGTGATGTTTTCTTGAAGGGTTAACCTGGTTTGGAAAAGCTTAAGGCTGTTCTAATTGGTAAAGAGAGGACAGTTTGTTTGGAATCCGAACTAGGTAGGATCGCAAAAGTGACTTGCGATTAGTTCGGAATTTTATTAGGCTATCTTGGGTGATCTGTTGTTTGAGGCTGAGGATTCTCATGAGAAGTAGGAGCTACTGATGTAATCTGAAGTTTGTCTGCATCTGGAAGTTGAGTTCCATATTGTTTTGGTTCCAGAAGCAATTTTGGTAGTTAGCCTGATAGTTGGATGGTTCTTGGAGAAAATAGTTGGTGTAACAGCTCAGAATTAATTTTTTTGGAATTGGAATTGGACTGATTTAGCTTTTGGAATAGGATTCTGTTTTAAGGATGTGTGACCGAGTCTGATGTGTCACTCGGATTTTTATGGATTTGATGAACAAAATTTTCCGGATATTGTGGATAAGTTTGTATTCGTGTTCATCAACAGTATCTCCATCTATTTCAGAATCAGAGTTGTGCAGCGGAAGCGAGGTAGCTGCTATGCAAGGAAAGAAGCAAGTTATGTTTGCTATTGCTTGAGTAGTTGAGCTTGTGTTTTGGATTTCGACGGATTTTGGAAGACTTTTCTGTTGAATAGGATCCATTGACTGTTTTACTTTGGTCTAGTTGTTTCTGGAAGTATCAACATAGGTTGAGCTGATCGGGAAGAAGTTTGGCAGTCCAGGATTGTCTGTTAAATTACAGATATGAGATAAGGAGATAAGGAGGTTTGGAATTTGAAGTTGGAGACTTCAGTGTTGTTAAGAACTCTCTGGTTAAGAGAACATATATTGGATAAGATTGGTTGGTTAGAGCTGAGGCATTTGAGGATTTCTTATCTGTGTTTTGATAGGATGAGATTGAATTGCCAGTTTGGATAGCTGAAATTCATTGTGTTTGTTGAATCTGTAGTTCAGTTGGATTTGGATGTTGAGTTGGATTTGAGAGTAGTTTGATGTTCTGTCCAGATTGAAGGATCTAGAAATGAGAGGAGCTCTGAATTTTGGTTGTATAGTTAGTTTGTTGGCTTTTTTGGAGCAAGTCTCCCGGTGATTTTTACTCGGGGAAACTCGGGATAGTATTAGAGTTTTATTCTGATTTGTGTTAGAATAATTAGTTAAGTTTGTTTGTTTGTTTATGTGATTGCTATGGATGTTAGTAATTGGTTGTTAGGAATGCTTTGCTGTTTGGAATTAAAATCTGTACTGGATTATTAAATTACCTTTGCTTTTAAATTTCGGGGACGAAATTCTTTTAAGGGGAGAGGATTGTAACGACCCGGAATTTTCGGGCAATAACAATTTAATAAACTGTATTAATAATTTAGCTGGTTTGATAATTTTCTTTATAATTTTAATTTAAATTGATAAATTTATTCTTTTTATGGTTAATAAATATTTAATCTTTTAAAGGTTAATAAATATTTAATCTGTTAATAGCAGTAAATATCTTTCTGACAATTTAAATTTGATAAAAACTAATTAAATTTTTATTCTGTTTATAATATATACATTGATATATATTGTGAGTAGAGGAGTTTTTGTTTTAAATTAAAGATTAATTTTCAAATTGTAATATATATGTATGTATATGTTATAATTTGAGTTGTTTTGAAATTTAATTTATTCTATTAATAATTGATATATGAATGAATTGTAATTTAAAAGTTTTGTTTTAAAACTATTATTTTTCAAAAGTTAATCTAAGATATATTCAAATTTGTTTTCAAACTATAAGATAATTGTTGTTTTAAAATATGATAGTTAAAAAGGATTTAATTTAAGTTTTGTTTTGTTTTCTTTTATAATGCTTAAATTTTAAAATGGTTATAAATATATAAAGTTTTAAATAAAATCTTTTTAAAATAATTTTTTTAAATTTAGAATAATTTGTAAACATAAGTAGTATGTAAATAAATTACAAAATTCACATTTGACATAAATATAAAATATAATTATCTTTGTAATAAGGTTTTTAAAACAATTATGAAAGAGTTAACACATGTATAGCTATTAGACAAATTAAATGACATTTGTTCAATTTTATAACAAGTGGCGTTCATCTTTCATATATTTGAAATTTACAACATAAAAGAAAATAGTTTCTTCTTTTTCATTTTTTTTCAAAACTTTCTTTCCTCCTCTCAAAATTTATGGAAATTTAGTATAAAAAAAATCCCGAAAATCCAAATCTGAGATTAGAAAGTCAAAAAGCAAAATCTGCAAATTTAAACCTGCATATGAAAATCAAGTTCAACCTGCAAGTTTAAGCAACAAATTAAATATGCATGCAAAAGAATTATCAACCTGCAAACCAAAAGATGTTCAACTCAGCAATTTCATCAGCAAGCAATTGAAGTTTTTCTACAAATTTTAAGATTCAAACCTGGAAATACTGCTCTGTTCTGTGCTCTGCATAAAATGGAGGTGAGTAAATTTTATTTTAAAAACAGTTTTAAACTAAATCTGAGATTGAATGATGTTGCATGAAAATTGCTTGATAATGAATATTTGTTCATATGAATACCTGCTTTGTTTAGAATGTCTGAAACAATAAAATAGGTTCTGTTGTTACAGTTTTTTTTTCTGTTTTTCCTCTGAAATTCAATATCTCCTTCTTTATTCATTTATAATATGTAATTTGCAAACAATAAATGATTTAGATCATGTAACTTCACTATTAAAATCATTCTAGATGTTTAAAATAGATATTCATATTGAAATCTGTAAAATAACAGTGCAAGCTAAGTTTTTGTTAAAAATCAACTATTTTAATTTTCAATTTGAAGTACATGCATGTAATCTTAATAGTAAATCATGAATTTTGATATGAAATTTGTGATTTTTAGTTGAGTCATTAGTGAGAATTTGGGGTTTGTTTGTAAATTGGGTTTTTGTAAATTGCCGAGAAACGACTTGATGATTTTAGCTAGGATTTGGTTTGAAGCAAGTATATGAGTGGAGGATCTAAGGAAAAATGTGAAAGCATTTTTCTATTGAGTGAATCATTGGGATTTGAAGGAAGTAGGGTTTGGTATGTTTTTTTTTCGGGTTGTTTGTAGAGGCTGCTGTGTATTGGATTGATGATCGAGTGTGATCACGATAAGGGAGATAGTGACGTAGTGTTGTAGTGATGCTCTAGAGGAGTTTCTGGAGATGACAGAGGCGAGTTCGTCAATGGCAAGGGGATTTTCACGTTCGAGTTTTTGCTGTAGCTTTGAGGCGTATGTTCGAATTTCGATTCGAGCAAAAATTCGTCGATCTGGGTTCACATTCGCGCTCGCGAATGGATTTAGAATTAGGGTGGGTCGTCGCAGTGGTCAGCGGAGGCCGGAAGTGGAGGTGCATGTGCACTGTGCCTTTGTGCACAGTTGGGGCTGGTGAGTGATGTTTTGGAGAAGACGAGATTGTCTCGGGGTAGCTCTCGTGTTATTCACGAGGACGACTTGAAGAGGATGAAGCTGGGTTTTGTCTTCGAAGCAGGCTCGGTTGTTGAGTGATTTACTCGAGTCATTTAGGTGATTGACTCGTGTGAATTTGTTGTGGGTTTTGGGTTACGGTATAAGTTACTGAGTAACTTATGTTTGAATATAGGAAGGCAAGTATCATGTTATGAACAAGTTTTATAAGAGAACCAATATACGATGTTAAAATTTGTTATTTTGAAATAAATGTAAATCAAACCTTTAAAAGTGATAATTGAATTTATTTCAAGTTTAAAAATATTTTAAAATGCTTGTTTGAAAATAATTATCTTAATAAAGCTTTAAAATTCCAAATTTGAAAGAGAAATTTGAATTTAATTATTAAATCAAAGTTTTAAGTCAAAGTTTAAAGCAATGTTTTATTAACAAATTTTCAAATTATATTGAAAATAAATTAGTTTAAAACTTGATAATTTTAAGTGTTTTAAAATTTTGGAAATGATTTGAAAATACTTTATCTCAAAGAAAGACTATTATTATGATTTTGTAAACCAAGTTTAATAATGTGTCTTTGAATTAATAAGATTTAAATAATTCAAATAATTTATTTATAGAAATAAATAAGGTAAAATTATTTTAATAATTAACTTAAGAATACTTATTTGTTAATAAGTTAAGTCTGATTAAGATTTATTATTTTCTTAATTTATTAAAGATTTTTCTTTAATATTGGATGTTAATTAATTAATTGTTTAATTAATTTTAAATAATTAGTTAATTACTTATTTAATTTTAAATAATCACTTAATTTAGAATTAATTAAGTGTAATTACTTAATAAAGTAATTAATGGTTAATAATTGAATGTAATTAAGAAGGTAATTACTATTGGAAGTAATTAGAGAAAATTACTCTTGAGAGTAATTAAGTAGAAGTGATTAATGGATAATCACATAATGTTATTAATTAAGAAATTAATTAATAATAATTAATTTGAAGTTAATTGGTTACGGAATAATAATTAATTAAAGAATTAAGAATTATTTAATGATGTGATTAATTATTTGTTAAATAATTAATTAAGAGATTAATTAAGGTTTATTAATGAATGTAATTAGAGATAATTACTTATGTAAATAATTAAGAATTAACTACTTAATTATTTAGTTAATTAATCAATGTGATTAATTAATTAATAAATGAGATTAATCTAAGATTAATTACCAAGAGTAATTGATTAAATTGTAATTAATTAATAAAGTAATTAATTAAGGATTTATTATTAATTTAATTGTAAATAATTTCTTAATGAAGTAATTAAGGATTAATTAATTGAATTAATTAATCAAGGATTAATTTAATTTAATTAGAAGTTAATTAATAAGAAGTTAATTAATTGAGTAATTACAAATTGTTAATTACTGATTATGATTAATGAATGGATTAATTATAAGTTAATTAATTAATTAAAGTATTAGTAATTAATAAGAATCATTAATTTATATAATTAATGATATTAATCAAGGTTGATTAATATAAGTAATTAATTTAAGTGTGATTAATTAATTGTAATTAATTAAGGTTTAATGTAATTAATTATAGTTAATTAATTAATGAAGGATCATTAATTATTGTAATTAATGATAGTAATTAAAGGATAATTACTGAATATGGTTAAGTATAATTACTTGAATGTAATTAAATGAGGATTAATCAAAGGAGATTAATTAAAGAAGATCATTAGAGCTAATTAATTAATTTATTTGGGATTAATAAATAAAGAAGGATTTAGGAAATCCAATTGGTTAAGAATTAATCAATTTTGCTTCGGATAATTGATTAATATTTGTTGATAAATTGATTTTAGATGATCAATATTGGATGTTGGATGATATTGAGTGATTTGTTGATATTGGATGTGATTGGATGATTTGAATGTCAATGACATGTGAGATGCTGCTGTGTGAGATGAATGTTTGTTATGAATTATCTACTATGATAAATGATTCATCTATCTGTTTATTTCATCCTGTATATAAGTTTTAAACTGTTTAAAACCCTTAAGTACAACTTGGACATTAAAATGGCGTTTGGTTTCGGTGAGACCGGATCGGTTTTCCCTATTTGGATATTCGAAAACCACATCGATTCCAATTAAACGTTAGGTCGTTTATCCAAGTGGAGCAAGTGAAGACTCGAGGTGTAAGGGCTACACGTCAGTATAACTCTGTGGGTGATTCCGTAATGAGTTGACGGAATAGAGCTTATAGATTCGAGATGGCGAATCAGAGTGCAAGGGCTATGGTCGTTGACTCTGAGGGTGAATCCAAAACGAGTGCAACGAGATAGTGCCTTCGATTTCGTTCAAACCCGTAACGAACTTGTATGGATTGAATGCTTTTAGAACATCGTCGGGTGGACGATGAGCATACTAAGATTTGATATTCTATAAAGGTAATCGTAACCTCAAGCCTCATCAACCGGAAATGGCTAAAAGAGGGGAGGTGCAGCAAGGCTTCGTGGGTAGCTCCCACTGGAGAGCAGGATTTTCCCCTGTCTAGAAGTCCCTTTTTATTCGGCTGTGTGGGCAGTTTGGTCGCGGCCAACTGCGGGGTTGTCTTGTTCGGGACTGTCCAGTAAGGGATGGTCTTGTATTACCCACTTTTGTGGCTAGTAGTTGGAATTTAATGAATGTAACAATTTCGGCTATTTCTTATTTACTTGAAAACCCTAGACACTATTATAATATCATTGGATTTTCTATCAAATGTTTTGGTTAGCGTAAGGTAAAAACTTTTCCATGTTTATGTGTGGAAAGTCTAACGTGATACCTTTTCTTTCAAAGGTTTTCTAAAGTTAAGCAATTTTAACCCGTTTACTCACATGTGACGCCCCACCTCTATACCCACGCTAGCCAAGAACATTACGGTGAATGCTGTCAACTAGCACGGAGAATAAGGCTGTTGAGGAGCGACCATCCGTGTAATTTCTTTGTGCGAGCATCGATATGTCAGATAGTATAGCATGCAATTCTTTTCAAGTGGAAATCCGACATGCCGACACAAACTCAAAGCTACTACACAGTGGCTATAATATCTTCGGAAACAAATATAGAAGTAAACATAACATAAATCAGTCACAGAAAATTCATATCACAAAGGCGGAAATAGATATGAATATAACACATGAAAGTGTTTATCAGAGTAGTGGTCAAATAAGATCCACGATAATACAAAAGAATAGCAACACGTGCTATACAAAAGAATACAACTATGAGTCCATATCTCAAGTGTATACAACAAAATAAATTACTAATCTAAGTAGTTAGCCAAAAGTCAAAGAAGCAAATCCTGGAAGGAAGTCAAGCAGAAGCACCTGAAAAATCTCAGTCTGACCCGAGTATTATTTAAGAAGAAAATAATAAACGGATCAGTCTAGCTATAAATATCAGATGAAGTGATATATAATAAGAGATATTACATAAACATATAATAATCACAATGCCAAGCTGTGATAAATAAGTAATTGATAATCAACAAGAGATTAATCAATATCACAATAATCTACTCAAGATAGAAAGGAATGTCATACTCCTAATTTCATCCACCAAGCCACAATAAATGACATATATATTCATGCCAATCGTAAAAGTTGGTGAAACATAAATTCCAGAATTCAACACACGAAATCCAGAAATCACAATCAAAGGGAACAACGACGTCGTACAGCGGGACATCCGATGAACCAAATCACAATCAAAGGGAACAACGATGTCGTATAGCGGGACATCCGATGAACCAAATCACAATCAAAGGGAACAACGAGGTCGTACAACGGGACATCCGATGAACCAAATCACAATCAAAGGGAACAACGACGTCGTACAGCGGGACATCCGATGAACCAAATGACAAAGACATTGCACAATGCTAGTCTAAATCACAAAGATGATCATCATGATCAACGAGAAGTGTCGATTACAGTAAGCTAGTAAATATACGAGCTTAGCATCATGTCCCATAACCACTAGCTTAACTTAAATATTTACGAACAAATTGTAGATCTCCACTAGAAAATTGTCACAAGAGTTTCAATCGAACAAGTCCAAGAATTAACCAACAAAGTGAACGCAAGCGTTTCATACCACTTATTTTACTAAGTCGTTTAATTAGATTTCTCATACGAGTGAGGTAAAGGGTTGTATATACTAATAGATTGGAAAACGGTTTTATAAACGAATTTGGTATTAAAATAGTATTGAAATCATTTGAGGAAAGAGTTTTGATATTTACTACTAGTATAGAAAACCTTTATATTTTAAAGTGACAAATCACAAAGAAGATTTGTAGGAATAATCAATCACTAAGATTCACATTCAAAAACGTGAATAAAATCCAAAGAAATCGATACAAAATCCATCAAAGTGGATATATCTAAAATTCCCAAAGAAAAGGCCATCAAAGTCGATAATAAATGACAACAACAAAAGGGAGACAACACGAATCGATTAAAGTTGGATATTCAAACGAATTAGCAATAAAGGCTATTCTGGCAAATTTGAGCAGGTCGGTCGACCGGACTCCCTGAGTCGGTCGACCGAACCAGAGGTAGGAAACTTCTCGGGCACCAGGTCGGTCGACCGAACCAGGGGGGTCGGTCGGCCGAACCAGAAACAGAGGCAAATTTTAACTAACAGGTCGGTCGACCGGACCGGGGGGTCGGTCGGCCGAACCTGATGCTCTGCACAATGATGCCCATAAATTGATATGCAACCTCCACCAATTCGCAACCGAACGAGCACGGACACTAGGGAATTAAGCCTAACGGCTACCCGGCCCTATTGGCTCCTCGATGCATCACCAAACACATGTTCAAACATCAAAGTTATGATTTTTAAAGGTTTGAACCCAAAACACCAAAAATTGGAATATTCACCAAATCAATCCAAACCAAAAGCAATTGCACAGGAATAAGTGTTAGGAATTCATACCTAACAATTGAAGATAAATATAAGCATAGATGTGAGATAAAAATTTCACCTTTTTAACTCAAGAAGAAGAAGAAGAAGAAGCTCAAATGCAAAGGAAAGGCTAACCACTCTTCACTCTTACTCAACAAGCTTCAATCTAAGAATAAAACACATATTTTCCTAAATTAGGTTTAGGATATTTTCTGAAATTGAAGAGGAGAAGAGATGGAGAAGATGGAGAAGAGGCTTACCTATCCTTCTCTTTGAATTTGGAGCTAGAATTTGGATTATAAAGAGAAACTAGGGCTTGGGAGTTTCTATTTCCTCTTCCTTTCCCCCATTAACATAAAAGCTTGAGTATTAGGAAAATAGAAAAGAAGTGAATGAAGAGGAGAGGGTTGGAACTGAATACATAAGTGGGCTCAGCCCAAACCAAAACCCTAAGTGAAAAGTAGAAAAATTCAACTTTCTCCAATCATATCGAAGCTTATACTCAAAAAGGTCGCAAACGACATTTTGAACTCAATGGGGGTGGTCTCGAGTCCTAATTCGGCTGTTTGCAAAAAGTAGCTTTTCGGACCAAAATCCGACGAACGATAAAATATTTAAATAAAATATTTAAATATAAAAATCGATAAATATGTGGGTTGTTACATCACACCAGACCCCTGTCTGACTCGAGTGTTTATTTTCTGTTTTATTAAACTCTTGGGTACTCATGTTATGTATGAGTAGTCAAGTGATTCAGGTTAGCTTGACGAATTCTGGAGGAGATATGGAGCAGGAGGCTTCGATGTTTAGATATATATTGATTCGCTGTGTTTGATTGACATATGTTTCTTGTATACTTGAGTTGTATAGTTAGATAGAAGTTTATAACTGTCTAATATCTGTTGTTTAAGTTGTGTACTCTGATGTAATGAGATACTATGTAATATTTTATGAGATATATTATATTTTATTCGTTCCGCTGTGAGTTCTCTGATGTTGTTTGTGTTCTTCTTTCTCTTTCTTTTCTTCTTCTATCCCTTTCTTTCTTCAAGATGACGCAATTTTCTGGGAGTAGAAAGTCGGGTCGTCACAAAGAGAATTTAAGTTTTGAAAATTCCTTTCTTAAGGATATTAGAGAATGCACAATGTTCTGAAATCGACTATACATATCTAAAATTAGAATTCATTTTAAATAATTGAAACCGGTTTGTGAGCATGGAAATTTTGGTCTGTTAAACTTTGCTTGTTCCTTCATGAGTAACTTGCAAAGTTTTCCAGATTTCATTTGCAGACTTACAAACCGACACTCTATTAAATTCATTTCTATCAAGTGAACAAAACAGAATATTCATAGCTTTAGAGTTATTTTGTGCAACAGTCATTTGCTCAGTAGTCCACTGTGCAAAATCAGTTGTGGGTTCAGAATATTCAGTCTGTGTGACATTCCAAGTATCCAGTCCTATAGATTGTAAATATATTTTCATACTACATGCCCAATATGCATAGTTGCTATCATTAAAAAGTGGTGGTCTGACAGTAGACTGACCTTCTACAAATGAATCAGTGACAGGGATAATAAAACCAGTGTCGGTAGTGTTAACAGTACCAGTGTTGGTAGCCATTTGAATTTTTTTCAAAATACAGATTATGGAAACTTTAAAACCTCGCTCTAATACCAAATGTGAGAAATGTGGAATACAGATCTTAAAGCTAGGATTAACATTAGAAGGGGGTGAGTAGTGTTTTAAGGAATTACTTAATCTTTTTGATTTTTTTGTTAATTTGAATCGTTAATTTGAACAAAATTATATGCAATATTCAGGCACAGATATGATCACAGAAACAAACGCAGATGCAGAAATAAAGTAAAAGCAATAAAGGAAAGAACACACCAGATTTTATATTGGTTCGGAGTTACCTACATCCAGTCCGGCACATATGTACGGATCTCCTTTCAAAAGCAATTGTACAATTACAATCCTCGATTTCAAGGCCACGAGGTACACCACTCCAGATTCACAATCCTCTGGGTAGAGATGATTTCACGGGCAACAAGCCTA
Organism: Allium cepa; assembly: GCA_030765085.1. Taxonomy (NCBI): domain Eukaryota; kingdom Viridiplantae; phylum Streptophyta; class Magnoliopsida; order Asparagales; family Amaryllidaceae; genus Allium; species Allium cepa. Next base: position 636,500,423 of record CM060934.1, on the reverse strand, counting down.
CCCAATTGATTTTCAAGGCTACAATAACACCTTTTCTCACTTGATTGATTTCACAGGGCTTAGTTTATTACAAAGAAGCCTATAACTCTGAATAGCACTGAGATCTTGTTGAGATAGTGATAGAGAATCAAGCAGAGATGATCTAGTTAAATTCAATGTTGATTTCGGCTGAGTAATGTTAAAAATGTGTATAAAGAAATGTGGAAGAAGAAGAAGAGTGAAATCAAAGAAAATATGAATACAAATTCGTTCAAAACTACCCCTATTTATATTAGAACAACAACCATGTCCATTCATGAAAGGATATGACGAATAGACACTTCCTTTGAAATTTAAATTTTTGAAATAAACTGCTACCATGTCGACAAGGGGTACTTGAGGATGTCGACATGCCTAAGGTATTTTTGGTAATTTTCTTTTCTTTGAAAATAACTTCTATCTTGTATTAAAACTATTTTAAACTTTATAAATATACTTAACTATAGTTAAAATGCATAAGTAAATATAGAGAATAATATTTTGATATATATATATATATATATAATTTTACTATAATTTTATATTTCAATCTAAGTAAAAATATTAAAAGTTAAATATATTATTATTAAAAGATAGTTTAAAACCAAGGATAATTTGATTTTGAAAATAAAGATTATTTTGAGGCTGAAAATATTTAAAACTAGGATGGATGTTTTTGATTCTTTTAAAAGGAAGGTTTTGAAATCATTTTGAAAGCAAGATATAATTTTGTAAAAAACATTTGAATAAAAATTAGTGGATACAAAATAATGTTCCACTAGATTTTTCGTAGGTTCCATCTTACTTAGGGTTCCATCCCTTTAACAGGCTCGAAGTGGATTCCATTCCACGAACAAATTAGATTTTAAGATGCCAGTGCTTTTCTAGGAGTTTTAAAAAAAATTCATAATTACACTACTTATTATTGAAATCTTGAACTCTTGATAATCTTGATACTCATGAGTCTTCAATCTTGATATCTTGAACCTCTATATTGTACAGTCTTCATTCTTAGTACCTGCATGGTTAAATCCTGCATATACATACATACATACATACATATATATATATATATATATATATATCTAAATTATAATGTTATTATTTATATTTTATAATCTTATTCTAAGGTTGTTGTCATCAAAACCATCATCTCAAGGACTAAGAATAGGTTCAAAATTAAGGAAGACATGATAGAGGGTGGAAAAGTTAATTCACCAAGCCGAGTTGCCAATGAATTATTTAAAATGTGCATAGTTTCTTATCCACTGCAGCATAGGGATATAGAGTTTATTCCACAATTGGGTGTGCTAATGGTAGTGATGAACAGATCTATTCACCAGAAATCATAAAGTAAAGTTAAGATATGTGGGTTGTAGAGGGATGACATGTAGAAAGTCCATCCAATTTAAGTAAAAAGAAGTTAGGGTCACAACATCATAAAGGTTAGTTGCTGTTAGAGACACCTTTTAGCAATTGTTTCTTTTAGATTTGGGTTTTAAGCATCGGTTATTTTTTAAAAGTGCATATGATATTAATGGAAATGTTCCTTAATGTGTTTCTATGTGGACAGCTATATTATGGGAAAATAATAAAACGAGGAAACTTCAGGAAAGACACTTAACCGATACAAAATAAAACAAAGACTGGAAGTTATAAATTGGATATCTATTAACTACTAAAAATTAAAAGAAAAGTAAAGTTAAGTCCTAAAAGCCTTATAATTTTTGGGGAATAAATTTTGGCAAGCGTAGGACAAGTAAAGGTTATTACGAAGCCACTGATCAATATCCCTGTACCATAAAAGCTAAAATTTACAAGTGAATTTGTGTTCTGATTGTTGATAAATAAAAGAAAATTATTTTAAAACTTAAATTTTATAGTGAAAATAGGTGAAGTCCACCTTAGACTAAGACTATTGACTAAACCCTGATTTCATGAGATGGGGAAATATTTGTTTTGAAAAGCCTATTTATATGTATACTTTTGAAAAATAAAAATATTTTTGCAAAATGTCTTATAAAATTTTAAAATCTAAATTTTTTATTAATATTTTAAGAAGTAATATAGAAATATTTTTGAGTAGAAAATGGATAAACTTTTAAATTGTTGAAATGCCGTCGTTTGCACCAAAACTGGTCACAAACACCCAATAGAGTTTCTGTAGAGAAATAAATAAGAATATTAATTGTAAACAGAGTGAATATAACAATAAAGCAATAAGAAATAAGCAAATAATAGAGACATGGCGATTTATAGTGGTTCGACATTGATTGCCCATGTCCGCTTTAAAGAGATAGCTTTATTAGTTACTTTGTGAACGGAGTACAATAGGGATCGGGTGAAAATCCTTAGTTACAATAGAGTACAAAGTAATAAGCAGTGTAAAGGTCCCTAAAATGAACAACCAAGCATGCATTTATAGAGGAAGATGGTGAAATATCTACCTAAAAATTCGGCAGAAGGATCTCTAAAATCGTATGGGCTCATAGGAGGGATCACATGGCCCAAATCCTAAGAAATATGATTCGGTGCCGATCCCCATTTTGGAGGAATTTAGGGTGCGATCCCTATGGGATCTTGTCCTTGTCGTATTATGCTTAGCCTCCATGTTTCATGTCAATTGGATTAGTAGAATTTGAATTATTGATCAGTCATTGTCGCAACATGAGTTGTTTCCTTATTCTAGCCGACTCTATTGAGGGAAGAGGGCCGACTCTATTGAGGGAAGAGGGCCAATCCCTCTTGCTTCATCCTTTTGAGGTGCGATCTCTAGGATGGCTCCTAGGGTCCCTACATCTTGCTTATAAAATTTCATATGCATTAGACATATGGATTTCGAGATATTGATTGATTTTTATTAAGTTGCACTTGTTTGGCTGAAATATGCCGATTCCTTCTGTACAATCCCCTTTATATGGATCACTTTTATACCAGTCCCTTTTATACCGATCCCTTTCTTAGGTGAAGTGATTTTCCCATAACTTGAGCATACAAACTCCAAACGATTTGAGATTTGGAATATAGCATTGGGGGGCCTTCCTTGTTACCATATATCGATCTCACCTAGTGTGGGACAAAAATTAAGGATACGTACAGATCCCCTAGGTGAAGGGATAGGAACTGATCCCCTTCTTGGGGGAGATACTAATCCGTACTTAGAATAATTTGGAGGGTCTATCTCTTGGTTTCAGATGATCGTTGCTTCACATTAGTGCTTGCACTTGATTACTGGACCTCACAATCATTGCTCTGGGCTATTGGCCTTGGTGACCGTCGAGTCTAACTTGTCCAGTCAAATCGAATATAGCTAGGTCAAAAAGTCGGATAACAGCCACATACAAGATTTGAGAGAATAGTCGATAAGTTGGTTAGTATTGATATTGTTGTACAATAGAGGTGACGGTAAAATAAAATACGGTTAGAGACAAGGGAAAACAATATTTTAGCTATGGATTCACTTTCTCTATACCTTGTCGGGAAGTAACTAAACTGGTTTTAAAAATAAATATGTTTTAAAAATTTAAATATTTAAAATAAAATTTGCTTATATGAACTATACTCGGAAAAGTTGGAAGAGAATTAGAGGCTAAAGTGAAAATTCCAAAATATAGGGGAAATGGGTACCAAGGGAAGGATGGAAATATGGAATTTTCCATCTAGACCCTTTTTCAACATAAGCTTATAGTTCTAGAAAACTAGATTTTTCTAAAAATTGGATGTTGGCAACGGTGAGCTAGGGTTTTTGATGGTAGGTATTGGATGCAATTAGTTGAATTATACTTCTATTCGTACAAGTGTGGGAAAATTTGGACGTAAAAACGGTTTTTGATTTTAAAGTTTGCATGAATACAAAACTGCCAGTATTTTGAAATTTATTAAAAGAATGCATTCATATAAGCATTGATTTAGAATTGCTTGGTGTATATTATATATGTAGTGATACACCATACATTGTATACGATTAGTTGCAAAATTTGTCACACACTAATTGATTTGTATGATTGTATGTTGTGTTATGTTATTTAGTACATTCAGAATTTCGAGGACAAAATTCTTTTAATAAGGAGAATGTAACATCATATAATTTTACGATATATATTTACAAAAATTAATTAGTAAATAACTATGTTGAAAAATAGAAATTTCAAAAACGTAATTTGGCTATGAAACTTGTATCATTAGATTTGTGGCGGTTTTCTGATCAATTTTCATATATAAACTTTTTCGAGGGAGTTAAATGAAAAAGTTATTAACGTTTGAAATTTTAGAGTCGAAAATAATTATATATGCAATTAAGAAAACAAGTGATAATTAACCAACGTTAATTACAAATTGTTAAGTTTAATAGTAGCTTAGACGTTAAGTATTGTTAACAGGAAATAAATCTTAATAATCGATAAAATGTATAATTAAATTAACTAGATCAATTAAGGCACAGAATTCACAAATTTACAACTATACGATCGACCAAAAAGCACCATAATCAACTGGTAGTGGTCGACTGTGGAGGGTAAGAGTTCAACCATGGGTATTGAAATTTGAAATAAACAGTGGCTTAAACGGGCCAGATTTAAATAGTTTAATCAGATAGCTTGCATGACTTGAACCCATATAAATATAGACCTAAACCCTCACTTCCAAATTCATATCTTTCTAATGGACGCGAAAGCTCTACTATTTTCTCTTCTCCTTCAAATTTCTAAATTCTTAATTAGCTCTATATTAGGTGTATATACAATTGGAGAATTGTAGAAGATGATAGAGAAAAGGGAGGGTCAAATCAAATTTCCAAAGCCAAGGTAAATTGTAAAACAAGATTTAATTTATTAATCAATCCAAATCTCTATCTTCTAACCCAGATTTCTAAATGATCTATATGTGCTTGTGACATATATCAGAATAGGGTAGAAAAAAGGGAGTCAAACTATAATAACATGGATTAGATCTAAAAATTTGTAATGCTAAAAGGAGGTAAGTGGGAAAATTACATGTTTTGTGATAAGATTGGATTTATATGTTTGTGACTTTTTCATTTATGCTTATTTGTAATCGATTTGGATATTTAATTGTAATGTGCAATGATTAGATATAAATCTCTTTTTGGATAATTTATTACATAGCGTACCGATTAGAATGATAGTAACGAATTGGATAATAAATTATATACACGTAATAACTATGGAATAGATTTAATGAAATCGGTTATGGAACAGTTTTGATTTGACTATTTGAGTTTGATTTCAATGAGGTTGGGATTTGACATATTTCAATTCATTACAATGAAAAGGGGTATTAATAAATCTCTGTGGATCATCCAAGTTACAAATAAAGGTATATTGTTTGAAATAACAAGGAATGCAAATGTAAAGAAAGAGATGTACAAAATAAGGTAAAGTCCCGTATTTGGTATTGTCTTTTTCAATAAAGAAATTAAATATTATTCCTTGCGATTTCACATAAAACCTCTTTTAATTAATTCATCGGTAACTATAGCATTAAAAATTCCTTTTTAAGGGGATTGTAATACCAATGCATAAAAGTATACGGCCCTTAAGTATAATAAAAAGTGAAGTATATAGGAAAAGAATAATAAGTTAGAAAGAGAATTGAAAATACAAAAATGAATGAAAGTAATTGGAAAGTAAAACTATGTAAGATTCATTAAACACTATCGACACTAAAGTCGGTAAATAAGAAAAGGGTAATAAACAGCAGTAAATAAGTAAAGATACTTAAAAGAAAGTGGTAAATGACCTTAAATTAAATAAGGTGTAAACGCATTGAAAAGTGAAGATATGTTATCAAGAATGAAAGGTAAAGGCACAATAATTAAACAAGAAGATGTAGATAGATCTATATAAGATATATATATATTTGATGAACGTGAATTACATAAGTATGTAAATGACTAGAATGGACAAGAATGACGTTAATCATTAGAGTAGGTTGGAATGCGAGGTCGGTATTGTTACATAATAGGAATTTGCTTACCGCAAGGGGCTACCAGTAGTTGTGTATACATTATACTAATATGGTACATATCCAACCATAGGACCTACAGAGAGTTTACGCTTGCGTATAAAGAATTTCTCTATTAGATAGAGGAATCTGCTTCAAAAATAGAAAAGGAGGGGGTATTGTCTGGATTGCATTAGGCAAACTACACGGGATGGTGAGCATCTCGACACTATGTTAGGAAGTGCATGCACCATATCAGAAGTAGAAGCAACATAGATGGGTAGGTTATTGATTTAGAACAGTCAATAGGAAAGACATGGTTACACCTAACGGGTTCCACCTTCGACCAGGGTAGACCACGTCGGGTAATGCACGGCTACAGTTGTTTGCTTTGTTGTTGTTAAGGCATGGCTAGGTGACCCATAACAGAGTTCTTTCCAATGTGAATGGGTTAATCTGTGGAACTTAGTCCACAATAAGAAGTAGACAAGTTAGTAAATCTCCAAAGCAAAGCGATATTAAATATAGCTAAGTTATAGTGACATCATTACTAGGCACTAAAGGGAGGTTCTACTTTGTACATGGAAAATTTGGCCTAAAGATTGATGACGATGCCTGGTAGTGTAAAATTACAAATACTAGCGGGGATAATATCTTGGTCAAATGGAGACCGTGGTATATACATACATGTATATATGGGTACATAGTTATAGTCAACTACGATAGATGAGATGTATCATACACGAACGTGGAGTCGAGATGACTAAATTAAAAGAAATGAGAAGACAACATATAATAGAAGACAATCAGCATAAACCAGTGCTATGTACAAAGTGTATAATTTTTCTAGCCATTAGAACATTACTCCGACCCTCTCCTCATTACAGCCCATGTGATAGTTTAGATAGAGAGGTGCTGGTACGAGGCATGAATAGGGAAAGGTTATGTTCCCTATCCATTCTCGATAATGATAAGAACACTATGCGTTGGAAGTGTCAAATCTTAGTTAGTGGTTATATGTTCCATTATATTTCACTATTCCACTGTAAGTTATATCGTTAATGCTTTGATATACATTCGTTTATTTATTTGCAGGGTACCAAACCATTGATCTATACTTTGGTTGACTTGGGTTTTCAATTTAGTGAAAATTCAGGCCTATTAGGGTGCTGGTTGTTACATGGTAAGATGTAGTTGTCCGTTGTATTCCCTAAAAGCTCAGTCATGTTAGGCAACTAGTGTTCTCTTAGCCTATTGTAGGATAAGCTCACATTTATGCCTAAAGTTTGAGACATTCAAGAATTTTTGAAGAGGTCTTCAGTCATCTACCCCAAAGGAAGATCAATTTAGGATTGAGTTGGAGAAGGATTCTAGATCCGTTGTGCAACCATTGAGGCATATGGCCCCCAAAGAATGGCAAGAGCCGAATAAGCATATTTTAGAGCTATTACAATTCATCGTAGCACATCAGAGTGGGGAGCTTTAATTTTTTATGCCGCTACGTTTGATGGCTCATTAAAGCTATGCATCATTACCGAGTACGCTACAAGCTGACGAAGAATAACTGATATCCTTTACCTAGAATAGACGACTGGTTTGTTTAGCTTTCTGGAACTAAGGTTTTTCCAAACTAGTCTTGACTACCAGTTTTCATCAATTAAAAGTAGTTGAAGATAACAAGGATAAGACTGCTTTTCGCACTCTCTATGGACTATATGAATGGGAAGTAATGCCTTTTGAGATGACAAATGCCCATGAATATTTTGTAGACTTGATGAGAAGGGTCTTTAGAAGGTAATTGAATAAGTTCGTCAAAGTGTTTTTCGATGATATCCTAGTATTCTCTAAAAGCGAGAATAAACATGAAGGGTTGTAATAGAGACCTTAAGAAAACACCAGTTAAAAGCCAAATTCTCATAGTGTCATTTTTGGAGGATGGAGATAAGGTTTCTTGATCATGTTATCTTCAAGAAAAGGTTTGATGTTGACCCTACAAAGGTGTTGATATTCTAGACTGGTAGATCCCGAGGAACACTTCTAAAATAGGAGATTTCTTGGTTTAGTCAGTTATTATAGGAAATTCATCAAGGAATTTGCAAAGATAGCAGAAGCATTGACTCGCCTATTCAAGAAAACTTAGTCTTTGTATTGGATGATAAATTCATGAAAACCTTTGAGAAGCTAAAGGAGCTATTGACTAAAGCACTGGTGCAAACTATATTGGATGTATCAGAGCCTTTCGCCGTGTATATCAATGAACGCGCTACGAGGTTGGGAGTTGTTCTTATACAAGAAGGAAAAATTATATAATATGCAAGTATGTAGTTGAAGGACCATGAGAAGAGTTATTCACTCATGACTTAGAGTTAGAGGCTATTGTTTCGCTTTGAAGATGTGGAGGTAGTACCTTTTAAAGGAATGGTTTGAGTTATTTACCAACCGCAAATCCCATAAATTCTATTTTGCCATAAAGATTTGAATCATAGGTAGCAAACGTGGATGGAGTTTATAGCATTATATAAATTTGAAACTCAGTATTGTTGGATCTTAAGTTTTTATTCATGCCAAGATGATCAAGATGACCTAAGAATGATTGAATATTCGACAATACGACTACAAACTACAAAGATGACTATACTCGAAGATTGTATATCAAGTACGAATTATGTTTTAGAATCTAACTTAGTGTTCATATATGTCAAAATCTATCCTCAAGTAGTTCACACTCCCTCACATATGAACGAAGATTATTTAAAATTGACTTTACAATGATTTTCAAATTGGTTTTATGGAAATTCACAGATCAGTCGACAGAATGTATATTGCCAGTTAACTGAACCTGTGCATACATATATGCACATTTTTATTTTCAAATTCGATCGACTGAAGTTCCTTGCCCAGCCGACTGACCTGGTGATAACTGTCATATTTTTGAAATGATACTTCTTTTCACGAATAGATTTCTTCTCGCGGAGATTTACATCCATTGCTGCTCGATAAAACCTTTCACCAGAGGTGGTAACTCTCCATCTCTATAAAAAACATGATTTTCAAGATCAACTTAATTTTCTATTCTCTACTCTCTTGAGTTTAAGAATCTCTTATTGCTTTAGCTTTGTGGAATCACGCTTTCAGTTCTCCATTTCTAAAGCAATACATATCTTCCTTATCTTTACATATGCACAAATATACATATTATAGTTACGGAAAAGATTATAGGAACTGTGTACTTCTTTTGACAAATCTGTGTTGTAATAAGAGCACGTAAGTCAAGCAACCATTCCACTTGTATCAAAGTCCTGTTCAGTTGCTCGGGTGGGAAAATCCTGTTTGGTTGCTCAGGTAGTCAAAGTCCTGTTTAGTTGCTCAAGCGTTGTAAACCTATTCCTCCAGGTTAAGTGAGGGTTGCTAGTTTAAATCCAGAAGGAGTCTGGGATTGGACGTAGAATGGGAGTTCGAACTAGTATAAAAATATCCGGTGTCATTTTATTTTACTGCTATTTACTTACTTTATATTCCGCACAAGTAGTTTAAATAATATCCATATTACATGATCCAATAACACAGTCACTTTCATTTGGTATCAGAGCAAGGTCATCTTATAACTATAACACAGTTATCTGATTTTTAAGTAATATGGAAAACAACACTAGCACAGGTGTTACTGAAGGTCAATCTACTGCACGACCACCACTATTTTATGGGTTAAAACTATAACTGTTGGTCTTGTAATATCCTGCCTTTTTTGGAAAGCTGAAGCAAAAACACTTGCCAACTCAAACCATACAGGAGGGCGTATTCTTATTGGGATAAATAAGAAAAACCAGAGGAAAAAAAAGAAAAAACAGAATCTTGCAGTGGAATGACAAAATATAATAATCAAACAACAGTTCATGAAGCTGCTTACAAAACATTTGATTATACTTATACAACACAGAATCAGAGTTACGCATATCATAGATAAATAAATAATAATGCAGTGGAACAGTGTGATGCAGTAGAAGAATATAGTAAATAATAATAATACAATCTTCATCTTCTTCCACCAGAAATAAGATCTTCAAATCCTGAAATGCTCAGGCTGACCTGAGTGAATTTAAAAGATAAAACACTCGAGTCAGAACTAAAAGATCTTATGTAAGTTAGATCAACGGTAAATAAATATGAGTGGAACGACTTCAGACATGTTTACGGGGTTTTACATCTCGTATCCAGTGTCTAATGTGAGTACAGTAACTCAAGAGATGCTCGGCATTCACGCTTCCTAAGGATCCGTTAAACTATCTACTATGTAGTAATATACGCTATTATAATAATTTCTATAGCAAAGTAAACTACTAAAACAGCGTTAATGCGTTACCCATATTCCCCTTAACACATTTTGTAATTTCAATAGTCTGCACAGTACCATAACTCCCCATAAACTGGGGCCGCCAGAGGATACCCTATAGGTATGACATAAAACAAACTCGTAGAAGGTGCGCTAGGGCAGGTGACACGGCACAACTAGGCAATGACAGGGTAGATATACGAATTACACTTCCGGACTATTGGTAACGCATAGCCGTAACTACTTCTCAACTCAAAACTCACTCCCAGGTAAAAAATCGCAGGATGGCCACCAAATAAATCTCAAAGTCAGAATATAGATCGATGGAGTGTGCCCGATCGGAGGAATATCCTTACTTGGCCCATCAATTTCTCCTGTTTTAGCCACCTTATGCCAACTCAGCGAGTTGGGTCCACGTATATATCGCATATAGGATCGTCGCCACCATCCTACATCATTCTGGAATCTCCACCATGTACACAGTTGCAAAAGTGGTTTTCGGTATTGGTAGAGAGTATGACAACATCCGATCCCGGTCTCTTTGACAACTAATCGCTTATTACACACCGGGTGGTTCTTTTACATTTCCAAAATCATTTCATAATTAATATCAAAATATCATATTCAATTCAAACCATATCAATTAGAAATCATCACTTACTTTTGAAATCATATTCGCCTTTGAAACCACAGTTCGATAATTATATTTCCTTTCAAACTCAAATTCATAATTTATGTCAAAATATCGTGTTCTCAAAAACTATACCACTTCCAAATCATATTTCTTCCAAAAATCATATTTCCAAACAGGTTAAGTCATTGCTTCAAAATCATCATTTCGATTTATTATAACATTCAAAATTCCAACTTAGGTTAAAACATCATTTAACATTATTCTCTTTTTAAACTAATTGAAATGAATATAAACTCTTCCATTTACTTAGTTTGAAAAATTAGAAATTAGTTCAAATAGTTAAAATGTTCAAAATAGTTTAATTATAGGTAAATGCTTTTAAATTGATTTATGATAGTTAAATAGATTTAAATTTGATTAAATATAATTAAAATAGATTAAATAGCCTAAAATAGATTAATTAGTTTTAAAATAAATTAAAAGGGTTTAACTAGTTTTTAAAATAAATTAAATTGGTTTTAAAATAGGTCAAAATAATATACATAGTTAAAATTGGTTAAATAGTTTATAAATATGAAATTCTTAAAATTTAGAATCTTTAAAATAATATAATTTACACCAATTTATATTGAAAACATGAATTTGGAATTTATATCAATTTAAACTATTTATTTCATTTCAACAAAATTAGACCACTTTAATTTAATTTCTTAAAACAATTCCTCTTAAGCCAATTCACATTTCAACACAAAACTTGATTTTCCAAAAATACTTCAATCTATACAAATCAAATTTTACTTCAAAATATCATTTAATTCAATTCAAAATTAAGGATTTTAAAATCATTTAATTTAACCAATCCGGTGTCCGTATATAATTCTCTACCCAAGGGTCTAGTGATACAGATATTTATCATTTCACTCCGCAATTTAAAGTTTTACGGTTATATATCATTTCAAACCGCAATCTAGGAATAAATAACATCCATAAAATCGCTCGAATCTATCATTTCAACCCATAATGATTTTTCTTTAATCTATAGAGCATTCGAGTATGTATCATTTCAACTCATAGTGAACTTGCAGTTTATAACAATATAAAATACAACATCCCTTCATCTAATATCAACAATCAACATCCATTACAAATATCATCCAAATTAATCAACAAATATCAATATAGAACTGACAATCAATGATAGGTATTTAACTGGCAATTTATGTTTGATAGTAAATTAAATAACGATTTAATTCAAATAAATTCAAATTAACTAACATGATGATTCAAAATGTACCAAACAGTCATAAATAAATTCTTAATCACATCATAAATTTAATTTAACAAACATAAGAAATGTTAGAAGTTGTGAGTGGGTTAAAACACTCACCTTTGAATTCAAGTTGAATTTAAATCCAATTTAAGCCCAAAATTTAAACGGTCTTAGAATTTTTCCAAACAAATGTCAAAATGTTCGGAATTTCAATACGATCCCAACGAGAGAAGCCATGCGTGAATCGGACCTCGAATGTAAAAGTTATTATAATCAGAACATGCATGATTTAAAATTAAAAAAACAAAAACGAACCAACCGCTCATTGTTTGCAACGTCATCCATCATCACAAATAAACCCTAAAGCCAATATCGCGCAGCCGCCACGCTCCTTTGCTCATGCCGATCGCCTCTAGGCTTCGCCGACCACATCCCTACGCCTGACCGACCAACTAAGCTCCAAGGCCTCCCCCTTTGATCGTCGTTCGACGGCAAAAACCGAGCAGTAGTCGTTATTCATGTGAATTCTAACGCAGTTTTCACGACCAATCTGACCATCAATTCGACATGCGAACAATGCTGATGCACACCCCTCGGTCCACTCTACAAAACGCTGCCCTCCAATCGACAATACTTCGAAGATCATCAAACGCCAATGAACGACCGAGACTAACTCCCCCAATTCCAACCATACAGCAACCCAGATCGAGAAACGAATCACATAATTGACTTGCCCTCTTCGAGAGCTTCAAAATGATATATAATTCGATATAGTTTGAGGAGTTTGAATTTTTGATTTGGTTTTGAAATTGAAATTGAGGTTTGTGAATTAGGTTTTGTCTACCATTGGAATGAGGAGTTGAGAAAGAACGTACATACAAACAAATGAGAATAGAAAAAACCTAGGGTTTATAACGAGGTGTTTATAGATAGATCAAAAATAGAATGAATGGATCCGACTGATTTACACATTGAACGAAAAATGGCCCGAAAAGCCCATTCTGCCTTCAAAATGCAAATGGGTCAACCCATAAATCAAAATAGATGTTTTCAAGTATTTTAAACTCAATGGAACAAGTTTCAAGTCCTAGTTCCATCGTATGAAGAAGTTATGCCAAAATCATGTTACTTCAAATTGATTTCAATTGATTTCATAAGTTGATTTCTAGGCGTTTCGAGCCCGTACGATCAAATGACAAGTCCGATTGCTATGAAACTTGAAATCCTATAATAATTTACTATTATTGATTCAATGAAACTTGTTTCGTCGAAATCGGAGTCAGTGGAAAAAATGGCTATTTTCACATTAATTAAATAAATTAATAAATCACCTCTCAGTTCCAATTAAATAATTTACAAATATCTGTCATTTTAGATTACTTGGACATTTACAATAATTTAAAACAAATTTAGATATCCATTTCAAAGTAAATTATTTTTCCAATTATAGTGTTTACATTCAATTGTAATTAAATCCAAATATTAAAAATTTAATTCCAATAAATTGTTTTTATTTGATTTCAATCTTTATATTCCATCCACTATTACTTAAATAAGATAGTTCATGTTTTTAAATTTCATTGCATTGGTATATTCAAATTTCCATCTTTTATTTGTATTAATCACAAATTTTCAATTATATTGAATTTTGTTAGTTTTACACATTAATTAAAACCAAAATACTAATTAATTAATTTATCTTGGTTTCATTCTTTTTATTACATCAATATTTATCTTATGAATAAAATTTGCACTTCTATTCATTTCACATTATTTTATTAACAAGTCAATATTTTAAACTATCAACTACCTTTTATACCCCATTATAAATTAATGCACACATTAATACAACATATATTAAAATTCCTTACATAATACCGACCGTATTGAATTAGCATTAACTATATTTTATCTCCATAATTAATTCATATTTACATTCATTTCCTTACACTGAATTTATAACCATGCATAACATATAAGTTATTCCATTTATTAGAATTACAATACAGTTATTAATAATTAGATTTAATTACCATTTGTTACTTTACATTTCAGTATTCATTTCATTATTAAATTACAAATTTTTATTTCTTTCAATATTTAATTACCAAAATCTTATTAAATTAATAAATTTAAATCATCGAAATTTACGGGTTGTTACAAGTTTACTAGGATGAGAATTTATATGCAAGCTAATGGTTATAAAACCTGGAATAGTACTCAAGCAGAATATAACATACCTACTACTGAATATTCACAACGATCTAACACACAAAACTAGATGCTACTGCAAATGCCAAAGCTATGAATATGTTGTTTTGTGCATTAGACAAAAATGAGCTTAACAGAGTTAATACGTGTAATACTACTTATGAAATTTGGCGTACATTTAAAGTTACACATGAAGGTATTAACAAAGTAAAGCAGAGTAAGATTTCTATGCTCAAGAATCAGTTCCAGAATTTCAAAATGAAGCAAGATGAAACAATAAATGAAATGTACTCTAGGTTTCAACACATATATCATTCTCTTTTAGCATTAGGAGAAAAATATTCGAACTTTGATATTGTTTCAAAAATCCTCACCTCTTTAATGGTTGAGTGGGAACAAAAAGTATTAGCAATTAAAGAAGCTAATGACATTTCAACCATTAAATCAGAAGAGTTGATAGGAAATCTATTATTGTAATGACCCTGGATTTTTGACCCCGTTTATTTTAATAAATATTTAATCTAAATTAAATGAAATGAAAATTGACCATATTAAAATGATTATGATTTGGAGATACTGTCAATTTATTTATTTAAATTGCATTTTTTAAAAAAAAAAGGGAATTGGACTTTGGAGAGTTCAAAATAAAATCTTTCGATAATATTATAATAAAACTTATTTTTACATAATTGAATTAAATTACTTTCAATATTTTCATATCTGATAATATATGTATGTATATTTATAATTGTAGAACTTTAAATAATAATCATTTGGGTATTGAATATGGGAATTTAAAAGCTTAAGTATAAAACAATATAAATGATTATAAACATGAACATATCAAACAAGTATAAATCATAATTATAAACATAAGTATAAACCATAATTATAAAATATAAATGTAACTAAAAATATAAATAATATAAAAATACAAACAAAATACTATGATCAAAGGCTTGTAAAGTCTGTCATACAAATAGAATACAAGTAATGTAGTCAAACACATGTATGTGATCCAATAAGTAGCTAAAATAAGGATATAAATAGATGTATACAAGTATTCTTCCTGTAAGACCCAAGTCAAACTGAAAAAAATATATAAATAAAATGATACTAAGACAAATATATATGCAAACAAATATGTGTATTACAGTCCAAACTTGAAGTTAATAAAAACAAGTAACTTAATAACAAAACAAAGATCTTTATATAAAGCTTCTCACTCAAGCCATTGACCTGCAATACTTGCCTACAAATAAATATCTTTATACATAGTACACTATACTTATAATTGTGTAAACATAATTAGCAACCTAAACATTTAAATTCCATCTTCTCAGTACATTATTTTGTCAACTCATTTGTTTACAAACCTGAACATCTCAGACCTACAAACATGTCCAGCTGAAATTTGCAAAATCATGCTATACTACAGGAAGATAATTACAAAATCAACCTGGTCAAGAATATATAGCTGTCTAGATACAACCTACCCATGTACACCTATTTTCTTCTACTTATATGAGTGTAGATATTCTTATTTGGTTCGTTCAGTAAAAATATATTAGTAAACCTGTAAACAAAAAAAAACAAAAAAAGAAGAAGAAAGAGGAACAGGAAAGAGCTAAAGACAGTAAATCTCAGGACAGTTTCAAGTTACAAACAATCTACCTCAATGCTATTTTTACTAGAATTATGACAGGTGAGTAAACAAGAAGTTTAAAAGCTTTTAGTTTGATAAAATAACAGTTTAGAGAATTGTTTATGGCATGATGGTTTATGCTTTGATTTTGAATATTGCAAGGATTTGCTCTGTACTACTCTGAAAGTGATATAGGTTGTGTATTGTTCAAAATCTTATATAATTCACACCAGATCTTTGTTAAGTTTTAATCTTTCAACCAACAAAATATGTAAACTTATAATTAAGATTTTTAAAATGCTAATTTAAACTCTGGTTTGTAAGTATACACTGTAACTTATTTTACAGGTAAGAAAGTCCGAGTTGGATAAAATGGAATGATGTAAAGTATTAACTTGAGTCCATAGCTTGAATCCTTACCACTAAACATGATTTTTAAAACTTAAATGAAGATATTTAACACAGTATTTCCAAGGCAGTTTGTATACGAACCAAAATGGCACTTTTGCGAATTTCTGGTTATGTAATCAATAATTTAAGTTAGGAATTGAAGTGAAGCTAATATCAGTGATTGTGATCTCAGGAAAAATGTAAATTAATTTTTCTATTTATTGAATTTGGAACACGAGACCATATTAGGGCTTTTACTGGGTAATTGTTTCTTCTCTGTTAATCATCGAGTTCACCCTCATTTCGTTACCGAGCTGCACGAGATTTGGAGGGTAGATGGTTTAGTGTATCGAGGTCGTGTGGGCGAAGCGGCGGCAATTCCGGTGGCTTGTTCGAAGATCGCGAGTGAAATTTGCCGAGGGACTTGTTTGCAGTGCTTTCGTAAAACTGTAAATTTTGATTTGGACCTTATTTTTGAATCTCTGGGAGTCGATTATGGTTGAGAGGAGAAAATTCGTTTGGTGGACGCTGGTGACTGCCGCTGGAAGTGCGGCTACCCACCGTGCACGTGCACGGTGGTGACGGAGGTGGAGTTGTGTTTTTTTTTTGTTTTTTTTCTGTCATTGGTGTGCTTCGAGTCGTGTTTAATTTTCTGGGGAGATGCCTCGAGACGATCGCGTGATAGTTGTTGGGGACCTGATGTTCATTCTTTTGTAAACGCTTAGAAGTTTATAATTTAACAGTTTATAACTAAAAAAAATTATAAGAGAAGAAGATGAGGTTCAGGGAGGTGCTCGGGTGAATTGTTTGAATGACTCGAGGCATTGCGTGAGTTTCCCAGGGTAGTGTTTAGTGTTTGATAACTGCAGTTTCATTTTCTTTTAGTAAGCTAAGTAAACAGTTTTTATTTAACTGTAAAACACTGTTTTAGAAAAAAATGTTTAACAGGTTCAAGATTTCAAAACTTTTATACAAGATAATTATTTTGGTCCATACTTTGAAAGGTTAAGCTCCTATTTATTAACGTAATTCAGTGATCAATTTAATTAAGCATAAAGTTAATGAATGTCCGAGTTATAGTTAGTAATATAATGAAACTTCGAACTTAAAGAAACCCTTAAAATGTTAACTAAATTAAATAATCAATATCTTCAGGAAGTAATTAAGAATAATCACTTTTAAACTATAATTAATGGTAGATTTCAAGTAATTATAAGATTGTAATTACTACTTAAGTTAATAGTTGGTTAATCAAATAAACTAGATGTGAATTAATAATTAATTAAGTAATTTACTTAAGAATTAAGGATAAATAAAGGGTTAATTAAGTAAATTAAAGTTAACAAATAAGTATTCAAGTTATTAAATAACCATTAAGGTAGTAATTAATGGTTAAAGAATCGTAATTAAAGTTAAACTATTTAATCAAGAATTGATTAATTAAGTAGTGTAAAATAAAATAAGTTATTGAGTAATTAAGATTAATAATTAATTATGAATAATCTATGGATTCAAATTGTTTGTAAAGAAATGAGTAATATAATTGTTAATCGACAACACAGTGTTGAGCGATTAACTCTGATATACTTAATTTACATTGAATTTCAGATGACTGTTTATGGATTGTGTGTTGAATACCTGATTGTGATATTTATGTGATGATATTCTATGTTACTCTGTGATATGCTGTGTTATATCTATGCTGCTTGTATATGTTTTATCTGTGATAAATGCTATGTTAATTCAATTTGTTGAATTTAATTATTAAACTGTTTAAGTTAATTAGACAACTTGGCCCTTAAAATGGCAGTTGGATTCGGTGAGACCGGGATCGGAAGAATCAAATTTGATTCTTCGAAAACCACATCGATCCAATTTAAACGTTAGGTCGTGAATCCTGAAATGAAGATTGAGATGGTGCTTTCAAAATGCAAGGGTTATCGTCGTTGACTCTGAGGGTGATTCCAAAATGAGTGTGACAAGATAATGCCTTCGGTTTCGTTCGAACCCGGAACGAACTTGTATGGATTGAATGCTTTCAACACATCGTCAGGCGGGACGATGAGCATTCTAAGTGATATGTTCATTAAAGGTAATCGCAGCCTCAAGCCTCATCAACCGATAATGGCTAAAACAGGGGAGATGCAGCAAGGTTAGGTGGGTCATGCCCAAGCAGGACAAGATATTTCCCCTGTCTTGATGTCCCTTATTTATATTTCGGCTTAGTGGGTGGTTGGTCGCGCCAACCATGAGGTTTATCTTGTTCGGGACTGTTCAGTAAGGAATGGTTCCGGCCTTGTGTTGCAGGGGATGAAGGGAGCAATCCTCGGTACGGTGATCTAGGCCCCGTACTGTGACGGGCGGTACCCCAGTAGCCCTGCCATTGTTGGAAATCCATTTTCCCTATGAGACCCTACGGTTTTGATTTGTATTACCCACTTTTGTGGCTAGTAGCTGGAATTTAATCATGTAACAATTTCGGCTATTTTATATTTACTTGGAAACCCTAGACACTATTATAATATCACTGGATTTCTTATGAAATGTTTTGGTCAGCGTAAGGTAAAAACTTACCCGTATTTATTTGTGGGGAGTCTTACGTGACACCTTTATTTTCAAATGTTTTTCAAAGTTAAACAACTTTAAACCGTTTACTCATACCAGACCCATGTCAGACCCGGAGTTTATTTTGTTTTCATAAACTCTCGGGTACCCAAATTTTTACAAGTAGCCAAGGGATTCAGGTTAGCTTTGACGAATTCTGGAGGAGCAATGGAGCAGGAGGCTTCAACGTTGTAGATATATATATATATAGTTCCGCTGTGTTGGTATCTCCGTGTCATATTGTTTGAGTTGTATTCACTAGACATATGTTTATAACTGTCTAGTATTGATGTATTATCTGTATAACTCTGATATATGTAAAACTTTAAAATATTTATGTGGTATATTATATTTTCTTCCGTTCCGCTTTGAGATTCTTATGTTGTTGTTCTTTCTTTCTCTTTCTTTTCTATTTTCTATCCCTTTCTTTCTTTATGATGATACGTCTTTCTGGCAGTAGAAGGGCGGGTCGTCACATTTGGTATCAGAGCATAGGTTGGTGATAACCTTGGCTCTGGTAAGAAATTACCCATAGACTAGAGTCAGTAGTACTCTAAAAATGAGTTTGAGTGTATTAATAGATATGAGCGCGTATTTGTTAGTGAATATAAAATTGTTTTTTTATATTGTGTTGATCTATCTGTTGAGTGTTTATGAATTCTGGTCGATGGATGGGACGCCATTTTATCGATAGGGATTTCTAAACTCTTAAACAAGGTAGACCGACACAATATTGTTTTAAAAGTAGGGTAAATAAAATAATTTTACCCAAAATTATATTTTGATATAAAAGAAATATTTTTCTGAAATAACTATATATACTTGGATGTTTGATTGTTAATAGTACAATCAAATAAAAATTTAAATATGAGTATAACCAAATAAAATTATCTAAGTATGGCTTAAATAAAAAGGAATGTAACTGAAATCTGATTAAACAGAATTTAAGTCCCGGGAATTTGAAAAGTGTTTAAATGAATTTAAACAAAAGAATTTGGGAATTTAAAAATCTTGGGAATGTTTGAAATATTTATCCAAAGATTTGAAGGCAATAGTGGAATATTGTTTTGAAAAATATTGTTGGATGAAAATTGTTTTGGGAAATTTGTGAAAATAAGGAAGCACTGAACTCACTACAGTCGCTGGAAAATAATCCTGATGGTGATGGCCACATCATCAGTATTCATTTTCGAGTTTCTAAAGTGATGGATTGCTACCAGGATATTGGTTATGATAAATTGTTTGGGCTTGTTGGACATACAAGTTGTTTTAGAAATGTTCAAAAGGAGAAAATTTGTTTTGGTGAAAACAAGTGTTTGGAATTTGAAATTTGATTGTCATTTCAAATGTTTTGGTAATGAAATCCGGGCAATTGAATTCTAAGAAATTCTGTTTAAATGAATAAATCAACTATTGGATTTATAAAGTAAAGTTGATATTAATAGGAAGAAATTGGGAATTTTAATCCGAGAATTTAAAATTTAACTTGAGTAAATGAAAGTGAAGAAAATATATTTGAGTTTAACCTGAGAAAAGTTAAATGGAATTGAAGTTCAAAATGAACTTAATTGGATATAAAACTGGAAGGTATAATGATTGTAATAGTGAAATGACAATTTATACCTTACGATAGTAAGTGTTATATATATAATCTGAAATTGTGATTATACGATAAAATGACTCAAATGAGCAATATAAGCTTCTAAGTAAATAAATAAGCTTTGAACTCATATAGTGAGAAATAAATTTAAAAGAATGGTGAGTAGATAAATTTAACTGAAGTTGAGTTGAAATAAAGCTGAGTTTAAATGAATTCAGTCGAGTTATAAATACTATTGAATGAAATAAAATTCTTAAGAAAATAAGTAAGTAATAAATTGAGTTAAATTTGGTGTGAGTTGTAAACAAATCTGATTCAAGCATAAATTGAATGACTTTATTATAAACTCAATGATAAATTGTTCATGTAAATTTAGGAATGAAATAAAGAACAAACTGATTAGTAAATAGTTGAGATTTGAATAAAGGAAAAATCGAATCAAAGATTTGAATGGAAATTAGTGAAATAGAATAAACCTAAGTTGTTGAGTGAAACAGTTTGAAGAAAATAAATGACTTAAGCAAATTGTGAAATGATTATTTAAAATATTGGATGTCGAATTTTAATAAAATGGTTTGGAATCAATTTGTGAATTGTATAAAGCTTAAGTAATCATTTATTCACAATGATATTGTTGAATTGCATAAAGAAATGAGTTGTTTTGAAGTAGACAAGATTAGAAAAAAAATTTGAATTGTTGGAAGCAAAATAAGATGATTTTGAATATGAGTTTGTTTTGTTAAATGGATTATATAAGCAAGAAAGTTGTAAATTCCTTTTAATTAAAAGGAAATGGTTTGAGAATTGATTGAAATTAATTGTGTTGAGGATTGGAACCTTACATTTGTGCTTATGGAAATATGTAATGCTAAAAAAAATGGAGAATATGTCAAAGCTTTTTAGAATTTGAAAACTATATAAAAAAAAAATTAGCAACAAAACAACTTCAAATTGAAATTTTAAAGTAAACTAAGGAATGAAACCAATTTAAAAATAATAATAGGAATCAGTTATAAATGGAAATAGTCAATAAAAGTTCAATATTCAGAGTTAAGAAAATTGAATTCATATGGAATTGGTAATTCAGATTTAAAATGGAAAAATAATAATAATAAGAGGATGTAAAGGCTTAAGTGGGAATATATAATGCTTATATTAAAAACTTAAGAAATGAATGGAGACATTCTTAAGTAAAATTTGATATGGAGAAAATTATTCCAAGTAGATAGAAATCTAAAATAATGTGAATAAAAGAAATTGATATGGTGATAATCAAAGGATATTAATACGTAGGATGTACGTATATTATTTTATTCGCATAACAGTTTGATCCAGATTCGAGCACAGAATTTCGAGATAGTTATATCGATCCGAGTTAGGATTTTTCACTCGATTTTCGACGACGAACCATGGATTTGGATTTTGATTGATTCTGGGGAATTCTCTATCATAGTTGTGACTATGCAAGGAGAATGACAGTTTCTGATCAAGAAACCAGTTCTGAATCCGTACTAGGAAGTAGGGTGGACGATACTAGTTCGGAAGTGAGATTGTGAGATCGAGCGAGCGATCGGATTTGATATTGCGTACGAATAGTATATGTACATCGTACAGGCTTGATTGAATAGAAATTGAAATTCTGTAAACAAGTCAATAAATTGGAAAGAGTTAATACTGTAGATTTCAGAATTGAACTGCCAGAGTGAATATCTGGAATGTATGTATTCCATATATCCCATCTAAGGAAATGTGTTTATGATTCATCATTAGTTGTTAAACCAGTAATTCAGGAATTTGGAAGTTGAACCAAATTTAACCGTGGTCAGGAATTCAGATCGGATTGTTGATCATCGGGAGACAACTCTCGATAATTTTAGGGAAGCTTATCCGGATTTGTGTTCGGATAGTTAGTGTTGTTTGTTAGCATAGACTGTTTGGTTGTTTTTTTATATATATAAATGATCTTTATGTTTGAATAGTTGATATAACAGCTTTTGAATTATCTTTGTTTTAAATTTCGGGGACGAAATTCTTTTAAGGGGGGAGGAATGTAACGACCCTGGATTTTTGACCCCGTTTATTGTAATAAATATTTAATCTAAATTAAATGAAATGAAAATTGACCGTATTAAAATGATTATCATTTGGAGATACTATCAATTTATTTATTTAAATTGCATATTTAAAAAAAAAAGGGAATTGGACTTTGGAGAGTTCAAAATAAAATCTTTCGATAATATTATAATAAAACTTATTTTTACATAATTGAATTAAATTACTTTCAATATTTTCATATCTGATAATATATGTATGTATATATATAATTGTAGAACTTTAAATAATAATCATTTGGGTATTGAATATGGGAATTTAAAAGCTTAAGTGTAAAACAATATAAATGATTATAAACATGAACATATCAAACAAGTATAAATCATAATTATAAACATAAGTATAAACCATAATTATAAAATATAAATGTAACTAAAAATATAAATATACAAATATAAGTTATAACTTGAAATATAAAAATATAAGTTATAACTTGAAATATAAAAATACAAACAAAATACTATGATCAAAGGCTTGTAAAGTCTGTCATACAAATAGAATACAAGTAATGTATTCAAACACATGTATGTGATCCAATAAGTAGCTAAAATAAGGATATAAATAGATGTATACAAGTATTCTTCATGTAAGACTCAAGTCAAACTGAAAAAAATATATAAATAAAATGATAATAAGACAAATATATATGCAAACAAATATGTGTATTACAGTCCAAACTTGAAGTTAATAAAAACAAGTAACTTAATAACAAAACAAAGATCTTTATATAAAGCTTCTCACTCAAGCCATTGACCTGCAATACTTGCCTACAAATAAATATCTTTATACATAGTACACTATACTTATAATTGTGTAAACATAATTAGCAACCTAAACATTTAAATTCCATCTTCTCAGTACATTATTTTGTCAACTCATTTGTTTGCAAACCTGAACATCTCAGACCTACAAACATGTCCAGCTGAAATTTGCAAAATCATGCTATACTACAGGAAGATAATTACAAAATCAACCTGGTCAAGAATATATAGCTGTCTAGATACAACCTACCCATGTACACCTATTTTCTTCTATTTATATGAGTGTAAATATTCTTATTTGGTTCGTTCAGTAAAAATATATTAGTAAACCTGTAAACAAAAAAAAGAAAGAGGAACAGGAAAGAGCTAAAGACAGTAAATCTCAGGACAGTTTCAAGTTACAAACAATCTACCTCAATGCTATTGTTACTGGAATTATGACAGGTGAGTAAACAAGAAGTTTAAAAGCTTTTAGTTTGATAAAATAACAGTTTAGAGAATTGTTTATGGCATGATGGTTTATGCTTTGATTTTGAATATTGCAAGGATTTGCTCTGTACTACTCTGAAAGTGATATAGGTTGTGTATTGTTCAAAATCTTATATAATTCACACTAGATCTTTGTTAAGTTTTAATCTTTCAACCAACAAAATATGTAAACTTATAATTAAGATTTTTAAAATGCTAATTTAAACTCTGGTTTGTAAGTATACACTGTAACTTATTTTACAGGTAAGAAAGTCTGAATTGGATAAAATGGAATGATGTAAAGTATTAACTTGAGTCCATAGCTTGAATCCTTACCACTAAACATGATTTTTAAAACTTAAATGAAGACTTTTAACACAGTATTTCCAAGGCAGTTTGTATACGAACCAAAATGGCACTTTTGCGAATTTCTGGTTATGTAATCAATAATTTAAGTTAAGAATTGAAGTGAAGCTAATATGGGTGATTGTGATCTCAGGAAAAATGTAAATTAATTTTTCTATTTATTGAATTTGGAACACGAGACCATATTAGGGCTTTTACTGGGTAATTGTTTCTTCTCTGTTAATCATCGAGTTCACCCTCATTTCGTGACCGAGCTGCACGAGATTTGGAGGGTAGATGGTTTAGTGTATCGAGGTCGTGTGGGCGAAGCGGCGGCAATTCCGGTGGCTTGTTCGAAGATCGCGAGTGAAATTTGCTGAGGGACTTGCTTGTAGTGCTTTCGTAAAACTGTAAATTTTGATTTCGACCTTATTTTTGAATCTCTAGGAGTCGATTATGGTTGAGAGGAGAAAATTCGGTTGGTGGACGCTGGTGACAGCCGCTGGAAGTGCGGCTACCCACCGTGCACGTGCATGGTGGTGATGGAGGTGGAGTTGTGTTTTTTTTGTTTTTTTTTCTGTCATTGGTGTGCTTCGAGTCGTGTTTAATTTTCTGGGGAGATGCCTCGAGACGATCGCGTGATAGTTGTTGGGGACCTGATGTTCATTCTTTTGTAAACGTTTAGCAGTTTATAATTTAACAGTTTATAACTAAAAAAAATTTATAAGAGAAGAAGATGGGGTTCAGGGAGGTGCTTGGGTGAATTGTTTGAATGACTCGAGGCATTGCGTGAGTTTGCCAGGGTAGTGTTTAGTGTTTGATAACTGCAGTTTCATTTTCTTTTACTATGCTAAGTAAACAGTTTTTATTTAACTGTAAAACACTGTTTTAGAAAAAAAAATGTTTAACAGGTTCAAGATTTCAAAACTTTTATACAAGATAATTATTTTGGTCCATAGTTTGAAAGGTTAAGCTCCTATTTATTAACGTAATTCAGTGATCAATTTAATTAAGCATAAAGTTAATGGATGTCCGAGTTATAGTTAGTAATATAATGGAACTTCGAACTTAAAGAAACCCTTAAAATGCTAATTAAATTAAATAATCAATATCTTCAGGAAGTAATTAAGAATAATCACTTTTAAACTATAATTAATGGTAGATTTCAAGTAATTATAAGATTGTAAATACTACTTAAGTTAATAGTTGGTTAATCAAATAAACTAGATGTGAATTAATAATTAATTAAGCAATTTATTTAAGAATTAAGGATAAATAAAGGGTTAATTAAGTAAATTAAAGTTAACAAATAAGCATTCAAGTCATTAAATAACCATTAAGGTAGTAATTAATGGTTAAAGAATCGTAATTAAAGTTAAACTATTTAATCAAGAATTGATTAATTAAGTAGTGTAAAATAAAATAAGTTATTGAGTAATTAAGATTAATAATTAATTATAAATGATATATGGATTCAAATACTTTGTAAAGAAATGAGTAATATAACTGTTAATCAATAACACAGGGTTGAGCGATTAACTCTGATATACTTAATTTACATTGAATTTCAGATGACTTTTTATGGATTTTGTGTTGAATACCTTATTGTGATATTTATGTGATGATATTCTATGTTACTCTATGATATGCTGTGTTATATCTATGCTGTTTGTATATGTTTTATCTATGATAAATGCTATGTTAATTCAATTTGTTGAATTTAATTATTAAACTGTTTAAGTTAATTAGACAACTTGGCCCTTAAAATGGCGGTTGGATTCGATGAGACAAGGATCGGAAGAATCAAATTTGATTCTCCGAAAACCACATCGATCCAATTTAAACGTTAGGTCGTGAATCCTGAAATGAAGATCGAGATGGTGCTTTCAAAATGCAAGGGTTATCGTCGTTGACTCTGAGGGTGATTCCAAAATGAGTGTGACAAGATAATGCCTTCGGTTTCGTTCGAACCCGGAACGAACTTGTATGGATTGAATGCTTTCAACACATTGTCAAGCGGACGATGAGCATTCTAAGTGATATGTTCATTAAAGGTAATCGCAGCCTTAAGCCTCATCAACCGGGAATGGCTAAAACAAGGGAGATGCAGCAAGGTTAGGTGGGTCATGCCCAAGCAGGACAAGATATTTCCCCTGTCTAGATGTCCCTTATTTATATTTCGGCTTAGTGGGTGGTTGGTCGCGCCAACCACGGGGTTTATCTTGTTCGGGACTGTTCAGTAAGGAATGGTTCCGGCCTTGTGTTGCAGGGGATGAAGGGAGTAATCCTCGGTACGGTGATCTAGGCCCCGTACTATGACGGGCGGTACCCCAGTAGCCCTACCATTGTTGGAAATCCATTTTCCCTACGAGACCCTACGGTTTTGATTTGTATTACCCACTTTTGTGGCTAGTAGCTGGAATTTAATCATGTAACAATTTCGGCTATTTTCTATTTACTTGAAAACCCTAGACACTATTATAATATCACTGGATTTCCTATGAAATGTTTTGGTTAGCGTAAGGTAAAAACTTACCCGTATTTATTTGTGGGGAGTCTTACGTGATACCTTTATTTTCAAATGTTTTTCAAAGTTAAACAACTTTAAACCGTTTACTCATACCAGACCCATGTCTGACCCGGAGTTTATTTTGTTTTCATAAACTCTCGGGTACCCAAATTTTTATGGGTAGCCGTGGGATTCAGGTTAGCTTTGACGAATTCTGGAGGAGCAATGGAGCAGGAGGCTTCAACGTTGTGGATATATATATACATATATATACATATATATATATATATATATATATATATATATATAGTTCCGCTGTGTTGGTATCTCCGTGTCATATTGTTTGAGTTGTATTAACTAGACAGATGTTTATAACTGTCTAGTATTGATGTATTATTTGTATAACTCTGATATATGTAAAACTTTAAAATATTTATGTGGTATATTACATTTTGTTCCGTTCCGCTATGAGATTCTGATGTTGTTGTTCTTTCTTTCTCTTTCTTTTCTATTTTCTATCCCTTTCTTTCTTTATGATGATACGTCTTTCTGGTAGTAGAAGGGCGGGTCGTCACAATTGTCTTATGAAGTTAATCTCCAGGCAAAATAGTCCAAACGCAAGACAAGAAGAATATAACATTCCAAGAAGTGAAGGATGAGTCAGATTCAGATGAGGAAGATATGACATTTATTGTTAAGAATTTCAAAAAAAAAATTGAAATTCAAAAAGAGCAACAATTCAGAAACATAAAGAACAGCTTTAGTAGTAATAATAACAACAAGCCATCGTCTTTAGCTCTAGAATGTTATGAATAACACAAGAAACGGCACATCAAGAAAGACTGTCATGATCAAAAAAGAGAAAAATTTAAGAATAAGAAAGATAGATTCAAAAAGAAAGCCTTCTCTAATACATGGGATGATTCAAAATCATCTTTTTATCAGATAGTGATGTAGATAGCGGTTTTGAACAAGCCAACTTCTGTTTTATGGCCACAAATGATGAGATAAGTGATTTAACTTTTGATAATTTAGTGGAAATAAATTTTGAATTACTTGATAAACAAGAAACATCAAAAGAAAATATAAAGACACTCTTGAAAAATTCAATAGAACTGAAATTGAGGTAGATATGTTAAGAAATGAGAAAGAAATTTTAGAAGAAGAACTTGAAATTTCACAAGAATCTTGTTCTAATATGACATCTCGACTCTCTTTGTTAATTCAAGAAATAGAAACTCGGAAGGGAATGAATAATGCTCCTTTAGTTGAAAAAACATGATTTGAAAGCTAATATTAAAATACTGGAACAGATATATCTAGTCTTAAAACAAAATTAGATGATATTACTAAAAAGGTCTATAATTTTAACAAAGGAAGAGAGAATCTTTCTAAAATTTTATAAAATTCTCAGACAGTTTCAAATAAATGGGGACTACGATATAAGCAAGTTTCAATAAGTATTCTAAAGAAAAAGAACTCTTTATATAACAATTTCAAAAGAAATAATGGTACTATTACAAAACAATTTCAAAAGTTTCAAATCGTTCTAAAACAATTAAGATATGGGTTTCTAAAACCAATAATTCTTTGATTAGAAACAAGTATATAAAATCTTTTACAGAAAATGTTTACAAATATAAAAAATTTATTTTGAAAAGGAATTCTGAACCCCCTTGGGTTTGGTTTCCAAAGATCCAACTCTTAGGAACCTAACAAAAAGTGGGTACCAATGTCAATTCTATTCTTGCAGGTACCACTTAAAAGGAGAGGAAAATGAATATTGGACAATGGTTGCTCATAAAACATGATAGGAAACAAAGAGATGCTAATAAACATTATCTATTTAGATGGAGCTTCTGTCACTTTTGGAGATAATTCCAAAAGACACATCAATGGAAAAGGCGATGTGAGCAACAACGTAATATCTAATTTACTTCTTATTACAAATGTGTTGCTAGTTTGACATTTAAAACACAATTTACTTGGCATTAGCCAACTGTGTGGCAAAGGATTTAATGTATCTTTTCAGAAGAGAAGGGTTGCATTTTTGGTCAAAACAAAAATCTTATTTTTGAAGGTTTTAGAGATAAAAATATATATGTATTAAATATGAATATAAATCACAACACTAATATGTGTCTAATAGCCAAAGAAAATGATCATTGGTTATGGCACAAAAGATTTTGTCATATAAATTTGAAAGCTATAAACAAATTATCTAAAAATGAATTAGTAAAATGTTTACCAAAAATTAATTTTAAAGTAAACAATATTTGTGATGCTTATCAGTTAGACAAATTATCTAAATCATCTTTTAAATCAAAGAAAAATATTTCAATATTACAACTACTTGAACTATTGCATTTGGATCTTTTTGGCCCAACTCAATTGCTGTCCATAAGCCGTAGTAAATATGTGTTTGTTATAGTAGATGATTTTTCAAGATATACTTGGACTATTTTTATGAAAAATAAAAGTGATACTTTTGAAAATTTCAAAATTTTTTCTAAAAGAATTCAAAATCTCAAAAATTAAAAAAATTAAAAACATTAGAAGTGATCATTGAGGTAAATTCGAAAATGAAGCTTTTGAACATTTTTCTAATAAAAATGGAATTTACCATAATTTTTCTTTTCTTCAAACACCATAAAAAATGGAATTGTAGAAACAAAAAATAGAACTTTACAAGAATGTGCAAGAACTTTATTAAATGAAGCACTCTACCAAATTTTTTTTTGGCAGAAGCTGTAGCAACTGATTGTTATATTCTAAATCGTGTTTTCCATCCGACCACCAACGAAACACACTCCATATGAACTTTTTCATGAAAGAAAACCAAATATTTCATATTTTAAAGTTTTTGGTTCAAAATGTTTTATTTTAAACACAAAAGATTGGCTAGCAAAATTTGATCCAAAATCCGATGAAGGAATTCCCATAGGATATTCGAAATGAAGTAAGGCTGATTGAATTTTTAATAAAAGAACTAAAACAATCGAAGAAACACTTCATGTTTCCTTCGATGAGATTTTTAGATTTAATAATAATCTTGAAGATGATGAGATAATAACTAGGACGGTCATAAATACGGTTACTCAAAATCATTTTGAAGAAGATGAAAACATTGTTCATAATTTTGAAGAAGAAAACATTGTTCATAATGAAAATGGATTAAGATCTCCTTCTAGGATTTTTCAAGATCGCCCAGTAGAAAATGTCATTGGAGAAACTAATTCACATGTCAGAATTAGAAATCAATTTAGTCAAATGGGTCATGTAGCATTACTTTCTATCATTGAACCTAAAAATCCTAAAGAAACCTCTAGTGATGACTATTGAATTATAGCCATGCAAGAAGAGCTAAACCAATTTGAACGAAATAAAGTTTGTGACTTAGTTTGTAACGACCCGTAAATTTTAACGGTTTAAATAACATAACTAATTTATTTTTTCTAGAAAATAAAATGATAACATTTAATGATGAAAAATTGATATTTGGTATGCATCTATTTAAACATAAAAAATGACATATTTTCATTGGAAAATATGAAAGTTAGTTCTGTTGTGTAATTTCAATTTTTAACTTAAGAACAGTTAATTTGACGAAAATAAAATATTTTTGAAATCTGAATATTTTAATGTGATAAATTTGTAAATCATTTTCTGAGCAAGACGTCATATTTTGTTTCGTCAATTTGGACTGCTCTAGCCCCGTTTATCTTATTTTCGACGAATTAGCAATTGTTTGAGAGCGAAATATCAAGCTTTGATAGGATGACCATATTGTCGATATCTTTGTATCATTCAGTTTGTCTCATCGTACTAATCTGTACAATATATTCATTTGTGCAATTCGACGTCCGAAACATGTCGAATTCTACGAAACATTTAACTGTATCAGTATCGCTTTTGAGCTTTTTTGGTTTCCATATGGCCATTAATTTTCCCACATTGTAAAAACGAATAGTCATTAGCTATTAAATATTTTTTGAAATTCTACCCATGGCCTTCTCTATTCCTTATTCAATTTATAATATTGCTGGTTCGTTCAAGTGTCTTGGTTCTCTACTCATTCCTTTCTTTCTTCTCTTTCATTGTGAAAACATAATTTAATATATATAAAATTATACTCATGTAAGTTGTCTTTCCTCTTCTTTATTTACCTGAAGCTTTTGAGATCTGAGAGTTTCCTTCTTCCTTAGGCAAAACATAGCATATGGAGTAAAACTTAATTATAGAATCACCTTCGTTCGAATTTGAACTTCTTCCTCTTTGATTTAGATTTCCTTTGAATTTTGGAACTCCCCTTTGTTCTGAAATCCATTCTTGTCTCTTCCCGTTCATGTTCTTTTAATATTGGAGCATCCCATAGCTTCAACCTCAATTGGTGACTTCATCCTTTTGTGTGACTAATCCCATCGGCTGTTCCTCCAACCTTGGTATGATTTATAAATGGGTGAAACTCCTTTACAACAGGCATCAATTTACCGGAGATTTCTACATCCTCGGTTTTTATGTTGTTATCCCTTGCAAAACCCAAATCGTTTATTTCGTTGACGAACTAGGTAATTCTCTTGTGATCATATGTCGATTGCCTCAGGATTTTTGCAGCCAGTTTATCTTTCCGCTTGATTCTCGGCCTAGTGATCTTGACTTCACCCCTATTGTCCAACTAATTCCGGATATCTTTGGTGAAGTCGCTCCTCTTCCTTCCAAGTGGAAAATTTGAATTCCGCATTGATCGTATTCTTGATGCTCGACCTATTGTCCTACCTCTCAGAGAATAGTTTCTATGAATGGTTAGTCATGCCCTATGGATTAACCAATACTCCTGCTTTCTTCGTTAACCTCATGAACTGTGTTTTCCGTGATGTTCTCGACAACTTGTCTTAGGTTTCGTTGTTGGTATTCTTGTTTTTTCTAAGTCTCGTTTGACCTGGTAAAGGTCACTGCGAATAGTATAAGTCTATCCATCCTTCCTGTTTTGTAACATAATATATTATCATCCTATCGAGCCTATCTTCTTTGTTAGAATCCTACTTGATCAAGGCCTTTCTAAATTTAAATCACTATCCCTGTTCTAAATCCATTCTTGAATCATCCTTAGAGAGAGTGTGTGTATTTATAATTGATATAAAATATTTTATATTGTGTTGTTTGAATTGTTAAGTTGATTTGGGGTTTCGATCGGTTCGCCAGGCCAACACTATCGATAGGAATTCCAAAACACTTGGATAGGGGAAACTGGCACAATATTGTTTCCAAAATTGGTAAATGAAATAATTTTATGTATGACTATATCTTATATATAAAAGTATAATTTTCTAAAATGAGATAGTTAATAAATTGCTTGTTAGAAATGATAATACTAGATTATCATTTATTTATCTGCAAATGAAATGAATTTGAATTAAAATTAGAGAACTTAAGTTACCAATGCCTTTCTAAATTTGGTTTTCAAAGTTTTGAAATTTATATTATTTGAAGTATTTTCAAATGGAAATTGTTTCCCAAGAATTTTAAAAGAAGTAAGTCAGTATTCTCCACTTTTGTCATTGGAAAATAATTTCGGTGATGAAAGCAGCATCATCGACATTTATTTTCGAGTCTCTAAGTGGGAGACCACTTAGTAGCTTTGCTACACTTTTGGTTTTGGAAAAATGGATTTGATTTGAATTTCTTAAGTACGATTTGATGTACAAATATGTATGTATATATGTGTGTGTGTGTGCGTGTGTGTGTATTTCTAAATGGTTTGAAGTAAAATCAGAAATTTATCTCTTAAGTTCTATGTTAAGTGATGGTTTTTAATTATTGAAATAAAACAAAATTTTGAATCAGTAGAGTGTCCAAGATAAGAAATGAAATTGAAATAACTTGAAACAATTGAACTAGGATAAAATTTATTTGTATAATATTCGGTTGCATTGTAATAAACATATATAACTTACATGAATTATTTAAAAAGTTGAATGTTAATGTGAATTTGCAAATTAAGATTATACATTAGAAAATTTAGGTAATAAGTAGTTCAAACTAATTTTTTTAAATAGTGATGCTATAAATAAAAAGGGTAAATGTATAAACATTAATAAAACTTACCTAAGGAAAAGGTTTTGAATGTAATGAGAACTTATAATTGAATGATATATAATATAAAAGTAAAAAGATGTCTAAAATGAAGTTTTGATAAGGGAATCTATAAATAAAAATTTAGTTGGTGCAATAAATGTCTATACACTTAGTCTAGTGAAATAAAATTGAATAATAAATAGAGAATGATATTTAAATGAATAAATATGAGCTTAAGACAGATTGAAATTGAATTAAAAAGGGAATCAACTTAAGTGAGGTCGAATGGATTGAATAAATGAGTTAAATAAAATATATTTTGTTTTGTAAGAAAATTTCAAACAAATTTTAATAAATTGAAAGCAAATCAATTGAATGAAAATACCTTGAATTTAAATCAACAAAAGATGAATACAATGGATATTCATTTAATAAAATGGATTTAAACCAAATTAGTTGAATAAAAATAAATGAAATTCATATGGTTTGAATTAATTATTGTATCTGTTGCTTTGTATTTTGAGTCTATCTTTTATTTTTGTTGTTTCGATTCTCCTATCTCATTACTTTTTGGGGATGAAAAGCTTTGAGTGGGGGAGAGTGTAATAACCCATAAATTTTAACGATATAAATAACGTAATTAAAATATTATTTTCATTAAAAATAAAATCGTAAAATTTAGCAATGAAAATTTGATATTTGGTATGCGTCCATTTAAACATAACAAATGGTAGATTTTCATTGGAAAATATGAAAGTTAGTTTGTTATGTAATTTCAATTTTTAATTTCAAATAAGTTAATTTTATGAAAATAGAATATTTTTGAAAAATGAATATTTTTATATAATAAATTTGTAAATCATTTTCTAAATGAGACGTCATATTTCTTTTCGTCAAATTTGGACTGCTCTGGCCAGATTTATCTTATTTTCGGCGAGTCAGCAGCAGTTTGGCAGCGAAATATCGAGCTTTGAAAGATTGATCGTATCGCTGATATTTGTGTACCATTCAGCTCATCTCATCCTACCGATCTCCGTAATATATTCATTTGTGCAATTTGGCGTCCTTAACACGGCGAAACCTATGAAATGGTTAAACATATCGTTACCTATTTTGAGACTTTTTGGTTTCTATATGGTTATTAATTAATGTTGAATATGCGATTATATGATTTTTGTTTGATGATAATAAACATACATATATTCGTGTAAATGTATTTGTTAACGTACTATTTTATTTTTCATAGATAAAATAAATATTTGCTGAATAAAAATAAATAATATAGAATTTGAATTCAAACAGAATTTTTATTCAAACAAATATTTATTACAATCTTTGAATAGTACAAATTCACGCTCTCACTATACATACACAATTTTGATTACAATACAAATTCAGTTACATCACAATTTCACATTTACAAATGTCCTTACTACATATCGCTCATTCACTCATAATTTATCTTCAACTTCATTCTAGATTGAATCCAGCATCTGAGCAATCTGCAAAAATAAATATTGACATAGTGAAATTGAAAAGGAAATATTTTTGCAGTATAAAATAAAATGTGAATTTAGAAAATAATATTTTCCTCAGTTATTTGGGTTGTTCGTCATCATTTAATTTTAATCCATCATACACGAACAACTTGTGACATACACAGTGTATCACTGTATATGCCACAAGGCCATGCACACCGATATATACACTTAATAAATTTACAGGGATAGGTGAGCACATGTCAAACCCAAATTATCGGATTCAACTCAAGTGCAATAAAACAATGTCACAATTTTCAGCACAAGGTCAAATCCGAGCTACAAGCTGGATTTAACTCAAATGATACAAGTTCGAATAATGCTCATATGCACAAGTGAATGAAAATTCCGTACTCAATGCAAAGACCAGCTTATAAATACGAGTCATTTCAAACATGTATCAAATAGCATAAGCAAAGACAAAGAGGAATAATTCAAGATCAACATGCAACAGCAAGTGATAACTCAGCAATACTCAATGACAAGGGTGCACATAATCCATGCCGAAATCAAACCAACATAAATGACACAGTGATCAAGTGGTCTGCAAAAATATCAAAGTTAGGCTCAAAGACATAACACTGAAGACTACTTCAATATAACCAACGCACAAAGGAATTTCAAAATGATACAAATAGTGAAACCATGGCATGAACCAAGTAAAAAGCATATACCAGTTCTGTAACGACCCAGAATTTTTATTAATTTAAATTTGAATATTTAATTAATTTTAAATATTTATAAGTGAATTTATAAGTCGAATAAATTTTTATTTGAATTATTGGATTTAATTAGATAATT
This sequence comes from Allium cepa, assembly GCA_030765085.1. Taxonomy (NCBI): domain Eukaryota; kingdom Viridiplantae; phylum Streptophyta; class Magnoliopsida; order Asparagales; family Amaryllidaceae; genus Allium; species Allium cepa. The sequence continues at coordinate 636,465,151 of CM060934.1, read as the reverse complement.
AAAACAATAATTTAATATGTTAAATTATGGAAATAATTAAAAATTGAGTTAAAAATGATTGAAAATAATTTGGAAAATTTTATTTAATCATACTGGAGTTATAGAAATATTTTAGAACTTTTAAAATCGAATTAAAAGTTAATCTGTGAAAATTGAATATTTTAATAATTTAATCGACTAGTGAAAATAGTCAATTTTTGAACAGTCTCAGAATTGAACGAAACCAGTTCCATTGGATCCGTAATAGTTAGTTATTACCGGATTTCAAATTTCGTGTCAATCGGAGTTATCGTTTGATCGTGGCAGCTCGAAACGCATCGAATTATTTTTAATTTAAATTTGGCGAGTCAAAATAGCCATTTTTCAAAAAGTCTCGGATTTCGACGAAACCAGTTTCATAGGATCCGTAATGTGATATTATTGTAAGGTTTCAAATTTCAAGTCAATTGGATTTACCGTTTGTCCGGTACAAATTAAAACGCCTAGAAATCGACTTAAATCGGTTTAATTCAAATTGAGCGTTTTCAGCCATAACTCGCACAGATGTCCGAATTAGCTTCCGAAACCTATTCCATTGTGTCCGGAACGCGGGATAAACCCTAGGTACGCTGGTTACGGCGTCTAAATCGGAGTTCGGAATTTCCGGGATGAATAGTGTTTACGCTAGTTTTTTCTATAAATACACCATCATCTTCATAAATTAAAAAAAATATACAAACCCTAACCCTAAAGCTAGTAGCCGCCAGTTTCATAATCAAGGGCTGAAACTTAATCTTCTTCATCCTCTAATTTCTCAAAATCCAAGCAATATTTTCAAAAACTTTCTGAAGCAAAGATGAAGAGCACGAGATGAGCTTTCAATCCATGCGGAGTTGATGAGTTTTGGAGCAACGATGGGGGGGGGGGTAAGTGTGGCCGTTGGTCACGACTTGTGCACGCGGTTCAAGGCCTATCTCAGGGCCGAGCCTGGCATGGTGGGGGCCGAGTGTAGTGGAGAGGTGGGGCTTCGCAACGGCGCTTCCTGATCGCGTTTTCGTTGAGAGATGAGATCCAATTTTTAAACCCTAGATTGTATTATGGGTTCGGCCTAAAACTTGGCAACCTGGTGATGAACGTGATTTGGGAAGAAAGGGGGAACGGCTGTGATGAGGGGGTTTGGATCCAAGGGCTCTGGTGTGATGTAGGTTTAGATTATTAAAGGAAATGTTGTTTTAAATATAGTTTAAATCGTGCAATCTTGTAAAATTAATAACTTTTTCATACGAGGTCGAAAAAATGCAAACTCAGTTGCGTTGGAATCGTATGGACGAGCACTACGCGATGGAGTTGGTTTGGAGTCGTTTGGAGTTAGTGAGAATTTCGGGTAAAATTAAACGCGCGTTTAATTTTATTCGAAATAAAAGCTAAAACGGAAATTAAAACCAAGGTGAGAACTTCTCACTCAATCGAATAGATTTCGATTTTATTTTAAATAGTTAGATTTAAAATATTTGAATGCATGTTTGAATGATGACTGTAAATTATTGATTGTTAAAATAGACATTATGCGCCGTTAGTAAGCGGATGTTATTTAATATAAACATATACCGCGAATATTTCATAAACAGTGAAATTGGTATTATATATAATATCAATATATATATATTGGCATATGTATATATTGCAGTTGTTGATTTCCCGCATTTTTTGTTTAGCGGATGAGACCCTATTACGCCGTTATTAAGCGGATAATATTTAATAAAAACATGTACCGCGATAATTTCGTACTGGAGCGAAATTGGTATTGTGCTAATGTTTTTGGATGCAGGAAAACAGGTTGGAGGGATCCAACTGGATTCCTCAACAGTATTTATTTTATTTCAGATATTTTGATATTTGATGGATTATCATATCGATATATGATATCGTTGTAGTCGTGATTGACTATTTGGTGTGTAGCATCATTGGACCCAGATTTTGGGATTTTAAAATGATTTTAAAGTGATTTTTGAAAATATATAAGATTTTCGGAATTGATCTATTTTAAATAAATAAACGTTATAATTTTTATTGTTATAAAAATTATGGTTTTTGTGAAATATAGTTAAAAGCTGATTTTTGAGAAATATGAATTAATGATTTTATAAAATAGTTTAAACTGGATTTTTGAATTTATTATGAAAAGTTTAAATATAGGATTTATAAAATTTGATTATTTTATAAATCAAAATGGTGAAATTATAAAGGAAATTAAAGACGTTTCAGAATAATAATATAAACTGATTTATATTAAGAGATTTATAAATGGATATTTATAAATTGGAATATAGACATTATAAAACAAGTTTTTATAAATGTTTGAATGATGTGAGAATGAATTTCATAATAGAATGAAATTTATGGAATTATAAACTGTGAAGTTATAAATGAAATTTATAAATAGTAAGATTTATAAATTTGGCGAAATTATTTGAAGAATAGATTTGGTTAAATAAATGAATCTTATAAGTTATAAGATTTATAATTTGGGAAGATAAAAAGAACGATTTTGTAAAATAATCGTTTTATAAGTATTTAATTTATAATATGAACGTTTAGTTTATAATTTAGTTATAAACTGGAATAGGTTAATAAAGGAATTTATAAAAAGGAAGTTTTTATAAATAAATAGATATGGAATTTATGAACGTTGTTTTATAAATTCGCAAACGACTTATTTTGATAAGTTAATTGTTATAACTTAGAAATAGAGTCATATTCACGTTTTTAGACAGTGAATAATCCTTTGAATTAAAATGAATAAAAGGATGGAATTTGTTAAAGAAGTATATTCACGTTTTTAAATAGTGAATGATATGTTAAAGAAATTGTTTTGAATGAGATGTTTAATTTGAATTAAAACGATCTAACGATGTTTTAAATGTGTCGAGATTCGAAACCATAGATTTCAACATTGATTGTTGAAATAGATGTTTCGAGAAATAGAAGGAAATGGTGGACTATAACACTGTTGTTATAGTAAATGATTTCCGAAAGGAAATGTTTTGTATAGTATGGGATTTATATATCTATTTTTAATTTCGAATCCATATACTAGTGATTTTGGGTTGTCGTAACGATGTTTTACGCAACATTCGTTTTGGCCCAAATAAATATGTTAAGTGAATGATTTCCTTAAAGAAAGAAATATATACTTAATTCGGTTTAAGTATATTGAATATTTTCTAAGTGTTGAAAATAAAAGATTGTGAATTGCTTATTTAATAAGTATGGAAATGTTTTCCAATATGAAGTGAATAATTAGAATTTATCTTTTTGAAGATAAATCGAAATGAATTATTGAAATCGTATATGCATAGATATTTTGGAAATATAAATTCATTATGGAATTTATATGTGAAAAGTGGAATTTGTATAAAAATAAATATTGATTTATTTTTGAAGTGTTGAAATTAAATATCTTGTAAAGATATTTTGGAAAATAAATAATTTGGAAAATTATTTGGAATCTGGTGATGTATGCATATCCAGTGATAGTTCAATAACCGACTATCAGTATTTCCCTTTGAATGGGTATTGGATGTGAATTGATTGAATTTGAATGTCACACTTATTTTTGAATAAGCGCTCACTATTCGGGTTAACCGGGAAAGGACCATGGGGTCGTATAACCCACTCCGAATATGTGATACGTCGTTGTGAATCGCATTTGAAGATCGGTGTTGAAGACCGGTATTTGCGAGAGTGATAGGATGAACTATCGATTGACTCTGCACCGAGTAGCTACGGTATTGAGTTCTCCATATGTGATGGTGAATCCGATCAGGATTGTGGATATCCGGATTGCAAGGACTTCTTGTAAGTGCCTTCGGTTTTGTTCGAGCCCGGAACAGACTTGTATGGATTGTATGCCTGACATTACAAGTTGAGATATAAAGCCGATTTCTTTCAAATATATTTCTGTTGGTGGCGGAGAATTTATTCTTTTAGCTTAACACCCTTCTCTGAGACGTACGAGCTCAGAGGTTATATAGTTGAAGTTATCAGCGATATATTCCCAATTTGGTAATGTGACATGCTGAGTGTTGCTGAAATGATCATTGTGTTGATTATTTGTGATAGGATCGTTTATTTGATCGTCTATCCTTGTGATCATTGTGTTGATCATTTGTTGACCCAAAGCATGGCTTTTGTATAAAGTATGTTTTTGTGGACGTGAATTCGTCGAGCCTCACACCCCGTGAATGGTCAAAACAGGAAAGAAGCAGCAAGTTTATGAGGGGTAGCGCCCTTTAGGATGTGTGCATTTCCTTCTGGAAAAGGGTGGTATCATGGTATGGAGCCCAGATACTTACTCATGTTGAAAACACTTTATGATTGTGTGAATTGATTGCGAGCGCTCGGTAAAAGGTCCCAAAGGACCGGGGGATGGCATATTCGGTCAGTTGTTACTCAGTTAGGAGTAACCCGGCCTTGTGTTGGTAGAGATCTGGTTTGGTTCTCGGGAATGTCCATCCAGAGGCATTCTCATGTGGCAATGGGAAGTTCCTTGGCCTGATCATTCGTTGGAAATCCAAAGAAACAATACGTGACTTGTACGGTTTTAGTTGTATAACCTGCTATGGAATGTGGCGGTAACCTGCTATTGAACATAGTTAGCTATAGTAGGCATAGTTCGGAATGTCTATGTTGGCTAAGATTTATATTCTACTTTCGAAATGAATTTTCCCTACACTATACACTAATAATAATATCAAATGTTCTTTTAATGCGTATCAAGCATCTTTGGCTATCATAAGGAGAAATCTCCTCCGATTCTGCGTTTGCATGTGTGTGTGTGCGGGAGGCCTTATGGTAGTCTCATTTTTAAAAGCATTGCGAATTGAATTTAAAAATATTCCTCTATTTGATTTTAAAGATAAATAAACTGTTTTGAGTTCTCACACCAGTCACATGACTGACTTGGAGTTTATTGTTTTCCTTCCTAAACTCTGGGTGCCCACCAATTTCCACACGGGCAGTCAAGAGTTAAGGTTTATCAGGATATTCTGGATATTCAGGAATTGCTGGAGGCAAACTGGATGGCATGGCGTATTACTAGTTTATATAGTATTTCTTTTTCCGCTGCACTATTTGTTGTTGTTGTACACTCCGATGATATGATGTAATGTAATGTATAAAATGTAATAACTGATAGTTCTTTGTTTAAAGATTATTCATTTATTATTATATGTTGTTCCGCTGCGAATTGTGAGATTCTGTTGTTCTGTTGTTTTCTGTTCCGTCCTATTTTCTTCTGTTTTTCTCCTTTTTCTCTATTCTCTTTTTCTTTCTATTTCTAAATTTTCTATCTTCTTTTCCCTCTATCTTCTACCTTTTTCTCTCTCCTTTCTTTTCTTAAATTCTTTTTAAAACCCATAACATCTCGGTTTCCGGCCTTCGATTTCTCGACAGTCGATAAAGTGAGTATCGATGTCGGATTTTCGGAAGTCGAAAATTCTCGGGGCGTTACATTTGGTATCGGAGCTGATGGTTAAGCGACAACCATGGTTCTGTAGGGTATTACTCATTAGAGATAGAGTCAGCAGTACTCTAGAATGAGTTTGAGTGTAATAATAGCTATGAGAGCGTATTTGTTAGTGAATATGAAATTGTTTTATATTGTGATGATTGGTTTATTGAGTGGCATATGAACCTTCGTCAGCACGGTCAGTCAAACTATGCTGAAGGGGTTTCTAAACACTTGAATAGAACAATTCGACATAATATTGTTTTAAATTGGGTAAATGCAATAATTTTACCTTGATTATATTTTATATATAAAGAAATAATTTTTCAAGAATTATTAAAGAGTATATAAGTTGATTGTTAGGTTGTTTGAATAATCTAAGTAAAAGAATAATTGTATAAGCAAAAAGAATTATAAGAGTTAAATTATAATCAAAGTAATTTACAATTGTGAAATAAACTTATATATATAAGAAGTGAAATTATATGAATATGAGTTGTAAATAATCAAGTGGATTAAATGGATATGAACTTGAGTATATAAATAAAAATTCAACTTTAGAAATTGAATTGAATGAAAGGATTGAATGTTAACCAATTGAATGTAAATTAAGTTGATATGGAATAATGAATATAAATGATAATTCATTAAAATCTAATGTTATTAGAAGTTGAATAAATTGAAAGAGAATGAATATAAGCAAAGTAAAGGAATTTGGTTGAAATTAATATACTTTGGTTGTTATTTGATTGTTGATTGATTGTATATAATTCATTAAGTGTTAATGAAAGTGAATTAGCGAAATTGAAAGCTAAAGAAATTGAATTCAAATTAAAGGTAAATAAATTTGAATAGAATTAAATGTGAATTGGATTTAAATTAGTAAATGTTAACTAATTGAATTGAGAATGAATGTTAGTAAGAACATCCAATGTAAATGAATCAAATGTGATTAAATTGAAAACCATTTCATTTAATATTAATGAGAATATGAATGAATGTAGATTTAATTGATGGTTGAATATATATTGCTATTGTTGCATTTGCTATGTGATATATATAGTTGTTATGTTGCTATATGTTGTATATTGAGATTATTTGCATATGTGCATGTTCTCATGTTGTTTTTTGAGTGATTAGTAGGTGCGGATCGCGTTTGCTTCGCATTTGGAGTTCGCTTTAGCGCTATATTAGCCGTATATGCTTGCTAATAAAATATAAGGTACATATCTCGGATTAAATATCGTACTTTTACACTTTTTTCCCTCCGGGATGCCTCATCACTTGATGAGATGTATATTTGTGATATATATATACTGTCATTTTTTTTTCGGATCGAGCCGCGCAAAGGAGACTATGGCGAATTTTTCCGGAAATTTAAGGCGTTAGAAAAAATTTGAGAAAATTTGGAAAATTTTGAAAACTTATAACTTTGTTTTGGAATTAAAAGTTAAACATAGTAGTTTCTTTTGAAAAAAGATAACTAAGTATGATTTGAAAACTTAGTAAAGTATTGTAAGGAATTTAATTATGAATTTTGGAAAATTAATAGATTCTCTAACTTTTCTTACTTGTAATTTCGAGGATGAAATTCTTTTAAGGGGGAAAGATTGTAACGACCCAGAATTTTTATTAATTTAAATTTGAATATTTAATTAATTTTAAATATTTATAAGTGAATTTATAAGTCGAATAAATTTTTATTTGAATTATTGGATTTAATTAGATAATTAAAACAATAATTTAATATGTTAAATTATGGAAATAATTAAAAATTGAGTTAAAAATGATTGAAAATAATTTGGAAAATTTTATTTAATCATACTGGAGTTATAGAAATATTTTAGAACTTTTAAAATCGAATTAAAAGTTAATCTGTGAAAATTGAATATTTTAATAATTTAACCGACTAGTGAAAATAGTCAATTTTTGAACAGTCTCAGAATTGAACGAAACCAGTTCCATTGGATCCGTAATAGTTAGTTATTACCGGATTTCAAATTTCGTGTCAATCGGAGTTATCGTTTGATCGTGGCAGCTCGAAACGCATCGAATTATTTTTAATTTAAATTTGGCGAGTCAAAATAGCCATTTTTCAAAAAGTCTCGGATTTCGACGAAACCAGTTTCATCGGATCCGTAATGTGATATTATTGTAAGGTTTCAAATTTCAAGTCAATTGGATTTACCGTTTGTCCGGTACAAATTAAAACGCCTAGAAATCGACTTAAATCGGTTTAATTCAAATTGAGCGTTTTCAGCCATAACTCGCACAGATGTCCGAATTAGCTTCCGAAACCTATTCCATTGTGTCCGGAACGCGGGATAAACCCTAGGTACGCTGGTTACGGCGTCTAAATCGGAGTTCGGAATTTCCGGGATGAATAGTGTTTACGCTAGTTTTTTCTATAAATACACCATCATCTTCATAAATTAAAAAAAATATACAAACCCTAACCCTAAAGCTAGTAGCCGCCAGTTTCATAATCAAGGGCTGAAACTTAATCTTCTTCATCCTCTAATTTCTCAAAATCCAAGCAATATTTTCAAAAACTTTCTGAAGCAAAGATGAAGAGCACGAGATGAGCTTTCAATCCATGCGGAGTTGATGAGTTTTGGAGCAACGATGGGGGGGGGGGGGTAAGTGTGGCCGTTGGTCACGACTTGTGCACGCGGTTCAAGGCCTATCTCAGGGCCGAGCCTGGCATGGTGGGGGCCGAGTGTAGTGGAGAGGTGGGGCTTCGCAACGGCGCTTCCTGATCGCGTTTTCGTTGAGAGATGAGATCCAATTTTTAAACCCTAGATTGTATTATGGGTTCGGCCTAAAACTTGGCAACCTGGTGATGAACGTGATTTGGGAAGAAAGGGGGAACGGCTGTGATGAGGGGGTTTGGATCCAAGGGCTCTGGTGTGATGTAGGTTTAGATTATTAAAGGAAATGTTGTTTTAAATATAGTTTAAATCGTGCAATCTTGTAAAATTAATAACTTTTTCATACGAGGTCGAAAAAATGCAAACTCAGTTGCGTTGGAATCGTATGGACGAGCACTACGCGATGGAGTTGGTTTGGAGTCGTTTGGAGTTAGTGAGAATTTCGGGTAAAATTAAACGCGCGTTTAATTTTATTCGAAATAAAAGCTAAAACGGAAATTAAAACCAAGGTGAGAACTTCTCACTCAATCGAATAGATTTCGATTTTATTTTAAATAGTTAGATTTAAAATATTTGAATGCATGTTTGAATGATGACTGTAAATTATTGATTGTTAAAATAGACATTATGCGCCGTTAGTAAGCGGATGTTATTTAATATAAACATATACCGCGAATATTTCATAAACAGTGAAATTGGTATTATATATAATATCAATATATATATATTGGCATATGTATATATTGCAGTTGTTGATTTCCCGCATTTTTTGTTTAGCGGATGAGACCCTATTACGCCGTTATTAAGCGGATAATATTTAATAAAAACATGTACCGCGATAATTTCGTACTGGAGCGAAATTGGTATTGTGCTAATGTTTTTGGATGCAGGAAAACAGGTTGGAGGGATCCAACTGGATTCCTCAACAGTATTTATTTTATTTCAGATATTTTGATATTTGATGGATTATCATATCGATATATGATATCGTTGTAGTCGTGATTGACTATTTGGTGTGTAGCATCATTGGACCCAGATTTTGGGATTTTAAAATGATTTTAAAGTGATTTTTGAAAATATATAAGATTTTCGGAATTGATCTATTTTAAATAAATAAACGTTATAATTTTTATTGTTATAAAAATTATGGTTTTTGTGAAATATAGTTAAAAGCTGATTTTTGAGAAATATGAATTAATGATTTTATAAAATAGTTTAAACTGGATTTTTGAATTTATTATGAAAAGTTTAAATATAGGATTTATAAAATTTGATTATTTTATAAATCAAAATGGTGAAATTATAAAGGAAATTAAAGACGTTTCAAAATAATAATATAAACTGATTTATATTAAGAGATTTATAAATGGATATTTATAAATTGGAATATAGACATTATAAAACAAGTTTTTATAAATGTTTGAATGATGTGAGAATGAATTTCATAATAGAATGAAATTTATGGAATTATAAACTGTGAAGTTATAAATGAAATTTATAAATAGTAAGATTTATAAATTTGGCGAAATTATTTGAAGAATAGATTTGGTTAAATAAATGAATCTTATAAGTTATAAGATTTATAATTTGGGAAGATAAAAAGAACGATTTTGTAAAATAATCGTTTTATAAGTATTTAATTTATAATATGAACGTTTAGTTTATAATTTAGTTATAAACTGGAATAGGTTAATAAAGGAATTTATAAAAAGGAAGTTTTTATAAATAAATAGATATGGAATTTATGAACGTTGTTTTATAAATTCGCAAACGACTTATTTTGATAAGTTAATTGTTATAACTTAGAAATAGAGTCATATTCACGTTTTTAGACAGTGAATAATCCTTTGAATTAAAATGAATAAAAGGATGGAATTTGTTAAAGAAGTATATTCACGTTTTTAAATAGTGAATGATATGTTAAAGAAATTGTTTTGAATGAGATGTTTAATTTGAATTAAAACGATCTAACGATGTTTTAAATGTGTCGAGATTCGAAACCATAGATTTCAACATTGATTGTTGAAATAGATGTTTCGAGAAATAGAAGGAAATGGTGGACTATAACACTGTTGTTATAGTAAATGATTTCCGAAAGGAAATGTTTTGTATAGTATGGGATTTATATATCTATTTTTAATTTCGAATCCATATACTAGTGATTTTGGGTTGTCGTAACGATGTTTTACGCAACATTCGTTTTGGCCCAAATAAATATGTTAAGTGAATGATTTCCTTAAAGAAAGAAATATATACTTAATTCGGTTTAAGTATATTGAATATTTTCTAAGTGTTGAAAATAAAAGATTGTGAATTGCTTATTTAATAAGTATGGAAATGTTTTCCAATATGAAGTGAATAATTAGAATTTATCTTTTTGAAGATAAATCGAAATGAATTATTGAAATCGTATATGCATAGATATTTTGGAAATATAAATTCATTATGGAATTTATATGTGAAAAGTGGAATTTGTATAAAAATAAATATTGATTTATTTTTGAAGTGTTGAAATTAAATATCTTGTAAAGATATTTTGGAAAATAAATAATTTGGAAAATTATTTGGAATCTGGTGATGTATGCATATCCAGTGATAGTTCAATAACCGACTATCAGTATTTCCCTTTGAATGGGTATTGGATGTGAATTGATTGAATTTGAATGTCACACTTATTTTTGAATAAGCGCTCACTATTCGGGTTAACCGGGAAAGGACCATGGGGTCGTATAACCCACTCCGAATATGTGATACGTCGTTGTGAATCGCATTTGAAGATCGGTGTTGAAGACCGGTATTTGCGAGAGTGATAGGATGAACTATCGATTGACTCTGCACCGAGTAGCTACGGTATTGAGTTCTCCATATGTGATGGTGAATCCGATCAGGATTGTGGATATCCGGATTGCAAGGACTTCTTGTAAGTGCCTTCGGTTTTGTTCGAGCCCGGAACAGACTTGTATGGATTGTATGCCTGACATTACAAGTTGAGATATAAAGCCGATTTCTTTCAAATATATTTCTGTTGGTGGCGGAGAATTTATTCTTTTAGCTTAACACCCTTCTCTGAGACGTACGAGCTCAGAGGTTATATAGTTGAAGTTATCAGCGATATATTCCCAATTTGGTAATGTGACATGCTGAGTGTTGCTGAAATGATCATTGTGTTGATTATTTGTGATAGGATCGTTTATTTGATCGTCTATCCTTGTGATCATTGTGTTGATCATTTGTTGACCCAAAGCATGGCTTTTGTATAAAGTATGTTTTTGTGGACGTGAATTCGTCGAGCCTCACACCCCGTGAATGGTCAAAACAGAAAAGAAGCAGCAAGGTTATGAGGGGTAGCGCCCTTTAGGATGTGTGCATTTCCTTCTTGAAAAGGGTGGTATCATGGTATGGAGCCCAGATACTTACTCATGTTGAAAACACTTTATGATTGTGTGAATTGATTGCGAGCGCTCGGTAAAAGGTCCCAAAGGACCGGGGGATGGCATATTCGGTCAGTTGTTACTCAGTTAGGAGTAACCCGGCCTTGTGTTGGTAGAGATCCGGTTTGGTTCTCGGGGATGTCCATCCAGAGGCATTCTCATGTGGCAATGGGAAGTTCCTTGGCCTGATCATTCGTTGGAAATCCAAAGAAACAATACGTGACTTGTACGGTTTTAGTTGTATAACCTGCTATGGAATGTGGCGGTAACCTGCTATTGAACATAGTTAGCTATAGTAGGCATAGTTCGGAATGTCTATGTTGGCTAAGATTTATATTCTACTTTCGAAATGAATTTTCCCTACACTATACACTAATAATAATATCAAATGTTCTTTTAATGCGTATCAAGCATCTTTGGCTATCATAAGGAGAAATCTCCTCCGATTCTGTGTTTGCATGTGTGTGTGCGGGAGGCCTTATGGTAGTCTCATTTTTAAAAGCATTGCGAATTGAATTTAAAAATATTCCTCTATTTGATTTTAAAGATAAATAAACTTTTTTGAGTTCTCACACCAGTCACATGACTGACTTGGAGTTTATTGTTTTCCTTCCTAAACTCTGCGTGCCCACCAATTTCCACACGGGCAGTCAAGAGTTAAGGTTTATCAGGATATTCTGGATATTCAGGAATTGCTGGAGGCAAACTGGATGGCATGGCGTATTACTAGTTTATATAGTATTTCTTTTTCCGCTGCACTATTTGTTGTTGTTGTACACTCCGATGATATGATGTAATGTAATGTATAAAATGTAATAACTGATAGTTCTTTGTTTAAAGATTATTCATTTATTATTATATGTTGTTCCGCTGCGAATTGTGAGATTCTGTTGTTCTGTTGTTTTCTGTTCCGTCCTATTTTCTTCTGTTTTTCTCCTTTTTCTCTATTCTCTTTTTCTTTCTATTTCTAAATTTTCTATCTTCTTTTCCCTCTATCTTCTACCTTTTTCTCTCTCCTTTCTTTTCTTAAATTCTTCTTAAAACCCCTAAGGGTTCGTATTTTCGTTCATCTTGAATTAAACAAAGGAGATTAGTGTCTATTCAAGGAGTACGGACTTACGGGTCTTTACAAGTTCGATATCTTACATTCATGGACCATAGTGCATAGTTCAAGACTATACCAAACTATATGCAACAATCGTAATGAATTGGATGAACAAGACTCAAGTTTGTATACAGAGAGTACGCAACATGACAGTAAGAAGTACCACAAGACCATCAAGTGTCAACCAGACATCACAATGATACAATTTACATTCAACTACAAGCCCAAATGACAACACAGCAGCAAAGGCTAGCCAGCAACTACAAACTACTCACAACAGACTCAAACTTAAGCTTTAGAAGAATCAAATGACACAGTGTACACAAGTGAAGCAAAATGAAAATCAAGACATCATGTATGTACACAATGTCATCCAAAGTAGTGGAACTGCAATAACTCAAATGAACACAGTGAAATGCACAAAGACAAAGCAACATCACAAGTCCAGCTAAATGAAGTATAAGTCAAGGCCGAAGCCATCAGAGGACATGAAACTCAGTACAGAAATGGCCAGAGCCGAAGTACATAGGGGCCACAAAATCAAAGCCATAATGATTAGTTAAAGCCGTGTTTCAAATCAAAGTCAACAACGTGATGACCAAGGAGTCGAAATCAATGCCGTGGAATTCAAACAACTGATTTTTAATTAATATGAACAAGTCAAATTCGAAATCGTGGTGGCCAAGATAATTGACCGAGTTAAACATCAAAGCCGTGGGAAGCAAGAATCAATTATACGAATTTGATTAAGTCAGCAAAATCATCAACATCAAAAATTAATCGAATGGCCGAAAGCATAAAATTGAACAAATCAGATGAACGAAAATCAAGGGTTACAAACCCTATATAAACAAATCATCATTGGCCAATTAAAGCATACGAGTTCGAATACGAAAATCATTAAAAATGCAAAGCATAAATTCTTACCCAGCAAGAATCGAACTCGTCGAAGCAGCTAAAGTGAGCAACAAGGAAAAGATCGATCAAAGCTACCTACGAATTATCCACGCGAATCAATCAACATAAAGTCGGCTCTTTGGAAAGCCCTAACTTGGATCAAAGGATGAAGCCCTAATTTAGTTGCAAAGAGGAACGGCCGCCGTCTTCACAATAACGAACGGAGCAAATAAAAGTGGAACGGGTCAAATTATGAAAGGTGCCGACCTAATTTTCTAAAGAACTTCTCTTTTATAACATTATATAAGGGATTTTAAATAGGGTTATTTTATTTTAAATTGTTTTTCCCTTTTTAAACCGTTTAAATTTTTAGTCGTGTGACTAGGGGACAAACTACGTGGCGTAGTTTGAGAATTCGCAACTCAGTGGCTGAGTTATGGCAGGGTTTTGAGCGTAGAGTTAGGTTTAGTCGATAGCGGGTGTCACGAGTTTACGTGTGTAAGCGTCTGACTAACTAATTTCTAGTAGAAACCTTTGGGGCAGCACGTAAGCAGGCTTTTGCCCAAGCAAGGTAAATTCTGTGTTGTTCTGTTTCTGTTATTTATATTCTGCGATATCTGTGCTGCTATTATTCTGCTGTGAACTATGTTGAAATCTGTATTGAATATTTTTATAACCTTCCGCAATAAAAATTTTTAATTAATAGCATCACCCTATTCACCCCCTTCTAGGGTGAAATCGATCCTACAAGTGGTACCGGAGCTAGGAATAGAATTCAACTTTTGTTTTAAAAAATTTGCTTTTCAAAAACCAATTTTTGTTTTAAAAATTTGAATTTTAAAATGGCTTCTTTTAATACTGCTTTTGTTGAGGGTCAATCGATAGTTAGACCACCAACGTTCAATGGTGAATATGCTTATTGGAAAAATAGGATGGAAATCTTTCTAAAATCCAATGACGCTTGGAATATTGTTAAGACAGGTTGTAGAACACCGACTATAACTGTAGATAATAAGGAAGTAGATAAACCAAAGGAAAAATGGACAGAACTAGAAAATAAATCACAAAATACTAATACTAAAGTTATGAATTCTATTATCTGTTCATTGGATCAATTCGAATTTAATCGTGTCTCACATTGTCTAACTGTGCAGGAAATATGGCACACACTAGAAGTGACTCACGAAGGAACTTCTCAAGTCAAAGAATCTCGCCTTGTCATGCTAAGCGGCGAATATGAGAACTTCACAATGGCGAAGGAAGAAAATGTCAAAGAGATGCATGGACGACTTTCCAATATCGTATACAAATCAAAAGCTCTTGGAAAATCATACACCGAGTTGGAGATAGTCCGAAAAATCCTCCGAGTCCTTCCACGAAGTTTTGAAGCCAAAGTGATTGCCATTCAAGAATCAAAAGATTTGAAACAAATGAAAGTCGAAGAACTCATCAGAAATCTCACCACTTATGAGCTAGAAATGAAATTTAAGGAAGAGCATGAAGGAGGAGATACACGAAAGAAATCAATAGCTCTCAAAGGAACAACTGAAAGTGATGACAATGACGATGATGACGGAGTAGCAGAATTGGAGCTGATAATAAAGAAAGTCAAAAGGTGGAATTACAAATACGGAAATCCATCTCTAAATCGAAAATTGAAAAGCAGAATAATCAAAGCACTAGACAACTCAGAAGAACACGGGATCATCTGTCATAAGTGCAATTAACCCGGACACATCAAGACCAATTTTCCTCGACTTCAACACGACCATGAAAAGAAATCAAAAAGAAAAAGTTTTGCAGCCACGTGGAATACAAGTGATGAAGATAATCAAAGTTCTAGCAGTGAGAGTGAGAAAGCAAATATGTGCCTTCATGGAAATATAATTGATAGTGAAGATGATGAGCCAAGCGAGGTACCAAAACTCACTCACTCAGAATTACTTATCTATTTCCACGAAGTAAATGGCTGTTTTGAAGGACTTAGGGAAAAATACGCCAAACTTGAATCACAAAAAGACAGTTTGATAGAATTAAATGAACAACTTGACCAATTAGTTAAAACCTATCAAAGTAGGATCCCTAAGTGTGATAAGTGTCCAACATTTGAAGAAGAAATTAAAAAATCAGAAATTAATATAAAATCACTTGAAAATGAAATTCTGATTTTAAAAGAGAAAGAAAATACTAGAAGAGAGAATTCTATTAAAAAGCGCACACAATTGTTAAATGAAAACGAATCTCCAAAACACAAGTCCAACAATTGTCAACGACTTTAGATAAATTTTCAAAAAGTGAAAAATCGTTGAATATGCTATTAGGAAAGCAAACTGTTAATACGGTTAGAAAAGGACTTGGATATAATCAATCTAAAATTCTTGAAAACAAGATTAATCAAGAAAATTCAATGTGCACAATTCGTATAAAATATGGACACAATCACAATAATTGTTGCTATAGACCCAAACATGTGAAAACTATACCGATTTGAGTTCCAAAAGGCACAAATATAAAATCTCTCAAAGTTAAACAAATTTGGGTGCCGAAGGGAACAATTATAAATAGTTTTGGGTCTACACAAAATTATTTTTCTAAATATTCTGCCACTAACAACCATGGACCTATAAAAAAAGGTCACATAAATCTTTTCCCGTATAGGTATGGTGGCAGGCTAAGGAACAACAACAGTGTTCTCTGGATTTTGGCTGTTCCAAGGACACAACGGGCAACAAAGCAAAGTTCCTTAGCCTAGTATAAAGATGACAGAATCACAATGGACAACAACGAAAAATATCGTAAAGGTAAAATAGGTAATGGTATATTTATTTGAACGATATATTAAATGTGATAATCTGCACCATATTCTGAATTAAAATCAGCCAATATTGAGATGATCAAAAGATGATGATTTTGATTCTGACTTATGCAAAATTGTTGGCCAATTATATTCTTATTCCAAAAAAACTATATAAATCTCTAGATTCGTTGAATTACTTCATATATATTAGTTTGGATTAAAAATAGTGTTTTGTTGGATGATAATACAATTGGTTATAATACGGCTAACTCAATATTTGCGGTTTTATGATTATTTACATGGCTTCAATTCAAATTCAAAAGAATGTCATTTAAATTATTGTTAAAATTGTGTTTGAAATTTTTGTTGCACACTTCATGGTTTGGTCCATCAAATTCAATAATTTTGAGTGAAAAAGAAATTCAGATGCAGATTACACTGGTAACCTAGTTGATAGAAAAATTACTAGTGAAACGTGATTTGCAGAGACATTTAGTAACTGCATCGTTTTTCAAAGAAAATATCTGCATATTTTTCATTTCAAATAATTTTCAAATAGCATAAAATTTTCTTATAAAACCCCTTCGAGAAAATCATTTTTGACCATATTTTCAGATTAGTCATTTTTGAAAAATTGATTTTATAATCATCTTTGAATTTGATTTTTAAATGACCATTTTGACTAATCTGACTCCCTAATGATTATCAAAAAGATGAATAGTGATTGAAAAAGTGATGAGTGCTAATATTAATCATATATTATGACTCGAGACGGTATGATTAGTAAATTTCTTTAGAAATTTAAACAAGAGTTATAAAACTTTTTGTTGGTAAAAATTCCATGACCATCTCTATGTCTATCAAATTTCTAACAACCATCACTCATCAAAATTCTATATAGTTTGTCGATATGAGGTACTTTAAACAGGAATCGTTCGTTTTTTTCATTTTTACATTTTTTTTAAAATAATAGAAAAATTTATATGTTAAAAAAAATTAATAATAAATAAATACCAAAGTATTCACTCTCATTCAAAAGTCCTCACAGTTATGCATGGGTGAATTACTTGGAATTTTTTATGTGCTTCCATGCTCATTTAAAAGTCCTCACGGTATTGCATGTATGGAACGCATATCAAAAGTTGATTTTTAAAATAAAAAAGTTGATTCTAATCCCATTTAAAAGTCCTCACGGATATGCGTGGTTAGAAGATACTTGAATTCATTTTTTTTAAATAAAATTGAAATACTACTATTCTCATTTAAAAGTCCTAACGGTTATGCATGATTAGTAGATATTCAAAATCCTGATATAACTTACCACAAATAGACACAATTGTATGGTTTTATATGATGACATCATTCCCATCATTCTAAAAGTGGAATATGCGCCTAACAAAATATTTATGATTTTTTTTTGATTTTTTATTGAAATTTAATATTTATATTCAATTGAGTTTTAATGTTGGATTAATATCGATCAAATTATCTCTATTTTCTCTAACACTGTTATTCTTTTGCTGATAACAAGAGGGGGAGAGAAAAGTTAAGATTTTGTCAAATAACATCAAGCAAAGGTCAAATAATTTTCTATTTGCATTTAGGCTCATTTGCATATTTTTATTTGTATGCATATATGTAGGGGGAGCTTTGTGTAGAGAGGAAGCATTTAAATAGGGAAAGCAATTAGAGCATATCAATGATCAAATACATTTAACATATTCAAAATCTTAAATATATGTTTGTTATCATCAAAAGGGGGAGATTGTTGAATATGCGATTATATGATTTTCGTTTGATGATAATAAACATATATTTGTATATATATATATATATTCATGTAAATTTATTTGTTAATGTACTATTTTATTTTTCGTAGATAAAATAAATATTTGCTGAATAAAAATAAATAACACAGAATTTGAATTCAAATAGAATTTTTATTCAAACAAATATTTATTACAATCTTTGAATAGTACAAATTCACGCTCTCACTATACATACACAATTTTGATTACAATAGAAATTCAATTACATCACAATTTCACATATACAAATGTCCTCACTACATATCGCTCATTCACTCATAATTTATCTTCAACTTTATTCCACATTGAATCCAACATCTGAGCAGTCTGCAAAAATAAATATCGACGCAGTAAAATTGAAAATGAAATATTTTTGCAGTATAAAATAAAATGTGAATTTTGAAAATAATATTTGCCTAAGTTATTTGGGTTGTTTGTCATCATTTAATTTTAATCCATCATACACAAACAACTTGTGAAATACATAGTGTATCACTGTATATGCCACAAGGCCATGCAAACCGATATATACACTTGATAAATTTACAAGGACAGGTGAGCACAGGTCAAACTCAAATTATAGGATTTAACTCAAGTGCAATAAAACAATGTCACAATTTTCAGCACAAGGTCAAATCCGAGATACAAGATGGATTCAACTCAAGTGATACAAGTTCGAACAATGCTCATATACACAAGTGAATGAAAATTCTGTACTCAATGCAAAGACCAGCTTATAAATACAAGTCAGTTCAAACATGTATCAAATAGCATAAGCAAAGACAAAGAGAAATAATTCAAGATCACCATGCAACAGCAAGTGATAACTCAGCAATACTCAAAGACAAGGGTGCACATAATCCATGCCGAAATCAAACCAACATAAATGACACAGTGAACAAGTGGTCCGCAAAAATATCAAAGTGAGGCTCAAAGACACAACACTGAAGACTACTTCATTATAACCAAGGCATAAAGGAATTTGAAAATGATACAAGTAGTGAAACCATGGCATGAACCAAGTAAAAAGCATATACCAGTTCGATATCTTACATTCATGGACCATACTGCCCAGTTCAAGACTATACCAAATTATATGCAACAATCTCAATCAATTGGATGAACAAGACTCAAGTATGTATACAGAGAGTACGCAACATGATAGTAAGCAGTACCACAAGACCATCAAGTGTCAACCAGACATCACAATGATACAACTTACATTCAACTACAAGCCCAAATGACAACACAGTAGCAAAGGCTAGCCAGCAACTACAAATTACTCACAACAGACTCAAACTCGAGCTTCAGAAGAATCAAATGACACAGTGTACACAAGTGAAGCAAAATGAAAATCAAGACATCATGTATATACACAATGTCAACCAAAGTAGTGGAACTGCAACAACTCAAATGAACACAGTGAAATGCACAAAGACAGAGCAACATCACAAGTCCAGCTAAATGAAGTATAAGTCAAGGCCGAAGCCATCAGAGGACATGAAACTCAGTACCGAAGTGGCCAGAGCCGAAGTACATAGGGGCCACAAAATCAAAGCCATAATGATTAGTTAAAGCCGTGTTTCAAATCAAAGTCAACAACGTGATGACCAAGGAGTCGAAATCAATGCCGTGGAGTTCAAACAACTGATTTTTAATCAATATGAACAAGTCAAATTCAAAATCGTGGTGGCCAAGATAATTGATCGAGTTAAACATCAAAGCCGTGGGAAGCAAGCATCAATTATACGAATTTGATTAAGTCAGTAAAATCGTCAACATCAAAAATTAATCGAATGGCCGAAAGCATAAAATTGAACAAATTAGACGAACGAAAATCAAGGGTTACAAACCCTATATAAACAAATTATCATCGGCAAATTAAAGCATACGAGTTCGAATACGAAAATCATTAAAAGCACAAAGCATAAATTCTTACCCAGCAAAAATCGAACTCGTCGAAGCAGTCAAAGTGAGCAACAAGGAAAAGATCGATCAAAGCTACTCACGAATTATCCACACGAATCGATCAACTTAAAATCGGCTCTTCGGAAAGCCCTAACTTGGATCAAAGGACGAAGCCCTAATTTAGTTGCAAAGAGGAACGGCCGCCATCTTTACAAAAACGAACGGAGCAAATAAAAGTGGAACGGGTCAAATTATGAAAGGGGCGGCCCTATTTGCTAAAGAGCTTTCTCTTTTATAATATTATATAAGGGCTTTTAAATAGGTTTATTTTATTTTAAATTGTTTTTAATTGTATTTTCCTTTTTAAACTGTTTAAATTTCTAGTCGTGTGACTAGGTCACAAACTACATGGCATAGTTTGAGAATTCACAACTCAGTGGCTGAGTTGTGGCAGGGTTTTGAGCGCAGAGTTAGGTTTAGTCGATAGCGGGTGTCGCGAGTTTACGTGTGTAAGCGTCTGACTAACTAATTTCTAGTAGAAACCTTAGGGGAAGCACGTAGGCAGGGTTTTGCCGAAGCTGGGTAAATTCTGTGTTGTTCTGTTTCTGTTATTTATATTCTGCGATATCCGTGCTGCTATTATTCTGCGGTGAACTGTGTTGAAATCTGAATTGAATATTTTTATAAGCTTCCGCAATAAATTTTTAAAATTAATAGATCACCCTATTCACCCTCCCTCTAGGGTGAAATCGATCCTACAATTAACCAACTGTGTAAAAATGAATAGTAATTAGCTATTAATTTTTTTTTGAAATTGTAACGACCCGAAATTTTCGCACCCAAAAATTCCAGATAGTTATGAAAAAGAAGAAAGAGATAGAAGAAAAAGAACAGAAACACCAAACATCTCACATTCGCATTGGATAAAATATATTAATAAATAATAACAGTTTAAAGAAGAATACTATATGTGTCGATTACATTTAATTACATCAAAGTTACACATGTATTCAGACACTAGACATATACATATCAACATGTCACAGAATTATAATAATATAATACAGCGGAAATACTCCACACGTTCCTGTCATCCAGCTCGTCTCCTGAGCTCCAGAACGTTCTTACCTGAAACTCTGTAATACTCGGCCTGACCTGAGCATTACATCAAAGTAACACTCGGGTCAGGCTGGAATCCAGCGTGTGTAAACCCATCCAACATGTAATACAAAAGTATACAACTCATATAAACCCGGGGTACGTATATCAATTTACAACTTCGTAAGTTACTATAGACATCCCTTATTTTACAAAACAATTAAGTACCAGAACTTTGATTATATGGTTCAATTTCACTTAAATCATTCCATTACACCCTACTGATTTCACGTATTAATTTGTAAAGAATCGAAGTGGTTTCGAGTATTAACTAATACCCGACTCCGGTCTCTTCGAATTCAGTTAATCATAGCACAAATTATTCAAGTGATATGCAATTCGACTTTAAATAAAAGATGTCACCTTTACTCTGCAATTCATCATAGATAAATAACCACATTATCATTGCCCACCCAAACACATCATATCATGAACTATTTCATAACAGGAGTATCAATCAATTCAGGGCGTATAAACAATCACTTATTATACATAAGCAAGATCATCAATCACACCATCTCGAATAAATCTTATTATCCATAATTGAATTTAATCAATCACCTTTAAGTCCTACTTAATTACAGCCCAATTAATTCACCATCCCATAATCATTTATCTTAGTTAATCTTCCGTGATTAATTGTTCTTTAACTACGTTAAGATTATCATCATTATCTAATTACCTTCATTAAGTAGTTGTACTTAACCAAACCCACGAATTAATTGCATCCACTAATCATCCCCAATTACTCATAAACAGTAATTACCCCTCTTTAATTACTAGCTTAAGTAATTAACCTCTTACTTAATTATTAATCCTTTTTGATTAATTACACCAAGTAATTTATCCTTAATTACTCCAACTAAGTAATTAACCTTTAATTACTTCCCAATAAGTAATTCCTTTTATTACATCCTGCAATTATGAATTACCTCTTAATTATCTACTTAATTAATTCCCAATTATTAATAACCTTAATTATTTATTTATAAAACTTAATTACTCATTTAATTATCACTAATTATTTGATTAACCTTTAATTACCAATTTAATCAATCATTAGTCCTTACTTAATTAGTTAATTACTATTATTGGTTAATTGACTTTAAGTAGTTAATTAAATCCTTATGTTCAAATTGATTTAAACACAAGATTATTAATATCCATCTTTAAATACAAATTTATTTAATCTTAAACAACCATAATAGGTTAATTTACATTCTTATCTAACTTACACTTTAAATTACGTAAACATCTTAAACTTGCAACCTTTCTTAATAAATTTTATATCAAAACTTAGCTTAAACTTTACCAACATTACTCATTTAATTAATATCAAACTTTGATAACCAAATAACTTAAAGAGGTTATTAGGCTAATTCACTAGAAATGGACCCGAGTTAAACACCCAGTTTACTCGAGCAAGGCTAGAGTTTTCCATCCAGTTTTCCCCAGTTCCCATTCTTTTCCTCATACCTTACATCTTCTTCTATTCTTTCTTTTTTTTTAGTTTAAATTGCAGTACCACTCAAACTCACGTGTACACACCAGGTAACACTCGAAGACACTGACACCCCTCACTACCGTGCACATGCACGGCACGTCGCCAACATCTTGGCGACCTCTCGTCCTTCGGCGAGTCGCAAATCACCACTACACTCAATATCCAAAGTTATTCGATGCCCAAACCCTTCGATCAAAAAAACAACCTTCAGCTCGAAAACTGGAAGACAAACTCATCAAATATAAACGCTTCGCCACACCCACGTCGTCCACCTGAGGCGCCATGACTCCGGCCTCACTTCGCCAATCCTGCGTGCCACCATTTCCCTGAAACTCGAACGTCTCGATGCACCAGAGGTAACGACATCACCTTATTTCCAGACCGCAACAAAACACGAGTTCAAAACCCTATATTCGTTGCGCCCTAAAAAATTTTGCATTCGATAAATTTTTTTGACATTTTTCCTGTATTGGTAAACCATCAAGCTAACTTCACCATAAATTTCCACCTCTAAAATTTGTTGAGCAATCAGAAATTGAATAAAAAGCATTTTCGATTCATTTAAGGACTGCACCTTGTATGCTGATTTAAAAATCATCATTTCTGTTTTAAAAATCTTACCTTTGTATGTTAAATCAAGATATGAAATCAAATTAACAATTAAAATTATTTGAATTTTAACATATGTTTCCCTTTCTACTGTAAACTTGAGTAAACTTAAGGCATGTTCCTTAGTCATGCTTTAAACCATTTCCAGGTTATGATTTTAGTGTAAACAAATTTATTTAGTTTAAAAAAATCCCAGGTTTAAAATAATTTATATGAAGAAGTATTTGTTTCTCTGCATTTCTTTACTCTATAACAATATAATAACAGATCATATGCAAATTCCAATGCTAACAGAATATACACAAAGCAATTTGTTTTAAACTATAGCAAGCATATATCATTCAAAAAGGTAAAATAAAAACATAAGATTAAATTTGGAAGACAGATGTTTATTCACTTGAATCACTTTAAACAGAGAATGATTCTGGTTGAAACTGCAGTTTGAAACCCTGTAAATCTGTTTTTCCTTGATATTGAATGAGGTTTGAGTTTGTAAAAGATGATGTTTATTTTCTTTCTTTTTCGATATTCAGATTTACTGATGAACGAATGAAAACAGGAAAGTGATGTATATAAAAAGAGAGTGAACAGGTTTGAAATATTATGCAGATATCATATTTTTATATTGTACTGTTAGATTTAATTAGTATATTGATGAGCAGAGATTTTTATTTGTTTGGTGGCTGACAACTTGTTTTGGTGGCTGACAACTTGTTTTCAGGTTTGCTACTATACTATTCAGATGTGTACAGAGTGAAGTATACACATGTATAGACTAATTTCTATTGTACTATAAAAGATTTTGTTTATGTGTTGATCAGAGATTTTTATCTCAAATTGTAGGCTGAAAAGATATCTTTGTGCTTGCATTACTTATGTACCCGTGACTCAATTTATTTCCTTTGCCTTATCTCATATACAGGTTTCTCTTGCTGTATACCCTTTCCTTTGATTTGATTAAAACTAATTTGACTTCTTCTTTTCCATATTTGAAGTTTTATGTACTTGAGTTGCAATGTGCATTAATTGCTTGTCTTCCTATGTGTTTACACACATCTTCCTATAAATTGATATGTATACATATATATCATATATGTGTATAATATGTTTGCCTCTCTACAATTTAAGGTATACACATACTTTACTAATATTTGTCATCATATATGCCCTCATGTACACATTGCTTTATAAATATACTCACGTTCATATAAACCTTCCTCTATTCTATTTCACATAAGCATATGCATACATTTATTTGTGTGTTTAATCGTATCCAAAGATTTTATAAAACAGTATCTAATATTGTTTTTAAATTACTTTATGTATATATCCAGATATTCTAATTGTTAGAATTATATCGTTCGACTAACAAAATCAATATTTTCCATAATTAAAAATTAGTTAATTACCCAATTAACTGCCATCAAAACCCAGGTTGTCACAGAATTTCAACCCATGACCTTCTCTATTCCCTATTCAATTTATAGTATTACTGGTTCGTTCATTATTTTGGTTCTTTGCTCATTCCTTTTTTCTGCTCTTTCGATGTGAAATTTTTTTTTTAATATATATAAATTTAGACTCATGTGAGCTGGTGTTCCTCTTCTTTATATACTTGAAGCTATTGAGATCTGAGAGTTTCCTTCTTCCTTTGGCAAAACCTAAGCCTGCAAGCTCAAACCCAACAATCTTCACCACCGACCTGACCTTCCTCCACCATCGACCAGACATAGTACCTCCCCTCCAATTGACATTTCCCCCTGTTGAACCCCTAATCATCCGCCTTCTACTTTCCTCCGCTCTTTCTTACCACCTCCGCCACGCAAGCATCAACAGCCGCAAACCTATCCCTACCATTTGTCACCGAAGCCACCCTTTCACCGCTCCAAACTTGCAAAACCCCGTCGCTCCAACAAAAACTGAACCAAGCAGCCACCTCATACCTCCATGCAAAAACAGCCTCTGCCCTTAACAATCACCATTGTCGAACCTTCTAGTACCCCAACCCAAACTTCCCTTCTGCCTTCAATCCACCCTTAAACCTTTGATAATGCAACCTCCTCCAATTTGTCTGTTGTAGGCTCGTGAGCTAGGCTATGTGCTGTCAAGGGTTCGAGCGGTAGGTTGAAGACAAAGGGGCAGTTTGGTTAGGGTGTTGGAAGGATCGACAACGGTAGCGGTTGAGGGTAGTGACCGGAGTTGCATGGAGGTATGAGGTGGTTGCTTGGTTCGCTTATGGTGGAGCGGCGATGTTTTGCAAGTTTGAAGTGGTGAAACGGTGGCTTTGGCAACAAATGGTGGGGATGGGTTTGCAGCTGTTGATGCATGTGTGGCGGAGGTGGTGAGTAAGAGGGGAGGCAAGTAGGAGGCGGTTGCTTAGGGGTTGGGCAGGGGAAATTGTGAACTGAAGGGGAGGTACTATGTCAAGTCGGCGGTGTAGGAAGGTCAGATTGGTGGTGTAGATGGTTGGATTTGAGCACGTAGACTTGGGTTTTGCCAAAGGAAGAAGGAAAGTCTTAGATCTCAAATGCTTACGGTAAATAAGAAGAGGAACACCAGCTCACATGATTATAAATTTATGTATATTAAATTACGTTTTCACAATGAAAGAGCAGAAATAAAGGAATGAGCATAGAACCAAAACAATGAACGAACAAGCAATACTATAAATTGAATAAGGAATAAAGAAGGTCATGGGTTGAATTTCAAAAAATATTTAATAGCTAAACAATATTTGTTTTTACACGATGGGTAAATGAATGGCCATACGGAAATCAAAAAGGCTCAAACCGGGTACCGATGCAGTTAACCATTTTGCAGATTTCGTCGTGTTTCGAACACTAAGTTGCACAAATGATTATATTGCAGAGATAAGTACGATGAGACGAACTAAATGGTACATAGATATCAGCGATACGATCATCCTATCAAAGCTCGATATTTCGCTGCCAAACTACTACTAATTCGTCGAAAATAAGATAAACAGGACTAGAGCATTCGAAATTTGATGAAACGAAATATGACTTCTCATTCAGAAAATGATTTGAAAATTTATTATATAAAAATATTCAGTTTTCAATAATATTTTATTTTAGTCAAATTAACCGATATTAAAAAAATTGAAATTACAAACAGAACTAACTTTCATATTTTCCAATGAAAATCTGCCATTTGCTATGTTTAAATAAACGCATACCAAATATCAAATTTTCATTGTTAAATTTTATCATTTTGTTTTCAAGAAAAATAATCAATTAATTAGGTTATTTAAACCATTAAAATTTACGGGCTATTACATAGTTGCTGGACTGAGTGATCAAACAGTCATTGATGTCGAATGGGTCTTCAAAAATAAAACTGATGAACAAGGAAATATCACTAATAATAAAGCTATTTTAGTTGCACAAGGATATAATCAAGAGGAAGGAATTGACTATAAAGAAATATTTGCTCCAATTGCTCGACTAGAAGCAATTTGTATCTTATCGGCCTTTGCATGTTGTCATAATTTTAAACTATATCAAATGGATGTTAAAAGTGCTTTTTAAATGGATATATAAAAGAAAATGTTTATGTTGAACAACCTCATCTATTTTCACATGGAAAATTTCCAAACCATGTCTATAAACTCAAGAAAGCTTTATACGGTTTAAAATAAGCACCGCATGCTAGGTATGAACGTCTTAAAAGCTATCTTGTAGACTCAGATTTTGAAATTGGAAAGGTTGATTAAACTCTTTTTATTAAAAATACTAAAAGGGATATTTTAATTGTTCAAATTTATGTTAATGATATAATTTTTTGTTCTACATATGATAAGTTATGTCAGGAATTTTCTAACATAATGACCAAAGAATTTGAAATGTCACATATGCGAGAATTATCATATTTTCTAGGATTACAGATTAAACAATTAAATAATGGAATTTTAGTTAATCAAAAAAATATTGTAATAATCTAATAAACGCTTTGGTATGGAAAGTACTTTTGCCGAACTAACTCCAATGAGTACAACATACATTTTGATTGAGATGAAGATGGAAAAAGTTTTGACCAAAAATTATATCAAAGCATAATCGGATTGTTACTTTATCTAACTATTGGTAGACCTAACATAATGATGAGTGTTTGTTTATAGGCTCGATTTCAAGCAGATCGTAAAGAGTCACATATATAAGCGGTGAAATTAATATTATGTTATCTAAGAAAAACCAAAGATTTCGGACTTTTTTGTCCAAAAGAATGTCTTTTCGAGTTAGTATCATATAATGATGCTGACTTTGGAGGATGTTGGACAGGTAGAAAAAGTATGAGTGGGACTTGTCACTTTATTGGACAATCCCTAGTATCATGGTTTAGCAAGAAACAAAATTGTGTCTCCCTCTCAACTTGTGAAGCAGAATATATATCAGCTGCTTTAGCATGTGCTCAATCATTTACATGCAACAAACACTTCAAGATTTTGGAGAAAATTTATCTAAATCAACCATTTTTTTGATAATAAAAACGCTATAAATTTATTTAAGTAAATCTTTCACGAACAAAACATATTGACATCTGTCATCATTTTCTTCACGATAAAATTGAAAAGGATATACTCAGATTGGAATTATGTCTTCTGAAAACCAGCTGGCTGATATATTTACAAAACCATTAAATGAAAATATTTTAAAATAATTAAGAAGAGAACTAGGAATTTTACTTTTCAAAGATTTATAAGTAATTTCTTTAATTTTTTATATTTTTTTTCAAAAATAAAAATATTATTCAACAATGGAGCTGCCAACACTCGATCTTTGGTTTCAGGCTAGAAATCACATGCATTTCCTTTTTTCTATATGGTTATTCACATCTAAAACTATACTTCATCTCTCTTTATATTTTTTAATTTTCAGATTTCAAATTTAAACCATATATTAGTTTTACTTTCTAACTTATCATTTCCTTTCTGGTCATAATTACTTTTACCATTAATTTGATTACTATTTCTGCAAATTTATGTCTTGTATAAACCTTTATTTGGTATAATTTTCATATTATTTTATAAGAAATTACACAAGATCTTTTCATCATGTCTTCATAAGAAACTTCAGAGTATTCCTCCATAGACTATTCCTCTCTAAATTCTGGTTCTATTCATCTACCAACTCCTACTCCAATTCATGAGCTTGTTCCTATAGTCCCTTCTGGCTATCATACCGGATATACGCTTGAATCAAAGTGAGTTCGAAGGAATCTTGGTTTTGGTTCTCCATCTATTGTTGAAAAAATAGAAGATATACACCATTATCAAAGAGAATCATTAAGCGTACAAAGCGAGATGTTCTATGAACAAAAGAATCATGGAAGGAGACCTAGTATACTCGAGAAATTTGCTCTAAATTTTTTTTGTTCCCCACCTTCAAACAATATTGTGTATAATCCATCTCCCCAACAGCCACCTTAATCTCCAAATTCATGGTATCGCTATACAATTCAACAGGCATGAGAAATTTCCAAAATTGAGCCGGAGGAATGTGCAACTCCCACGTCTTCTGGATCCTCCAAATAGTTTTCCTTCTATTGTTTGTCTCTACTATATATTTTTAATATCGTTGTATATTTTCTTTGTTTAATAAAGTTTATGGTCTGTTTTGTCAACAAATTCAGTCGACTGAGTAATCCCAACCAATCGACTGAATACTATTTTAAACATAAATTTCATCCATGTATTTAGTTGACTGACTTCATTATTCAGTCCACTGAATTCCCTGAAATTGAACTATTTATTCTCGGGAAAGATATAGTTGACTGAATCATAAAGATCAGTGGACTAAACCTGCTTCCCAACATTTTAATGGGTCTCGGATAATTATTCAGTCGACCGAAATTGCATATCCAATCGATTGAATTTGGAAACCGGCTTCTATTTGCAAATAGACACTTTAATTTACAATATAACCTTCGTAAAAGCAAACAACCCTTCATTATTTTGTTTAACGTTTCACACTCTATATATCTCCATCATCAAAATCCCCAAAATCCTACATCAATTCTAAAGTTTTCCTCTCCAAACCTAACTCAAAATGCCACCAAAAAGAGAAAACCCTCATCCTCCTCTGCTAGACCTTCTGAATCACAAATTAGCAGATGCCTTCATAATGAAAAGGCAGCACAAAGATTCGATAAGATGAAAAACTCAAGAATCTATGAAGGTTCTTTTGTCAAGTATCCCGATTTTGCCTCCTATGCAATCCAAGGCCTTGTTAGAAGGAATGGTTTGGAATCCTTACTCAATTACAATACCAATAGCTTGAAGATAAAACATCTCCTTATCAAGCATTTCTATGCGAAGCTCAACTTGGATCACCACAATATTCAAAATCCCAACGATTGTATATAGACTGTCGTATGCGTTGTAAAGATATTCTTACCAGTTGCTCGACTATAAAGGATTCTCAATTTCCCTTCCAAAGGAGAAGATTTAACGGGGAATGAAGTTTACATGGATAACCGAGATAGAACTAGCCATCTTTTTCACTTCGACGACTTAATAAAACTTAAGGCAATAGAGCTTCGACCGAAGGCTAGAATCATGCATCGAGCTCTTAATCATTATATCAATCCTCGTATGGGCAGCTACGAGAAGATTTATAGGCGATATTTTCAATCGCTATATGCTATTTGGGGACAACGTTTAGTTAATTGGGCTAAGGTAATTCTTGATGAATTTCTAACATATAAGTAAGGCCATATGAAAACCAAACATTATAGGCGATTGTATCTTGAAAATTATTCATCATTTCAAAATTAATCTCCCTGATTTGGACTATTCCATAATCGGTTCCCTTAACACCAAAACACTAAGCCTCATGGGTCTTCCAAAGCAATATCGAAGCCACACTATGATAACCTTTGAAAATTGGTTAGAAAACCAAGCGGCAGGTCAAACCCAACCTTCTTCTACACGGCGAGCTCCACAAACGGAAGCCAGATGCTCTTACCAACCACAACCTCAATGAGAATTCCATGAAATTGAACTGATTGGACCGGATGCTCAACCACGACAAGCTTTGACAATTGTCTCTAGAAGCCAAAGCATTTAGATAGGCAACTTTCTCATGTAGAGAAACCTTGCCAAAGTAAACTCAAAGCTGAGTCACATCAAAGGTTTCTTGAATAATATTTGGTAATTACTTTCTTGTGGTTCATCCTCCTCCACATCCTTCAATGTGCCTATGGATCCTGGAAAGCGTCCACAACCTCATTTCACTTGGTCAACTTTCGAAGAAGGATAAGAAGGAGAAGAAGACGGAGAGAAGTGCATAACTCTAGTAAGGATAATGAAGAAGTATAGGAAAGCTTCGATGGTAATGGTGATGAGTAAGTGGTTTACTATTTTTATTTTAAGTATTTAGGAACAATGGTATGTTTTATTATTGGAACATTGGTAACTATGAAGTTTGTTCTACGTTGTAGGTGATTTCATATTGTTGTGTATGTCATTATTTGTTTATACTCTTATAATGATCTACGTTGTGAATATTATGAATGATGGTATATTCCTTACATATTCATATATATATATATATATATATATATATATATCCTTTTTGTCGATGAAGGGAGAAAAGAAGTATTGTACTAAAAAAATTTGGTTGGTTTAACAAAAATTTCGTCTTGGATTTATGGGGAGCTATATAAGGATTTTTGTCGAGATTTTACTCGTATTTCAGTATATCATAAAGAGTTGTCATCAACCAAAAAGTGGGAGAATGTTGGATCTCAAGTTTTGATTCATTCCAAGATGATCAAGATGACATAAGAATGATTGAATATTCGACAAATCTACGACTACAAACAACGAAGACGATTATACTCGAAGATCGTATATCAAGTACGAATTTTGTTTTAGAGTCTAAGTTAGTGGTCAAATATATTAAAATCTATCCTCAAGTAGTTCACACTCCTTCATATATAAACGACGATTATTTAAAATTGACTTCATAATGATTTTCAAACTAGTTTTATGGAAATTCACAAATCAGTAGACTGAATGTATATAGTCAGTCGACTGAACCTATGCATAAATGTATGCAAGTATATTTTTCAAATTCAGTCGATTGAAGTTCCTTAACCAGTCGGCTAACCTGGTTATCACTGTCATATTTTTGGAAAGACGCTTCTTTTCATGAATAGATTTCTTCTTCGCAGAGAGTTACATCCATTGCTGCTCAACAGAACCTTCCATCAGAGGTTGTAACTCTCTATCTACTATAAATAAACATGATTTCCAAGATGAACTTACTTAATTTTCTATTCTCTACTCTCTTAAATTTCAAAATCACTTATTGATTTAATTTTGTGTAATCACGCTTTCAATTCTCCATTTCTAAAGCAATATATATGGTCCATATACAAAATATACGTATTATACTTGAGGAAAATATTATAGTAAGGGTGTACTTAATTTGACAAATTAACAAGAGAACGCAAAGTCAAAAAACATTTCACTTGTATCAAAGTCCTGTTTGGTTGCTCAAGCGGGAAAATCCTGTTCGGTTGCTCAGGTGGTCAAAGTCCTGTTTAGCTGCTCAGGTTGTGTAAACCTATTCCTTCAAGTTAAGTGAGGGTTGCTAGTTCAAATCTAGAAGGTGTCTGGAACTAGATGTAGAATGGACGTTCGAACTTGTACAAAAATACTTGGTGTCATTTTATTTTACTGCTATTTACTTACTTTATATTCCGCACAATTAGTTTAAATAATATTCATGTTACACAATCCTATAGCATAATCACCTTAAAATATATTCCCGAAAAAGGGAATGTTTCTATCGATACCCTTAGCCGAAGGCATGCTACTCTTGTTGATGTACATGAGCGGAGGAAGTTGGTAGTTCTCTCGAATTATAGTTTCCAACCGTCATCAGAATTCACTCTCAGATATCTAGCGGCTATGGATGTAAGACTAGCATTAATGGACTGCATCGATCAAGAACAAAAGAGGGATGCAACAATAGTCGACATTTTGGGTAAGTTGGGTAAGGAGAGCATTTCCCAACATTTATAAGTATTCGATCAACAAAAGAGGATGGCTGAGGAGAGATGGATTACTACATATTCCATTAGTGGATTCTAGAGGAAGTGCTAGCTAAATGCCACAATTCAAAAACGACTATTCATCTTGATGGAGATAAGATGTAAAGGGATATGAAGAATATTTTCTTTTTGCCGAGATGATGCAACATCCCACATCTTAGTGGACCCGAATTTTCAATGAATCGAAAACCCAAGTCTCTTATGGTATAGATCGTTGGTGCTGGTATCCTGTAAATAAATATGAGTATATCAGAGAACCACCGATAAGAACTTACAGCGGAATAATAATCAATATACATGTATTGATCAAGGCTAATAATATGGTATATATTACCCTTGTTAGATCAGAACATGCATAAGGAAATATGTCCTTCCTTTGTTCCTTCCTTGTACTAGTACATGTCCCTCTAAATCTATCCAGTGGGTTGTATTGTAGAGGGGATCAGAACAGCATTCCAGTGACTGGTTAATTACAAACTTTATCCATAACACTAGTTTATGCCGACTGTATTCCACTATATGTTATGTCTATTATTTTAAGCTTAGTCGTTTTGACTTCAAGCATGTGTGCAGTATGCCCAATCTACTCTAGGTATAAAATAATTATATACATGTGTGTGTGTATCACAGTCTCTATATGGACCAAGATACCGCTAATATCCTCAACTCTACATCATGCTAGGCATCTACCATCGGTGCTTAAGCCGAATTGCTCGCATACGCCAAGGAACCTCCCATTAATGCCTAATAACAACAATACAATCATTTAGCCATATTCTAATTCATATTAAAGACTCATTTAGGAGTTATCCAGACTTTCATTTACCATGCAGAACCTACACCGGTAGAAGGTGTAGTCTGCCTAAGCATAACCTATGTCTTTCTAATGACCAACTCCAAGATCGATGGCACTTTCAAACTATGCGTATAATCCTACTTCTTGCATATATATATATATATGTGTGTGTGTGTGTGTGTGTGTGTGTGTATTATAATATATATAGTACCAATCTTACTGACATATCATCGAGGTTTTGCCTACCTATACTGTCTAATGCAAATCAAGGAAATGCCCACCTGGTAACTTAGTAACCCTTGTTAGGATTAAAGCGGACCTTATTTGGCCATTCAAACTTCAACCCGAGGCGAACTCACTTTCATACATTACCTTTAGATATACGCGAATGTATATTCCCACATGTCCTAAAGTTTGACATGCTCCACATCAGCCACATAAGTATAATGTATACACAACTGTTGGTAGCCTCTTTCGGAGGGCGGACTTCTATTATGCAATATTACTATCCTCACATCCCATCCTTACTAGTGACTGGGTTAGTCATGTTTGATTCAAATATTAGCTAAATTTAATAATTCACACCCATCATCAGCATGTACTTGAGGCCACATAAATTTATATGTAGAATTTCTATGAATGCAGTTCAATTTTTAGTATTGAAATACTTTTACATGAACTTACTTCTTATTTCATTAATGCGATTAAATGTCATTGCCTACTTATTTCTAATTTAGTAGATTAATACATTTTAGCGCTTGATTTCTGTGACGACCCACCATTTCGTACCATTCAAATCGACAATAATCTACACATGTCAGACTTGAATGATGCGAAGTAACGGATTGTAAATAAATTTGGAGCAAATGAAATCAAATAGGTAGAATCACAGAGACAAAACAAATAGAATAACTCGCAGCGGAAAAATATAAATAACATAGTAGTTCAAGAAGCTACTACAACAGAGTCTCAAACCAAATACATAATACAGTTTGAAAACAGCATAATAGAAATCCCAAATACATTGAAGTTCACTAGTGCATGAGATAAACTAGAATAGCTCAAACAGAAGTAGATATATATATATATATATATATATATATGTAGATGTGCAGAAACTCCAGCAAAGACCATCTCCAGAAAGAGAATCCAAAGCTGTGAATACTTCAGCTGACCCGAGCGTAAAGCAAATCACAAAACACTCGAGTCAGGACAATATATACTTATATAATATAAACTAACTCAAGCGAACTGTAAATAAGAACAAGTAACTTAAAGGATGTCTGGGATCGCCCATCCTCTAAGGAGCCGTTAAACTATTTACTATATAGGAATATTGCGCTATTATAATAATGTCTACAGTAAAATAAACATACTTTTAAATAGCGTTCCGGGCTACCCATATCAGCCTTCACACATAATAGTCCCAGTAGTCCATCCAATATCAGCATATCTCCAGATCGGGAGACTACCCTAAATACTCCATAGGCTACGGGAGAAAAACAAACTCGTAGTATAGGCTTGGTATGGTAGGTGACATGGCACACAAGGCAATGCCAGGGTAGATATACCAATTACGCACACGGGTTGGTGGTAATGCAGCAGCCACATACGCCCACCCTGAACAACACTCCAAAATCAAGGGGTGCACCCAATCGATCACAACAATAATAGAATGGTATCGAAGAAGTGTATCCAGCCAGAGGTGTTGCCTCCTTTGGCCCGAGATCGCCTCTGTTTTAGCCGCCTTAAGCTAACTCACGGGAGTTAGGTCCACGTAAAGTACCTTAAGAACGTCGCCACCATCCTACTTCATTCTAGAATCTCCACCGCGTACACAGTTGTTAAAGTGGTTTTCGGTATCGACAAAGAGTATGTCCATATCCGATCCCGGTCTCTTTAACAACCAATCGTTATTATATCTCGTAGTTATAATTTTAAAAATGCTATTTATTTCAAATATCAGATATCATTTAACAATTCAATATCCTTTCAAATCCATTTCAAAATACCAAACTTATTATATCATTTCAAAACCACATTCATTTTATTCAATTTAAAGTACCATTTCAAATTTCATTTCAGAATAGTTTATATTTCAAATCAAATTACTTCATTTAAATCATTTACAATGAAGTTATTATATTTAATAATTAGATTATTAAATTTCCAAAATTTTAAACTTTTCAAAGTTCATTCATTCACTTAAATTTATCAAAATAGTGAAAATTCACTTTTCGCAGCATTTAGAAAACGCTACGGAAAGTTACATTCAGAACGGTTCAATTTAACAAAAGACAACATTTAAAACGCTGTAATAGGTTTACATTAGTTTCAAATAAAACTTAATTAAATTCTACAATTATAGCACTTACAAAAATGCTAAATAGCCTTTAATCCAATTTAGCCTTTTAGTTCATTATTATCAACTACAGCATTTACAAATGTTGTAATATCATTTACATTGGAATTAATAGCATTTCAAAAATGCAGTTAATTAACTTTAAATATTCAATATAATTTCACAA
The DNA here is from genome assembly GCA_030765085.1 of Allium cepa. Taxonomy (NCBI): domain Eukaryota; kingdom Viridiplantae; phylum Streptophyta; class Magnoliopsida; order Asparagales; family Amaryllidaceae; genus Allium; species Allium cepa. The sequence goes on along the minus strand of CM060934.1, from coordinate 636,429,393 downwards.
ACAATTATCCTTTTATTTAAATCATTTTTAACTTATAAAATCACAAATTTTCACTTTTATAATCATCATTTAATTTTCCTTAAATTCATGATTTTATAAAGTTAAATTTCCATTCAAAAATCAAGATTTAATAATAATTCACTTATTAAATTCCAACATTCAAATTTAAATTCATTAAATTAAATTTTAACTTAAACATAAATTTAAAATTTCACATATAACCTTATTTCATTTTTATTTACTTAACTTAAAATTCACTTTTAAACCAAATTCACAAATTTCCAGTTTTAGTTATATTTCAAAATTTCAACTTAAATATGAATTCATTTCACATTTTAACATTATTAAAAAATAATTAATATATTATAAAAATAATTTTAAATTCATTTTAATCCAAATTATCATAAATTTATCATATTTAAATTCTAATTATCACCAAATTAAAATTTCCAAAATAACTTACATTTCAAATTTTCTAACCTTTCCATAATTTATTTAACTTATAAATTTCTAGAAAACCAATAATAATTTACAAAAATAATATTTAATTAAGTTTAAATCAAAATATTATAATATTTACATTTCTAAAAAAATTTAAAAATTTTTAGAAAACATATCTTAACTACGGGCCTGTATATAATTTTCTACGTTAGGTAAAGTGGTACGGGTAATATATCATTTCGACCCGTAATTTACAAAGAAAACCCGGGTTTTACCATTTCAATCCCACGGTCCCAAGTAAATGAAATAATTTGAAAATCGCTCAGGCCTATCATATCCGCCCATAACGATTTTTCCTTATTCTAAAATCCGTTTGGGAATGTATCATTTCAACCCATAGTGATTCTAATCTAAAGGGAACTTGCAGTATGATAAACTGATAAAAATAATAGAATAACATAATATAACAGTAACATATGACATAACAGGTGTTTAAGCATGGGTGAACATCATATAATCATAGCATAGCAGATATAATATGGTTATGCATTTTACAGATTCACAAGTGGTCAATTCACTAGTTATATAGGTATACATTGTTTGGTGAGAATAACTCACTGGTTTGAGCTGGAGACACAACAACGAATGCACAAAAGAGATCCACACAAGCATGATAGCACGACAAGATACAAGTGAGAGATCCAAAAGATTAATTCCCTTGAAAACAAATCAAACAAAACAATATAATACACATAAGCTTTCAATTCAAATATGACTAAATTTAGCTAGAAATAACTGCATAAATCAAAGCAGAAATGCTTTGCACTTGCTTCCAGCATACCCTAGGTTCAGCCTTAAGTGGAATATAAGGCTAAGGGAGGTTTTTGATTTGGTTTTGGTTTCCTAAGGGTCGTCCTACATGTTAGAAGGTGGTGCAAAAGTGGTGATGGGAAAACAACACAACAATCAAGCATCACATGGTTTCAAGGCCATTCAAGGCCACAGCCAAGGCTTATGGTTCATGGCCTTCTCTGGTGGGTTCAAGGTGATGATGTGGCAGAGAGTTCAGGTGGAGCTGGGGGTGGTGGAGGTGGATATGGTGGCTGCTATGGGGTGTTGAAAGTGAAGTATTGAGAAGATGTGCTCGGTTAGTGGTATTCAAGTGGAGTTTTGATCAATTTTGGTGAAGGATCATCAACAAGGAGGCTCGACTTGGGGTTGGTCAGAGAGGAGGTGGTGATGGTGACATGATCAGGTGGTGGTAGAGTTGGTAGAGCTTGTGGAGGAGATAGCCAAACCTAGAGAAGAAGAGACAAGTGCAAAACCTGAATTTAAGCATAAAAACCAATAGAAAAGAATTAAAGTTTAACAATTTCCTCTCTAAAGCAATGGATGAATTTTTTTGTTTCAGCAATGAGAAAAAAGAGTTTACGTGAATGAAGAAATGAGGGTCGAGTGAAAAGAATGAGGAGTTATGGCCAAAAATGAAAAGAAATGTGAAAATGTGAAAAGGTAGGAATTCAAAAAGCCTTAGGAAATCAAAAGTCACCAAAACCTTTCACATTTCTTTATTTTCTTTTTATAAGTTTAAATATCTGAAAATACATATAATTTCAGTTAAAATTCGAAAATATAAAAAAAAAATATAAATAAATAAATATTGATTATATATGATTAAAATAAAAAAATAGCATAGAAAATGAAAACTAGTCTAGAAAATTTGAAAATAAACAGAATAAAGTTTGAAACATTTATATGGACTTGGAAAATATTTATAAATAAAGATAAGAATATAAAATAAAAATGCATTCACAAAAATAAATAAATAAATTTTAATTAAATATAATTTAAATGAAGAAAATAGCAGAAAAATAGAAAATAGCCTTTAAAAATAGGAAATAAATGCAATAAATTTTGGAAAAATTCTGTTATCACTTTAAAAATATTTAGAAATGAAATATCACAAATAAAAAAAATTAAAATAATTTCAAAATGAAATAAAGTCAAATTTAAATTATATTCAAAAATCTAGGGTTGTTACAATTTTCAATTAATATAATTAGATATATTTTATTATACCTTTCTAATTTATAGCAACCCTTTTTTATTTATTATAACTTTACTAATTCCTTATTTTATTGTCTTATTACTACTTTCATCGCTTATTGTTTATTTCCTAATTTATTTTAAAACACATATACTAAGTTAACAATGAAATTATTATTATTATTTCTATTCATAATTTATAATTTATAATACTTTTGTTTTAAATTTAGGGATTTCTATAATTTAATGCATGAGAACTGCATCCGCCCATAAAGGAAATGTTAACATTGCAATTTCTCATAAATAATCTAAAATAAGATCTGTGTTGTGTTTGAAATTACAAGGAATATCTTTTCTCTTATTATTGAAATAAACGATACAAAATAAGGTAAACAACCTTATTTTATACCTCTCTTTTTTTATTCATATTCCTTATTATTTCAAATAACACACCTTCTTACATAATTCCTAAGCTCTGATGCCAAATATAACAACCCATACCTTAGTGGGTCTAAATTTTTGCTAAATCGAAAACCAAAGTACGTTGGGGTATAGACCATTGGTGTTGGTATCCTATAAATAAACTAAGGTATATCAGAGAACTATCGATAAGAATTGACAATGGAATAATAATGTATAATAAAAATATATACATACACTACTAAGGCTAATTCTTTTAGTATATCGTACCTTTGGTAGTATAGAGCATGTATAAGGAAATCTATCCTCCATACTACTGCCTTGTACCAATACATGTCTCTTTAAATCTATCATGTGGGTTATAATGAGGAGGGGGTAGAACAACGTTTTGGTGATTGGTATATTACATACTCACAAGTTTATGCCGATTTTTTTTCCATTACGTGTTATGCCTATTATTTTAAGCTTAGTCATTTTGACTTCAAGCACGCATACAATAAACATAATCTACTCGAGGTAAAAATAACTATAAATGTATGTGTGTGTATGTATAAGTATCACAGTCCCTCATGGGCTAGTATATTTTCCTGCTAGTATCCATAACTTTGCATCGCGCATGGCATCCACCATCAATGTTTAGGCCGAATCACACACAGACACTGAGGAACCTCTCGTTAGTGCCTAATAATAACATTATCTATTTAGCCGTATTCTAATTTGTCTTAACGGCTCATTTAGGTTTTATCTATGCTTGCCTCCTAACAACAAACTACTTTGAGGAAGTGCATATGGAACCTACATTAGTAGGAGGTATAATCTGTCTAGTCGTAACCCAAGTCTTTCTAATGGCCTCTTTAGGACCGATAGCACTCTCGACCTATGTGTATGAGCCTACTCTTAGCATATAGATATGTTACCAACCTTGCCGATATAGCGTCGATCTTTCTCCCACTGTCCTATATAGATTGCCTAATGCATATCAAGGAAATGCCTAACTAGTTTCTTTGTACCCTAATTGGGATTGATGCAATCCATAATTTTCCATTTGATACTTCAACCCAAGGCGAACCCACTTTGGTATATTCCCTTTACACAAACTTATATTCCCACCTGTCCTATAGTTAGAGACGTCCCACATATGTACAAAGTATACACAACTGTTGATAGCCCTTTTCGGAGGGCATACCTCTATTGTGCAATATTACTTATCTCATATTCTAACCCTTACTAACATCGTTCATAGTTAATTTAAATATTAGCTAGATTTAATAATTCACACCCATCGTTAGCATATAGTTGAGGCTATATAAGTTTAGCCTTAGTATTGCTATGCCTCCTACCTTCAATTATTAGTATTAAGAAAACTTTAATGAACTTACATCTTACTTAGTTAATGCTATGAAATGTCATCTACCGCTTATTTCTAATTTATTAACCTTTTACCGCTTCATGTCCAGTTAACACAGCTAGATATATTTTACTATTCCTTTTTAATTTGTAGCTAACCTTCTTTGTTATTATATCCTAATCCCTATTTTGTTGCCTTACTACTACTTTCATCGCTTGTTTTTTATTTCCTAACTTATCTTAAAACACGTATATAAAATTAACATTGAAATTATTGTTATTATTTCTATTTATAATACTTTGGTATTACATTTAGGGATTTCTATATTGTAATGCATTAGAGCCACATGCTCCCAAAAAGAAAATATTAACACTTATATTTCTTATAAATTATCTAAAAGAGGATTTGTGTTGTGTTTGGAACTACAAGGAATTATATTTTCTGTTATTATCAAAATAGTTAGTACGAAATACGGTAAACATCTTTATTATGTACATTTCTTTCTTTTAGTCATATTTTTTGTTATTAAAATAATACACGTATATAATTATTAAGTTGGATAATTTATAGAAATTTACATATTAATATATTTTATGTCAACGAATTAAAATATTACTTAAATCCTAATTTAATTTGAAACAGTCATTAATTCTTGTTTAATAACATATAACATTCAAATAAAAAACCTGGAAATTACATAAAATCTTATTGATGAATTATCTCATAGCTTTTAGACACTACTTCCACCCTTACATTCCAGATTTAGGAATCTACAATATTTAATCAAAGTTAACAATTCATGTGATATGTAGGCAAGGTTCTCAATTTCAAAGCATAAATATATATATTTAAGCCAAAAACTCCAGAATTTACATTTAGGCATATAAGGAACAAATTCACAATGATATAAATCCTATATTATATAAAAATATATAATTACCCACTCACCTCTAAGCCTCCAAATCTCCCAATCTATATCCGTTATTCCTGAATAACTCCCTTTCCTAAAGTCTTAAGGTCTTAGCCTGTTCTTTGCCAAAATGTTCGTTAAATTTCTAAGCCTATCTTTAGTTGGAGTTCTCTTGTAGCCCTTGGGAATGACCTTAATCAAGAGGGAATTGTCATTGGTTGTCAGTCCAATTCTAGTATAAATATTCTAGTCTACATTATAGGGGCAGCCTTCTTGGATGGTGCCTTCCCGTGAAAGAAAGGATAGTTCATTCATGGGGCGAATAAAAAGCGATTATTGCTATGGCCGTAACTTTGGCATCAACCTCAATGAACTAAGAAGTGACTAGCTTGATATAGATCCATAGCCCGCTCTGGTCTTTTAACTAAAACTGAGACTAGGCATGGAAAAGCTCGATCAACGCCCTCTTCTCTAGAGGTTATAAATGTGGAGGGACCTTTCCCGTCACCTGTTAGCCTGATGTAGTGGCACGTGTTAGCGACATAAAGTGTGAAGTTCATTGGGTTTCTAACAAAATATGAATCAAAAGTTTATGCATATTTATTATAATTATAGATCGAAGAAGATATTTGAATTAAACGTAGATTTACAATTTACCTTTGGCTTTGTCGTTTCAATTTGACCCTGTTTATTTTTCTCTATTATTTCCCAATATTATCTACTTATATATATATATATGATTTATAGATTATGCAATTTTTATAGTTTGCGGGAAAAGAAAATGGCAAAAATTCACCGTTGATTCCGAAAATATGAGAAGAACGGTGAGGGACTAGACCTATATTTATTGGGGTTTTAATCAAGTCCATATGCTAGATTAGATTATGTTAAATCCAAGCCACATAGCCTAGTTCAATATCAACTACTACTTGATAACCGATCGACTGCTTTGTTCCACCAGTCGACTACTAGCGGTCGACAAGGCCCAATAAAGGTGTCGACTAGTTGATGTTTATGTTAACCGTTGATTTTCATTCACTTTGTTCCCTGTTTAAATCAATTCAATTTGATTCAATTAAAAATAACATTACTTAGTCATTAATTATTCGTTTAACATTAATTTATAACACTTATTTCCATAGTATATATAATTATTTCTGATCTGAAATATTCAAACATCGGTAACTTTTTTGTTTGAACTCCGATCGTAAAATTTTATATATGAAAATTAATCGGAAAATTTCTAAAAACACAATGGTCCAAGTTTCGTAGTCAAATTTTGATTGTGGAAATTCCATTTTTTGGATTTTATAGTTTAATGTTGATTATTTTTAATTTACTACCATTTAATTTATGGGTGTTATAGATGAAGAGGCAAATAGCAGAACATGTCACTAAGTGTTTGATGTGCCAAAGTATAAAAGCGAAACAAGGAACGTCCAATGGTCAGTTACTGCCATTAGAAGTATTGACTTGGAAATGAGAGCATATATCGATGGGCTTTATTGATGGGTTGCCCCAACGTCAATGTGGCAACGAAGCTAATTCGGTTATAGTGGATAGACTCACTAAAAGTGCCCCTTTACTCCTATAAGGACTAATAGTACGGGGCATTTCTAGCGCAAATTTTTATCAAAGAAATAGTATGATTACATAGAGTTTTGATCAACATCGTTAGTGATAGAGACCCTTTAATGTGTTGTAAAAAAATTTTGGATTGATGTTGAATCATAGCGCCACTTACCACCCGCAAATCGGTAGAAAGGGTGAACATGATTTTGGTGGATTTACTGAGAAATTGCATCATGAATTTTGAAGGACATTGGGAGCATCATTTTCCCTTACTAGAATTCACATAAAATAATATTTATCAGGAAACAATAGGTATGTTACCCTTTGAAGCTTTAAATAGGAGGTCATGCAAGTCACCTAATTATTGTGCGAACTACTGAGAATATTCTTATTAGACCAGATTAGATCTGTGAGACCACTGAAAGAGTAGAGGTGATTAGGCCGCGAATGAAGGCCGCTAAGGTCGACAGAACTCCTGTGCTAACAAGCAAAGGAAAGAGTAAGAGTTTTCAGTTGAAGACATGGCATTTGGTAAAGTTTCCCCTCCTAGGAATGTTATGTGGTTTGAGACATCATCAGGGTGGTTAGGGTCAAGATTTGTTGGGCCTTTCTCGATTTTAGACACGGTAGGGAAACTTGGTCATCGGGTAGAGCTTCCAGCTAAGTATGCGAGAGTCCATGAAGTTTTCCATATATGGCATTCGAGGTCTACACGACATTGCTACTATAGGAGAGCCTGATCGTTTAATAGATATATAGATAGAGTGGATAACATCTTGGGCTATCAAATGTGATAGAGAGCATAGAGTTAGGAAGCTTCATGATAAAGAAATTAAGCTGGTCCGAGTGCAATGTAGAGATAATACAGCGAAAAGCACACTGGAAAGTGAATAGAAGATGAAGGCTTTTCATCCTGAGCTTTTCTCTGGTAAATTTTCTCTCTCCGTATTTAGTATAGTATAGGCTCTGGTTACGTCATTGTTGCTAGATTAGATGGTAGGGGATGGTTGCCACTTTTTTCCTGTTATTTTTGCATCTTATAAAATCTTATGCATAGTTAGGTTATTTGCATACATGTCTATATGTCACGATATTACATTCACGCTAGGGTCGAGTCACCTATAGTATGCTGCATACATAATCATGTTACATTTTTGGTTGGGTAGATGGTTGTACAATTAAACGGTTGTATAACAAGGTGATAGTGTACACATTACGCTGTCTACCCCTCAGGAATTTCGAGTACAAATTCTTTTATGGAGGAGATTGTAACACCCAATAAAATTTATAAGAAATTAATTAGTTAATAAAGATAGGAAAAAAGGAATTTTACAAACATGTAAATTTGACCATGAAACTTACACTGTTGAGTTCGTGATCATTTTTCTGAGCAACTTTCATGTATGAAGTCTTACAACTGGAGTTTATGAAGTTATCAATGTTTGAAAATTTCAAATAAAAATAATTCAAAATAAATATTTTAAAAAGAAGTGCTAAAAATAAACCATTAAGGAACTGTTAACATAAGTTAAAAGGGATCAAAGGTTGGTCGATCACCTTTATTGGTTTGATTGACCAGTTGAACATATTCAGCTAGGGTTTTTCAAAGCCTGAACGATCCCACTTTTATTATTTTAAAATGACTTTGATCCTAAGGTCTTGGTGCGTTCTAACCAATATAAATAAGAGGCTAGACCCCTCATTTTTATTCACAAGAAAAATAAGAATGCTAATGAGATTCTTTTAGTTTTCTCCCTCCTTGAGAAACATTCTATATTCCAAAATAAAAGATTCAAGCTTTATGGAAGAAATTGATCAGACTAAAGGGAAGAAGGTAATGAATTTTAAACATATGTATATGTCTCTAGTTCTATTCTTCCCTAATATCTAAATTCTAAATTTAATCTATATACAAAAGAATTGTCAAATTGAAAGGAAGATAATTGGAGAATGAAATAGGTAAAGGAGTGGAATCAGATCCAAAGGAGTTCAGGTACAACTATGTGTGGGTGGAAATCTTAGTTTTTCTCTCTTTATCAATTTGTGTAGTTAATATTTGGATCTGTCTTATCTCTTAGGGAATTTTATATGCGAAAATTTTAAATCTAGAACCCTAAAATTCCCCTAAAAGAGACTAATTCTGGAATTTATTGGAATCTTATTGTTTTATGTTAATATGGTAACATTTAATTTGTTAGTATTTGCAGTATTAATAACTTATGTTTTATTCAAATTCCACTTCCTGGTTTGTTTTTGTGATGACGAAGGATTATATAAAAGATTAGGAAAGGGGATGTAAAGCATGGGTTTTATCCCATTCATGGTTTGCACCGCCTACTTCCGTAATGAAAATAAATATGAATCCTTTTTTATTTCAATCTTATCAATTTAAAAGTCGAATAGAATATAAAGGATTTAAATTGTAAATTTTTGCTCCCTTAAAATAGAGGCGTTAATTATACTATGTTAATGTAAAACAAGTTGGATGTTTTGATTCCATTTTTGATATTCATGCAACTGTTGTTTTTAGCTAATTTAAATATGATATAAGCTATTGTGTAAACTATGGCATTGGACTAGGGACTTGTATGGATATGGAAAGTATGACATTTAATTACCTTAACAACCCGAATAGTAAGCGAAAATCATTAGTATATAAACAATTTTACGCACGCCTAGGAATATTTAATAAAAACCAGTTAGCTAAAAATTAACGCTAAGTGTGGATATAATAATAATAATGTATAAGTCGTAATGTGTAAAGTAAACATGTTAATAAATAATAACAAACCATATAAAAAGGAAGTTAACAACAATTATGGAAATTAATCCATAATTAAAAGGCAAAATAAAGAATTTCCTTTGAATGGCCTTGATGCGTAAATGTGGGTGGGGCATATATATTATACATATATGGTAGTATAATTTCGTAAGCTGAAGAGTGGAAATATGACTTAGATATAAGGATGCGATGTGGGTTAATTTGGTATCAGTAGTGTGACTTTGGAACTGGTATGAAACATCGTCTATAATAAGTACCCACGGTGAATGCCGACCTAACTAGTCTAGCTACTAGCACTTACGAATAGTCGGGCTAATGTGAGACATCGTGATTTGAGTTACAGGTCATGGAATGATAACCTAGAATGGGCCTGCTTCGTGGTTGGAGGTATTACATGGCTATTGTAAAGGTTGCCTCCTTCCTATTCAAGAAATATTAAATGCTCAGGATTATCCTATAGGTATGGTAGGGGAGATTTCTTGAGGGGGTCCACTTTGGGGTTGAGGTATTAAATGACTATTGGAGGGTTTGCTCTTCCCCATTTAAGAAATATTAAGTGGTATTATGAGATTTCTTATGATATTAGCTAGGAAGTACTAAAGAGGGGACCACCTTACATCTAGTTATGATTTGCCTGCGGTTTAGGTGTTAAATGGTTAGAGTCTGCCTATTTCCATTTAAAAGGTCCTAAGTGATGTAGGATCGATTTCACCCTAGCGGGGGAGGGGTAAATAGGGTGATGCTAGTAATTATAAAAATTTAATGCGGAAGTTTGTATAAAATCATTTCAACACAGATATATCATAATAGCAGCATAGATAATAGTAGAATAATAAATGCAAAAATATAACGACACAGAATTTACCCACCTTCAGCAAAATCCTTCCTACGTGCTACTCCCAAGGTTTCTACTAGAAATTAAGCAGTCAGACGCTTACACACATAAACCCGCGACACACGCTATCGACTAGCCTTAACTCTACGCTCAAAACCCTACCACAACTCAGCCACTGAGTTGCGAATTCTTAAACAATGCCACGTAGTTTGTCCCCTAGTCACACGACTAGAAAATACAATTGTTTAAAAGAGTAAATACAAAAACAACAATTTAAAAAATAATTAAACCCCAATTTAAATATTAAAGCCCTATTAAAAATTGAGAGAAGCCGGCCCAAAAGTAGACTTAAAAATATTTGTTCGTTTCCTCTTTTTTATTTCCTTCGGCCCGCTTCTTCTTGGTGAAAGAATGGCTACTTCGTTCTCGTTCCTCTTTTGTTCTGAAATTAGGGTTTTCGAAGACGTTGATTTATTGTTGATCAATTACAATTGGTGTTCTTCTGATTTGCTTTGGCAATCGATCAACTCCTCGATTCCACCACAGCTCCTTCGATTTTTAATCGAGTTCCAACTTACTTCGGCATGTAATTTTTGCTTTTTGCTCTCTGGTTTGAATACTTGAACTCGATACGTTTTGCCGATGATGTTATAGGGCTTATATAGGAATAGAATTCCTTTTTTTCATACGTATATTTCATACGAGTTCGTCTGATAATTTTCGACTTGCGGTTCGATTTTGCATTGATGATTGTGATGATTCCTGACATTTTCAATTCGTATATTTTTGGCTTGGTTAACACGGTGTTGATTAATTTCTTGGCCACTACGGCTTGTTTGATTTGTTCATTTGTTCGACACCTTGTTCATCACGGCTCTGACATTTTCTTTGACTGGTTGAATTTTTGATTGTTGTCGTGGTTGTTGACATTGCCTAACTTTGGTCATTTTCTCACTTGTATATCATGACTTTTATACTGCTGTGTCTTGGACATATTCATGTGCATACTTATTTTGTTCTCTGGTCTATGCTGTAACGAGTTGCATCACTGTTCTTTGCATTTGTTTTCATTTACTTTGAGACAGGTTCGGTTGCAAGTGTATTCGTAGTTTAGTATGGACATGTGGTTCATTGTGTAGCCTAGTTTTGGTTACATGATGCAGTATTGTTCATGGGTTGATGTAATGTGAAATGATCTTTGTTGCCTTTGATATTACTTTCAAGTTAACCTGTCTTTTGCAGTTGCTCGTTGGAGAAGCTATGTGCACCCGTATATTTTCAATATTTGTACTCGAGTATTGCCTTTGTTCAAGTCTTCATTGCACTGTCCACTGATGTTGATCTGATTCATCTTTATGCTTCAATGTAATTCTTGTCTTGAGTATGTGTTCATTGTTACTTGAATCTGATTCACTTCAGAAAGTTTTGTCCATTGTTGTTGTTGTATCGCTGTTGCATATTCAAGTGGTTGTGTTGTGATCCTTTAAGTCTGGTTGCGTTGCTTCATTCTTGTCATACGATGAATTCTGTTGTCAATTTATGGTGTACTGTTTGAAGCTCTGCACTATTCATTTGATGTTGTTTTGTTGTCTTCACTGTCGCTGTTGCATTTGCTCATGTATTCGTGTCTTACTGATGCATCGCTTGGCCATATGTATGCATCGAGGCAGTTTGCATTTGTGTTGTAGCAGCTGTCCATTTTGATTTTGCTAGCTGTACTTGTATATTTGAACTTGAATTATTCCTCTTTGTCTTTGTTCAATTTCATCCTTGACATATCAAACTATTTGTATGTTCGGTAGCTCTACCTTTAACTCGACTTGATACTTGATCACTGTCACCAGTTGACATTATGTACATGTTGTTTTACTGTGTACATGTACATTTGGTGTTGCCATTCATCTGGTTCGAACCGTGACTTGATTCACAGTTTTAATTCAAGTGTACGTCCGAATTTTTGGTCGAGCTTATGTTGTATGTGTCTTGACCCATAGTTATGTATTGCACCTGAGTTGAATCCAGCTTAAAGCTCAGGTTTGACCTTGTGATGATATTATGACATTGTTTTTATTGCACTTAAGTCGAACCCGGTGTTTTGGGTTTGACCTATGCTCACTTGTCCCTGTAATTTTATCAAGTGTATATATCGGTGTGCACGTCCTTGTGGCATGTATAGTGATACACTATGCATGTCACAAGCTATTCATGTATGATGAATTCAAATTTAAATGATGACGAACAACCCAAATAACCGAGGCAAATATTATTTTCAAAATTACATTTTATTTTATACTGCAAAAATATTTTATTTTCAATTTTACTGCGTCAGTATTTATTTTTGCAGATTGCTCAGATGCTGGATTCAATCTGGAATAAAGTTAAAAATAAATTACGAGTGAATGAGCGATATGTAGTGAGGTGTATTTGTAAATGATAGATAAATATGTATTGTCATCAAAGTTGTATATGTATAGTGAGAGCTTGAATTTGTACTATTCAAAATTGTAATAAATATTTGTTTGAATAAAATATCTGTTTGCATTTAAATACTGTGTTATTTCTTTTATTCACCAAATATTTATTTAATTATATGAAAAATAAAATAGTACATTAGCAAATACATTTAAATGAATATATATATATATATATGTTTATTATCATCAAACAAAAATCATATAATTCATATTCAACAATCTCCCCCTTTTGATGATAACAAACATATATTTAAGATTTAAATATGTTAAATATATTTGATCATTGATATACTCTATTTTCTCCCCCTATTTAAATGCTTCCTCTCTACACAAAGCTCCCCCTTCATATATGCATACAATTAAAAATATGCAAATGAGCCTAGATGCAAATAGAAAATATTTGACCTTTGCTTGATTTTATTTGACAAAATCTTAACTTTTCTCTCCCTCTTTTGTTATTAGTAAAAGAGTAATAGTAGAAAAGTGGAGATAAAGTGATAGATATTAATACAACATTAAAACTCAATCGAATATAAATATTAAATTTTAATAAAAAATCAAACAAAAATCATAAATACCCTGTTAAGCGCATATTCCACTTTTAGAATGATGTGAATGATGTCATCATATAAAACCATACAGTTGTGTCTATTTATGGTATATTTATTCCAGGAATTTGACTATCTACTAACCGTGCATAACCGTTAGGGCTTTTAAATAAGATTAGTAGTATTCCATTTTTTTATAAAAAATTGAATTCAAGTATCTTGTAACCACGCATAACCGTGAGGACTTTTAAATGGGATTAGAATCACATTGTTTATTTAATAAATCAATTTTGATATGCATTCCATACATGCGTAACCGTGAGGATTTTTAAATGAGCATGGAAGTACATAATTAAAGATTCCAAGTAATTCAACCATGCATAATTGTGAGGACTTTTAAATGAGAGTGAATACTTTGATTTTTTATTTATTTATTTATTAATATTTTTCTAAATCTAAAATGAAAAAATGAATGATTCTTGTTTAAAGTACAACATATCTACAAAATATATAGAATTTTAATGAGTGATGGTGTTAGAAATATGATAGAAATAGAGATGGTCATGGAATTTTTACCAACATAAAGTTTTAATAATTCTTGTTTAAAATTCTAAAGAAATTTAATAAATATACCATCTCAAGTTATAATATATAATTAATATTATCACTCGCCACTTTTTCAATCACTATTTATCTTTTCGATAATCATTAGGGAGTCATATTACTCAATGTAATCATTTAAAATCATATTCAAAAATAATTATAAAACCAAATTTTCCAAAATGATTCATTTGAAATAAGGTCAAAAATGATTTTCTAGAAGGATTTTTCAAAAAATGTCTGCAATTTGAAAATTATTTGAAGCGAAAAATATGCACATATTTTCTTTGAAAAACGATGTAGTTACTAAATGTCTCAATATAAATCACGTTTCACAAGTAATTTTTCTATCAACTAGATGACCAGTGTAATCTGCATCTGAATTTTTCTTTCACTTGAAATTATCATTAGTTAAATTTGATGGACCAGACCATGAAGTATGCAACAAAATATCTTAAAATCAATTTTAACAGCTTTTTAAATGACATTCTCTTGAATTTGAATTGAAGCCGTGTAAATAATCAAAAAAAACGTGAATATAGAGTTAGCCGTAAAATAATCAAATGTATTATCATCCAATAAAACACTATTATTAATCCAAACTAATATATATGAAGTAATTCAAAGACTCTAGAGTTTTTTATGGTGTTCTTGGCATAAGAATATAATTGGCGAACAATTTTGAATAAGTCAGAATCAAAATCGTCATTTATTTCATCATCACATTATTGGCTGATTTAATTCAGACTACGGTGCAGATTATCACATTTAATATATTGTTCAAAATATACCATTACCACTTTTACCTTTACGATAATTTTTCGTTGTTGCCCATTGTGATTCTGTCACCTTTGTACTTGGCTAAGAAACTTTGCTTTGACGCTCGTTGTGTCCTTGGAACAGCTAGAATCCAAGTAACACTATTGTTGTTCCTTAGCCGGCCACCACACCTACATGATGGAAGATTTTTGTGACCTATTTGTTTTTATAGATCCATGATTGTTAGTGGTAGAGTATTTTAAAAAATAGTTTTGTGGAGACCCAAGACTATTTATATATATGTTCCTTTCGGCACCCAAATTTGTTTAATTTTGAGAGATTTTATATTTGTGCCTTTAGGAACCCAAATTGGTATAGTTTTCACATGTTTGGGTCTATACTAACAATTGTTTTGATTGTGTCCAAATTTTCTACAAATTGTGCACACTGAATCGACTTGATTAGTTTCATTTCTAACATTTTTAGATTGATTGTATCCAAGTCCTTGTCTAACTATGTTAACAATTTGTTTTCCTAATAGCATATTCAATGATTTTTGACTTTTTGAAAATTTATCTAAAGTCGTTAACAGTTGTTGGACTTTTGTTTTGAGAGATTCATTTTCGTTTAACAATTGTGTGCACCTTTGAATAGAATTTTCCCTTCTTGTATTTTCACTCACTTTCAAAATCAGAATTTCATTTTCAAGTGATTTAATTTTTTTCTTCTGATTTTTTAATCTCTTCTTCGAATGTTGGACACTTATCACACTTAGAGCACTTGTTTTGATAGTTTTTAACTAATTGTTCAAGTTGTTCATTTACTTCTATCAAACTATCTCTTTGTGATTCAATTTTAGCATATTTCTCCCTAAGTCGTTCAAAATAGCCATTTACTTCGTGGAAATATATAAGTAATTGTGAGTGAGTGAGTTTTGATACCTCGCTTGGCTCGCCATCATCGCTATCAGTTATATTACCTTGAAGGCACATATCTGCTTTCTCACTCTCACTGCTAGTACTTTGATTATCTTCACCACTTGTATTCCACGTGGCGGAATTTTTTTTCCTTTTTGATTTCTTTTCACAGTCGTGTCGATTTTGAGGACAATTCGGCTTGATGTGTCCGGGTTGGTTGCACTTATGACAGACGATTTTTCGCTGTTCTGTGTTATCTAAAGCTTTGATTATTCTGCTTTTTAATTTTTGATTTAGAGATGGATTTCCATATCTACGGTTCCACCTTTTTAATATCTTTATTACCATTTCCAACTTTACTGCTCCATCGTCATCGTCATCACTTTCAGTTGTTCCTTTGAGAGCTATAGATTTCTTTCGAGTATCTCCTCCTTCACGCTCTTCCTTGAATTTCTTTTCTAGCTCATAAGTGGTGAGATTTCCGATGAGTTCTTCAATTTTGATTTGTTTTAAATCTTTCGATTCTTTAATGGCAGTCACTTTTGCTTCAAAACTTCGTGGAAGGACTCTGAGGATTTTTTTGGACTATTCCAATTCCGTGTATGATTTTCCGAGAGCTTTTGATTTGTATATGATGTTGGAAAGCCGTCCATACATCTCTTTAACATTTTCTTCCTTGGCCATTGTAAAATTCTCTACTTGCTACTTAGCATGGCAAGGCGAGATTTCTTGACTTGAGATGTTCCTTCATAAGTCACTTTTAGTGTGTGCCATATTTCCTGCGCAGTTAGACAATGTGAGACACGATTAAATTCAAACTGATCTAATGAACAAATAATCGAATTCATAGCTTCGGCATTAGCATTCTGTAACTTATTTTCTAGATCTGTCCATTAAGCATATTCACCATTGAACAAATAATTGAACTTATTTCCTGATTATTTACAATTATAGTTGGTGCTCTACACCCTGTCTCAACAATATCCCAAGCGTCAATGGTTTTCAGAAAAATTTCCATCCAATTTTTCCACTAAGCATATTCACCATTGAACATTGGTGGTCTAACTATGGATTGACCCTCCGCAAAAGCATTATTAAAAGAAGCCATTTTAAGAATTCAATTTTTTTAAAAAAAAATTGGTTTTTGAAAAATCATACTTTTAACACAAAATTGGCTTTTGTTCCTAGCTTTGATACCATTTGTAGGATCGATTTCACCCTAGAGGGGGGTGAATAGGGTGATGCTATTAATTATAAAAATTTAATGTGGAAGTTTGTATAAAATTATTTCAACACAGATATAGCAGAATAGCAGCACAGATAATAACAGAATAATAAATGCAGAAATAGAACGACACAGAATTTACCCAGCTTCGGCAAAACCCTGCGTACGTGCTGCCCCCAAGGTTTCTACTAGAAATTAAGCAGTCAGACGCTTACACACGTAAACTCACGACACCCGCTATCGACTAGCCTTAACTCTACTCTCAAAATCTTGCCACAACTCAGCCACTGAGTTGTGAATTCTCAAACTACGCAACGTAGTTTGTCCCCTAGTCACACGACTAGAAAATACAATTGCTTAAAAGAGAAAATACAAAAACAACAATTTAAAAAAAAATTAAACCATAATTTAAATATTAAATCCCTATTAAAAATTGAGAGAAGCCGGCCCAAAAATAGACTTAAGAATATTTGTTCGTTTCCTCTTTTTTGTTTCCTTCGGCCTGCTTCTTCTTGGTGAAAGAATGAGTGCTTCGTTCTCGTTCCTTTTTTGTTCTGAAACTAGGGTTTTCGAAGACTTTGATATATTGTTGATCGATTACAATTGGTGTTCTTCTGATTTGCTTTGGCAATTGATCATCTCCTCGTTTCGACCACAGCTCCTTCGATTTTCGATTGAGTTCCAACTTACTTCGGTGTGTAATTTTTGCGTTTTGCTCTCTGTTTTGAATACTTGAACTCGATGTGTTTTCCGATGATGCTATAGGGCTTACATAGGAATCGAATTCCTTATTTTTCGTTCGTATATTTCATACGAGTTCGTTTGATAATTTTCGGCTTGCCGTTCGATTTTGCATTGATGATTGTGATGATTTCTGACATTTTCAATTCGTATATTTTTGGCTTGGTTAACACGGTGTTGATTAATTTCTTGGCCACCATTGCTTGATTTGTTCATTGTCCGACAGCTTGTTCATCACGGCTTTGACATTTTCTTTGACTGGTTGAATTTTTGACTAATGTCGTGGTTGTTGACATTGCCTAACTTTGGTTATTTGCTCACTTGTATATCATGACTTTCATACTGCTGTGCCTTGGACATATTCATACGCATACTTATTTTGTTCTCTGGTCTATGCTGTATCGAGTTGCATCACTGGTCTTTGCATTTGTTTTCATTTATTTCGAGACAGTTTCAGTTGCAAGTGTAATTGTGGTTTAGTATGGACATGTGGTTCATTGTGTAGCCTAGTTTTGGTTCCATGATGCAGTCTTGTTCATGGGTTGATGTCATGTTGAACTGATCTTTGTTGCCTTTAATATTACATTCAAGTTAACATGTCTTGTGCAGTTGCTCATTGGAGCTGCTGTGTGCACCTGTATATTTTCATTATTTGTACTCAAGTATTGCCTTTGTTCAAGTCTTCATTGCACTATCCACTGATGTTGATCTGATTCATCTGTATGCTCCAATGTAGTTTTTATCTCGAGTATGTATTCATTGTTACTTGAATCTGATTCACTCCAGAAAGTTTTGTCCATTGTATATGTTGTGGTATCACTGTTTCATATTCAAGTGGCTGTGTTGTGATCCTTTGAGTCAGGTTGCGATGCTTCATTCTAGTCATATGATGAATTCTGTTGTCAATTTATGGTGTACTGTTTGAAGCTCTGCACTGTTCATTTGATGTTGTTTTGTTGTCTTCACTGTCGCTGTTGCATTTGCTCCATGTATTCGTGTCTTAGTGATGCATCGCTTGGCCATATGTATGCATCGAGGTAGTTAGCATTTGTGTTGTAGCTGCTATCCATTTTTTTTGCTAGCTGTACTTGTATATTTGAACTTGAATTATTCCTCTTTGTCTTTTTTCAATTTCATCCTTGACATATCAAACTATTTTTATGTTCGGTAGCTCTGCCTTTGGCTCGACTTGATACTTGATCACTATCACAAGTTGACATTATGTACATGTTGTTTTACTGTGTACATGTGCACTTGGTGTTGCCATTCATCTGGTTCGAACCGTGACTTGGTTCACAGTTTCAATTCAAGTGTACATTCGAATTTTTGGTCGAGCTTGTGTTGTATGTATCTTGACCCATAGTTTTGTGTTGCACCTGAGTTTAATCCATCTTAAAGCTCGGGTTTGACCTTGTGATGATATTGTGACATTGTTTTTATTGCACTTGAGTTGAACCCGACGTTTTGGGTTTGACCTGTGCTCACCTGTCCCTGTAATTTTATCAAGTGTATATATCGGTGTGCACGGCCTTATGGCATGTACAGTGATACACTATGCATGTCACAAGCTATTTGTGTATGATGAATTCAAATTTAAATGATGATGAACAACCCAAATAACTGAGGCAAATATTAGTTTCAAAATTACATTTTATTTTATACTGCAAAAATATTTTATTTTCAATTTTACTGCGTCGGTATTTATTTTGCAGATTAATCAGATGCTGGATTCAATCTGGAATAAAGTTGAAGATAAATTACGAGTGAATGAGCGATATGTAATGAGGTGTATTTGTAAATGATGGATTGTGATGTAATTGAATTTGTATTGTAATCAAAGTTGTATATGTATAGTGAGAGCTTGAATTTGTACTATTCAAAATTGTAATAAATATTTGTTTGAATAAAATATCCATTTGAATTTAAATATTGTGTTATTTATTTTATTCACCAAATATTTATTTAATTATGTGAAAAATAAAATATTACATTACCAAATACATTTAAACGAATATATATATATATATATATATATATTTATATATATGTTTATTATCATCGAACAAAAATCATATAATCGCATATTCAACAAGTGACTTAGGTACTTCCTCTCGCATAGTTAGGATATGATTGACAGAGATAGGTCATTGGCCACAATATGTATTCCATGGTTGTATTGCACCCATGTTATAGATTTGAAGTTAGACTATAAAGATCTATTGGCTTACAATTGAAGATATGTTATGGAGCTAGATTGGATGAGCCATTGGCTTATAATTAGAAATACTCTCGGAAAGGTATAGTTATAAATTTTATAAGACATAATACTCATCTAAATGATACTGCCCCAATACTATTATGATAAGAACTGATATTTTCGTTCACCGGGCATTATTATTCTGACTCCTCCCTCATTACGACCCAAAGGTTAGGGCAAAATAATGCTGATGATGAAGCATGAAGAAGGCTATGAAGACTGGTGGCAATATTGCTATATATTTTTGTTTATGATTTATTTTAAAGTACCCAATAACACGCAGTAAAAATAACGATAATTAATAAATAATTAATAAGGCTTCAAAAATGGAATTTGAGAAAATTTTGAATTTGGCCATGAATTTTGCACCATTGTGTTTGTGGTGATTTTCTGAGTAACTTTCATATTTGGAGTTTTTCGTTAGGAGCTCAAATGAAAAATTTATCATCTTCTGAAGTTTCCAAAGAAAAAATAATTAAAAATGAAAAAGAAAAATAAATAGCATTAGATATGGGAACCCAACAATCAAACTCCTCCTTAGGTCGGTCGACCACCTATAGTGGAGCAGTTGATCGATTCGAACATGGTAGCTAGAGTTTGAACCTTCGTCAATGGTCCGGATTTAATTATTTTAATCTAACAGTTATGATTGATCCGTGTTTGTAAATAAGGCCTAACCCTTCACTTCTGTTCTTATATTTTCTTATCCAACTAGCGAAGCTCTTCCATTTTTTCTTCTCTATTACTTTTAACATTTATAAAATATTATCTATAATTATATACATGGAGAAGGGTGGAAAATAAAAGAGAAGAAGGGAATGAGCGAATCAATAATGTAGTAAAAGGTAATTTTTATAATCATTAATCTCCATTCGCCTTAACAATAATTCTCTTCTCCAATCTGTAGTTCTAATTCTATGTATAAACCTTGTTTTATATATATATATATATATATATATCTATGTATGTATGTATGTATGTATGTATGTATGTATGTATGTATGTATTCTTCTATATTAGAAAGCAAAAGGATTCAAGTAAAGGAATGGATTTAGATTTGGAGACTTGAAAAGTTTTAAAAGGGGTATGGAAAATTATATAATTTATTTATAACATTGGAATTTATATTGTTGGATTTTATTTAATTACTATGCCTAAACAAGATCTGATGAATTATAGGCATGAAACAAAAGTATAGGAATATTGCCAAAATATTCAATAAAATAAGTAATTAGAATAGGAATAGTATGAACAACCTAATCTAGAAATTTATACTCAGTCCTAGATATTTATTATTGTAGAACTTTTGTTTATTCTAGACCTTTAATTAGGTTGTAAAGTTAGATTGCCCTAGTTGACATGGACTATGAATTTCTATGTTTTGATTTAATGGGGCGGGTTTTGGGTAATTTCCATAATTATCCAACTCCAAAATATGAATAAAAGCACGTCGTTTGAATTATCAAAGAATATGCCGGAAAAAAAGGAAGGTTTAAAGTTATGGATATTCTTTTCCGTAGTTTACACTGTCTGTTTCAGTGAAATAAAGAAATAATTCCTTGTATTTTCAAATGAAACAAAGATCTCACTTTTGGTTAATTTATAGAATATTATAATGGTAATCCTTTATAAAAAAGTAGCTCTTATAAATTAAAACGTGCAAAGGAATATTCTAGTTCAGAAACTAATAATTAAAATTATAAAAAAATAAAGAAACATGTATAACTACACTTAATATTCAACTATATATATATATATATATATTGTATAATTTATGATGTTGTTCATATTATTTATTAATGGTGTAGTAATTATAGGACTATTATTTATTTACATTAAATTGCAGATTTAATGGGCGATAAATTTGTAATTAATATAGAGTTAAAAAGGATTAAATGGGGACTGTTTAGGGAATCTAATAGGATATTTATAAGGAAAGCAAATAGGCATAAAAGAAGGATTTTGAAATTGGTAAATAGATAAAATTAATTAAATGAGGATTGATTACAGTTTGTCCAATTTTGACATTAACGACCAATTGTTACTAGTAATAGACATATATTAGACATTAGAACGAAACCAATGCCTAGGCGTATAAATTAGGAATAACCATGAAGGTGACAATTAATTATCAAATGTTAATACTATTAAATACACATAGAAGGGAATATAATTTCCATAGCAGGAAATTATATGGCTTTAATTATATGTTTAGCACAAGCGTGAATTATTGGGCATAGCCTAACACTTAGGCTTTGGGTGATAGGTTTGGTTTAGTGGGTTAGGATGCAAGGTTGGTAGAGTTACACAATAGAAGTCTGCCCTCTAACTAAAGGATACCAGTATTTGTGTACACTTACTAATGATGTGGGCCATTCCCAACCATTGGACCCATGGGGAAGGGATATACGTTGCAGATTAGTCGGGGAAAATATATCGAGGGTTCGCCTTGGATTTGAGGTATTAAATGGCCCATTAGTTTAAGGAAATGGGATCTGCTTCATATTCAATAAGAGGTTGTAAGTAAACAAAATGGCATTTCCTTAACTTAATTAGGTTAGTCTAAACTGATTGTTAGATGTGGAAAAATAGCAGGCTATGTCAGCATTTTAGTACGGTATTTAGTAGTAGGTCTGGCATGTAGGCTTTGAGCACCAGCGATCCTAAGCAAGCGGAAGTAGAAACTTCGGTTTGCCTGACGAATTTTGCTTCCTGCTGCACAGAATCCATATGGGAGACGCACAAATCTCAAAGTAGATGTTTAAATGAAAATTAATTTATCGTAGGTGGGCAAGTTAATCCTTGCATGCGTCATTAAGTTGGTCAGTAATAAAGCAACTAAATTATATATTATATTATAGAGACGTATATAGGGGTCATCGATCTCTGTAGCTAAAACTTGTTGACTAGCATTGACGTTGCAGAGGGCCCACTTCGAAGACTTGAGGAAGTAATTGGTCATTGGGTCTGCCTCCTCCCTATTTAAGAACTATTAAGTGGTTGGGGTTTTGGATAGTGAATTGTGTAGACGTAAATGAGTATAGGTATATATACATAATGATACCTTGGAGAAGGTTAGGTTAGGCATATCGCATGTTCATATAGGATTTAACAGATTAGCCGTGAAATCAATCGGCATAAATCAACAGTATAAGCAATATATGTAATTTTCCAATCACATGAACATTGTTCTGACCCCCTTACTCATAACAACCAACATGATAGATTTAGGGCTTTATACTAGAGCAAGATGGGAACTTCGGATGGTGAAGTCTTCTTCTTCATGCTCAGCACTAATAAGGCAATTAAATATTTATGCAATGATACTCTGAGGTAGTAGCCTTAGTCAATACGTATGTTATATTATATTTCTCAATTTCATTGTGAGTTTACATTGATCGCACTTTGATATACTTTTGTTTATCACAGGTTACCAAAACCAAAGATCCATGCCCTAATGGAGTTGGACTTCGATTTAGTCAAAATTCTAGCCCATTAAGGTGTAGGTTGTTACATTTTGTATCAGAGCTTAGGTGATTCGATCATAGAAATTAGGATCCACTGAAAGAATGTATTTGTATTTGTGCCTATAATTATATTTAAATTATATGCCAAGCTCTATAAATTATAACTATAGAAGTAGTTGCGATCATATTCCAAATGGATGGACGAGGAAACTTTGAGTTGGAATAATAAGTAGAGTTAGGTTTATACTCCTACTGATTACTCACGAGGCGGAGGTCGTATAGTAAAAAGTGGACCGAGAATAGCACGAGCTTAACATATTAAAGAATCCAAAAGGTTGGATGGTACTTGACTCCTTTGTTTGGCGTAGGCTGCCTTATGATGTTGATTTTGATGGATTGGCGATTGAAGATGCACCTTTCATCCAAAAAAAGGGGAAATAAGAATCTAAATGTTACAAACATCTGGAAGCAAGGTGAGAAGAAGGAGTGGAGAAAGTTCCCACATGAAGGTGTTCACTAATCACTATTAGAAGATAAGCCAGATTTCTGTAGAGATGAGTTAAAGATGAGTAGGGAAGGAGTTTCCTGAGGATATGACAATAATAGTCCATTTCTAAGTCCAACACCATTTGAAAGAATTTGATAAAAAAAGGTTTCTGAGAATTCCTTGAAACGTCTTGAATGTGTTTTTCAAAGGATTTATTGAGATTGTTGTTTTCAAAAAGTAAGGAAATTTTGGAATTGAAAATTTGTTCAGTCAAAAGATTTTGATTTAAAAGTTTTCGGTAAAGACGTTTTTTCATCTTTCAGATTCTTATGTTAAAATTGGTAGAGTCATAAGCTTTCAGTTTAAAGATTTTTGATAAAGGGATTATGAAAACCCGCATCGCAGTGGGTCTGAATTTTCGCTAATCGAAAATATAGGTCCCTCAAAGTATAGATCGTTAGTTTGGTATCCTATAAATAAATAAATAAATTCATATCACATCACTATTGATATAACTCACAATGGAATAGTAAAGTATAATAAGTCATATAGTATTGACCAAGATTGGCACTTTCAATAATTAGTGCCTTATCAATGTCGAGTATGCATAAGGAAACCAGTCCTTTCACTGTTCCCGTCTTATACCAGTGCTTTCCCTCTAAGTTATCCTATGGGTTGTAATAAGAAGGGTTTCATAACAATGATATGGTGACTGGTAAAGTATACACTTTATACATAACATTAGTCTATACCGATTATCTTCTATTACATGTTATGTCCTTTTACTATACCTAGCCATCTTGACTCCACGTATTCATACGATACACTCCATCTATCTGAAGTAGATCATAATAATATATGTATATATTAAATAGTAAGTACCACAATCTCCCTTGGATGAAGATACTATCCATGTAATGGTTCTCCTTTTCGTCCCTCAAAAGGTGATACCAATACATCAACGGTATTCACGTACCAAGCATATTAGTGCTGGAAAGACATGCTGTTGGGGAAAAAAGAAAAGACATAAAAGAAACTCACATCATGACAAGTAATATATAATACACAACAGATCATTTATGATGAAAACTGTAATGTTCATACATCAATCGGAGTAAACTAACCAATCATCTGCCTGGACAGTTATAATAACCTACCATTACAAATGCTGATAAAACAACAATATAGTGGAAATAAATATATACATAAATATGTCTTGGAGGCATCCATCCCATCTCCTGAAGCTGCAAAGCATCTAAATTAATATTTGATAAATTCTCAGGTTTGACTTGAGTATTATAAGAAAATAACATACGGATCAGTCTAGTAAACCAGTGTGAGAAACTCAAGTCAAAAGGAATTGTCATATCCTATAAAACCTTTTAAACTAAAGGGGTCTTGTAAGACCACGCCGCAGTTAAACACGAACGAGTTTTTACCTCACGATAACCAAAATATTTTTATAGAAAATCTTATGATATTATGATAATGTCCATGGTTTAAAATAAATATTAAATAATAGCGAAAATTATTACATTAAGTTCTAGCATAATAGATATACAGCTAAGTCCACAAAGTCACGTAGTGGAGAATGAATTCCATATAATGACAAGGCTATTGGGGTACCGCCGACCACTGTATGCCTCTGGATAAAATGTACTGAGTGCCTCACATAGACCCCATGTCAGCGTAGAAACGTCCTAGCCCTTACTAGATAATACCAAAAATTTCATCGCCCCGGTTGCTTTGCTACCTTCACTCGTTAGCTCACTTGTACATACCAAATCCATAAATATTAATCTAGAAGGATGATGACAATATCCTAATGGGTGTGACCCACGTAGCCCTATCGCATATCCCCCATTTTAATCATTTTTGATTGTGAGGCTTGAGGCTACATTTTTACCTTTTCATATAGAAATCCCACTTAAAATGCTAACACTGCATTTCCAATTGACAATGCAATGCTAGCGTTAGTCCATACAAGTTGTTAAGCATATGAACAAACCGAAGGCACTACTTCTACTGCATCCATTTTGGAATCACCCTCATAACTAGTAGCAAGTAGCCCTTGCACTTCAAATAGCTTTGTCTTCAATTCCATCAACTTTAAGATGACTTTAGTTTGGATGCTTGATTTGATTCGAAGAGATTTTTTAATAATTCATACTTATTTGATCTCGGTCTTTGCGAATCAACATTCTATAGTTTCTAGGAAACTCAACTTAGTTTTTTTGAAAATAAACAGATAAATAAATAAGAGCGGTGATCACCTCCTGGCTATTTAAGCAGATAGATTTCCTTATTATTTATTCTTGAAGAACACATGAATTTATACATATAATAACATCAACAATAATAAAATTACCCTAAATTCTCATGTTTCTTGTAGATAATTCAAGAGTTAAAAATTGACCAAGATTTGATAGTTGGTTATTTAACTATCAAATAAACAAACAATCAAGCATTGAAACAACCAGGAAAGTTTAACGGTTTTTATAACGTAATTACCTAAATTTTTCACGAAAAATAAACAATAAATTTTTGAAATGAAAACTTGATATTTGGAACGTGTCTATTTAAATATAGCAAATGGCAGATTTTCACTAGTAAATACATAAGTTAGTTCTGTTGTGTAATTTTCAATTTCAATTTAAAATCAGTTCAAATGATGAAAACAAAATATTTTCGAATCTGAATATTTTTATACAATAAAACTATAGACCGTTTTTTGAGTGAGACGTCTTATTTTGTTTCTCCAAATTTGGACTGCTCTAGCTCCGTATATATTATTTTCGACGTTTTAGCATCATTTTGGCAGCGAATATCGACTTTGATAGGAGGTTGTATCGTCGATATATGTATACCATTCTGTTTGTCTCATCGTGCCAATCTCTGCGATGTATTTATTTATGCAATTCGGTGTCCGATACGCGGTGAAAACAGTGGAATGATTGGTCGTATCTGTACCATTATGTAGTCTCCTAGTTGTCTTGTGTCTATTCAACTATCCACCATCTAATAAATAGCCCTTTGCTTTTAATATTCATAGAAATCAATAATTGACTTTCCCTATTCCTACCATCTCAATATAATTCAAGTTAGTGGTTCATTCTTTCCCTTCTATTCATTTTTCCATACTTCCTTTATATAATATAATATATATATATATATATATATTACGTAATATATGAAAGTTTATATTGCTCGGCCTGTTCGCTTTCCTTATCAACGATCTGCTCGTCTCTTCTTATTGCCGCTCCTTCTTTCATGGCAATGCACACTCATCCTCGTCCATCCCCTTCTAGTTATGCCATAGATCCAAACCCGAACCATGCTTCTATCCTTCCTCTTCTCCGCCGTTGTTCCATTGCCAACCCAGCAACCATCAAAACCCGATCCACCATCCTCTGCCTCGTGCTTCTCCTCCACGTCACCAAGCCTCCGTGACTACCCGCTCTTAACCATGAACCATCTTCGCCCAGAAAACCCACCGAGGCCCGTCGCATGGCCACCATACAACTGATAGCTCCATCTATCCAGATCTTAATCACAAACCACCAGACATGGCAGCCAACACCACTCACTACCGAGCAATGATCTCCCCTCTCAACAGCTCCAACCCAGCAGTTCATATCCACAGCCATCTCGACTGACCCATCATCTCTCTCCATAACTGAATACCACACCCATGCTGTAACGACCCGTTAAATTAATAATATTTAATAAATTAGATTAGTATAATTTCTAAGTTGTTTGGGAATAAATGTAGAAATTTGGTATAGTAGTTGCGTAACTTAGTGTAACAATAAAACATTATGACAATAGGTTTGGTAAATGTAGATGGTCACATTTTGTTGAAAGTTAGTGATAAGAAACGAATGGAAGTTGAATTTATAAAAGTTAATATAAATATTAACTTTAAATAGTATTCATGTATACAAAAATGCAATAAGTGTAGATAGTAAAATTCAATGTCAGTAGAGAAAAAAAAAATCTAATAGAAACATAAACTTTAATTATATGAGAGAGAGTATAGATCTGAACAAATTTATGAAGATTGGTAAGAACAGTGTTTGTAATCAGTTGGTTATTAATATTTGAAAGATAGAGATGTGTAAATACGTAAATGAATTTATAATGGGAAGAAATGGTAAGAATGAAAATATAATAATAAGCAGTTGATTCAATTAAGGGAGTTAATTATAATAAATGGTCAATTAATAAATTTAACGTTCTGTGAGAAATCATAATAATTGTGTAAAATCAGCACAAGTTGGAAATGCATAAACCTTAATAAACATTCTAACTAAATAAATTTATGCAAATGTGGGAATTAGTTATAAGCGTGTAATTATGGATATGATAACAATTAGTATAAAATACCTATATATTGGAAACACATTTGTAAAGCATAATTAATTGAGTTGGTGAATTGGGAATGAATTCAAAGTATATGAACATTTATGTTATATAAATAAGATTAATGCAGTAGCTAAATTTGTGAAATCTAAATCTATGGAACAAAGGGTGTAAGATCTTTACTGATGGAAATTAACGTTACAGGTAGTGTAAATTCCTATTTTAATAAGACTATGGGTTATAGTAAAGATTTTAAATCAAGATTTAGCTATGTGAATAAAAAGAATGAAGGTAATGGAGTTATTGCAATTAAGAAAATTTAAACGTTTATTAACACGTTAAGTAAAACTTAAGTTGGGATTTAAAATATTTGTGTATATTAATTTCATGCATTTGGCTATAATGGATTTAATAATAAAAATGAAACAGTGAAATCAAATGGATATAAAGTTTTCAATTATACCTTGAAATTCATATTCACCATAAAAGGTTAATTGGAACCAAAGTAGTTAATATAGGAATCAAGCCTTATTTATCAATTTGGATTTATTGCAATAGTTAATTCCATAAAATAAAGTTAAAGCTAATTCAAATTTAGTTGGACCATTGTTGATATAACTTTAGAAAGCAAGATTTTATTTATAATTTGAATATTAAATCCAACAAAGGGTATTTACTACAAATAAAATAGAACTAAACGTAAAATATTACGTTATTTAATTTAAAATGGAATTTGTAAACAATTGAGTGAATTTAATAAATTTATCAAACTTATAATGTTGAATTCATTAAGATTGGAATTAATAATAGTTAAGAAAAATGAGGGAATAATAATTTGAAATCATAGCAATAGATATTAATGTAAGGTTACCTTAAATAAGTTAAGGCAAATCAATGGAAGATACCTTTATAATACGATGATTGTGTGTAAAGGAAATGGGAATAAAAGTTCATTAATAATTTGGAATTTAATGTATGGTAAAAAGTTTATTTTCAATCAAATGAGTTGGAATGGAAATCAAATCTATTTATCTAATTGGATTCAAGTTGAGAGTATAAGAGTATAAGAATTAATAATTGGGTTTTGAGAATAAAAATTTATAATTCCAAATAATAAGAAGTGAAGAAATTAACACTGCAAAATTGATATACTTATAGATTTTAATCCACATCCAAGCTTGTTAAATCATTTGGAATGGATTGGATTATATAAGTAATGAAATTTGGCCAATATTTAAAGTTGAAAGAAAATTTGGATTTTATGATTTATTTTAATTTATTTAATAAATATTAAAAATAGCCATTTTTGTCACGGACTCGGATTTCGACGAAACCAGTTTCATCGGATCCGTATCGGTGAATTATTATAGGGTTTCAAGTTTCGTATCGATCGGACTTGTCGTTTGATCGTACGGACGCGAAACGCCTTGAAATCAATTTGAAATCAATTTGGAAATCTTGTTTTAGCATAACTTCTTCATACGATCGAATTTGGTCGCGAAACTTTTTCCATCGCATTCAGAATATTTTAAAATACCTATCTGGATATATAGTTTAACAAATTCGACTCCGGAGGCATAGCGGGCTTTTTGGACCATAGTTTGTCACGCACGTTCATTCTACAGCCTATCTACCCTATCGCTAGCCTACCTATATATATACAGCTATAAACCCTAGTCTCTATTCTTTTGCTGTAAGTTCATTTCTTCACTCCTTTCTCTTCCCCAAATGTATACATCTCAGATCCAATTCCAGATCCATCCACAGTTCAAAATCAAAAGTCAAAACTCAAAAATTTCAGAAAATTCTCAAAAAAATATATGTTGATGTTTTCGATACGCATAATCTATTGGTGAAATTCGTTTTTCAATTGGAACTGTCGTTCATCCAGAATAAATCCAAACAGCCCCAAAACCGTTCATCATCGTCGCTCAAAACTTCATCGGATCAAGAAACGGTTTCTGGGTATTGTAGTATGGACGATGGGGAGCGCATCTATGTATTTTGTTTCGAGTATCAACGGCTGGATCTCGGGAAAATTTCGAACTAGGGTTCGAAATTTCGAACTGCAGCTGGTGGTGGTTCTCTTCGTTCGTACGAGGGGGAGAGGCTCCAGGCCGTGGGGCCGAACCTGGGTGAGGCCAGCATGGGCGGCGGCGGTCCAAGCCAAGATGGGCAGAGGGCGTTCCAGGCGTTGCTTTGGTTCGAAACGCACGAAGCTGGGAGATGATGAGCACGCGGTCTTCGTGCGCGTGAATCACAAAAGGTGCTGACGTGTTGTTTTGGTAAGGTGAATATGTGTCGTTTTCTATTTAATTTCAATTTTGAATTCAATCATCATTTTTCGCCATAACTTTCTCATGCGAAGTCGGATTCACACGAAATTTCTTTTGTTAGGATCGTAATTTAATTCTGGACTTGATGACGCTGGTTTGGACGAATTCTGAGACGGGCGAATTTTTGGGTTTAAATCGAATTTAAATTCGATTTAAATTCAAAAGGTGAGTGTTTTAACCCACTCACAACTACTAGAAGCTTTTATGTTTGTTAAATAAATTTTAGAAATGAATAGAAATTTATTTATGAGTATTTGGCATGTTTATTTCATTCATATCTGTTGAATTGCATTTTATTAAATTTAACTGTTAATTTAATTGATTTATTATGTATTAATTGACTGTTGGAAATTTTTGTTGCATATGAATTGCTAGTTAACAGTTGTATAAATTATTACTGAATAAACTGTTAGATTAATAGTTGATAAATTTAATTTGAATAAACTGCCAGTTATCACCTGTTATATATGATCATATATATAATTGTTATTGATTGATATTGATCGATGTTGTGATTGGATGATGGATGTGTTGTTGAATGAATGTTTTATTTGGATATCATTAAACTGCAAGTTAGTATGCATTTACATTTCATTCGGGATTGCGGTTTGAAATGATATACAACCGCAGTTTTATTTTTTAAATTGCGGATTGAAATGAGTAATATCCGTATCACTTGACCATAGGATAGAAAACTATATACAGGCACCGCGGTCTATATATAACTATTTTTAATGTGATTTCTATGGTTTGGATGGAATACGGTTTATAAAAATCTTAAATTTTATACTGAATAAATGTTTTCTTCCATATTTATATACATATGAAGTTGAAAAATTTGAAATAAAAAGGTGTATAAATCTCTTTATTAAAATGGAAGAAAATTTAGTAAATGGAGTTTGATAATTTATATCCTATGTTTAAATGTTAAGTTGGAAATTTTAAGATATGATATTTATAATTGGATTTTCCCAAAATAAATTAAATGAATATTCTAGTATAACTTGAATTGGAAAATATATATAATTTATTACTAGAAATTGAAGTCTTATAAATTATGGATTCTATGTGAATATACAAGGCTAATTAATAGAACATTGGATTTGAAAGAATAAAATCCAACTTTAGTTGAAATATTTATACTCAAAATGGATATACGTATATATATGAATTTATTGAAATGGTTTTGGAACTTGAAGCGATATTAAATTTTGGTTTTAACTTTAAATAAAGAAATGTATTGTAAAGCCACGAGAAATATTTCTTTTCAAAGTAACATTTAAGTTAAACCACTTATTTTATATACTGTTGAATATCCAAACCATTTAGTTTTGAAAGTAATGGTTTTAAAAACTATGGATTTCGAAGTATTATGTTGAAAGTTAATATTCAAATATTTGGTTACAAGGAATTATAAATTTTAAAAGTGGCATAATTTTTGGAAAAGATTTATATTTGGGAAATGATATCACTGATTTGGGTTTTATAAAATAATATCAAAATGAATCTTTTTGGGTTTTAAAGAAGAAATAATATCGTAATATTATGGTTTTGAAATGGATTATATTCTGGTTTTAAAGTATAAACTATTTTTAAATGACCGCGGTGTTATAATAACGATTGGTTGGCAAAGAGACCGGGATCGGATATAGACATACTCTCTGTCGATACCGAAAACCACTTTGACTAACCGTGTACGCGGTGGAGATTCCAGAATGAAGTAGGTTGGGGCGACGTTTCCTGTAAGGTAAATACGTGGACCCGACTCCCGTGAGTTGGCATAAGGTGGCTAAAACAGGAGCGATTGACGGGTTAATGAGGTCATTCCTCTGATCGGACACTCATCTTCGATATTATACTTCGACTTTGGATTGATTCAGTGGCCACTTCTATTTTGATTTTGGGGGAGTTTGTTCGAGGTGGGCGGTAGCTGCGGCTACGCGTTACCATCGACCCGGAAGCGTAATTGGTATATCTACCATGGCATTGCCTAGTTGTGCCGTGTCACCTACCCTATCGCGCCTTATACGATTTTGGTTTTGTACCATACTTATGGAGTGCCCTCTGACGACGCCCAGTACGGGGGAGATTACGGTACTGTATAGACTATGGGAATATATTCTGTATTAAGGTGGAAAATGTAAAGCCTTAACGCTATTTAAAAGTAAGTTTATATTACAATTAGACACTATTATAATAGCGCAATATACTACATAGTAAATAGTTTAACGGATCCTTAGGAGATGTAAATCCCGAGCATCTCTTAAGTTACAGTACTCATATTTATTTCTGTAAAATTTAACTTACATAAGATCTTTTAGTTCTGACTCGAGTGTTTTTGTCTTTTCAAATTCGCTCGGGTCAGTCCGAGCGTTTCAGGATTTGAAGATTTAGCTTTGGAGGACGAAGACGAAGATTTGTATTATTATTATTTATACTAGTGCACTACACCATTTAATTCCACTGCATTGTTGTATTGGTATGTGTAACTCTGATATTTATTGCACAAGAAAAATAAATTATTTTGTAAAACAGTTTCATGAACTGTATATTTGATTATTATATTTTATCCTTCCGCTGTGAGATTCTGTTTTGTTTTATTTCTTCTCTATCTTTCTCATTTACCCCATAACAATCCGACCTTCCGTATGGTTTGAATTGGCACGTGTGTCGGTTTAAAGTGTGCGAAAAGGCAGGACGTTACATCTGGTATCGGAGCTTTGGTTTAGCGATAAACCTTGGCTTTGTGGGGTTTGACTCTTTGTTAATAGGGTAGTAATATCCTATGGGAGTCGCTGAGTGTATATATATGAGAGAGCGTATTTGTTAGTATTAATAAAAAGATTTTTATATTGTGTTAATCTGTTCCGCTTTGTATTTATAAATTCTGGTTGATGCATGGGACGCTATGTCATCAATAGGGATTTCTAAACACTTAATAGGACAGACCAACATAATATTTGTTTTAATATAGGTGAATGAAAGAATTTTGCCTATTATATTTTCTATATATTAAAATATTTTTATAAAGATATATATATATATATATATATATTTGGTTGCTATAGATTGGGTGTTAGGAAATAAAATATTTATAATAACTGAAGCTGTAACGGCCCGCTTTTCCATACCCTTTGAATCGACAATAAACCACACATGTCAAACTCAAATTGCACGAATAAGCGGATCATTAAGGGTAGAAAGAAAATAAAGACAGAACAGAATCTCACACGAATGGAATAACATATATTATTTCAATAATAATCTTTACAGCGGAAAATTTTAAATACAATATCAGAGTCTAACCTAAATTCAGCTTGGACAGTTATAAACATCTGTCCTTACAATTGCTGACAAACATTAAACAAAATACACTAAGCAAAGCGGATAAAGATAGAATACGTCCATACGATGATGAAGATCTCCAGTTCTCCTCTGGAAACTCCAACCGTCTTCAACTAAACCTGAAACTACTCGGATCTGACCCGAGTATTAAAAATACCCGGATCAGGCTTGATAAAACAGCGTGAGATACTCGAAGTTTAAATGACTATATTATCAAAACCTTTGAAAAGAATGGTATCTCATAAGACCACGACCATACATAAACACGGACGGGTTTTTACCTTATGATAACCAAAACGCTTCATACCAAAAATCACTTGATATTATTTTTAATGACATTCTTTTGAAAACACTTTTCAAATAAACTTATTCAAATAAGGTACCAATATCTGGACTAAGTCTAACAGAATATATCCGGACTGGGTCAACGGAATATACCGAACGGAATATATGATACCAGAAGGGGGTAGCTGAAATGTTTGCAAGTCATTACAGCTATTTTGGGAATACAATCAAAACCGTATGTACCGTATTGGGTTTGGATTTCCAACATGATAGGAAACTAGTGGAAAGATCAATCTGTATCCACGGCTTACGTCCATGACTCAGACGCCGTTATACAACAACATAAATGGCTAAAAGTGGATGCAATCTGCGAATAACATCCAATGACTCAGACTTCGCACATCCCTGCCATGAGGCCCAGATGCATCTGGTACCTAGGGCTCAGAACATCTGATAACCCAAATCACTACTACCTGAAATGCGAGCATACATCTGACCACATAGAATCCCATCATAACCGGGGTGTGAGGCTCGCGAGGCTACGCTCAATTCAAACAAAGCCACGCTTTTTTTCATACAAAGCCACGCTTTTTCATAACAAGTTCCACTTTGAATGCCACATTGTCATTCCACGTCACACGACTGATTTCTAGAAAAGTATAACTTCCTAAGCTCGTATGTCTCGGGAAAGGGTGTTAAGCTAAAAGAAGTTGCCTTCTCCGCCACCAACTGATATACATTTATAGAAACCACTCAAATGTGATTTAGAATACAATGTCAGACAAACATCTATACAAGTTCGTTCTAGGACTGAACGAAACCGAAGGCACTTTCCTCGGCCATTACTAGGCGAGAAGCCCTTGCAATCCGAAAAAAATCTCCATCACGAGGAGACCACTGCTATAAATAACTCTATAATGGGAGCGACCCAGAGCATGTTCAACAAGCAGTCTTCACGCTATAAAGATCCACGGTCTTCAATAATCATCATCTTCAACATGTCTTCACTTTCGAACGTATACATTGGTTCGAAGTGGTTTTCGGATAGGAATTAACCAAATCCGACTCCGGTTCCTTCGAAACCAATCATCGCTTTTAAAAGATGTTAAGTTCATACGTGGATATCAATCATCAATCAATTACTTCATCTTTTATCAAATCAAATATCTATCTTAGATATATTCTTTTCAATTTATTCCATTTTCTTTTCAAATGTATATGGAATCATTAAGCCTCATTTATCAATCATTTGATTTATTTAAACCTTTCTTAAATCTTGGAATAATTCTAAATCATTTTCTTCTTTACTTAGGAAAATCTTTCCAAATCATTCGTTTAATCTCAATCAAAGATTTCTTATACTTAAGTTATAACTTTTAACTTAGGGAAAATATTCCCAAATCATTCATTAAATCTAAATCAAAGATTTCTTTCTTAACTTCAAATCATATTCTTGCTAATCAAAGATTTTCATAATAGAGCACTATTGCCATCATAAATATGGTAAATTTCACCTCCAGGGACTAATGGAAAGTTTCACCTCTAGGGACTAATGGCAAGTTTCACCTCTAGGGACTAATGGCAAGTTTCACCTCTAGGGACTAGTTGGCAAGTAATCCTACATTTTGAATATCTTTGTCTTTAACTATTTTTATCTTCGATATATTTTATCTCGAAAATTATTTTGAAGGGGTTTTCTTTTCTTTTATCTTAGAAAAATTTAAATATGATCTTTTTAGAGCATCCGGGCTTTCCTTTCGATCTATTCCACCCCTCGCCTAAGAAGAGAAAACATAGGCCAGGTAAGTTCAGGGCACTGGTTGCTCCATCCCTAACCTTAGTTAAACACCTTGTTTACCTTCCCAGATCTCACAGGTGGGACAAATGTACTAGTCGTTTCCGCATACTCAGATTTTCAGCTTTATTTTAGAATTGCTTATAAATATTCCAAATTATCTTTTCAAAATTCTTAATTATCCTTTCCAAAACATTCACAATTGATTCTGGGAAACGTCGTTACATTTAAACTCATATTCCAAAAGTTATAGAATTCACAGCATAAAAGTGCTGCGGAAAGTGCTATATAAGCTTATTTGATTTAAACAACTTTTAAAACATTCGATAATTCATATTTTCCAATCCAAATCTCTTTTAAATCATTTAAATAGATTTATCAAATTTATTTCATATTTTTAATACTTTAAAAATATCATTTATAAAGAAATCCCGTTTTGGATTCCGAACTGCAAAACCGCGATGTTTTTAGAAAATTGTTTTGGACATATTTTAAAATCTACTTGACGAAATCTTGATTTTCTTTCTTCGTTGGAAAACTATTATCATTGTAAACCAAATAATTTTTATTTCGAAGAAATCCGAGTTATAAATCATTCTCTACATCAATTTGAAGTTACGGGTCGAAATTTACGAACCGCCACTACGCGACAAGCTCGGTTTTGACCAATTTTGAGAATTGCTTCGGAACTTGTCCGAAGCACTTCGAATTCTTTTTAAACCATATTTAAACTCTTTTAACTTATTTAAAATCATTAAGAGGCTAAATATTTCCACACACATTTGTATGGATTTTAATTCTCATGTAATTAACTTTGCTTACTAACCATTTCTCTTATCATTTATCAAACCAAGTTATCAATCACATAAACAATCATATAATCAACCAATTTTGCAACCAAGTTATCAAACATTCAAACATTCAACATGTTTATACTTTCAAATCATTATACTTGAAATAACTTATGGATTAATTAGTAAATAAGAGTACTCACCTTTTGACCAAAAGATTAACTTCCTACCAACATTCATTTACAAACAACACTTCACTTAAACTCTCTTATCTTCACCAAATCTTTTCCGTAGACTTTCCTTTTGATTCCGACAACACTTCCTTCCCTTTTTCTCGCTTCGAAGCTTCACAACTTGCTCCTCCTCCACTATAGGTTCGGCCACACCTTCCTCCTCCTCCTCCTCTTTGTTTCTTCACTTTTTAGATGCTAAACCATGTTCTAATGGTATTCTAAGGTCTTTGGCAAGGTTTGGTGGTGTTTGGAGTTGATTTGATATGGTTTTGAAAAAGTTAGTAAGGATTTGGAAGAGAAGAAGAAGCCATTAAAGAGAGCTTCAAGAAAGAAGAAGAAGATAGGAAATGGTGTAAAATAAAGTGGAAGAATGGTGGTCTTATTTATAGAAAAAGTTTTGGATTAAAATAATATTTTGTAAAAAGACCAAAATACCCTTACTTACTTCTTAAGCATTCTTATTTTTTTTCAACACTTAACATCACATTTCAAATCATTACTTTATGTCATTTTCACTTAGATATTAAGTAAAGAATATCATAATTATGTTGGCTTTGATTTGATATTGATTTGATGTTTACTTTTGACTTTTCTTACTTACTTTTCTTAATTCTTACTTACTTTTCTTAATTGCTTCTAGAAGTTTCTAACCTTATTTAGTAAAAGTAAACTTGATTAGTAAATTAATTAATACTTATACTATTTGAATATATGTTCCTATATAAGAAAATAAAGATGCGGCGACGTTGCGACAACTTTTAATCGACAAAACGTCGTTTTCCGACAAAATATTTTACGGTCATATTTTGACGTTTTAGTTAAACTATTTATTTATGTAAACCAAATTTAAAAATGAACTTTTTACTTCTTTAAATAAATTAAAACAAGTCTCTTTATATTTTAAAATCATATTTAAATAATACCAAAATCTCTAATTTTACGGTGTATGTAAAACTGACAAAATGCGACAAAATTTGGTTATTTTTGTAAAACAATTATTAACATACTTATAAGTATTTTAATATACTTTTATTATCTTTATTAGATGTTTTCAATAAGATTTATATTTTTAAATAAACATTTAGACCTATTTATTTAAGCATTTATTTATACTTAGCAAAACTTAACTTTTGTTGATTTGTTCTAAAATCCAAATTTATACTTTTTAATTTATTATCTATAAGAATAAATAACTTCTCTATCATTGTCTATATATAACTTGTTTATTTAGGTTTTAAACCTTTTTTAACTTTAAAACAAACGAAATCTCTCATTTTCGAAGTAGCGAAATTACGGGTCGTTACATTCTCCCCTACTTAAAAGAATTTCGTCCTCGAAATTGCCCAAACAAAAGTTTGCCTTAAACATTTATTTTTAAACTTAATTCCATATAATATACACAGATCATCCGTATAAAAATATCTTATTCGATCTCCTATTCGAATACACAACTTTATTTCCGAACTAGTATCGATCCCCCGATCCTCTAGTGCGGACTTTAATCAGGCTCTTTGCTCAAAAACCTTTGCTTTCCTTGCATAGTGCTAAACTATGATAGAAAACTCAAGTACCCAACCATAAACCCTAATCAATGTTCGTCGTCAAGAATCGAGTGATAAATCCTTTTTCGGATCGGTGTAAACACCTCAAAGTTCCGAACTCGGATATTAAATCATCATTTGTGTGACGAAATAATCTATATATAATATATATTTATTACCTCTCAAAACTTTCATAAAAACTTATCTTAAGTACAAACATTTTATAAAGGTGCTTCTTTATATAATCCCTTTAATTATTTATTTCCAAAATATTTATGCAAAATAGTTATAACTTCTTTTCTAAAGAAATCAATTTTATTTGGAAAATATCATTAAAATTTTATTTAAGCTCTCTATATATTTTTTTCTTTTTGCTATTACATCTTATTATAGATTTTAGTTCCAAAATTATCTTAAGTTTAAATAACTTTCCTTTATTTTTTTTCAAAAGACTATGATAAAATTAATAGTTTCATTCTTTTCTTTATTTTATACAATATATTCTTACAAGATATATATTTTAAATAATTTTCTAAACTTTAACACCCCTTTTTTTTTAAAGCTATTTCTTTCTAATATTCCTTTGAACTTTTTATTTTTAAATATCTTCTTAGATTTGACCAGATATAAGATTGAAGAAGTGCATCGAGAGGATAATCAAAAGGAAGTTTATTAATTAACATCATATTCATACATCTATTTCAATCTCTAACTGGCATTACAAAATTTTAGAGATAACTTTCCTAGGAAATACAGCCTTATCACATACTACCATTATATAGATACTTAGACTATAATATATTATTCTTGAATTCCTTTTGAGGTAGATGGTGCTCTATCTTTGGGGCTTAAGCCATCTGACCTTTCCTTTGGACAGTCCTTCTCCGAATGTCCATATTTACCACATGATCTGCAAGGCCATGAAATCGTGGCTGTCTGAATGGTATGCGCCTTAGCCGACTTTTCTCCTTTCTTTACATTGCAATCTTTGACTATATGTCCTAATTCTTTGCACCGATAACAACACTTTTCCTTCCCTTTCGGCGCTTTGGGTTTCTTCTTTGCTCTAGGGCAATCATGTAGAAAATGTCCTAGCTTCTTACACTTAAAACAACATATATCTTTTCGAACAGGTTTTTCTTCCTTCTGTTTCTTTATTTTCCTATCACAACAAACTGCATAATGCCCTTCTTGAAAACACCTAAAGCAGTAGATGCCAACATACGCTCCTAGTTTTTGTTTCTTTTCTGCTTCTCTTTCTGCACGTGCTCTTCGTGCCTGCTTTGGACTCATCCAAAACTCATCACTTGACATAAAATAAGCCATTCTGCCCCTATGTGATATTTCAAGATAAGATTAGAATTGTTTATACTATTTCCATTTCATCTTATTCAAACATCTTTTATCCAAATACTTAATTCAACTTGTTTGGATTTGAACTTGCCTTCATCCTCCAATGATAAGAAGAATAATTTACCAAGTGCTCAATACCGTTTGCCCAAGCCAACATATGATTGATACTTAGAAGATTATTCTAATCATCACTAGATGAATTAAGACCTTATCCATGGGACTTCCTAAGGGAACGTATCTTATAAATTTCCCTAACCACACAAAATTTTATATCTTTTGAAAGACATTCCTTTATATGCAAAATATAATCTTTTCCAAACAATGTGTCGATATGCCTTGTTAAGAGTTTAGAAATACCTACCGATATAGTTGTACTTCCCATATCGACCAGAATTTATAAACCGCTCAACCGATAAATCAACACAAAACATTTTCTTATATCCAATAACAAATACGCACTCATATATATATAATACACTCAAATTCATTCTAGGGTGTTACTAACCCTATCTCTAATGAGTTACTCATCCTAGGGTATTTCTAACCCTATCTCTGATGAGTCTTTACCCAACCAAAGCCAAGGTTCTCGCTTAACCTTCAGCTCTGATACCAAATGTAACGGCCCGCTTTTCCATACCCTTTGAATCGACAATAAACCACACATGTCAAACTCAAATTGCACGAATAAGCGGATCATTAAGGGTAGAAAGAAAATAAAGACAGAACAGAATCTCACACGAATGGAATAACATATATTATTTCAATAATAATCTTTACAGCGGAAAATTTTAAATACAATATCAGAGTCTAACCTAAATTCAGCTTGGACAGTTATAAACATCTGTCCTTACAATTGCTGACAAACATTAAACAAAATACACTAAGCAAAGCGGATAAAGATAGAATACGTCCATACGATGATGAAGATCTCCAGTTCTCCTCTGGAAACTCCAACCGTCTTCAACTAAACCTGAAACTACTCGGATCTGACCCGAGTATTAAAAATACCCGGATCAGGCTTGATAAAACAGCGTGAGATACTCGAAGTTTAAATGACTATATTATCAAAACCTTTGAAAAGAATGGTATCTCATAAGACCACGACCATACATAAACACGGACGGGTTTTTACCTTATGATAACCAAAACGCTTCATACCAAAAATCACTTGATATTATTTTTAATGACATTCTTTTGAAAACACTTTTCAAATAAACTTATTCAAATAAGGTACCAATATCTGGACTAAGTCTAACAGAATATATCCGGACTGGGTCAACGGAATATACCGAACGGAATATATGATACCAGAAGGGGGTAGCTGAAATGTTTGCAAGTCATTACAGCTATTTTGGGAATACAATCAAAACCGTATGTACCGTATTGGGTTTGGATTTCCAACATGATAGGAAACTAGTGGAAAGATCAATCTGTATCCACGGCTTACGTCCATGACTCAGACGCCGTTATACAACAACATAAATGGCTAAAAGTGGATGCAATCTGCGAATAACATCCAATGACTCAGACTTCGCACATCCCTGCCATGAGGCCCAGATGCATCTGGTACCTAGGGCTCAGAACATCTGATAACCCAAATCACTACTACCTGAAATGCGAGCATACATCTGACCACATAGAATCCCATCATAACCGGGGTGTGAGGCTCGCGAGGCTACGCTCAATTCAAACAAAGCCACGCTTTTTTTCATACAAAGCCACGCTTTTTCATAACAAGTTCCACTTTGAATGCCACATTGTCATTCCACGTCACACGACTGATTTCTAGAAAAGTATAACTTCCTAAGCTCGTATGTCTCGGGAAAGGGTGTTAAGCTAAAAGAAGTTGCCTTCTCCGCCACCAACTGATATACATTTATAGAAACCACTCAAATGTGATTTAGAATACAATGTCAGACAAACATCTATACAAGTTCGTTCTAGGACTGAACGAAACCGAAGGCACTTTCCTCGGCCATTACTAGGCGAGAAGCCCTTGCAATCCGAAAAAAATCTCCATCACGAGGAGACCACTGCTATAAATAACTCTATAATGGGAGCGACCCAGAGCATGTTCAACAAGCAGTCTTCACGCTATAAAGATCCACGGTCTTCAATAATCATCATCTTCAACATGTCTTCACTTTCGAACGTATACATTGGTTCGAAGTGGTTTTCGGATAGGAATTAACCAAATCCGACTCCGGTTCCTTCGAAACCAATCATCGCTTTTAAAAGATGTTAAGTTCATACGTGGATATCAATCATCAATCAATTACTTCATCTTTTATCAAATCAAATATCTATCTTAGATATATTCTTTTCAATTTATTCCATTTTCTTTTCAAATGTATATGGAATCATTAAGCCTCATTTATCAATCATTTGATTTATTTAAACCTTTCTTAAATCTTGGAATAATTCTAAATCATTTTCTTCTTTACTTAGGAAAATCTTTCCAAATCATTCGTTTAATCTCAATCAAAGATTTCTTATACTTAAGTTATAACTTTTAACTTAGGGAAAATATTCCCAAATCATTCATTAAATCTAAATCAAAGATTTCTTTCTTAACTTCAAATCATATTCTTGCTAATCAAAGATTTTCATAATAGAGCACTATTGCCATCATAAATATGGTAAATTTCACCTCCAGGGACTAATGGAAAGTTTCACCTCTAGGGACTAATGGCAAGTTTCACCTCTAGGGACTAATGGCAAGTTTCACCTCTAGGGACTAGTTGGCAAGTAATCCTACATTTTGAATATCTTTGTCTTTAACTATTTTTATCTTCGATATATTTTATCTCGAAAATTATTTTGAAGGGGTTTTCTTTTCTTTTATCTTAGAAAAATTTAAATATGATCTTTTTAGAGCATCCGGGCTTTCCTTTCGATCTATTCCACCCCTCGCCTAAGAAGAGAAAACATAGGCCAGGTAAGTTCAGGGCACTGGTTGCTCCATCCCTAACCTTAGTTAAACACCTTGTTTACCTTCCCAGATCTCACAGGTGGGACAAATGTACTAGTCGTTTCCGCATACTCAGATTTTCAGCTTTATTTTAGAATTGCTTATAAATATTCCAAATTATCTTTTCAAAATTCTTAATTATCCTTTCCAAAACATTCACAATTGATTCTGGGAAACGTCGTTACATTTAAACTCATATTCCAAAAGTTATAGAATTCACAGCATAAAAGTGCTGCGGAAAGTGCTATATAAGCTTATTTGATTTAAACAACTTTTAAAACATTCGATAATTCATATTTTCCAATCCAAATCTCTTTTAAATCATTTAAATAGATTTATCAAATTTATTTCATATTTTTAATACTTTAAAAATATCATTTATAAAGAAATCCCGTTTTGGATTCCGAACTGCAAAACCGCGATGTTTTTAGAAAATTGTTTTGGACATATTTTAAAATCTACTTGACGAAATCTTGATTTTCTTTCTTCGTTGGAAAACTATTATCATTGTAAACCAAATAATTTTTATTTCGAAGAAATCCGAGTTATAAATCATTCTCTACATCAATTTGAAGTTACGGGTCGAAATTTACGAACCGCCACTACGCGACAAGCTCGGTTTTGACCAATTTTGAGAATTGCTTCGGAACTTGTCCGAAGCACTTCGAATTCTTTTTAAACCATATTTAAACTCTTTTAACTTATTTAAAATCATTAAGAGGCTAAATATTTCCACACACATTTGTATGGATTTTAATTCTCATGTAATTAACTTTGCTTACTAACCATTTCTCTTATCATTTATCAAACCAAGTTATCAATCACATAAACAATCATATAATCAACCAATTTTGCAACCAAGTTATCAAACATTCAAACATTCAACATGTTTATACTTTCAAATCATTATACTTGAAATAACTTATGGATTAATTAGTAAATAAGAGTACTCACCTTTTGACCAAAAGATTAACTTCCTACCAACATTCATTTACAAACAACACTTCACTTAAACTCTCTTATCTTCACCAAATCTTTTCCGTAGACTTTCCTTTTGATTCCGACAACACTTCCTTCCCTTTTTCTCGCTTCGAAGCTTCACAACTTGCTCCTCCTCCACTATAGGTTCGGCCACACCTTCCTCCTCCTCCTCCTCTTTGTTTCTTCACTTTTTAGATGCTAAACCATGTTCTAATGGTATTCTAAGGTCTTTGGCAAGGTTTGGTGGTGTTTGGAGTTGATTTGATATGGTTTTGAAAAAGTTAGTAAGGATTTGGAAGAGAAGAAGAAGCCATTAAAGAGAGCTTCAAGAAAGAAGAAGAAGATAGGAAATGGTGTAAAATAAAGTGGAAGAATGGTGGTCTTATTTATAGAAAAAGTTTTGGATTAAAATAATATTTTGTAAAAAGACCAAAATACCCTTACTTACTTCTTAAGCATTCTTATTTTTTTTCAACACTTAACATCACATTTCAAATCATTACTTTATGTCATTTTCACTTAGATATTAAGTAAAGAATATCATAATTATGTTGGCTTTGATTTGATATTGATT
Source organism: Allium cepa (assembly GCA_030765085.1). Classification (NCBI taxonomy): domain Eukaryota; kingdom Viridiplantae; phylum Streptophyta; class Magnoliopsida; order Asparagales; family Amaryllidaceae; genus Allium; species Allium cepa. The sequence goes on along the minus strand of CM060934.1, from coordinate 636,384,997 downwards.
TGATGTTTACTTTTGACTTTTCTTACTTACTTTTCTTAATTCTTACTTACTTTTCTTAATTGCTTCTAGAAGTTTCTAACCTTATTTAGTAAAAGTAAACTTGATTAGTAAATTAATTAATACTTATACTATTTGAATATATGTTCCTATATAAGAAAATAAAGATGCGGCGACGTTGCGACAACTTTTAATCGACAAAACGTCGTTTTCCGACAAAATATTTTACGGTCATATTTTGACGTTTTAGTTAAACTATTTATTTATGTAAACCAAATTTAAAAATGAACTTTTTACTTCTTTAAATAAATTAAAACAAGTCTCTTTATATTTTAAAATCATATTTAAATAATACCAAAATCTCTAATTTTACGGTGTATGTAAAACTGACAAAATGCGACAAAATTTGGTTATTTTTGTAAAACAATTATTAACATACTTATAAGTATTTTAATATACTTTTATTATCTTTATTAGATGTTTTCAATAAGATTTATATTTTTAAATAAACATTTAGACCTATTTATTTAAGCATTTATTTATACTTAGCAAAACTTAACTTTTGTTGATTTGTTCTAAAATCCAAATTTATACTTTTTAATTTATTATCTATAAGAATAAATAACTTCTCTATCATTGTCTATATATAACTTGTTTATTTAGGTTTTAAACCTTTTTTAACTTTAAAACAAACGAAATCTCTCATTTTCGAAGTAGCGAAATTACGGGTCGTTACATTCTCCCCTACTTAAAAGAATTTCGTCCTCGAAATTGCCCAAACAAAAGTTTGCCTAAAACATTTATTTTTAAACTTAATTCCATATAATATACACAGATCATCCGTATAAAAATATCTTATTCGATCTCCTATTCGAATACACAACTTTATTTCCGAACTAGTATCGATCCCCCGATCCTCTAGTGCGGACTTTAATCAGGCTCTTTGCTCAAAAACCTTTGCTTTCCTTGCATAGTGCTAAACTATGATAGAAAACTCAAGTACCCAACCATAAACCCTAATCAATGTTCGTCGTCAAGAATCGAGTGATAAATCCTTTTTCGGATCGGTGTAAACACCTCAAAGTTCCGAACTCGGATATTAAATCATCATTTGTGTGACGAAATAATCTATATATAATATATATTTATTACCTCTCAAAACTTTCATAAAAACTTATCTTAAGTACAAACATTTTATAAAGGTGCTTCTTTATATAATCCCTTTAATTATTTATTTCCAAAATATTTATGCAAAATAGTTATAACTTCTTTTCTAAAGAAATCAATTTTATTTGGAAAATATCATTAAAATTTTATTTAAGCTCTCTATATATTTTTTTCTTTTTGCTATTACATCTTATTATAGATTTTAGTTCCAAAATTATCTTAAGTTTAAATAACTTTCCTTTATTTTTTTTCAAAAGACTATGATAAAATTAATAGTTTCATTCTTTTCTTTATTTTATACAATATATTCTTACAAGATATATATTTTAAATAATTTTCTAAACTTTAACACCCCTTTTTTTTTAAAGCTATTTCTTTCTAATATTCCTTTGAACTTTTTATTTTTAAATATCTTCTTAGATTTGACCAGATATAAGATTGAAGAAGTGCATCGAGAGGATAATCAAAAGGAAGTTTATTAATTAACATCATATTCATACATCTATTTCAATCTCTAACTGGCATTACAAAATTTTAGAGATAACTTTCCTAGGAAATACAGCCTTATCACATACTACCATTATATAGATACTTAGACTATAATATATTATTCTTGAATTCCTTTTGAGGTAGATGGTGCTCTATCTTTGGGGCTTAAGCCATCTGACCTTTCCTTTGGACAGTCCTTCTCCGAATGTCCATATTTACCACATGATCTGCAAGGCCATGAAATCGTGGCTGTCTGAATGGTATGCGCCTTAGCCGACTTTTCTCCTTTCTTTACATTGCAATCTTTGACTATATGTCCTAATTCTTTGCACCGATAACAACACTTTTCCTTCCCTTTCGGCGCTTTGGGTTTCTTCTTTGCTCTAGGGCAATCATGTAGAAAATGTCCTAGCTTCTTACACTTAAAACAACATATATCTTTTCGAACAGGTTTTTCTTCCTTCTGTTTCTTTATTTTCCTATCACAACAAACTGCATAATGCCCTTCTTGAAAACACCTAAAGCAGTAGATGCCAACATACGCTCCTAGTTTTTGTTTCTTTTCTGCTTCTCTTTCTGCACGTGCTCTTCGTGCCTGCTTTGGACTCATCCAAAACTCATCACTTGACATAAAATAAGCCATTCTGCCCCTATGTGATATTTCAAGATAAGATTAGAAGTGTTTATACTATTTCCATTTCATCTTATTCAAACATCTTTTATCCAAATACTTAATTCAACTTGTTTGGATTTGAACTTGCCTTCATCCTCCAATGATAAGAAGAATAATTTACCAAGTGCTCAATACCGTTTGCCCAAGCCAACATATGATTGATACTTAGAAGATTATTCTAATCATCACTAGATGAATTAAGACCTTATCCATGGGACTTCCTAAGGGAACGTATCTTATAAATTTCCCTAACCACACAAAATTTTATATCTTTTGAAAGACATTCCTTTATATGCAAAATATAATCTTTTCCAAACAATGTGTCGATATGCCTTGTTAAGAGTTTAGAAATACCTACCGATATAGTTGTACTTCCCATATCGACCAGAATTTATAAACCGCTCAACCGATAAATCAACACAAAACATTTTCTTATATCCAATAACAAATACGCACTCATATATATATAATACACTCAAATTCATTCTAGGGTGTTACTAACCCTATCTCTAATGAGTTACTCATCCTAGGGTATTTCTAACCCTATCTCTGATGAGTCTTTACCCAACCAAAGCCAAGGTTCTCGCTTAACCTTCAGCTCTGATACCAAATGTAACGGCCCGCTTTTCCATACCCTTTGAATCGACAATAAACCACACATGTCAAACTCAAATTGCACGAATAAGCGGATCATTAAGGGTAGAAAGAAAATAAAGACAGAACAGAATCTCACACGAATGGAATAACATATATTATTTCAATAATAATCTTTACAGCGGAAAATTTTAAATACAATATCAGAGTCTAACCTAAATTCAGCTTGGACAGTTATAAACATCTGTCCTTACAATTGCTGACAAACATTAAACAAAATACACTAAGCAAAGCGGATAAAGATAGAATACGTCCATACGATGATGAAGATCTCCAGTTCTCCTCTGGAAACTCCAACCGTCTTCAACTAAACCTGAAACTACTCGGATCTGACCCGAGTATTAAAAATACCCGGATCAGGCTTGATAAAACAGCGTGAGATACTCGAAGTTTAAATGACTATATTATCAAAACCTTTGAAAAGAATGGTATCTCATAAGACCACGACCATACATAAACACGGACGGGTTTTTACCTTATGATAACCAAAACGCTTCATACCAAAAATCACTTGATATTATTTTTAATGACATTCTTTTGAAAACACTTTTCAAATAAACTTATTCAAATAAGGTACCAATATCTGGACTAAGTCTAACAGAATATATCCGGACTGGGTCAACGGAATATACCGAACGGAATATATGATACCAGAAGGGGGTAGCTGAAATGTTTGCAAGTCATTACAGCTATTTTGGGAATACAATCAAAACCGTATGTACCGTATTGGGTTTGGATTTCCAACATGATAGGAAACTAGTGGAAAGATCAATCTGTATCCACGGCTTACGTCCATGACTCAGACGCCGTTATACAACAACATAAATGGCTAAAAGTGGATGCAATCTGCGAATAACATCCAATGACTCAGACTTCGCACATCCCTGCCATGAGGCCCAGATGCATCTGGTACCTAGGGCTCAGAACATCTGATAACCCAAATCACTACTACCTGAAATGCGAGCATACATCTGACCACATAGAATCCCATCATAACCGGGGTGTGAGGCTCGCGAGGCTACGCTCAATTCAAACAAAGCCACGCTTTTTTTCATACAAAGCCACGCTTTTTCATAACAAGTTCCACTTTGAATGCCACATTGTCATTCCACGTCACACGACTGATTTCTAGAAAAGTATAACTTCCTAAGCTCGTATGTCTCGGGAAAGGGTGTTAAGCTAAAAGAAGTTGCCTTCTCCGCCACCAACTGATATACATTTATAGAAACCACTCAAATGTGATTTAGAATACAATGTCAGACAAACATCTATACAAGTTCGTTCTAGGACTGAACGAAACCGAAGGCACTTTCCTCGGCCATTACTAGGCGAGAAGCCCTTGCAATCCGAAAAAAATCTCCATCACGAGGAGACCACTGCTATAAATAACTCTATAATGGGAGCGACCCAGAGCATGTTCAACAAGCAGTCTTCACGCTATAAAGATCCACGGTCTTCAATAATCATCATCTTCAACATGTCTTCACTTTCGAACGTATACATTGGTTCGAAGTGGTTTTCGGATAGGAATTAACCAAATCCGACTCCGGTTCCTTCGAAACCAATCATCGCTTTTAAAAGATGTTAAGTTCATACGTGGATATCAATCATCAATCAATTACTTCATCTTTTATCAAATCAAATATCTATCTTAGATATATTCTTTTCAATTTATTCCATTTTCTTTTCAAATGTATATGGAATCATTAAGCCTCATTTATCAATCATTTGATTTATTTAAACCTTTCTTAAATCTTGGAATAATTCTAAATCATTTTCTTCTTTACTTAGGAAAATCTTTCCAAATCATTCGTTTAATCTCAATCAAAGATTTCTTATACTTAAGTTATAACTTTTAACTTAGGGAAAATATTCCCAAATCATTCATTAAATCTAAATCAAAGATTTCTTTCTTAACTTCAAATCATATTCTTGCTAATCGAAGATTTTCATAATAGAGCACTATTGCCATCATAAATATGGTAAATTTCACCTCCAGGGACTAATGGAAAGTTTCACCTCTAGGGACTAATGGCAAGTTTCACCTCTAGGGACTAATGGCAAGTTTCACCTCTAGGGACTAGTTGGCAAGTAATCCTACATTTTGAATATCTTTGTCTTTAACTATTTTTATCTTCGATATATTTTATCTCGAAAATTATTTTGAAGGGGTTTTCTTTTCTTTTATCTTAGAAAAATTTAAATATGATCTTTTTAGAGCATCCGGGCTTTCCTTTCGATCTATTCCACCCCTCGCCTAAGAAGAGAAAACATAGGCCAGGTAAGTTCAGGGCACTGGTTGCTCCATCCCTAACCTTAGTTAAACACCTTGTTTACCTTCCCAGATCTCACAGGTGGGACAAATGTACTAGTCGTTTCCGCATACTCAGATTTTCAGCTTTATTTTAGAATTGCTTATAAATATTCCAAATTATCTTTTCAAAATTCTTAATTATCCTTTCCAAAACATTCACAATTGATTCTGGGAAACGTCGTTACATTTAAACTCATATTCCAAAAGTTATAGAATTCACAGCATAAAAGTGCTGCGGAAAGTGCTATATAAGCTTATTTGATTTAAACAACTTTTAAAACATTCGATAATTCATATTTTCCAATCCAAATCTCTTTTAAATCATTTAAATAGATTTATCAAATTTATTTCATATTTTTAATACTTTAAAAATATCATTTATAAAGAAATCCCGTTTTGGATTCCGAACTGCAAAACCGCGATGTTTTTAGAAAATTGTTTTGGACATATTTTAAAATCTACTTGACGAAATCTTGATTTTCTTTCTTCGTTGGAAAACTATTATCATTGTAAACCAAATAATTTTTATTTCGAAGAAATCCGAGTTATAAATCATTCTCTACATCAATTTGAAGTTACGGGTCGAAATTTACGAACCGCCACTACGCGACAAGCTCGGTTTTGACCAATTTTGAGAATTGCTTCGGAACTTGTCCGAAGCACTTCGAATTCTTTTTAAACCATATTTAAACTCTTTTAACTTATTTAAAATCATTAAGAGGCTAAATATTTCCACACACATTTGTATGGATTTTAATTCTCATGTAATTAACTTTGCTTACTAACCATTTCTCTTATCATTTATCAAACCAAGTTATCAATCACATAAACAATCATATAATCAACCAATTTTGCAACCAAGTTATCAAACATTCAAACATTCAACATGTTTATACTTTCAAATCATTATACTTGAAATAACTTATGGATTAATTAGTAAATAAGAGTACTCACCTTTTGACCAAAAGATTAACTTCCTACCAACATTCATTTACAAACAACACTTCACTTAAACTCTCTTATCTTCACCAAATCTTTTCCGTAGACTTTCCTTTTGATTCCGACAACACTTCCTTCCCTTTTTCTCGCTTCGAAGCTTCACAACTTGCTCCTCCTCCACTATAGGTTCGGCCACACCTTCCTCCTCCTCCTCCTCTTTGTTTCTTCACTTTTTAGATGCTAAACCATGTTCTAATGGTATTCTAAGGTCTTTGGCAAGGTTTGGTGGTGTTTGGAGTTGATTTGATATGGTTTTGAAAAAGTTAGTAAGGATTTGGAAGAGAAGAAGAAGCCATTAAAGAGAGCTTCAAGAAAGAAGAAGAAGATAGGAAATGGTGTAAAATAAAGTGGAAGAATGGTGGTCTTATTTATAGAAAAAGTTTTGGATTAAAATAATATTTTGTAAAAAGACCAAAATACCCTTACTTACTTCTTAAGCATTCTTATTTTTTTTCAACACTTAACATCACATTTCAAATCATTACTTTATGTCATTTTCACTTAGATATTAAGTAAAGAATATCATAATTATGTTGGCTTTGATTTGATATTGATTTGATGTTTACTTTTGACTTTTCTTACTTACTTTTCTTAATTCTTACTTACTTTTCTTAATTGCTTCTAGAAGTTTCTAACCTTATTTAGTAAAAGTAAACTTGATTAGTAAATTAATTAATACTTATACTATTTGAATATATGTTCCTATATAAGAAAATAAAGATGCGGCGACGTTGCGACAACTTTTAATCGACAAAACGTCGTTTTCCGACAAAATATTTTACGGTCATATTTTGACGTTTTAGTTAAACTATTTATTTATGTAAACCAAATTTAAAAATGAACTTTTTACTTCTTTAAATAAATTAAAACAAGTCTCTTTATATTTTAAAATCATATTTAAATAATACCAAAATCTCTAATTTTACGGTGTATGTAAAACTGACAAAATGCGACAAAATTTGGTTATTTTTGTAAAACAATTATTAACATACTTATAAGTATTTTAATATACTTTTATTATCTTTATTAGATGTTTTCAATAAGATTTATATTTTTAAATAAACATTTAGACCTATTTATTTAAGCATTTATTTATACTTAGCAAAACTTAACTTTTGTTGATTTGTTCTAAAATCCAAATTTATACTTTTTAATTTATTATCTATAAGAATAAATAACTTCTCTATCATTGTCTATATATAACTTGTTTATTTAGGTTTTAAACCTTTTTTAACTTTAAAACAAACGAAATCTCTCATTTTCGAAGTAGCGAAATTACGGGTCGTTACAGAAGCTAAGTTGAAATTATGATAAATCAAATTGGAGATTTTAGAACTTAAGTCCGGGATTTTTCCAAATCTGCTTTCAAAGAATTTGTGAAATTTATTGATTTGGTTTATAAGTAATTTCTTATATAAATATTTCGTATAATTTGGAAGAATTGTTTTAAAGAAGATTTTGGAAAAAATAATAATTAAATTCTGTACTTTCCTCTCTGTCGCTGGAAAATAAATTCGGTGATGACGGCCGCATCATCGACTTTCATTTCGAGTTTCGAAGGGGAAGGGCCACTGTAGTAAATTTTACTGCAGATTTATTTTGAACTTTTCTAAAAATTTCTTTTATTACTCTAACTATAATTAGAGATATTGAGTTGTAAGAACTTATTTATCTATTATTTTGAAATAAATTGAAATTTAACCCGGTATTTAATTCTAAATTTTTCCGTTAATTAATTGTTTAAAATTTGTTAGTGAAATAAAAATTAAGTAATAAATGAATTGAAACCTCTAATTGAAATAAGAGAATAATTGCAAAGCTATAAAGAGGAATTTGCATACATATGAGACAAAGAGTAATATGGATAAACATTAAATTTAATTAAAAGAATGGAGATTAAACTTGTATAAGTTCAATTGCAATTTCCTTAACATAAATAACTTACCCAAATATAAAAGTTGAAGTGTTAAATGAGAAACTGGAATTGAATATTTTACAAGTAGGAATTTAGAAAAATGAAGTATTCAATAAATTACTGTTATAATAAGAATTTAATGGTATAAACTTAGGTTATAATTGAAATTTTACTGAAAAAGGGTTAAGAATTATTAATAGATGATATGAACCTAAGTATATAAAATGAAATTCAAAATAAGAATTGATTGTATGATTATTGACTTAAGTATGTTTTAATCTTCCCTATTCTAATATAATGGAAAGTAGGAAAAATTAAATGACTGCAATTCATAGTTAATGGATAAATAAAAACTTCCACTTATAAGAATGAATGTTAGCAGATTAAGAATTTAAGGGAAATCTTACAAGTGAAGAGTAAGGAAATGAAGATATTCAAAATATTTGTTGTTATTAATGAGAATTTATTTTATAAACTTAGGTAATAAAAGGAAACTTAAGTAATAAAAGGAAATACAAATATAATGAATTTTGTGATACTTGGAAAATAAAACTTGTAAGAAACAAAGAAATTCCCCCATAAATGAAGGAAAGAAAATCAAACCACTGAATTATGAAATAAATGTAAATAAACTATTTTGGTGTTGGTTTGGATTGTTTGGTTGATGTATGTTTGTTGGGTAAGGAATTTTGGAGTTATGGGATGAACAAATAATCTATCTTTGTTCCATCTAAGACTGTTGAGTAACGGATGCAATTGATAGTTATTCTTCATTCCGTACAATTTCAGAAATTGAACCCGAACAACAAATTGATTGTTTGATTTAATGGTTGTCTGTTGGTGGCATGTGCTGTTTGTTAAAATTTATGGTTGTTGCATTTGATTGGATATGAATGATTGAATCTACCCAAACATTTCACTGTAATATAAATATTTAACTTTTAGACTATATAAGTGAATACAGGTGATGGAAGCAACTGCTACTGCTTTTGGTTCCAAAATAAAAAAACGTATAGTGTCCGACAAATAGGTACGTTTCCGGTTTACGTATAAAGCGCTATTTTATATATTTTCCCGTGTTGGGATATTTTATTTTGGATATATATGTAATATATTGTATATTTGGATATTATATTTTCTCCAGAGTCCCTCCGTACAAAGGAGACTCTGCCAAAAAATTTCGTAAATTTTGGACTTAGAATTTTGTTAAAATATTTTTCCAACTTGAATAATTCAAGTATTAAAGGATATGATTGATTATAAAACAAGTATATTTCATTAAAGGAAATTAATCCAGTAAAATATTGTTTATAAGTTAATATTTGAAATAAGATGTACTGTTTGTTCTTCCTTCTCCATTCTTTTCCTTTTCGGGGACGAAAAGTTTTGAGTGGGGGAGATTGTAACGACCCGTTAAATTAATAATATTTAATAAATTAGATTAGTATAATTTCTAAGTTGTTTGGGAATAAATGTAGAAATTTGGTATAGTAGTTGCGTAACTTAGTGTAACAATAAAACATTATGACAATGGGTTTGGTAAATGTAGATGGTCACATTTTGTTGAAAGTTAGTGATAAGAAACGAATGGAAGTTGAATTTATAAAAGTTAATATAAATATTAACTTTAAATAGTATTCATGTATGCGAAAATGCAATAAGTGTAGATAGTAAAATTCAATGTCAGTAGAGAAAAAAAAATCTAATAGAAACATAAACTTTAATTATATGAGAGAGAGTATAGATCTGAACAAATTTATGAAGATTGGTAAGAACAGTGTTTGTAATCAGTTGGTTATTAATATTTGAAAGATAGAGATGTGTAAATACGTAAATGAATTTATAATGGGAAGAAATGGTAAGAATGAAAATATAATAATAAGCAGTTGATTCAATTAAGGGAGTTAATTATAATAAATGGTCAATTAATAAATTTAACGTTCTGTGAGAAATCATAATAATTGTGTAAAATCAGCACAAGTTGGAAATGCATAAACCTTAATAAACATTCTAACTAAATAAATTTATGCAAATGTGGGAATTAGTTATAAGCGTGTAATTATGGGTATGATAACAATTAGTATAAAATACCTATATATTGGAAACACATTTGTAAAGCATAATTAATTGAGTTGGTGAATTGCGAATGAATTCAAAGTATATGAACATTTATGTTATATAAATAAGATTAATGCAGTAGCTAAATTTGTGAAATCTAAATCTATGGAACAAAGGGTGTAAGATCTTTACTGATGGAAATTAACGTTACAGGTAGTGTAAATTCCTATTTTAATAAGACTATGGGTTATAGTAAAGATTTTAAATCAAGATTTAGCTACGTGAATAAAAAGAATGAAGGTAATGGAGTTATTGCAATTAAGAAAATTTAAACGTTTATTAATACGTTAAGTAAAACTTAAGTTGGGATTTAAAATATTTGTGTATATTAATTTCATGCATTTGGCTATAATGGATTTAATAATAAAAATGAAACAGTGAAATCAAATGGATATAAAGTTTTCAATTATACCTTGAAATTCATATTCACCATAAAAGGTTAATTGGAACCAAAGTAGTTAATATAGGAATCAAGCCTTATTTATCAATTTGGATTTATTGCAATAGTTAATTCCATAAAATAAAGTTAAAGCTAATTCAAATTTAGTTGGACCATTGTTGATATAACTTTAGAAAGCAAGATTTTATTTATAATTTGAATATTAAATCCAACAAAGGGTATTTACTACAAATAAAATAGAACTAAACGTAAAATATTACGTTATTTAATTTAAAATGGAATTTGTAAACAATTGAGTGAATTTAATAAATTTATCAAACTTATAATGTTGAATTCATTAAGATTGGAATTAATAATAGTTAAGAAAAATGAGGGAATAATAATTTGAAATCATAGCAATAGATATTAATGTAAGGTTACCTTAAATAAGTTAAGGCAAATCAATGGAAGATACCTTTATAATACGATGATTGTGTGTAAAGGAAATGGGAATAAAAGTTCATTAATAATTTGGAATTTAATGTATGGTAAAAAGTTTATTTGCAATCAAATGAGTTGGAATGGAAATCAAATCTATTTATCTAATTGGATTCAAGTTGAGAGTATAAGAGTATAAGAATTAATAATTGGGTTTTGAGAATAAAAATTTATAATTCCAAATAATAAGAAGTGCAGAAATTAACACTGCAAAATTGATATACTTATAGATTTTAATCCACATCCAAGCTTGTTAAATCATTTGGAATTGATTGGATTATATAAGTAATGAAATTTGGCCAATATTTAAAGTTGAAAGAAAATTTGGATTTTAAGATTTATTTTAATTTATTTAATAAATATTAAAAATAGCCATTTTTGTCACGGACTCGGATTTCGACGAAACCAGTTTCATCGGATCCGTATCGGTGAATTATTATAGGGTTTCAAGTTTCGTATCGATCGGACTTATCGTTTGATCGTACGGACGCGAAACGCCATGAAATCAATTTGAAATCAATTTGGAAATCTTGTTTTAGCATAACTTCTTCATACGATCGAATTTGGTCGCGAAACTTTTTCCATCGCATTCATAATATTTTAAAATACCTATCTGGATATATAGTTTAACAAATTCGACTCCGGAGGCATAGCGGGCTTTTTGGACCATAGTTTGTCACGCACGTTCATTCTACAGCCTATCTACCCTATCGCTAGCCTACCTATATATATACAGCTATAAACCCTAGTCTCTATTCTTTTGCTGTAAGTTCATTTCTTCACTCCTTTCTCTTCCCCAAATGTATACATCTCAGATCCAATTCCAGATCCATCCACAGTTCAAAATCAAAAGTCAAAACTCAAAAATTTCAGAAAATTCTCAAAAAAATATATGTTGATGTTTTCGATACGCATAATCTACTGGTGAAATTCGTTTTTCAATTGGAGCTGTCGTTCATCCAGAATAAATCCAAACAGCCCCAAAACCGTTCATCATCGTCGCTCAAAACTTCATCGGATCAAGAAACGGTTTCTGGGTATTGTAGTATGGACGATGGGGAGCGCATCTATGTATTTTGTTTCGAGTATCAACGGCTGGATCTCGGGCAAATTTCGAACTAGGGTTCGAAATTTCGAACTGCAGCTGGTGGTGGTTCTCTTCGTTCGTACGAGGGGGAGAGGCTCCAGGCCGTGGGGCCGAACCTGGGTGAGGCCAGCATGGGCGGCGGCGGTCCAAGCCAAGATGGGCAGAGGGCGTTCCAGGCGTTGCTTTGGTTCGAAACGCACGAAGCTGGGAGATGATGAGCACGCGGTCTTCGTGCGCGTGAATCACAAAAGGTGCTGACGTGTTGTTTTGGTAAGGTGAATATGTGTCGTTTTCTATTTAATTTCAATTTTGAATTCAATCATCATTTTTCGCCATAACTTTCTCATGCGAAGTCGGATTCACACGAAATTTCTTTTGTTAGGATCGTAATTTAATTCCGGACTTGATGACGCTGGTTTGGACGAATTCTGAGACGGGCGAATTTTTGGGTTTAAATCGAATTTAAATTCGATTTAAATTCAAAAGGTGAGTGTTTTAACTCACTCACAACTACTTGAAGCTTTTATGTTTGTTAAATAAATTTTAGAAATGAATAGAAATTTATTTATGAGTATTTGGCATGTTTATTTCATTCATATCTGTTGAATTGCATTTTATTAAATTTAACTGTTAATTTAATTGATTTATTGTGTATTAATTGACTGTTGGAAATTTTTGTTGCATATGAATTGCTAGTTAACAGTTGTATAAATTATTACTGAATAAACTGTTAGATTAATAGTTGATAAATTTAATTTGAATAAACTGCCAGTTATCACCTGTTATATATGATCATATATATAATTGTTATTGATTGATATTGATCGATGTTGTGATTGGATGATGGATGTGTTGTTGAATGAATGTTTTATTTGGATATCATTAAACTGCAAGTTAGTATGCATATACATTTCATTCGGGATTGCGGTTTGAAATGATATACAACCGCAGTTTTATTTTTTAAATTGCGGATTGAAATGATAAATATCTGTATCACTTGACCATAGGATAGAAAACTATATACAGGCACCGCGGTCTATATATAACTATTTTTAATGTGATTTCTATGGTTTGGATGGAATACGGTTTATAAAAATCTTAAATTTTATACTGAATAAATGTTTTCTTCCATATTTATATACATATGAAGTTGAAAATTTTGAAATAAAAAGGTGTATAAATCTCTTTATTAAAATGGAAGAAAATTTAGTAAATGGAGTTTGATAATTTATATCCTATGTTTAAATGTTAAGTTGGAAATTTTAAGATATGATATTTATAATTGGATTTTCCCAAAATAAATTAAATGAATATTCTAGTATAACTTGAATTGGAAAATATATATAATTTATTACTAGAAATTGAAGTCTTATAAATTATGGATTCTATGTGAATATTCAAGGCTAATTAATAGAACATTTGATTTGAAAGAATAAAATCCAACTTTAGTTGAAATATTTATACTCAAAATGGATATACGTATATATATGAATTTATTGAAATGGTTTTGGAACTTGAAGCGATATTAAATTTTGGTTTTTGACTTTAAATAAAGAAATGTATTGTAAAGCCACAAGAAATATTTCTTTTCAAAGTAACATTTAAGTTAAACCACTTATTTTATATACTGTTGAATATCCAAACCATTTAGTTTTGAAAGTAATGGTTTTAAAAACTATGGATTTCGAAGTATTATGTTGAAAGTTAATATTCAAATATTTGGTTACAAGGAATTATAAATTTTAAAAGTGGCATAATTTTTGGAAAAGATTTATATTTGGGAAATGATATCATTGATTTGGGTTTTATAAAATAATATCAAAATGAATCTTTTTGGGTTTTAAAGAAGAAATGATATCGTAATATTATGGTTTTGAAATGGATTATATTCTGGTTTTAAAGTATAAACTATTTTTAAATGACCGCGGTGTTATAATAACGATTGATTGGCAAAGAGACCGGGATCGGATATGGACATACTCTCTGTCGATACCGAAAACCACTTTGACTAACCGTGTACGCGGTGGAGATTCCAGAATGAAGTAGGTTTGGGCGACGTTTCCTGTAAGGTAAATACGTGGACCCGACTCCCGTGAGTTGGCATAGGTGGCTAAAACAGGAGCGATTGACGGGTTAATGAGGTCATTCCTCTGATCGGACACTCCTCTTCGATATTATACTTCGACTTTGGATTGATTCAGTGGCCACTTCTATTTTGATTTTGGGGGAGTTTGTTCGAGGTGGGCGGTAGCTGCGGCTACGCGTTACCATCAACCCGGAAGCGTAATTGGTATATCTACCCTGGCATTGCCTAGTTGTGCCGTGTCACCTACCCTATCGCGCCTTATACGATTTTGGTTTTGTACCATACCTATGGAGTGCCCTCTGACGACGCCCAGTACGAGGGAGATTACGGTACTGTATAGACTATGGGAATATATTCTGTATTAAGGTGGAAAATGTAAAGCCTTAACGCTATTTAAAAGTAAGTTTATTTTACAATTAGACACTATTATAATAGCGCAATATACTACATAGTAAATAGTTTAACGGATCCTTAGGAGATGTAAATCCCGAGCATCTCTTAAGTTACAGTACTCATATTTATTTCTGTAAAATTTAACTTACATAAGATCTTTTAGTTCTGACTCGAGTGTTTTTGTCTTTTCAAATTCGCTCGGGTCAGTCCGAGCGTTTCAGGATTTGAAGATTTAGCTTTGGAGGACGAAGACGAAGATTTGTATTATTATTATTTATACTAGTGCACTACACCATTTAATTCCGCTGCATTGTTGTATTGGTATGTGTAACTCTGATATTTATTGCACAAGAAAAATAAATTATTTTGTAAAACAGTTTCATGAACTGTATATTTGATTATTATATTTTATCCTTCCGCTGTGAGATTCTGTTTTGTTTTATTTCTTCTCTATCTTTCTCATTTACCCCATAACAATCCGACCTTCCGTATGGTTTGAATTGGCACGTGTGTCGGTTTAAAGTGTGCGAAAAGGCAGGACGTTACACATGCTACATCCACTTCCCACCCGAAAACCTACCTCCTCGATCGGCTTTACCCCTTATATCCTCTGCCTTCGTAGCCTACACCCTGCTCATCGAACCTGATAGCCAATAATCGCGATCACCTCCACCGTTAAACGCCAGACCCATGCCTTGCTTCACCTTAATCCGCTAGCAACCTTTTCTTCTTTTTGTATATATCTATTCACAAATTTATCTCAAGGAATACATAAGATTACATGTTTATCTTATTGCTACATCAAAGTTTTATAGATCTGGTTCATTTATCATGAGAAAGTTCTAATATTAATCAAGATGTCGGTCCTTCAAGAGTGGTTTGATTTTGTATAGATTTATTTTTTTTCATTCCCTTCTAACTGATATGATTCTAGTGACTTATTTTGTTTAAATTTCTTTTCAGTAGAAATATGTGATTACTCTATAGAAAAAGAAAAGAGTATGGATTTCTAAATATAGAGTTTTAAATGTTATATATATATATATTGATTTAAAAATATACGTGTTTTAAGATATAAGAATTTTTGAATATAATATATAAAGATTTTATTTTATATGTGTTTAAACTAAATATTGATTTTAATATATATATATATATATATATTATTTTGATATGTGTTTTCAATCAAATATTGATTTTAAAATATAATATATGTAGATATATATTTCATATAAATATGTATATATATTATTTCCATCAATCTCTAGCTAGCCTTGATTTGATTCATCGATCTCTAGTTTGTTGATTTGTTCGTGTTGTCCGGAAATCTTTGCAGCTTTTGCTTTGCTAGTGTCTGTATCCGTGTCATCTTCTTCGCCATCATTATTCTCTAGCTTCGAAAGGTGAGTGATCACTCACGATTAACTTTCTTATATTTAGTAAATTCTATTCACATGAAATGACGATTGAAATATGTTGTTAAATTTAAATAGTTACTTATTTAATTATTGAATATGACACGTTATTTAATATTTCACCTATGATTGATATATGACACCATAACATGTTGTATATGTGCTTAAATTGTTAATTATGATATATGTTGTAATTGATTGGCTATGTTATTTATGCTATCATTTTATTTGCTCTCACTCTACAAGTTCCTGTTAGTTTAGAAGTTCCCTATGGGTTGAAATGATACATACTCGAACATTATTTCAGAATAAGGAAAATCGTTATGGGTTGAAATGATAAACACAAGCAATTTTTATTGATTTTGAATTTTGGGAATGAGGGTTATAATGATATATACCCGTATATATTAAATTTGAATTGTGGATTGAAATGATAAATATCCGTACACTTGAACATGGGATAGAAAACTATATACGGACACTGTTGGTCTATTTTAAATGATTTCCTAAATTTTGAAACGAACCTATGATTGAGCTGTTTGCGAATTCTGGTCAGTTTGTGGGACGCCGTGTTATTGATAGGGATTTCCAAACAACTAAACGAGCCAAGTCAACATGGGATCATTTTAAATTGGGTAATGAAATAATTTTACCTTGATTATATTTTATATATAAGGAAACAATTTTTCAGAAATTATTAGAGTGTATATAAGTGAATTATTGTTTGCTTGAAAAGGTAAATATATATAAGTTAATAAAAGCTGTTTGAATAATCTAAATAAAGCAACAATTATAAATGAATAAATTATTCAAGCAAATGAATTATAAAGTATGGAATTATAATGAATAAGATTTGCACTTGTGAAATAATCTTATATATAAGAAATGAAACTTTATGGATATATTTATAAATATGAGTTATAAATAAAAGTGAATTTAAACTAAGGATTTGAAAATTTGAATCCTGTTGATTTTGAAATTTGTTTTTTTCAAAAGTTGAAGAAATTATATTATTATAAATCTAAATAAGATAAATGAATTTGGAATGAATTTTGTACAAGTAAAGTGAAATAGTGAAATTATATAAGTAAGAAGATTTATAAATGTGATTTATAAATATAAAAAGATTTTTTTAAAAAGAAGAATATAAAGCACTAAATTCACTATTGTTGCTGGGAAATAATAAGGGTGATGACTGTAGCATCATCAGTATCATTTTCGAGTTTCTCTGTGATGGATTTGCTACAAATAGTAAATTGAAATTTTGTTGTGATAAATAAATTTGAGTTTAAAATCCAAATTGAAAATGATAAATATAAGTAAAATGAATTTTGTACTAATATATGAAATAATAAATTGGAGTTAGCATAATAAAACATATGATTTGAAATTTAACTATAGGAAAGTTAAATAAAATTAATTGGATTTGAACTGGATTAGACGAATTATTGGAATAAAAGTTAAACTTAAGTGGTAAGTGGTTACATAGTATGAATTTGGAAGTTTGAATAAAAAGTTGTATAACTTATAAAAAGAGAAAACGTAAGTAAAACCAATTGTTAAAATGGTTAAACAATTTTGTTAAGCAAAAAAAAAATCTAAATTTGGATAGTAATATGAATTTGACTTAAGTAAAAGTTAAATAAAGTAGAATTTCAATTAAAATTAGAAATGAACTTAAGTTGTATAGTGAAAGTAAATATAAATGAAGATGAAATTTAAGTTAAGGGATGTTGGTGAGAATGAAATGAAACGTAACATAAGTGATGTTGAATGAAGTTGAATTTGACATCAAAATGAATTAATAGAGTGACGTGATGAGTATAAATATAAATTTGAGTTATATAATGAAATTCAACTTGAAATGCAAAAAAGAATTAGCAGTTGAATTAGACTAATAAAATAAATTGGTGAATGAAATGTGAATTGAATGATAATCAATCGAATGGAAATGAATTGATATGGAATAATAGACGTAAGTGTTAATTCATTAAAAGCTAATTAATTGGGAATTGAATAATTGAATGAAAATCAATTAAATATCAACCAATAGAAATTAAATGTGTTAAACCAAATTGAATGTAAGCGAAGTTAATTAATTTGGTAATGTTGATTATACATTGGTTGTTAGATGAATGTTAGTTGATTGTATAGAAATTCATACGAAATTGAATTAATGAAACTGAAAGCTAAAATAATTGAATTCAAATTAGAAGTAAGTGGATCTAAATAGAATTGAATTTTATTTGATTTTAATAGAAAGTGAACTAACTTGAATATAAATTAGTTAATGTAAACTAATTGAATATGAATAAATGAATGTCAGTAAAATACAATGTTAATGAGTCAAACATGAGTAACTTGAATTTATATTGATTTGGTATGAATTGATTGGATAGATATTGGTTTGTTGGATTTTATTTGGATGATAGTTGTTTGATGGTTGGATTTTTTTCTTTTGATTGCATTTTCTATGTTGGTGTATATAGTTTTTGTATTGGTATACGTTGCATATTAATATTACTTTCTATATATATGTTTCTCATGGTTTGTAGAGTTTTTCGTAGGTGCGAATGGCGCTTGCTTCACATTTGGAGCTTGCTTTCGCGCCATATTAGCCATATATGCTCGCTAGTAATATATAAGGTACATGTCTCGGATTACATATCGTACTTTTATGTTTTTTCCTTACGGGATGCCTCATCTTCGAAGATGAGTTATGTATTTGTCATATATATATATTATGATCCTACAATAATCGAACCGCGCAAAGGAGACTATGGAGAAATTTTTTAAAAATTTAAGGCATTAGAAAATTTTGGAAAATTATTTTTGATAAATAAAATTTTGATTTTGAGTTGAAAGTTGAAACGACGTTAGTTGGTTTAGAAAGATAACAAATTTGTATTTGAAAATGTAGAAAAGTTTCTGTAATAAGTTTAATGAATGATTTTGGAATAGTTAAAATGGTAAAATGAATTTGATAATCTATGGAATGAATTGTGTTTGAAAAGGTAATGGATTTGTGACCTTTTCTTATTCGGTAATTTCGAGATGAAATTCTTTTAAGTATGGGAGAACGTGACGACCCAAAATTTTGATCATTTGAAATTCGTATATTTAATTGATTTTAAATATTCAAAAGTAAATTTTATAAGTTGGATAACTTACATTTGAAATATAAAGATTTAATTATATAATTTAAATTGTTAATTTAATTTTGAAATTGCTGAAATAATTGAAAATTGGATTTATGTGAATGAAAATGATTTATAAAGTTGAATTAAATTCAATTTGAATTAGAATAATGTTAGAGAACTTTTAAAACTGAATTAAAAATTAAATTCTAGAAATTGAATATTTTAATATTTAATTACGTGTAAAAATTGCCATTTTTCAAACAGTCTTGGATTTCGATGAAACCGGTTTCATTGAATCTGTAATGATATATTATTATAGGATTTCAAATTTTGTGTCAATCAGATTTACGGTTTAGTCATGGCAAACTAAATGTGTAGAAATTTGTTTAAGTGGAATTTTAAATTTAAATAGTCGATTCGAAAACTTATCTTCCAAATACGATCAAATTGGTTCTTGATATATATTCCATTGTTTCATAATAGGGGTAAAACATTATAAACGCCAGGCGGCACGCTTCTTTTCGAGTTCGAAAAATTTCTAGATGAATACTTTCTATATTTTCACAAAATCTAACTAGGTTTTCACAGCGCTACTTTCACATTTCAATGGTCGATATTTTTGAATCTTCTTCCTAAATTATCTTTTGGTCCGTTAATAATTATAAAGACATTCAACTAAAACATTGTAGAGCGCATCGAAATCTACGAATCCAACGGTTGTGATGTGCTAATTCATCGCGAAGAGACCAAGAATCGACCGCACATGCCTTGGGTTCGAGCATGATTTTCGAGGCCTCTAGACGACCGAGTCAAGCATGGTCAATGGCGTAGGGAGAGTGGGGCTAGAGCTTTCGAATGGCGGAGCTTGATCGTCGTTGAAGTGGACGTGGTGGTCGCGATAATTCATGAACAAGGGCGGCTTATGGGTTCTTTAACCCTGTAGGTTTTCACGGTGGAAGAAGAAAGAACGAGTGGCCATGATTTAATCTCCTGAAAGCAACTGCTGAGATTAACATAAGGTTTCAAAATTAAAAAGATTTGTAAATTTCTTTATATAATAATTTGTATAATCTTCTAATAACCCTAACTTGTTCATACAAGGTCCGTTTTTGACGAAATGAATTGCAATGGGTTTGTATTGTCGAATACTACATGATGAAGCTGGTTTGGAGTTAATTGGAGCTATTATCAATTTTGGTTAAACCTAAAGTCTTATTTAATTTTATTCAAAATAAAACACTACAACTGCTATTGGAAGCAATGTGGGTACAACTCACTCTTTCTGACTCACTGATATTTTTATATAAACGAGAATAAATTTATTTTATGATGATTGATGATTGTTTGGATGATATATGACATATTATCCATATATTGATTGGTATTTGGATATATTCCTGTCTATTGGAGCAGATGAAACCCTATAAGCTCTCGTGTATGAGCGGATGAACCTTTGTACATGCGTCTTCCTCGTAGCGGATATTATACACATATTCTAATATATATAACTGTTGCAGGTGACAGGTTAGAGGGATCCAACTGGATTCCTCACCAATATTGATTTATTTACACATATTGTGATATATGTTGTTATCATATGATATATGATGTTTGGATGTTGTGATTGATGTATTTAGTGCTGTTGCAGCATTGGGCCTATTTTTGGTAACTTAAAAAATATTAAAGTGATGATTTCAAATTAAAAAAGGATTTTCAAGTGATTTTAAAAATAGATGTTTTACCAAATTTTGAATTGTTAAGAAAATGTATTTATTTTAAATAAATGGAAGCTATAATCTTTATGTTATAAAAATTTTGATTTTTGTGAAATAAAATAAAAATATGATTTTTGAAGTTATATAAGTTTTAATAACAATTTGTAAATTATTAAAAGAATAAGTTTATTTAAATGGAGATTTTTGAATTATTATAAATGGTTTATATATAATATTTATAAAATTGAGTTTTTATAAATCAAAATAATGGAGTTGTAAAGGATTTTCGTAAATGTTAAAGTGGAGTTATAAATGGATTTTATATGTGAATAAGATTTATAGATTTATAATTGGTGAAGTTATAAATCAATGGATTTGTAAATAAAGAGAATTATAAGTGAATTAACTTATAATTTAGATTTTGGCGTATAAATGTTATAAACGGAATTGGATTTTACAAGTGGAAATTTTTGTAAAATAGAAACGGAATTTATAGTCATTGTTTTATAAATCCGAAATCAATTGATTTTGATAAGTTAAATATAGAAGTTTATTAAAGGATATATATCCACGATTTTGGACAGTGGATTATCCTTTAAGATGAATATGTAGAAGTATTGAATTTGGTAAACGAATTATATTCACGGTTTTGGACATTGAATAATCTTTTAAGTTCAATAAATGTATTTGAAAGTGATATTTTAAATTAAGTTTAATGGTTTAAAGATGTTTTAAAACGTTTTAAGTATCGAATACATAGATTTCAACATTCATTGTTGAAATAAACGTTTTCGAGAAGTAAAGAAATGATGGACTGTAACACTTATTATAGTAAATGATTTTCGAAGAAATGTTTTTATATAATATTGGGGTATATATATCTATCTTATTTTCAAATCCCTATACTAATGATTTTGGGTTGTCGTAACGATGTTTTGCGCAACATTCGTTTTGACCTAAATAAATATGTTTAAGAGAATGTTTTCCTTAAAGGATAAAAAATATACTTAATCCTTATTTAAGTATATGTAATATTGTCTAATTGTTGAAAATAAATTGATTTGTGAATTGCTCATTATTAAATAATTATAGGGAAATGTTTTCCAATATTGAAATATTGAAATGCTTTTGAGATTATATCTTTTTAAAGACCATGTGAAGTGAATATTTGGCAAGTAATTTAATTAGTAAAAGATTAATTAAAAGGGCCTAGTGATTGCATATGGTGCTAAATATTTGTTTGTTTGCTTTGATAGTTAAATAATCGACTATTAAATTTGGCCATTTTAGTTCCTCGACTTTGTGTGGGAATAATTTACTCGTATACTTAGTATGTAGCCTTCTGTGTAGGCTTGATTATTGTTTGTGTTGAGGATGTTGATTCATGTAGTGCGGAGTATTACTCCAATCTATCGAGCTTCCTTCTTGGCCCGAAGGATAGCAAGTTGAAAGTTGCAGACGTGATAAGTCTATGTGACTTAGTTTATGTGTGAGGTTGAGAAACGCTTTTGTGTTGTTGGTGCGAAGAGTCTGGGATAAGATTTATCTGAAAACCACTTCGGACCAACATTTATATGACGATTGTGTAGGTTGCTTGTGATGATATTGATATTGTAGATTTTCATAGTGGGGGACTGCTTGTTGATCTTTTGGGGTTAAAATCCCAATATACATCCAGTAGTAGTGGTCTCTTCGTTATGAAATATCCAATTCAAGGGTTACTCGCTAATAATCCTAGAGATTTCCTGATAAGATGTGGTAGGAAAGTACCTTCGGTTTGTTTTGTTTCTAGACAACTTGTATGGATGTTTGTCTAGCATTGCATTTCTTAAGATAACGTACATTGTTTTTTACAAATGTACATCAGTGGTTGCGAAAAAGGCAACTTCTCTTAGCTTAACACCTTCCTTGCGACGTATGAGCTTAAGGGTTGTATTTTTGTGGAAGGCAATTAGTAGTCAACGGAAATGGCTGTATAACATTCAAAGTGATGTGATTGTGATTTGTGAAAGGTAATCATTACCTTAGGCCTCATCAACCAGAAATGACCAAAACAGGGTTAGATGTAGCAAGGCTAAGTGGGTCGCTCCCAAGTAGGGTATGATCATCCTCTTCTAGATATACCTTTACATGCTATGATGTCGTGTATCTGATTATTGTGGTTTGTATGCTTTGAAGGCCCTCGGAAAAGGTCGGAAATGACCGGAGGATGACATATTCGGTACTATCTAGTTCTAGAGGTAGGCTGGTCTTGTGTTGGTAGATGGTAGATGTTCTATGCCTTGGGACATCCATCTAGAGGTGTACTCATCGGAAGGTAGTCTCTTCACCTGTTCATTTGTATGAAAATCCAAATCATGCTACGGGCTTGCGGTTTTGTTTGTAAAGGCATAATGAATAGCACCGAAATGCTATATGGGAAACATTTCGGCTATGATTAATATTATTTATATATTAGACGCTAGTATATTATAAGAGGATTTGATATGAAATGTTTTAGTTATCGTAGGGTAAAAACATGTCTGTGTTTATATGTGGGCGTGTCTTACGAGATAATTTTGTTTTGATAAAGGAAAAGTTTGGTAATTTAATAAATTTAGTTGAGTGTGTTTCTCACGCTGTTTTAGCAGACTGATCCGGGAGTTCTTCCCTTTCAATGCTTGTGTCAGACCAAGTATATTTATAGGTTCAGATTTGGTGCTTTTAGAGTTTCAGCAAGAGAGCTGGAGATCTTCATTTTCATATACACGTATCTGTTTTGATTATTTGATGTGCTTAGTGATTGTATGTTATCAGCAATTGTGAGGACGGGTTGTTATAACTGCCCAGGCTGATAATTATTGTTTGGCTGTTGTACTTCGATAACTGCATGTATGTACAGTTTCTGTTTTGTAAAGATCATTGATATGATATTATATGTTTTCCGCTGCGATGTGAGATTCTGTATTGTTCCGTTTTGTTCTATCTTCTCTCTTTCTTCTCTTCTACTCTCTTCTTTTCTTTCTCTTGACTTTCGGTTAGTCTGTGCTTTTTGGGTCGAACAAGTGTGGTATATTATCGATTCAAAGGGCACGGATTTGCGAGTTTCCACAGTATACATGTCTAATAAAACATTCCTAGATTCTCACCAAAATTCCTTACACTTTAATAGATTTCTTCTTCCTACTTTATGAGCAGTCATCGCTATTTTCTTCATAGTCTTATCTTTTACCATGTCTTACCTAGACAATCATCCCTACTGTTTGCATCGAAATTAGGAAAAGCACTCTTTGTATGAAATCGAAGAGAATAAAATGAAAAAATAAATGGAAAAAGAGGGTTATCTAATAATCACACTAATAAAATCAAACAGAAATAGAAAGAGACAAGAGTTTATAGTGGTTCGGCATTGTGGCCTACATCCACTTTAAATAGTTTTGTTCTTTATTAATGATTGACAACTGATTACAACAATAAAAATCACTAGCTCTCAAGTTACAATGGAGTTGCAGTAGCGTAACGGCGTAGAAGCATCAAAAATTCCTTTTTCTGTAGGCGTAAGGGTGCTATTTATAGGCGTAGATCTAGAAATATCTTCCCCAAAACTCGGAATACCCCTTCTAATACATGGGTAGGCGCACCAGATCGATCTGGAGTCATTTGAGGTCGATCCTAATCAATCCAAGCACATAGATTGGCTCCATTTGAGCTGCGATCGATCATGGTGGTTCTTTAGGTGATATGCAATCTTGTATGAAAATTTCATAGCATTTGGAGTTGTATTTTTTGAGTTATGATCGATCCAAGTGGGAGTTTGCAGTTTGGCTGAAGGATGTGTATCGATACATGCGTATCGATCACGTTCTTATCGATGCTCCGTCGGATCGACGACATGAAGCGTCAATTATGGGGAGATCCACATTTCATGCTAAAAGGCTGCTTCCTTTGGTTTAATTATCTCCTTCGTATCCATCTAGTGCCAAGCTCTTCGTATCGATGGTTGCACATTGCCTTTGTATCAATGCCTGACCCTAGTCCTCGTATCGATTAGATGGATGATCGATACGAAATAGGAAGCTGTTGAACAGGGGAACCTAGATAGATGTTGTTGCTTGATAGATACGAAGGGTGATGGATGTAGATTGATGGATACAAATTATAATTGATACGAAGTAGGCTTATTTCTCATGAATATTGATCGATCCATAACTTAAGCATACAAACTTTGATTGACCTAAAATTTGGAATATTGCCTTCCATAGCTTTGATTATCGTACCATGCCAACTGTAGCTCGATTCGGACCCGAACCAAATTTTCCTATATCAATAGTGGACCTGTAGATAACCGATCATTGGGATGAATCATCTTCAGTCACTAGTCAAGTCCTTGGTGTCATGGTTTTGCCAAAAGGCGGGATAACATTTGCCCCTCAATGTACGTCCTGTGTGAACATGACACGCTTTGAAATGCTGCATTCTTTACTCCGATAAAGTTCTACTCAATTTGTTGAACAGTTGTTGTCTTTTCACCAAGAGATGCAACCCTTGATTAATTTCCAGTAATATAAATGTTGAATTGTAGACTGCCAATGATCATGCACTACTTTGCTGTAACTGAAGGTTGAGTGCTAGCAATTTGTTGTTCATTGTTTTGGTGGTCAACAGGTAAGCATTAAATTTCCGTTAACTTTGAAAATTGAATGTTAGCTTGGCACACATGCACGTATGTTAACTTGACTCATGTTCATATTTGCACGTTCATGGGTCGTTGCCAACTTCTTTTGTTCTTGTTTGGATTGAGTTCCGTATCGATGATCGATGTGAAATTCGAGTTGTAAAAACGACTGATGGTTTCTTTAATTCACTACTTCTTATCGATCCTCTCCTGGATCGATCTAAGATGTTTGAAGGTAAGTTTCATATCGATGGCTATTAATACGAAATAGATTGGCGTTCTTACGTATGGATTGATATAACATGTGTGTTCTTGAATTAATGGATATAAAAGCTGCATTTCGTATCAGTGGTGTTGAATGGTAAAGACATAACTAGGCCGTGATCTTCGTATCGGTGGATACGAAGTAGTGGTCTTCTACTCGATGCGCATCAATGGATACGAACGAGTAAGTCCTTGACTGCTTGTGTTAATGGATACGAATTTGGGTCTTCGTATTGATGGACTTGGCCGATTCTCTCGACATAGTAACTGGGATACGAAACAATTTTCTCTTAGATAAGAAATCATATAAATGCCCTTTGTACTTCGAAAAATTTCGTCCTCGCTTCAGTCATCGCACTTCGTATCGATAAGAAGATAAGAAAAAATATAAAGTCTTCGTATTCAGACAGTTAACCCATTAATCCTTCAATCCAATCCCTTTAAACTAGGTAATTAATTGACTAGATCCACCTTAAAATGATAAAACTCGGGTCTCGATGCCATTTTAGCCAAGGTAATAACAAATTCTGGCATTGTCGATGTCGGAATAGAGTTGGAGTGAGGTTGAGGAACTTCTTTAATGGCATCTTGTAAGAGTGGGGAAGAAGGAGAACGATCGAGTGAGGCGATGGAGTCACTGACTTCCCATTTCTACTATCGAACTCGCATCGATACAAGACCTGGATCGATCTAGATATAATGAACTAGTTTGTAGATGGAGCAGTTTGCTGATCGATCAAGGATGAGGTAATTCGTATCGATGGAAGAGGCATGGTGATCGATCCGAATTTAGGACCTTTGGATCGATACAAAGAACATTCACGCTTGGAGTTATCGATACGAAGCCAAGGCTTTGGAATCGATATGAAGTGTGGTGACCTATGGATCAATCAATACGAAGTATAATCCCTCAGATCAATATGAAGATAGACTTTAGAGGAACGATCCATATTGAACCTTGATGGATACAAACCTAGCTACTTTTTGCATACTTGAACATTTGCCTTCGATGAGCTTGAGTCTTGCACATCTGGACTTGACTGTTAAACTGCATATTTGACTATCCTTCAAAGCTCATTGATGGAATTGTAATTTGACAAACATAACAAACTTTAACATGGACCGTTCTTCGAAGTCAGGATGGCATGGTTGGGACGGTCAGTGATGACGGTCACTCCAGTCGAATCTTGAATCGTTGTTTTACCTTCATTCGAACTTATAGAAATTTAGTATTATGTTTCGCCACACTACACAATATGATCATTCACTTCACACTAGGGGGAATATGGGTTTAGTGCCATCTAATGATGATTTTTAATGAGTTCAATGGCTATGGATCCTAGAGGCTCTAAGATGCAAGAAATTCAAAGTCCTCCACTTCATAGAATCGAAATATTAAACATCGCAGCAAATGTAATAAGTCCTGCTATGGATGAATTGTCGGGTGCAGTGTTAGTTTTGAATCCGAAGGATGCAGTTCGTTCTAAAATCTTCAAAGATATGCTAGGCAGAATCTGTCTCGGGCATGGATTATCTCTAGAAGATGTTACACTGCCGGGGCCAGAAGACAAGGTGCACAATCCCTTGGAAGGGTTTACTGCTTGCAACAGATTCATGTGCGTAGCAAGAATGTTACCTCCGTTCAAACAATTTATTATGGACATGTTGTTCTTTTTTAGGATTGCGCATTGCCAACTGCATACGAATGGATATGCACTTCTCAATAGCTTATACATCATTTTCATGGAGCATCTTTTCCGACCGCCGATCATTGAGGAAATCAGATACTTTTTAGTGTCACGAGTTGTAGGTATAATTCTTCGTTTACCTTCCTTGAAGCGGTCAGGAACTGCCAAGTAGTGGCAGTTTCTTGGACTAAATTGAGTTACTTCAAGACTGAATGGTTCTTCATTAGATGTCCACCAGGATTTTTTAGATGGTGGCTAGTTAGACGTAAGTGCTCCAACTTCTTCATCGATTAACTGGGTAATATAAGTTGATGCTGAGTCTAATACTGCGTTTCTTTTACAGCTTTGATTCCCCAGGCCGAAGGAGTGCAACTCAAGGAGATAGTGAGGACTCTCCAATCAGTGCCAGCTGAACTTAGAGAAATTGATGAAGCTCTTACCGATGAAAACTTGATCATTGTGGGGCTTATACAGAGAGATCAAAGCATTAGGCTAATGGAGTTCCTTGGTATCTCCCGTAAGGCAAGGAGGAGGAAGATCTCATGGAGTCATAATCACTAAATAGGGCGATGAATAGGGTATGCTAGTTAGGGATGAGCTCGTAGTTGCGCCTTCGCAGACTCTTTAATTATCAGAATCAAAACGAAAAGACAAGACACTCCCTTACAAATCCAAGAGGCTTAAGGCTGTTGTAGTATCTCTGCCCGCTGCGACTTCTATAGGTCTGGAGATTTCTTTCCTACAAATGGAAGCCTCATTAAGAGGATTAGGGGATGTCCTTATTCCAAATGACATAGCTTCGTTTCAAGATCTTGGATTAGGGGGGCTCCACTCCCCATCACAGACTTACGTGGGCATAGCTTCTTTAGATATAGGCAGCCCACTCCTAAGAGCAAGGCCACCACGATCACTTGGTTGGGGGGTTTGCACATGCATACACATACTTCACGGCACCACACAATTTCTAATCATATGTTTTCTAACCTCTGGAGATGACTAATTTTACTTCTCTTTTCATTTTACAGACACGATTGTGAGGCAAGGGTCTATGCTCAGCAATCATCGCTCCAAATGCCATTCTTCTAGCTCTTATTCCGAATCTCATACGCATGAAAGTGAAAGAGACTATGATCGCATCCATTAATCCACCTAAGTATGTGAGCATTATGATAGGGAGAAAGAAAGGTCACATCAAAGTAGGCGCCGCTCCTGGTCGCGATCACTACCACCTAAAGCTTCCTCAAACCCATCCGGCTATGGTAGACAATCTTCTAAAATTTCCCACCAAGTAGCGCATCCTCATACTTTGAATTTCGATGATCAATACCGTAGAACTGAAACGGAAACTCACGTCGTTACAGAGCAAGCTGCTCTCAAGCCCACAAGGAAAGGAGCTATCTGAATTGCTAAATTAAAGAAAGATTTTCTGACTATCTGTTATGATGGCTTCCACTTTCCTCCAAACTTGAAAAGAATTCTTAATGACATATAAAGACTGGTGTAGGGCTATGCGCATGATGCATACAACCAGTACAGGGAATGGGTTAAGATGAATGAGAATTTCTACGGTAACTTTTGAGCGGGCTAAGACAACTGAGAAATTGGAGGCCGACCTTGCTCAGAAAGAAAGAATAATATAAGTACTCAATAATGAGGCCAAATCGTCAAGGAAATCGGAGATGGCGAGCGATAAGAGAGCCGATGAGGCTAGACGCTCTATGGAAAACATGCGAAAAACTCTCATGGAACTGGTGTAGGAGCTGGGCCACCACAACGCAGTTATCATTTGGGAAAGGGTTGAGGTGCGGAAAGAGGTCGAAGAGTTAAGGTGAAATTAGGCGAGGCCATCAAGGAAAAAGATGAGGCTAATAAATATTAATACCCTAGGTATTGATTTTGATGACAACAACCATATAAATATTACTACTAACGTATCTTCGAGTTATGTAGTCATATCAGATATATTATGGAGACATTTAGAGAGATAAACAAGAATACATTGGAAGCAAATAAATTATAGAAAAAGTTTAATCAGAGCAATTGAAGAACAAAACCCAATTAGAGAAGAATGTTGAAACATAAATGTGTTTGAAGTGATGAGGCCTTGTACTGTTAAAGATCATCAACCATTGACCTCAACCGAATCACAAAAATCCACAAATATAAGGTAATTTGAAATGCTGAAAATGTGCAACACTTATTAGTGTTGCGGTTCATTTTGCAACACACCCATGTCTGCATGGGGTACTTGGGCATGTCGACATACTAGTAGTTTTTCATAATTTCAAATTTTAAATGAAGAGACATTTCCCTCCATCTCTTCACCAAAAGACACGTCTCTTCAACCACTATATAAAGCCCTCTGAAAATGAATTTTTTACATCTAGAATTCTCGTTTTCTCTTACTCCTTCTTCTCCAAACATTTGCAAAAGAAATTCATTGCATACTCTTCAAATCTCCTTGCAAATCGATACTATTTCACTCTAATTCTTCATCGATTTGCAAACCAAACAATATCAGAGAGTTGTATTTTAATTCACATCATTCTCTCTCTGATTTAATCCTATTCCTCAAAGAATTCAAAGTTATGTTGCCATTGGAGGTCTATAGGATCTTTGTACCGAATCTGCAAGAATCTATATTGAAGATACGAGTACTTGCCATAGTTTGTTCTTGTTGATAAGGAAAAGGTGCTCTTGTAGCCTGTAAAATCAATAGGTTGTGTCTTGTAGCCCGTGAAACCAAGATTGTAAAGGTGTTCTTGCCACCCGTGGAAAGAAAGTGATTATAGAGGAATTCTGCACGATAGATTGCAGGACTGGATGTAGGATTGGTTAATCCGAACCAGTATAAAAATCCGGGTGTTAGTTACATTACTGCATTTTGCTTTATTACTTACTTATTCTTTTATTACTTCTTTATATTCATAAGTAAGTAGTTAATACACATTTCACCACTTCTAGTGCCTGAATAGCCTTAAGATCCAACATTGTGTCGTAGCCACCCCAGTTTTCTACAATAAAGCCGCCAAAGAGGCATGTGAATAGGAGGTGGTACTTAAGGAGGAGAGGGATGCAGCGAACTTGAAGGCTTTGGAAGTCGATGTCGGGATGGATATGGAAATTAAATTGGTGGAGGCCAGGATGGAGAATGAAT
This sequence comes from Allium cepa, assembly GCA_030765085.1. Taxonomy (NCBI): domain Eukaryota; kingdom Viridiplantae; phylum Streptophyta; class Magnoliopsida; order Asparagales; family Amaryllidaceae; genus Allium; species Allium cepa. Next base: position 636,354,195 of record CM060934.1, on the reverse strand, counting down.
TTGAAGATCTCCTGAATACGTACGATGCCAGTGTCTTAAGAAACCACAACTTAAATTGGCTCGGTGAAGACTATCCTTTTCAATTATACAAGGCCTAGAGTGGCTTGGTAGATGATGTAAAGGTGACTCATGACACTACGACTATTGATGAGTTCGAACTGGAATCTCAAATACCTGTCGGAGATGAACCGATGGTCCTCCAGGATAAAATCGTCGCTCTGGAAAAATTGAAGTTGGCCGCTGAGTATCCGAACGTTGGAGAAGGATCTGGAGTTAAGCATCCTAAAGTGGGTTTCGAAGCGCTCCCAGTCTCTCAATCTGAGCCTACTTCTTTTAACGATCCTCCAGTTGTCCCAGGATATGACCCCGATAAGCCGCACCTTTCTCCAATACATGAACGTGGCTCGAAAGGCACATCAGCTCAACACAGGAGTCAACCCGAGGAAGGTATTTTGGACACTTCTTTCCTTCATCCAAATGGAGGAGAACTGTCAGAAGACGTTACTAATATTTTCTCCTATCTTTATTCAGCTCTAGATTTGTGACGCCCCACCTCTATACCCACGCTAGCCAAGAACACTCCGGAGTAGTGCTGTCAACTAGCACGGAGAATAAGGCTGTTGAGGAGCGACCATCCATGTAATTGCTTATCACACGGTGGCTATAAATAATCTTCAGAAACAAACATAGAAATAATCATATCACAAATCAGTCACAGATATCCATATCACAAAGGCGGAAGAAGATATGAATATATAACTAACACATGAAAGTGTACATCAGAGTTGTGGTCAGTAAGATCCACGATAATACAAAAGAATAGCAACACGTGCTATACAAAAGAATACAACTATGAGTCTATATCTCAAGTGTATACAACAAAAACTGCTAATCTAAACAGTTAGCCAAAAGTCAGAGTGATGAATCCCTGGGAAGAAGTCAAGCAGAAGCACCTGTAACATCTCGGTCTGACCCGAGTATTATTTAAGAAAATAATAAACGGATCAGTCTAGCTATAAATATCAGATGACATGATATAACATAAAAGATATGGCATAAACATAAACATCCATAACGACATACCACTATAAGTATGTAAATAATGATCAACAGAAGATCAATCAACAAGAGATAATCATTATCACAAGAATCTTCTCAAAGATTCGAAGAGGGCATCATACCCTAAACTTGTACTCATGACAAGTCAAAGAGATAAATTCCATAAATCAACACAAGAGATCCAGAAATCATAAAAAGGGAAAGAGGCCTATCACATGACGGTCCGAAGACCAAGGGGAGCTACCCCGCATGTGTGAATGGAATCACACAGATTAAGGTCAAGACTAACCAAAAAGCAGAAAGGTATGTGTGAATGGAATCACACAAGTGGTGTCTAGTCTAACCTTGCAATGAAAGAGACATCGCGCAATTGCTAGTCTAATTCATAGAGCGATCATCAAGATCAACGAGAAGTGTCAATTACACTAAGCTAGTAAATATAGAAGTTTAGCTTCATGTCCCATAACCACTTGCTTAACTTAAATATTTACGAACAAACTGTAAATCTTCACTAATAAAATTGTCACAAGAGGTTCAATCGAACAAGTCCAAGAATTAACCGACGAAGTGAACGCAAGCGTTTCATACCACTTGTTTTACTAAGTCGTTTAATTAGATTTCTCATCCGAGTGAGGTAAAGGCTTGTATATACTAATAGATTGGAAAACGGTTTAAGGAAAGAGCTTTGTTATTAAAAATAGAGTTGAAATTGTTGGTTAAAAGAGTTTTGATATTTACTACTAGTATTGAAACCTTTATATTATAAAGTGACAAAACACATAAGCAAGTGTAGAAACAATCAGTCACAAAGATCGCATACGGAAATGCGAGTAAAATCCAAGGAAATCAGCTCAATGTTTTTCAGATAAGATCCCCTACGGAGGGGGGGTCCAGGGGGGTGGCAACCCCCCTAGGTGGGGGTGCGGGGGCAACGCCACCGCCTACGGGGTTCGACCTGCCCGGTCAGGTCGCGGGGGTCCAGGGGGCAGCGCCCCCGGCGGGGTGCGGGGCAGCGCCCCGACCAAAACGGTACGACCTAGTGAAGACAAAATGAGGTCTAACGACCTAAGGGGAATAGGGTCGAGCGACCTAAAGGTTTAACCGGTCAAGCAACCTAAGGAAGGTAAGGTCTAACGACCTAACGCTCCGACCTAACGGTCTAAAGGCCACGCGACCTAGATGATCTGCGAGCTAACGAGGCCGACCTAAGGTGCAAGCGACCTAAGTGACTACGGCCTAAAGTATGGTACGCGACCTAAAAGATGGCGCGACCTAAGACCTAGCGACCTAAGGGGATGCGCGACCTAAAAGATGGCGCGACCTAAAAGATGGCACGACCTAAGACCTAGCGACCTAAGGGGATGCGCGACCTAAAAGATGGCGCGACCTAAAATATGGCGCGACCTAAGGAAGGATCAGGTCGAACGACTTAAGGGTGATGCGACCTAAGGCCTAAGCTCAGGGTGAACGACTTAACAAGGTTCACGACCTAAAGGGGCGCGACTTAATTGGTTATATGACCCAACGACCTAAGCCACTAACTCGCGAGCGACCTAAGTCCTAGGTCGTGAGCGACCTAACTGCGAGTGAGCAAAAATGGCCAGAGCCAAAGCAGAGCGACCTAACGGCCATACGACCTACGACCTAAGGTCCTGAGCGACCTAACTCCGAAAACACGAAAATGGCCAGAACGACCTAGGGGTTAACTCGTATGCGACCTACGACCTAAGGTCCACACGACCTAACTCCGAGCGAGCTAAAAACGGCCAGAACGACCTAAATGCAGAAATTTCACCAAAACACCAAAAATCGGAGTCTTTCGCCAATCCAATCCAAACCAAAAGCAAATATGCATGCTAAAGTGATAGGGAATCATTCCCAACAGTCCAAGATAGATATAGACTAGATTTGTGAGATAAAAATCTCACCTTTGCACTAAAGTTTATAAAGATGAAGCTTGAAAGCAAGGAGAAGCAATCCAAAGCTTGAATCCAATATCTTCTACTTGAATTTGGAGTTGAATGTTGGATTTGCAATTGAATTTGTGCTTGGAGTTTTAATTTCCCATTCCCTCCACCATTAATGCCAAAGCTTGATTAGTTAGGAAATTTATGAAGAGTGAGGAGAAGAGGGTTGGAACTTGGGCTTAATAGGCTAAACTAACCCAAAGTCCAAAGCGGGAAAAGTTAGTGAAATTTCACTAACTCCAAACCTATCGATGTTTATACTTAAAAAGTTGTAAACGACATTTCGAACTCAATGGAAGTGGTCTCGAGTCCTAATTTGACCGTTTGCAAAAAGTAGCTTTTCGGACCAAAATCCGATTAACGAGTTAATATTTAAATAAAATATTTAAATACAAACTCGATAAATATGCGGGTTGTTACAAGATTCTACATCAATCGATCCTCATCCAACTCAAGAAATGCATCACGAGCAGGAAGCAATAAAGACGGAGGCTACGACTACAATGGTCACCTCATTGGTAGGGAAGATGCACAAAAGCAATCGTGTTCTTGATGTTCAATTAATGGAAGCACTCCTTAGCCATCAAAATGACCCATACATCGAAATTCCTTTCCACATAGATGAAGATGTGATCATTAGCGGCTCCTCTGGCCTAACCAATAGCATACCAATGGGAATTTGGGGGGACCTGGCTGAGCAAATAATGGGGGAGATCAATGCTAAGATGAGGCAAGCCGCGTAGGCTCGTAGCGCTGGTGGTAGCACGATAGGCCCCAGTCCGATCCCGATACTTGTTGTTTCTCCAGGTTGCACCAATATTAATACCAGCACGCCTCTTTCCTTTAACATGAAAGTGCCACCATCCCCTCGGTTTTGCACACGGAGGACATTCCGATCCCTGTGACTTCCGAGGAGGAGACTGCTTTAATACCCCCGGTCGAAGATAAGCCATTGAAGCAGGCCGAGGAGGCAAAGGTTCAAAGAGGGAGAGGGTATTGAACGGTAGCTCTAGCGAGTCTACATCAAAGAAAATAATGAAGGACAGAAAAGAAAAGGTGTAGACTTGCGCTTTTGCTTCTTCTTTGTTGTTGATAGCTTGGAATAGGATTTCCATTTACTTTCATAGGCCATGTGTAGACGTGGTTTGGCCACTGCTTATAGGAATTCATCAAACAGATATTTTTACTCATCTTTTTCAAAAAATAGTGGAAAATAATTATTTTCATTTTTCAGCATAACAATGTGTTCATTTGTTTAAGTATATCAGCACTCGCATTTCCATTTAATATACTTGTGAGGCTTTAGTTTCTGAGTCGAACTTGAGTTCGTTCGCTAAATCCTAAAGTCATGGCTTCGATTCATAATCAAACGTCGAGTCGAATCCCAACATTGCACTGTCTCGGTCAGTGGTTGGTACCTGTGTTATGCCCCGAACCCGGGGAGAATTGAAGTAGTCATTTGGTAGATGTTTTCTGCCTTTGCTAATTTTAATTTGACCAAGTTGGAAAAAATTAAAGTGAAATGAGTTTGAGTGGTCATGTCACACTTGCTCATCTACTAGTGCTTGCATCCGCACTTTGTGGATTGAACTTCTATGCCGGCAGTCGGTCAAGCCTGCTTATCAGTTAGAATCATATCCGCGCTTCGGGGACAAGAACTAATTTATGGGCGGTTACTCATATGCATTTGAGATTAGAAATTATATCCACACTCCGAGGACATAAATTAATTCACGGGCAGTTGGTCACATATGTTGAATGTTTGGAATCATATTCGCACTTCGAGGACATGAGTTAATCTACTGGTGGTTGGTCACGCCCATTTAATGCTTATACTCTAGTCTGCACTCTCGAGGCCAGAGTTGCTTGATGGGTGATCAGTCATACCCATCTAACGTTCAGGATCATATCCGCACTTCGGGGACATAAGTTGTTTCACTGGTGGTCGATCACACCCATTTAGTGTTTATACTCCGGTCCATGTTCTTAGTACCAGAGTTAGTTGATGGGTGGTCAGTTATACCCATTTGGTGTTTATACTCTAATCCACGCTCTCGGGACCAGATTCGGTCCACGGATGGTCGGTCACGTCTATTTAAGTATTAGGATCTCATTTGCACTCCAGGAACAAGGAGTTGATCAAGGTTGTGGATGGTCAGATCACATCCAACTTGATTTGGCAAGTAAATTCATAGATGGATGGATCCAACCTCTTCGAACTTAGAAGAATGAAGGCGAGGTTGTGGATGGACGGATCCATTCTCCTCGAGCCTGGATTTTGGAGTTTTGTACTTCAGCTCGCACTTTGGGAGTTGGAGTTCGTTAGAGGATTATCGTGTTTAAATCCTTCTTGCATTGCTTTCCCCTGAGTTTGGGGTTTAACTTAGCAAGTGATCAGTCGGATCATGATCACTCCCTATTTGAATGAGTCCCACCATAGGACGGGTCCTAGCTCTTCGTACATCATGATGGTCACATGATGCATTTCAAGAATTGCCACTCTAGATTGATGAGTCTACATATTGTTGTTGAAATAAGAAAGTACGGCAAAGTCAGTTGCCTTATTACAAGTTCAAATTTAAAAAATGCGTAAACAAATTTCAAAGGAAAAGTAGACTAAAATGAATAAAAGCCAGTTATGTGTAATAGCGATGGAGACTCTTGCTGTTCAACGCCCTTGGTAAAGTGAGATCGTCAGTGATTGATAATTTGAATGTGTCGTCTCCAAATCTCTGTTCAATGATAGATTGTCCTTCCTATGTTGGTTTCACGTTTGAAGGGACCAGAAAAATTCGCTTAAGTATGAGATCACTAACCCCGAAGGTTCAAGGTCGGACTGTAGTGTTGTATAATCGGGCGACTTGACTGGGGTGTATGGTTGCCCATAAATCAGCCTCTTTGCGCATCTCGTTTAGTAAATCTAGAGATTCTGGAAGTAGGGTGGCATTCGTCTTTGGATTGTAATAGATCATACAGTGAGAAGGTACTTCTAGTTCAACCAAAATAATAGCTCCGGAGCCATAGAAAAGTGCAAATGGAGTATGGCCTATCACGGACTTGTGGGTAGTTTGATATGCCCATAGGGCCATGGGAAGCTCATCGACCCACTTACCTCCAGGTTTTTCAGTCATTTCTTTAGAATGGACTTGATAACTTTGTTGACAGCTTTGACTTGCCTATACGCTTGAGGGTGAGATACCGCTGAGAACTTCTTATGGACGCGGTAGCGTTGACAGAAATCTTTGAACTCGACACTATCGTATTAGGTCCCATTATCAGTTACAATGGTGCGTGGGAAATCAAAGCGGCAGATAATGTTGTGCACAACAAAGTTGATTACTTTCTTCGTCGTGATATGGCAAGGGGTTCAGCTTCAACCCATTTAGTAAAGTAGTCAACTGCAACGATGGCGTACTTTGCATCACCCTTGGCTAAAAGTAGAGACCCTATTATATCGATGCCCAATGTGGCAAATGGCCATGGACTGACCATCTGAGTGATTTTTGGTAAGCGGGGCTCTTGGAATCTTGGCATGCTTCTAGCACCTATCGCACTTCTTAGCATAAACAGATGCGTCTCGATTCATGGTTGTCCAGTAATATCCATATCTGAGTATTTTCTTCACAAGGGCTTGCCCCCCCCCCCAGTTTAATCACCACATTCTCCTTCATGCACATCGTGTAACACTCGTTTGAACTCTTCGTGGGCGATACACTGGAGTAATGGAACAGAATATCCCCTCCTATATAGGACCACATTTTTGGATAATGAATTATGAAGCCTTCCGGAGAACCTATCTTTTCTCACTTCTACGCTTGGGTAAAGCTCCGTGCTCAATATAGTTTCTAAATGGATTCATCCAGGTTCTCGGGCACTCGTGCGCTAGTCTGTCTCCATTTGGTCAATGCTCGGAGCAGTAAGTGTCTCAATGGGGACGAGTCCCATTTGTTGTGCTTCGCTAGTGCTGGCTAGTTTCGCTAAAGAATCGGCTTTCTGATTTTGCTCTCGGGGTATATAGTGGATAGCATAATAGTCAAACTGATTCGACATTTCCTAAACTCGACTAAGGTAAGTGGCTAATCTCTAGTATCTGGCTTGATATTCTCCTCGAACCTGACATATGACCAATTGCAAATTACAATAAATCTATATAGCAATGGCTCCCAAGTCTTTAGCAAGTCTAAGTCCAGTAGGGCTTCATACTCGGCTTCATTCTTTGCTTCGTGGAATTCAAACTTCAAAGCATAGCATATGGAACGACCTTCTGGGGTTTCAAGTACCACCCCAGCGCTTGAGCGATGGTCATTTGATGCATCGTCTGTGTTTAGCTTCCATGTATGCTTAGGAGATTCACTAGTTTTGAGCAAGTCTTTCGGTATGGTGAAGTCCGCTAGAACTTGCCTTTGAATGGCTCGCCTCGGTGTATAAGCAATATCAAATTTACTCAACTCGATGTTCCACTTAAGGAGCCTACCAGACGTCTCAGGCCATGTTAGGGTCGGTTGTAACGATTGGTCAGTATAGATAGTGGTCGGATGAGCCTGGAAATATAGACGGAGTTTTCCTCAAGGCTATGATGAGACAATAAGCCAACTTTTCCACCTTTCGGTAGTTTCTTTCTGCTCATGTCAATCTCCTGCCAATATAATACACCGGTCGTTGGATCTGATCCCGTTTTCAAATTAATGCGGCATTGGTTGCGTTTGCTGAAACCGCCAGATAAATGTATAATATCTCATGATCGACTAGTTTTGACAAAATAGGTGGTGTCGCTAGATGCTAAACTAGTGCTTAGAATGCACCTTTGCACTTTTCTGTCCATTCGAAATTTTTTTTCCTTTTCTGTTCGGATTGAAGAAAGGAATACACTTGTTTGTGGATTTGGAAATGAATCGACTTAAGGCTGCCACCTTCCCATTGAGGCTTTGCACCTGCTTTATGGTTCTAGGAGTTTCAAGATTCCGGATCGCCTAGATTTTCTTAGGGTTGGCTTCCATTCCCCTGGCATTAATGATGTATCCAAGGAATTTTTACGACGCAACCACGAAATGACACTTCAAAAGATTGAGCTTCATTCTGTACTATCGAAGTATGTTAAACATTGTTTCCAAATAACTAACATAGTTGATGGACAGTCGCGACTTCACGAGCATGTCATCCGTGTTTACCTCCATGGTCTTTCCGATCTAGTTAGCGAACATTCAGTTCACGAGCTTCTAATAAGTTGCTCCAGCATTCTTGAGTCCGAACGGCATCACCTTGTAACATTAGAGTCACAAATCAGTGAAGAAGCTAGTATCCTAGTTAGATAGATTGCATCGGTATTTGATTGTAGCCAGAATACGCGTCCATAAAAGATAAGCGCTCATGTCCGGCTATTGAATTCACAAGTTGATCAATTCTAGAAAGAGAGAAACTGTCTCTAGGGCAGGCTTTATTCAAATCAACATAGTCCACACATGTTTTCCATTTTCCGTTCGCCTTTTTGACAGGCACTAGATTAGATACCCATTACACGTATAAGGCATCACGAATAAACCCATTCGACTTGAGTTTATTTACTTCTTCCTTCAGGGCCGTAGATCCCTCTAGATCCATACTATGCCTTTTTTGTTTGACCTGGACGTGCCGCGGGTCAATATTTAAAGCAAGGCTCACGATGTCCTACGAGATCCCACACATGTCTGAATGATTCCAGGCAAACACATCAAGGTTCGTCCGGAGAAAATCAACCAATTCCTGTCTCATCAAGTGGCTAAGTTGATATTTGACCTTTACCATTTTGGAATCGTCATCATCGTGGATTGGAACATCGATCGCCAACTCCGCCAGGGAAGCCTGACTATCTTAGACTTCCTCCTCATTATTATTATCTCTGGGATCAAGGTCCTTAAGGAACAGGTTGTGGAGCCTAGGCCTAGGCTCGGGTGTTAGTTGTCAATTTTCTAAAACACGGACACAGAGAGATTCCTCTATGCCCATCCCTTTCTCCTTCCACCGTGCATCTGATAGCTCATAAACATAATAGGAGTGTCCAGCCGCCTGATCACCACGTACTACTCCAATCCCATTATCGGTGAGGAACTTCAAAGTAAACACCATGGGGCAATCGCTGCCCTAAATTCCACAAGGGCCGGTCGGCCCAAGGAAGCATTGTATGGGGAATGTATGTCTAACACCACAAACCGTAACATCTGTACTATCCAGCGATCTCCAATACCCAATTCAACGGGTAACTCTACCATGCAGCTGGTATGGTTGCACTTCCATCAAAACCATGTATGCATAACTGACATGGTTTAGATCTTTCGCCTCCATTTTTATTTAGTCATAAGCGCGCTTGAAAAGTATATTGACAGAACTTCCTTTGTCAATTAAGATCCTTTTCATTCAAGGAGGACCTACCTGAGCTGAAATAACCAACGAATCAATAGTGAGGGCCTCGACTCTGTCAGTATCTCGGTTCCTCAAAACGATGTCGTTTGTCATTGTCCTCTATTTTTTGTCGGGGCCCCATCAGCAACATTACTACAGCATTCAAAGCCTAATTGAACCAGCATATGACTCCATTTCCTTCTAGCTTCGATCAGCCAGATGAGGACTACCACTCACATTGTTTATTACCAACCTCTCGCCACTGTGCATGGGTTCTTCGGGCCTAGCTTGGCCTTGACCTTGAATTGGATTAGATGGGCCCGCACCTCCATCCTACGAAGCTCGAACAAACTGCTCTAACTTCCTTTCTCTAATTAACTTCTCGAAGATGTCTTGTAAATGACGACACTCATTCGTATTACGGCCATAACAATCGTGGAATCTGCAAAATTTCCCGGTTTGAAATTTTTTCCTCAAATGATGGTTTCGGTGCTGTCTTCATATACTGTTCGGTATTACAAGTCTGAAGGTAAACATTTTCCAGCGATGTGTTTAGTGGAGTACATTGGTCGAACATGGGAGCTCTATGTCTTGGTCTGCGATTGGGTCTCACTTCTTTCCCTAACATCCGTTACCCTTCTGTTGACATTGCTTATTCTGAATATTCAATTGCACTGTAACGACCCAGAATTTTAGTCATTCGAAATTCACATATTTAATCGATTTTAAATATTCACAAGTAAATCTTATAAGTTGAATAAATTAAATTTTGGATGTCTTGATTTAATTGGATAATTAAATTGTTAATTTACTATTTGAAATTGCTAAAATAATTAGAAGTTGGATTTAATTTGAATTAAAATGATTTATAAAGTTGAATTAAATCCTATTTGAATTAGAATGATGTTAGAAAACTTATAAAATCGAATCAAGAGTTAATTTGTAGAAATTGAATATTTAATTAACGTGCAAAAATAGTCATTTTCATACTATCTTGGATTTCGACAAAACTAGTTTCGTTGGATCTGAAATTTTATGTTATTGTAGAATTTCAAATTCCGTGTCAATCAGATTTACGGTTTAGTCATGGCAAGCTGAAAGGCGTAGAAATTTGTTTAAGTTAATTTTAAATTTAAATAGTCGATTTGAAAATCTATCTTCCAAATACGATCAAATTGGCTCTAGATATATTCCATTGTGTTCGAAATAGGGGTAAAACATTATAATCGCCAGGCGGCACGCTTCGTTTCGAGTTTGAAAATTTTGGCGATAAAAAGTGTCATGGAATTTTCTATATAAGGACGTCATAATTTCTATTTTGCACTCAAAATCCTAACTGGGGCTAGCCGCCATTTCATATATATTCCATGGTCGAAAATGATCAATCCTTTTCCCCTAATCTCCCTCAATCCCTCGATTATTTTGAAAATCATCCAAGTAGAAAGTTATAGAGAATTGCGAGAACTTCCCATCTATACGGATATGATTATCCAATTTGCAGCGAGGAGTGAGAAAAGTGGTTGCATTTGTATTGATTTCGTACATGCTTTTCCAAGCGATGGCGTGACCGACTTGCAAGTGGTCAAGAGTGGGGGTAATGCTCGGTTTTGGCTTCTTGATGGAGGTGGCTGATCGACAAATAGACGAACGTAGGTCAAGCAAAAATTCAATGAAATACGACAGCGAAGTGGGTTATTTATGTACAAGCTTTGAGCGGAGAGAAGAATCACCAGCCATATCTTGTTTTATGGTAACGAATGGCCATATTAAAATCTAGGTTTCAAAATAATAAAAAAAAAGTGTTAATTTATATATATTAACTATTGTACAATGTTTAAAATGCATAACTTCTTCATACGAGCTCCATTTTTGACAAACGAATTGACAAGCACCACATTTTAGAGCTGGTTTGGAGTTGATTAGATCTAGTGTAAATTTTGAGTATTTAATTTTATTTGGAAAAGAACACCACAACTGCAATTGGAACCAATGTGAGTACAACTCACTCTTTCCGTTTCACTGATATTTTTATGTAAGTGAGAATAAATTTTAGTTATGATGATTGACGATTGTTTGGATGATATATGATATATTATATATATTAATTAGTATTTGGATATATTCCTGCATGTTGGAGCATAAGAGACCCTATTCGTTCCCGTATATGAGCGGATGACCTTTTGTACGTGCATCTCCCTTGAAGCAAACATTGTACATATATGTCTAATATGTATATTTGTTGCAAGTGACAGGCTGGAGGGATCCAACTGGATTCCTCACTAATATTGGTTTTATTTACAAATATTATGATATATGCTATTATCATGTGATATATGACGTTTTGGATGTCGTGATTAATGTATTTAGTGTTGTTGCAGCATTGGGCCATATTTTGGAAATTTAAAAATGTTAAAGTGATTATTTCCAAATTTAAAAGGATTTTAAAGTTATTTTTGAAAATAGACCTTTTATTAAATTTTGAATTATTAAAGGAAATGAATTTATTTGAATAAATAAAAGTTATAATTTTTATGTCATAAAAATTATGATTTTTGTGAAATATGATTTAAATATGATTTTTTGGAATATGGAAATAACTATTTTGTAAATAGTTTAAATTGAGATTATGTACCTATTATAAATGGTTTATATACAAGATTTATAAAATCGATATTTATAAATAAAAATAATGGAGTTATAAAGGAGTTTTGAAATGTTAAAATGAAGTTATAAATATGAATCTTATAAGTAAATAAGATTTATGATTTTGTGATAAAGGAACGAATTGGCAAATAAATGATTTATAAGCAATTAACTTATAAATTGGATTTCTGAATGTGAATGAGATACAAATAGAATTTGCTAATTAAGGGACTTTATAAGTTGAAGTTCCTGTAAAATAATGAATGGAATTTGATTTTATAAATGGAAGTTTATAATGTTTATAAATGGAATTTATAAAAATTGTTTTATAAATGTGAAATCTATTGAATATGATAAGTTAAATATAGAAGTATATTAAAGGCATTATATCCACGATTTTGGACAGTGGATAATCCTTTAATTAAATGTGTAGAAGTATCGAATTGGGTAAATGAACTATATTCATGATTTTGGACAGTGAATTATATTTTGAATTAAATAAATGTTTTGGAAAGTGATCTTTTAAATATAGTTAAATGATTTGAAGATGTTTTAAAATTTGTTAAGTATCAAATACATAGATTTCAGCATTCATTGTTGAAATAGATGTTTTCGAGAAATATGGAAATGATGGACTATAACACTGTTGTTGTAGTAAATGATTTTCGAACGGAATTGTTTTGTACGGTATATGAGATTTATATATCTATCTAATTTTTGAATCCTTATACTAGTGATTTTGGGTTGTTGTAACGATGTTTTATGCAACATTCGTTTTGACCCAATAAATTTTGTAACGAAAATATTTTCCTTAAAGAATAAAATATATTATTAATCCTGATTTAAGTATATGTAATATTTTCTAAAATGTTGAAAATAAAGAGATTTTTGAATTACTTATTGTTAAATAAATATATGGAAATGTTTTCCAATATTGAAAAACTGAAATGGTTTGAGATTATATCTTTTTAAAAGATTATTTTCAAGTGAATATTTGGCAAATGATTTAATTAATAAAATTTTAATTAAAGGGCCTAGTGATTGCTTATGGTGCTAAATATTTGTTTGTTTGCTTTGATATTTAAATAACGGACTATCAAATTTGGCCATTTTAGTTCCTCGACTTGATGTGGGAACTATTTAGTCGTACACTTAGTACGTAGCCAGCTGTGCGGTTTTGATTATCATTTGTGATGAGTATGTTGACTCATGTAGTGCAGAGTATTACTCCAATCTATCGAGCTTCCTTTTTAGCCGAAGGATAGAAAGTTAAAAGTTGGAGACATGATAAGTCTATGAATAGTGTCCGTGTGAAGTTGAGAAACGCTTTTCGTTGTTGGTGCAAAGAGACCGGGATCGGTTTATCCGAAAAGGACTGCGGACCAACATTCGTGCGATGATTGTGCAGGTTGGTTATGATGATATTGATACTCAGGTTCATAGTGGAGGGCTACTTGTTGATCGTTTGGGGTTAAAATCCCAATATACATCAAGTAGCAGTAGTCTCTTCGCTATGAAATATCCAATGCAAGGACTATTCGCTACTAATCCTAGGGATTTCCCGACAGGATGTGGTAGAAAAGTACCTTCGGTTAGTGCTGTTTCTAGACAACTTGTATAGATGTTTGTCTGACATTGCATTTGTAAATATTAAGTACATTGCTTTTTACAAACGTACATCAGTGGTGGCGGAGAAGGCAACTTCTCTTAGCTTAACACCCTCCTTGAGAGATATGAGCTCAAGGGTGGTATTTTTGTGGAAGGCAATTAGTAGTCAATAGAAATGGTCATGTGGCATTCAAAGTGATGTGAGTGATTGTGAAAGGTAATCGTTACCTTAGGTCTCATCAATCGGAAATGACCGAAACAGGGTTAGATGTAGCAGTGCTAAGGGGGTCGCTCCCAAGTAGGATATAATCATCCTCTTCTAGATATATCTTTACATGTTATGACGTCATGTATCTAATGAATGTGGTTTGTATGCTATGAGGGCCCTCGAAAAAGGTTAACGATCGGAGGATGACATATTCGGTATTAGTTATAGAGGTAGGCCAATCTTGTGTTGGTAGAGGGTAGATGCTCTGTGCCTCGGGACATCCATCTAAAGGAGTACCCATCGGAAGGTATTCCCTTCATCTGGTCATTTGTATGCAAATCCAAACCCCACTACGTGCCTGCCATTTTGATTATAGTACCCATTTTGGGCTATATGATGGAATTTAATCAATATAACAATTTCGACTGTGATTAATATTATTTTTATACTAGACACTAGTATAATACAAAAGGATTTGATATGAAATGTTTTATTTATCATAAGGAAAAAATATGTCTGTGTTTATGTGTGGACGTGTCTTACAAGATACTTCTATTTTGATAAAGGAAAATTTTGGTAATTTAATAAATTTAGTTGAGTGTGTTTCTCATGTTGGTTTACCACACTTATCCAGGCGTACTTCCCTTTCAATGCTCGGGTCAGGCCGAGTATATATTACAGATTCAAATTTGGTGCTTTTTGAGTTTCAGTGGGAGAGCAGGAGATCTTCATTTTTGTATACTCGTATCTGTTTTTATTACCCGCTGTGCTTAGTTGTTATATATTATCGGCAATTGTGAGGACAACTTATTATAACTCTCAAGGATGATAACTATTGTTTGATTGTAGTACTATGAATGATGTATGTATATACAGTTTCTATTTTGTAAAGATCATTAATATGATATTATATGTTTTCTGATGCGATGTGAGATTCTGTATCATACTGTTTGGTTCTATCTTTTCTCTTTCTTCTCTTCTCTTCTTCTCTCTTCTTTTCTTTCTCTTGACTTTCAGTCGGTCTGTGCTTTTTTGGTCGAACATGTGTGGTTTATTGTCGATTCAAAGGGTATGGATTTGCGGATCGTCACACGTGATATCATATCTTAGATTTTGTATATTCCTAAGCTTTGATGTGTACTCGGTATAGATAGGAATAGTAGCACCCTAGATTGAGTTTGAGCGCATTATATATATGAGCGCATTTTGTTAGTGATTATAAAAATGTTTTATATTGTGTTCGCTTATCCGTTGAGCTTTTTTGAATTCTGGTCCGTATGTAGGACGCCATATTATCGATAAAGATTTCTAAATAGTTGAATGAGGCAAGTCAACATAGTATTATTTTTAAATTAGGTAAATGAAATAATTATACCTCGATTACATTTTATGTATGAAGGGAATAATTTTTCATAATTATTATAATGTTTATAAATTGATTGTTCGGTTGTTTGAAAATGTAAATACATATACAAGTTAATAAAATTTGGTTGAACAATCTAAATGGAAACAATAATTGTAAAAAAAGAATAAATTATATAAGAAAATGAATTATAAAGTATGGAATTATAATTAAAATGATTTACAATTGTTAAATAATCTTATATAAAAGAAATGAAACTATGTGAGTTGTAAATGAAAATGAATTTAAACTAAGAATTTGAAAATTTTGAATCCTGTTTATTTTGAAAGGTATTTTTCGAATTTAAAGAGGTTATATTGTTATAAATCTAAATAAGATAAATAAATTTGGAATGAATCTTATATAAGTAAAGTAAAATAGTGAAATTAAATAAGTAAAAGATTTATAAATGTGATTTACAAATATAAAATTATTTATTTCTTGAAAAAAATAAAGCTCTGAATTCACTACTATTGCTGGGAAATAATAAAGGCAATGACTACAACATCCTCGGTATCATTTTCGGGTTCCTTTGTGATTGATTTGCTACCAATAGTAAATTGAAATTGAAATTTTGTTTCGATAAACAAATTTGAATTTAAAATTCAAGTTGAAATTGGTAATTATAAGTAAAACGAGTTTGGATTCATAATATGAAATAAAGATTTTTAACTTAAGAAAAGTTGAAATAAGTCCGAGTTAGTATAATAAAACATATGATTTGAAATTTAACTAAAGGAAGGTTAAATAATTTAAAATGGATTAGACAAATTATTGAAATGGAAATTAAACTTAAAGGTAAGTGGTTATATAATATGAATTAGGAGTTTGAATTAATAAGTTGTATAACTTATAAAATAGGAAAAGGTAAGTAAAACCAGTTGTTAAAATGGTTAAAAAAATTGTTAAGCAAAACGAAATCTAAATTTGAATAGTGATATGAATTTAATTAAAATAACGTTGAGTCATGTTGTTTTTGATAAATAAAATGAATATGCAAAGTAAAGTTGAATAATAAGAAGTTAATGAAATGAAGTAAGTAAATGAATATGAATTTGAGTTATATAATGAAATTCAACTTTAGTTGTAAAATGAATTAGCAATCGAATTAATGAATGAATTGAACTAATGGAATAGATTAGTAAATAAAATATGGAATAGTGGATGCAGGTGTTAATTCATTAAAACCAAATGAAATTGGAAATTGAAAATTGAATATAAGCAAATTAAATAAATTTGATTAATGTGGTTATACATTAGTTGTTAGATGGATGTTAGTTTATTGAATAGAAATTCATATGAAATTGAAAGCTAAATAACTGAATTCAAATTAAAAGTGAAGTGAATTTAAATAGAATTGAATTTGATTTGAATTTGAAAGTGAACTAATTTGAATGTAAATTAGTGAATTTAAACTAATTGAATGTGAATAAATGAATGTTAGTGAAGTCCAATGTTAATAAATCAAATATGATTTATATTGAAAACCAATTCAATGAATATTAACGAGAAGTGAATGAATATTGATTTGCTTATGAATTGATTGGATAGATATTGAGTTGTTGGATGTTAATTGTATGATAGTTGTTTGACTGTTGGATTTGTTGCTTTTGTTGCTTTTGCTTTATTGGCATACGTAGTTGTATTGGTATATGTTGTATATTGATATTACTTTCTATCTACATGTTTCTCATTTGTTTTTTGTGTACTTAATTGGTGCGAATGGCGTATTCTTCGCATTTGGAGCTCGCTTTCGCGCTATATTAGCTGTATATGCTAGCTAATAATATATAAGGTACATATCTCGGATATATCGTACTTTTACACTTTTTTCCCTACGAGATTCCTCATCCTTGAAGATGAGATGTATATATGTGATATATATACTTATGATCCTACTACGATCAAACCGCGCAAAGGAGGCTATGGCGAATTTTTTTGAAAATTCAAGGCGTTACAAAATTTTGAAAAAAAATTAATAACTATAATTTTGATTTTGAGTTATAGTTTGAAAAAATATTAGTTGGTTTTGAAAAGACAACTATGAATGGATTTGAAAACTTAGAAAAGTTTTTATAAGAAGATTAATTAATGGAGTTTGGAAAATGTTAAAAGGTTAAATAATGTTGATATCAAGTTTGAATGAATTGTTTTGAAGAATTAATGAATTTTATGACTTTTTCTTACTTGGTAATTTCAAGAACGAAATTCTTTTAAGTAGGAGAGAATTTAACGATCCATAATTTTAGTCATTTGAAATTCGTATATATAATTGATTTTAAATATTCACAAGTAAATTTTATAAGTTGAATAACTTATATTTCGAATGTCATGATTTAATTAGATTTTAAAATTGTTAATTTAATATTTGAAATTGCTGAAATAATTAGAAATTGAATTTAGTGTGAATTAAAATGATTTATAAAGTTGAATTAAATCGTATTTGAATTAGAATGATGTTAGAGAACTTTTAACATTGAATTAAGAGATAATTTTAGAAATAGAGTATTTTAATATTTAATTAACGTGTAAAAATAATCATTTTTCATACCGTCTTGCATTTCGACGAAACCAATTTCGTTGGATCCGAAATGTTATATTATTGGAGAATTTCAAATTTCGTGTCAATCGGATTTACGGTTTAGTCGTGGCAAGTTGAAACGCGTAGAAATTTGTTGAAGTGAATTTTAAATTTAAATAGTCGATTTGAAATCCTATCTTCCAAATACAATCGAATTGGCTTTCGATATATATTCATGTTCGGAATAGGGGTTAAATATTATAAATGCCAGGCAACATGCTTCATTTCGAGTTCGAAAAATTTGGCGATGAATAGTGTCGTGGGATTTTCTATAAAAGGATGTCATAATTTTTGTTTTGCACTCAAAAACCTAGCTAGGGCTAGCCGTCGTTCCATATATTTTCCATGGCCAAAAATGATCGATCCTTTTCCCCTATTCTCTCTCAATCCATCGATTATTTTGAAATCTTCCAACTAGAAACTTGTAGAGGATCGCGAAAGCCTCCCATCCATGTGGGTATAATTATCCAATTTGCAACGAGGAGTGAGAAAAGTGGCCGCGTTTGTCTCGATTTCGTGCACGCTTTTCCAAGCGATGGCGTGACCGAGTTGCATGTGGTCAAGGGTGGGGGAGAGCTCCTTTTTGGCTTCGTGATGGAGGTGGCTAATTGACAAATAGACGAACATAGGTTGAGCGAAAATTTAATGAAATATGGCGGCTAAGTGGGTTATTTGCGTACGAGCTTCGAACGGAGAAGAAGAAGAAGAATAATCTGCCAGATCTGGTCTTGTGGTAATTAATGGCCAGATTAAAATCTAGGTTTAAAAATAATAATAAAAATGAGTAAATTCATATATATCAATTCGTACAATGTTTAAAATGCATAATATCTTCATACGAGGTCTGTTTTTAACGAAACGAATTGTGTCGGGTTCGTACCGACGAGCACTACATTTTAGAGCTGGTTTGGAGTTGATTGGAACTAGTGTAATTTTTTGGAAAAACAAAATGGCTTTTAATTTTATTCAGAATAAAACACTACAACTGCTATTGGAACCAATGTGAGTACAACTCACTCTTTCTGTCTCATTGTTATTTTTATGTAAGTGAGAATAAATTTTATTTATGATAATTGACGATTGTTTGGATGATATATGATATATTAAATATATTGATTGGTAGTTGGATATATTCGTGCTTATTGGAGCAGATGAGACCCTTTTCGTTCCCGTATATGAGTGGATGACATTTTGTACGTGTGTCTGCCTCGAAGCGGACATCATACATATATTTCTAATATGTATATTTGTTGCAGGTGACGGGTTGGAGGGATCCAACCGGATTCCTCACCAGTATTGGTTTTATTTACAGATTGTGATATAAGATGTTTTGGACGCCGTGATTGATGTATTTAGTGCATTTGGGCTATATTTTGGAAATTTAAAAATGTTAAAGTGATGATTTCCAAATTTAAAAGAATTTTGAAGTGATTTTTAATATCGATGTTTTATTAAATTTTGAATTATTAAAGGAAATGAATTTATTTTGAATAAATAAAAATTATAATTTTGTATTATAAAAATTATGATTTTTGTGAAATATGATTGAAATATGATTTTTTATAATATGGAGATAACTATTTTGTAAATAGTTTAAACAGAGATTTTGTATTTATTATAAATGTTTTATATACAAGATTTATAAAATCAGTATTTTATAAATAAAAATAATGAAATTATAAAGAAGTTTTGAAAGTGTTAAAATGAAGTTATAAAAATGAATCTTATAAGTAAATAAGATTTATGACTTTTTGAAGTTATAAAGGAATGAATTGGCAAATAAATGATTTATAAGCAACTAAGCTATAAATTGGATTTTTGAATGCAAATGCGATATAAATAGAATCTGTTAAATAAGGGATTTTATAAGTTGAAGTTCTAAAAAAATAATGAATGGAATTTGATTTTATAAATGGAAATTTTTATAATATATAAATGGAATTTATAAACATTGTTATATAAATGTGAAATCATTTGAATTTGATAAGTTAAATATTGAAGTTTATTAAGGGTATTATGTCCACAATTTTGGACAGTGGATAATCCTTTAATTAAATGTGTTGGAGTATCGAATTGGGTAAATGAACTATATTCACGATTTTGGACAGTGAATAATATTTTGGATTAAATAAATGTTTAGAAAAGTGATCTTTCAAATAGAGTTAAGTGATTTGAAGATGTTTTAAAATTTGTTATGTATCAAATACATAGATTTCAACATTCATTGTTGAAATAGACATTTTCGAGAAATAAGAAAATGAAGGACTATAACAATGTTGTTGTAGTAAATGATTTTCAAATGGAATTGTTTTGTATAGTATATGAGACTTATATATCTATCTAATTTTTGAATCCCTATACTAGTGGTTTTGGATTATCGTAATGATGTTTTACGGAACATTCATTTTGACCCAACAAAAGTGTTAAAGAGAATATTTTTCTTAAAGAATAAAATATATACTTAATCTTGATTTAAGTATATGTAATATTTTGTAAATTGTTGAAAATAAAGAGATTTGTGAATTACTTATTGTTAAATAAATATATGGAAATGTTTTCCAATATTGAAATGGTTTGAGATTATATCTTTTTAAAAAATAATTTAAAGTGAATATTTGGCAAATGATTTAATTAATAAAAGATTAATTAGAGAGCCCAGTGATTGCTTATGGTGCTAAATATTTGTTTGATTGCTTTGATAGTTAACTAGTCAACAATCAAATTTGGCCATTTTAGTTCCTCGACTTGATGTAGGAACTATTTAGTCGTACACTTAGCACGTAGCTGTGACGACCCGGAATTTTCTAGCAATATCAATTTAATAATCTGCATTAAATATTAAATTGATTTGATATATTTTTATTAATTAAATCTGAATTGATACTTTTCTTTAATAAATATTTACTTGGTAAATGATATCTGTTAAAATTAATTGTTTGTTTTCTATTTATATATGTATAAATTTGTATACATTGTAAATAGATGAGATTTTGTTTTAAAGTTCAGCTAATAAATTTTGTTTTAAATTCTAATATATATTTTAGTGAATTAGAAATTACGATTTATTTGATATAAACTTTTCAAAGCTAATAAATAAATCGATATGTGATTTTAAATACATAAGTAAATGTTTAAATAGATTAAAACTTATTTTAACTTGAGTTTAAATTTTAATTTATTAACAAAGGATTTGTTTACTTTTCTCTTTAGTATAGTCTGATTTAAAATATGAATTTAAAATATATATGAGTTTTAAATATATTTTTGTCAAACAATACATTAACATACATTAATAAAATATGTAGTTTATAATAAAAAGATAATCTATTCTATCTATCATTTCAAATTGATAAATGTGTTTTTATAAAATAAATCAAATTAAATTATACATATAAAAATACAAGCCTACAAGATAAATTGGGAAAAGAAATATAAGTAGTACATTAGTTATATTACAATAACATAATAACTATAAAATTCTATTAGTTTTCAAACAGCAAACAAAAATGCTAACATTCACATACTTTTCAAAATATAATAAGACAACAATAAAACTAGAAACAAAGGAATTTTCAAACTTGTAAACTATCACATATGAACTGCAGTATATACATACATACATATATATATATATATATATATATATATATATATATATATATATATATATATGTTTAAAGCATCTAGATAAATATATGTTATACAAACAAAATAAAGACAGTAACAATAAAGTGTGCAGGCCAAATTGAATGAAACAAATGACAGTAACAAAGACAAACAACTGTATATATGTGTGAAGCTTGCTAGAGAAGATAGTATTAAATATCTCTAAGCAAACAAACAAAAAATCATTAATGTAAAAATCTTTTTAGTACATTAAGTATTACATATCAGCCTCCAATTTAATAAAATATCTCTGGTTTGAAATCTGTACAAACAAGATTGTAGGCTATATTGTCACTATTTCATGAAACATAATAATAAAACTGTCTGCATATACCCTGTACAAATCCTTTGCTTAAATCCATGTCTTCTTTCTTTTATTTATACCTCAAACTTACCCTTCTAATTCGAACATACAAACTAAAATATGAAATAAAACTATTCCATACTTAAACAAAATTCAAGAAGCAAAGCAAAATGAAGTTACAGTTGTATTCAAGCCAGTTGCTTAATCAAGGGCAACTGTTCTTCTCTGAAAATTGGTGAGTAACTTCTTTTTTAAAAGCTTAAGTAAATTTTAATTTGTTGCTTGTGAAAATTTCTGAGATGAAGTTTTAAGTATGTGTATATATATTTGAGAATGCATGTGTATATGGATGGATAGATGATTGCTGTAGTTAAACTTATTCTGCCTGTTTAGTTTTCAGGCTTAGCTTCTAAACAAAAGTATCTAATTCCTTTTGATCTGTTGGCTGTTAGTTGATAGAATTTAAACAAGACTCGTTTGTTTAACTTTAAGATTTAAGTTTAAAATTTATTTAACTTAAAATATAAGAGAAATTTATCTGGAAACCAAAATATAACTGGTAGTGTTTATATATGTCTGCTTTCTGTTACTCTGTAAACAAAACTTCACATTCAAAAATCATTTGCTTCTTCTCTGATTGATGAATGGACTTAAGATTTGAATAAAAGATGTTTGTAACATTAAGATCTAAGTTTAAAATTTAGTTAAGATATAAACATCTTAAAACTTTGTCTCTGGAAACCAATCTCTAAGCAAACTCAACATTGACAAAATTTCAACCTCCACCGATCATTGGTTCAGGTTCATGGATCGAATAGTTGAACCAAACTATGATTTTTAAAATTAATATGGGGATTTTTAGTGGAGGGGGTGAGGTGCAGTTCGAGTTCTTCTATTTTAGGCATTTTAGGTTGCCGTGGACGATCAAGTGGACCTGGGGAGTCGAGCTTAGGTCTGCGGGTAGAGGAGGCTGCCGTGGTGCTAGGAAAAATAGGGGATGGCGGCGCAAATGGTGGTGGAAGCGTCGGTGGGGGATTCCAAGTTCCTAAACCTAATTTTACTGTGTTTGGAAGTTTTGATCGCCGCGAGTTGTTCAGAGGTTCGAGTGTCGCGTGGTTTTGCAGGGAGGTAGAAGGGAGATGGTCGGTGGGGTAGCCGGAGTTTGGTGGCCTCTGGTGGTCGGAGCTCTGCGTGCGTGGCGTTGACAGGCATGGAGGGGTGAATGGGTTTGTTTTTCCAGGTTTTGTATTTCTCTTGTTGTTTTTGCGCGCCTGGGAATAAAACTCGAAGCAGCTTGTATATTTTCTCGGGGGAACTTCGTATATTTCTCGAAGAAACGCAGGGGTGCTCGTGTTGTAGTTGTACAGGTTTTAAACTGTAACAGTTTTAATAGTATTTAAAAGTGCTAAATGTTTAGGTGTATTCAAAAAGGAGTTGAATTCAAAAATAAATTATAAATGGTTAAGAAAGTATTTAGACAAGTTAACTCCAAAGAAATCAGAACTTAGTTATGAAAAGCTAGATTTGGAACTAAAATAAAGCTTTATAATTTAAATTTATTCAAATAAGTTTTAAGTGTAATTAAATATGTAAGTTTAAAAAGGGGTTTTGAAAATAAATTAGTGTAAAAAATTTATTAAGATAAAATTGAAATTTATTGAAATAAATGTTTAAACATATTGGAAGTGAGAATTTAATCAATTATAAGAACAATTTACTTTAATTCATGAAGTTTTAGAATTTTATATGCATTAATCTTTAAGTTAATTAGATAAGAATAACTAATGATTAATATTAATTAATTTAGTAATTATAAGTTTAAAAGTAGTCATTAAAGTTAATTAATGAATTAATTAACTAATATGAGATTAAGAACCATAAATTAGATATTTACTTAGATTAATAAATTTTAAATAGTTAATCAAACTTATAATTGATAATGATTAACTAAGTTAATTATTTTAGAAGAAAATAATTAAATTATTTATAATTAATTAATGAATTAATTTGATTAATTAATTCAATAATAATCATTGTGATAGTTTAAATGTAAACTATTTATTTGAAAAGCAATTAGAAATTCATTACTTATTAATTGTGTAAATTGATTTGAGTTAATTAATTTAGTTTAATTAACTGATATTTTGGAATTAAATTACTTAGAGAAGTAATTGATGAATAATTACTGGAAGTAAATTACTGGAAGATATTGTTAATGGAAGTAATTGGAATATAATTACTTGAAATTAATCAGGGGATTAATTAAGAGTGTTATTGAGAAGTAATTGATTATGAATGATTAATTACTGTGTATATATATCAATCAAGAGGATTAATATTTGTGATTTGAAGATTTGTATTCTTAATATAATTAACAAATGAAAGTGTAATTAAGAAATTGATTTATTTGAAAATAATAAATCAACAAGATAATTAAATGGTAATAAATCGATATAAATGTAATTAATTAATGGGTTTATTCAAGATTAATTTCTGTAAATAAATTAAGGAAATTGCTGGAATGTAGCAAAGGATTTTTAAATCAAAGATGATTAATTTGAATATATAAGTAATGGATAATAAGATTTAAATTGAGTTAATTAATATTAATTAATTTAAGAAATCATTTGATGATTTGGTATGTGTAATTACTTAGTGTAATTAATGGAGTATAATTACTTAGGAAAGTAATTAGATGATAATTACTTGATGAAATTCATACAAGATAATTTGTAAGTAGAGTAATTTGAGTAATTTCTTTTGTAATTAATCAAGGGATTAATTTATGGGAATAATTAATCATGGAATGATTAATAAGTAATTAAGGGTAATTAATTACTGGTTTGTTATTAATCAAGGGGTGATTAATAATTGTATTTAATTTAAGATTAATCACTTAATTAATTTAAATAAGTAATTTAATATAAATTGGAGATCATTAATTAATATAATAAATGATGTAATTAAGAATTGTAAATTAAGGAATAATTAAATAAAGGAAGTAATCAAATGTTAATCTACTATGAATGATTTAGAATAATTCATTTTAGAAATTAATTAAAGACTAAATTACTTCTTGTAATTAGAAAATGGTTGATTAATTTATAATTAATGAATGATTGTGAGAACAGGATTTATGGAATGAGTAATTAATTTAATTTAATTTAAATTAATTAAAGATGGAAGTAATTAATTTAATTCATTTTAAATTAATTATAGCTTGTGATTCATAAATCATTGCTTATGGATGATATGGATATTTCATTGATTGATTGTGATCTCAGAAATGAGATGGATAATATCTATGTGATATGGATGTATGTTTTAAGTATGATAATATTTAATTATCCGTTTGGATGATGATATTAGTTATCTGTTTATGATGATGATGTGATTATCTATTATGAGATGTGAATTATCTATCTGTGCATATTGATGATATTGATTTCACTGTTAAGACTAAATAGACAACTTGGCCTTAAAAGACACGTTTTGGATTTCGATGAGACCGGGATCGGTTTTCCTTATTTGGATATCCGAAAACCACATCGTTTCCAAATTAATGATAGGTCGTGAATCTGAAGTGAAAATGGAGATTCAGAATGCTAGGGTTATCGTCGTTAACTCTGAGGGTGATTCCAAAATGAGTGTAACGAGATGATGCCTTCGGTTTCATTCGAACCCGGAACGAACTTGTATGGATTGAATGCTTTCAACACATCGTCAGGCGGACAATAAGCATTCTAAGAAATATGTTCTATAAAGGTAATCGTAACCTCAAGCCTCATCAATCGGGAATGGCTAAAACAGGGGAGGGGCAGCAAGGTTAGGTGGGTCATGCCCAAGCAGGACAAGGATATTCCCCTGTCTAGATGTCCCTTTTTATTCGGCTGTGTGGGCAGTTGGTCTGCAGCCAACTGTGGGGTTTATCTTGTTCGGGACTGTTCAGTAAGGAATGGTTCCGGCCTTGTGTTGCAGGGGATGAAGGGAGTAATCCTCGGTACGTTGATCTAGGCCACGTACTGTGATGGGCGGTACCCCAGTAGCCCTGCCATTGTATGGAATCCAAAATCCAATAAGTGCCTACGGTTTTGATTGTATTACCCACTTTTGTGGCTAGTAGCTGGAATTTAATGAATGTAACAATTTCAGCTATTTTCTATTTACTTGAAAACCCTAGACCTATTATAATATCACTGGATTTCCTATCAAATGTTTTGGTTAGCGTAAGGTAAAAACTTTTCCATGTTTATGTGTGGGAAGTCTTACGTGATACCTTTTCTTTTCAAAAGATTTTCAAAATTAAGCAACTTTAACTTGTTACTCATACCAGACCCATGTCTGGCCCGAAGTTTATTTTTGTTTTTCATAAACTCTCGGGTACCCAAACTTTTACGGGTAGCCAAGGGATTCAGGTTTAGCTTTGACGAATTCTGGAGGAGCAATAGGAGCAGGAGGCTTCAGCGTTATAGATATAGATTATAGTTCCGCTGTGTGGTATCTCTGTGATGTATTGTGTATTGAGCTGTATAACTAGACAGGTGTCTATAACTGTCTAGTATGTGATGTACTATATGTATCACTCTGATTGATGTTATATATATACTATGTAAATATTTATGTGATTATTATATTTCATTCGTTCCGCTGTGAGATTCTGATGTTGTTGTTCTTTCTTCTCTATCTTTTCTATTTTCTCATCCTTTTCTTTCTTAATAACGACACTTCTTCCTGGGCGTAGGAAGTGGGGTCGTTACAGTAGCCATCTATATAGGCTTGATTATCATTTGTGTTGAGGATGTTGATTCGTGTATTGCGGAGTATTACTCCAATCTATCGAGCTCCCTTCTTGGCCGAAGGATAGCTAGTTGAAAGTTGGAGACGTGATAAGTCTATGAGACTTAGTTTCTGTATGTAGTTGAGAAATGCTTTTGCATTATTGGTGCGAAGAGACCAGGATCAGTTTATCTGAAAACCACTTCGGACCAACATTTATGTGATGATTATGCAGGTTGGTTATGATGATACTAATTCTCAGGATTTTCATAGTGGATAGCTGCTTGTTGATCGTTTGGGGTTAAATCCCAATATACATCTAGTAGCAGTATTCTCTTTGTTATTAAATATCCAATTCAAGGACTATTCGCTACTAATCCTAGGGATTTTCCGACAGGATGTGGTAGGAAATTGCATTCGATTTGTCCTATTCCTGGACAACTTGTATGGATAATTGTCTGACATTGCATTTCTAAAGATTACGTATATTGGTTTTTACAAACCAGTGGTGGCGGAGAAGGCGACTTCTCTTTGCTTAACACCCTCCTTGAGACGTACGAGCTCAAGTGTTATATTTTTCTGGAGGGCAATTAGTAGCCAAGGAAAATGGCCGTGTGGCATTTAAGGTGATGTGGTATGTGATTGTGAAAGGTAATCGTTACCTCAGGCCTCATCAACCGGAAATGACCGAAGTAGGGTTAGATGCAGTAGGGCTAAGTGGGTCGCTCCCAAGTAGGATATGATCATCCTCTTCTAGATATATCTTTACACGCTATGACGTCGTGTATCTGATTAATGTGGTTCGTATGCTATGAGGGCCCTCGAAAAAGGTCGGTAACGACCGGAGGTTGACATATTCGGTACTATAGAGTTATTGAGGTAGGTCGGTTTTGTGTTGGTAGAGGGCAAATGTTCTGTTCCTAGGGACATCCATCTAGAGGTGTACCCATCGGTAGGTAGTCCATTCACCTGTCATCTGTATGGAAATCCAAACTCCACCACGTGCCTGCCATTTTGATTGTATTACCTACTTTGGGCTATATGCTGTAATTTAATCAATGTAACAATTTTGGCTGATTAATATTATGTTTATACTAAACACTAGTATAATATAAGAGGATCTGATGTGAAATTTTTTAGTTATCGTAAGGTAAAAACATATCCATGTTTTATGTGTGGACGTGTCTTACGAGATACTTTTGTTTTGATAAAGGAAAAGTTTGGTAATTTAATAAATTCAGTAGAGTGTGTTTTGTTGAATATGCGCTTATATGATTTTTGTTTGATGATAATAAACATATATACATTCAGTTAAATGTATTTCTTAATATACTATTTTATTTTTCACAGATTAAATAAATATTTGCTGAATAAAATAAATAACACGGAATTTGAATTCAAACGAATATTTTATTCGAACAAATATTTATTACAATTTTTATAGTACAAATTCAAGCTCTCACTATACATATACAATTTTGATTACATTACATCACAATTCAATTTACATAAATTCCTCACTACATATCACTCACACTCGTATTTATCTTCAACTTTATTCCAGTTTGAATCCAGCATCTGAGCAATCTGCAAAAATATTCACTAACGCAGTAAAATTGAAAAAGAAATATTTTTGCAATATAAAATAAAATATGATTTTTGAAAATATTATTTGCCTCAGTTATTTGGGTTGTTCGTCATCATTTAAATTTGAATTCATCATACACGAGTAGCTTGTGACATACACAGTGTATCACTGTATATGCCACAAGGCCGTGCACACCGAAATATACACTTGATCGATTTACAGGGACAATTGAGCACAGGTCAAACCCAAATACAGGATTCAACTCAGGTGCAACATAAATAAAATATCGACTTAAGCACAAGGTCAAACCCGAGTTGTAAAACTGGATTCAACTCAAGTGTAATGCACATTCTACACAAATTCAAGAAGGCACCAAATAACAAAAAAAGTGCAAAGGTCAAGCCATCACTGCAAACTCGACTCGACTCAATGCAATTCATACTGCAAGTCCAAAACAAGTGCACATATGTCAAGTAAAGACTCAAGACCACATAAGTCAACAGTGCAAACAAATAGCATAAGCAAATGACTCAGTAATGCAATGCAATAGGAAACAAATGCCACAAATGCTCGAACTCAGGTGGACAGCAAACAACAGTGCACTGAACAACTCACAAATGTGCAACCTGAACAATAACTTGTTCAGACCAGGCTACACAATGACAAGATGCAGTGAAGCATGTACATAAGCCACCAGTGAAACAACTCATATACAAGAACCAGTGAATAACATGGAAAAGTCAAGTTCACATGAAACAAGACACAGGACAGTGAACAATGAAGTACAAAGCATGCATTGATGAACATGTGTACATATGGTGATAGAGCAAGTTTATGTGGATATGCAAGTAGTGCAAGATCAAATGCCACTAGACAAACGAACCAGTGAATATCAGGTGCACATGCATGTCAAAGTACAAACTGCACATGAGATAGCAAACTACACGAAGATCAGGCCAGGCTACACAACCAAAAGATGCAGACGTAAACAACATCAATGAAACAAAATTACAACCTGAATTCTACCCTAGACCAAATGCCAAAGCTCAGTGAAACTCAAGAAAGTACACAACTAAACCAACATGAATAAAGATCCAGTGAAGCATGTAAACAGCACAACCAAACTGCAACAAGACCAAGCTGCAGTATACAAGTGACAATGCAAGCAAGATCAACACAGCAGCCAACATATTCAACAATGAATCAGAAAATACAAATTATGACACAAATGCACAATAGGCCGAGCATCAAGACACAAAGCACCAGACTTCAAGCCATGCACAGCAGCGACCAAAGTCAAAGCAAAGTCAGATCAAACAGAGACTACAAAGTAGTGAACACTTGAATACATATAACAGTGAATTAAACAGACTCAACTACACGTGTACAACCACTCCAGAGAGTAGTTCAAATACAAATGAACTCGACCGGTAACCAAGGCTACAAAGTGCACAGTGACTATAATAAGTACAGTGAATAACATAGTTGCAGCATGAACAAAAGATCAAAGAAATGCACAAAGGTTCTCAGGGATAAACACATAGATGGTCAGAGCCGTAGTATACAGAGATCACAAAATCAAAACCATGGTCATGCCGAAGTTAACAAGAAAGGCAAGGCAAAAATCAGAGCAATTGTCCGAAATTATCAAACAAAGTCAAGGCCGGAGTAAAATGAAACCAAGTCAGAAATTAAACAAGCCGTGGTGGCCATGAAACAAATTCGAAGCCGAATAATTCAAACCCGTGTCAACCAAGCAAGCATCGAAAATATGAATTTGAATAAGTCAGTGAAATCTCAAGCATCCAAGCATAATCAAGCGGCCAGAGAAAATAGATTGACAAATTCAAACAATTTTATATGAATGCAAATATAGGAATTCGACCTATATAAAAACCCACAAATCATCATCGGCAAAGCATCGAGTTCAAGTACGAATATACAAAAGCACAAAAAAGCATAAAATTACATACCGAAGCAAGGAGTCGAACTCGATCGATCAATGAAGTAGCGGAAGGGAGCAACGTGGTTGATCAAACAATCGGCGATTCAGAAAACCCTAATTTGGAACAAAGAGCTCAAGGAGCAGAAGCCCTAATTTGCACAGACGAATACAAGCCACCATCATCTCAAAAAGGAACGAGCCGATGATAATAAGAAGATAAAGAGAAAAGAAAGCGTGGGCCGACCTTAATTTAGATTTGGGGTTTTAAAATTTATAATAAGGGTTTTATTTTAAAATTAGGGTTATTTTATTTCACATTGATTTTAATTTGTATTTCATTTTTTAGACCGTTTATTTTTCTAGTCGTGTGACTAGGGGACAAGCTACGTGGCGTAGCTTGAGAATTCGCATCCAGTGGCTGAGTTGTGGTAGGGTTTTGAGCGTATAGTTAGATTTTGTCGATAGCGGGTGTCGCGAGTTTACGTGTGTAAGCGAGGGACTATCTAATTTCTAGTAGAAACCTTGGGGGCAGCACGTAGGCAGGGTTTTGCCGAAGCTGGGTAAATTCTGTGTCGTTCTATTTCTGCATTTATTATTCTGCAATTATCCGTGCTACTATTGTTCTATGATCTGTGTTGAAATTATTTTATAAGCTTCCACAAATTAATTTGTATAATTTATACTATCACCCTATTCACCCCCCTCTAGGGTGAAATCGATCCTACAAGTGGTATCAGAGATAGGAACAAAAGCTGTTTTTTTTATAAATTTGATTTTTACAAAACCAATATTTTGTTTTAAAAATTTGAATTTTTAAAATGGCTTTTTTTAATACTACTTTTGCTGAGGGTCAATCCATAGTTAGACCACCAATGTTCAATGGTAAATATGCTTATTAGACAAATAGGATGGAAATCTTTCTGAAAACCATTGACGCTTGGAATATTGTAAAGACAGGTTATAGAATACCAACTATAACTGTAGATAATCAGGAAATAGAGAAACCAAAGGAACAATGGACAGAACTAGAAAATAAATTACAAAATACCAATGCTAAAGCTATGAATTCTATTATCTGTTCATTGGATCAATTTGAATTTAATCGTGTCTCACATTGTCTAACTGCACAGGAAATATGGCACACACTAGAAGTGACTCACGAAGGAACATCTCAAGTCAAAGAATCTCGCCTTGCCATGCTAAGCAGCGAATACGAGAACTTCACAATGGCGAAGGAAGAAAATGGCAAAGAGATGCATGGACGACTTTCCAATATCGTTTACAAATCAAAAGCTCTTGGAAAGTCATACACAGAGTTGGAGATAGTCCAAAAAATCCTTAGAGTCCTTCCACGAAAATTTGAAGCAAAAGTGACTGCCAATCAAGAATCAAAAGATTTGAAACAAATGAAAGTCGAAGAACTCATCGGAAATCTCACCACTTATGAGCTAGAAATGAAATTCAAGGAAGAGCCTGAAGGAGGAGATACTCGAAAGAAATCAATAGCGCTCAAAGGAACAACCGAAAGTGATGATGATAACGATGATGATGATGGAGCAGCAGAGATGGCGCTACTAATAAAGAAATTCAAAAGGTGGAATCGCAAATACGGAAATCCAGCTCGAAATCATGAATTGAAAAGCAGAATAGGCAAAGCACTTGACTACTTAGAAGAACAGAGATCATCTGTCATAAGTGCAACCAACCCGGACACATCAAGCCCAATTGTCCTCGAAATCGACGCGACTTTGGAAAGAAACAGAAAAATAAAAGTTTTGCAGCCACTTGGGATGAAATGGATGAGAATGATAAAAGTACTAGCAGTGAGAGTGAGAAAGCAGATATGTGCCTTCAAGGAAATATAACTGATAGCGACGATGACGAGCCAAGCGAGGTATCAAAACTGACTCACTCTGAATTACTTATTTATTTCCACGAAGTAAATACGCTAAACTTGAATCTCAAAAGGATACTTTGATAGAATGCAATGAACAACTTGATCAATTAGTTAAGAATTATCAAAGCAGAATCCCTAAGTGTGATAAGTGTCCAACATTCGAAGAGGAAATTAAAAAATCAGAAATCAATATAAAATCACTTGAAAATGAAATTCTGATTTTAAAGAAGAATGAAAATACTAGGAAAGAGAATTCTATTAAAAAGTGCACACAATTGTTAAACGAAAATGAATCTCTCAAATCACAAGTCTAACAACTGTCTACTACTTTAGATAAATTTTCCAAAAGTGGAAAATCATTGAATATGCTATTAGGAAAGCAAACTGTTAATACGGTTAGACAAGGACTTGGATATAATAGTTCGAAAATTGTTGAAAGCAATAATAATCAAGTTAATTCTATGTGCACAATTTGTAGAAAATATGGACACAATCACAATAATTGTTGGTATAGACCCAAACATGTGAAAACTATACCAATTTGGGTTCCAAAAGGCACAAATATAAAAACTCTCAAAGTTAAACAAATTTGGGTGCCGAAGGGAACAATTATAAATAGTTTTGGGTCTCCACAAAATTATTTTTCGAAATATTCTGCCACTAACAACCATGGACCTATAAAAACAAATAGGCCACATAAGTCTTTACCCGTGTAGGTGTGGTGGCAGGCTAAGGAATAACAACAGTGTTCTCTGGATTTTGGCTGTTCTAGAAACACAACGGATGACAAAGCAAAGTTCCTTAGCCTAGTTCAAAGGTGACAGAATCACAATAGACAACCATGAAAAATATCGTAAAGGTAAAACAGGTAAAGGTATATTAATTTGAGCGATATATTAAATGTGATAATCTGCACCATATTCTGAATTAAAATTAGCCAATATTGAGATGATGAAAAGATGATGATTTTGACTCTGACTTATTCAACATAGTTGGCCAATTATATTCTTATGCCAAAAACACTATAATAATCTCTAAACTCTTTGAATTACTTCATATATGTCATTTTGGATTAAAAATAGTATTTTGTTGGATAATAATACAATTGGTTATAATTCGGCTAACTCTATATTCACAGTTTTTGATTATTTACACGGCTTCATTTCAAATTCAAAAGAATGTCATTTAAATTGCTGTAAAAATTGAGTTTGAAATTTTTGGTGCGCACTTCATGTTTTGGTCTATAAAATTCAATTGATGATAATTTTGTGTGAAAGAGAAATTCAGATGCAGATTACACTGGTAGTCTAGTTGATAGAAAAATTACTAGTGAAACGTGATTTTTGTTGAGACATTTAGTAACTGCATCGATTTTCAAAGAAAATATCTGCATGTTTTTCATTTCAAATAATTTTCAAATAGTAGAAAATTTTCTTATAAAACCCCCTCGAGAAAATCATTTTTGACCATATTTTCAGATTAGTCATTTGGAATAATTAATTTCATAATTATTTTTGAATTTGACTTTAAATGACTATTTTGACTAATCTGACTCCCTAATGTTTATCGAAAAGAAAAATAGTGATTGAAAAAGTGATGAGTGTTAATATTGATCATATATTATGCCTCGAGACGGTACAATTAGTAAATTTCTTTAGAAATTTAAACAAGAGTTATAAAACTTTTTGTTGGTAAAAAATTCCATGACCATCTCTATATCTATCATATTTCCAACGACCATCACTCATCAAAATTCTATATAGTTTGTCAATATGTGGTACTTTAAACAGGAATCGTTCGTTTTTCATTTTCACATTTTTAAAAAAAAATTATTAATAATAATAATAATAAATACCAAAGTATTCACTCTCATTTAAAAGTCCTCACGGTTATGCATGGGTGAATTACTTGGAATTTGTTATGTGCTTCCATGCTCATTTAAAAGTCCTCACGTTTATGCATGTATGGAACGCATATCAAAAGTTGATTTTTAAAATAAACAAGTTGATTATAATCCCATTTAAAAGTCCTTACGGTTATGCGTGGTTAGAAGATACTTGAATTCTTTCTTTTTAAAATAAAATTGGAATACTACTAATCTCATTTAAAAGTCCTAACGGTTATGCATGGTTAGTAGATATTCAAATTCCTGATATAAATATACCACAAATAGATATAACTGTATGGTTTTATATGATGACATCATTCCCATCATTCTAAAAGTGGAATATGCGCCTAACAAAATATTTATGATTTTTGTTTGATTTTTTATTGAAATTTAATATTTATATTCAATTGAGTTTTAATGTTGAATTAATATCGACCACCTTATCTCTATTTTCTCTAACACTATTATTCTTTTGCTGATAACAAAAGGGGGAGAGAAAAGTTAAGATTTTGTCAAATAAAATCAAGCAAAGGTCAAATAACTTTCCATTTGCATCTAGGCTCATTTGCATATTATTTAATTGTATGCATATTTGTAGGGGAGCTTTGTGTAGAGAGGAAGCATTTAAATAGGGGGAGCAATTAGAGTATATCAATGATCAAATACATTTAATATATTCAAAATCTTAAATATATGTTTGTTATCATCAAAAGGGAGAGATTGTTGAATATGCGCTTATATCATTTTTGTTTGATGATAATAAACATATATACATTCAGTTAAATGTATTTGTTAATATACTATTTTATTTTTCACAGGTTAAATAAATATTTGCTGAATAAAATAAATAACACAGAATTTGAATTCAAACGAATGTTTTATTCAAACAAATATTTATTACAATTTTGGTAGTACAAATTCAAGCTCTCACTATACATATAAAATTTTGATTACATTACATCACAATCAATTTACATAAATTCCTCGCTACATATCACTCACACTCGTATTTATCTTCAACTTTATTCCAGTTTGAATCCAGCATCTGAGCAATCTGCAAAAATATTCACTAACGCAGTAAAATTGAAAAAGAAATATTTTTGCAATATAAAATAAAATATGATTTTTGAAAATATTATTTGCCTCAGTTATTTGGGTTGTTCGTCATCATTTAAATTTGAATTCATCATACACGAACAGCTTGTGACATACACAGTGTATCAATGTATATGCCACAAGGCCGTGCACACCGAAATATACACTTGATCGATTTACAGGGACAAGTGAGCACAGGTCAAACCCAAATACAGGATTCAACTCAGGTGCAACATAAATAAAATATCGACATCAGCACAAGGTCAAACCCGAGTTGTAAAACTGGATTCAACTCAAGTGTAATGCACATTTTGCACAAATTCAAGAAGGCACCAAATAACAAACAAAGTGCAAAGGT
Source organism: Allium cepa (assembly GCA_030765085.1). Lineage (NCBI taxonomy): Eukaryota > Viridiplantae > Streptophyta > Magnoliopsida > Asparagales > Amaryllidaceae > Allium > Allium cepa. The sequence continues at coordinate 636,318,835 of CM060934.1, read as the reverse complement.
CAAGCCATCACTGCAAACTCGACTCGACTCAATGCAATACAAACTGCAAGGTCAAAACAAGTGCACATATGTCAAGTAAAGACTCAAGACCACATAAGTCGACAGTGCAAACAAATAGCATAAGCAAATGACTCGGTAATGTGATGCCACAGCGAACAAATGCCACAAATGCTCGAACTCAGGTGGACAACAAACAACAGTGCACTGAACAACTCGCAAATGTGCAACCTGAACAATAACTTGTTCAGACCAGGCTACACAATGACAAGATGCAGTGAAGCATGTACATAGGCCACCAGTGAAACAACTCATATACAAGAACCAGTGAATAACATGGAAAAGTCAAGTTCACATGAAACAAGACACAGGACAGTGAACAATGAAGTACAAAGCATGCATTGATGAACATGTGTACATATGGTGATAGGCAAGTTTATGTGGATATGCAAGTAGTGCAAGATCAAATGCCACTAGACAAACGAACCAGTGAATATCAGGTGCACATGCGTGTCAAAGTACAAACTGCACATGAGATAGCAAACTACATGAAGATCAGGCCAGGCTACACAACCACAAGATGCAGACGTAAACAACATCAATGAAACAAAATTGTAACTTGAATTCTACCCCAGACCAAATGCCAAAGCTCAGTGAAACTCAAGAAAGTACAAAACTAAACCAACATGAATAAAGATACAGTGAAGCATGCAAACAGCACAACCAAACTGCAACAAGACCAAGCTGCAGTATACAAGTGACAATGCAAGCAAGATCAACACAGCAGCCAACATATTCAACAATGAATCAGAGAATACAAATTATGACACAAATGCACAATAGGCCGAGCATCAAGACACAAAGCACCAGACTTCAAGCCATGCACAGCAGCGACCAAAGTCAAAGCAAAGTCAGATCAAACAGAGACCACAAAGCAGTGAACACTTGAATACATATTACAGTGAATTAAACAGACTCAACTACAAGTGTACAACCACTCCAGAGAGTAGTTCAAATACAAATGAACTCGACTAATAACCAAGGCTACAAAGTGCACAGTGACTATAATAAGTACAGTGAATAACATAGTTGCAGCATGAACAAAAGATCAAAGAAATGCACAAAGGTGCTCAGGGATAAACACATAGATGGTCAGAGCCGTAGTATACAGAGGTCACAAAATCAAAACCGTGGTCATGCCGAAGTCAACAAGAAAGGCAAGGCAAAAATCAGAGCAATTGTCAGATATTATCAAACAAAGTCAAGGCCAGAGTAAAATGAAACCAAGTCAGAAATTAAACAAGCCGTGGTGGCCACGAAACAAATTCGAAGCCGAATAATTCAAAACCATGTCAACCAAGCAAGCATCGAAAATACGAATTTGAATAAGTCAGTGAAATCTCAAGCATCCAAGCATAATCAAGCAGCTAGAGAAAATAAATTGACAAATTCAAACAATTTTATACGAACGCAAATATAGGAATTCGACCTATATAAAAACCCACAAATCATCATCGGCAAAGCATCGAGTTCAAGTACGAAAATACAAAAGCACAAAAAAGCATAAAATTACATACCGAAGCAAGGAGTCGAACTCGATCGATCAACGAAGCAGCCGAAGGGAGAAACATGGTTGATCAAAAAATCGGTGATTCAGAAAACCCTAATTTGGAACAAAGAGCTCAAGGAGCAGAAGCCCTAATTTGCACAGACGAATACAAGCCACCATCATCTCAAAAAGGAACGAGCCGATGATAATAAGAAGATAAAGAGAAAAGAAAGCGTGGGCCGGCCTTAATTTAGATTTGGGGTTTTAAAATTTATAATAAGGGTTTTATTTTAAAATTAGGGTTATTTTATTGTACATTGCTTTTAATTTGTATTTCATTTTTTAAACCGTTTATTTTTCTAGTCGTGTGACTAGGGTACAAGCTATGTGGCGTAGCTTGAGAATTCGCAACTCAGTGGCTGAGTTGTGGCAGGGTTTTGAGCGTAGAGTTACATTTTATCGATAGCGGGTGTCGCGAGTTTACGTGTGTAAGCGAGGGACTATCTAATTTCTAGTAGAAACCTTGGGGGCAGCACGTAGGCAGGGTTTTGCCGAAGCTGGGTAAATTCTGTGTCGTTCTATTTCTGCATTATTATTCTGCTATTATCTATGCTGCTATTGTTCTGTGATCTGTGTTGAAATTATTTTATAAGCTTCCGCAAATTAATTTTTATAATTTATACTATCACCCTATTCACCCCCCCCCCCTCTAGGGTGAAATCGATCCTACATGTTTCCCATGCTAGTTTACCAGACTGATCCGTGCGTTCTTCCCTTTCAATGCTCGGGTCAGACCGAGTATATATCACAGGTTCATATTTGGTCCTTTTGGAGTTTCAGCAAAAGAGCTGGAGATCTTCATTTTCGTATACGCGTATCTGTTTTGATTATCCGCTCTGCTTAGTTGTTGTATATTATCGGCAGTTGTGAGGACAGGTTATTATAAATGTCCAGGCTGATAACAATTGTTTGATTGTTCTACTCTGATTGATGTATGTATATATAGTTTTTATTTTGCAAGGTCATAAATATGATATTATATGTTTTCCGCCGCGATGTGACATTATGTATATTACTGTTTGGTTCTATCTTCTCTCGTTCTCTTCTCTTCTATTATTCTTTCTTCTTTTCTTTCACCTGACTTTCCATCGGTCTATGCTTTTTGGGTCGAACATGTGTGGTTTATTGTCAATTCAAATGGCACAGATTTGTGGGTCGTTGCATGCACTTTTCCAAAGTTCTCAACGGTCTGCTTCACAGCAACATTACTTTGAATTCCTTCACCACTGGTCCACGCTACATCTTGCTTCCTAGGTCGTCTAGCGTCTTCTCTCCTTAATAACTGGGCCGCCTTAGCATAGAAACGATCGAATGAAATGGGGGGTTTCCCAGCCAACCAATCACCAAACTCGAAATCAGGATCAATCCCTTTAGTCAATGCCATCAGAATAGAATTATCATTGGGGTTGCTGACCTCTACACAAGCTACATGGAACCTTTCTAGATAACATCCAAGAGTCTCTCCTGGAGCTTGAAAAACACTGGACAAGGTGTTAACATCCATTGGCTAGTAGCATGCATACGGAACTTTTCAACAAACTTAGTAACCAATTGATCAAAACATGAGATGGATTTCGGTGGTAATCGAGTGAACCACATAGTTACAATACCTAAATAGATAGGAAAACTTTACACTTAACCGCATCATTAGCTCGAGCCGCTTTCATGAGCCATTCATACTTTAAGATATGTTGGTTAGGATCTGAATTTCCTTCATACATCGGTAAAGTTGGAATCCTCAATCGATGGTGTGTCTCTACGTAAAGAATGTCATCGGTAAATGGAGTATGACTTCTGGAGATTCCCCAATCATCATTTGTAAGGCCTGGGTTTTCTCTAATCATCTAACGTATCATGGTTGGAATGTCAGGCATTTAGATATTTGGGGCCAATGCATGGTCGGGTTCCATGTTGCAGGAATGGGATGGCCGCTGTCTACGGTCCGTTCCTCGCCTCCTTGGCTCTCGATCTTCAGGAAAGTGCGGATCCTGAGAGTGAAAGTGTTGACAAAGGGCTGGATCTGGTTGGTTTCGGATCTCGGCTCTAGATCATTAGTCACAGTAGCTACGTGGCCGTGAGTGGTGTTATGTGGAAGTGCCCCTCCTTGGGAGGAGAGTCCAGCTTGGTGCCTTGTAGAAGGACCAATCCCGGCCTGTCCAAGATTCACGGCGTGCTGATGCCTGGAGGCTTCCACATAGTTTTCATCCTGCTGACGATGTGTAGATCTATGATTGAAGACAGATCAAGCCGAACTTTCGATTGAGGAATGAAAGTCATGATCCCTTCTAGATCTCCTTCGCCTTTTTTCGTTCAGTTGGTTTGCGAGCTCCATGTTGGTATGGATCTGTTGAGTAAGCTCTTGATGGCTCTGAATAAGCTCTTGCATGAGGGTCTGAACTCCTCTCTAGTCATAGGATCTTGTGGGTCTAGAGCTCCAGCTGACGTCTGGCCTGCTGTTGTCAGTTGTCTAGGATTTTGCCTATCCCTTCCCTATAGATCTACAGTATTTGAAGCAGTTCTAGTAGTACGCACCATGATGAATGCGGATCTTTCCTAGATCTAGAGTAATCTGAATAGAATGAAGAAACCACAATAAGAAAGATATGGATCTCCTCCTTAGATTTCAGCAATCCAACAATGGCAGAGATCCGTTGAATTGGAGAATAGCAGGGTTTTCTCAATAAAAGCACCAATGTGTTTGTACCAAAATCGGTCATAGCACTCTTCGGATGTAATTGAAGAGATTAGAATGAAGAATAATCTAACAATCACACCAATAAAATCAAATAGATATAGAAAGAGACAAGAATTTATAATGGTTTGGGGTTGTAGCCTACGTCCACTTTGAATAGTTTTGTTGTTTATTGATAACTGACAATTGATTACTATAATACAAATCACTAGCTTTCAAGTTATAATGGAATTGCAATAGAATAAAAATATAGAAGCATCAAAAATCCTTTTTTGTAGGTGTAGGGGTGCTATTTACAGGAGTAGATCTGGAAATATCTGCCCCAGAACTTGGAATACTCCTCACACGTGGGTGGGTTTACTAGATCGATCTTGGGTTATTTGGGATCGATCCTGATCGATCCAACCACATTTCATATCGATCAAGATTGGCTCCATTTGAGCTGCAATCGATCATGCTGGTTTTTCAGGTGATATGCAAGCTTCTGCGAAAATTTCATAGCATTTGGACTTTATTTTTTGATCTATGATCGATCTAAGTTGGAGTTTGCAGTTTGGCTTAAGGATGCAAATCGATACATGAATTTCGATCATGTTTGTATCGATGCACCTTCGAATTAATGATGCGGAGCGACAATTATGGGGAGATCCACATTTCATGCTAAGAGGCTGCTTCCTTTGGATTAACTGTCTCCTTCGTATCCATTTAGTGCCAAGCTCTTCGTATCGATGGTGCACGTTGCATTTGTATCAATGCAGGCCCTAGTCCTTATACTGATCAAATAGCTGATTGATACGACATGGGAAGCTATTGAACAAACGAACCTAGACCGATGATGTTGCTTGATGGATACGAAGGGGGATGGATGTAGGTTGATGGATACAAATTATGATCGATACGAAGTAGATTTGTTTCTCATGGACATTGGTCGATCCATAACTTGAGCATACTAACTCCGATTGACCTGAAATTTGGAATGTTGCCTTCCATTGCTTTGATTGTCGTACCATGCCAATAGTAGCTCGATTCGGACTCGGAGCAAATTTTTCTATAACATAGTTGACCTATAGATAATCGATCTTCAGGACGTATCGTCTTCAGTCTTTAGTCAAGTCCTTGGTGTCACGACCTTGCCAAAAGGCGGAATAACACATATCTACTCTACATTGAAGTTTTGGTTTGGTTTTCGTCAGTTTTTTCCAAAATCGAAGCTAAAAAATTAAAGCACTTAATTCCATAACTTTTTTCTTTATAAGTACAAACATAGAAACTTTTTATTAAATTCAAAAATAACTTTTTGTCTTAACTTTTAAATCTACAATTAAATTTTAAAAGTTCCTTTCCTTTTTCTTCTTAAATTCCTTTTCTAGTAACAAAAAATTTTACTTCTTAAAATTGAGATTTTTAACTCAAACCATTTATTGGGTTTTGCTTTAAAGAACTTAATTCTTATACCAAATAATTTCTTTAAAAATACTCTTTGCAATGTTTTCAAAGCATCTTTTACAAGTTTGAACAATAAAAACTGGAGTAGACAATGACACTTTCATGCTGTTATTTTCCTATTACTCATTCCATCTCCACTTTCAATCCTTGGCGGAGTCTCCAATATCGTGTCGGGGGGCCTTTTGAAGAGATATGTGCATTCAATGCGCACCACTATGGAAAATATCCATTTTCATTTTTTTATCTTTTAATTTCCTATGTTGCTCGTAGTTAGATAACTAGCATTATTTTGAACATGATCTCTTAAAGTTATTTCTAATTATTAACATTATTTTATATAAATTTCCAAAAATGTTACTGCTATTTAACTTTCTTTTACCAAAACTAATTTTATTTAATTTCTTTTATTTATACAACTTTCTTCTCAATTTACTGTCTTCTTTATTAAACCATTGCAGCGTCCTCTTTCACGTACCGTTTACCCCATTTTAGACATGTACCACTTCCTATTATCCGCCCCTAAAAAAAATTTCACAACTTAAAAATTGTCAACTCAGAAAAATCAACAAGCTATATATACACTCAAAACACATTTTTTCCTCAAAGGAAATAACTTTTTATTAAAACCCCTTTACTAAAGCTTCCAATTTAACTAATTTTAATTTCTACCAAAACTTATTATTTAAATATAACAAAAGTATTTTATTTTTCCAAAATTTTAGTGTTAACTTACTTTTCAAAAGTATGGTTTACAAACTTCAATTAATTTCTTTGAAAATCTTCTCAAATATATTATTTATGTGTTTTTCTCAGTTTTTTATATTCAAATCATGTCCACTTTTACTAAAATTCTTTTCTGTTGGATCGAACTCGGAGTGGATTTTTATTTAGCCCATCTTTAGACTTCTCTTCTTTCAACTTACTAACTTATCTTCCTTTACAATATATTAAAAATCCAGCCATGATCTTGGAGTGACTGCTACACACCTTCCTTCGAAAACATGTTTCTTTCAGATATATATATAACATATAAACTCTTACTTTCCCAATTATCTGGGCCTTCTATACATCATCAATCAGTAATCCTCTGGGGATCTACAACCATTGGACTATCGGTGGTCCAACTAGGCGGTCACGTACTATCCAACTTCTAGGACCTTTCATATGTTGCACTTATACTCTTTAAAAATCAATGTCTTTCCATATGTATATTTCATGTGGGGAAATCATGGTAAGTATACATCTTCAACTTCATCCATTGTTCCGACTCCTGGTCAACTCGTCTATTTTTTTAGAATTTGGTTGTATATATTCTATAATGGAAATTTTTTGGATTTGGCCTGTATTATATTCATAATTTTAGGTAAAATTCAAATATGCTCACTCAACGTTTACGAATTTTTAATATGGACTAGCCTAAGCTTTGATGCCAAATGTGAGAACCCCCACCCCAATAAGCCTGAATTTTCGCTAAATAGAAATGCAAGTCCACCAATGTACCAATCATTGGTTTGGCATCCTGTAAATAAATAAATAAATACATACATACATATATATCACAACGCTATGATATAAAACATAAAGGAATATTAAATTATAGTAAATCATATAGTACTAACTAAGATTAACATTTCGAATAACTAGTGTCCTTGTCAGTGCCGAGCATGTACAGGGAAGCATATCCTTCCACCGTTCTCACCTTACAGCAGTACATGTCCATACAAGCTATCCTGTGGGTTGTAATGAGTAGGGGGTTAGAACAATGTTTTGATGACTAGCAAATTATATATTTTATACATTATACTAGCTTATGTCGATTGCCTTCCATCACATGTTATGTCCTTTTCTTTAGATAGTCATTTCGACTCCCTGCATGCATCTTATATTCACCGTCCATTCGAAGTAGATCGTAACAACATACATGTATATATAAATACATAAGTACCATTATCCCCCATTGGACCAATATGTTATCCCTGCTAATGTCCAACCCAGCACCCCTATTAGGATCCATCATCAATGCATTATCACATCCTTGTCGTCGTGCATACAAAAGAAATCCCATAGTACCTAATAACACTGTTAGAGTAGTATAGTCGTATTCCATCTTGCTTTGGGAATTTACCACTTGTCTGCTTCTTATTATGGACTTGGCTCCATGCACCATAGAGGAATAAGCTCCTTGGACTACCCATTCATTTTCAAAATCTCTCTTAAGGGTTTATCTAGCATTGCCCCTAACAAGCAACTTTGATGGTGCACGACCAAAGCATGTCCTACAGTAGTAGGAGGTGTAGCCCTTTTAGGTGTAACCCTCGTCTTTTCCATTAACCGCTCAGGATTGATAACATTCTCTACTTATGTACAACTCCTACTCCCTAATATGGGACCAACATACTGACATAGCATCGATCCTTGCTCACTGTCCCATTTACGTTTTCTAATGCAATCAAAGCAATGCCCCCTAATAAAAAGTTTAAGCAGATTCTACTGGGTATTCCTTCATCTATATGAAAGCATAAATAATTTCATGGGTCCTATAGTTGGATATGTTCCACATCTCTAATATTAACAAAGAAAATTCATTGAACAAATTTATTCGGTGTCTTTTTGAAATTCCAGAAATGCCCTTGCTTCCGTTTACAATAATATAACAGCCCATGTGCGAAGCACGAGCCCATACTAGTAAATATAATGTATACACAACCGCTGGTAGCCCCTTGCGGTGGCTAGATTTCTATTATGTAACACTACTGACCTCCAATTTCAACCAATTCTAGTGACTATGTCATTCTTATCCATCTAAGCTATTTACTAATTTTAATAATTCACACCATCGTGAACGTATGCTTGAGGCAACGTATATGTGTGTGTATACTCATTTTTACTTATTTGATTATTATGCCTCTAAAATTCAACTATTAAAAACATTTCTTAATTTTGCATGCGTTTACTTCTTACTCAATGTTAAGGTCATTTCCTGCTTTATCTTAAAAGATCTAAATATCCTTTTTGATTTACCCCTATTTCTTTTTATTGAATTTTTTCATCTATTCTGTTTTAACGTTTATTACACTCCCGTTTTAATGAACTTTCTATACTCATCTTATTTTAAATTACCACTTGCCAACTTTTTCATCGTTATTACTTGATTTTTGTCTTTCTTATATTGCATACATTAATTTTTTTTCTTCAAACTTTTTTATTATCACATTTACCATTCTCTAATTAATCCTTAGGGATTTGCACACTTTAATGCATTGAAATTACATCTCTTCCAAAAAGAGAAGGTTAACACTATAAATTTCTATATCTTATCCAAAAGGAAACTTCGTGTTATGTTTGCAACTACAAGGAATTATCTTCTTTGTAGTTATTGAAATAGATGGTACTAAATGTAGTAAATATCCCTATTTTATACATCTCTATAGGCTTATTCATTATTTCTTCAAATGATATACTTCTCTTCGTAAATTCAAACTTGATAATCTATAGAAATTTATATTGCAACACTTTATATTTAATGAGTTAAAATATTACTTAAATCCCCATAATTTATTATGATAACTTAGTTTACCTTTTACTTGTAAAAGTCATTTAAATCTACAAATCTGGAACTATCACATAATTTATACGTTTCAGGAACTATTGCTACCTAATCCCAAATTTAGGGACTACTTTCATCCAATACTTTCCAAATTCACATACTGCATAATATAATTCAAGTTATCAATCGCTAAATATGTAGGCAAGGTTTATAAACTCATTAAACACATACGGTTTTAGCCTAAAACTCCAATTTACATTTTAGGCATACGGGAACAGATTCACAGTGATGTAAATCCAATATTATACAAAAATGTATACTTTTCCACTCACCCTTTTAACTTTCCAAATCACTAGATCAAATTCATGTTATTCAATTTGACTCCCTTTTCTCCTTATTTGAATACGTGCACTACAACCATACATATACCTATCAGAAAGCTAGATCGAAGGAGAGATTTGGATTTAATTTAAAGTCTAGATTTGGATTTGAAATTTACCTTGGCTTTGATGATTCGATTCAACACTATTCTTCTTCCCTTCTACTATTCTCCACTTGAATCTACATAAAAACTATAACTATTTTTAAGGATTAAGAATTTTTTAGAGAAGAGAAAATGGAAGAGCACCGATATTGCTAAGAAAATATGAAAAGAAAAGTGAGAGGTAAGGTCTGTATTTATAGGGGTTCAAATAAATGTCCACCATTAGATTGATTATTTTAAATCCAGACCATTCGGCAACGTCAAAATTTCACAATTAACTTCCCAATCGATTGACTGCTGCCTTTACCAGTCGAATGCTAGTGGTCGACCGACCATGATTACGATTCCACTGATCTTCCTTAATTACGTTAATTAATTCTGCATCATTTTGTTTGTTAATTTACTTCCTTATGTAGCCGACCGTAATAATTTTTTTCACATTAATTAATGTTAATTATACTTAAAACGTTAAGTAAGTCTTAACTAATGGATAACGTTAATCAACATTGGTAAATATATATTTTTTCCTTTATTACATATATAACTATTTTCGACTCAAAATATTCAAAAGTTGATAACTTTTCGTTTGAACACCGATCGAAAAGCTTTACATATGAAAATTGATCAGAAAATTGCCAGTATATTTTGTAGTAAAATTATGATGTTTGCAAAAATTATATTTTCGATGTTAGTACTTATTAATTAATTTCTTTTTAATTAGTTATCGAAAAATTATGAGGTATTACTAAGATATTTCATTTTTAATATAAATGTAAAATAGAGCATGGGTTAGGTCGATGAATTTTCCTATTGTGTAAATTTGAAATTTCTAGTTTAAAATTCTTTTACGGGGTGAATTAATGGAAATGGGTACCTGATTAAATTAGGTATAGAGAATAGAAGGGTAAGAATGGCAGACAATGTAGATAGAAGTAACATTAGGAATATATACACACATATATATAGGATTAGCAATCTATTTAGAAATAATATAGTAGAAAATTAATAGGAATATGATAGTATGAATGGATAAATTCCATGGATATGTAGTAATTGCGCAAATACTTTAGATTGATGCTTAGATAGATGTTGCAATTGCGCATGTCTTTTAGAAGTCCCGTTCTTTAAGCATGGAAATCTCCGTCAAAGGTGGAAGTGGAGGTACCATGAGTATAAGAAAATAATAGGACGTAAGTTATCATTATCTACCCCACTTTTCACTGATTTAATGTATAAATGATGTTTTGAAAAAAATGGTTTGGCATGAAAATTGAGTTTTTGAATACTTTAAGTTAAAAATCCTACTTTTAAAAGATGTAAATCTCTGTTGTAGAAAGTCCTTGAAAGCGTAAAGTTGGTTAGCAAAGGGAAATTTTTCCTGGCTCCTTTTTGAAGACCACGTAATTTTTGAATTTGATAAAAAAATTCTAAGTTTATATTTTCTAAAGATAAAGGTTTTAGATTAGGCATTGTTTGTACCAAAATTAGGCACAGCACTCTTCGAAAGTGTTTGAAGAGTTAAAATGAAGAAAATAAATGGAAAAGGAGGATTATCTAACAAACACTTCAAACAATAATTAGAAGAAAAAAAGCAGAAAAACACAAAAATATAGAATGGTTCGGCGTATGGCCTACATCCACTGTGAAATGATTGATTTTTATAGACTTTTTCTTGTTGGTTACAACGAATGACAACAGTAAAAATCAAGTACAACGGTGATTTTGGTAGAATCTGGATGTAGAAGAGCCAAAAGTCCTTTTCAGTTGGTCCTGGGCTGCTAGTTATAGGCGTAGGCTGCAAATATCTCGCTCAGATCTCGGAAGACCTCTTCTCTCACGTGGATGGGCCCACATGATCGATCCCATGCCGTTCGCACTCGATCCGTGATCCATACGAACCAACCTCGTATCGATCAATATTTCGTCCAATCGTGTCAAGATCGATCATAAACACTCTCGAGGATGTACGCAAGCTCTTGTGAAAATTTGGTAGCATTTTGGACTTGTAAATTGTGAGCTATGATCGATGCAAGTTTAGATTTTTTTGGTTGGCTGTCACGTTCGTATATCCAAAGCTCCACACTTTCTTCTCTTCATATCCATATATTTTGTACCAACGACGTGTCTCGAAAATCTAGGGGAGATCCACTTTTTATTCTGTATGACCGAGTCATCCATTTTTATGTATTCCTTTATATCGCTTCTTTCAAGTCGCTGCTTCGTATCCATAGGTAAGGCTCCATTCGTATTGATCCAGGAGCTGACAATTCGTATCGATGGCACAAAGGTGCTTCGCATCGATCACCTTAAGGGTTGTTCATTGTATCGATCGTATTTAGCCAATCGATGCAAAAGATGCATAATGGAGATCGATACGAAACATAGCTCATAGATGGATACGAAGCAACATACTTGATGGATACGAACTGTATCGTATATTGATGGATACGAAGCAGTATGCTCGATGGATACAAAAGAGGCTTGCTTGTGGAAGGATACGTACTAGAGCGATGCGATGGGGCTGGATTAATGGCTTTAAACTGTTGAGGCTTGATGGATGCGAACAAGGCCTTTCAGTTGATGGATATGAATGGAAGCGATTCGAAGGGGTTGGCTTCCCTTGCTTGCATCGACCATACCTTGAGCATATGAACTCCGATTGACTTGAAATTTGGAATGTTTGGCTTTCATAGTTTTATTCGTAGTTCCATATCAATTGTAGCTCGATCCAGACTCGAACAAAATTTACCGGTATCCATAGCGAACCTGCGTATAACCGAGCTTCGGGATGGACTGTCCTTGATTTCTATTTAATTTCTTAGTGTCACGGCCTTACAAAAGGCGGGATAACATTTACCCCCAAAGTACGTTTTGTGATAACATGACGTGCTTTGAAAAGTTACAATCTTTTTCTGAACAGTTTTACCAGACTCATCTTAAAGGTCATTGTCCTCTCGTCGAAAGCTGTGACTTTTGATTGATCTCTATAATGTAAATGATAAATTGTTTGCCGTTAATTGTTGTACTGCACACTATTGTAACTGAGTGTTTAATGCAGACTGTTATTATAATTATCACCAAGTGAGCCTTCAATTCCTGTGAATTTTGAAAATTGGATGTTAGTCCATCATACATGCATGTATGTTAACCGGACTCCCGTTAATGTTCGCATGCTCATGAGTAGTTGTCAGTTTTCTTTTATTGAATGCCAGATCGATCCTCTCCTGAATCGGTGCGAAATTCAAACTGTAACAACGCTTGATGGTTGTTTTATTGTTCCTCATATCGATTCCCTCCTGGATCGATGTGAAAAGTTGAAAGATTGTATTCGTATCGATGGCGAATGACACGAATTAGTTGGTTTTTCAAAACATTTCGTATCTATGGACCTATGATGGGTATGAAAAATTCAATCGGTCTTTAGAGTGTTAATGCTTTGTACTGATAGTTTGATGGTTACGAATGAATGTTGCCTCAGATATATGGTACATGGATATGAACAGCTCTCTTCGTATCGATTGGAGGAGAAACTTGCTTTAACCGGTCAAAACGACAGGGAGGCAAATCGTTTCCCTTCATATCTCATGTTCGTATAAATGCTTTTCGTACTTAGCCATTTTTCTCACTTGCTTAATTTTCTGCCACTTTATCGATAGGAAAGATCAAGAAATAGAAAGTACTACCATCCCCAAATCAGAACTGTTCCTTGATCCCTCGATTCTACATCTTAATTTAGGTAATTAGTCAATGAATTTGCATTGAAAACTATAAGACTTAAGACCTAATCGCCATTCCATGTGCATTCATAGCCAAGTTTGGAGAAGAGGAGGCCGAAGATGGACCAGAGCAAGGCCGTGGATGAAGAAGATGGCATCTGAGTGGCTTTGGAGAAGACAAAGTGTGGGATATGAAGAAAATGCTCATATCGATCTATTGCTGGTGGACTCTTCGTATTGATCAATTTGTGGGGGTGTTCGTATCGATCCGGAATAAACAATACTAAATCCAAGGTTTCGCGATCAGTACGAAACACATTTGGGTGATCCATGTAGTGATTTTCCATGATTGATATGAATCAATGCTTCCTACGATCGATATGAAACAGGTTATTGGTGATCGATACGAAATGGTTTTATAGGTGATCGGTATAAAGTGCCTCCTCTTCGATTGATACGAATTATGCATTTGGGGATTGTTCCAAGCTTGAACTTGATGGAGACGAAACATATCATGAACATCGGACTCGGGTGAGCTTCTGTCCTACATAACTGGACTTAACCATTTTCATCACATCTTTGTCTGCCTTTTGAAGCACGTCGATGGAACTAAAACTTGACTGAATTTAATAAACTAAAACTTGGATCAGTCTCTAAAGTCTAGATGGTATGGTGGTGACGGTCAGCGATGACGGTAACTCTGATTGAATCTCGAAGTCTTGTCGTTTGAACATTCCTTAAAATTTTGTAGAATTTCTTAAGTATTATGTAGCACTGCAGTATACACTGCACAATACATTCATGCACTTTATACTGGAGAACACACGGGCTTATTATCGTCTAATGATGGCTTTTGGTGAGTTGATTAGTTATGGAATCTACAAGTTCTTAGCAATAGGAAACTAAAAGTTCATCTTTTCCAATAATAGAGGCGCTGGCCATTGCAGCCGTAATAATAGGTCCAGCTCTTGATGAGCTGCCAGAAGCAACTTTTATTGCAGACCCATAAGATTCTATGTTGTTCAATGTCTCCGAAGATATGTTAGGACGAATATGCTTAAGGCATGGTCTATCATTAGATAACTTTTTGTTACCTGGACCGAATGACAGACCACATGCTCCCTCAGAAGGATTTACATCTTTTAATCACCATTCGTGCATAACGGGAACACTTTCTCCATTCAACCGGTATATTATAAAAGTGTTGGCTTTCTTTGGAATCGCCCCTTCACAATTACGTCCCAATGGATATGCGCTGCTGAACAGTCTATTCTTTTTATTCATGGAGCATCTTTTTCGACCCTCGACTCCAAAAGAAATTAGATACTTGTTTAATGTCAAAAGTCGGGGAGATAGCCCATTTTTCACGTTCTTAAAGGTTCAAGTTGTGACTAGTGCTTGGACCAGATTGAGCTATTTCAAAACCGAGTGGTTCTATATCTGATGCACTTTAGGATTTGCCAATCAGTGGTTAGTTAGACGTAAGTGCTACAATTTTTTCGGTAACTAGCAGGATAGTCGTAACTGACACTGAAAGCAGTATCTTCTTTCCTTTATAGCCGCAATTCCAGGACCCAAAAGCACACGCTTTAAAGAAATAGCATGGTTTCTTTAGGAAGTACCATGTGAAATGAGGGAAATTGAGTCGGTGCTTACAAATAGAAACCTAGGGATTGTTGGGCTGATCGAATGAAACCAAAGCATAAGACTTGAGGGATTGCTCAGGGCAGCCCCATTGAGAAGGACTAAGCGTAGAGCACCCAGGATCGTAATAGCTAAAGAGGGTGATGAAGAAAATACGCCTACCGATGATAAACCTGTATCTGGGCCTTTTGACAACTTTCAAGATCTTGAGAGAAGGAGGAAAGGCAAGGCAGTAGCACATAAGCGTCATAAGTCTTCGAGATGGAAATCCATAGCTGTATCTCTACCAGTCTCCGGTGTTAGAATTTCGAAGGCTCCCCCCTCACAAGTAGAGAATCTTTTCGAAGAGCTTGCCGACATCCCAATTCCGGACTATGTGTTGATTCAACACGACATCGAATTGGAAGGGCTTTAAAGTGACTAAGATTTTAGCAAGCTACTTCCTACAAGTGTGGCCGACATATCCGGTTGGTCAGGTGGTTTAACACATGCATACACACTTCACAGCACTACACGATTTCCAATCTTGAGTTGCCCACTATTAGAGATCACTAACTTTATTTTTCTTTTACTTTTTAGATACAATGACTAGGCAACATTCTATGCTTGGAAGTCTCTGTTTGGCGTGCCTGTCATCGAGCTCGTACTGTGAGTCCCGCCGGAGGGAGGCAAATAGAGACCGCAGTCACAGTTATTCTAGCCAAGAACGCTATGAAAGTGAGAGGGATAGAGATAGGGAATACATACATCGATACTGATCATGCTCTCTACCTCCTCGACCCCCAACACAACCCTCTAGTCATAGAAAAGAATCATTAGAGCCTCCATGTCAAAATCCATATTCCCAAGCCCCTAGGCTTGATTCACAACGCCATAGAACTGAGGTCGAAACTCCCCGTGTCATTGAACAAGCAATTACCGAGCCCACTGGGGAAGGGGAAATCGAAATTTCCCAGTTGAGAAAAGATTTTTCAAACATTTTCTTCGATGGTTTTATCTTCCCTCCTCACTTGAAAAATTCCATCTGAGATGGAACAAATGATGCACCACTACATTCATAATATTTATACCCAATATAAGGAGTCGATGAAAGCCGTAGATAAAGCAACGGCGGTGGCTTTTGAGCGAGCCAAAACAATCAAGAAGTTGGAGACCCGCTGTAACGACCCGAAATTTTCGAACCCGAAAATTCCAAATAGTTAAGAGAAAGGAGAAAGAGGTAGAAGAAGAAGAACGGAAACATCAAACATCTCACAATCGCAGCGGATAAAATATAATAATAAATGATAACAGTTTACAAAAGAAAACTATATCTGTCGATTACATTTAATATACATCAGAGTTTCACACATATACAGTCTCTGAATAAATACAATTATCATGTCTCGGATTAATAATAATGTAAATACAGCGGAAATATTCTATACACTCCTGCCATCCAGCTCGCCTCCTGAGCTCCAAAACGTACTTACCTGAAAATCTGCAATACTCGGTCTGACCCGAGCATTACACCAAAGTAACACCCGGGTCAGGCTGGAAACCAGCGTGAGTAAACCCAACTAACATGGAATACCAAAACAATCAACTTATATAAACCCGGGGTAACATATATTAATTTATCCAATTCACAATTTTCTATATCCAACAATTAATTCATATATCAATTTCTAAGTACCAAACTTAGATAAAATAATCAAATTCACTTAATCGATTTATTCCAGCCTATCGATTTCACACATCGATTTATTTTTAACCCGAAGTGGTTTCGGGTATTTCCTAATACCCGACCCCGTCTCTTCGAAACTCATATTATCCTATCCCAAGTTATTCAAATGAAATACACAACATTTCATATCAGAGATGTAAACTAATTCAAGCATCCAATACCATTTAATCACCCATATGAAAAGCTTATACAAATCAATTCAATTGATTTAAATTGAATTCCAAAACCTTAATCACTTGGATTCCTTCATTCAATATCAATTAATTCTAAAACAATTTATAAATCAACCCTTCGTAACTCATCTTAATTAATCACTCTGGATTAATTATCCTTCACTTACCTTCAAATAATTATTTTAAATTAAATTCACGATATTAATTATTCTTAATCAGATCAATAAGAAATCTTAATTACTTCATGAATTACTTAACTATTTCAATTACATTAATCCTTAATTACTTACATTACTTAATTTCTCACAAGTCATTTATTTTAGATAAATCAATTTTAATTAATCGGTCTTCGATTACATCATTAGGTATCTAAATTAACTATATTAATTAAACCCACGATATAAATCATTTTAATCTTGTTTACTTAACAACAATTAGTTACCCTCCATTAATTTATCACTCCCTAAATATTCATCTTAAACTTATCTCCAGTGTAATTGTTTTAAAGGATTAGTTAATTTCTCTAATTAACCTTCTGACAAATTCACTTTCAATTTCTTCAACTAAGTCCTTACCTTTCTTATCAATTTCACCAAGTAATTAAATCCAAATTACTTCCATTTATTAACCATCCATTAATTTATTACATCCAGTAATTTCATGTATCACTAATTACCTCACCAAGTAATCTTACTTAGTAAATTACATTCAGCAATTATACCTACCCAATTTCATAATTGATTTCCTTAGTTAATTAATAAAATTAATTACCTTATAATTATTTAATTCCTAATTATGTAATTTATTTCTAAATTTTAACTACATTTATCTTCCATTATTCGATTAACTAATTCTTAATCATCAATTTACAATCCAGACTTATGAAATTAACAATTTTTTTTAATTTCCATTTAATTTGACGTTAATCTAATAGAAACCTAAATAACTTAATTAATTATCCATATCATTAGTTAATCAACTTATTATTTAACTCTTTATTTACTCAAACAATTTAATGAATTTCAAATCATTAAATTCTAACTAACTTGAAGAAAACATTTTATAACTGATTTACTGATCATTCTCAAACACATTTGAAATGTTTTTCCTTCATATTTATTTAAACTTAAAATTTATTTCTTTCCATCAACAAGATAGATACAGCAACCAAATAATAACAACTCAGTTATACAGGTAAGATTACTCACCTCGATCGCGAGCCCCTTTCTGTCAGAATCATCAAGACCACCTCCAACCTCAAATGCGACCTAAACCCTACCCTCGGTACCCGCTGCCACGCCTCGCACAGTTGCACGCGAGCTACGGCTTCGAATCCATCACGACCTCGCCCTCGTCGAACAACCTGCCTCACGCGACCAGCCTCGGCTCTGCCCCTCTCTCTCTCTCTCTCGAGATTCGTTCGAAAAAACGCTGTCGAACCATACGACTTCATGCGGTTCGATCTTTAAACGCGAGCCTCTCGATTCCCCTTACTGAAAGAACGGCTTCGGCCATTGATTTTATTTTTTTTGTTTCCTTCGAGTTGATTTCGTTTATGAAATGGGATAAAGAATGGATGCCCCTTTTTTTTCGTGAATTTGTTTCTGAAATAAGGAGAGAAGGATGGGGACGTTATAGATTTGAGAGGAAGACGAGAATAGGATATAGGGTTGGAGAGGCTTCCCGAACACGCTTGTTGATAAATAAAAATATCTCTGACTTGTACTTCAAATTAACTATATAATTAAATATAAAAATTTCTCGTATTCCATAACATGAAATCCCGAACCCCGAATCAAACATGCCGACAGGCGTATATAAAGTTTTACCCGCGTCCCGAACACAATTGAATGTGTTTCGAAGGTCAATCTGATCGTATGCGCGAGTTACAAAAGAAAACGGTCAAATAACAACTCCGATTGCTATGAAAATTGAAATCCGATAATAACTAACTATTACGGATCCAATGGAACTATTTTCGTCTAATTCCGAGTCTGTGCCTCGGAAAGCTATTTTTAAATTCTAATTTAAACGATAATTTTTTTTTTAAAACTGAACAAATTACCCTTAAATGAAATTTCAACCAATCTATTATCGTCAGTATCATCATTACAAATTTTATAAGCCTTCAAATTATTTAAACAGGCTTAGAAATTTCAGATTCAACAATTTACCAAATTTTCAATTTACTAAATTCAATATTTAAACTATATAACTCAATAATTTAATTATCAAGTAAATATTGATATCTGGAATTCAAGTTAAAATTAACCTTTCAAATGTTAAAAATCAATTTATTATTCCATTTTAAATCGTTAAAATTTCCGGGTCCTCACATTTCTTCCCCCTTAAAAGAATTTCGTCCCCGAAATTACTAGTTAGGAAGAATGGACCAATCCCTTTTACCTTTTCTCCAAAACCAACAGGTTTATCACTTATCACAATATCTTTTATTAAAGATTCGCTAATACCTCAACTAACTTCCAAAACCTTTCACGGTGTCCAATCAATACTCTTCTGCTCAATCATTTAAATTTCAATTTAAACCCAAATTTTGAATTATCAAAATTTTCTCAAAATTTTTCTAACTCTTTAAATTTTCGAAAATTTTTTCCAGCATCTCCTTTGCGCGGCTAGCTCAGTACTACTACAAAAGGCCTCTACGGGCTCCCAAATTCCAAAAAGAAAACAAAAGCCAAGTGGCTACATCAAAACTCAATCCAATTTCATACAGAAATTAAAATACATACCTTTTTGTCGGGCAATTCACATTAATCTTTTGGAATCAAATCCAATTTTCTTTTCTCCTTTTAATACCTGCATATCTTACTTAACAATAATTTCCAATCGAAATATTTCCAATCATTTTATACATTTCCTCATATATGTTTCATAACTATTTCAAAATTAGTTTTCCCATTCCATATGAATTCAATTTGTCTTCACTTCTGAGTTTTAAATTTTATCTTTCATTTATAACTGATTCATATTAGTTTCATTTACTGATTTACATTAAATTCCAATTTGAAATCGTTCTATTGTTAACAAAAATTTTCTCAAAAATTTTCAAAAATTTTCTAACTCCCAAAATTTTCGAAAATTTTTGGCAGAGTCTCCTTTGTACGGAGGAGCTTTTGCAATTTGACAAGAGATATAAATATATATACATCGACCCACCCGGTCGGAAAAAGCAAAAACATTTCATAATTCCTAATTTTATTGCGTAGGCGTACCTTATTTAGCATTTTAAGCAAGCAGCTTATCAATTCAAGCAATTAGCGCAATCCAAACCAACCAAACAGTCTTCAGGTACCTGTACTTACTCAATTTAAATATGTAAGTGCCATATATATGAAGTTTATAACATTTCTCTTGCTTAAACAACTACAACACATCAATTCTAAAAGAAATGCATTCTAAATAACTTCCACAAGCACTTTATATGATTTCAAAACTAATTCCATTGTTTTCAACCAATTTATATACCATTTCATTCAATTTTAATGGCTTACTACTCAAGGGCATACATTTAATTTATTTTTAATCCAATCAAGCTCAGAATCACTTCAATTGATTCAAAAATCAATTATATTTGCTTCCACTAATTCATAGAATTTAATTAAATCTCGTTTACGTTAAACGACATTTATTTCTACGCAATTTGATAATATCCATGTGAATAAATAATTACTTAAGCTTTATAAATAATTAAAATTGATTCCAACTCAATTTTATTTAATTCAATTCCTTTTTAATTTATTCACAATCATTTTATTTAGCTCGACACATTCCATGCTTGTGTACTGCTACCATTCCCAAATTAATTTGAACCGAGCTTTTATTCAATGGCTTTTACCCTTATTCGAAGGCAAGCTTCCTTAAATTTAAATTTAAGTTACTCTACTTTAATTTATTCCAACATCAAACTTAATTTTACTTCTATTTGATTCTCATTTAAGCAACTTCCAGTAAATTTTGTTAACCTATCCATTTTAAATTTTAATTTTAATTCACCTTCTAAATTTCCAAAATAATATCCAAGCACATACTTAACTCATTTATATATCAAACTAATATGTCGCCGAACTTAAGTTCAGTCCGATAATCTAATTTCAATCACAACTTTGATTTAGTTTTCATCCATTTATGATTCATCTCAATTAACCCATTTTTAAATTTTTAATTTATTTATTTAATACATTATCGAGTTTATTTTATTAACACAAGCCATTTTCAATTTATTTCTATTTACTTGGGGGAAATTTTGTTTTGAAACTCAAACCATATCTATTATAATCACTTCTATTTCATTAAATATTATTCAAATCACCTTTGAATTTTATTTGTAAT
This sequence comes from Allium cepa, assembly GCA_030765085.1. Classification (NCBI taxonomy): domain Eukaryota; kingdom Viridiplantae; phylum Streptophyta; class Magnoliopsida; order Asparagales; family Amaryllidaceae; genus Allium; species Allium cepa. The sequence goes on along the minus strand of CM060934.1, from coordinate 636,297,451 downwards.
TCAAACCATTTCATTTTTCAACCCAACTCTATTTTATTTTTACTTTACAACATATCCTCTTATTTAATTCATTACCAAATCCAAGTCGAATTCTATCCACATCTTGAATTCATTCCAAACTCCATTATTAATTTACGATCCATTTTATTTTACCTAGTTAAATTTTATTAATATACTTAATCAAATAATTATTTAGCCAATTAGCTTACTTTCAAATTTGAAATCAATACTCGATTTTAATTACAAAATCACTTCATTAAAATTCTAGTTTGGATTTCCTTTTTATTTCCTAAAATTCCAACTCTTTTATTTAGATTTCAGAAAAACATTTAAAGTCACATAATACTATTAAAATAACTCCTTATAAAAATATCTTTTATAACTCGATGTCTCAACCAGTCCATCCTTGTTCTCACAGAAATTCGGTCATACGTTGATCAGGCGTGGGACTGAAAATCTATAAGTACTTGGTTAACCCGTTTTCAACACCCAGTGAAAATACTTGGAAAATAATTTTATTGAAATATAGAAAACAATTTTTGAAAATAGAGGAAATATCTTTGCTGCGGATGTTCTGAAAATCATCACCCCCATCCATGGTCGCAGTTAACCCGATGGTTACGTTGCCATCCCGACAAAATCTACAGATAACTGTAGGCCTCCGCGCCCCTCGATTACACCATGGAACCCACGACAGATCGCAGCTACAACTTGGGTTACGTAGCTATCACAGCAAAAACCCATATAACTGTAGGCATCAGCGCCATCGAATTTCGCTGCCAAAAATGAAACTTCTCCACTCTACTTGACCATAGATCGCAGTCTACCGATGTTGCGTTGTCTTCCCGGCAAAATCAAGTGTATACCGTTGACACTCATCCTCCACACGATTTTTGCTATGGTCCCCACAGTAGATCGCAACGACATCGAGTTACACTGTCGTCATAGCATAACCCAAATGCCTCTGTAGGCATCAACGCCATTGACTTACGCTACCCAATAATCCTCAGGAACTAGTTTTGTCCGGACTCCTCACGGGATCAACTTTAGAACCCCCCTCCTTTGGGGCTCAAGGCAGCGCCACCCGGTGGCACTCCTGAGAAGTTCATTTCAAGGGAGCGCCTTTTTCCCCAGAGTCATCATCAAAACATTTTATACTATACACATATAGTATCTTCAAATCATACACCTAGTATGATATTATACAAAGCTCCTTTACACAAAATCGATTATCCCAAAATCGATAATTCTCAAACTACGCTTTCCAAATTCAATATTGATTTTACCCAGAAATCAAAAGCCTTTCCAAATCCAAAGGTTCTCAAAACCTTTTCCAAAATCCTCATAAGATCCTTTATATATATATATATATATATATATATATATATATATACTTTATATATATATATACACACAGATATATATATAATTTTTAAAACTTTGGATCATTTCAAACTTGTATAAAACCCCTTTTATACTTCAATTCTTATCTCAGTTGGGTATTTAAATTAATAATAGTTTGAACTCCGACCAGTTTATATTTAGAAAATAGCTTGAAAATTTTAAAAATAAATAAGTAGTGGAAAAATAATTATTAGTTTGCAAAATAGCTATAAAATAGGTAACTAACTGTAAAATAGTTAAGAAATAGTTTAATAGTTTCAAAATTTGTAGATAATTGTAAAATAGTTGTAAAATAGAAATTAGTTTGTGAAATAGTTGAAAAATAGTAATTAGTTTAGTTAACAGTTGAAAAATGGTTAAACAGCCCCAAAAATAATCGTAAACAAGTATATAAAATAATTTGGCTTTAAGAAATAAAAGTTGTATATATTTAGTAGCTTAGAAAAAATAAGTTTATATCAAAACAATTTATATTGAAAATAGTCAAGAGCCAACTGTTCACCTTCCCAACAATTCAATTTAAATCTTCATTTAAATTGACCCAATTCTAATTCAAATAACTCCAAATTCCATTGGACTTGATTAACCCCCAATTCAAGTTGAATCAATCTCGATTCTTTCCCCAATTTAAATCAAATTCTAGTTGATTTTAAATCCTGTTCAATTTTAACTATCATTTCATACTACTCCAATCAATTTGAATTATTATCAATTAAATTTCAGAATCCAAATCACTTCAACTTAATCCAATCAATTTCGCATTTAATTTTTTTTTTTTTAACTTATACATCTTCAATCACCAATCCAATTACTTCAAACCAAATTCAATTTTAAGCTAATTCAATTAAATCTTGAATTTAAACTATCTCGAATTATAGAAATTCGAGTTAAATTCTCAAAGGTTGGTTCAACCCTTTTAAACCAAATTAACTTTTTATTCAAAGTTTTAATCAATTTAGTTTCTGAGTCCAATTCTCAAAATTCCTTTTTAAATTATCTTAACTTATGTATTTCATGGTTCACTACAATTTTATTTTAAAATTTTAATTTATTATTCAATTTTATCTTTCAGTTTTGAAGCCAGTTCTTAAACAAGTTTATTTTACAAACTGAATTATTCAAACTTATTTTATTTTATTTATACAATTCCATTCCCAATTTAAAGATTTTTATTTACAATAGGAGGATATCATCCAATTTATTTTAAGACGTCCATCCATTTTAAATTTTTAGATCTCAAACCCTTTCGAGATCACACAAACTCCAATTTCATCTCGAAATTTCCAATTCTGGTTTCTTTCCTACACTTATTTAACTTCCCAAAGTTAAATTCCAATTTACTTAATCCAATCAACCTTACTCAAATTCGAATTACCACTACAAATTTCAAAATTATTTCCCTCTTATAAGTTCAAACTTATATCACTTTAGGTTTTTACATCACACTTAGGGAAAAATCAAAACTCAACCTCTTAGAGTTTATTTCAAATTATCTTTGATATCATGTATATCCATACATATATACATATTTATTTCTTCGCCCTCCTAGCCATGTTTTACAATTTTAAACCACCCTTGGTTTTGAATTCAAATCAAATTTCAAACAACCCATTGTCTCCAACAAGTCCCAATTATCCAAATAATGCTTATTTATTATTTCATATTACTTTGAACCCAAATTTTCAAATTCTGGGATTAGATTTAGAATTTCATTTTCAATCACTTAAATTTTAATTTAGTTGTATTTTTGTTCTTACTTAATTTAATTCCAATTCTAAACTTCAGTTTCAGTTTGAATCCATTTCAAACTTATCTTTATTAAATTTCAGTTTGCTTGTATTATATTATTCCTTAATTTTAATTCCAATAATTAGCAACCAAACACCTAATATTTATATGAAGGAAATATTACTTTATATATATCAAAATATATTTTATATAAAATCATTTAAAATCTTTATATAAGAAAATAACAAGTACGCGCTTATATATATATGCTCAACTCATTCTAGAGTACTACAGACTCTATTTAATGAGTAATTTCCCACCAGAGCCAAGGTTCTCGCTTAATCTTTCAGCTCTGATACCAAATGTAACAACCCGAAATTTTCGAACCCGAAAATTCCAGATAGTTAAGAGAAAGGAGAAAGAGGTAGAAGAAGAAGAACAGAAACATCAAACATCTCACAATCGCAGCGGATAAAATATAATAATAAATAATAATAGTTTACAAAAGAAAACTATATCTGTCGATTACATTTAATATACATCAGAGTTTCACACATATACAGTCTCTGAATAAATACAATTATCATGTCTCAGATTAACAATAATATAAATACAGCGGAAATATTTATACGCTCTTGCCATCCAGCTCGCCTCCTGAGCTCCAAAACGTACTTACCTGAAAAATCTGTAATACTCGGTCTGACCCGAGCATTACACCAAAGTAACACCCGGGTCAGGCTGGAGACCAGCGTGAGTAAACCCAACTAACATGGAATACCAAAACAATCAACTTATATAAACCCGGGGTAACATATATTAATTTATCCAATTCACAATTTGCTATATCCAACACTTAATTCATATATCAATTTCTAAGTACCAAACTTAGATAAAATAATCCAATTCACTTAATCGATTTATTCCAGCCTATCGATTTCACACATCGATTTATTTTTAACCCGAAGTGGTTTCGGGTATTTCCTAATACCCGACCCCGTCTCTTCGAAACTCATATTATCCTATCCCAAGTTATTCAAATGAAATACACAACATTTCGTCTCAGAGATGTAAATTAATTCAAGCATCCAATACCATTTAATCACCCATAAGCAAAGCTTATACAAATCAATTCAATTGATTTAAATTGAATTCCAAAACCTTAATCACTTAGATTCCTTCATCCAATATCAATTAATTCTAAAACAATTTATCAATCATCCCTTCGTAACTCATCTTAATTAATCACTCTGGATTAATTATCCTTCACTTACCTTCAAATAATTATTTTAAATTAAATTCACGATATTAATTATTTTTAATCGGATCAATAAGAAATCTTAATTACTTCATGACTTACTTAACTATTTCAATTACATTAATCCTTAATTACTTACATTACTTAATTTCTCACAAGTCATTTATTTTAGATAAATCAATTTTAATTAATCGGTCTTTGATTACATCATTATGTATCTAAATTAACTATATTAATTAAACCCACGATATAAATCATTTTAATCTTGTTTACTTAACAACAATTAGTTACCCTCCATTAATTTATCACTCCCTAAATATTCATCTTAAACTTATCTCCAGTGTAATTGTTTTAAAGGATTAGTTAATTTCTCTAATTAACCTTCTGATAAATTCACTTTCAATTTCTTCAACTAAGTCCTTACCTTTCTTATCAATTTTACCAAGTAATTAAATCCAAATTACTTCCATTTATTAACCATCCATTAATTTATTACATCCAGTAATTTCACGTATCACTAATTACCTCACCAAGTAATCTTACTTAATAAATTACATTCAGTAATTATACCTACCCAATTTCACAATTGACTTCCTTAGTTAATTAATAAAATTAATTACCTTATAATTATTTAATTCCTGATTATGTAATTTATTTCTAAATTTTAACTACATTTATCTTCCATTATTCGATTAACTAATTCTTAATCATCGATTTACAATCCAGACTTATGAAATTAACAGTTTTTTTTTTAATTTCCATTTAATTTGACCTTAATCTAATAGGAAAATAAATAACTTAATTAATTAATCCATATCATTAGTTAATCAACTTATTATTTAATTCTTTATTTACTCTAACAATTTAATGAATTTCAAATCATTAAATTCTAATTAACTTGAAGAAAACATTTTATAACTGATTTACTGATCATTCTCAAACACATTTGAAATGTTTTTCCTTCATATTTATTTAAACTTAAAATTTATTTCTTTCCATCAACAAGATAGATACAGCAAACAAATAATAACAACTCAGTTATACAGGTAAGATTACTCACCTCGATCGCGATCCCCTTTCGGTCAGAATCATCAAGACCACCTCCAACCTCGAATGCGACCTAAACCCTACCCTCGGTACCTGCTGCCACGCCTCGCACAGTTGCACGCGAGCTACGGCTTCGAATCCATCACGACCTCGCCCTAGTCGAACAACCTGCCTCACGCGACTAGCCTCGGCTCTGCCCCTCTCTCTCTCTCGAGATTCATTCGAAAAATCGTTGTCGAACCATACGACTTCACGCGATTCGATCTTCAAACGCGAGCCTCTCGATCCCCCTTACTGAAAAAACGGCTTCGGCCATTGATTTTTTTTTTTGTTTCCTTCGAGTTGATTTCGTTTATGAAATGGGATAAAGAATGGACGCCCCTTTTTTTTGTGAATTTGTTTCTGAAATAAGGAGAGAAGGACGGGGATGTTATAGATTTAAGAGGAAGACGAGAATAGGATATAGGGTTGGAGAGGCTTCCCGAACACACTTGTTGATAAATAAAAATATCTCTGACTTGCACTTCAAATTAACTATATAATTAAATATAAAAATTTCTCGTATTCCATAACGCGAAATCCCGAACCCCGAATCAAACATGCCGACAGGCGTATATAAAGTTTTACCCGCGTCCCGAACACAATGGAACGTGTTTCGAAGGTCAATCTGATCGTATGTGCGAGTTACAAAAGAAAACGGTCAAATAACAACTTCGATTGCTACGAAAATTGAAATCCAATAATAACTAACTATTACGGATCCAATGGAACTATTTTCGTCGAATTCCGAAACCGTGCCTCGGAAAGCTATTTTTAAATTCTAATTTAAACGATAAAACTTTTTTTAAAAAAAAAACTTAACAAATTACCCTTAAATGAAATTTCAACCAATCTATTATCGTCAATATCATCATTATAAATTTTTTAAGCCTTCAAATTATTTAAACAGGCCTAGAAATTTCAGATTCAATAATTTACCAAATTTTCAATTCACTAAATTCAATATTTAAACTATATAACTCAATAATTTAATTATCAAGTAAATATTGATATCTGGAATTCAAGTTAAAATTAACCTTTCAAATGTTAAAAATCAATTTATTATTCCTTTTTAAAATCGTTAAAATTTCCGGGTCGTCACACCCACCTTACTCAGAAGGACCGTATTATTCATGTGCTCAATGATGAAGCTGAATCTTCTCGGCAATCTGAAATAGAGGCCACCAAGAAAGCTGACGAGGAAACTTAATCGATGGAAAGAATGTGACAAACGCATTTTGCTTTGGTGGAGTAGATGGGCCACTGGGACACCATAGTTACAGCCGAAATGGATGTTGCATTGAAGGAACTCAACGAGCTGAAAGCCAAATATTCTGAAATCATTACAGAAAAAGATGATGCGAATAAAGCAGCCCAGGAGGCGTGTGAGCAAGCTGTGGTGCACCGAGGCGAAAGGGATGTGGCATCACTCAAAATTTGGGAGGCCGAGGCCAAGGTTGAGCATGAAGTTAAAATGGTGGAAGCCCGGTTGGAGGCCGATATTGAAGATCTTTTGATCACATATAATGCTAACAACTTTAAACATAGAATGCTTACTTGGCTTGACAATTATCCAACACACGTGTACAACGCTTGGGGCCAATTAGTGGAAGATGAAAAGGCCGAGCACCAAGCTAGATCGGTTGATGAGTTCGAGCTCGAGAACCGGGTGCTGAGCGAAGTTGAATGGAAATTTCTCCTCAATACAATGATCTCATATGAAAAGGAGAAACTTGGCGCTCAACATTCGGTGGTTGGAAATGGTTCAGGTGTCAAGCACCATGATATGAGTTCTAAAACTCTCACGCCAACTTAGCCTGAATCCACATCTACAGTTGATCCTCAGTCCATTCCTGCTTAAAATCTAAATCAACCGCAGTTATCTCTAGCCTAAAAGCAAGTATCTAAAGATGCTCCGCGAGACGCAAGTCAAATAAGGAAGGTACTCTGAACATTTCTTAAGCTTGCGCAAAACCGAAAGCGTAACTTGAAGTAATTGTTAACAGTTTTCCTTTTGTTTCTATCCAGTGATTGGAGCTACATTTTCTATGCCTCCTACAACCCAAGAGTTACATCACGAGTAGGAGGCTATCATAACGGAAGCGACTATGACAATGGCTACTACACCTTTAGATGGGGTATAAGGGAGCATACTTACTTTCAATGAACAGATGATGGAGGAACATCTCAGTCATCACAGTGACCCCTTTGTTGATTTGTCATTTGTCATGAGTGGACGCGCACCTGTGACTAGCTCCTTAGGCCTAACTTCTAACGTTCCCGGCGAGGCTCAGAAAATTCACGAAGAGGAAATAATATCCGAAATTAACGCCGAAATGGAAGCATCTCCCCGAGCTAGTAGTTTTGGTGGTGGAATAGCGGGCCCTGGTCCAGTCCCTTTGTAGATGATCTCTTCGGGAGGAACGGTCTTTGATACAAGTGTACCCCATCCGCCTGCTAACACTGATCCTATCCCTCTGAATCCGCCTTCAGGAAGCATTCCTATCCACTTGAGTTCGGAGGAGGAGGTTAACATAATACCCCACCTGGAGATCGGCTGGCGAAAAGCAAAGATTTGAAGAGAAAACCAAGCGATGAATCCTGCGGGTCTATGCCAAAGAAGAAAGCTATAAAAAAGAAAGAATAGACATGTCGGTTCGGCTCATTTTCAGTAGATTGATAGGAATCGACTTTTTCTTTCTTTTTGTAGGCGGTGTATAAATGCAGATTCGGCCCCTACTAGTAGGACTTTTGGTGTAGTTTTGTAATTAATCTTTTTCTTTCAAAGAATTGTTAAGATAAAATTTCATTTTGTCTTCTGTACAACTTGTTTTCATTTTCTTAAGTATTTCAACGCTTAAACCTCAATTCATTGTACTCATGAAATTTTAGTCTCCGAATCCAGATCGGGTTTTGTCAGTAAATTCCAGGGCCACTGCTTCGGGTCGTGCTTGAATGTTAAGTTGGATTCCGATACTGCACTGTCTCATTCAGTGGCTAATACTTTGGTTCTGCCCCCGGATTCGAGGATACATTTGAAAGATTGGTAAGCAATCGCAATTTGTCTTTAACACGCCGACCTCAATCTTTATGAAACGAAACTGAAGCATGGAAAATTCAGGGAGTCGAACCATACTGGCTCACCAATTGGCGATCGTATCCACACTCTGGGGATTGCACTTTTTCGTCGGTGATCGATTGTGCCTACTTATGTTTTATTGTTACGTCCACGCTCCGAGGACTTAATTTATTTTCATGGACGGTCAGCCACACCTGCTTAATATTTATTAATGCATCCATACTCTAGGGAATTTAGATTGATTCGTGGGTGCTCAGTCACACCCGATTCATGTTTATACTCTGACCACACTCTTGGGACATAGTGTTGTGTTGTGGATGATCGATCCGTATCCGGTTTATGTTTAAACTCCAATCTGCACTCTAGGGATTTTAGAGTTAGTCGATGTTTATACTCCAATCCATACCCCAGTGACTTAGAGTCAATTGCTGTTGTATTCTGATTTGCACTTTGGGAATTCGGAGTTAGTTGATGTTTGTACTCTAGTTCGCACTCAAGGAATCTGTAGTTGGCCAATAGATGGTCGGTCATATCTGTTTAGGCTTTAGGATTTCGTTCGCACTCTAGGAACGACGAATCTACCAGGATTGTGGATGATCGGTTCAAATCCACCCCGAGTTAACAAGCGAGGTCGTTAGATGGACGGATCCAACCTCCTCAAACTTGGTCAAGATACGGGCGAAGTCATTAGGTGGACGGATCCACCATCTTCGAGGCCATATTTATAAGTTTATACTCCCACTTGCACTCTGGCAATCCTGAGTTAGTTAAAGGATTGTTGTGTATCAATCCTTTTTTAGGTTCAGTGTGATAACTTGCCCACAAGCTCGGGTTTCACTTAGTGAGTAACCGGTCGCGTCACGGTTACTCATTTGAATACCTACCATCGGGTGGAACTTAGCTCTCCGTGCGTAGTGATAGTTGTATGATGCATTTCAAAAAATCATAACTCTGACTTGAAGAAATTGCATTTTATTGCTGAAATAAGAAAATATGGCACGGTCGGTGGCCTTTTTACAAATTCAAATTTTGAAATGCACAAACAAATTGCAAACGAAAAGTAAACTGAATACTTAAAGCCTGCCGTGTGTAGTAGCAACGAGGGCTTTCGCTGTTCCAGGCTCTTGGCAGAGTAAGACCATCAACGATCGATAATTTCAATGTGCCATCCCCGAGCTTTTGTTTGATGACGTACGACCCTTCCCACGTTGATTTCATGTGCGAAGGAACTGGGTAGATTCTTTTGAGGAAGAGGTCATCGAGTTTAAAGGTTCGGGTCAGACCTTGGCATTGTATAATCCAGCGACTCGACTTTGGTATGCGGCTACCCTCAAATCAGCCTCTTCACGCTTCTCATCCAATAAATCTAAAGATATGACAAGTAATATGGCGTTCGTTTTTGGATCATAATAAGTCACATGGGAAGGTACTTCCATCTCGACTGGAATAATGGCTTTTGAACTGTAGGAAAGAGAGAATGGTGTGTGGCCAAATGTGGACTTGTGGGTTTTTCGGTAAGCCCATAGAGCCATAAAATGTTCATCGACCCACTTGTCCATGGCCTTTCCAGTCGTTTCTTTAGAATAGACTTTATAACTTTATTCACGGCTTCAACCTGTCCATTCTCTTGAGGGTATGCAACTGCGGAGTATTTCTTCTAAATGTGGAATCATTGACAGATATTATTAAATTCAACACCATCGAATTGGGTTCCATTGTCAATGATGATGTTATGTGGAAGACCAAATCGGCAAATATTGTTGCGGACTACAAAGTGGATCACCTTCTTGAAGTGATTGAACAAGGGGCTCAGCTTTCGCCACTTGGTAAAGTAATCAACTGCGACAATGGCGTACTTCGCACCACCATTGGCTAGAGTAGAGAGCCAATAATATCAATGCCCCATACTACGAACGGCCATGGACTAACCATCTGAGTTATTTCAGTAGGAGGGGCTTTAGGGATCCGAGCGTGTTTTTGAAATCCATCGCATTTTCAAGCGTAATCCGACGAATCACGATTTACAATTGGCCAATAGTATCTATATAGGAGCACTTTCTTGGCAAGATCTTGCCCTCCGGTATGATCACCACATTCTCCTTCATGCACATCATGCAATAGGCGTTTGATTTCATCGTGAGCGATACACCGGAGTAAAGGAGCAGACTATCTTCTTCTATAATGACTCCATTCTGAATTGTGAACTGCGAAGCTTTTCGAAGGACTTATCTCTTTTCACTCCTACGCTCTGGCAGGTTCCCATGTTCGAGATAACTTCTGAACGGAGTCATCCATGACTCCTAATCGAGAATAAACTCAAATACCCGGTCTGTCTCCATTTGATCGATGCTCGAGGAAGATAAAGTTTCCAAAGGAACGAGTCCCATTTGTTTTGCCTTATCTATACTGGCTAACTTTGCTAACGAATCGACTTTCTGATTGCATTCTCGGGGTATGTAGTAGATGGCATAATAATCGAACTAATTTAATATTTCCTGAACCTGAGTAAGGTAAGCAGCCAGTCTTCGGTACTTGGCCTAGTATTCTCGCGAACTTGACACACGACCAATCGCGAATCATAACAAATCTCCACGGCAATGATTCTTAAGTCTTGGGCGAGTCTCAATCTGGCAAGCACAGCTTCATATTCAGCTTCGTTGTTGGTCACACGAAAGTTGAACTTTAAAGCATAGAATATATATCGACCTTCGAGAGTTTCAAGTACAACCCGAACACCCGAGCAATAGTCGTTTGATGCACCATCAGTATGAAACTTCCAGATATACTTGGGAGATTCACTGGTTTCAAGCAAGTCCTCTGGGATAGTAAATTCAGCTATGAAATCTGCTAGGACTTTCCCTGGAATGGCTTGCCTTAGAGTGTAAGTAATATCAAACTAACTTAGCGCGATATCAAAGATGTCAACTAACCGTTGGTTAGTTGCTCTAGGGTTCTTGAGCCCGAAAGGCAAAACTTTGTAGAAGTAAAGTCCCTGATCAGTCTTGAAGCTGGTATGGTCCTGGTCGGGTAAGTGCATAGGTATCTGTTTGTAACCGAAACACGCATCCATGAAGGATAAAAGTTCATGTCCAGTCGTTGAATCTACGAGCTGATCGATTCGAGGAAGTAGAAAACTGTCTTCGGGGTAAGCTTTATTCAAGTCGGAGTAATCAATACACGTTGTCCATTTCTCGTTTGGCTTTGGAAAAGTACAGGATTGGACACCTATTCCGGGTATAAGGCATCTCAAATAAATACATTCAATTTAAGCTTATCCACCTCCTCCTTAAGGGCGGCAGATCTCTCTGCATCCATATCATGCCTTTTTTGATTAACTGAGACATGCCGCGGGTCAATGTACAATGTATGGCTCGTAATGTCCGGGGAGATTCCACACATGTCAGAATGTGTCGAAGCAAACATGTCAAGGTTTGCTTGAAGAAATTCAACCAATTCCTCTTGCATTTGTTCACTTAACTGAGATCCAATCTTTATCATTTTCGCATTGTCATTACCAACGATCGAGACATCGATTGTCCATTCGGCCAGAGAAGCGTGACTGTCTTTAGTTTCGTCTTCACTTTCGGTATCTTCCAGGTCAAGATCCCTCGGGAATTGGTTATAATGCTCGGGCATGGGGTTAGGCATCAATTGTCAATTCTCAACAAAGCGAACGCAGAGAAATTCCTCTACGCTCTTCCCTTTTTACTTCTGCTATGCCTCTCGTAGCTCAGCAACATAACAAGCTCGCCTAGCAGCCTGGTCTACCTGAACGACTCCGACTCCATTGTCGATAGGGAATTTTAAAGTCAAACACCAAGGTATGGCTGCCCTAAATTCAGATAGGGCCAGTCAGCCCAAGAAAAGCATTGTATGGTGAGTCTATATCCAACACAACAAATTCTAAAATCCAAACTGTCCGGCGTTCTCCAATTCCTAACTCCATTGGCAACTCCACCGCTCCAGTGTGTACAGTTGCACTCCCATTTAAGCCATTTATGAGATATTAACAAGGCTTCAAATCTTTCGTCTCCATTTTCACCTGTTCATAGGCTCGCTTAAAAAAAAATATTCACAGAACTTCCACTGTCTGCTAAGATGCTCTTCATCCAAGCAGGACCTACTTGAGCTGATATGACAAGTGGATCGATGGTTGGGGCTTCAACCCTTTTGGCATCTCTATCTCGAAAGATGATGCCGTCGGTCATCGTCTTATGTTGCTTTGCCCGAGCGCCATCTTCCAAACTACTAAAACACTCGAAGCTCGCATGCCTAATAGAATTGGCATACAACTACATTTCCTTCCAGCTGCGGTCTGCTGGATGAGGACTATCACTAATAATATTTATCACAACCTCCCACCGGTACGAGCGGGTTCCTCCGGTCTTTCCTGATTCGGTACATGGTTCTGATTTGATGGGCCCGCAGAACAAGACTGTGGTGTCCACACAAACTGCTACAACTTTCTCTTACTTTATCAAGTTTTTAATGATATCCAGCAAGTGATGGCACTCATTCATGTTATGGCCGTAGCTTTCATGGAATTTGCAAAAGTTCCTCGTCTAAATCTATTTCCCCAGTGACTGTTTCAGAGCAGCTTTCTTATACAGAATAGTATTACAGGTCTGTAAATACACATTTTCCAGCGACGTATCCAAAGGAGTATATTTATCAAACATAGGAGCCCTACGTCATGGACCATGATTCTGATCCCATTTCCTATTTTGATTTCCATTGCCTTTCTGTTGACTTTGTTTGTTCTGTACGTTCAATTGCACTTTTCAAGAACTCTCCCCGGTTTGTTGAACAACAACATTGCTCTGAATCCCTTAAATACTAGGCCTTACGTCATCCTTTTTTCTAGACTATTTCTCATCCTCCTTTCTCAGCAATTGGGCAGCCTTGGAATAGAAATGGTCCAGTGACACATGGGGTTTTTCGGCCAACCAGTTGCTGAACTCAAAATGGGGATCAATCCCCTTAGTTGGTGCCATTAGAATAAAGTTATCATTGGGATTGATAATCTCAACGCATGCAGCATGAAATCTCTCCAAGTAACATCTAATTGTCTCTCTAAGAGATTGAGTGACATTAGACAAAGTATTAACATCCTTCGGCCTCGTTACATGAATGCGGAAATGCTCAACAAACTTTGCCGCCAACTGATCAAAACACGAGATAGATCGAGGTGGTAAACGGGTGAACTACATAATCACTCTGCCTCCTAGCGAGATCGGGAAACTTCGGCACTTAACTGCATCATCAGCTCAAGCAATATTCATTAACCATTCATACTTCAAGATATGTTAATTAGGATCAGAGCTCCCTTCATAAACGGGTAAAGTCGGCATCCTGAATCACCGAACTGGTTCAGCATAGAGTATCTCATCGGTAAAAGGAGTATGACTCCGGGAGATTCCCCAATCATCACTGGTGAGGCCTTAACTATCTTACATCATATGATGGATCATCGTCGAGATATCCGGCATCTGTACATTCTGGGCCTATTGAGCCAAGGTGTGGTCGGGTTCCACAATGCGAGGATGATCCGATCACGGTCGAGAGTCCATGTCTCGCCTCCTTGGTTCTAAATTTTCTAGAGCATACGGTTCTAGAGTATATTCATGTTAGCGATGTTTCGGATCTATTCGATTTCGGGCGTTAGCTCCCAATTCAGTAGCAGCAGTGGCAGTGCGGTTGTTTGTAACATGATGACGAAAGGTGCATCCCCACGAGGAGTGTCCAGTCTGATAGCTGGTTGACAGGCCAACCATCAGTTGCCCATTATTTAGTGTATGCTGATGTCCAGTAGCTTGAGTATAACTTTCATCTAGCCGTGGGCGTGCGGATCTATGATGGTAGTCAGAAGAGGCTGAACTTGTTGAATCACTAGTTTTGATTCATGACAAAGCAATTTATAAGAAAACGAAAATACACGGTTAATCTCGACAAAAATAGACAATCAAAGGACTATAGTGATATCGAGACTTTGAATCTATGCTTTCACTATCTATTACTTATGGTTGAGTCTTAGAAATTTGTTAAAATATATCCTCAAGTAGTCCGCACTTCATTGTTCTCGGCTTTTAAATCAAAACAGAGCTAATTGTGAAAAAATACTACAGCCAGTCGACTGGCAGACTGGCTATAAACTACTAGTCGACTGACGTGTGTACATACATAGGTATGCACTGCTTATTTTTTAAAACTTGTTGCATAGTCAGTCGACTGACCAAGAATGACCAGTCGACTGACCTGGGTCCAACTGTCATTTTTTGAATAGATATCTTCATTCTACGAAAGGTTGCGATCTTTCTATGAACGGAAACGGATGCTCCTTTTGGTCAGAACCCTTCACCAATGGCAGTAACTCTCTGACTACTATATATACATATTCCCAAATACATCACATTCACCAAAATTCATTCTAACTCTCCAATATTCTTCTTGTGCTCTCATACTTGCATTCAAACAGAAAACAACATTTATACTGCTTTGAATCTTCAAATAAGCTTTCATAATCATCGATTCTCAGCATTACCTTATCTTCATATCTTCACATATACTTTATATACTTAAGGATTTGATTATAGAAGGTTTGTATTATCATAGACAAATTAGTGTTATCAAGAACACACAGTGTCGGATATTCTTTTGTATTAGTGAAGTCCTCTTCTGCTACTGAGGCGAAAATCCTCTTCTGCTGCTCAGGTGTCTGTTCTGCTGCTCAGACTGTATATACCTGTTCCTCCGAGTTAAGTGAGGATTGTTGTTTTAGTAAAATTCTAGAAGGAGTATGGGACTGGACGTAGGACGGTGCTCCGAACTAGTATAAAAATCTCTGGTGTTATTTTTGTTATATTACTGCTTTTATATTTTGCACTATTTCCTACATTACTATACTCTGCATTATTATATCCATATTGCACGGTCTTACAAACTTTCATTTGGTATCAAAGCAAGGTTTCATCTAACCGTAACATAGTTATTTGATTCTTTGCTAATATGGATATTAACACTAGCACTAGCACTATAAGAACTAACACCAGTTTTGTAGAAGGTCAATCCACTGCATGACCTTTATTTTTCAACGGTATGAACTATAATTATAGGGCTACTTGTATGAGAATCTATATGCAATCAAATAGTTTTGAATCATGGAATATCACACAAAACGAATTCACTCTTCCTACTAGAGAATACTCCACATGGGAAAACACACAAAAAATAGATGTTACCGCCAATGCTAAAGCTATGAATATGTTATTTTGTGTACTAGATAGAAATGAATTTAATCGTATTAGTATGCATCAAACTGCTTATGAAATATGGAGAACACTTAAAATCACTCAGGAAGGAACCAAAAAGTCAAACAACGCAAAATCTCCATGCTCAAAAATCAGTTTCAGAACTTTAGAATGAAACAAGATGAATCCATCAATGATATGTACTCCAAATATCAAAATATCTTTCATTCACTATTAGGATTAGGAGAAAAGTACACAGACTTTGATATTATATTAAAAATCCTAAACTCTTTAACAGATGAATGGGAAAGAAAAGTCTTAGCTATTAAAGAAGCTAAAGACCTCTCTACCATGAAACGTGAAGAGTTAGTAGGAAATCTAATGTCATATGAAGTGAATTTGCAGGCAAAACGAGTACAAGAATAAGACAAAAAGAACATAGTTTTCCATGCTGAAGAAGAAAAGGATGAAGATTCAGACGAAGAAGATCTAGCATTTATTGCCAAAAATTTCAAAAAGTTCTTGAAATTCCGGAAAAACAACAGAAATAATGGAAAAAGGAACTTACCAAACAAACCATCATCTTCAGTTCTAAATGTTTTAATTGCCATAAGAAAGGTCATATCCAGAAAGAATGTCCAGAACTAAAGAAAATATACTTCAACAAGGGCAGAAAAGATAAGAAAACGAAAGGATTTTCCATAACATGGGATGATTCAGATACCTCTTCATCAGATAATAGCTGTGATAGTGAAAGGGGCAAGCAAATGTCTGTTTCATGGCTACTAAAAACGAGGTTAGTGATTTTACTTTTGATGATACAATAGAGATAAATTAAGAACTTGTCGACACTCTGAAAAAATTTCAAAGAAAAAATAAGGAGACTCATGAACATCAGAACAAAGCAGAATTCGAAAGGGATATGCTTAAATATGAGAAGAAAATACTAGAGGAAGAACTTGAAAAATTACAAGAATTATTCTCTAATATCAATTCTCAACTCACTCTTTTGAGTCAAGAAATTGAAACTCAAAAAGAGAAGAACGACGCTCTTGTTACTGAAAATCATGAACTAAAAACAAAAGTAAAATTGATAGAATTGGATAATACTAGTCTCAAAACTAAGTTAGAAAGCATCACCAAAAATGTTTCGAACTTTAATAAAGGAAGAGAAACTCTATCTAAAATTATTGATAGTTCTCAATCTGTTTCAAGTAGAAAAGGATTAGGATATGTTAAGAAAACAACAGCTCCACCTAAAAAGGAAATTAGGGGAAATGTCAATCCTACTACAGTACAGACAAAAAGGAATTCTTACCCAAAAAGCATAAAAATTTGGGTTCCCAAAACAAACAACAGTTTGATTAAGAAAAAATATATTAAAAACTTTTTGGAACCAATTCATAAAAATAAAAATTATATTTTCAAATGGGACACTGAACCTTCTTGGGTTTGGTTTCCTAAGATCTAACTCTTAGGACCCTAATAAAAGGCGGGTACCAATATAGTTTCTTATTTTTGCAGGTCCCATTTAAAAAGAGAGGTAAATGGATACTCTATAGTGGTTGCTCAAAACGTATGACAGGAGACAAAGATATATTATCAAACATTACTTACTCAGATTGAGGCTCTGTCACATTTGGAGATAATTCCAAAGGCTATGTCATCGGCAAAGGCGATGTGAGCAACAATGCTATTTCAAATTTACCTCTTATTTCAAATGTTTTACTAGTCAAAAATTTAAAACATAATTTACTTAGTATCAGCCAATTGTGTGACAAAGGAGTCAAAATCACATTTTCTGAAAGCAAATGTAGTATTTTTGATCAAAATCAAAATCTTATCTTTGAAGAAAATAGAGACAGAAATATTTATGTTCTGAATATGAAAATAAATCATAATTCAGATATGTGTTTAATATCCAAAGAAAATGATCCTTGGTTATGGCATAAATGATTCTGTTATATCAACTTCAAAGCTATAAACAAGCTTTCTAAAAATGATTTAGTAAAAGGTCTGCCAAAAATGAATTTTAAAGTTGATCATATTTGTGATGCATGTTAGTTAGGAAAATTAACCAAGTCATCTTTTAAATCTAAAAAGGTTATTTAAACTTTATGACCACTTGAATTACTACATATGGATATATTTGGACCAACATAAGTACAATCCATCAATCATAGTAAATATGTGTTTGTAATTGAAGATGATTTTTCTAGATATACTTGGACTATTTTTATGAAAAATAAAAGTGATACTTTTGATAATTTCAAAACTTTTGTCAAAAGAATTCAAAATTTTAAAGGATTGAAAATCAAAAACATAAGAAGTGATCATGGAGGTGAATTCGAAAACGAAGCCTTTGAATATTTTTGTTATAAAAAAGGAATATTCCATAATTTTTCATTTCCTAGAACTCCGCAACAAAATGGAGTTGTATAACATAAAAATAGTACTTTACAAGAATGTGCAAGGACTTTGTTAAATGGAAGTACGTTACCAAAACATTTCTGGGCGAAGCAGTTGCAACAGCTTGTTATGTTTTGAATCGTGTTTCTATTCGACCACTAACTAAGAATACTCCTTATGAACTTCTTAGTGGTCGAAAACCAAATATTTCTTATTTTAAAGTTTTTGGTTCAAAATGATTCATTTTAAACACAAAAGATCAGCTGGGCAAATTCGATCCAAAATTCGAGGAAGGAATCTTTGTAGGATATTCAGATCGAAGCAAAGCTTATCGAATTTATAATAAAAGAACCAATATCGTCGAAGAAACACTTCATGTATCCTTCGATGAAAATTTTAAAAAATTCCAAGTATAAGAGACGATGAAGAATTCTTTAATAATAACACAAATGCGGAAATTTCAAATTTTGAAAACATGGTTAACAATAACAATGAATTAAGATCTCCACCTAGAATATTAAGGAATCATCCTTTTGATAATGTCATTGGAGAACTCAATTAATCTGTTAGAACATGGAGTCAATTAATCAAATGAGTCATGTAGCTTTCATTTCTCCTATTCAACCTAAAAATATTAAAGAAGCATCCATCGATGAAAATTGGCTAATCGCTATGAAAGAAGAACTAAACCAATTCGAAAGAAATGACGTCTAGGATTTAGTTCCAAGTCCTAGTGATCAATCAGTTATTGGTACAAAGTGGGTCTTCAAAAATAAAGCAGATGAACTAGGAAATATTACTCGGAATAAAGCTGGATTAGTTGCACATGGATTTAATCAAGAAGAAGGAATTGACTATAAGAAAACGTTTGCTCCAGTCGCTAGATTGGAAGCAATACAAATCTTACTAGCATATGCATGGTTTCATAATTCTAAATTATATCAAATGGATGTTAAAAGTGCCTTTTAAATGGCTTTATAAATTAAAAAGTCTATGTTGAACAACCTCCTTTATTCGTACACAAACAATTCCTGACCATATCTATAAACTTAAAAAGGCCTTATACGATTTGAAACAAGCACCCCGTGCTTGGTAGATCGTCTTAAAATATATTTAATAGATTCTGGTTTTGAAATTGGGAAGGTTGATCAAACTCTTTTTATTAAAAGAAACAAGCAAGATATTTTAATTGTTCGAATATATGTTGATGATATTATTTTTGGATCTACAAATGAAGAATTATGTAAAGAATTTTCTAAAATAATGACCAAAAAATTTGAAATGTCACATATGGGTGAATTAAATTATTTTCTTCGTTTACAAATAAAACAATTAGAAAATGGTATTTTTATAAATCAAGAAAAATATTGTAACAATCTAATTAAACGCTTTGGTATGGAAAATACTTCTATCAAACCAACTCCTATGAGTACAACTATACATCTTGATAAAGATGAAAGTGGCAAAAGTATTGACCAAAAATCATATCGAAGTATGATCAGATTGTTACTATATTTAACTGCTAGTAGACCTGATATAATGATGAGTGTTTGTTTGTATGCACGATGTTTGCGTCAAAATTGACCACAAACACCCAATATCGTGAAAGCACCCGTTTATGAACACAGATCAGCAACAATCTGTATAAATCTCAGATCTAAACAATAGAAAACACAGTAATTCAGAAATTACAATCACAAACACATGATTTATAGTGGTTCGGCGATCTTGCCTACGTCCACTTTGAAGTTTATGTTTTTATTGATTCGCTTGATGATTTCAATTGATTACAGCAGATTACAACTGATGATAGCTTTCAAATCTGATTACAATAGCAACAATGAAGTGTCGAGTTGAATCCGGCAGAGTCTGGACGTTGAATGGCCAAAAAGATCCCCTTTCCTGAAGGCTTCAGCGTGTTATTTATAGGCGTAGGAGGCCCAGATCTCAATCAAACTTAGGGAGACTTTTTCTGGCACGTGAGTGGGCCCACGCGGCCGATCCCACCAAGTTTCGACTCGATCTGAGATCGATTCGAAGTGATTTCGAATCCATTAAAGAATGATCCAATCGAGCTGAAACTTGGCAGAAACAATCTTTACCTTGTATGGAAGCTACTGTGAAAATTTCGTTGCATTTGGATCAGTGGTTTAGGAGATATGATCGATTCAAGTTGATGATTTTCGTTCGGCTGTCTATTTCGACTCGATCACTTCGAATCCGTATTTCGAATCGATGGACGCACGTGGTACTGAAGTGACATGGTGCGCAATCCTCGCATCGATCCTGTTTTATCTCCGAGTTGACCGCTTCGCACCCATGGATTTCGCCTCGTTCGTATCGTGTGCCACGACCCAGTTCGCATCAATGGATTCGAAATGGATCGATACGAAGGGGATCAAGACGAGACGAGTGGATTCGAACAGGGCAGAATTTATGGATACGAAGGAATGATCTGGCATTCTTGATGGATGTGAGGACGATCGATACGAAGTAGTGCTTGGTCACGAGACCGATCGATTCGAAGTAGGGTATATGGTGATGGATTCGAAGTGCTCCGGACTCGATGGATACGAAACAGTGCTTCAGCATGGATACGAACATGCTCAGGGGATGCCCATCTGATGGATTCGAACCGATCGATTCGAAGTGATCAACATCACGTTATCGATCAATTCGAGCTTGATCGAATCGAAGCATGTGTAGACCAACGGATTCGAACAAGACAATTAGTGACGGGTTCGAACCCATGGATTTGAAGTGAGCATCTCCCAACTTTTCAATGGGTTCGAACGACACTCCTTGGCTAACTTGCATCGATCATATCTCGTTCATACGACCTTCGATTAACCTGAAATTTGGAATGCAAGCTCCCATGACTTTGCTTGCTGTGTCCTATTAGTTGTAGCCTGATCTGGGCTCGGACAAAATTCATCAATATCCATAGCGAAGTGAAGTACAACCAATCTCTGAGACAACCTGTCTTTTGTTTTTTACTGATATTTTGGTATTACGGCTTTGCCAAAAAGCGGGATGACATTTGCCCCCCAAAATATACCTTGCGGTAGGAAGGCGTGTTTTGTAATGCCATGATCTGGATGTTCATATCCTGTTGATGTCCTGCAAAGGAATTTACAGCTTTATGCAACCTCAAATAACGACCGTTCAGGATCAGGATATTTGAGATGAAATGCAACCGTTCATGGTCAAGCGCCTGACTTCAAATGACGATCATTCGGGATCGAGCCATTTGAGGAGAAGTGCGACCGTGCACGGTCAAGTGGGGGACCTCAAATGACGACCGTTCGCGATCGAGCCATTTGAGGTGAGATGAGTTGTGCCGTTCGGGGCGAGTCGTGCCATTCGAGGCGAATTGTGATCGTTCTCGATCGTGCGCCGTTCGAGGCGATTTTGTGACCCTTCGAGGTCGGGTGCCGTTCGAGGCGATTTTGTGACCGTTCGAGGTCGGGTGCCATTCGTTGGGAGTTGTGACTGTTCGAAGTCGGGTGCCGTTCGTGGCGAGTTGTTCATGGCGATACCAGGCTCACGTTCGCGTGGGTCCCTGGATCGTTTGTCAGGGCGGCTTATCGCCATCTCAGAGCATGCCTAAGGACCGTTCGCGACCCCGTACATGTGTAAGTAGCTTAGCCATTTCAGAATTATCAGAATCAAATATCTATTCAACAGATGAATTTTAAAACAGAAATGTCCAAACAAACCAAGTTCAAATGTCCAAATCAACACGAAACAAAAGCAAAGCAAAGATGTCAAAGTGTAAGCTCCCACTACGAAACAATCAATGGTCATTCAGAGCAAGCCTGGAGAACGTTCGCGATCTCGTACGTGTGTAAATGATTTAATTGTGTTAGTGGAAGCTTACAACTTGCTCATCGTTATTTTAATTAATTGATAACCAAACGATGTCCTGGTTCAGGGTCGCCCCTAGCTGATGTAGACGGTGGCCGCTCTGGCTCTACCGCTAGGGCTCGTCTCCTCACATACTGAAGAAGCATACCATTCCTGATGTGTCCTTTAACCTCATCATTTAGATGCCTACAGTCATTAGTGTTATGACCGTTCAGCTCGTGGAACAAGCAATATCTGTCTGATTTTCTCTCGTCGGCAGTGGGGTCCCTTCGTATTGGCCTACGATATGGAACTTGCCCTTGCGTATCTCTGTAGATTCGCTCCAAACTCTCATTCAGCTCTAAATAGGTGGTGAATCGCGGCTCCTTCTGTTGCCTCTTTGACCTGTCCCCGTCATCCTCAGTCTTTCTTTTGCCTTTATCCTTGTCTGAGTCCTTTTCGAGAGGCTTTTTGTCTTTAAGCGCATAAACTTCTATCTCCTCTCCTTCTTCTCTTTCTACACTCGCATCCTCTAGTCGTAAAAACTTTTCTGCCTCATGATAGAATTCTCCTAGATCCACGGGTGGATCCTAAGTTAATGAATTTTT
The DNA here is from genome assembly GCA_030765085.1 of Allium cepa. Taxonomy (NCBI): domain Eukaryota; kingdom Viridiplantae; phylum Streptophyta; class Magnoliopsida; order Asparagales; family Amaryllidaceae; genus Allium; species Allium cepa. Next base: position 636,274,789 of record CM060934.1, on the reverse strand, counting down.
GAACTCTGTTCCCTCACCTATCCCGGACACAGCCGCCATCATAACCATGGATGGATCTGGTCGATCCACCGAAGCTGCTGCTGCATTGAATCGCGTTACGTAATTCCTCAAAGTCTCTCCGGCTTTCTGCTTTAAAGTTGCCAAAGTCATCACATTCTTGAGTCTTGTAATGTGAACCCTGAATTGCTTCATAAATCTCTCAATTAAATCATTCCATGTTCCGATGGATCCACTCTCTAATTGTCTAAACCATAATGCTGCAATATCCCCCAAATTCAATGGAAAGCACCGGGCCATAACCTCCTCTGATGCCTCCAGCACTTCCATATGCCTCATATACTTCGTTAGATGAACCGTGGGGTCCGTTCTCCCGTCATACATGTCCAGCGATGGTAACTTGAAATCCGGTGGGTTCCTAGCTCGCCTGATTGCTGGAGTAAAAGGACTCCTATTAACATCCTCCAAATATTTATTTACCAAACCGCCTCTCATAGCTTTTCTAACCATCTCCACCAATCTGTCATTGTCCATGAGATGCAACCTTCGCTCATCACTTTCGACCTGCCCCCCGAGTCCACGAGGGAATTCTGGGATATGCCTCCTGACTGAGAGTTCAATCCTCTACTACTCCCGGGTTGTACAGATGTTCCTTTTTCTCTCTCTGAAATTGGGTCAACGTTCTCCATAGGTGTGCCCCCTAATCCAGGTGCTACGTCGGATGGCCCTGCTTCGTTCTGAACTCCATCCTATTCTCTATTCTGTGCTTTAAGTTGCCCTATCTGTTGAAACAAACTTTGGATCAGCTCCTCCTGTTTCTTCATCATTGTCTCCATCTTGTCCCTAGTGATGAAGATCGATGCTTGATTCGCTCCTGAAGAAGCCTCTTGACTTCCTTGGTGTTCACTTCTCTCTGGCCTTGGCCTTCTGCTCGATTGTCTCGTCATAATTTCTCAAATCTGAACTTTCAAATTTTCTGAATCAACTTCTAATTGGTAGAACTCCTGCGTTATCCTCTCGGTGAAAACACCAAAATGTTTGCGTCAAAATTGACCACAAACACCCAATATCATGAAAGCACCCGTTTATGAACACAGATCAGCAAGAATCTATATAAATCTCAGATCTAAAGAGTAGCAAACACAGTAATTCAGAAATAACAATCACAAACACAGGATTTATAGTGGTTCGGCGATCTTGCCTACGTCCTTTTTGAACTTTATGTTTTTATTGATTCGCTTGATGATTTCAATCGATTACAGCAGATTACAACTGATGATAGGTTTCAAATCTGATTACAATAGCAACAATGAAGTGTCGAGTTGAATCCGGCAGAGTCTGGACGTTGAATGGCCAAAAAGATCCTCTTTCCTGAAGGCTTCAGCGTGCTATTTATAGGCGTAGGAGGCCCAGATCTCACTCAAACTTAGGGAGACTTTTTCTGGCACGTGAGTGGGCCCACGCGGCCGACCCATCAAGTTTCGACTCGATCTGAGATCGATTCAAAGTGATTTCGAATCCATCAAAGAATGATCCAATCGAGCTGAAACTTGGCAGTAACAATCTTTACCTTGTATGGAAGCTACTGTGAAAATTTCGTTGCATTTGGATCAGTGGTTTAGTAGATATGATCGATTCAAGTTGATGATTTTCGTTCGGCTGTCTATTTTGACTCGATCACTTCGAATCCGTATATTCGAATCGATGGACGCACGTGGTACTGAAGTGACGTGGCATGCACTCCTCGCATCGATCATGTTTTATCTTCGAGTTGACCGCTTCGCACCCATGGATTTTGCCTCGTTCGTATCGTGTGCCACGACCCAGTTCGCATCAATGGATTCGAAATGGGTCGATACGAAGGGGATCAAGACGAGCCGAGTGGATTCGAACAGGGCAGAATTTATGGATACGAAGGAATGATCTGGCATTCTTGATGGATGCGAGGACGATCGATACAAAGTAGTGCTTGGGCACGAGACCGATCGATTCGAAGTAGGGTATATGGTGATGGATTCGAAGTGCTCCGGACTCGATGGATACGAAACAGTGCTTCATCATGGATACGAACGTGCTCAGGGGATGCCCATCTGATGGATTCGAACCGATCGATTCGAAGTGATCAACATCACGTTATCGATCGATTCGAATTGATCGAATCGAAGCATGTGTAGACCAACGGATTCGAACAAGACAATTAGTGATGGGTTCGAACCCATGGATTCGAAGTGAGCATCTCCCAACTTTCCGATGGGTTCGAACGACACTCCTTGGCTAACTTGCATCGATCATATCTCATTCATACGACCTCCAATTAACCTGAAATTTGGAATGTTGGCTCCCATGACTTTGCTTGCCGTGTCCTATCAGTTGTAGCCTGATCCGGGCTCGGACAAAATTCATCGATATCCATAGCGAAGTGAAGTACAACCAATCTCTGAGACGACCTGTCTTTTGTTTTTAACCGATCTTTTGGTATCACGGCTTTTCCAAAAAGCGGGATGACATTTGCCCCCCAAAAAATGCCTTGCGGTAGGAAGGCATGTTTTATAATGCCATGATCTGGATGTTCATATCCTGTTGATGTCCTGCAAAGGAATTTACAGTTTTATGCAACCTCAAATAACGACCGTTCAGGATCGGGATATTTGTGATGAAATGCGACCGTTCATGGTTAAGCGCCTGACTTCAAATGACGATCGTTCGGGATCGAGCCATTTGAGGTGAAGTGCGACCGTGCGTGGTCAAGTGGCGGACCTCAAATGACGACCGTCCGCGATCGAGCCATTTGAGGTGAGATGAGTTGTGCCGTTCGGGGCGAGTCGTGCCATTCGAGGCGAATTGTGATCGTTCGCGATCGTGCGCCGTTCGAGGCGATTTTGTGACCGTTCGAGGTAGGGTGCCGTTTGAGGCGATTTTGTGACCGTTCGAGGTTGGGTGCCGTTCGTGGAGAGTTGTGACTGTTCGAAGTCGGGCGCCGTTCATGGCGAGTTGTTCATGGCTATACCAGGCTCACGTTCGCGTGGGTCCCTGGATCGTTTGTCAGGGCGGCTTATCGCCATCTCAGAGCATGCCTAAGGACCGTTCGCGACCCCGTACATGTGTAAGTAGCTTAGCCATTTCAGAATTATCAGAATCAAATATCTATTCAACAGATGAATTTTAAAACAGAAATGTCCAAACAAACAAAGTTCAAATGTCTAAATCAACACGAAATAAAAGCAAAGCAAAGATGTCAAAGTGTAAGTTTCCACTACGAAACAGTCAATGGTCAATCAGAGCATGCCTAGGGTACGTTCACGATCTCGTACATGTGTAAATGATTTAATTGTGTTATAGGAAGCTTACGACTTGTTCATCGTTATTTTAATTAATTGATAACCAAACGATGTCCTGGTTCAGGGTCTCCCCTAGCTGATGTAGACGGTGGCCGCTCTGGCTCTACCGCTGGGGCTCGTCTCCACACATACTGAAGAAGCATACCATTCCTGATGTGTCCTTCTACCTCATCCTTTAGATGCCTACAGTCATTAGTGTTATGACCGTTCAGCTCGTGGAATAAGCAATATCTGTCTGATTTTCTCTCGTCAGCAGTGGGGTCCCTTCGTATTGGCCTACGGTATGGAACTTGCCCTTGCGTATCTCTGTAGATCCGCTCCAAACTCTCATTCAGCTCTAAATAGGTGGTGAATCGCGGCTCCCTCTGTTGCCGCTTTGACCTGTCCCCGTCATTCTCAGTCTTTCTTTTGCCTTTATCCTTGTCTGAGTCCTTTTCGAGAGGCTTTTTGTCTTTAAGCGCATAAACTTCTATCTCCTCTCCTTCTTCTCTTTCTGCACTCGCATCCTCTAGTCGTAAAAACTTTTCTGCCTCATGATAGAATTCTCCTAGATCCACGGGTGGATCCTTAGTTAATGAATTTTTGAACTCTGTTCCGTCACCTATCCCGGACACAGCTGCCATCATAACCATGGATGGATATGGTCGATCCACCGAAGCTGCTGCTGCATTGAATCGCGTTAGGTAATTCCTCAAAGTCTCTCCGGCTTTCTGCTTTAAAGTGGCCAAAGTCATCACATTCTTGAGTCTTGTAATGTGAATCTGGAATTGCCTCATAAATCTCTCAATTAAATCATTCCATGTTCTGATGGATCCACTCTCTAATTGTCTAAATCATAATGCTGCAATATCCCCCAAATTCAATGGAAAGCACTGGGCCATAACCTCTTCTGATGCCTCCAGCACTTCCATATGCCTCATATACTTCGTTAGATGAACCGTGGGGTCCGTTCTCCCGTCATACATGTCCAACGATGGTAACTTGAAATCCGGTAGGTTCCTAGCTCGCCTGATTGCTGGAGTAAAAGGACTCCTATTAACATCCTCCAAATATTTATTTACCAAACCGCCTCTCATAGCTTTTCTAACCATCTCCACTAATCTGTCATTGTCCTTGAGATGCAACCTTCGCTCATCACTTTCGACCTGCCCCCTGAGTCCACGAGGGAATTCTGGGATCTGCCTCCTGACTGAGAGTTCACTCATCTACTACTCCCGGGTTGTACAGATGTTCCTCTTTCTCTCTCTGAAATTGGGTCAACGTTCTCCATGGGTGTGCCTCCTAATCCAGGTGCTACGCCGGATGGACCTGCTTCGTTCTGAACTCCATCCGATTCTCTATTCTGTGCTTTAAGTTGCCCTATCTGTTGAAACAAACTTTGGATCAGCTCCTCCTGTTTCTTCATCATTGTCTCCATCTCCTCCCTAGTGATGAAGATCGATGCTTGATTCGCTCCTGAAGAAGCCTCTTGACTTCCTTGGTGTTCACTTCTCTCTGGCCTTGGCATTCTACTCGATTGTCTCGTCATAATTTCTCACATCTGAACTTTCAAACTTTCTGAATCAACTTCTAATTGGTAGAACTCCTGAGTTAGCCCTCTCGGTGAAAGCACCAAAATGTTTGCGTCAAAATTGACCACAAACACCCAATATCGTGAAAGCACCCGTTTATGAACACAGATCAGCAACAATCTATATAAATCTCAGATCTAAACAGTAGCAAACACAATAATTCAGAAATAACAATCACAAACACAGGATTTATAGTGGTTCGGCGATCTTGCCTATGTCAACTTTGAAGTTTATGTTTTTATTGATTCGCTTGATGATTTCAATCGATTACAGCAGAATACAACTGATGATAGCTTTCAAATCTGATTACAATAGCAACAATGAAGTGTCGAGTTGAATCTGGCAGAGTCTGGACGTTGAATGGCCAAAAAGATCCTCTTTCCTGAAGGCTTCAGCGTGCTATTTATAGGCGTAGGAGGCCCAGATCTCACTCAAACTTAGGGAGACTTTTTCTGGCACGTGAGTGGGCCCACGCGGCCGACCCCATCAAGTTTCGACTCGATCTGAGATCGATTCAAAGTGATTTCGAATCCATCAAAGAATGATCCAATTGAGATGAAACTTGGCAGGAACAATCTTTACCTTGTATGGAAGCTACTGTGAAAATTTCGTTGCATTTGGATCAGTGGTTTAGGAGATATGATCGATTCAAGTTGATGATTTTCGTTCGGCTGTCTATTTCGACTCGATCACTTCGAATCCGTATATTCGAATCGATGGACGCACGTGGTACTGAAGTGACGTGGCGCGCACTCCTCGCATCGATCCTGTTTTATCTCCGAGTTGACCGCTTCGCACCCATGGATTTCGCCTCGTTCGTATCGTGTGCCACGACCCAGTTCGCATCAGTGGATTCGAAATGGATCGATACGAAGGGGATCAAGACGAGCCGAGTGGATTCGAATAGGGTAGAATTTATGGATACGAAGGAATGATCTAGCATTCTTGATGGATGCGAGTACGATCGATACGAAGTAGTGCTTGGGCACGAGACCGATCGATTCGAAGTAGGGTATATGGTGATGGATTCAAAGTGCTCCGGACTCGATGGATACGAAACAGTGCTTCAGCATGGATACGAACGTGCTCAGGGGATGCCCTCTGATGGATTCGAACCGATCGATTCGAAGTGATCAACATCACGTTATTGATCGATTCGAACTTGATCGAATCGAAGCATGTGTAGACCAACGGATTCGAACAAGACAATTAGTGATGGGTTCGAACCCATGGATTCGAAGTGAGCATCTCCCAACTTTCCGATGGGTTCGAACGACACTCCTTGGCTAACTTGCATCGATCATATCTCGTTCATACGACCTCCGATTAACCTGAAATTTGGAATGTTGGCTCCCATGACTTTGCTTGCCGTGTCCTATCAGTTGTAGCCTGATCCGGGCTCGGACAAAATTCATCGATATCCATAGCGAAGTGAAGTACAACCAATCTCTGAGACGACCTGTCTTTTGTTTTTAACCGATCTTTTGGTATCACGGCTTTGCCAAAAAGCGGGATGACATTTGCCCCCCAAAAAATGCCTTGCGGTAGGAAGGCATGTTTTGTAATGCCATGATCTGGATGTTCATATCATGTTGATGTCCTGCAAAGGAATTTACAGTTTTATGCAACCTCAAATAACGACCGTTCAGGATCGGGATATTTGAGATGAAATGCGACCGTTCATGGTTAAGCGCCTGACTTCAAATGACGATCGTTCGAGATCGAGCGATTTGAGGTGAAGTGCGACCGTGCGCGGTCAAGTGGCGGACCTCAAATGACGACCGTCCGCGATCGAGCCATTTGAGGTGAGATGAGTTGTGCCGTTCGGGGCGAGTCGTGCCATTCGAGGCGAATTGTGATCGTTCGCGATCGTGCGCCGTTCGAGGCGATTTTGTGACCGTTCGAGGTCAGGTGCCATTTGAGGCGATTTTGTGACCGTTCGAGGTCGGGTGCCGTTCGTGGCGAGTTGTGACTGTTCGAAGTCGGGTGCCGTTCATGGCGAGTTGTTCATGGCGATACCAGGCTCACGTTCGCGTGGGTCCCTGGATCGTTTGTCAGGGCGGCTTATCGCCATCTCAGAGAATGCCTAAGGACCGTTCGCGACCCCGTACATGTGTAAGTAGCTTAGCCATTTCAGAATTATCAGAATCAAATATCTATTCAACAGATGAATTTTAAAACAGAAATGTCCAAACAAACAAAGTTCAAATGTCCAAATCAACACGAAATAAAAGCAAAGCAAAGATGTCAAAGTGTAAGTTCCCACTATGAAACAGTCAATGGTCATTCAGAGCATGCCTAGAGTACGTTCACGATCTCGTACATGTGTAAATGATTTAATTGTGTTATTGGAAGCTTACGACTTATTCATCGTTATTTTAATTAATTGATAACCAAACGATGTCCTGGTTCAGGGTCGCCCCTAGCTGATGTAGACGGTGGCCGCTCTGGCTCTACCGCTGGGGCTCGTCTCCTCACATACTGAAGAAGCATACCATTCCTGATGTGTCCTTCTACCTCATCCTTTAGATGCCTACAGTCATTAGTGTTATGACCGTTCAGCTCGTGGAATAAGCAATATCTGTCTGATTTTCTCTCGTCAGCAGTGGGTTCCCTTCGTATTGGCCTACGGTATGGAACTTGCCCTTGCATATCTCTGTAGATTCGCTCCAAACTCTCATTCAGCTCTGAATAGGTGGTGAATCGCGGCTCCCTCCGTTGCCGCTTTGACCTGTCCCCGTCATTCTCAGTCTTTCTTTTATCTTTATGCTTGTCTAAGTCCTTTTCGAGAGGCTTTTTGTCTTTAAGCGCATAAACTTCTATCTCCTCTCCTTCTTCTCTTTCTGCACTCGCATCCTCTAATCGTAAAAACTTTTCTGCCTCATGATAGAATTCTCCTAGATCCATGGGTGGATCCTTAGTTAATGAATTTTTGAACTCTGTTCCGTCACCTATCCCGAACACATCCGCCATCATAACCATGGATGGATCTGTTCGATCCACCGAAGTTGTTGCCGCATTGAATCGCGTTAGGTAATTCCTCAAAGTATCTCCGGCTTTCTGCTTTAAAGTTGCCAAATTCATCACATCCTTGGGTCTTGTAATGTGAACCCTGAATTGCCTCATAAATCTCTCAATTAAATCATTCCATGTTCCGATGGATCCACTCTCTAATTGTCTAAACCATAATGCTGCAATATCCCCCAAGTACAATGGAAAGCACCGGGCCATAACCTCCTCTGATGCCCCTAGCACTTCCATATGCCTCATATACTTCGTTAGATGAACCGTGGGGTCCGTTCTCCCGTCATACATGTCCAGCGATGGTAACTTGAAATCCAGTGGGTTCCTAGCTCGCCTGATTGCTGGAGTAAAAGGACTCCTATTAACATCCTCCAAATCTTTAATTACCAAACTGCCACTCATAGCTTTGCTAACCATCTCCGCCAATCTGTCATTGTCCCTGAGATGCAACCTTCGCTCATCACTTTCGACCTGCCCCCCGAGTCCATGAGGGAATTCTGGGATCTGCCTTCTGACTGAGAGTCCACTCCTCTACTACTCCCGGGTTGTACAGATGTTCCTCTTTCTCTAACTGAAATTGGGTCTACGTTCTCCATGGGTGTGCCTCCTAATCCAGGTGCTACGACGGATGGTCCTGCTTCGTTCTGAACTCCATCCGCTTCTCTATTCAGTTCTCCAAGTTGCCCTATCTGTTGAAACAAACTTTGGATCAGCTCCTCCTGTTTCTTCATCATTGTCTCCATCTCGTCCCTAGTGATGAAGATCGATGCTTGATTCGCTCCTGAAGAAGCCTCTGGACTTCCTTGGTTTTCACTTCTCTCTGGCCTTGGCCTTCTGCTCGATTGTCTCGTCATAATTTCTCAAATCTGAACTTTCAAACTTTCTGAATCAACTTCTAATTGGTTGAACTCCTGAGTTAGCCCTCTCGGTGAAAGCACCAAAATGTTTGCGTCAAAACTGACCACAAACACCCAATATCGTGAGAGCACCCGTTTATGAACACAGATCAGCAACAATCTATATAAAACTCAGATCTAAACAATAGCAAACACAGTAATTCAGAAATAACAATAACAAACACAGAATTTATAGTGGTTCGGCGATCTTGCCTACGTCCACTTTGAACTTTATGTTTTTATTGATTCTCTTGATGATTTCAATCGATTACAGCAGATTACAACTGATGATAGCTTTCAAATCTGATTACAATAGCAACAATGAAGTGTCGAGTTGAATCCGACAGAGTCTGGACGTTGAATGGCCAAAAAGATTCCCTTTCCTGAAGGCTTCAGGGTGCTATTTATAGGCGTAGGAGGCCCAGATCTCACTCAAACTTAGGGAGACTTTTTTTGGCACATGAGTGGGCCCACGCGGCCGACCCTACCAAGTTTCGACTCGATTTGAGATCGATTCGAAGTGATTTCGAATCCATCAAAGAATGATCCAATCGAGCTGAAACTTGGCAGGAACAATCTTTACCTTGTATGGAAGCTAGAGTGAAAATTTCGTTGCATTTTGATCAGTGGTTTAGGAGATATGATCGATTCAAGTTGATGATTTTAGTTCGGCTGTCCATTTCGACTCGATCATTTCGAATCCGTATATTCGAATCGATGGTCGCACGTGGTACTGAAGTGACGTGGCGTGCACTCCTCGCATCGATCCTGTTTTATCTCTGAGTTGACCACTTCGCACCCATGGATTTCGCCTCGTTCGTATCGTGTGCCACGACCCAGTTCGCATCAATGGATTCGAAATGGATCGATACGAAGGGGATCAAGACGAGCCGAGTGGATTCGAAAAGGGCAGAATTTATGGATACGAAGGAACGATCTGGCATTCTTGATGGATGCAAGGACGATCGATACGAAGTAGTGCTTGGGCACGAGACCGATCGATTCGAAGTAGGGTATATGGTGATGGATTCGAAGTGCTCCGGACTCGATGGATACGAAACAGTGCTTCAGCATGGATACGAACGTGCTCAGGGGATGCCCATCTGATGGATTCGAACCGATCGATTCGAAGTGATCAGCATCACGTTATTGATCGATTCGAACTCGATCGATTCGAAGCATGTGGAAACCAACGGATTCAAACAAGACAATTAGTGATGGATTAGAACCCATGGATTCGAAGTGAGCATCTCCCAACTTTTCGATGGGTTCGAACGACACTCCTTGGCTAACATGCATCGATCATATCTCGTTCATACGACCTCCGATTAACCTAAAATTTAGAATGCTGGCTCCCATGACTTTACATGCTGTGTCCTATCAGTTGTAGCCTGATCCGGGCTCAGACAAAATTCATCGATATCCATAGTGAAGTGCAGTACAACCAATCTCTGAGACGACCTGTCTTTTTTTTAACCGATCTTTTGGTATCACGGCTTTGCCAAAAAGCGGGATGACATTTTCCCCCCGAACGGCAACTCTCCCCGAACGGCACCCGACTTCGAACAGTCACAACTTGCCACGAACAGCACCCAACTTCGAACAGTCACAACTCGCCACGAACGGCACCCGACCTCGAACTGCCTCAAAATCGCCTCAAACGGCACCCGACCTCGAACGGTCACAAAATCGCCTCGAACGGCACACGATCGCGAACGGTCACAATTTGCCTCGAACGGCACGACTCGCCTCGAACGGCACAACTCATCTCACCTCAAATGGCTCGATCGCGAACGGTCGTCATTTGAGGTCCGCCACTTGACCGTGCGCGGTTGCACTTCACCTCAAATGGCTCGATCCCGAACGATCGTCATTTGAAGTCAGGCCCTTGACCATGAACGGTCGCACTTCATCTCAAATATCCCGATCCCGAACGGTCGTTATTTGAGGTCGCATAAAACTATAAATTCCTTTGCAGGACATCAACAGGATATGAACATCCGTATCATGGCATTACAAAACACGCCTTCCTACCGCAAGGCATATTTTTGGGGGCAAATGTCATCCCGCTTTTTGGCAAAGCCGTGATACCAAAAGATCGGTTAAAAACAAAAGACAGGTCGTCTCATAGATTGGTTGTACTTCACTTCGCTATGGATATCGACGAATTTTGTCCGAGCTCGAATCAGGTTATAACTGATAGGACACGGCAAGCAATGTCATGGGATCCAGCATTCCAAATTTCAGGTTAATCGAAGGTCGTATGAACGAGATATGATCGATGCAAGTTAGCCAAGGAGTGTCGTTCGAACCCATCGAAAAGTTGGGAGATGCTCACTTCGAATCCATGGGTTCGAATCCATCACTTATTGTCTTGTTCGAATACGTTGGTTTCCACATGCTTCGAATCGATCGAGTTCGAATCGATCGATAACGTGATGTTGATCACTTCGAATCGATCGGTTCGAATCCATCAGATGGGCATCCCCTGAGCACGTTCGTATCCATGCTGAAGCACTGTTTCGTATCTATCGAGTCCGGAGCACTTCGAATCCATCACCATATACCCTACTTCGAATCGACCGGTCTCGTGCCCAAGCACTACTTCGTATCGATCTTCCTCGCATCCATCAAGAATGCCAGATCATTCCTTCGTATCCATAAATTCTGCACTGTTCGAATCCACTCGGCTCGTCTTGATCCCCTTTGTATAGATCCATTTCGAATCCATTGATGCGAACTGGGTCGTGGCACACGATACGAATGAGGCGAAATCCATGGGTGCGAAGCGGTCAACTCGGAGATAAAACATGATCGATGCGAGGAGTGCGCGCCACGTCACTTCAGTACCACGTGCGTCCATCGATTCGAATATACGGATTCTAAGTGATCGATTCGAAATAGATAGCCAAACGAAAATCATCAACTTGAATCGATCATATCTCCTAAACCACTGATCCAAATGCATCGAAATTTTCACAGTAGCTTCCATACAAGGTAAAGATTGTTCCTGCCAAGTTTCAGCTCGATTGGATCATTCTTTGATGGATTCGAAATCACTTCGAATCGATCTCAGATCGAGTCGAAACTTGGTGGGGTCGGCCGCGTGGGCCCACTCACGTGCCAGAAAAAGTGTCCCTAAGTTTGAGTGAGATCTGGGCCTCCTACGCCTATAAATAGCACCCTGAAGCCTTCAGGAAAGGGGATCTTTTTGGCCATTCAACGTCCAGACTCTGCCCGATTCAACTCGACACTTCATTTTTGCTATTGTAATCAGATTTGAAAGCTATCATCAGTTGTAATCTGCTGTAATCGATTGAAATCATCAAGCTAATCAATAAAAACATAAACTTCAAAGTGGACATAGGCAAGATCGCCGAACCACTATAAATCCTGTGTTTGTGATTGTTATTTCTGAATTACTGTGTTTGCTACTGTTTAGATCTGAGTTTTATATAGATTGTTGCTGATCTGTGTTCATAAACAGGTGCTTTCACGATATTGGGTGTTTGTGGTCAATTTTGACGCAAACACACGATTTCAAGTAGATCCCAAAGAATCGCATTTATGAGTAGTGAAACGCATAGTATGGTATCTTAATATAACCAAGGACTTTGGACTATTCTATCCAAAAGAATGTCCTTTTGAATTAGTGTTCTATAGTGACGCTGATTTTGGAGGAAACCGGACAGATAAAAAAGTATAAGTGGGTCTTGTCACTTCATCGGACGGTCTCTTGTATCTTGGTTTAATAAGAAACAAAACTGTATTTCATTATTGACATGTGAAGCGGAATATATTTCTGCAGCTCTGGCATGTGCTCAGGTTATCTATATGCAACAAACACTACAAGATTTTGGTTTTAACTTATCCAAGTCGACTATTTACTGTGATAATTGTAGTGTTATAAATTTATCCAAAAATCCTGTCAATCGCTTACGAACAGAACATTCATCATCATTTTCTTTGTGATAATATTGAAAAGGATTTAATAAATCTAGAGTTTGTTTCCTCTGATAAATAATTGGCAGATATTTTTACAAAACCTTTAAATGAAAATACTTTCATCAATTTAAGACGAGAACTTGGAATCATCACTTTTAAAGATTTATAAATTTTTCATAAATTATATATATATATATGTATACTATTTGTATTTGTGCAGTTTTCATAACACAATTTCATAAAATATATATAAAAACTTTCATTTGGTTCAAATTTTTGACAAAATTAAAATTTTATGACTCTAGAGAGACTTGAACACATGATCCCTTGGTTATAGAATTACAAATGCTTCTTTCCATTTGAGCTATGTATGTTTTTTGTCTCAACTAAAAGCTTGATTCTAATTATTCTTGAAAATTTCGGTTAACAAAAAATAATGTAGCAGCTGGAGCTCGAACTCTGGTCTCATGACAGGTAAGTCTATGCTTTACTAGTTATGTTATATTCTATTTTTTGCTGAATCTTATACTTCGTCAGCTCATAACCATTAATCTTTAAAAAAAATCTCATCCATTCCCTACATATGTTTTTTTCCTCTGGCTATTAGTTCATTGCATTTTATGACCACAAAAACTCTGCACTACCTCCTCTATAAATATGTATTTTTTATATTGACTATCATCTTTACAATTACATATTCTCAAACATTAAACTTCAAGCTCCTAAATATTTTTCAATGGCCTCTCACGATTCGTATGACTCCTCCAACTCCAAGTTATCTTTTGCTACACCAACGTATTCTAGTAGCCACAATTCTTCAAGTAGCACAACTCCTTCTTTGGCCACTCCTACTCCTAGAAGTGAACCAGTTCATGATTGGGGACAATATCACACCAAATATTCACCAAAAAGCAAGAAGTCAAAGAGATCACTTTTTATTTCTCCAAAAGCTAAAGAAAAAATAGATGACATCCACCATTATTAGAAGGAGCAAATCAACTTGCAAAGAGAGATGTACTACGAACAACGAACGAATTCTAAACATCTTAGCCTTATAGAATCGATTGCCCTAAAATTCTGTGGCGAATCACCAAAGAATGACGTTATTGAACCCTCAACGTCACGTCAACCACATTCATCTGGCTGGAATCAACGGGATAAAACTCCACAGTGACCTCCGGCATCTCCAACTCTTGGGAACGCCAAAACTATTGGTCTCCTCTGCAACCTCATGTTGAGATCATCAAGGTTGAACTAGATGAATGCTCTCCTAAAACCCCAAAATAATCAATCTTCTTGTGTTTTATTGTTCTATATTCATATTTACTTTTTTCATGTATATGTTTGTTTTATTAAATCTTTGAGTAACATCTATTTTATAACTAACTGTATTTCTTGACTACAGCCGGTCGACTGAAACACATAGTTAGTCGACTGTTTACAGAGGTAAAAACTCTCGGGTTGGCAACCAGTCGACTGAGACGTATAGGTCAGTCGACTGTTTACAGAGAGAAAAAACTCTCGGGTTAGCAACTAGTCGACTGATCTACCCCGACCAGTCGACTGGCTGTACAAAGTAACTACTGTCTTCTCCTTTTTTTAACCACTTTTACCCTTCTTTTCACTTTACCTTCTTCATAATTTTTACTTCCTCTAGAACCATAGGCCCCATTTTTTTCAAAAAATTCTCAAAAACATCAAATTAATGGCTCCTCCAAGATCAAAACATTCAAAACAAGCTTCTTCATCTTTTGTTGATACTCATGTTGCTCATTGGCTATACGACGCAGCTGCAATTGAAAGGTAGGAGAAGATGAAAAGCTCTAGAATCTTTGAAGGCTCGTTCATGGTATATTCTGATTTTGGAGCTTATTCTCTTCAAGAATTAATGCAGAGATGTGGATTAGAGTCGCTACTCGACTACAATTCAAATCGCCACAACACTAACCATCTCATGGTAAAACTTTTCTTTGCAAATCTTAATCTTGGCCACCAACATCCGTCAAATCCAAATAATTGTGTATGGAGTTTGGTCTGTGGGCAACCTGTTTCCTTTCACTTGATCGAATGGCATATATCCTCAAGTCTCCAAATGATGGTATACATTTAAATGATGTCGAATACAATATAAGACAAACATATAGAATTAGTCACATGTTCATGAGTAACAACATGACTGCATTACGCTCTAAGCTTCTATGGCCTAAAACAAGAATCTTGCACAAGACGCTTATGCGATCTATTCTCCCACGAACCGGATCATATGAATTAATATATCCAGAAAATTTCAAAGCTCTCTATGACATATGGGGAAATATACGCGTAAATTGGTTAGTCATATTTTGGATGAATTTCTCACCTTTTCCAATAGGAATGTACATGTTATTTACTTTGGAGAATATATTATGAGACATCTTCTAGATGCTGGTGTTCATCAATCTGATTTCGAATTCTCTTCTGTCGAAATGATAAATATAAGGACCATCAGTCTTATGAAGATACCAACAAGACCTCCACCTATTACTGCATATGAAGATTGGAAACATCAACAAGGTCAACAACAATCTGGAGGTCCTATAATTTGATAGCCACAAGCATTTCAAGAAGAAGGAAGGATTCGTTTAGCTACCTCCTCCAGCACCCGTGAATCCATTGAAATCCTTTCCCGAAATCAAAGGCTTCTTCCTCTCTACTCTATGGGATGCTTATCTTGTTCATCTTCCACTGTTGTCACATCTGTCACCAAAGGCAAACGTCCTGCACCTCGATTTACATGGTCTACATCAGAGGAGCATACTAGTAGCGACACTAGTGGAGCAGGAAGTGGTGCTCAAGGCACTTCTAGACCCAGAAAGGAGAAAGCACTGGAAGGAGAGTATATTGGGGTCTTGATGAATAAGTTTTTGGTTGGTAAGTTTGGTACGTACAATTGTTATTTGCTTATTGGAACCTCTATTTTTCAGTTTAAACAATTGGATGTTTATTTGCTTATTGAACCTATTTTTCAGTTTGAACAATTTGGATGTTTGTTTGCTTATTGATTATCTTTGAGTCTTGTACTACTTAGTCTCACTTTGAATTTTCTTTCTGCACTTTGCATTGAAACTATTTAGATATATCTCATTTTTGTCGATGATAAAGGGGGAGAAAAATTATACTAACCATTTTTGATGTAGGTACAAGAAGTGTCATATATTCAGGGGGTATTTTTATATGTTTCTCTAGGATTATTATATACAGGTTTGTCATCATTCAAAAAGGGGGAGAATGTTGAATCACTAGTTTTGATTCATGACAAAGTAGTTTAGAAGAAAAAGAGAATACACGATTAATCTCGAAAAAAAGAGACAATCAAAGGACTATGGTGATATCAATACTTTGAATCTATGCTTTCACTGTCTATTACTTATGGTTGAGTCTTAGAAATTTGTTAAAATCTATCCTCAAGTAGTCCGCACTTCATTGTTCTCAGCTTTTAAATCAAAACAGAGCTAATTGTGAAAAAATACTACAGCTAGTCGACTGGCTATAAACTACTAGTCGATTGACTGGTGTACATACACAAGTATGCACTGCTTATTTTTTTAAACTTGTTGCATAGTCAGTCGACTGACCAAGAACGACAGTCGACTGATCTGAGTCCAAATGTCAATTTTTGAATAGACATCTTCATTCTACGAAAGGTTGCGATCTTTCTATTAACGAAAATGGACGCTCCTTTTGGTCAGAACCCTTCATCAATGGCAGTAACTCTCTGACTACTATATATACATGTTCCCAAACACTTCACATTCACCGAAATTCATTCTAACTCTCTAATATTCTTCTTGTGCTCTCATACTTGCATTCAAACAGCAAACAAACATTTTTACCGCTTTAAATCTTTAAATAAACTTTCATAATCTGTGATTCTTAGCATTACCTTCTCTTCATATCTTCGCATACACTTCATATACTTGAGGATTTGATTATAGGAGGTTTGTACTATCAGAGACAAATTAGTGTTATCAAGAACACACAGTGTCAGATATTCTTTTGTATTAGTGAAGTCCTCTTCTGCTGCTGAGGCGAAAATCTTGTTCTGCTGCTCAGGTGTCTATTCTGATGCTCAGACTGTATATACCTATTCCTTCGAATTAAGTGAGGATTGTTGTTTTAGTAAAATTCCAAAAGGAGTTTGGGACTGGACGTAGGACGGTGCTCCGAACCAGTATAAAAATCTCTGGTGTTATTTTTATTATATTACTGCTTTTATATTTTGCACTATTTACTACATTATTATACTCTGCATTATTATACCCATATTGCACGTTCCTACAAACTTTTAGAACTCTCAGTGGATGAATAGGAAGCATGATCCCTTCTGGATCTCCTTCATCTTTGACGATTCAGTTGATTGGTAAATTCTACATTGGCGCGCAGTTGTTGAGTAAGTTGTTGTCGACTCTGTGTCAGCTCTTGCATTAGCATTTGAAATTATTCCCTGGTGACAGGGCCTTACGAATATGTTGGTCCAGCAGTATTATGATCGGTAGAAGGTAGCTGTACGGGGTTCTGTCTATCCCACCCTTCTGGATCTGCGGCAGTTGAAGTGGTCCTAATGTTAACCATGTTGAATAGCGAAGGTCTTTTCTAGACTTGATGCAAATCTCAATAAGATGGAAGAACTTTAAACTTGAAATATGGATCTCTTTCTTAGATGTATGCAATCCGATATATATAGTAGATCCAATGAGTAGGAGAAAAACTGGGTTTTCTTAATGAAAGCACCAAAGTGTTTTTACCAAAATTGGGCACACACTCTTCGAAAGTGTTTGAAGAGATAAAGTGAAGAATAAATGGAAAAGGAGGATTATCTAACAAGCACTTTAAACAATAATCAGAAAAACAGCAAAGAAAGACAAAGATTTAGAGTGGTTCGACATATGGCCTACGTCCACTATGAAATGACTGATTTTTATAGACTTTTGCTTATTGCTTACAATGAATTACAGCAGTAAAACTCGAGCACAACAGTGATTTCGGAAGAGTCTAGACATGGAAGAGCCAAAAATCCTTTTTTAGTAGGTCCTAGGCTGCTATTTATAGGCGTAGGCTGCAAATATCTCATTCAGAACTCGGAAGACCTCTTATCTCACGTGGGTAGGCCCAAATGATCGATCCTATGTCGTTTGCACTCGATCCGTGATCCATACAGTTAGTCTGTGAGATGATGGTTTTGACGACGACAACCTCAGAATATATTATAAAATATAAATACTAACGATATAAGTTTAGATATATATGTATATGCAGGATTTAACCATGTAGGTACCAAGAATGAAGATTGTATAGTATAGCGATTCAAGATATCAAGATTGAAGACTCATGAGTATCGAGATTATCAAGAGTTCAAGAATTCAAGTAATTTACTATGAATTATAAGTTTTGTTAAAACTCCTAGAAAAGCACTGGCATCTTAAAATCCAATTTATTCGTGGAATCGAATCCACTTCGAGCCTAAAGGGATGGAACCCTAAGTAAGATGGAACCTATGAAAAATCTAGTGGAACATTGTTTTGTATCCGCTAACTTTTTATTAAAAATGATTTTTCAAAATTATATCCTGTTTTCAAAATGATTTCAAAACATTCCTTTTAAAAGCACCCAAAATATCTATCCTGTTTTCAAATACTTTTAGCCTCAAAATAATCTTTAATTTCAAAATCAAATTATCCTTCTTTTTAAACTATCATTTAAATATAACATATTTAACTTTTAAATATTTATACTTATATTTTAAAATATAAAATTATAGTAAAACTTTGTATATATTATTCTTCATACTTACTTATGTATTTTAAATATAGTCAAGTATATTTATAAAGTTTAAAATAGTTTTAGTATAAATAAAGATTATTTTCAAAGAAAATCAAAACACCAAAAATCCATTTGGGATGTCGACATACTCAAGTACCCCATGTTGACATGGTGTCAATTGAGTTCAAAATTTAAATTTCAAAAGAAGTGTCTATTCGTCATAACTCTTCACAAATGGATATGGCTGTTGTTCTTCTATAAATAGGGGTCAACTTCAATGAATTTTAAGACAGTTTTTCTGGATTTTCACTCCTCTTCTTCCACATTTCTTAATACATATTCTCGTCATTACTCTGTCGAAATCAACATTGAATCGAACTCAATCATTCATAGTTTGATTCTCTATCACTATCTCAACAAGATCCTCAGCGCTATTCAGAGTTATAGGCGTTTTGTAATAAACTTTGCGAGAAAAGGTGTGATTGTAGCCTTGAAAATCAATCAAGCGAGATAAGGCATGATTGTAGCCTTGGGAAATCAATTGGGTGAACTTGTTGCCGAGGAAATCAAGTATCTGTATCCATAGGATTGTGATTCTGGAGGGTGTACCTCGTAGCCTTGAAATCGAGGGTGTAATTGTAAAGATTGTTTTTGAAAGAAAATCCATACTTGTGTGCGGGACTAGATGTAGGGTAACTCCGAACTAGTATAAAATCCGGTATATTGTATCCTTTACTGCTTTAACTTTATATTTGCATTTGTGTTTGATTTTGTGATCATATCTGTGTCTGAATATTGTATACATTTGTTTTTAAATTAACAAAAACTCAAAAAGTTTAACAATTCTCAAAAACACTATTCACCCCCCCCCTCCACTAGTGTTTATCCTAGCCTTAAGATCCTTAATCCACATTTCTCACAGATATGAACCAACTTCGTATCGATCAATATTTCGTCCATTCGAGTCGAGATCTATCATGAACACTCTTGAGGATGTACGCAAGCTCCTATGAAAATTTGGTAGCATTTGGACTTTTAGATTGTGAGTTATGGTCGATGAAAGTTTAGATTTGTTGGTTGGCTGTCATGTTCGTATGGATCCAAAGCTCCATACTTTATTCTCTTTGTATCCATGTATTTCGTATCGATGACGTGTCTTTAAAATCCAAGGGAGATCCACTTTTTATGCCGTATGACCGATTCATCCATTTTTCTTTATTCCTTCATATCGCTTCTTTTTACTCGCTGCTTCGTATCCATAGGTAAAGCCCCATTCATATCGATCCAGGAGGTGCCAATTTATATCGATGACTTAAAGGTGCTTCGTATGGACCCCCTTGATGATTGTTCTGTTTATCGATTTTTATCGATCGTCTTTAGCCAATCGATACGAAAGATGGCAAAATGGAGATCGATACGAAACATAGCTCGTCGATGGATACGAAGCAACATACTTAATGGGTACAAACTGTATCGTATATTGATGGATACGAAGTAGTATACTCCATGGATACGAAAGAGGCTTGCTTGCGGATGGATACGAACTAGAGCGATGAGAAGTGGTTGGATTGATGGATTCGAACCGTTGAGGTTAGATGGATGCGAACAAGGCCTTTCAGTTGATGGATACAAATGGAAGCGATTTGAAGGGGTTGGCTTCCCTTGCTTGCATCGACCATACCTTGAGCATAGGAACTCCGATTGACTTAAAATTTGAAATGTTGGCTTTCATAGCTTTATTCGTCATGCCATATCAATTGTATCTTGATCAAGACTTAGACAAACTTTAGCAATATGCATAGCGAACCTGTGTATAACCGATCTTTGGGATGGAGTGTCCTAGATTTCCGTTTAATTTCTTGGAGTCACGGCCTTGCCAAAAGGCGATATAACAGGCATGATTGTGAAATTTTATTTTTGCAAAGAATGATGAGTACTAACCAAATTTTTAATATGGAATAGATAGTGATCACTTCTTAGGTAAGATGAGGCAAATATTTCAAGCTACGAATAAAATAGCTACGAATGCTCTCCTAGTTGAATATAAATAATATTGGTCAGAAACTAGGAATATTTTATTAGAGATGTGTGGAATCCATGAAAAAAAATCTCAAAAGAAATTGGAAATGGTATCAAAGTACAAGTTTGCGAGTCCTATGTTATACTCACATGAAGGATCATGGAAGCAGAGGAAGCAAATACCAAAGTTTAAGGATATTGTCAGGAGATTTTTGGTTTAAAGAAAATATTAGTATGGTTGGAGAAGAGAGTAGTGAGATGACAAACAGACATAAAGGATATTGGTTGGCTCAAAGTTAAAGAAAGCAAGATTTGTGGTAGAGAAGTTATTCCACCAAATAAATTTTTTGGATGAGTTGTGCTAAATGTGCATAATTCATATTTCTCACCCACTATGGTAGGGGATGCATAATTTATCCCATAATCAGGTATAATAATTGATGTAACGGATGGACCGTATTTACTAGAATCCAACAAAGAGAGTTAAAGAAGATGAGTGCAGCGGAATGGCATACTAGGAATGCCCATCTTAATTTATTAAGGAGTGTTAGGGTCATAACATCATTAACACCGTTTGATGATGAATGGCGGCTTCCAGCAAAATTTTGTTAGAACCCTTAGTTTACGATTTCAACGATGATAACTACACAATGGAAATCATATATATGTATATATATCATACAACTATATAGATACTAATTCAAAACAAGACAAACCACTACTATGACAAGATGATGACTAAAGCACCAAAGAGATTCATCTACAAAGTTGCACGAAGATCGAAGAGAGATACACTAAAGAATAAACCCAGGAGAACATCACTTAACAGATTCAGACGTTTGAATGCAGAACTTCATATGTCTGAACGTAGAAGATGAACAAAAATAATAATAGGTTCTCAGATGTCTGAGAACAACATTCAGACGTCTGAAACTGGGCTCGAGGCAGATAATTCAAATTACAACTACCATCTCCGAAGAGACACAACTCCATCTCTCCTCCATAACTCTTCACCAGTAAACAGTAATGACTCTAGACTGAAAGGGAAGAGATGCAACTACTAGAAGCAGCATTCTACAACTATATAAACATGAATCAAGAAGGATCGAAGAACTCACTTCACTTTTAACTAATTTACTATACTCTCTATCTTAATCATCTCTTGTTATATTCATCTATTTGCTATCAAATCTGCAAATCTGAGATCATACACTTCCATATTCTCTCGAGTAATACTGTATTCAATCATTCAAGAGATATAGTAAGTTCCATTGTAATATATAGTCATAACCCATGTAATAGAGAACACATTCTTGATAAAGAAACTATGCTATTGTAAATATGTTCCTCCGGGCGAAGTGAGGGTTATTTGGTGAAAGGAAATTCCAAAGAGGAGCTTCGGGACTGGACGTAGGACTGGAGGTCCGAACCGGTATAAAATCCCCGGTGTGATTATTATTATTTACATACTTTACATTGTTACACTATAGTTTAAATAAGTCATACACTTGTCATTTGTATAATCGATCCACCATAACGTAGACTTTCAATTGGTATCAGAGCTTGGTTTGATCAAAAGTACTGTAACAAGTTTTTGACTCACTAATATGGCAAGTATCTTTCAAGAAGGCCAATCTACCACACATCCCCCATTATTTAATGGATCCAACTATGCATATTGGTCAACCCGTGTGCATAATTTTATGGAAGCCAATGGTCTAGAAATATGGTCTACCAAATAAATATGAATCACCTGACACTGCTATGAGCACATAGACCAATGCACAAAAAACCTTAGCCTCAAACAATGCTAAAGCTATTAATGATTTATTTTGTTCTCTAGATAAAAATGAATTTTCACATGTCATATTATATACCACTGCGTTTGACATTTGGCGTACCTTACAAATTACACACGAAGGTACAACAAAGGTCAAACAAACTAAGATTTCAATTTTGCGAAACCAATTCTCCTCATTCAAAATGAAGCAAAATGAAACTATTGTTGACATGTACTCTAGATTTCAAACGATTCAACATGATCTTATGGTATTAGGAGTTAGGTTTAGTGATTTTGATTTTGTTCCTTGAATACTCAACTCTTTAACATCGGGTTGGGAAAGGATGGTATTAGCTATTGAAAAAGCTAATGATCTTTCTACTCTCAAGGTTGAAGAGTTGATAAAAAATTTAATGTCCTATTAAGCTAACTTACAGGCAAGAAAAGAACAAAATATTGAGATGAAGAATATAGCATTTCAAGAAAAGAATGATGACTCAGCTTTGGATGAAGAAGAGATAGTTTTCATTGCCAAGAATTACAAAAAATTCAAGAAATTTAGAAAGACGGCCAAATTCCAAAAAGAAGAAAAATCCAATATAACAAATCTATCTCAAATCAAGTGCTATGAATGTGATCAATAGGACACATGAATAAGGATTGCCCTAAATGCAACAATGGGAAAAGGAACAAATTTGAGAAATTTAAGAAGAAAAGAGCTTTCAGAGTCACTTGGGACGATTCCAATTCATCATCATCTTCTGATAGTGATAGCGATAGCGATGGAGAACAAGCTAATGTATGTTTTATGGCTAACACTAATAAGATATGTCTTGAACTTAGCTATAATAAACTATTAGAATTAAGTATGGAACTTGATGATAAGTTCAGACAAATCAAAAAATTGAATAAAGAAGACCTAGCCAAAATAAATCGATTAGAATTAGAATTGGATTATTAAAGGATGAAAAGGCTATTTTAGAAGAAGAATTGGTGATTTCAAAGAAAAGTGTAAAAAGTCTATCGAATATGATACACAACTTTGTGAAATAGATAGGTTAAAACTTGAGAATAATAATTTGATTAAGGAAAATATTGAACTAAAAGGTAGCATAGAAATTTCAAAAACTAAAATTTGTCAATTAAATGATAAACTAGAAAAAATTACTAATAGTGTTTCAAAGTTTAACAAAGGAAAACTAGATCTTGATAATTTAATTAAAATTTTGAAACCTTCTGGTAATCAAAATGGATTAGGATTTGAAAAGAATTCACAAAATAAAAAAGGTAATACTATAAAGCAAAGTATCTTGTATCAAAGTTTCAAAAAGACACCAAAGTTAAGTAAAGATGTAAAATCTAAAAGTATAAAAATTTGGATAGCAAAGTCTAATGATTAGTTAATTAGACAAAAACATATTGATAGTTATTTATCAAGTGTAGTTTGTAATAACAATTATGTTTTTAAAGGGTCCAAATCCACTTGGGTATGGCTACCCGCCCCTCCTAAAATTTAGGACCCTAATAAAAGAAGTGGGTACCAATTGAATAATTTTTTTCTAGGTACCCAAAAATAAAAGCAGGGAGAAATGGATACTCAAAAGTGGCTGCTCAAAAGACATGACCGGGAATGTCATGATGCTCTCAAATATAAATTATATCAATGGAGGCACCAAAACCTTTGGAGACAACTCAAAAGGATATGTCATCAGAATTGGAGTAGTCATAAACATCGGTATTTCTAACTCTCCTATTATTTCTAATATTTTATTAGTAGCAAATTTAAAACATAATTTTCTTAGCATTAGTCAATTATGTGATAAAGGATTTCAAATATATTTCGAGAAAAATCGATGCAATATATTAGATAATTATAACAATTTATTATTTAAAGGTTTTCAAAATAACAATATTTATATTTTGAATATGAATAAAAGAAAATTTCGATTTATGCTTGACAACTAAACTTGGATCCATGGCTATAGCATAAATGATTTTATCACAAGAATTTCAAACTTATAAATAGATTATCAAAACATGAACTAGTTAGAGGTTTACCAAAAATAAATTATAAAATAGACAATTTGTGTGATTCTTGTCAAATTGGAAAATTAAAAAGGAGTTCTTTTAAATCTAAAAATAATATTTCAACAAAACAACCATTAGAATTGTGGCATTTAGATTTATTTGGTCCTACTCAAGTAAGATCAATAAATCATAAAAATATGTTTTTGTAATTGTTGATGATTTTTCAAGATATACATGGACTTTGTTTTTAAGACATAAAAGTGACACTTTTGGTATGTTTAAAAATTTTACAAAAAGAATTAAAAATCAAATGAATTCAAAAATTAAAAAAATATTCGCAGTGATCACGGAGGAGAATTCGCAAATGAACTTTTTACAAATTTTTGCAATAAAAAGGGAATTAAGCACAATTTTTCAATTCCACGTACACCACAACAAAACGGTGTAGTTGAATGGAAAAATCGTACATTACAATAATGTGAAAGAACAATACTAAATAGTAGTAATCTACCAAAACATTTTTGGCATGAAGCTATTGTCACGGCTTGTTATGTTTTGAATAGAGTGACACTACAACTAATGACCAAAAACACTCCTTATGAAATATTTTTTGGTAAGAAACCTAAAATATCATATTTTAGAACATTTGGATCAAAATGTTTCATATTAAATACTAAAGAAAATTTAGGAAAGTTTGATCCTAAGGCTGATGAAGGACTATTTGTTGGCTATTCAGATCTTAGCAAAGCATATAGAATTTTTAACAAAAGGACGAATATTATAGAAGAAAGTTTACATGTTTCTTTTGATGAAAATTTTGTTACTACACAAATTAATGACGAAGAAGAAATACATCCAAATAATTCTTCTAACACACCTCACAATAATAATGAAGCTATTGATTAAAATAATACTCTAGTTTCACCTCCTAGAATTTTAAAGAATCATCATATAGATAACATTATTGGAGATTTAAATTCCAGAGTAACTCGAAATCAACTTAATCAAATAAGTCATATTGCATTCATTTCAAATTTTGAACCAAAATACTATAAAGAAGCTTCTAAAGATGATTTTTGGATTTTAGCTATGCAAGAAGAATTAAATCGGTTCGAATGAAACAATGTTTGGAAACTCATTCCAAGACTGGAAGATGAATCCGTCATTGGAACTAAATGGGTGTTTAAAAATAAAGCTGATGAAACCGGAAATTTAGTTCGAAATAAAGCACGTTTAGTAGCACAGGTGTATAATCCAGAAGAAGGAATCGATTACGATGAAACATTTGCACCTATAGCTAGATTAAAAGCTATACGAACTATACTCGCTTTTGCTTGTCATAACAATTCTAAATTATATCAAATGGATGTCAAAAGTGCATTTTTGAATGCTCAAAGAAAATGTTTATGTTGAACAACCACCGTTATTTGAACATGAAAAATTTCCAAATCATGTTTTTAAATTAAATAAAGCATTATATGGGTTAAAACAAGCTCCTAGAGCATGCTACGATAGGCTTAAAACTCATTTATTCTCATCAGGATTTCAAATTGGTAAAATCGACGTAACTTTATTTATTAAAAGAGAAAATAATGATATTTTGGTTGTTCAAATTTATGTCTATGATATCATATTTGGATCAACTAATGAAAATTTATGTGTTAAATTCTCTAATATAATGAAAAATGAATTTGAAACGTCACACATAGGAGAATTAAATTTCTTTTTAGGATTACAAATAAAACAACTAGAGAATGGTATCTTTATACATCAAGAAAAATATTGCAATGAACTATTATAACGTTTTGCTATGGATAAAACATCTAGTAAACCTACTCGTATGAGTATCATGGTTCATCTTGACAAAGATGAAAACGGGAAAGATTTTGAAGAAAAATTTATAGAAGTATGTTTGGTTCGTTATTATATTTAACCGCAAGTCGACCCGATATAATGATGAGTGTTTGTATTTGCGCACGTTTTTAAGAAAAACCAAAAGAATCTCATCAAAGAGCCGTTAAACGTATTTTGAGATACTTATCTAACATGAAAAATTATGGACTATTCTTTCCAAGAGGATCGTCCTTCGAACTTGTATCATACAGCGATATGGATTTTGGAGGATGCAAAACAGATAAAAAAAGAACTGCTGGAAATGTCATTTCATTGGAAAATCTCTCGTCTCATTATTTAGTAAAAATAAAATTATGTTTCTCTATCCACTTGTGAAGCCGAATATATTTCAGCGGCTTTAGCATGTGCACACGTAATTTACATAAAACAAACCTTAAAAGATTTTGGAAAAATAATTGAAAAATCCCCGATTTATTGTGATAACACTAGCATAATCAATCTATATAAAAATTCGGTAAATCATTCTAGAACTAAATATATAGATATAAGACATCATTTCTTAAGAGATAATGTCGAAAAAGGAACTATAACTCTAGAATATGTTAACACTGAAAATCAATAGCCGATATCTTTACAAAACCATTAAACGAACAAAGTTTTGTAAAATTACGACGAGACTTAGGCATATGTTCACTTTATGAACTTTTAAACTAAGAAAAATTTCTTATGTCCACGAGTTTATTAGTTTGTCAAAAACCATTAAAATTTAGACAAGAATTTTGCACCATAAACAAAGTACCTATTTTTACATCTGGATTGCTAAAAAAACTAACTTTCTGAAGTTTTTTTAACATAAAAAATATTAAAATCAAAATGTCATCTTAAGAAATAACTTCGTATAACTCTGGATCGCCATCCTCAAACGTATCCACCCCTTCTCTTCATACTCCTTCACATCATCGTTCCCTACCTTCTTCTAACTTATCAAAAAGCCGATGGGGATTATCACCTCTACTGAAGAAAGCAAAATGAGAAAAACCGCCTATAATCCATGAAAAACTTGATAAAATATTACATTATCAATTTGCAATGATGGATGTTTAAAAGGAAATGTACCATACACAGCAAGGAACAATCAAACATTTGAACTTCCTAGAAAAGGCTCTATATGCTATATGTGTTCATTCTCCAACAAAGAAGTGTTTACATAAAAATCTCCATGCTTTGTTGAAACTCCTAAGGACGAACCATCAACTTCGTCACCCAAACCTCCTTCTTAGTCCCCAATAAACTATAGTGATCCCACCTGCGAACCGAATTCATGGGATCGTCGGGAATGGACCAAGAAAAATAAACTACAATGTTTGGAGACGATTATATATATACTTGTTTGTATTATATAAGTAAATTTTTTCTTCACAAAACTCTCAATAAAAAGCTAATCTGGAGTTTTCGGATGTCTGAAATGGATTCTAGATTTGAAATAAGAATCTGGAACAAATTATATGTTCCCAGATGTCTGAACTCAATTCCAGACGTCTGAAATTGCTCTCCGTCTCATCTTTAAACTTTCCAGACACCTGAATTCTGATTCCAAACGTCTGATTTTACTCTCTGTTTCTAATTTAGACATCTCCAGACGTCTGATCCACTTTTTTAGATGTTTGGAACTAGAAATGATATTTTTTTAAACCCTATACCTGATCGATCAACTACTTTTCCACCACTTCAATTCATTTCCAAATTAAAAATTATCTTTCTCAAAGTCTCTAAAATCGAATTTCTCTTCAAATTAATGCAACCACGAACTAAAAAAAGATGGGAATTAAGAAAAGGAATCATGGAGAAGAATCGTCCTCTCAACCATTGATGGTGACTAATACTCAAATCAACAATTGGTTATTTCAGAATTTTACAAATAGACGACGGTTTGACGACTTGAAGATTACGAAGATGCATCTAGGTCCTTTCTATAGCGTAATCAAGTTTCCTTCTTATGATATGGACAACATATGTGAGCAAGATGAATTGAAAACTCTTATTTCTTTTAATGCCAATGATGTTTCTATCGATCAACTAGCTATATATCTTTTTTATGCTAATCTGGACAGTCCATCAGAATGGACTATTGAGAATGATGAAGATTGGTTATGGACAAGTGTCTATGGGACAACAATCAAGTTAACCCCCGCTATAATTGGACGATTCTTAGAGTGCCCTTATACGGGTCATCATTTATTTGAAATGGAGGACATGCAAACCCCATGATATAATCACTCGTCAATTATAGGAAAATCGAATGCCTCAATTTTCATCCAAATTCCTTAGGCCACGTGCTAGGCTCCTTAACCGAATGCTTATAAATACTATTATCCCTCAATTAGGTAGCCATGAATAAATTACTGATCTTTAACACAAATCACTATATGCACTATTTAATGGAACTAAGATCAATTGGGCTCAGTTCATTTTCGATGAACTGAAAGGTTTTTGGAATAGATCTTGCCAGACAATCATTCACCCGGCTTATATTATGCGAATTCTCAAAGCACTAAACATCCCATCTTATATTTCTACTTTTGAGGAGTTAACTATCAAATACAAAAGAACAAAAAATTTCAATCTTATGCATTTGCCGAAGGAACCACCATCTTTTATAAATTTTCTAGAATGGAAAAATGCACAAGATCATCCTCCTCCTCCTCAACAACAACAACAAAATGTTGTTGAACTACCAAGGAAACCATCTCCACCTCCTCCTTCCTCATTTGAATATCACTTCGATATGGAGATTTTGGAAGCACGAACTCAGCCTACTACTAATGAGAATATTGTTTACTTAACCTTACAAAACCAAGTGATCCTATCTAGAAATCAAATTCTTCTTGGTAAACAAATAGAAAAGCTTGATCACACGTTGTCCACAAGGCTTTCTAAAGTTGGAGACTCTCTTGTTTCAGTGGTTTCCGAACTTGATCATGCACTTCAACAACTCCATCAAACTTCTTCAGACTGGTCTACATCTTCTCAATCTCCTCACACATTACCAAATACCGATGATAAGGACAAAGGGAAATTAGGCTCCTCTCGTGATGAACTACCTTGACTTCATAAATTAAATATTTTGTTGCACTTAACTACCTTATCATAGTTCTGGTAAGACACTATCAATATTCCTCTTTTTGGATGTGCTTAATGACGTAATCATAACTTTTTTGTTAGTGTTATAATTATGTATATGCATTGGTTCTACATTATCTTATTATTATTTTTGATAATGACAAAGGGGGAGAAAAAAATATATGCACATTTATAGGGGGAGATCATATTCAGGGGAAGAACCTTTCTGTAGTTATTATCCAAGTACATTATATAGTTGTCATCATCAAAAAGGGAGAGAATGTTAGAACCCTTAGTTTACGATTTCGACGATGACAACTATACAATGGAAATCATATATATATATATATATATATATATATATATATATATATATCATACAACTATACAGATACTAATTGAAAGCAAGATAAACCATTACTGTGATAAGATGATGACTAAAGCACTGAAGAGATTCATCTACAAAGTTGCACAAAGATCGAAGAGAGATACACTCAAGAATAAACCCAGGAAAACATCACTTAACAGGTTTAGAGTTTTGAATGCAGAACTTCAGACGTTTGAAGTTAGAAGATGAATAAAAATAATAATAGGTTCTCAGACGTCTGAGAACACTATTCAGACGTCTGAAACTAGGATCGGGGCAGATAATTCAAATTACAACTACCATCTCCGAAGAGACACAACTCCATTTCTCCTCCTCAACTCTTCACCAGTGAACAGTAATGACTCTAGACTGAAAGGGAAGAGATGTAACTAATAGAAACAAACTTCTACACCTATATAAAAGAGAATCAAGAAGGATCAAAGAACTCACTTTGCTTTTAACTAATTCACTCTACTCTCTATCTTAATTATCTCTTGTTCTAATTATCCACTTGCTATCAAATTTACAAATCTGAGATCATACACTTCCATATTCTCTCGAACAATATTTTATTCAGTCATTCAAGAGATATAAGAAGTTCAATTGTACTATATAGTCAAAATCCATGTAATAGAGAACACATTCTTGACAAAGAAACTCTGTTATTGTAAACCCGTTCCTTCGGGTGAAGTGAGGGTTATTTGGTGAAAGGAAATTCCGAAGAGAAGCTTCGGGACTGGATGTAGGATGGGAGGTTCGAATCAGTATAAAATCCCTGGTGTGATTTTTCTTATTTACATACTTTACTATTATTACATTATAGTTTAAATTAGTCATATACTTGTCATTTGTATAATCGATCCACCATATCATAGACTCTCAAATTTTCTTTAAGAGTTTTTATGTTGTGGTCACTTGTTTTCTCCCTTTGGTTATTCGAAAAGCTTATGATATGATATGAGATATATTCTAGTTTTATCACTATGTTGATTTGATTGATGTGATTAAACCACCATATAAATATAAATATATTAGAAAATAGAGCAAATAGAGATTTCATAAGATGCTGAACTAGTGATAAAAATGTTGGTAAGATTGGAAATTTATAAAATAGATTAGGAAATTAAGTCAGCAACTATAAATTAAAAATACTTAGATCTCAAAACCTTCGAATTTTGTAAAAAATAAATTTTAGAAAAAGAAGGATGGCGAAAGATTTTCACAAAGTCATGGGTCGCTGTCCCAATGCCTTAAAAGCTAAAATTTATAAATATGCTTATATGTGGTTTTCTGTCTTAGAATAAAAGAAAAAGGTTCCCTAAATCTAATATTAACTATATAATACTAGGGTCAATCGTATGCATTAACTCATAGACTGAATCCTTATTATATTAAAACGTGGCCTGATTTGTCTTAAGGATGAAGCAACTAATGTTTTGAAAAATATAAAAGAAATTGTGTTCAAATACTTTTGGATTCTTTTATTTAAATGATTTTAAGAAGTTGAATTTGATCATTTTTAGGAAAGTTTTGTTCAAGTGCTTTTTAAAAAATGGTGCTTAAATAGTTTTGGAAATTTGATTTTTAAACCATTTTGCAAGTTTGATTGGAAACGAAAAAAACATTTTTGATGGAAAATGATTTTTTTTAATTTTCTAGTGCCACATGCTTAACGTAGGGCAGGTCGACGTGTCAATGAATATGAATTTTTCTATTCGACATTGGTGACAGTAAACAAAACATAGATAATATCAGCAGAAAATGCTATTTTGCTTGGAATTTCTATTTCCATACCTTTTTCATAGTAAACAGAAAATTACGCTTAGAATAATAACGCAATAACATCCAAAAAACCTTCTAATGCAAATTGTACTTGAAAAAGTTGGAATATTTTAGGGGGCAGAAGAGAAGGTTCTAAGGTATAATAGAATAAGTATCTACAAGAAGGGTCATCTAAATTCCTTTTCCGACATAGAAATATATATTCATAAACTAGATTTTCAGACCTTTAGGATCTTAAAAATTGTGTGCTAGGTTTTGGATGGTAGGGATTGGACGTAAAATTAGTTAAACCATAATCATACTCATAGAAGTATGGAATTATGGTGTGGAAAAAAGATTTTTGAAAACTTACATACATATAGAATTGCCAGCATATCTAGGTCATTTGCATTATATTTTCAAAATATTTTACAAAAATGCATTTGTATAGGAGAAGCCAATTTAGAGTCATTTTGCATACTATGTTGTAATAGACCATGCACTGTTACACGTTTGGCTACAAAATTGGTTGTACAATTATTAATTTGATTGCTTAGATTGGTTGCATGCTATGTTACATGATTCAACTCCTGGAGAATTTTTAGAACAAATTCTTTTGGAGGAGAATGTAACACCCCATAAAAATAACGATAGTTAATAAATAATTAATAAGACTCAAAAAATGGAATTTGATCATACACTGGAATTTGGGCATAAAATTTGCACCACTGTGTTTGTAGTGATTTTCTAAGCAAATTTCATATTTGGAGTTTCACTATAGGAGGTTCAACGAAAAAATTATCAGTGTTTAAAGTTTTTGGAGCAAAAATAATTAAAAACGAAAAGGGAAATAACATTATATACGGGACCCCATCGGTCGACCCCTTCCTTGGGCCAGTAGACCACTAGTGGTCAACTACCTATAGGGTAATGGTCGACTGGATTGAATATGGTGGCTAGGGTGTGAACCTTGGCTAATGGCCAAGATTTGATTATTTTAATCTAACGTTTATGACTGATTCCTACGTCTGTAAACAAAGGTCTGATCCCACACTTCTCTTCTCATATTTTCTTATCTGAGCAATGAAGCTCTGCCATTATCTCTTCTCTGCTACTTCTAAAATTATAAAATGTTATATATATATATATACACACACACTTGGAGAAGGGTAGAAAATAAAAGAGAAGAAGAGAAGGAGCGAATCGATACTGTAGAAAAATGTAATTTTTATAATCATTAATCTCTATTCCCCTTAACCCAAATTCTCCTTTTCGATTTGTAACTCCAATAGTATGTATACGCCTATATATACATATTCCTTTGGATTACAAAGAAAAAAGAGTCAAGTAAAGGAATGGAGTCAAGTAATAGCAAATCTACACTTTCTATTTCAATAAAAGAAAAGATATAACTCCTTGTAATTTCAAATAAAGCAAAGATCTCACTTTTGATTGATTTATGGAATATTATAATGTTAATCCTTTTTTAAAAGGACACTTTTATAAATTAAAATATGGAAAAGTATGTTCTAATTAGAAATTAATAGTTATAATTATAAACAAATAAATAAACACGTAACCGCTTTTAACGTTCAAAAATAAAAATACACAAATATCGTAATTTACGATAATATTCATATTTGTTATGAACAGCATAGTAATTATATGGCTATGACTTATGGACATTAATTACAGATTTAATGTGCATTAATTTGTAGTTAATAAAGAGTTAAAAAAAAGAATTAAATAGGGACTGATTAAGGAATTTATACGACATTTATGGGGAAACTGGATAGGCATAATAAATGATTTGAAATTGGCAAATAGATTAAATGAATTAAATGAGGATAGATTAGAGATTTTCAAATTTTAATATTAATGTCCAGCTATTATGGGTAATAGATATTTACTAGATACTAGGAGAAAACTACAGCCAAAGCGTATAAATGGAATAATTACTTGGGGAATAATCAAATATCAAATGTTAATACTATTAAATACATTTAGAAGGAAAAATAATTTTCATGGTAGGAAATTATATAGCTTTTTATATACGTTTAGGACAAGCATGAATTAATGGGCGTAGCCCAGCACTTAGGCTTTGGATGATAGGTTTGGTTTGTAGGTTAGGATGTGAGGTCAATAGTATTTCACAATAGAAGTCTGTCGTTCACCTAGAGGTTATCAGAAGTCGTGTACACTTACTACTGATGTGGGACATTTCAAACCAAAGGCCTATGAGGAAGGGAAACGCATTGCGCATAGGTACGTGAAAATATCCCTCCGCTTCGGATATATAGTGTTAAATAACCCGCTACTTTTAAGAAGGGTCTGCTTCATATCAAATAAGAGTAATTAGTACAGAAAGGGGCATTTTCCTTGACTTATTTAGGTTAGCCTAAATGGGATGTCAACTATGGACGGCCGGCGGGCTATGTCGGTATTTTAGTATCGGTATTTAGCAATAGTTCTGGCATATAGGCTATGACACCAGTGCTCTCAAGCGAGCAGTAGCAAAACACTTGGGTTATGTCCCGATGGATTTTACTTTCTACTCGTTTAGAACCCATATGGAAGATGCACAGACTCAAAGTTGATAGTTAGAAGAAAATTAGCTTATTGGAGGTGGTGTCAGGACCCGATTCTTCGTCTTCCGAAAATTCGACATCGATACTCACTTTATCGACTGCCGAGAAATCGAACGATGGAAAACCGACCACTGAGGGTTTTTTTTAAAAAAGAAGAAAAGAAGAAAAGAGGAGAGAAAAAGATAGAAGATGGAGAGGAAAGAGAATAGAAAGAAAAGAAAACAGAAAGAAAATAGAAAATATAGAACAGAGGGAAAAATAGAATAGAGAACATAGAACGGAACAGAAAACAACAGAACAACATCAGAATCTCACAATTCGCAGCGGAACAACATATAATAAATAAATGAATAATCTTTAACAAAGAACTATATCAATTATTACATTTTATACATTTCATTACATCATCATATCATATCATCAGAGTATACAACATCAAACAAACAGCGGAAAAAGAAATACTATATAAGTAGTAATACGTCATGCCATCCAGCTTGCCTCCAGCAAATCCAGAATATCCAGAATATCCTGATAAACCTAACTCTTAACTGCCCGTGTAGAAATTGGTGGGCACCCAGAGTTTAGGAAGGAAAACAATAAACTCCGAGTCAGTCATGTGACTGGTGTGAGAACTCAAAACAGTTTATATATCTTAAAAATCAAAATAGAGGAATATTTTTAAATTCAATTCGCAATGCTTTTAAAAATGAGACTACCATAAGACCTCCTGCCACACACACAATGCAAACGCAGACTTGGAGAAGATTTCTCCTTATGATAGCCAAACATGCTTGATACGCATTAAAATCAAATCAATTTTGATATTATTATTAGTGCATAGTGTAGAAGAAATTCATTTCGAAAGTAGAATATAAATCTTAGCCAGCATAGGTACCATTATATTATGCCCACTATAGCTACCTCCTGAGGAAGCAGGTTCTACAACTAATACCGTACAAGTCACGTATTGTTTCTTTGGATTTCCAACGAATGATCAGGCCAAGGAACTTCCCATTGCCACATGAGAATGCCTCTGGATGGACATCCCCGAGAACCAAACCGGATCTCTACCAACACAAGGCCGGGTTACCCCTAACTAAGTAACAACTGACCGAATATGCCATCCCCCGGTCCTTTGGGACCTTTACCGAGCGCTCGCAATCAATTCACACAATCATAACAAAGTGTTTTCAACATGAGTAAGTATCTGGGCTCCATACCATGATACCACCCTTTTCCAGAAGGAAATGCACCCATCCTAAAGGGCGCTACCCCTCATAACCTTGCCGCATCTTTCCTGTTTTGACCATTCACGGGGTGTGAGGCTCGACGAAGTCACGTCCACAAAAACATACTTTATACAAAAGCCATGCTTTGGGTCAACAAATGATCAACACAATGATCACCCAGATAGACGATCAAATAAATGATCCTATCACAAATAATCAACACAATGATCATTTCAGCAACACTTAGCATGTCACAATACCAATTTGGGAATATATCGCTGATAACTTCAACTATATAACCTCTGAGCTCGTACGTCTCAGAGAAGGGTGTTAAGCTAAAAGAATAAATTCTCCGCCACCAACAGAAATATATTTGAATGAAATCGGCTTTATATCTCAATTTGTAATGTCAGACATACAATCCATACAAGTCTGTTCCGGGCTCGAACAAAACCGAAGGCACTTCTTACGAAGCCCTTGTAATCCGGGTATTCACAATCCCGATCGAACTTCCCATCACTTAAGGAAATCTCTATACCAGGAGCTACCCAGTGCAGAGACAATCGATAGGTCATCCTATCGCTTTCACAAATACTCGGTCTTCAACACCGATCTTCAATGCAATTCACAACGACGTATCACATATTCGGAATGGGTTATACGACCCCATGGTCCTTTCCCGGTTAACCCGAATAGTGAGCGCTTATTCAAAAATAAGTGTAGCATTCAAATTCAAACAATTCACATCAAGTACCCATTCAAAGGGAAATATTGATAGTCGGTTATTGAACTATCAATGGATATGCACACATCACCAGATTCCAAATAATTTTCCAAGTTATTTATTTTCCAAAATATCTTTACAAGATATATAGTTTCACACTTCAAAAATAAATTAATATTTATTTTTAAACAAATTCTCCTTTCTTTTATAAATTCCATAGTGAATTTATAATCCAAAATATCTATGCATATACGATTTCAATTATTCATTTCAATTTATCTTCAAGAAGACAAATTCTCAAAATATTCACTTTATATTGGAAAACATTTCCATACTTATTTATACATAAGTAATTCACAAATTTTATTTATTTTCAACACTTGGAAAATATTCAATATACTTAAATCGAGATTAAGTATATATTTCATTCTTTAAGGAAATCATTCTTTTAAACATATTTATTTGGGCCAAAACGAATGTTACGTAAAACATCGTTACAACGTCCCAAAATCACTAGTATAGGGATTCGAAATTAAAATAGATATATAAATCCCAATACTATACAAAACATTTCCTTTCGGAAATCATTTACTATAACAACAGTGTTATAGTCCACCATTCGCTTTTATTTCTCGAAAACGTCTATTTCAACAATCAATGTTGAAATCTATGGTTTCGAATCTCAACATATTTAAAACATCGTTAGATCGTTTTAATTCTATTTGAAACATCACATTCAAAACAATTTCTTTAACATATTATTCACTATTCAAAAACGTGAATATACTACGTTAACACATTTCATCCTTTTATTCATTTTATTTCAAAGGATTATTCACAGTCAAAAATGTGAATATAACTCCATTTATAGGTTTCAACAATTTACTTCTTAAAATAAGTCGTTTGCGAATTTATAAAACAACGTTTATAAATTCCTTTTCTATTTATTTTATAACAACTCCTTTTATAAATTCCTTTATTAACCTATTCCAGTTTATAACTCAATTATAAACTAAAAGTTCATATTATAAGTTAAATACTTATAAAACGATTATTTTACAAAATCGTTCCTCTAAAGACTTTCCAAACCATAAATCTTATAACTTATAAGATTCATTTATTTAACCAAATCTATTCTTCAAATAACTTCACAAATTTATAATTCTTACTATTTATAAATTTCATTTATAACTTCACCGTTTATAATTCTATAAATTTCATTCTTTAATGAAATTCATTTTCACTTCATTCAAACACTTATAAAAACTCGTTTTATAATTTCAATATCTCAATTTATAAATATCCATTTATAAATCTCTTATATAAATCAATTCATATTAATATTTTAAAAACGTCTTTAAACTCCTTTATAATTTCATCATTTTGATTTATAAAATAATCAAATTTTATAAATCCTATATTTAAACTTTTCACAATTATTTCAGAAATCCCAATTTAACTATTTTATAAAGTCATTAATTCCTTATTTTCAAAAATCAGCTTTTAACTATATTTCTTAAAAATCATAATTTTTATAACTTTAAAAATTATAACGTTTATTTATTTATAATGGATCAATTCCAAAATATAGTATATTTTCAAAAATCACTTTAAAAATCATTTTAAAATCCCAAAATTTGGTCCAATGATGCTACACACCAAATAGTCAATCACGGCTACAACGATATCATATATCAATATGAAAATCCATCAAATATCAAAATATCTGAAATCAAATAAAAACTGTTGAGGAATCCAGTTGGATCCCTCCAACCTGTTTTCCTGCATCCACAAACATTAGCACAATACCAATTTCGCTCCAGTACGAAATTATCGCGGTACATGTTCTTATTAAATATTATCCGCTTAATAACGGCGTAATAGGGTCTCATCCGCTAAACAAATGCGGGAAATCAATAACTCCAATATATACATATGCCAATATATATATATATATATATTGCTATTATATATAATACCAATTTCACTGTTTATGAAATATTCGCGGTATATGTTTTTAATAAATAACATCCGCTTACTAACGGCGTATAATGTATATTTTAACAATCAATATATAACAATCATCATTCAAACATGCATTCAAATATTTTAAATCTAACTATTTAAAATAAAATCGAAACTGATTCGATTGAGTGAGAAGTTCTCACCTTGATTTAAATTCCGTTTTAGCGATTTATTTCGAATAAAATTAAACGGACGTTTAATTTTACCCAAAATTCTCACTAACTCCAAACGACTCCAATCTAATTTCATCGAGTAGTGCTCGTCCATATGATTCCAACGCAACTGGTTTCGCGCGTTTTCGACCTCGTATGAAAAAGTTATGAATTTTTGAAGTTACACGATTTTATAACTTAATAATTACAACAATTTCTTTATAAATTAAACCTAGCTAATATTGGCCGTTGATCTCACCCCCAAACTATCCAGGCCGTACGTCCCTCCCCCCTTCATCATCTTCCTCTTTCACGCATTCAACTCCAGGCCGTGTAAAAGAAAACCCAATTTAACTTTTAGGGTTTCGAACCGCGACCTTCCACCACACTTCCAGGACGATCAAGCACCATAGCTTCGAAGCCCCTCACGACCTCCACCTTCGGCCTCCACCATCATGAACTCGGTCAGCCCAAGCACGAGAAAACACATGCAAAACCGAGCATGAACACAAGCCATTTGCTCCACCTCCGATCAACGATAGCCAATCTTAGCCGTATGGATTTAAAGCACTCGAGAAGCTCTAGAACTTTCGTGTTGATGATTTCGTGTGGAAGTTGATGGATTAGAAGTAATTAAGGAATGAATTTGGGAAGTTTCTGGCCATCCATTGAATAGGAGGCGGCTGCAGTTGAAACTAGGGTTTTGTATATTTTTTTTTTTATTTAGAGTGAGGGCTATTTATAGAGAAAAAATCAAACACTATTCATCCGGAAATTCCGAACTCCGATTTACGCGCCGAAACTGACGTTTCTAGGGTTTACCCCGCGTTCCGGACACAATGGAACAAGTTTCGAAAGCTAATTCGGACATCTGTGCGAGTTATGGCTACAAACGCTCAATTTAAATTAAACCGATTTAAATCGATTTCTAGGCGTTTTAATTTGTACCGGACAAACGGTAAATCCAATTGACTTGAAATTTGAAACCTCACAATAATATCACATTATGGATCCGATGAAACTGGTTTCGTCGAAATCCGAGACTTTTTGAAAAATGGCTATTTTAGCTCGCCAAATTAAAATTAAAAATAATTCGATGCGTTTCGAGCTGCCACGATCAAACGATAGCTCCGATTGACACGAAATTTGAAATCCGGTAATAACTAACTATTACGGATCCAATGGAACTGGTTTCATTCAATTCTGAGATTGTTCAAAAATTGACTATTTTCACTAGTCGATTTTAATATTAAAATATTCAATTTTCACAAATTAACTTTTAATTCGATTTTAAAAGTTCTAAAATATCGTTCTAACTTCAATATGATAAAATAAAATTTTACAAATCATTTTCAATCATATTTAACCCAATTTTCAATTATTTCCATAATTTCACATATTAATTTATTGATTTAATTATTCAATTAAATCCAATAATTCAAATAAAAATTTATTTGACTTCTATATTCACTTATTATTATTTAAAATTAATTAAATACTCAAATTTTAATAAATTAAAATTCTGGGTCGTTACAATCTTTCCCCCTTAAAAGAATTTGTCCTCGAAATTATTAAGTAAGAAAAGTTATAGAATCTATTAACTTTCTAAAATCCATAGTTAAACTTCTTATAATAACTTACTAAGTTTTCAAATCATACTTAGTTATCTTTTCAAAAACAATTACTATTGTTTAACTTTCAATTCAAAATCAAAGTTAAAGTTTTCAAAATTTTCCCATTTTCTCAAATTTTTTCTAACGCCTTAAATTTTCGGAAAAATTCGCCATAGTCTCCTTTGCGCGGCTCGATCCGAAAAAAAATGACAGTATATATATCACAAATATACATCTCATCAAGTAATGAGGCATCCCGCAAGGAAAAAGTATAAAAGTACGGTATGTAATCCGAGATATGCACCTTATATTTTATTAGCAAGCATATATGGCTAATATAGCGCGAAAGCGAGCTCCAAATGCGAAGCAAAAGCGATCCGCACCTACTAATCACTCAACAAACAACATGAGAATCATGCATATAGATAATAGTATCGATATACAACATATAGCAACATAATTACTATATATGCCAACATAGCAAATGCATTCAATAGCAATATATATTCAACCATCAACCAACTATCATCCATAACCAATAAATATTCATTCATATTCTCATTAATATTCAATGAATTGATTTTTCAATTTAATCACATTTGATTCATTTACATTGGGTTTACTAACATTCATTTTCAATTTGCTTATATTCACTAATTCATATTCAAGTTGGTTCACTTCCAATTCAAATTCAATTCATTTAAGTTTCACTTAACTTCCAATTGAATTTCAATTACTTTAGCTTTCAATTTCATTAATACTTAATGAATTATATACAATCAATCTAACAATCATATAACAACCAATGTTTATTAATTACAACCAAATTACTTTGCTTTCAATTGGTTTAATTAATTGATTTTTATTCAATTTTTCAACTTCTAATATCATTAGATTTTAATGAATTAACACTTATATTCATTATTTCATTCCAATTTATTTATATTTAATCCATTAATTCAATTCAATTTCTACAGTTGAATTCATATATATAACTTAAGTTTATATTTATCACTTCACTTTATTAATTTATTTTGATACTAATATCAACTTCATTCAACATATCTTAAGTCATACTCCATTTACAAACATCACTTTGTTTTACTTAACTTAATTCCCACTTGTAAATAAATTCAGATTTCAATTCTAAAGTAAATTTCCATTTAATCTTTAAATTCACTTTTATTTACAACTCATTTATAAATATATTCATATAGTTTCACTTCTCATATATATAAGTTTATTTCACAATTGTAAATCACTTTAATTATAATTCAATTCTTATAATTCATTTGCTTATACAATTATTCTTTAATTTAAATTATTCAAATAACTAAACAATCAACTTATATACACTTTAATAATTCTGAAAAATTATTTCTTTATATATAAAATATAATCAAGGAAAAATTATTTCATTTACCCAATTTAAAATCAATATTATGTCGAATTGTTCTATTCAAGTGTTTAGAGATCCCTATCAACAACGTTAATTACTCGTATTAACCAGAATCTATATACCACTCAACAAACCAATCATCACAATATAAAATAATTTATATTCACTAACAAATACGCTCTCATAGCTATTATTACACTCAAACTCATTCTAGAGTACTACTGACTCTATCTCTAATGAGTAATACCCAACAGAACCATGGTTGTCGCTTAACCATATGCTTTGATACCACATTGTCAGGACCCGATTCTTCGTCTTCCGAAAATTCGACATCGATACTCACTTTATCGACTGCCGAGAAATCGAACGACGGAAAACCGACCACTGAGGGTTTTTTTAAAAAAAGAAGAAAAGAAGAAAAGAGGAGAGAAAAAGATAGAAGATGGAGAGGAAAGAGAATAGAAAGAAAAGAAAACAGAAAGAAAATAGAAAATATAGAACAGAGGGAAAAATAGAATAGAGAACATAGAACGGAACAGAAAACAACAGAACAACATCAGAATCTCACAATTCGCAGCGAAACAACATATAATAAATAAATGAATAATCTTTAACAAAGAACTATATCAATTATTACATTTTATACATTTCATTACATCATCATATCATATCATCAGAGTATACAACATCAAACAAACAGCGGAAAAAGAAATACTATATAAGTAGTAATACGTCATGCCATCCAGCTTGCCTCCAGCAAATCCAGAATATCCAGAATATCCTGATAAACCTAACTCTTAACTGCCCGTGTAGAAATTGGTGGGCACCCAGAGTTTAGGAAGGAAAACAATAAACTCCGAGTCAGTCATGTGACTGGTGTGAGAACTCAAAACAGTTTATATATCTTAAAAATCAAAATAGAGGAATATTTTTAAATTCAATTCGCAATGCTTTTAAAAATGAGACTACCATAAGACCTCCTGCCACACACACAATGCAAACGCAGACTTGGAGAAGATTTCTCCTTATGATAGCCAAACATGCTTGATACGCATTAAAATCAAATCAATTTTGATATTATTATTAGTGCATAGTGTAGAAGAAATTCATTTCGAAAGTAGAATATAAATCTTAGCCAGCATAGGTACCATTATATTATGCCCACTATAGCTACCTCCTGAGGAAGCAGGTTCTACAACTAATACCGTACAAGTCACGTATT
Source organism: Allium cepa (assembly GCA_030765085.1). Taxonomy (NCBI): domain Eukaryota; kingdom Viridiplantae; phylum Streptophyta; class Magnoliopsida; order Asparagales; family Amaryllidaceae; genus Allium; species Allium cepa. The sequence continues at coordinate 636,232,338 of CM060934.1, read as the reverse complement.
GTTTCTTTGGATTTCCAACGAATGATCAGGCCAAGGAACTTCCCATTGCCACATGAGAATGCCTCTGGATGGACATCCCCGAGAACCAAACCGGATCTCTACCAACACAAGGCCGGGTTACCCCTAACTGAGTAACAACTGACCGAATATGCCATCCCCCGGTCCTTTGGGACCTTTACCGAGCGCTCGCAATCAATTCACACAATCATAACAAAGTGTTTTCAACATGAGTAAGTATCTGGGCTCCATACCATGATACCACCCTTTTCCAGAAGGAAATGCACCCATCCTAAAGGGCGCTACCCCTCATAACCTTGCCGCATCTTTCCTGTTTTGACCATTCACGGGGTGTGAGGCTCGACGAAGTCACGTCCACAAAAACATACTTTATACAAAAGCCATGCTTTGGGTCAACAAATGATCAACACAATGATCACCCAGATAGACGATCAAATAAATGATCCTATCACAAATAATCAACACAATGATCATTTCAGCAACACTTAGCATGTCACATTACCAATTTGGGAATATATCGCTGATAACTTCAACTATATAACCTCTGAGCTCGTACGTCTCAGAGAAGGGTGTTAAGCTAAAAGAATAAATTCTCCGCCACCAACAGAAATATATTTGAATGAAATCGGCTTTATATCTCAATTTGTAATGTCAGACATACAATCCATACAAGTCTGTTCCGGGCTCGAACAAAACCGAAGGCACTTCTTACGAAGCCCTTGTAATCCGGGTATTCACAATCCCGATCGAACTTCCCATCACTTAAGGAAATCTCTATACCAGGAGCTACCCAGTGCAGAGACAATCGATAGGTCATCCTATCGCTTTCACAAATACTCGGTCTTCAACACCGATCTTCAATGCAATTCACAACGACGTATCACATATTCGGAATGGGTTATACGACCCCATGGTCCTTTCCCGGTTAACCCGAATAGTGAGCGCTTATTCAAAAATAAGTGTAGCATTCAAATTCAAACAATTCACATCAAGTACCCATTCAAAGGGAAATATTGATAGTCGGTTATTGAACTATCAATGGATATGCACACATCACCAGATTCCAAATAATTTTCCAAGTTATTTATTTTCCAAAATATCTTTACAAGATATATAGTTTCACACTTCAAAAATAAATTAATATTTATTTTTAAACAAATTCTCCTTTCTTTTATAAATTCCATAGTGAATTTATAATCCAAAATATCTATGCATATACGATTTCAATTATTCATTTCAATTTATCTTCAAGAAGACAAATTCTCAAAATATTCACTTTATATTGGAAAACATTTCCATACTTATTTATACATAAGTAATTCACAAATTTTATTTATTTTCAACACTTGGAAAATATTCAATATACTTAAATCGAGATTAAGTATATATTTCATTCTTTAAGGAAATCATTCTTTTAAACATATTTATTTGGGCCAAAATGAATGTTACGTAAAACATCGTTACAACGTCCCAAAATCACTAGTATAGGGATTCGAAATTAAAATAGATATATAAATCCCAATACTATACAAAACATTTCCTTTCGGAAATCATTTACTATAACAACAGTGTTATAGTCCACCATTCGCTTTTATTTCTCGAAAACGTCTATTTCAACAATCAATGTTGAAATCTATGGTTTCGAATCTCAACATATTTAAAACATCGTTAGATCGTTTTAATTCTATTTGAAACATCACATTCAAAACAATTTCTTTAACATATTATTCACTATTCAAAAACGTGAATATACTACGTTAACACATTTCATCATTTTATTCATTTTATTTCAAAGGATTATTCACAGTCAAAAATGTGAATATAACTCCATTTATAGGTTTCAACAATTTACTTCTTAAAATAAGTCGTTTGCGAATTTATAAAACAACGTTTATAAATTCCTTTTCTATTTATTTTATAACAACTCCTTTTATAAATTCCTTTATTAACCTATTCCAGTTTATAACTCAATTATAAACTAAAAGTTCATATTATAAGTTAAATACTTATAAAACGATTATTTTACAAAATCGTTCCTCTAAAGACTTTCCAAACCATAAATCTTATAACTTATAAGATTCATTTATTTAACCAAATCTATTCTTCAAATAACTTCACAAATTTATAATTCTTACTATTTATAAATTTCATTTATAACTTCACCGTTTATAATTCTATAAATTTCATTCTTTAATGAAATTCATTTTCACTTCATTCAAACACTTATAAAAACTCGTTTTATAATTTCAATATCTCAATTTATAAATATCCATTTATAAATCTCTTATATAAATCAATTCATATTAATATTTTAAAAACGTCTTTAAACTCCTTTATAATTTCATCATTTTGATTTATAAAATAATCAAATTTTATAAATCCTATATTTAAACTTTTCACAATTATTTCAGAAATCCCAATTTAACTATTTTATAAAGTCATTAATTCCTTATTTTCAAAAATCAGCTTTTAACTATATTTCTTAAAAATCATAATTTTTATAACTTTAAAAATTATAACGTTTATTTATTTATAATGGATCAATTCCAAAATATAGTATATTTTCAAAAATCACTTTAAAAATCATTTTAAAATCCCAAAATTTGGTCCAATGATGCTACACACCAAATAGTCAATCACGGCTACAACGATATCATATATCAATATGAAAATCCATCAAATATCAAAATATCTGAAATCAAATAAAAACTGTTGAGGAATCCAGTTGGATCCCTCCAACCTGTTTTCCTGCATCCACAAACATTAGCACAATACCAATTTCGCTCCAGTACGAAATTATCGCGGTACATGTTCTTATTAAATATTATCCGCTTAATAACGGCGTAATAGGGTCTCATCCGCTAAACAAATGCGGGAAATCAATAACTCCAATATATACATATGCCAATATATATATATATTGCTATTATATATAATACCAATTTCACTGTTTATGAAATATTCGCGGTATATGTTTTTAATAAATAACATCCGCTTACAAACGGCGTATAATGTCTATTTTAACAATCAATATATAACAATCATCATTCAAACATGCATTCAAATATTTTAAATCTAACTATTTAAAATAAAATCGAAACTGATTCGATTGAGTGAGAAGTTCTCACCTTGATTTAAATTCCGTTTTAGCGATTTATTTCGAATAAAATTAAACGGACGTTTAATTTTACCCAAAATTCTCACTAACTCCAAACGACTCCAATCCAATTTCATCGAGTAGTGCTCGTCCATACGATTCCAACGCAACTGGTTTCGCGCGTTTTCGACCTCGTATGAAAAAGTTATGAATTTTTGAAGTTACACGATTTTATAACTTAATAATTACAACAATTTCTTTATAAGTTAAACCTAGCTAATATTAGCCGTTGATCTCACCCCCAAACTATCCAGGCCGTACGTCCCTCCCCCCTTCATCTTCTTCCTCTTTCACGCATTCAACTCCAGGCCGTGTAAAAGAAAACCCAATTTAACTTTTAGGGTTTCGAACCGCGACCTTCCACCACACTTCCAGGACGATCAAGCACCATAGCTTCGAAGCCCCTCACGACCTCAACCTTCGGCCTCCACCATCATGAACTCGGTCAGCCCAAGCACGAGAAAACACATGCAAAACCGAGCATGAACACGAGCCATTTGCTCCACCTCCGATCAACGATAGCCAATCTTAGCCGTATGGATTTAAAGCACTCGAGAAGCTCTAGAACTTTCGTGTTGATGATTTCGTGTGGAAGTTGATGGATTAGAAGTAATTAAGGAATGAATTTGGGAAGTTTCTGGCCATCCATTGAATAGGAGGCGGCTGCAGTTGAAACTAGGGTTTTGTATATTATTATTATTTTTTTATTTAGAGTGAGGGCTATTTATAGAGAAAAAATCGAACATTATTCATCCGGAAATTCCGAACTCCGATTTACGCGCTGAAACTGACGTTTCTAGGGTTTACCCCGCGTTCCGGACACAATGGAACAGGTTACGAAAGCTAATTCGGATATCTGTGCGAGTTATGGCTAGAAACGCTCAATTCAAATTAAACCGATTTAAATCGATTTCTAGGCGTTTTAATTTGTACCGGAAAAACGGTAAATCCAATTGACTTGAAATTTGAAACCTTACAATAATATCACATTACGGATCCGATGAAACTGGTTTCGTCGAAATCCGAGACTTTTTGACAAATGGCTATTTTAGCTCGCCAAATTAAAATTAAAAATAATTCGATGCGTTTCGAGCTGCCACGATCAAACGATAGCTCCGATTGACACGAAATTTGAAATCCGGTAATAACTAACTATTACGGATCCAATGGAACTGGTTTTGTTCAATTCTGAGACTGTTCAAAAATTGACTATTTTCACTAGTCGATTTTAATATTAAAATATTCAATTTTCACAAATTAACTTTTAATTCGATTTTAAAAGTTCTAAAATATCGTTCTAACTTCAATATGATAAAATAAAATTTTACAAATCATTTTCAATCATATTTAACCCAATTTTCAATTATTTCCATAATTTCACATATTAATTTATTGATTTAATTATTCAATTAAATCCAATAATTCAAATAAAAATTTATTTGACTTCTAAATTCACTTATTATTATTTAAAATTAATTAAATACTCAAAATTTAATAAATTAAAATTCTGGGTCGTTACAGGTGGGCTAGTTAACCTTTAGATGGGTCTTTGAGTTACATTAGTAATACGACAATTAAATTATATATTATATTATAGAGCCGTATATAGGGGTCATTGATCTCTATAGCCAGAATCGTTGACTAGCGTTGACGTTGAGGGCCCACTTCAAGGACTTAAGGAAGTAAATGGTCTTAAGTCACCCTCCTCCCTATTTATGAAGTATTAAGTGGCCAGGGTTATGGCAAGCGAAATATTTAGAAGTAAATGGATATAGACACAAATACATAATGATACCTTGGAGAAGGTTAGGTTAGCCATATCTTACGTGCACATATGATTTAATGGATTAGCCATGAATAATAGACAAAACATTTAAATGGAAATTAATCGGCATAAATTAATGGTATGGGTAAAAAAAAATTCCAATCTTTAGAACGTTGTTCTAACTCCCTTTCTTATAATAAACCACAAGATAGATTAAGAAGGACTAAATACTGGAGAAAGACGAGAACTACAGGTGGCAAAGTCTTCTTATTCATGCTCGTGGCTGACAAGGCAATTAAAAATCCAAGGAATGATACTCTGTGGTAGTAGCCTTAGTTAATACATATGTTATATTATATTTTACAATTCCACTGTGAGTTTAGATTGATCGCATTGTGATATAAGTGTGTTTGTTACAGTTTACTAAAACCGACGATCCATGCCTTAATGGACTTGGGTTTTGATTTAGTCAAAATTCAGACCCATTAAGGCGCAGGTTATTACATACCCATATTTTAGACTTGTTAATTGTAACACCCCTTATTTTTGATAACATTATTCAGGAGATTTAATTAGATAAATTAAATAGAATAATGTAAATGTTAGAGTGATAAAGAGATCGAGATTTGAAAATTTATATTTAGAAGCCGAGATTAATCAAATAAATAGGCTATGAATGGTTTTATATGTTAATTAATTAACATAAGGTCATATTAGGAATTTCCACACCTCTAATACTCAAGGTTATACTCTCTATTCACGTATATTATCTCAGAACACAAAACGTAAATCATAGAAAGAAAAGCTGGCCATCACTTAGGAAGAAAAGAGGAGATAAATCAATCTAAAGCTTAGCAATCAAGCAAGGGAAATTAATCTCAATAAAATCTCAAATTCTTATCCTAATCAAGGTGAACAATAATCAAAACCAAATCTATTTTTGTTTCTATGATCATTTGATATTCGGGTTTAATTTCAAATTCAATATGATAATTTTTAGATGATGATATGCTTGGATTTTATGATATGCTTGATTCAAACAAGATTGTTTGATAAGTGTTTTATACGGTTTTAAGGCTAAAATCGTTTATATTGAATTTGAGTGCCATGAAGAATTTATATGTTACGTAAAACATGATTTTGGAGATTGTTTTCAATTTTTATAATTTTCCAAGCTATGGAAAATTTATTATGAATTTTCGAAAGAAAATATAAATAATTGGGTTTATAAAAATTTCAGACATTATATAAAGAATTTCATTAGAAATTTTTAAATGGTAGGTAACATATTGAAAGTGAATTTCTATTATTTTTGAGGATTTTTCCTATGTAATATACTATGGAAATTAAATTATTTTAGATGAAGGACTTAAATGCTTGATTTGTTTTGCTTAATGGAAGGGCTTATTTGTTAATTTAATTTTTGTTTAGATCCGAAATTATGCGGCACTTATTGTGGGAAAGAATTTTTATTGTGGGAAAGAATTTGAAAATTTTATGGAAACCAATCAATTGTTTACAAATAGGCAGGTTAGTTAAAAAGCAATTACTTTAAAAGGCATTATAATAGTTTTTATCCAAAAATGTTCTTTCGCCACTGTCGGAAGCTACCTTTCGACCCTATGCTTCTGCCTCAACCAAGTTGAAACCTATTAAATATAGGGTGTAATTATTTAGCATTTATTACCCTTCCTATTATAAACTTTCCTAGTTTAACTATTTGGCGTGATATATAAACACCTCTCCTTGTAAATCAATTGGATTGGAATAAATGAAATAAGTTGCTTTCTCCTCCATGTCTGTTCTTATAAATTATATTCGATACCTTACTAATTAACATGGTATCAGAGCGATCTCATAAAATTATCTTAAATCAATTCAAAATTAGGTATTGAATATCATATTCAATCTCGTATCTCAAATCAGATAATTAATCAAACAATTATATTTCATATTCAAAAAATCAGAAAGTTATCTCAAATTAGAAAATTCAATCTCGTACTCCTTTCCTTCTTTAAATCAGAAAGTTATCTCCTTCCTTTCTTTCAATCTCGTATTCAATCTGCTTCAAAACTATCTGAAGTTTCCTCTCAGAAAATTCAATCTTTGTTTTCGAAACCTTGGACATCTTCTCTGCGTAAATTTTGGGGATTTCTTATCAAGTATTTGGTTTTCTTCTCGGTTTAAATGAGGGAAGAAAAGGTATCAAATATGATAGACGTCATACCGATGTTATCAAAAAACACTGACCACATGTTAAACAGAGCCAACTACCTAGACTGGAGCAAAACTATGCACATCTATCTCAGGAGCATTGAGAAAGATAATCATCTAAGTGACGACCCACCGCAACTAGATTCAACCGAGAAAGCCCATCTAAATTGGCTTTGTGACGATGCTCGCCTCTTCCTTCAAATTGAAATTCGATTGATAATGAGATAATTGGCTTAATCAAACACTGCGAATTCGTTAAAGAACTATTAGATTATCTAGAATTTTTGTACTCTGGAAAAGGAAATCTATCTCGAATGTATGAGGTCTGTAAATCGTTTTTCCGCATTGAGAAGAATTAACAAGCTTTGATGACCTACTTCATGAATTTCAAGAAGACCTATGAAGAGTTTAATTTGCTTTTTCCCTTAAGTTCAGACGTAAAGATTCAACAAAAACAGCGTGAGCAGATGGCGATCATGAGTTTTCTTAGTGGATTACCTTTTGATTTTGATTCTGCTAAAGCCAAAATCATGTCTGGAACTGACATGTCTTCGTTATAGGATGTGTTTAGTCGACTTCTTCGAGCAGAAAATGTGGCTCCTTCGGGTAATAACTCTGTTCACAATAATGCTCTTGTCTCTAGGAATATAAATTGGAAAAATCAGAACTTAAGCAAACCTGAATCTCAAAATGTTCTATGCAACTACTGTAAGAAAACTGGGCATACTAAGTTGGAATGCGGAAAACTTCAGTTAAAAAATATGCAAAGGCAATGTGGTATTGGCATTGGTCAGTCTGGCTCGGGTCAATTTGGTACAGGGAAGTTTGGAGGCAATAGGAAAATTGCAAGTTCAAATTTTGCTGGTGGTAATAACTTGGATCAGTTAAATGCTAGACAAACAAATATTGGGGCCAGTCAAACTTTTGGAATTAATGATCATCTCCTTGGAACGTCTGGTAATAAGACAGTGCATGATTACATCGATGAATTTGCTAAGTTCCTAAAACATCAAGAAACTTCAAAGGACTCATCATCAGTAACTGCTCTAGCTGATTCAGGAAATAGATGGGTCATTGATTCAGGTGCAACTGAACATATGACAGGTAACTCCTCACTTTTTTCGAACTATCATTCAAACACTTCCAATCGTTCAGTTATTTTAGGCGATGGATCTCTTCCTGATGTCCAAGGGACCGGGGTTGTTAACCCTACTCCTACATTCTCTTTACCCTCTGTCTTACATTTTCCATCATTATCTTTTAATTTACTTTCCATTAGTCAGATCATTCGCAATCTTCTATATCTTTTTTTCCAATCATTGTATTTTTCAGGATCTAACGACGAAGCGGATTATTAGTAAGGGGCATTAGTCTGGAGGGCTGTATATCCTTGATTCGTCACCTTCCATAACTTGTTCAAGTATCACCTCTACCCTCAAGATTCATTACTAGTTAGGCCACCCATCTCTTTCTCTCCTCAAGAAGCTTTGTCCTCAATATAGTTCTTTCTCTATACTAGATTGTGAAGCATGTCAGTTTGCTAAACATCATCGTCATAGTACACGTCTTAGAATTAATAAACGTGCTAGTGCTCCTTTTGAACTTGTACATTCTGATATTTGGGGTCCTTGTTCAATTTTTTCTATATCTAGATTCAGATATTTGGTTACATTTGTAGATGATTATTCATGTACAACTTGGATTTATCTTATGAAAAATCGATCTGAATTATTTTCTATATTCTCTGGCTTATGTGCCGAAATCAAAAATCAATTTAATACTTACATTCATACATTACGAAGTGATAATGCTAAAGAGACTATATATCACTCTTATATGACTTGGCATGGAATACTTCATGAAACATTATGTGTTGACACTCCATCACAAAATGGTATGGCAGAAAGAAAAAATAGACATCTTCTTGAAACTGCACGTGCTCTTTTATTTCAATGAATGTTCCTAAAAATTTCTGGGCCGATGTAGTTTCTACAGACCGCTTTCTCATAAATCGTATGCCATCTTCTATACTTAATTAGGAAATTCCATATAAAGTTTTGTTCCTCAAACAAACCTTTATTCTCTGTTAGTCCTAAAAATTTTAGTAGTACTTGATTAGAGATGTAAGGCCACAAATAACTAAACTTGTTCCAAAATCTTTGAAAAGTATTTTTATTGGCTATTCACGACTTCAAAAAGGATATTGTTGTTTTTGCCCTAGTCTTAATAAATATATAGTCTCCATTGATGCCAATTTTTTTGAAAATACACCTTTCTTTTCAAAATCTGATTCTACCACTGCCTCTACTATTCAAGTTAGTGAAGATTTTCTTATACATCTTACTCAAACTGTTCCTATTGACCCATCCACCTAATACTTTGAAACATCTTCTGACCAAAATATCGATATATCTAATATATCTCCTCTGGTTGATCCCATTACGGAACAAAACATAATCACTTCCTCTGATTTAGATCTCCCAATTTCTTTAAGAAAGGGAAGACGTAAATGTACTTTCCCTATATCATCGTTTGTCTCATATAATAACTTATCCACTTCTTCATATTTGTTCATGACCTCTCTTGACTCAATTTCAATTCCTAAATCTGTTACTAAAGCCCTATATATTCCTGGTTGGCGAAAAGCAATGATTGGTGAAATGAATGGTTAAGAGTTTAATAATACATGGGATTTAGTAAAATTACCTATTGGTAAAAAAGCTTTTGAATGCAAATGGGTATTCTCTTTGAAAACTAATTCAAATAGACCAGTTGCTCATTTAAAAGCTCGATTAATTGTGAAAGGATTTGCTCAAATTTATGGAGTGGATTTTTCTGAAACATTTTCTCCTGTTGCAAAATTAATGACAATACGATTATTTATTTCACATGCTGCTACATATGACTGGTCTTTACATCAACTTGATATTAAAAATGCTTTTCTCCATGGCAACCTTAAAGAAGAAGTATATATGGAGCAACCACCTGGCTTTGTTTCTCAGAGGGAGAATGGTTTAGTATGTCGCCTTAAAAAAACTTTATATGGACTAAAAAAAAGTCCTAAATCAAAGTCCTCGTGCTTAGTTTGGAAAATTTAGTCAAGCTACTGAGAATTTTGATTTGAAGAAAAGACAAGCAGATCACTCAGTGTTCTATAAAAATTCAGAGAATGGAATTATTTTGCTAGTTGTTTATGTGGATGATATTGTTATCACAGGAAGCAACAAAGTAGGGATTGAGTCTCTTAAACAATTTATTCATACTTAGTTTAACACAACAGATTTGGGAGAACTAAAATATTTTTTAGGTGTTGAGGTTTTAAGGAGTAGTAAAGGTGTTCCCTTATATCAAATAAAGTATGTGCTTGTCTTACTAAAAGAAACAATAAAGCTAGGATCAAAACCATGTTGTACTCCATTGATTCCAAATATGAAACTAACAAAAGAAGGAAAATTATTTGAAAATCTAGAAATGTATAAAAGATTGGTGGGAAAATTGAATTATCTTACTGTTACTCATCCATACATTGCATATTCTGTTAGTGTTGTAAGTCAATTCATGTTATCTCCAATAGTTCATCATTGGACTGCTTTAGAACAGATTTTATGCTACTTAAAAGGAACAGTTGGCTTGGTATTGTATATACAAATCATGGGCATAACCAGGTTGAATGCTTTTCAGATGCTGATTGGGCAAGTTCTAAGATAGATAGAAGATCTACAACAGGGTTTTGGGTTTTTGTTGGAGGAAACTTAATTTCATGGAAAAGTAAGAAGCAAAATGTTGTCTCACATTCAAGTGCAAAATCAGAGTATCGAGCTATGGCAAAATCTGTATGTGAGATAGTTTGTATATATCAACTTTTGAATGAAATAGGACTGAAAACTATTATTCCAGCTAAATTATGGTGTGATAACAAAGCTGCTATTTATATCGCATCTAATCCTATGTTCCATGAACGAACCAAACATATAGAGATTGACTGTCATTTTGTTCGGGGTAAAATACAAGATGATTTAATATCTACAAAGTATATGGAGACTGAAGAGCAGATTGCAGATATCTTCACCAAAGCTTTGAATGGAGTTAGAATTAATTACTTATGTAACAAGTTGGGCATGATTATCATCTATGCTCCAACTTGAGGGGGGTATTAAATTTAGGGTGTAATTATTTAGCATTTATTACCTTTCCTATTATAAACTTTCCTGTTTTAACTATTTGGTGTGATATATAAACACCTCTCCTTGTAAATCAATTGGATTGGAATAAATAAAATAAGTTGCTTTCTTCTCTATATCTATTCTTATAAATTATATTTGATACCTTACTAATTAACCAAACCAACCAAACCAACCAAGCCGAAACCAATACTCAAGGTATCACCATCTTAGTATGTAGTGGATTAGAGAAAGGTGGAAAGCATGGTGTCAAAACCAATGCTTTCGAAGGGGTCGAAGCCTTTGTTTTACTTTTCAAAGATTTGCACTTGCCTTGTTTTCAAAAGGATGCTTTTGAAGGGGTCGATGCCCATTTAAATAGTTTTTGTAAATGTTGTCGCGTTTTTGTTTCAAAAAAATAGCTTTCGAATGAGTTGCCTTGTTTCAAATCAAAGCTTTCGAAAGGGTAGTTCCAACCTAGTCGAAACATTGCTACCCACCTCATGCCTTCTGAATGAATTGAAGTCATCAACAAGACCGAAAGGCAGCTTTTGTTTTATAAATGAAGTAAGCCACTTCCTAAAGCTTTCGGAAGGGTTTAATGGTTTCAAAGGCAATGGCTTTGAAAGGAGTTTTCGAAGCTATCCTTCAAATGTTTTACTTAAATGATTTAAGCTTTCGAAAGGATAGTTCCGAAGCCATCAGTTTTCCCCAAAACTCTTGTATATGAAGTTTAATTGTTTCAAGAGGGTTGCTTTCATTTATATTCGCTTTGACCCAAAAGATATTTTTAAAGATAACCTAATGGTTTCAAAAGGGATACTTTCAAAAGGTTTCGAAAGGGGTACTTTCAATGGTTTCGAAGCTATGCTTCTAAGAGTTAATAAGTAATACCTTAATACTTTTGAAAGGTATGCTTTGATGGTTTCTAAAGAGATGATTCAAAGTGTTTTGAAAGGCATATGCTCAGTGTTTTGAAAAGAAGATTTGAATGCTTTCGAAGGAGGTTATCCAATGGTTTAGAAAGGAAATGTTATAAGTTTCAAAAGCCTTAGTTTTCAAAACAATGAACTCAATCTCATTTTTAAAGGAAAACAATGGCATAGTAAAGGAGTTTTTAAAATGGCTTTTAAGTATGAAGTTTCTGAAGAGGCTTTCCCTGATAAAATAATAGTTAAAGGGATCAACCATATTTTATATGAAAATGATTTCAAGGATATTAAACCATAGGTATTAGAGTTATTATGTTTGCTTCTTCTAATATGCACACCCACTGTACAATGGACCCATAACTATATTTTAGGAAAAAAGGGTAGAATAACCAGCTAGGTTGACTCGGTAGTGAATATAAATAGAGTCATCTCCTGAATGAATAGAATTGCAACCAGGAGGTCAGGAATACCAGAACATTGGATTCCTAAACACTATTTAAAGAAGTTGTCAAATAGACGGGTTCATAGTAAACAAATGAAAACTTTGACTGAAAGAGTTATTGGTAGAGGCCAATAGGTTCTGTTGTGAATCCACGAGAACTATATCGAACTAAGTTATTGACAGAAGTCAATAGTTTCCTAGTCAACCCATGGAAACTAGGATAAGATGAAAGTTATTGGAGATACCAATTGGTTTAGGGAGAACCCAAGAATAAGGAAGTTATTGGCAAGGGCCAATAGGTTCGTAGTGATCCCATGAAAACTATGAAACCGAACAGGGAGTCCATAAACATTAAACTGGTTATTGGTCAGTCCATGAAAACTAATAGGTTAATAGTAACCCAAGAAACTATAACTATTACAGATAATCAAAATGAATGGGGACAGGTAATCCAAAATTGATTTACTTGTTTGCATATCATCATAATATTTTGAATTGTTATGTTTTAACCATTGTGAATGCAGGAGCACAGTATACGGTTTTATAAAGTTTTGGGATAAGATACTACTGAAGGTAAAATTTGTTCCGCTAAGAGGCATGGTCTCAATAGATATCTATATGATTTGAGATAGTAGATAATTATTCATACCAGGCCTTATGTCCGACTCGAAGTTTATGTTTTCTCCTTAAACTCTTGGGTGCTCAATTAACTTTGAGTAGTTTGAGAGTTGAGGTTTTCAGGTACCTCTTTAGATGAATAAGCTTCTCCAGACGTACAGGAGGCATGATAGCTATTTAGAGTTCTTTTTATTTTGGTTCCCTGTGTTTTGTTATAAAGGAAAAGTTTTTAATTACCTAATTATATACTCTGATCATCCAAGGGGGCATCTTCGTATGTCGCCCTTAACATATGTTGTAATAATTATATTTCCTTTGAACGTGGTTTTTGAATATGGGATTATGTAATGAATGTTGAAATGATTTGAAATAGAATGTGAAAGTTATTTGATGATTTAAATTTTTCCAATTTGTTTCTGTGATATCAATCTATCTAAAATTACTGTATTTGATCGTCGAGGATTAATAACTATGGATGACTGCAGCATCCGTAGCCTTTAGCTTTGTGCCTCCAAGTAGGCGATGTTACAAGTTGGTATTAGAGCATAGGTTTATGAAAAATTAAAAGAAATTTAAACCTAAAAGATTTTTCAAAACATAATCCAATGAATCGGAAAATAATATAGGGGTTTGGGTTAACGTTATAGTAATGTACTTGTATTTGATATATGTATGTATATATATATATATATATGTATGTATGTATATGTATATATATAATTACGTGTTTCCCTCTCTTTTAGACCATGCTTTTGTATTTTGCTAAGGCTCATATGCAGATTTACGAGAAAGAAGATATGGAGGTATAAAATGGAAGAGGAAATCTCGGTGGAGAAAGCACCATTACCAATAGAAATGCTTGACCCACCAGGAGGAATTCGAGTCGACAGGAAAATCCTAACCAAAATGCAAATGCCAATGTGGGTGTTGGAAATCCACCTGCAGATATGGGGGCGATGTGTTAGTTCTTCGTCAATCTGATGCAAGCAGGAGTAGCAGCTAGAGTTGCAAGGAACATTGGAGGAGCTAATGTCGTGGCTCCAGTTGGGAATTACTATGCTAAGTTAAGCAAAGACTACACCTATCTTGGTAGGTAGCCGTTTTTAGGAACGGGTGATGCCATAGAAGTGGAGAATTGGCTAATGCATTGTGAGATAATCTTCGCTAATTTGGTTTGGATGATGAGCAGAAGAGGAAGCTGGCCTCTAAGCGGTTGCAAGGGGAAGCGCTTCATGGGTGGAATAATGTTATTGGTGGAGTTCCGGAGGAAGAGTATACTTAGCCAGAATTTCAAAGGAGATTCAAGCAGATGTTTTTGTCTGCAGTTGCTAAGTTAGCGTTGTTGAAAATGTTTATGGATTTGCTGTAGGGAGAGATTTCAGTAATTTAGTATGCTACTAAGTTTGATGAGTTATCCCAATATAGGTATGCTACCATAGACACAGTCATTAGGAGGAATAAGAAGTTTATTCGAGGATTGTGGCCGGAGATTACTAGGGCGACCTTGACACACCTCCATGATCCTTATAATAGATTTGTGGAGATGGAAATCCGATATGAGGAGGAGCTTGCTATTTGTGCAAGAGAAAAGCCGTTTGAAACCTAGGGTTCTCAAGGAAAGAAGAGAAAGTTCATTAAGAACAAGGGTGCCCAAAAGGGAGAAGCTGCCAAGAAGGCAAAGGCTGATTTACTTTATTTCAAATGTGATAAGAAAGGTCATTATGCTCATGAGTGTCGGTCAGGCAAAGGAAAAAACTGCAGAAAAGAAGAATGTGAAGTGTTTCAACTGTGACCGGGTTGGGCATTATAAGAATCAGTGTGCAGAACCAGTCAGGGTAGATAAGGGAAAAAATTTTGCTGTTGGACCATCATCTACTAAACCAACTACAGCTGAAAATGTAAAGACTGCAATGGAAGGTATGCTTTCGACTCAGAGTATACCAGTTAGGGTACTATTTGATACCAGTGCATCACATTCATTTATATCTCAGTGTTTGGTTGATAGGTTATGCTTAAAACCTACATATCTTGTTACTTCCTTAAGGGCTACGAATCTGTTAGGAGGGTATGCAACTCTAGGGATGAGATGTGACTAGTTAGAACTA
This sequence comes from Allium cepa, assembly GCA_030765085.1. Taxonomy (NCBI): domain Eukaryota; kingdom Viridiplantae; phylum Streptophyta; class Magnoliopsida; order Asparagales; family Amaryllidaceae; genus Allium; species Allium cepa. The sequence goes on along the minus strand of CM060934.1, from coordinate 636,216,927 downwards.
GAATTGTTATGTCATAATTTTACATGCAGTCCATATGTTTTTGATTTCGTAGATTTCTGGATCATCTTGGGTATGGATTGGTTGGGTAAGTATGAGGGTAGGATATTTTTCTAGGATAGTGAATATAAATTGAGTTAGCTCCTGAATGAGTAGAATTGCATCTAGGAGGTCAGGAAAGTCGGAACATAGGATGCCTAAACACTGATTAAAGAAGTTGTTAGATAAACAGGTTCATAGTAAACCCATGAAAACTATGATTAGAAAGAGTTATTGGCAGGGCCAATAGGTTTGTAGTGAACCCATGAAAACTATGTCCAGATCAAGTTATTGATAGAAGTCAATAGGTTCCTAGTCAACCCATGAAAACTAGGATAAGAGGGAAGTCATTGGAGAAAGCAATATGTTCATGGAGAACTCAAGAATAAGGAAGTTATTGGCAGGGGACAATAGTTTCGTAGTGATCCCATGGAAACTATGAAATTTGACAAGGAGTCCATAAATATTAAACAGCTTATTGGTCAGCCCATGAAAATTAATAAGTTAATAGTGACCCTAGAAACTATAACTGTGACTGATAATCAAAAATAAATGGGGATGGGTAATCCAGAATTGATATACTTGTTTGCATATCACCATAATAATTTGGATTGTTATGGTTTAACTATTATGGATGCATGAGCACGATATATGGTTTTCATAAAGTTTAGGGATAAGATACTAGTGAAGGGAAAACCCATTCCACTAAGCGGCGTGGTCTCACTAGATATCTATATGGTTTGAGATGGTGGATTATTATTTATACCAAGCCTTATGTCTGACTCGAAGTTTATGTTTTCGCCTTAAACTCTCAAGTGCTCAATTAACTTTGAGCAGTTTGAGTTGAGGTTTTCAGGTACCTCTTTAGACAAATAAGTTTCCGAACATGTGCAAGGGGCATGATAGCTATTTAGAGTTCTTTTCTACTTTAATTCCGCTGTGTTTTGTTATAAAAGAAAAGTTGTTTAATAGCCTAGTTATATGCTCTGATCATCTAAGGGGGTGTCTTCATATGTTACTTTTGGCGTAAGTTGTAATAATTATATTTCCTATGAACGTGGTTCTCGAATACGAGACTATGCAACGAATGTCGAAATGATTTGAAATGGAATGTGAAAGTTGTTTAATGATTTTAAAAAATTTCCATATCCATGTGTTTTTATTATATCAATGTATCTAACATTACCGTATTTGGTCGTCGAGGTTTAATAACTATAGCAGACTGTAACATCCGTGGTCGCTAGTTTTGGTCCTTCAAGTAGGGAATGTTACATTGTTGTTTTAATTTGAGACATTAAGTTATGCGTATTTGGAATGATTACATTCCTGAGATTTAAAAATTTTGAAGTGGAAACTTCCTTTTTTATTATAAATATATACATATATATATATTATCCATTCTGTGGTGAGATTCTGAAAGAATAGATAGATAGCTCTGTATATTGTTTATTTGATCAATTTTACCAACCAACAGCCAGCTCAGGAATAGAACTAAGGATCGATGGGCTTTTATTGGGTTGAAAATTAGGCTGGTTCCAAAGATGGTTGTTTTCATTCAATCGATAATAAGCAAGGTTTGTAGATGAATGAGGAACATTTGACCAATAATAAACGAAGCTAAATAATAGAATGACATTAGGAAATTGTAAGAAAATTGTTTATATGTTTGGAGTTACGATAGATAAAGGCATTGCACAGATCATGAACACATGCTTATATGGTATAAAAGTAATTTTATTATAGGTAATTATATATTTATACATGCAAGCATATGGATAGGCAAAGAATAAGATGCAATAAAGTAAATAAGACAAAATTTAAATAAAAAACAAATTTTTATTTACATCATCTTTTTGGAATACAAAACTAAGGGGGCTGCTTCCACATTATGTTGGCCTATGTACATGAAAATCCAAAAGAACAAAGGTTAAAAAAGAAGCCTCTAGTAATCAAGTAAGTCCACTACTTCTTTTTTCTCTTCTACTTCTTGTCTCCCTGCTTTGAGCCCACACCAACTGGTTGTTAGTTTCCCTAGATAATGGACTTAGACAATGGCTTATTTTCTTATATTTATCCCAATCACAAATGGATGAGGAAGTGGGAGTCTTATGAGGATCAGGGGTAGCTCTGAAGACCAATGTGGAAGGTGGCTTAATGAAATTGGAGGGCGGCTAGAATTTGATGTTTAAAATAGGGAGAGACATGGATAGAAAAGGACGAACCTTCATCATGCTAAGCTTGAGCTTGATATTCTTTACTTTGTAGATGTCAATAGCCTTTTTCGCAACTGTCGAGAGTGTTACATGCCCCTTCTCAACAATGATTGTCATAATGTCTCCTTTGGAAATCTCGATGCCATCCATGCTTTCTTTCGCCATGGCCCCTAATTTTTCTACATCGGGACCAAGGCAGGACTCGATGAAAGAAGACGGAAGCGTAAGAGAAGTAGAGATGATGATTGATGCTACTTAAGTAGCATTGGGACAGAACTAATTATGTTGTGTGGCAGTAATGGCAGCTGGAGAAGTTGACTTGTAAGGTGAGAAGCAGAAAGATAATGATTAGTTATGTCCTTAGGAGAAAAATGGAGCTTCTCGAAGACCGAAAAGTTAAATGTATACCTTTGGAGGGCAGAGACTTTTTTGATGGAGATTCTATGATTCCCGCTTTCTTAGGGACCTTTGGAAGTGAAGGAAGAGTAAAGGGTATAAAGGCCTAGTGATGACTAGATATTTTGGGTTGTAACTCTTGAATCGGTAATAATAGTGGCATCAAGATTGAAGGATGCAAATGTATCGGTTACAACAACCTCAGAAGGAGCCGAAGTAGAAATTCTGCATGAAACTCCTTTTGAATAGGAACAGTATCGCATGCACAATCCGAAAAGCTTGGACCAATAGTATTCTCGATAGGTACCTTTTATGATGTTGAAGTTTCAAGAGCCTTGATCACTCGGCCTTTCTCTAGAGCTGCTAGGTCATTGTCAAACAGCTCGTTTTTCAGTCTCTCTTCATCTACATCCTAGCTTTGTTCTTTGATTGGTTTCAATTTATCTTCCTAAGCCTTTATAAGAGTCAATGGGTAGCCTTATCCCTCTATTTAAAGATTTTTATCTCAATAACATTAAAAAAGAAAGCAAGGAGAGTGACGTTAGCTTCGCCGGATCTTTAGTAAAAAAACTTCCTCGGGTTGGGAAAGAGAGCCCTATAATAAGATCTTTTTTCTCAAACTCAACCAATTTGATTCTTAAGACACATATTTTCTTCTGTGCAGGCCTGAGTGAGGTCATGAGCTTGATCTCTCAATACATTTTCTCCTTTTAGATCTTCCTTGAAATTATCAACCATGCACTGAAGGTTGCATTTTAGGTCTATCAGCTTGACTTTTATTTCTAGGTTGTTGCTTATGATATGCGCAAACATCAATTGATCATGAAATTCCATACTTGGTTTTATGAGCGGTAGCTTCATCCTTTCTTTTCTACCTCCTTGATGGCCTTATCGTTTGCTTTTATTTATTTTTAGAGTTTGGCCAATACTCCATTTTGTAGTCCTTACACATTCTCATGTGATCGGCCCTCTCTTTGTCAAAGCTCTTTATAATTAGCTGGTCATCCCGGTTGACATCAGGTGGTCCTTTAGCTAGCCTTGTCCATTGCATATATGCCCCACTATCTCATTGCATCTGGTAAACCCTCCATCAAGTAGTTTCTAGGGATGTCATTGATGTCCCAGGGTTATTATGGTAACGGTAAATTTACCTTTACCTGATTACCATACCATTACGAGTCAATCGGTTACCATTATTTATTAATATCGGTATCCTATTTAATCGGTATGGTAAAGGTAAATTTATCATTTTCTGCGGTAAATTATCGATAACATTTCTTCAAAACCAGTGATAACGGCAAACTTATCAATCGATTTAAAACACATGTATATTCATGTAATATGATTTAATATTGACATTTAGCACCAAATAAATGAATAAATTTAGTTCGATAATCAGGTCAAATAATGTCAAATATACTTCTTTTCTTTCTTTCTCGTTTATGCTTTTTATCAAGTGACACAATAAATAGTATGCCGAAGATGCGCTACCGTGTAAAAACATGTCAAGTTAAGGATTTTTTTGGACAAATGGTAATCTACCATTACCAGTGTAACGGTTACCAGATTATCGGTATACCGGTCTTTGGTATACCAACCGGTCAGTAACAGTAACGGTATGCAATTTTATATTACCAGTAAAAATGGTATGGTAACGGTATTTGTCGATTGGTGCCGGTAACCACTACCATAACAGCCTTAGATGCTACTATCAAATTTTACCCCCTATAAGCAATGGTTAGGACATGCATCTTGCATCCTCATTATTGAGACAAAGGATAGGAACTAAAGGGGAGTTGGTGGAATCGTCTGGCCTATTGATGTATCTTTCATAGATCTATGAGATTGATGGGAAATTAAAGAGTTAATTGGTTTGGATTGATGGGAAGGAGGAGCACGGGCCTTTAGGTGCTTGGTTATGGAAGTTACTAGAGCTTGAGAAGCCGGGAAAAGGTATAATTAAGGAGGAAGGTGATTTCAAAGAATTGCTTAAGGGAGCGCCCTCGGGCGAGGGGAATCATAATCATGCATAAACCCAAAACAATTGTGCAAGTCCCTGTGTTCATCAGAATATAGGCACTTCTCTTCGGCATCATATATATCTCTTCCTTCTTCCTTGCCTTTTCACCTTTAGACTTCTAGTAGGGATCCTCATAGGAGCGTGAATCCCCATAGATCAAGATTGGCAGTGACTGAATCTTTGATGGATACTATCAAATAGACCTTATTTACCTATGGTACTTGAAAAGAGGTGAGAACTAGATTAGAATCAGTAAATTGGATTCAAAACGAATACAAAATGATTGTTCTTGTTATGCTAAGAGGTGTGTGAAGTGCTGACGTGTCCTAAGTGATCTACGATAGTGCTCACAGGATTAAAGAGATGGCATAGCCTTCCTAGAAGGAAAGGATATAAAGTGAAAGTCAGAGGGAATTGAAGTGAGGAAATCATCGAAGTTTAAGTCTTCGCGAGTAAAGTTCGAAAAACTTCTGATGCCACAAATTAAACCAAAGATTGCACCAAATATGTCTCAATGGGTTGCCTCCTCGATGTGGCTTGGTGCTTGTAGCGAAGTATTGATGATGAGTTGTTTAGGTCATAGAGTGACCAGACTGTTTTTAGGAGATATCTCCCCGATTGACTCTTATTTTTTTAGCATCATCCTTTTCTCCATCTCCTTCTAGCTCATTGTCGTGTTCTTCTTCTTCTTAACCATCATCGTCTTCTGCTTCTTTTCTTTCATCTCCTTGTTCTCCTTCCATGGAGCTTGGAACTTCCTTGATCTCTATAAAGAACCCTTGTGAAGCGGGGGATTATTTATAGATTGAGCAGCTTTAAGAAAAATTTGGTCGAATCGAATCTCCTACCATTGTAGAGCAGCCGATACTGGTGCATCTTGACATTGACAAGTAGAATTGAAGTGCCCTCAGTTATACGTGGAGTCCTTTGATAAATTGCATGGTATCTTCATAGACAGGAGTCGCAATCCTTGGAGGAATTTCCATGAGAAGTGTAAAAGAAAGTTCGAAACTTAAGCGAAGTGGGCATAAGTAAGATGAAGCTGTTGGATAAAGAGCTTACTTCTAGATAGCTATTTTTGGTCGAAGCCACCAAGGAATCGGATGATAAAAATATTCACCTTTAAAGTAGCTTCTTTTATTATACAACCCCTCCACGACTTTGCATCTTTCGAAAGATAGAGAAGCAAGATTGAATAGCGATCATATTTATTTTTAAAATAGAATAAGAATTAGATCGCATCGAAAATCGAAAGTCTTACTAGGTGCATTGAAAAGATCATGAAGATGGAATTCAAAGTAGCAAAAACATTAGGATGGAGCTAATACAAACTAAATCTCAACATCTACATAATGTATCTCAAGAACTTACTGAAAGGAGGGAGGATCCCAGATAAGCACATGTATCAGTTACAAGCTTTATAACTATCAATAGGGTTGTGAGCTCTTTGATTGGGTTGTGGAAAAAGCTCCCCATGTTCAAGAATTATGTGTCTTTCGTAGATACCATGTAGGCTCGTATCTATTAATCTTGAAGGACAAGAATCTGGTGGATTATCAAGGATCATTATACTAGCTTGGTTGGCATCGGTATCGGTAGTGATAAGGCCTTAAGGTTCACAGGAGGGGTGATTTGAAGCAACTGTTGTTTGGTGATAGAAGACATAGCTCTTAGAAGTTAGAGAAGTAGCTAGGCAGATGATGAACCTGCTTCTTGAGAAGTAGAAGGGCCGGCATCGACAAAAAGACGAAGAGGTCATATATGATTAATCATCTCTATACTGAAAGCTTAAGAACGAGCATGGTCAGGTATGATTTATTTCAGTGCTTTACTTTGATTAAAACCCATGTAGCTGATGTAGATGACCCAATGGATGTCGACTTGTTTTGACCAGTTGGATTTTATGCATCGACTAATGTAGTTCAATATGTAGTGTATACCTTGTACCCAGACATGATATAAAGAAGCACTCCGTGTAGATGGCTCGTATATGTTGGCAAATGAGCTTGGCACGTGGTGGAACTATGTGTTGGATTTTACCATTATCGTAGTGTCTACGATATTGAAACCATTGTTTGAAGCGGCATAAAGTAGTCCTTTATAGAACTGCAGGGGTAAGTTGTATGATTTCAAGTGCCGATGAGGTGAAAATCCTAAAATATCGATGATCAAATTCATTGAAGGCCAGAGAACATTCAATGAGATGGTTTCTTAGAGGCATCACTGATCCATGCTCAGAAGTAACCTCGTAAGAGTTGATTATGTCTTTTCCCTTCACTATCTCCATCCAAAATTCCATTTAATATGCAAGGCAGGTTATGGGTGACAAAGGCAGCAATAGATGAACAAAATGACAAGATTTAGATGGATTAGCAACCACTAGATATGGGTGGTCAAGAAACAATGGTGGTAACTCACCTATAAATTAGGAAATAAGGAGAACAATTGTGATTTGAAATGAAGAATGGTTCAAGATGGGGCTTGTTCAAATTGGTCAACGCCGGCGTTCTTCGGGTTCGGTAGTAGTGGATCAAAGAACGATAAGGCACGATGGTATAGAGAAATTTGAACATGGTGGCACTAGAAGTCTCAGAGGCAAATGAGATGAAAGTTGGAAAATTAAAGCAAGGAGTGAAATTTTACAAGTGCTGATTTTATACAACACTTAGAAAAAGTTTGGTGTCGATCGTAGTCGATCAATACCAAACGGTATGATTATCCATGTTTAATCTTTTTTGAAAAAAAAATGGATCAAAGAAAAGAATTCTACCTAACTAGAAGATGAGGTAGCTTTAAGAAAATTTCATACAATGATTGAAAACTTTATATTAAAAACTTCATCTTTTATATCTGCATATGTGATTCAATAATAATGTGGAGTGATGTGTCGATATTCTCGAAGTAGTTACAATGTTTGACAATAGTGTCGATGATGAATCCTCTATTACAGATTGAATTTTTTTACCTGTCTCAATCTAAAGCATGCTTTTTTATCAAAAAAGCATACTTTGAAGGTTAAGTGTTGTCCGGTTTTTGAACAGAGGGACATCTTGATAGATCCAAACTTTGAAATGATGTAGATCCACAAGCTTATGAGATGTGAAGATTAAACAATGAAGAAACTTCAAGAAATGGCTAAGTATAAGAATTACCAAACTGAATGGTCTATATGGATTAGTGTCGATCGATCTAAAGTCAATGATGACCCATTCTGAATTATGAAGGGTTTTACAAGCAGGTTTAAAGAAAACGATAAGGTTTGAAGGAGCAAAACCGTGCAGTGCCGAGCGGTCCTTGATGGGTAATTTTGTCACGACGGTCCAAAGCTGAAAGACATAAGTGAATGTCAAGAAAGATCAAAAAAATGGGCAAGTGAAACAGTTTGGCATTGATCCAAACCAATTGGCACCGAACGGTTTGACCACTCAGATTTTTTGATTTTGACATATTCTTTGTGGCTAAAATCTTGGATCAAGATGTTTACTTGTTCAATTCATCCCGCTGACTACGATGGAGAGATTAGCCTAAAAAGGCCATCTGCTTCACTTACAAAAACGAATTTTTAATCTTCGTTCAGATTTTTCACTAAATTGCCATTATTTTCGACATCAACTTTATTCTAGACCAAAATCGTTGTAAGCTCGATTGTAATTGCTAAAGTAATATGTAATACAATTGACAGTGCATGTAGGTTTAAGGTTCGAACTGAAACACTTTAGAAATCTCATGTATCCTCTTTCTTTTCTATAATTTCTAAGTTTATAATCTCTTTTCATTTGAATTAAGGGTGTTTGCCAGTTTTCTGAGTAAATAGTTTAAGTAGTGTTATATAATAGAATGAAGAAGGGCTATTTGTATCGACATCAACATCATCTTTTTGTGCAGCTTAAGTATATTCATTTGGTTAAGAGGGTAGGAAAGGTTGATAGCCCAAAGGATTGTTCCATTTATAAGATAGAGGATCCACTTTCCACATACCCTCAAGGGTGAGAATTGATGTAGTGACTTCAAACTTAGTGGACGCTTCATCTTCAGTCTCAATAGTGGGCACATCAACTCGAGTGGAGAGTACGACAGGTCTGCCATTACTCACATATATAAAAATACTCTCTAAATATTGCAAATCACATATCATTAGATCTCCGTTTTAGTACTATATTATCAATGTTCTAAAAAAATAGGAAAAATAATGTGCGAACAAATGATATAATAATGATAAATGAAAATTAAATTATTTATTGAATACCTTAACTTGATGAGCCCACCAATCGTTGTTGTCAACAATAGTGTTTCTTTGAAATCCCACTCTGCTCCATTTTTGCTTCTCAGCTTCTACCATTTAAAGAGCTCTTTCTATATTTTGTTGTGCATTTTCATCTTTTATTCTACATCAACACTTGAATAATCTTTTTGAAAAAGTTGAATTTCTCTAAAATTTTCTAATTTACTGTGGTCTACGCCTTTTCCTACTAGGTGAAGATTCATCCATCAAAATTTTGGCAAATAATGTCGACAACCTAAGTTCCAACTAAATGTTTGTTTTTTTACTCATCTAAGAATAATGGATTTTATTTTTGAAGGTTTAAAGCTATATGATTTTGTTAAGGGTATCCCTAGAAGAAATTATATAACTTATTGTAAATTATTAGACTCTGTAAATAATTTGGTTTATAATAAAGCTGTTTGATTTGTATTATGTACTTGTTATATTTTGATATAATGAATTAAGTAATTAATTTAAAGTATACAGATTAGAAAATCCTTAAATAATATGTTGTGTGATACTAATTACAAATAGTTGTAAACATAAGAAAATTATCATAATATAGAACAACATATTATTTTGAATATACATGGTCGAGATGTTTCGAGAAAGGATATCGATACATCCGTTGAGACTACACTACGTAAAAGAATGCTCTACAAATGTTGGATAGTGCTCTGCTCTTGACTGTTGGGGACACCAACGAGTTATATGGCATAGTTATTGAATAACTATGGAATGTCTCACCCTGAGAGTTTCATGTTGGTTAATAACACCTAGGTCAAATAGAAAATCTCAGTGTGATGATGTTACAAAGTTCTCTTGACTGGATAATAGTATTGAACTTCTACATGGGTACTCAACCTTGATTATAGTAAAATCATGACATGATGTCCATCGAGCGATTATAGTTTGGTCCGAGTATAAGCATAGAAAGTGAAACACTATTTAATAGATAATTCATCTCCTAAATTATATGAGGTTGGTATCACGTTCAATTATGGTCAATTCAAAATCAAAATCTCCAATCAAAATAGAATGGTTAATAATAAATGTTATTATTGGACCATAGATTTTGTATATATAATATCATTTTGCTTTATTTTACGATACTAATATTTAAGTAATCTAAGATATTTTAAGTAATTAATTTAGATCCAGATTTGACTTTGAACATCTTTTACAAAATCAAACTTAGACATTTTATTTTAAATTTGAAACTTAAATTTTTTTGACTTTATCAAACTTAGATATTTTTAACTTTAAATTTGAAATTTGAAATTTAGAATTTTGACTTAGTCAATTATGTTAGACATTTTATATATCTTTTAATTTATTGATATGTATATGTGTGTGTGTGTTTATATTAAACAATACTATGTAAGGTGCAACATTTAATTAGTCCCGCATCGTCGAAAATATATTAATTGTTAGTGTATATAATCTAAGAGATGACGAACTTTGTTGTCCATTTGAGAACATCTCAAAATGTTGAGTTGATGAAAAAAGATTTATCTATCACTACACAAATGCGCTTTCAAAAAATATTTTAACATGACTTGCCTCCACTTTAACCACTTAATGTCGCTACTCCTACTATGTATATAGACATGAAATAACATGAATTGATATAGATATGAAAATGGTAGTTTAGAAATTTTAAAAAGACACGGTTGAATCATATTCATGGAATTCATATTATTAATAGTAAAGATGTAATTGTGACAATTATCATATAATGTATAAATAGCGAATATATACGTGGTAATAAAAATATCAATCTACTCATGTATGTATTACCCATGTCATTATATATCATGTTATCACTACAAAACATGCTTCATTTAGTGACGGGTACTAGTGACGGCTAAAAAAGGCGGCCGACGCTAGCCGTCGCTATGCGTGTATATATAGGCACAGCCAAGAACAGAAAAACACAACCACATTTCCCCAATTCACTTCAGCAAACCCTTCCCCTCCACCACCACCGATGCCCCAGCTGCCGCCCCCGACGCGAGCTACCGATCTTCCCATCGCAAAAGCCACAACGCTCCAAAGCTTGAAGGTATGCTATTGCTCTTCAATTTCCGCTTAATGTAGGTTTAATCAAAACCCTAATTTTGAAAATTGATTATATGTGATAGAAATTGATTTAGGGGTTTGGAATTGAAAGATTTAGGGGTTTGGAATTGATGAATATATGTTATTAGTTTTTGATATATAGTTCATTTTTTGAATTGGGTATATAATGGTAAACCTAATTTAGAAAATTAGTTGATTATGTGTTTGAAAATGGTGATTATTGCATATTAGGTGATGATAATTAGTGTTGATTTGGTGGTACTAATTAGTGAATTTATTGTTTACTATGTTGTTAAAAATTATGGCTAATTTAAAATCCAAAAAATAGTCTATGATTATTGAATAATATGCTTATTGATAAGTTTACGAGAATGTTTGTTATACTGTTGTAATTGCTAACTACTTATTTAGTTCACAAAATCGTTAATTAAAATTTATGTAGTTAAATAAAAGTTGAAATGCGTTTTAAAATTTTAGATTTAACTAGTAAATATTTAAATAGTTAAATGAATTATAAAATAGTTTTTGTAGTTGTTAAAATAGTAACGCATAGTTCCTAGTTGTGAGATAAGGCATATTTTCCGAGTTACTGATAGTTTCCATGGATTTTGATTCATAATTAAACGAATTCTATTTGGCTACATTACTAAAAAAAATTAAAATCATTATTTCACTACAGACCACTAATACTTCAATATTAATATTTTTTAATTTGTGCTTTATTTATGTGAACCCCTTAGAGAATTTTTGGCCCCGTCTAACAAGTGTTGTATATGATCGTTATATAGATATTCGTTTTTCCACAGAACGGACATCTATATTCATCTGATACAACATTTGTTGGATTTGTCCTTGTATTTGGACAAGTTACAAACACAATAAAGTAATCATATTTTATAAATCATTTCAGTTTAAACGGTTCAGAAAATTTCGATGGCACTTCTTTTTTTCCTTGTGTACACACATTTGTGTATGATATAGGGAATAAAGGGAAGTGCTCCCGAAATTTTTTAGAATCGTTTAACCTGAAATGATTTATAAAATATGATTACATTATTGTGTTTGTAATGGGAAGTAGGATAACCGGCCGTCAAAGTAAAAAAACAATAAATTGAAAATTTGAATGCAGTATTTATTTGAATTTGTTAAAATAGTAAAGGGTTATATATGAATTTTTACAAGACTTTAATATGAAGTGTGTTATTCAATCTTCAAACCTACATTTTACAAATCAGGAAATATGTTCGATTATTTTCTCGATCGTAGTTGGATGTATAAACCTCGAAAAGGAATGGAAGGATCGATAAAAGAACGTTTCTGCAACGGTGTACACGTATTTATTAGATTTGTTCAATCTAAAAATCGAATAACGCAGACATCCGTTGTCTTTGTAGTAAGTGCAAACATCTGAAGCATTGGAAACCAGATGTAGTAGAAGTACATTTGTACAAATTTGGTTTTGTGCCGAATTATTACTTATGGGATCGTCACGGAGAACTTGTTCAACCTACACCTAAACCTGTAGTGTTAGAGAATGATAATACTATGACTAATCCTATAGAAAACATGGTGCAAGATGCTGCACGATCAATGTTTCCTACCTTTGACCAAGGTGATGATGGGAATGAAAATGTTGATGAAGAGCCGACCGCGGAAGTTGAATTTTTTTATGATTTATTGGATTATGCTAAGAGGCCATTGTGGGATGGATGTACAAGCGGAACCGAATTATCTGTAACCGTCGAATACATCACTATGAAATCGAAATTTAATCTTACAGAAGCTGCATTTACAGCAGTTGTACAAACTGCAAAACGACACATGCCACCTAATAATTTGATGTGTGATAGTTATTATAAAGTAAAAAAAAACTTATGTCTGCTTTTGGATTGTCGTACCAGAAGATAGATACATATGTAAAAGGTTGCATGCTGTATTGGAAAGAAGACGCTCATCTTACTAAATGCAGAATATGTAACGAGGAAAGATACAAACCAAGAAAAAAGAAAGGAAAAGAAGTTCCATATAAGAGGATTCATTATTTACCCATCACTCCCTGACTTCAACAGTTATATGCATCTTCTGCTACAGCATGTCATATGCGATGGCACAGTGTGAGAACACCAGAAGAAGGAACATTGATACATCCATCTGATGGAGAAGCATGGAAACATTTCGATAAGACTTATCCTGAATTTGCAGTAGAGAGCCGTAATGTTAGGCTTGGCTTATGTACGGATGGATTTTCGCCATTTCTCAATTTGGTAGTAAACATTCATCATGGCCTATTATTATTACTCCTTATAATTTACCTTCATGGATGTGTATAAAAACTCCATATATGTTTCTAACGATAGTCGTCCCCGGTCCTGATGATCTAACACAAGGAATTGATTTTTATCTACAACCACTAATCGACGAGTTGAAAACACTGTGGCATGAAGGAGTTGAAACGTACGACATTTCGAGAAAAGGGAATTTTCGTATATTTACTTCTTTATTATGGACTATTAGTGATTTTTCCGCGTATGGCATGTTTTCAGGTTGGAGTACATCTAGACGTCTAGCTTGTCCTTATTGTATGGATAAAACACGAGCATTTTCATTAAAGTATAGAAAGAAAATTTCTTGGTTTGACTATCATCGCTGTTTTCTACATATCAATCATAAATTTAGAACGGATAAAAAGAACTTTAAAGCTAACAGAGTAGAGAGTATACTAGCACCTATGGTTTGGACAAGTGAAGAGGTATATGAAATTGTAAAAGACTATCCAAAGATACATGAAACTGTGATACAGGTTGAAATTCCAGGTAAATCGAACATTCATAACTGGTGCAAGCAAAGTATATTCTAGGAGTTACCGTACTGGAAAAATCTCCTACTTCGAATAACAATGACGTCATACACAACGAAAAAAATGTGTTTGACAACGCGTTTAATACAATTTTCAATGTGAAGGAGAAAACCAAGGACGATGCGAATTCAAGACGTGATATATTACACTTCTGTAAGCGGCCCGAACTTCAATTATACAGCGATAATAAGAAATCCAAAGCATGCTATGAGCTAGACAATAAGCAAGTAAAACTCGTTCTAAAGTGGGTGGAAGGACTTAGATGTCTTGATACGATTTCTTCTAACCTACGTAGATGTGTTGACTTTAAAAACAGCAAATTGAGTGGGATGAAAAGTCACGATTGCCAAATATGATGGAGTATTTTTTTCCCATGATTTTCAAAGAACCGCTGCCTGCAAAAATATGGAGTGTTATAATAGAATTAATTATATTTTATAAACAGCTTTGTTCTATGACGTTAAAGGTAGATCGTATACGTAAACTTGAAGCAGAAATCCCTGTACTTCTATGCAAACTGAAGAACATATTTCCGTCTGGTTTTTTTAATGTAATGGAGCATTTACCTGTTCATCTTCCATCTGAAGCACTCCTTCGTGGTCCTGTGCAATATGGATAGATGTATCCATTTGAGAGGTAATTTAATTAATTTCGGTTTTTATACCACCATATAAATTTAATTAATTTTGTTATAGGTACCTGAATCATTTGAAGAAAAAAATTAGACAAAAAGCATGAGTAGAAGGTTCGATTTGCAAATCGTACCTTGAAGAAGAAGCTTCATTTTTTTTCTCACATTACTTTAGTAACGATGTGAAATTATCGTTCATAAGTGTTCTCCATAATGAAGAAACTATTGAGTAGGATTCTTCTCAAATAATGTTATCTATTTTTAGGCAACATGGAAGACCTGCTGGAAAATGTGTGAAAATATGGTTAGATGATAGAGATTACCATGTGGCACACACATATATTCTTCTAAATTGAGCCGAAGTTGCACCATTTGTCAGGCAATTATGAATTAATATATAATTCAATTATACATGTATATATTAATTATAAAGGAATATAATACATATTTGCAGCATATACGAATCACAACATCCATCTGGCGTTCTCGGTAAACAATTTGTTGGATGGTTTTCAAATTACGTTCATGATACAGAAAACTGTGTTGTTGACGAAGGATTACGACATCTTGCTATCGGACCAAAATGAAATGTCAAGACTTATCTAATATTCTTCATCAATGGATTTAAATTCAACACCAAAGATTACGAGGCTGAAAAATTAACATATAACAGTGGTGTATTTTTCAAAGAAAGTGATGATCCAGAGGAGCATATAAAAGAATTTTACGGCGTATTAACACAAGTTTTAGAGTTGACATATTATATACAACCTGCAGAGAAAGTTGTTTTATTCAAATGCAACTGGTTTAGCAATGTTCCTAGCTCTGGAATTAATGTGCACAAAGATTATAGGCTAATTGAAATAAGGCATACGTCGCATTACTATAAGTATGATCCTTTTGTATTAGCTAAGCAAGCTTTACAAGTTTATTTTGCTCCATATCCATCCTTAAAAAAAGATAAAGCATACTGATGGGCTATTTTTAAAACGAAGGCAAGATATACATTTGATGAAAATAATATTCCAGATGAAGCAGCGTATCAAGCTGATCTCGAGCCAAATACTGAAATAGTGATAACCGATGACATTAATGTAGGGTCGTTGACTGATGAATCGAATGTTTTAATAAATGCATTTATAAGTACCTAAGAAAATGATATAGAGTACGAGACCGAGTCTGAATCAGAATATGACGAAGACTAATCATAGATGGCATCGATTGTTTTATAATTCTGAACTATGTATTAACAATAATGACTATGTTTTGTAATATTCTGAGCTATATAATAACAATGATGACTATATATGATCTGTATCATCCTGAGTTATGCATTATTCTTCTCATGTACGCTTTTTTTGATGATTATGTGCAGAGTATGCTTATGTGATGATTATCACTTGATTGATAATTATGTGATGATTATGCGATGATTAATGATTATGCGATATTGATTGATGATTATGTGATGGTTATGCAATGATTATGCGATGATTATGTGATGATTATGCGATGATTATGCGATGATTAATGATTCTGTGATATTGATTGATGATTATGTGATACTTATGTTATCAGTACTCTTTTCTAAGCAGTGTATGATATTATATTTATGTTTGTGCCAGATATATCTGATAGGCAATGTAATCGATGTAGTACATCTTAGTCACCTTCACTTAGACAAATCCGAGTAGCTCTGAGCCAGATCTCCGTCGAGTTGCGGAGATAGTTCCTAAAAGTGTTGGGTATGTATCAAACTTATTTGAATTATATTATATGAGATATATTGAATATATACATCAACATTTCTACAGAGGGTTCGAGGTGGAGCCGTCCATGTTCATTTTGTGGAATATGCGAGTATATGATTTTTGTTTGATGATAATAAACATATATATACATATATATTCATTTAAATGTATTTGTTAATGTACTATTTTATTTTTTATAGATTAAATAAATATTTGTTGAATAAAATAAATTACACAGAATTTGAATGGAATTTGAATTCAAACAAAAATTTTATTCAAACAAATATTTATTACAATCTTGAATAGTACAAATTCAAGCTCTCACTATACATATACATTTTTGATTACATCACAATTACATCACAATTCAGTTTACATAAATTCCTCACTACATATCACTCACACTCGTAGTTTATCTTCAACTTCATTCCAGTTTGAATCCATCATCTGAGCAATCTGCAAAAATATTCACTAACGCAGTAAAATTGAAAAAGAATATTTTTGCAATATAAAATAAAATATGATTTTTGAAAATATGATTTGCCTCAGTTATTTGGGTTGTTCGTCATCATTCACATTTGAATTCATTATACACGAACAATGTGACATGCACAGTGTATCACTGTACATGCCACAAGGTCGTGCACATCGATATACACTTGATAATGCTACAGGGAAAGGTGAGCACAGGTCAAACCCAAATGTAAAGCCGGGTTCAACTCCCGTGCAATATATTTAAAATCACGACACAAGCACAAGGTCAAACCCGAGTTTTTGAAACTGGATTCAACACAGGGCAGTTCACAAGTCAAAAACAGAGCATCAAAACAGTGTCGAAGTCATTCCAGCAAAATGACAGTACAAACAAGTGCACACTGGAAGTACAAGCACATGAAACATATATACAAGCAACTAAAGGCAACATGATCGACAGTACAATATCAAGTTCAAGCCAGACCAACATAATGCAACAGTGACATGCACATCAACCAAAGTCAAGGCCATAAATGAAGACTACAGGTCTCAATATCAATAAAATACAAACCGTATCGAACATGATATAGTGACAATATAAAGACAACTACTTGACAAAGTAAACTGCAAGTGTCGACCAGATAGCAAGTCAAGTCAAAATGCATCATGCAAGCCACCAAGAATCAGTACACAACAAGCATGAATCAAGTTCAGTAAGGCAATGCACAAATGCAACAGACTCAAGTGAATGCAACTACATGACATGAATGCAACTACAGGAATTCAAAAAGACAGACAAACGATATAATGCAATCAACATGAAGCACTGCAACTCAATGAGATAGTCAGACCAACAACTACATGCAGATGAACAGAACATAAATTGAGTACATGAAGTTCAATCCATCAGTAAAGTGCATCAAGTACAATCCAGTCCAAATGCAACAAGCAACATCAATAAACCAAAGTGCAGACCAAACAAAAACATAGTGCATATGTAACAGCTACATGAAGCAAACAACAATATGAAGACAACAAGTAAAGTGCATCAAGTATGATCAAGTCCAAATGCATCAGTGAAGTCACAATGAAACTGCAGTGGACATGTATACAACAAAAGAAGCAGTGCCAAGAATACATGTACTCGAGGCAATATGCACAAGTGAAAACCGAAATGGCACAGCAGTTCATACAACATAAACAAGACAGAAGAAGCCATGGTCAATGCAAAGCAAAAGTGAAGTTACGGTGAAATTCTACAAGTCAAGTCAACAGCATGGTACTATGCAAATACACAGCAGTCTCAAGTGATACAAATGCACAACAACATGAATAATGCAACAACCAGATGAAGTCGAAGCCAACTAAGTAATTCACAGTGAAAGCCGAAGTAAATTTGCAAATTCAAGTCAAAGCCAACAGAGAATTAAATACTGTGTTTCGAATCAAAACAGTGCCGTGATAATCAAGGCAACGAATTGACCAAGTCAGAAATCAACGCAGTACAAAAATGGAAATTGCCGTAAATAGGAAAGTCAAACAAAATAAAACAAGAAAGTCTTTGCCGTATTACACAAGAAAAATCGAACGTTCTCAAGCTAAAGCCGTGAGTAACAAGTCGAAGATATTCAGGAAAGTTGTGCGCATCAGGAAATTGAAATTTTGGAAAGTATCGAATTGAAGCGAACAAACTCAAGTGTCGAATTCATATAGATACCAAACCCAAAATTCATCATTGGCATCGAGTTAAAGCAAGCAATTTAACCAGCAACGAAAAGAAAATTACATACCGCAACAACGAACTCGATCAACAGAGAAGCAACGCAAACCAGAGAATCAATCATAAGCGAAGCAGCGAGCAAGAGCAACGCAAATCAGAATCGATCATCAGAGAGCCGCGAACAAGTCAGAAAGCCCTAATTTTGGAAGCAAGAAATAAAAGAACTGAAGCCCTAATTCGACAAAGAGGAACGGCCGCCATTATTCTCACAAGTCAAAAGAAAAAGGAACGAGAAAAAGAATTGGGCCGGCCTTTATTATTATAAAAGGGATTTAGTTTTTATTTAGGGTTTATTTTAAAGGGGGGTTTTAGTTTATATTCAAATAGGGTTTCAAGTTTAAAGTTGTTTTTTATTTTGTTGTTTTTACTTTTCCAATCAAAGAACTGGTAAAATCACCACCTAGGTTGTAGGTAGTGTCAGATTGTCTAGTTAGAATTAGTTCAGTGAGCAGGGTGTGCGAGTTTGCAAAACTCTATAGGCGGGAGCAAGGGTTTGCGAGTTTGCAAAACTCAATAGGCGGGAGCATGGGGTGCGAGTCTATTAGAGTGTTTGTAAGCGGAAGCAAGGGTTTGCGAGTCTGTTAGAGTGTTTGTAAGCGGGAGACTTTTTAATTCTAATAGAAATCTGGGAATGCAGCAGTAGGCAGGGGTTGCTGAAGCTGGGTAAATTTTGTATGTGATTTACTTTTCAGCATATTTATTCCTACAGTTTGTTTTTACGTTTAATTCGAGAAAATTTGCTATAGCCATATTCACCCCCCCTCCCTCTAGGGTTAATCTAGATCCTACACATTTTACAAGTATCGAATGAAGCATACAAGAGTAGGATGTCCGGGTGTTGGTCTCAGTGGGATAACATCCCAACACATATATAAAACGCAATATGGGCTGATCTTATGGTAAGTACAACTTTGTAATATATAATTATGCCTTATATGAAACCAAAAACAATATGCTATCATGCCTTATGATATCAGTTTTACATATTCTGCTCTGCCGATTGTTTTATAATTATATAATATCTTTTACATAACATGAATGATAATTCAATATGCAGGCAGTTGTACGTGTGGATCCGCAGGATATGGATGTTTTTATAAATCATTGGAATAAAAAGATGCAGAAAAATTACAGAGAGACTCTACCAAGGCTAAGAGTTCAAGGAAAAAGCCAAGTTCGATGGGGGATGATATTTGGGCTGGATTCCAACAATATTAGGAATCGAAAGCATTCAAAGTAAGTTATATTGTCACTACATTTTTACATTTAAATGTGTTGAATTATTTTACTTAATAGTGTGTATAAATTAAAAGGAATTATCGACAAGAAAACAGGCTAATAAGAACAAAAACCCCGCTTTACATCATGGTGTCTCGAAATCCTTTCCAACAACATAGGAGAGAATTGGTAAATAAATTAACCAATATTTATGTTATTAATGTATATATTTACTAGTGTCTCTTTACCATATATTCTATTCTTGTATATAATCTATTCTTGTATATACTTATGAAAATTATCGATATAATCTATTCTTGTGTAATATCCCGGAAATTTGGACAATTTAAATTTAATAATCTGAGTTTAAATTTAAATTGAATTGATAATTTTTGTTAATAAATTTGATTTGATTTTAATAATCTTCTTTATTTAAATATTTAATTTGTGAAATTATTTTTAATAAACTAATAAATTGTTTTCTATTTAATAATGTATATGTATTTGTATATATTATAAATAGATAAGTTGTTAAATTAGTTTTAATGTTTTGAAAATAGGAATTGAAATTTATTTTTGAATTTAAGCTTTTCAAAAATATTAATAAAATACTATATGATTTTTAAATATTAGAAAAATGTTTTAATTGGTTTAAAATTCATTTTAATTCAAGTTTGAATATTAAAATAAGGTTTTAAAATGTTTGTGTCATTCTTTTTAAAATGTTGATTGATAATTTTGATTTGTCAATTTAATTTGTAAATTTGAAATACAATTTTAAATATGAACATGCATTTATTAAGTTAATTTTCTTTAACACATAATTAAATAACAAAACCATTTAAGATACATGTGTAAGCATAATAAAATCCTAAATGAACATGTGTTAAAAATTTATGTAAGTAAATTAACATGTGTCCATTCTTTTAACATGTGTCATATTTTGTTTTTCTTTAATTTTAATTTAAATCAAACATTATTATTTAAAACTTGCATATATTCATTTTTTTTTAGCTTTTCTCATTTTTCATTCTAAAAGAGAATTCTAGAAATCTGAAACCCTCTTCATCATAATGCAAACAATTACATTTTTCAATCAAGTAAACATTGCATTGCATTCAAACTCTTCAAATTGCATGTCTACATCCTCCAAAACTCAATCTGCATGCAACAAATTCAAGATTGCATCTGGAATTTCAAGTTGAGGCCTGCATTTCAAATTTTTGTCAAGAAAAATCTGCATCCTCTAAAACAAGAGCCTGCATGCATTACAAATTTTAAACATGCATTCATCTGGAAAAAAAAAAGAGGCAAGAAGCTCTGCATTCATGCTTGCAAATACAATCTGGAACCTGCAATTTCAAATTGCATCTGCAACATTCAAACTACCTGCATGCTAAAATCTGGAATAAGCAAATTTAATCAAGTAAGGAAGCCTACATTTCATCTGGAAGCATGCATAAAACAAGGGATTAGAAAGCATTTAAACAGAGGCCTCAATTTAAATAAGCAACCTGCATTTCAACTGGAAATTGCATCTTCATTCAAGCTACTGCATACATGAATCTGTGCTCTGCATGCTAAATTTTGAGCTCTGCATTTATATCAGGTGAGTAACACTTAACTTAAAATAAATAAGTAGGATTGCATAATTGTTTATTTCATGAGTTTAATTTTACATATGCTTTTTAAATTGCCTGAGCATATATGGTGTGATGCATGTTTGATTTTCTAGATTCTGGCTGTGCAATTAAAACTCAAAAATAATTCATTTCTCTTGACCTGTTTGCTATTGTGATTTATCATTGAATGAAATTGGTACATTTCATGATAAAATGAATTTTTTTTAAAGTTTCTTTAGCAGTATTGTTTGGAAGTTGACTGCAATATGAACAACATAGCTTAATTCTGTAAAAATGGAAAATTTAAAGTATCATGAATCAAAGTTTCAGAGATTCATTTCAAAACAACTACTAAAATTATGATTTTTAAAATTTATATTACAATTTATAATGATGGAATCATGATACAGTTTCAAATTGACTGTTATATATAAAATTGTTAAGTACAGTTAATACATACCTTTAAATTGGTTGAATTTGGTTCTATTGATGGTGTAGCCATCAAGTATGATAGGAAAATTATTAAGTAGTTTTGCAATTTAATTTTGAGATGGTGATTTGGGGATTTCAGTATGAACACTGGGTTTAAGAAAATTGGTGCTGTGATTTCAAAATTTGATCGAGTTCAAAGATCTTTTGGTTATTGATAGAAGTTGTGTAGATGGAGTTATTGCCGGAGTTGGAAGTGTGACAGGTGGTATCAGAGCTGTAGGTTGAATGAATACCTAGGCTCTGTAGTGGTGTCTATCTTGAGAGAGCGTATTTGTATTTTTAATATATATATATATATATATTGGTTCTACCTATTTGTTGGATTACCTGTTCAGGTTTTTCCAATATAAGTTATAAAGGTAGATAAGGTAGTAGTGTGTGTAACACGACTACCATTGGTTGGAGTTTGATGGATGAGGTTAGAAGTGTTTTTTTTTTGTCGAGACTGTAGACCTAATACCGTCTCGAGTGAGTTCTGTTGTGAAGAAGTACTTCACCGATCTCTGAAGGTAATCTGTAAAGGTTCGGAGTTCATCTTTGAAGTGCAGAATTGAGTTTTGATCTGTCGGTTGGGCAGAAGCAAGTGAGTGATGATATCTTGATATCTCAGGAAGTAGTAGCTGCGTGATGAGATGCAGTGACTATGGATATTTCCGAAGATGTTTTCTTTGGAACAGGAGTAAGAAGTGAGTCAGCCCGGTGATGTGGCTGAGTTTAGCAGAGTATTCTGAGTTGGAAAGGAGTCTTCTGGCTGAGTAATTTTTCTGAAGTGGAGTTCAGAAGCAGCATAGTGAATCCGTTACTCGTGTAAGTTGGCTAAGCCAGCATAAGCTGTTCTGTTTGGTAAAGAGAGAGCAGTTTTCTTTGGATTTAGGCTGAGTTGATCGCAAAAGTGACTTGCGGTAGTTGAGTTTTCTTTTGGATTTGTTGGAGATTGTCCGGGTTTCTTCCAGGAAGTCAGAAGTTTGTCTGCATCTGGAGATCGAGTTTTCTTTCCAGGATGGAACTAGTGGTTCAGTTAGTAGATAGATGGTTCCTTGAGATAGAAGTTGGTGGAGTAACTCAGATTGGGAGAACACATCTGAGTTTTCTTTTATGGATACGTGGAACCATATTTCTGTGCTGGGTTGTCTGGTCTGTGCTTGTGCTCTTAGTCAGCATTTTCTTCTGTTTCGGATCAGAGTTGTGCAGCGGAAGCAGTTTGGGAATGTTTCTGTTTTGTTTTTCCGGATAAGGAGAGTTTGTTCTGTCTTCTGTTGTTAAGAAGCAGGGCGTGTGTTCTTGGTTTTTGAGTGATCTTGAGGAGATCATTGGATTGTTTTGATTCAGTCTGTTTCTAGTGGAATCAGCAAGAGTTAAGCTGATCAGGATGGATGTTGGTAGCCCAGGATCGTCCGAAGAGTTTTTTTGATAAGAGACGGGAGAATTTGGATTCTGGAATCGGAGATTGGATTTTGGTTAAGTTTTTCTCTGATTCAGGGAGCTATAAGTTTGAGAAGCTAGCTCCGTAGTGGTTTGGTTTCTTCTGAGATTTGGGTTAGATCAGTGTTTGGTTTTCTGGAGTTGGATTGCCAGTTAGGATAACTGGGATTCAGTATGTTTCACGTATCTCTGAGGGAGTACGTGTTGGATATTTCTGGTTGTAGAATCAGCAGTTTTAGGATGGTTTGTTTGTTGAGTCAGACTCGTCTGTAGTCTGATATGCTGTATAGAATTGTTGTTAGAAGCTCTATAGCTTAGTAGTATTGATTGATTGGATTCTATAGAGCGAGTATCCCGATATATATATACCGGGGAAACTCGTGAAAGTTTTATCCAAAATTCTTTTGGATAACTAGATTTGTTTTGATTGTGTGAATTGGTTGCTTTGGTTGTTAGCATATGATTAACATATGCTGTGTTTAAAATTAAATCTGTAAATAGATTGTTAAATTGCCTTTGTTTTAAATTTCGGGGACGAAATTCTTTTAAGGGGGAAGGATTGTAATATCCCGGAAATTTGGACAATTTAAATTTAATAATCTGAGTTTAAATTTAAATTGAATTGATAATTTTTGTTAATAAATTTGATTTGATTTTAATAATCTTCTTTATTTAAATATTTAATTTGTGAAATTATTTTTAATAAACTAATAAATTGTTTTCTATTTAATAATGTATATGTATTTGTATATATTATAAATAGATAAGTTGTTAAATTAGTTTTAATGTTTTGAAAATAGGAATTGAAATTTATTTTTGAATTTAAGCTTTTCAAAAATATTAATAAAATACTATATGATTTTTAAATATTAGAAAAATGTTTTAATTGGTTTAAAATTCATTTTAATTCAAGTTTGAATATTAAAATAAGGTTTTAAAATGTTTGTGTCATTCTTTTTAAAATGTTGATTGATAATTTTGATTTGTCAATTTAATTTGTAAATTTGAAATACAATTTTAAATATGAACATGCATTTATTAAGTTAATTTTCTTTAACACATAATTAAATAACAAAACCATTTAAGATACATGTGTAAGCATAATAAAATCCTAAATGAACATGTGTTAAAAATTTATGTAAGTAAATTAACATGTGTCCATTCTTTTAACATGTGTCATATTTTGTTTTTCTTTAATTTTAATTTAAATCAAACATTATTATTTAAAACTTGCATATATTCATTTTTTTTTAGCTTTTCTCATTTTTCATTCTAAAAGAGAATTCTAGAAATCTGAAACCCTCTTCATCATAATGCAAACAATTACATTTTTCAATCAAGTAAACATTGCATTGCATTCAAACTCTTCAAATTGCATGTCTACATCCTCCAAAACTCAATCTGCATGCAACAAATTCAAGATTGCATCTGGAATTTCAAGTTGAGGCCTGCATTTCAAATTTTTGTCAAGAAAAATCTGCATCCTCTAAAACAAGAGCCTGCATGCATTACAAATTTTAAACATGCATTCATCTGGAAAAAAAAAAAAGAGGCAAGAAGCTCTGCATTCATGCTTGCAAATACAATCTGGAACCTGCAATTTCAAATTGCATCTGCAACATTCAAACTACCTGCATGCTAAAATCTGGAATAAGCAAATTTAATCAAGTAAGGAAGCCTACATTTCATCTGGAAGCATGCATAAAACAAGGGATTAGAAAGCATTTAAACAGAGGCCTCAATTTAAATAAGCAACCTGCATTTCAACTGGAAATTGCATCTTCATTCAAGCTACTGCATACATGAATCTGTGCTCTGCATGCTAAATTTTGAGCTCTGCATTTATATCAGGTGAGTAACACTTAACTTAAAATAAATAAGTAGGATTGCATAATTGTTTATTTCATGAGTTTAATTTTACATATGCTTTTTAAATTGCCTGAGCATATATGGTGTGATGCATGTTTGATTTTCTAGATTCTGGCTGTGCAATTAAAACTCAAAAATAATTCATTTCTCTTGACCTGTTTGCTATTGTGATTTATCATTGAATGAAATTGGTACATTTCATGATAAAATGAATTTTTTTTAAAGTTTCTTTAGCAGTATTGTTTGGAAGTTGACTGCAATATGAACAACATAGCTTAATTCTGTAAAAATGGAAAATTTAAAGTATCATGAATCAAAGTTTCAGAGATTCATTTCAAAACAACTACTAAAATTATGATTTTTAAAATTTATATTACAATTTATAATGATGGAATCATGATACAGTTTCAAATTGACTGTTATATATAAAATTGTTAAGTACAGTTAATACATACCTTTAAATTGGTTGAATTTGGTTCTATTGATGGTGTAGCCATCAAGTATGATAGGAAAATTATTAAGTAGTTTTGCAATTTAATTTTGAGATGGTGATTTGGGGATTTCAGTATGAACACTGGGTTTAAGAAAATTGGTGCTGTGATTTCAAAATTTGATCGAGTTCAAAGATCTTTTGGTTATTGATAGAAGTTGTGTAGATGGAGTTATTGCCGGAGTTGGAAGTGTGACATCTTGTATATATTCAGTGGGCAAAGTATGAAAGGGATCCTACAGCGGCTGAGGTTTTCAGAGTCACATATGCAGTGTAGCATACAAATGAGGATGGGAATGTTTCATATGATTGGTCGGACGACAAGGCTGCTTCTATAATGGTAAATATGTTTATTTTGTAACGAAAATGTTTCATATTCGTTTATTTCAAAGTAAATAAGAAAATTGTATAGCAATTGTGTCAAATATCTGTTCGTAATTGTAGGAGAGATATAAAGCAGAGCATGCACGAGCGATACAAGCGACTGGACGAGAGTCGCTTACGGTTGATGAGTCTAATCGGATATGAGGTTCAATCATTGAACCGGCAAGTCGAAACAGGCGTTACAGTTTCGACAATATGGTATGTACTCAACGTTTACACAGTAGAAACCTGTATGCCATAAACTTCTTATTCACTTGAGTTTATTGCTAACAACTTGAGTTTTCTTATTGTTATTGTACGCCATGAACTTCTTATTCATTTGAATTATTCCATAGGATCTTAATTTTCAAAGGGCATATAGAAGATCCATAGATGAGGAAAAGATTGCTTGGATGCAAACACAATTGGATGAGCTCAATGATTGGCGGAAGGGTCAGTTGGCGATGTAGAGAGATGAGCGTATTGCTGCCTTCTATCAGGAGCATCGGTCAATGCCCGGGGAAGGAGGTACTGATGATGATGATGATGATGATGATGATGCTTAGTTGGTTCGTTTTGATGGGTACGCTTTATATATATATGTACATATTATGATGGGTTTGACATTTGGTACTTTGGATGTTGTGACTGATACTTAGTGTTTTGGTGGATTTGGTAGTTTGGTTGTTGTGATTGATATTTTGGCACTTGATATGTACTGGTCGTTTCATTTAGTTATGTGGTTTGGTTTGGTGGATTTTCATATTTGGTTATGTTGATTTTTTTTATATGATTTTGTGAATATATGTTGGAATATGCAATATTTGATGATTTAGTTCTGTTGATATTGATTATATGGTATGATGGAATGGTATTATATGTGTGGAATGATTGAATTATATTATTTAGATTGATTGGGATTGAGGGTTGAAGGTGCTGCAACGTTGCAGCAAATATATTTTAGTTTGCAACGGCTAGCGATGGCTAGCGATGACTCTTTGGTTAAATATAGCGACGGCTTACAACTAC
Organism: Allium cepa; assembly: GCA_030765085.1. Lineage (NCBI taxonomy): Eukaryota > Viridiplantae > Streptophyta > Magnoliopsida > Asparagales > Amaryllidaceae > Allium > Allium cepa. Next base: position 636,189,918 of record CM060934.1, on the reverse strand, counting down.
TAGCAACGGCAATATTACAACGCTTTGCAACGGTTTGCATCAACAACCCGGAAAACAAACAACTTCAACGGTTGCTTCCACGTGGACATTTAGCCGTTATAAGCCGTTGCAAAAGGAACAACATAGCTGTTGCAAAAAAAACAACGGAGCCGTTGCTAAGGCCGTCGCTTTCTTTAGTTGCAACGAGATATTTTACAACGGGTTTTAACGACGGCTAGCAACGGCCGCCAACGGCTATTAGCCGTCGCTAAACAGTGCTTCTTTTATAGTGCATCATGTTGCACTATTATTATCATCTATGTATAATATACGTAAGATATATCGGTACGTACACACATACTATATTTAATTAATATATATTAATTAATTAATGGAGAATAAAATAGTAGAATAAAATATGGTTTTGTTTAAAATAAGTAGATTGGATGCAGTGTTGAATATCAGACTTCCTAGATTCATTAAGAACCAATTAGAAATTTTTTTGTTTTTTTGTAAATCAACTCATATCATCCACCACAGATCAAACTAGTTCCAACACTACGTAGGTGGTTGGGGAAGATGAAAGGAAATGCAAGACGAGTGTGAAAGTGGAAGGCAACAATTTATAGTACAGAAAAAACAGAAGTAGACCATATAGCAGATTCATGTATGGTTTACATTAGAGTTTTCTGTTACATTTTTACAATTAATAGTAAAATTGTTACATTTTTACAATTAATGGTAGATTACATGAACGAACGTAAACTAGATATATGTGAGATATTTTTTTTTACAAACGCTGGCAAACGAAGTGTAACTGGAGTCAAGCCTTAATTCCTCTTGCTTTATTTCATGTCCGGTTAGAGCTTCTTCATTCATCCTAGTGCTTCCAACTTCGGTTGCGTAACTTGCGTTTGTGTACAGTCCTGGCTAAATTTTTTAAGTTATATTTTGACATTATACGGCCAATTATTACACCAAAGGTGAAGCACAAAAAGAAAGTTAATAAAATAAGAGCAAACGGAACAAGTTAATGCTAATTGCTAAAGATGAGGTGATAACACTATAAGACGTAGGATTACAGAGTTATAATGTAGTAAATTATTTTGAAGAGGACAGGTTGAAAGGACAGCCACTCGAGAAATAAAAAAAAAAAGCTGAACGAGGCGAAAGTGTTGGATAGGAATTGTCGAAGACTTTAATGTGGCTCTTATGTTTCTGCCCGTCACTGTCGGGGTCGTTAAATCAATTTGTTACGTTAGCACTTGGGCCTTATATGTGGTTTAACCATTTGAATCTGTAAGTTATATTTTAATGGATGGATTTGATTGGGTCATTGAGGTGCCTTATAAAATCGTTTATATGTGGCTCTTGAAGGCTCGCAGGAACATGCCAAACTATTAGCTGACAACCAAATGTGCTATTGACCAACTTACCAGTTCGCCACCAACTCATTGCTCGCTCATATTTTATAGTCCAACGTATTTCTTTCCACCGCAACCTGGTCATTAGAAAAAACAAAATAACAATAATAATCTTTATTACCACTCGGTTGCACGATCTTTCAGTATGACCGTGAAGTACCGAAATTGTCCTTTATATGCAAGCTTGTAAAAAACTAAACAAGATTAAATTTAAAAACATAACGAAAATTAATATTAAAAATAAAACTTCAACATCCTAAATTAGTGACTAATCTTCAAATTACAATTGTACAATTTCAGCTCTTAAATATTAAAAACGGAACCTTAGCGCCCCAAATTAGTGAGTAATCTTCAAACTATAATTGTATAATTTTCAGCTCTTACTTTCTGTTTTCGTTATTTACTCGATTTCTCAGTTAAATTTTATTTTTGATCGAAGACATCAATTCATACACTTACTGGATATTTAGTAGTTAAATCGGGTTTTTTTTATCCTCTTAACAAAATTAAATTAAAAACATCAACACCCTAAATTATAGATCAATCTTCAAATTATAATTGTATAATTTTAGCTCTTAATTTCTGTTTCCGCAATTTTCTCGATTTCCCAGTCAAATTTTATTGTTGATCGAAGACGTCAATTCATCCATTTGCTAGAGATTTAGTAGTTAAATTAGGTATTTTATCCTCTTCCTTATAATGTAAAGCGTTCATTTTTTTAGTTTCGATGATTTTTATATTATTTTGACGTAATTGTATTTGTCGGTAAAATTTGTTGTTTACGTACGATGCGCATAGATTTATGTTGATAACAATAATTTTTATATTGAATCAAGTGACAGTAAAATCTTTATGAAATTAATAAACCAAATCAATAGCATGCAGTAAAAGCCTTTACAATTTTGACCAAGTCTTTAGAGCTAATCTTTATTAAATTAAAAAATATACATAATCAATAGCTGCTATCCTACGTTCATTTTTTCAGTAAAATGCCTTAAATGTGAAATTTTGGAAAATTCTACAACCCCTATAAGTATCTTATGAAACTCAATGCTTAAATATAGACATAGATTTATGTTAGTAACAATAATTTTTATGCCAACAGGGTTAGCGCAGTTGGTTGATGGTCCGGACTGCGTGATCGAAAGCCACGAGTTCGAGCCCCGAAACTAACAACCCTGTAACAAGTAACCGAAGTATGTGTTTGGCAGGCACATACTTCCCTAGACTTCCCTAGAGTTTACACGCGAAGCTTGGTTCTCTAGGTAATTTAAAAAAAGAAAACAATAATTTTTATATTGAATTAAGTGATAGTAAAATCCTTATTAAATAAATAGATCTAATTAGTAGCATACAGTAAAGCCTTTATAATTTTTACCAAATCTTTGGAGCTAATCTTTATTAAATAAAATAGAACTAATCAACAGCTGCTATCCTACGTTCATTTTTCCAGTAAAATGCCTTAAATATATGATTCTAGAAAATGCTACAGCTCTAGATATATCTTATGAAATTTTCTTTTCCTCTTCGCTCCTGTCATTCACAATCCAACTTTCTCCACCATTTATCACTTTTGGTGTTCTCTGCTTTCCACTTTTATTCGCCATTATCCACTACTGCTCGCCACCATTTACCTCCAAGACCATTGTTCTTTTAAAGCTTCAAGTAAGTCTAGATCCATTTTCTTTCAATATTTTCCTACATCTGATATTCTTTGCAGCACATTATTCTCCTTTTTTAAATATTTAATAACTAGTAAAATCCTTATACATGTGATCTTCCTTGCAATGCCCTTTTATTTTCATTTCATCTCTTTATCAATATTTGTAACAGCAAGCAAGTAATACAAAATTTGGAAAGCTAGGTGGAAAGTTACGTAAGAATACAAAAAAATAAGCTATGTTATTTACACACACAATACATTTTTAACTTAAGCTTTTGTCTCATCTTTCTCATCAGGTACAATAATAAAAAGCGATTCCTCTAAGTTTATCATAACATCTTTTAAAATGAAAAAAACATAAGAACTAGCTAACAAATAATGAATTTGTAAGCCCCAAACATATTGATATATGTATCTCAATAAATATTACCAAATTTTAATATCACTTAAAAATAGAATTTAGCAAATATTTTTTTTACAAATTCAAAACTCTCTCTTACATAAATTACCAAACTTAATATCACTTAAAATAGGATCTAAAAAATAAACTTCCTATACATTTTTTTTTTATTAATTGATACCAGAAATAAAAATTCAACCTAAAAACAATTAAATGTTCCAACTTAGAAATAAAAATTCAAAATAACTACACACGATTCCAATGTAAAAACATACCTAAATATTTATGAAAATCATTTCTCTTGAATATGTTAGACATGTATAGTTTGTAAAATATCAATTTACCCATGAAGCATGTGTCATTGTCACGCACGAAATCGTGCCATAACACTCGTAATAATAATAATACTAGTAATTTGAATTAACCTAAAACAACTCTAATGGTATTGGATGTAAACGTCGTAAATAGTGAAAGAGGAGTGATGTATTAGAAGGCGAATGTCATAACTAATATAATAAATCCTTTATAAAAGAATACTCCTTACATCATTAATTATTATTTTTATAGGAAATGTTCTTTAATATATAGAATTTCTGATTGAGTATCAAAACGTAGAGCTGTATCAAATATAATATTCATTTAAGAAACTGGCATGAAGATATCCACATTTCATTGGAATACAAGGAGAGTATTTGTTGATGTTAATAACAGATTACATGTATATGAATCAAAATGTACATAGTGAAGGTGGTAATTATGAGAAACCTTGGTTACTTTAAGCATTGTAAATACACATTCATATTTATCAACAAAAAAGGTAAACTAACCACTCAAATAACTAATCTATGTTTGGCCATTGGAGTAAATGCTTGGACTTGTAGTCTAAGAATCAACGAAGAACGTCTACCATATTACCTAAGCTCACCATATGATCAATATCGATATCTCGGGCATCATTAACATGAAGCATCTCTCGAATATATAATCATGATCATCACAAACTGCATGCGTTAACCTCTCCATTTAAGCAAGGACTAAGCTCTCCAATTGTCATTCACTTTCAATTGTCGAGTAGATGTATCAACAGACAGTTTCGGATGTAAATAATATCATATCTACGTTTAAACCCGAAATTAATATTTCGAATATCAAATATCCATATCTACGGATAGCAAGTGGATATTATCATATCCCCCAACAATTGATAGATTTAAAAATATGAATAGAATATTATAAATTAACATAAAATTGTTCCAGCCTCGAAGATAATAAAATTTCAAAAACAGGAAGAAAAATATAAGATAATTAAAACTAATTTTAAGTAGTTAACTAGCATTTACACATGTCATTCAACGTATTAAAATACATATAATATAAACCATTATTTTGACTAAAAGCAAACTAATATGTGGATAAATTCATATCCGCATCCATATTTGTATTACCGAATATCATATATTTATCAGTTTTTTGGATATGAATCCAGATGGGTTTTAATCTTACGGATATCTATTGAAATGTTCACAGAACTAAACCAATCGATAAAGGTTTCCATCATTATCATCACAACATGACTATCTTTTGTCACTCTCAAAACTCCACACATGTTCTATGAATGCAAGGCAATCCAACTAACAAAGAAAAACAATATTATACGAACTAGTAGATACATGTCTCACGTCCAAGATCTTTCTAACGCACCTCATGCTTATAAAATCGAACAGATCTAATACCACAAACTGGTAGCTTTTTTCTATTGGCGATCCTAATCAAGTCAACAGTCTTCTTCTATGATAAAAAAACACCTTAAATTACTGCACATGTGAAAACAATCATTATCGTTATTTTCAATTATTTCGGTTGTATATCACTATCACTTTCACTACATACAACTTTCCTCTGATCTCGCTTATAAGCTTCACATTTTCTATGCATAGAACTTTCTTTAATAAATAAATAATGTCTTTCAACAAACTTTTACCAATAGTGATTTTTTTTTCTTCAATCTTGTATCTCTCTTTTAAGTCTCTTGCTACCATAAACTTCACCTGAACAAAATTTTCAATTAACTCTTTTCTTCCAAGTTCCTCATTCAAAATACTACTATGAACTATATCCAATGACATAATTACATTAGCATTTAAATTACTCACCGACACAACTAGTGTTTCACAACTCTTAAAGAATTAACATATCAACAGAAGAGCCCATAATTCATCAACAAATTTGACATCCATTCTTGCAAGCTGATTATTACATATATAAATCCATTCAAATGCTTCGCCAAAACCATCTCTATTTAGTCCCAACCGAATGATGGTCCAAAAAGGAAAGCCTCACATTAACAATCTTTCACTCATATAAATATATCAACTTTTTCCACAAAATCTTCATGGATTCACAACTAGACACGTGATGGAAAATTAAATCATCGATACATCATCACAAATTGGCTGTTTATCCATCCTCTTCCATTTTCCCTCCTTTATATTTGGGAGTCAATTTTAGTCACCTTAAGTCGGCTCATGAAGATTATTGAGGTATAGAACATGCTTCATCGTAAGTTTTTAAATACCATTTTTTCATTCAAATGAACAATCTTTGAGAATGAAGAAATGTCTAACATCTCGATAGTTTTTTTAATCCGTAATTACCTTAAGCCTTGTAATGATCTTGTTCTAACACCAATTTTATATGATTTAGTTACTCAAAACCATATGATAAATATATTAAGTAAGTTTGTCCTAAAATCTTATATCTCATAAAGAAGTGAACTTGAATAAAAATAGCATTTAAACACACAAATGGTAATTCAAGACACATGAACCGATCAAAATGCCAACACATGAGATACCACCCAACCTCCATCTTATTGATCCTCCAAAGTAATTGTTTACAGTATGTTTATCGAATAAAATTAAACAAACATAAAATGGAATTAAACAACGTAATTGAGAACAAAATCTTAATCTTACAACAATGGCTTCTTAATATTTGAGGAAGAAAAATAAAGCCCAGAGTAGAAAGAAAGCCCAAAATTTTCACCATTTTCCGTCACTTTTCCACGCTCTGATTAACAAAAATAAAGGTAATATTTATAAAAATTTGTTACTTGGTTCATAAGTTTCCGAATATACGTTGGATCATGTGTGTTTTATGGTGGAAAATGATTTCAAAAATATTCTTATATTCTAATTTGCCCAACATCTTATGATGTGTTATAATGAATAGTGTTTATTTTTCATATCAAATCACATTTAATATGTGTATGTGTGTTCGATTTGAAAATTTTAATCAATTTTTTGAAAAAAAATAATGTTGGAGCTGGACTAGCCCTCAACGGAAGTTATGGGTGAATTTCAAAATTGTTAGCCTATTGAATCTTTTATTGGGGCTATGAAGTTTAACTGAATTAGAACATTTCTAAATTTCGTTTAAATAAATCATTTTTTTAAATTCAAATATATTAAGATATGAAATTAATTTTATTTGATTTAGTTTATACATAAATGTATCATATACATATATGTGTGCGTGCATGTGTAACATAATAATATGTAAATGGTATAATATGCCTATATGTAGATGTTGGAATTTACATCGTAACAGACATATTAGCTCATTTTGTATGTCATGTATGTTGTCCAAATATGTGTATGTATATGTGTTATAAAATACACACACATATGCATGTATAAATACATTATATATAATATATGAACATAAAACATTTATATATAAATAAATATATATATATATATATAGAAAGGGAGAGAACAATTATTTAGAATTCAGAATTAACTTAGTTTTGCAAACATGATCATTTCAGTATTTTAATTTGTATATATTATGAGTAAAATAATGTTTTCATTCATAAATAATTAACATAAAATAATCTATTGATGAAAATTAAATTTTATAATTTTTAAAAATCTAGGATCATTAAATAGAACTTAGAAAAAATCTAAAGATTTTTAAAAGTTGAAATATTATTTTTTTAAAACAAATACATTGGTTTCAGTAACAATTATTTAATATAAAATAATATCTTATTAAAATTCAAATTTTAATATTTTGAAAATTCTAGGATCATGAATGAAAGTTTAAGAAAAATTTTGAGTAATTTTTCAATTAAATTATTGTATTTAATAACCCATAAATAGTTTTTTAAAAATGATATTGATTACTAAAAATAATAAAATTTATTGAAAAAATCCTAAATTTTTTCTATCATGTTTGGAATGATATAATATTTTTTAAATATAAAATTGAATTTTTAATGTAATAATTATTCTATATATAATAAACAATTCAAAATTCAATAAATGCTAATTTAAAAATATGAATATATGTATAATAATTAATTTTCGAATTTGTAAATTCATATTATATATAAATAAGTGTACTTAATTTTTTAAACCATACATATATATATATATATCTTATATATACATGTATGCTATTATGAGAGAGAAATATACACTAATATATATATATATATATGAATTTATTAATAAATATATATAAAACAATTATTAATGAAAAAAATGGATTTTGTACAATAAAAAAACATTTGTCTATACATAAATCAAATAGTATAATAAACAAATTATGCACATGACCAAACTGGTTTAGGACAACTACATATACTTACAAAATCTAACCTAACCAAACATATAGTAGCAATATATTAAAACAGATATGAAATTGATCATTATAGAATCATAAAATATAATTTAATTACTATAATATGAATTAAAATTACCAATTTAATGATGTCTTTGAATCCACATTGAAGCAATGACTTTCCTTCCTTTTATTGTTCTTGATTCGTCAGATTGCAAGTCCGGAATCACCGACCTCTAACTGTCAAATAGTATTATTTTAATTTGAAATATATTGAGAATTTGGAAGTGGATTGAGAGCTATGTTTTAACCAGCAATATACAAGGTAATGTCGGCCAAAAAAAAGGTTGGTCATTATTTTAGACACACACACACACGTGTATATATATATATATATATATATATATATATATATATATATATATATATATAGGGTTGTATGAAAGAGAAACGATGAAAACCTTTTTATCCATTCTCACTTGATCTCAACTCATTGTCTCCAAGCTAATTCTCTATGTTTTATACACCCCTAGACCTTCCCAAAACTGAAATTTTGCAGCCCTAATGATGGGCATTAAACTCATCTAAGCCCAAGTCAAAATACTCTGCAATTAAATCTAATTTAATCACTCGTCGATATTGTATATCGATCGATATATTTATCACTGTTATAAAAATATATATAACATTATTTATTTCACAAATCATATTCAAATTTTATAATTAATATTTCATAAATATTAATTAATTTATAACAATTATAAACTAATTAAATCGTTCGGTCTTAATAGAATTCATCATCGCGGCAGTATAACTCTTGGGTGTAAATTTGGTTAGCGATTAACATCGAACTATTTTAATGTTAATGTTCACACGTCACTTAGCATGTGGTATTACATTATGGCCAAATTCATCGCTTACTCATTTTCGGTAAAATCTAATTCTAGTTTAATAAGCGTTACCCAGTTGTGACATTTGTTTACACCAATTCTCTTCGTCAAAACTATATCACTTTGGACTTATGGAATTTAGTAATGGTCAAAATTCCAACCCCATCCACATTCAACTTTATAGTCCAAATAGAAAGTCCTTGGTTCAATAATAATAATTATTATTAAGCGAAATGCTCTGGCTAGAGACTTTGACTTTGAGTTGACTGTGATACTAACTGCATATAACTGAGGAGATGAATCCTCTCTTGAATAGTGTTTCACTTCCAATACTTTCGCTCGACCCAACTATAGTCACCCGATGGACTTCATGCCATGATTTGACTATAATCAAAGCCGAGCTTTCATATTGAAGATCAACAGTTTTCTCAAGTCGAGAAAACTATGTAAATCAGCCACATCGATATTTTCTATTTGACCTTAGTTATATCAACTAACAGAAAACTATTGATTGAGTTGTTCCATATTTATCGAATAACTATAAGTACGTAACCCCTTGTGCCCCTAGCAGTCATGTGCAACACACTACCCAACATTTTGAGAGCGTTACGTACTCCGGTCTCAGCGGATACATCGATACCCAGTCTCGATGCATCTTGACAAGGAATATTTAAAATGGTATATTTTATTTCATTGTGATAAATTACTCATGGTTACAACACTTTGTAACTACTATCACAAAATATACAAATTTATGCATTTTTCTATTAAATATACTTTTAATTAAGTTAATTAATTAATATAATCACATTATATCAAGTATACAATAGGAAGAAAATACCTTTTATTTTAAACAAGATTGTTCAACGAATTAGATATATGTAATAAGTTACAGAATTGCCTCTAGGGCATACCACTAACTCTATCAATCTCCCACTTGCGCTTGGGGTCAGTTATGGAATCTAATTCCAACTTCTCCAATCAGTTTTTTCAAAACCAATTAGGTCAGTCCCTTAGTGAATGGGCATGCTATTATGTTTTTATTATCTACTTTGTCGATTAACTCTCTCTGACACTAATAAACTTCCTTTATCATGTGGAACAATTCGAAGTATGTCTTTTGACTTCTAGTAAGCATTAAGTTCTATCATGATCAATTTCATGACATTGTTATCTAATAACAGTATTATAGGATTCTCAACATTTGGAATCACCTTTGGATCAATTATAAATTGGTGTATATATATATATATACACATTGGTTTATTGTAGCGGTATTCAATTTAATGTTCTCAACATTTCATTGAATCGGTCACAATCACCTTTATTTTAAAACATTTTCGAATTAAATATTTTAACTTGAATTTTATTATTGACATGTGATACTCAATATCACTTATAAAAGTTTGTGTCCAAACGTTCGATTATAACGAGTTTGTTGTTTCTATAAACAATTCTCTAGTATTTCATACATGAGAGTATCTCAAACAACCATTTAGTGATATCAATTTAGATTTTAGATTTTCTCCATGTATCAAATACCTAAACAAAAGATAATATCATATGCAACATAACCTGTATGATAATTCCTATTGCCGATGCATAAGGAATCCAACTTACATGTGCCCCTTTTATTTTTATTTTATTTTTTATTTTTTTTTGAACTGGTACTTTATATACAAATCATTGGGACAACAACATATCTCATGTCAAATAAACGTTCGAAAGCAAGTTTCGAACTTGTGACATTCTGCACCAAAGCCGAATCAATTAACCACTTGGACAAAGGTGTTAGTCGTACCCCTTTTAATAGGTTGCTCTTGTATATTCTTTTTGAGAGAATCCCTATATCTTTTATTCTCACCATAAAAGACGTCATTTACAATCCAAAATTGAGTATTAAAACAACTAAAGTTGATTTTAATACACATATTGTTAAATGCAACAACATGTTGTTTACTTATAGTTTAGAAATATCAACGTACTTTTTAACTTTTTTCTTATGAACACATGCTTCCCCTATACTTTGATTGAAAATCAAACTATTTGATATTTCTATCAAAATACTTATCCAATCTTTATGCTCATAAAATGATACATTCGTATCATTTCTTGGATAATATCCAAAGACTCACAAACCCAATATCACTCCCACTGACTTTGAGGCATTTTGGTTAATATGTGTAAACGGTTTACTTTAAGTCATTATTTAAATTTTCTATACCGATACATAAGTACCAAACATTAAGTCTTATTAAGCGAAAATTTTGTGAGTAAATCTGATTTAACTTGAGCATGTTGAATACCGAATCTGTAATGCTAATTTCAACTTTTGAAATTTGCAATATTATTCTTATCAACATTGCTCATTTAATTCCAACCACATTAGTATTTCCAATACAGACACAATCTCGGGAAATGGATCACATCTCTTTGGTTACGACCATCAAAATCATATTTTGGTAGCATAATTGGAATTCTTTCAGATCTGCGCATCATACCATATAGAGTCAACAATGTCAATGGTTTAATTGAACAACCGAGGTTAATGTATATTTTCGATATTAATAAAAAACTCATAGTTTCTCTTCGATATACGAGAATACTTATTAAATATTTTAATGCTATTTGTTCATTTAGGTTAGTTAATTTCACTTCATCTCATATAATCAGTTCTATCTATGGATCGAATCCAATTCCATTTAAATACCAAAAATTTCTTAAAGAAATTCCTTCATAATAACGTTGATACATCTTGAAACAACAATTTTTTTTAGTGCAAATAGAATAGGGATTCATAAACGCTTTATGGAACTTTTTATTTATAAAACTGATTTTAGTTACAAAAATTATGTTCAAAACATAAATGTGTCATTTGATGATAGACATTTCCAAAAACCTTTTGGAGATTCATACAAGATCTCTCATGAACAATTATTACGTGCAATCTTTTGACTCGCACAACCTGCCAAATCCTTAGCCTAGGATATGTTAGGAATTCTTACAAACCCTTATCTTGTATGATCTGTAAACTGTTATTTAGATGAAATAATATCAACCTTGTTTACTAATCTTAAGTACATGACCTTATCGAAAGAGACTTACTCAACTTCACTCACAATTAATCGTAAACTTTCCAGGAATGTCTGATTTCTCCTTATCGTTGCATCATTATGTATCACATGGAGGAATGACTTTTGAGATTGAATCTATATCCATTTTTAGGTACATTTGGAATTCTTTCCAATATACTCACTTATTCGACCAAATTAACTCATTTTATTCTATTGCATGTTATTTTATTTACTTTTCTTCTATATTCTATGATTTTATCATAAACTTACTACATGTGTATCCAATACATATGTACATGTTGGTAATACATCATCGATGAATATAACAAAGTATGTGAAACCCTTTTGGTATTAATAAACTTGTGATTGCATACATCAATATGTATTTATTCAAAGAGTTCATCAACTTTTATGATGCTCCCACTGAATGGGTGCATAACCATTAATCATTTGAGATACAATTAACCTATATCATATGATTCATAATCATATACTAAAGTTGTTTCTCAAAACTATGGCTTAGTCTATAATTCCAAAACAACTGTAAATAATATTAGACACATATGTATTTTTGTTGCATCACTCTTTTTTTTGAAACTGGGTACTTATATTTACAAAGTAGGCAGCACACAAGTCTGCAAGAATCATCATGGCGCACAGTTTAATATGCCAGAGGCAGGGATCGAACTGCCGACCTTGTCGTCAACAGCCTGGCGTTTTACCACTGCACCAAGGCCTCGGACATTTGTTGCATCACTCTTACTATGAAAACAAATTCCATAATGTAGTTCTATTTCATAATGTATCCATAATACTCATGTTGAAATATAGTTATATCTATTTTTCAGTCAATACCAAAAGTAAACATTATTTCACAAATAATGTTCGGTACATTTTACGAATTTTTTTTCTTAATTTGATGCATTCATTAGGTGTTATATGGCATGCTCCCACTATTTCTTCCATTACTATAATAGCATACAAAATTTAAAGGTCCACCATCCATTTAATATTTTTAATATTGTTTACTTATTTCATATGCGGCAACTAGTTTACAGTGGAGAGTTCTTTGATCAAATATCTTGAACTCAAAGAAATAAATGTTATAGAAAACAATTTTCTATATGAAAATACATTTCGGAATAAAAATCATATTTCATTTCCAATATTAAATATCAATTAGTATTACAATTCTTGTTTCCAATGTTTCTCCATGAAGCAGAAGTGACTATTCATTCTCTTCATTCCAACTTTACCTTAAATTACATCTATTCTTATACATTCTTTTTCTTTCAAATGGTCAAATTATTCAAAAGAAAACTTTAGTACAATATCATAACAAACCTTTTACAAAAGCATATTCGATTATTCTTAGCATTTAAGACATCAAATATGTTGCACTTTATGTAAACCGATCAAGATGACATTTCAACGATCGAGTTCTTAGATGTATCTTGTAGTTTATGGTCTTTTGTTACATTAACACAATATGATCCTTTTGAAATTATTCAAGTTGAATACATGATCTTAAAATACTGTTTATTGGCTTACTTCGGATGAACTAAGTTCATCGAAATATTGTACCATACAAACAATGATTGTACACCGTATAACATTTATATGTAAAAGTACATAGATCAAATATCCATAGTCTCGAATTGTATATAGAGTTTAAAAACTCATAAAATGCAATACACAGTCTAAAAAATAAATATATATAAGTGACCAACTTACGAATGTATTAAGTAGTTGAAATTACTTGCTTTGGCATAGAAACATTATATAACATGCAACTAGAATTATTAGTAAGTATATATTATATTTCTATTTGTCAACTTTCAATTCAGTTTGTTTATATATGTTAATTGACAAGCGTTTTATCAATCATATTAAATGCACAAATTTATCATTGTTGATAATTATAAAAATATATAGCATATGTTCTTACAATATTAGAAATGTTAAATGTTACAATTTCATTCTTTTAATAAGACTCTCACTATTCTTTTATGCTTCTCAAAACCCTAAGATGAAACATAGAAGTCTTACAACTTCACTAGTAGGTGTTAGAACTCGTTTGTTTTGGTATTCTGACCTTGAGTTTGCTCAACAAATCATAGCCCCACAAACGTTGGATAACTCCTTATTGGTTGTATCACATACAATTCCTAACACGCTTTTTCTTGTTTTAATCTCATTTCGACCTTGAGTTTGCTCAACAAATCAAAAGAGATTAATTACTCGTACCACTATATCGTGATGGCCTAAGTATAGTATATGTACCTTGAGTATTCTCAACAAATACATATAGTTATCTTACATCATCTGTTCAATATATTAATAATACTATGCATAACATCCCCAGCTTGAGTTTTCTTAACAACTAAGGAGCACCTAAGTAATTTATTAATATATGTATGGTAGAGAATAACATTATATTGAAGATTCGTAATCTTCAGTATATATATATTGAGTGATATCGACTTACAGAATAATATATTTCTTATCAAAAACGCATCGATTCAAGCGTTAGACACATCAGAAATCAAAGTGTATGTACATTTACATATTTATTTATTTCTCAAGTCTATTTGGGTTTACTTAATGTTCTACATTTAGTTTATACACATTATATAAGTTTAATTGTTATATAATTTTTATATTTCATATTACTTATATGATACTCTTACTTATAATATATAATTAATTAAATCTTATCTAAATTATTTTAATCAATTAACTCTTTAATTAATTTTAAATTAGTATTTTAATATAACTTTTATATTGGGCATATCTACTATAACATTTATAGTGTATACTATAACTTTTACAGTGTAACACACATATATCATATATATGTGTATTTTATTTAATTAATTAACTTTTAATTAATTTATTCAATCAATTTTTGTTAAAATTTATTAATTTCAAAATTTATCTTCTACACATATATGTATATTTATGTTATCTTAAACATTTTAAAATAACATAATGTATATTAACATATATAATATATGCATTAATTAATTAACATATTTAATTAATTGTTTTATTAATTTTATTTATAAATTTAAAATTTGAAATTATTATATAAATATTTTCAAACAATTTGAAAATATCATTACACTATTAGAAACAGAGCATCTTCCGATGGCTTTCGAACATCGGCGGTCGTCGGAAGCCGTCGGAAAATGCTGCTGCAAAATTAGTCGTCGGTGAACAAATTTTCCGATGGCTCCCGATATGGGCCATCGACTGTATTTGCGACGGCTTTCGACAGCTATCCAATGGCTTCCAACGGCCATCGGAAGACACGTGGCTGATTACGTTTGCTACCGAAAGCCATCGAGAGCCGTCGAAATTTAGCCGTCGGTAGCCGTCGGAACATGTCGGTAAAATTTGACCTAGAGGCCGTCAGAAGATGTCGAAAATCTGCAATATTATTTCTATACTTCAGCTCCAATTTGGCCTTCCATCCACAATTCATAGATACTAATATCTTTCAACCAACTCAATATATTCAACTCGGATATCCAACATGAAATCAAACCATAGAAAGAGAACCAAATAAAAAAAACATAAATCAAAACCAATTCACATAAAATCAAACCAAACTTCACTACCATAATTCTCATACATCTAATTGTACAATATATACATCAATGCTTCACCAACCCCTCACAATCAACTCCCAACTGTCAAAGTCACTACCACTAAGTGTATCATCAAATAATATACATAACAGTTCAAATTCAAATCTACCAACTCATTGTATCATCTGAACTTTCAAAACAATAACACAAAAAAACATTCCTATCAATCTATTCAATCAGCTCTAGAACCTTCCGAACCAGCGGTAGATGGAAAGCGGCCACCATATTGCTATATGTACTCAGAAATACGTTGATCTAGCCGCTGTGTCCTCTCGATGGTCTGGCGACGGTTTTGATCTTCCAGTTGCACCACCCTAGCTCTTAACTCTTTGATCTCTACTAGATTAATATCAGTTCTAGTCGGTTGGCTGGCTCGCCTCTGTCTGCTAGCCTGCAACACTTATTTAATCTAGTCTATAATTTACTATCAAAGTTACAACGTAATGTGTTAGTTGTTATATTTATAAACTTATGATTAAAATTAAAGCGATGCACCAAAAATTAAAAGATTATTAAATTATTATATCTTAATATATTATTCATTACCACTTGATTGCCAAAGCCCTAGCGCTTGTTCCGTGACGGTGGATTCATGACTGCCTCAAAAATAATGTCCTACTCATCAGTCGTGACCTGCTCTCGACCGATATCCTCCAGGAGTTTCTGGTGTTGTTGCATAAACGTTGCCTACATGAACAAATAAAAATGCAGTTAAAATTATAATCATGATATCTTATTTCATTATAATTTAACAATTAAAACAATTACTAATAGTCCATAAAATAAAATATGCTTATATGGCTCTTGCTAGAATTATCGTCGTGCTATGTATATAAAACTATCTCGTCCGGAATTACACGCTCGACGGCATGCGTACGGGTAAACACATCCATATACGACATAGGATCCTAGGCCTTAGCTTTTTGAAATTAATTATTATGTACTTTTATTGTATATTCAAAATTATATAGCACAATAACTATTTACAATATTCATTTATTAAATTTACCAACTCTTGGCGATAAAACGACTTCGATCCTCCTCAATGAAGGACGGGATTTCCGTTCCTATTTGCTGAGTTTCTTTCTGACTCTGCATAAACATTTAAATTTAATACATTATCTACTGACCAAATATTTTTTGATATTTACGTATCAATCAAATAATTAATAAAAGTTTAGTACACTTACCTTGATCTCGTCACTATCCCAGTGTTGCAGCCACCCTTCACATACACTCGTCCCCATCCAGTTTGGCTTCTGCCCTTTATGCTTCACTGTCGACATGGAATCCCTGTAGTTCTTCCTCATCTTCTGCATCCAATAATATGGTACTAGCTGCAGGTCATCTAACTGTATGTCCACGGCGGTCTGTGTTTCTTGATAAATAAGCAACCAAAAATTAAACAATAAAAGATGAATAATAAATAAGCAACAAAAACAAACTAAGAATGAAAAATAGAAGAATATACTTACAATGAAATCCTTCCAAGTACACTCAAGGATGTGGGGAGGGATGTTATCCCACTTCGGCCAACAAGCCGACATCCTACTCTTGTACGTCTCCCTCGAAACTGATAGAACTACGGCTGATGGTTGTAGCTCAAAGCCTCGGTGTTAAATATGATACAAATTAGTATATCTTACACAAAATATTTAAGATGCTAAAAAAGTTTAATACTTACCCGTCGACTCTAGGTACTAGAGTCACGATAGGTCGCTGTGGCGGTTGCGATGGACCGCTGCCATCGCCTCTTGAAGAGTGGGAAGTACTCCTCCTTCTGAACGACATGATATATACTTGTCACAGGCACATCATTTTAAAAGAAAACAATAAAATGATAATAAAATTTACTTTATAGTTAAATGACATAAATGATATATAGTACATAAAGTGCAAAGTATACATGATTCAGATTGGGTCTAATATTCCAACGGTAAGTAGAATACATTGCACTTTTAACATAAGTTGCTAAATAAATGACGGAAATGGAAATGTCATAAAAGATGTAAATAAAGATAAACAGATTTGGTTTCATAAATGACATAAATTGGATAAATAGCAAAATAAATCTCATTAATTACATCAATTTCATAATACACCAAGAATTCAACATAGTTACATTAATTGCATAATTACATCAACCACATAATCTCATCAATTGCATAATTAGATAACTACCAAAATAAAGCTCATCATTTACGTCAATAATCATCGTATTCTAATTTAGATTCAGTCTTTTTGCAGCTTGTACAATGGCTGTAAATCCGGCTTTGGTAATGTTGTATTTTAACTTCATCGCAATGTATTCTACGGTTACTAACAGTTGGGTGCCACTTCTACAACCATCCCAAAGAGGTTTTTTGGTAGCATCCAGTAAATCATAAAAAAAAATTGCTTCAATATATGGTTCTTCAACATTTTCATCGTCGTCGTCAACTTCAAGCGTAGGGAACATTGATCGTGCTGCATCTTCGACTATATTTTCTATATGGTTCATCGTAATATTTTCATTATCAGCATTATCTAATTCAAACTCTACAGAGATATTTGCTACAACTTCTCCATGACGATCCCAAGCATTATACTCCGGCACAAAACCATTTTTGCACAAATGGACTTTCACAATATCGGTTAACAAATACTTCAAATGTCTACACCTGCTACACGGACAACGAATTTCTACATCGTTTCCGTTATTACTTAAAGAAAATTCAACAAATACGTTTATACCATTATAAAAATCTTCTTTTATTGAGCCTCTCAACCTCTTCTTTGATACATCCATCTCCTCCGATCAACAAAATAATCGATCATTTTTCCTACTTGAAAAAATATGTCACAAATTCAAAAATAAATATTAGTCGTATTATGAATTCACATTTTATTTTTCAACGTATCGATATAAAAACTTATACGCGTCAATTTTACTCCACTTAAGAATACAATATAGAAGTGTTGATTTATGGTTATCTTTTTTTCATGGTCAGTCATCCAACTTCCCATTACAAATACAGTAAACACTTACATTTCATTTTAAAAAATTCAATAAAATTTCGGTAGCACTTTCCTTTTGTTTCCTGCATTGAACACAAATGCGTCTACATAGGAAACAAAAAAGAAAAGTGATGGTGAAACTTTGTGAACTGTATGAAACGAAATAATGTGCGAAATGTAACTGTTTACTGTGTTTATAACTTGTCCAATACAGAGACACATCCAACAACCATTGTACCAAATGAATATAAATGGTCGTTTTGTGACAAAAAAGACTATTTATATAACGATCATGTACAACACCCGTCGAATGGGGCCAAAAACTCTCAAAGGGACGTAAAAAAAATTAATTTATAAAAAAGAATATATATTTACTAATTTGATACATTTCAAAAAATTATTAATTTAGCACATTTGTTCCGCGTATTTCATCAAATAAGGCTGCTTTAGTATTGTTGTCATTTTCCAATGCAGTCAAATTTCTTTTGCAATCGTGCTTTCATTTTTGTTGCATAAGTCAAGATGTTATAGGACTCATGTCTTATTCCAATTAACACAATACAGCGGTAGAAAAAACGCATATACAATGGTTTACATACACAATCACAAATTATACATTCTTTTTACAATTTTACGATAACATATGAAATACGTATACCATAGGATGCTGTAAACCATTATTACGCTATTGGAAACAATTGCAATCACTAATTAGCCTTAATTTATCAACTTATGCAAATCTAGATTTAGGATAAAAATTAGATTTTTGGTAAAAGTAAGAGATTATACCTGAGTTAGAGAGCAATAGATATTGATTACGCAGCCGGGAAGGATCCAAAAGCTCGATATTGATGATTGGAAGCTTGGGGGAGATTTGGGGAATTTTGATTTATTTTTTTCGTGCTGCAAATGAGGAAGAATAAAATTTGGTTGAGCCCTGTATTTTTTGAATTCCCGATGTGCCACCGATGGCCCGTCGAAAGCCGTTGGCAAATGGCCATCGAAAGCCATCGCTGTGTACTGTTGGTATAATTGCCTTTCTAGTAGCACTATCCTTTCGAACATTTTGAAAACTTATGTAGTATTATAATTTTTATAATAAACATGTTTTATTTTAAATTTAACTATTAAATTTAAAATCTTTAACATTAGTTTTCAAAACGATTTTGAAAATTAGCCCAAGACCCAAATTAAGTTGGGCCTTTTTTATTTTGAGCAACCTTTGGGCTCACTTCACCTTTCGGGTCAGGCCGGTACCCAGGTAGGACAGGGTACTTTATTATCCAATTTCAATCCTGGACATTACCTTTCTAGGTACCATACTAAGTGGGAAAGCTTAATTAGTTAGTCATAATATGTGTAATTTAGACCGCATAGGCTATTAGGTTCCGATACTATTGTTGGAACTCGACTAGCCTGCAGCAAAAGTTACGGGTGAATTTCAAAATTTTACCCTATTGGATCTTCTATTAGGCCTATGAAGTCTAACTGAATTAGAACATTTTTAAATTTCATTTAAATAAAATGATTTTTTATTTAAATTCAAATATACTAAGGTATGAAATTTATTTTATTTTATTTAGTTCATACATAAATGTATCATATACATATATGTGTGCGCATGTGTAATATAATAATGTATGAAAGGTATAATATGCCCATTTGTAGATGTTGGGATTTACATCGCAACAGACATATTAGCTCATTTTGTATGTCATGTGTATTGTCCAAATATGTGCATGTATATGGGTTACAATACACACACGTATGTATAAATATATTATATATAATATATGAACATAAAATATTTACATATTAATGAATAAATATATATGTATAGAAAGAGAGAGAATAATTATTAAAAATTATTTATAATTCAAAATTAACTTAGTTTTGCAAACATAATAATTTAATATTTTTATTTGTATATATTATGAATAAAATAATGTTTTCATCCATAAATAATTAACATAAAATAATATATTGATGAAAATTCAAAATTTTAGAAAATCTATGATTATAAAATAGAGCTTAGGATAAATATGAAGATTTTTTAAAGTTGAAATATTATTTTGGAAAAAACAAATACAACGATTTCGACAATAATTATTTAATATAAAATAATATCTTATTAAAAATTCAACTTTTAAAACTTCAGCAATTCTGATATCATGAATGAAAGGTTACGAAATTTTTTGTAGAATTTTGAATTAAATTATTATTTTTAATAAATCATAAATAATATTTCCAAAATAATATTAATTATTAAAAATAATATACTTTATTTAAAAAATCCTATATTTTTTCTATACGTTTCTGGAATGATATAATATTTTTTTAAATATAAAATTGAATTTTTAATGTAATAATTATTTTATATATAATAAACAATTCAAAATTCAATAAATGTTAATTTAAAAATACGAATATATGTATGATAATTATTTTTTGAATTTGAAATTCATTTTATATGTATATAAGCGTACTAAGTTTTTTAAATCGTATATATATCTTATATATGCATATATACTATTGTGGAAGAGAAATATACACTAATAAATATGTATCCTTAATAATAGTTGTAATACATTCGGTGTCACACTTTTTTGTATCAGCGTGAACTACTAAAAATGTTCTTCTACAAATATTATCTTTTTTAGTAGTTGCAATACCTTCGGTGTCGCACTTTTTTTGGTATCAACGTGAACTACCAAAAATGCCTTTCTACAAATATTACGGAGGCGGGTCCCCGTTAATCCTATAAACTGGTTGGGGACATCAAATCTCTGTACTGGGCTAGCTAAAAGGGGGGTCAGTGTGGCGAACAACTGTATTCCCTAGCTTTACTCTCCGGAGTATGTTTTTTTAAATATTATTAAATATTAATATCACTTAAAAATAAGATCTAATAGATAAGTTATCATTACTAATTCAAAACACCCCTCTATGGATATTATTGAAATTATAATATCATTTAAAAATAGGATCTAATAAATTTTTTAAAAAAAACCGTTTTTTATTAATTTGTAACAAAAATAAAAATTCAAACTAATAAAATATTAAATTCATTCTTTATTAATTAATAATAGAAATAAAAATGAAAACTAACAAAAAATAGATGTTGTAAGATTAGAACAAGCTGTATATCATTTCAACGCAAAAATAGGGTTAAATAATTTTGCAAACCATATTTTCTCAAATGAGTTAAACATATACAATTTGTAAAAAAATAATTCACATGCAAAGTGTGTGCTATCATCATGCGCGAAGCGCGTGCCGTACCACTCGTATATATGTGTGTGTGTGTGTGTGTGTGTGTGTATTTATTAATAAATATATATAAAACATTTATTAATGACAATAATTGATTTGTACAGTAAAAATCATTTGTCTATGCATAAATCAAATAGTATAATAAACAAATTATGCACATGACCAAACTAATTTGTGACAACTACATCTACTTACAAAATCTCACCTAACTAAACATATAGTAGCAATATAATTAAACAAATATGAAATTGCTCATTATAGGATCATAGAATATAATTTAATTACTGTAAGATGAATTAAAATTACCAATTTAATGATGCCTTTGAATCCACGTTGAAGCAACGATTCCCTTTCTTTTACTGTTATTGATTCGTCGGATTGCAAGTCCGGAATCACCAACCTCTAACCATCGAATTGTATTATTTTAATTTGAAATATATTTGAGAATTTTGAAGTGAATTGAGCGCTATGTTTTAACCAGCAACGTAGAAGGTAATAACGGCCAAAAAAAGGACGGTCATTATTTTGGAGATACATATATACATACGTACGTACATATGCATACATACGCACACACAAATATATATATATATATATATGGTTATAATAGAGATAAACAAGGAAAACATTTTTACCCATTCTTACTCGATCTCAACCCATTATTTCCAAGTAATTCTCTATTTTTTAGCCACCTCTAGACCTTCCCAAAATAGAAATTTTGCAGCCTTTATGATGGGCCTTAAACCCATTTATGCACAAGCCAAATTACTATGCAATTAATCTAATTTAATCGCTTGTTGATATTGTATATCAATCGATATATTTATAACAGCTATAAATATATATGACATTATTTATTTCTCAAATGATATTCAAATTTTATAATTAATATTTAAAAAATAAATATTAATTTAATTAATTTATAACAATTATAAACTAATTAAATCATTTGGTCTTAAGAGAATTCTTCATTTCGGCTGTGTAACTCTTGGGTGTAAATTTGGTCAATGATTAACATCGAACTATTATAATGCTAACGTTCACACGTCACTTAGCAGGTGCTGTGACAATATGGCCAAATTTGTCGCTTACTCATTTTCGGTAAAATCCAATTTTAGTTTAATAAGCATTACCCGGTTGTGACATTTGTTCACACCAATTCTCTTTGTCAAAACTATATCACTTTGGACTTATGGAATTTGGTAATCGTCAAAATTCCAACCTCATCCACATTTAACTTTATAGTCCATATGCAAAGTCCTTGGTTTAATAATAATAATTATTATTAACCCAAATGCTCTGACCAGAGACTTTGACTTTGAGTTGACTGTGATACTAACCGCATAAAACTGAGAAGATGAATCCTCTCTTGAATAGTGATTCACTTCCAATACTTCCACTCGATCCAACTATAGTCACCTGATGGACGTCATGCCTTGGTTTGGCTATAATCAAAGCGGAGCTTTCATATTGAAGATCCACGGTATTCTCAAGTCGAGAGAACTGTATAAATCAGTCGCATTGATATTTTATGTTTGACCTTGGTTATATTAACTAACAGAAAACTATCGAGTGAGTTGTTCCATAGTTATCCAATAACTATTAGTCCGTAACCCCTAAATGCCCCCCCCCCCCCCCCCCCCCGTAGTCATGAGTAACACACTGCCTAACATTTGGAGAGCGTTACAGTCTCAACGGATACATCGATATCCACTCTCGATGCATCTTGACTGGACTAGTTTAAAATGGTATGTTTGTTTTGTTGTGATAAATTACTCACAGTTAAAAAATACCATTTATGGATTTTTCTATTAAATATACTTTTAATTAAGTTAATTAATTAATATAATTACATTATATCAAATATATAATAGAAAAAAAATACCTTTTATTTCGAATAAGATTGGTTAAAGAGTTAAATATATATAAAAAATTACATGATTGCCTCTAGGGCATACCCCTAACTCTATCACATAATACCATGTTGATTAGTAATATTAGTTTAACTTTTATTTGTGGTATGAACATCATATGTCCAATGTTTACATATTTGATATGTGTAGAGTGTGTGTAAGGTCATATCTTTTCTTATTATGAGTAAAGGCCACTACAAGAAAAGTTACTTTTTATAACGGCAATAGATAATGCTTTATTTTATAACATTATTGTTTCACTTAATTTGTTTTAATTGGGATTGGAGCATAACACACTGAATGAGCTTGTGTGTAAGGTCATTTCTTTTCTTATTATGAGTAAAGGTCACTATAAGAAAAGTTACTTTTTATAAAAACTAAAACATCTCTTGTTTTATACGATGTGCTCGGCTCAAGGTTAAGATGATAGCATTATTCAACTTGAATGACCATATCTACTGATGAAAAGTGGTCAAATAAAGCAAATAAGAACATCTTTTTGGTTATATGTTTGCTCAAAACTCATTAGATAAATACTCAAGTAGGATCTTACAAGTGAACTATTTAGCCATGATGTATGGACAAGAAATTAGGATAGGTCCTTATGACAACCTATGAACCTTGGATGTGATTCAGAATGAACTGTAATTGAGTGAAGTTAATTCAGATAGAAGTTTTTTGGATATGTTTTTTATTGTTGAGAATTATAAAACAGAAACAAAAAAGTCACTTCTCCTTACTCTAGTTAACAATGTAATGTATGTTTTGCCGAAACTATGTTGAATAACAAGTTTTGAGCTTACAATTGTGTGAAGTGCAATCTTTTAATCTTCTTATATTTCTTTGTTTTATATGCTTTGATGTTTACGCATATATTCTTCTACAACTTTCTATATTTTAGTTTAACTATATATTACTTTGACCTTTTTATTGTCAAATTATCCGAGTTATGTTTTTCTTACATTTCAATCATGAATCTTGTTTAGGTATTCATATTTTCACCCCCAAACTTTTCTGATAAGAAAAACAATCAAAGATACAATAAAACGCATTTTGAACTACTTTTTGATACAAGATCAGCTACGGTGCATGGTATGTTTGCTAAATCCTCCTATAGAGATCGTTTGGGCATGTCATCCCTTATATAAGTGATAAAAGGAGTCATGCAACGTTGAAAATAGTTCACCACCTTGATAGAATCTGGTTTATAGAACAAACAAATTGCGACCGTGAACTACAATAATTTTAGAAAGATAATCGTTATTCAACAGTTGGGAATGAAATTTCAAGCACTATCTTAACATGATCGATATGATCCATCAGAGGCTAAAATGACATTCACAGAGGTTAATTTAATTCCATGAGATGATTATTGGTAATTGGCATTGCTGCATGAAGGAAAGTCCTACTATTAAGCTAGAGTAGTATTGTCATTGCATGCATTTATGTACAAACGACGCTAATGAAGTATTAGGTTATACTTTTTTCTATCGGATTTGTTGGCTACTTCAATTCAGTTCTATACAAGGACGTTCAGCTTGGTATGGAACCTACTACAACAACACTAAACTTGTTTAGCTGGTATGCCCATATTTTTCAAAATAATACCTTTATGTATTTACTACTACTGAAAGTGACAAACATTTAAAATCTCGTTATGTGCAGGTTTCTAGTCTTCTTCCCTCTTAGAACACCATTTAGGTACCTTCAAACTCATCAATAAAAGCCCATTTTCGGCGCTGTTGTGGTCCAACAGAGGTTAGTTTCTACCTCGTAGTTGCTTATAATTTATAATTATCAAGCAAAAATTTACAAATCTTGATCGATGTGATCACTATGAAATGTAATTTTAATTAATTTCATGCAAATGTTAAATGTGTAGTATACTGTAGAAAGTTATTGACATCTTATTACATTATTTTGGATGGCTTTGTTGTGTTACTACCATGAAATAACAATTACGAGTAAAAATGATTGGTACAAATGAAGAATGCTCAACATGAACTGGCTCTAGAACTAGTATATTCTTTAATCTTACAATAACTTAGTTTTATAAAACTTAACGAAGTTTATAATAGTAGTAGTAGTAGTAGTAAAAAATTAATTATTAGTTTTATAAAGATTAGCTAAGTTTATATTAATACTACTACTACTAATAATAATAAATTATAAAATATTAACCAAGTTATTTAAATTTATAATAATAATAATAAATTAACTAGGTTTATAATAATTATAATAAAGTAATAAATAATAATAATAAATTAACCAAGTCTACAAATATTAACCAAGTTTAAAATAATAATACTAACAACAACAACAACAACAACAATAATAATAATAATAAGAGTCAAAGTAGTAATAATAACAATAAACAACTAATTAATTAAGTTTTGAATGACAAGAAGGCTTGGGTTTTGGTAAAAAGGCATAGGTTCGATTTCTACCATGTGTTTTCCTATCCTATTTGAATTTACCAGGGAGTATGGGGACCTGGATTAGTGGACGCCTTTACTATACCCTCCTTAGTAGTTTATCGACCCGCCGAGTTCTCTTGGGTTTTAATAAAAAATAATAATAAATAACTAAGTTTATAAATATTAACTAAGTTTCATAATAATTAATTAAGTTTAGAATGATAACAACAACAAAAATAATAAATAATAAATTAACTATAAGTGTTATAAAAATTAACCAAGTTTTTATTAATTATAATACTACTACTACTAATAATAATAAATTATAAAATGTTAACCAAGTTATCTAAGTTTTATAAAATGTAACTAAATTTATATAATAATGGTAATAAATTGTAAAATATTAACCATATCTAAATTTTATAAAATGTAACTATATTTATATAATAATAATAATAAAAGTTTATGAAGATTAACTAAGCTTATAATAAAGTAATAAATTATAAAACAGTAATTAAGTTTACTAAGTTTTATAAAATAATATAATAATAAGTTAATAAGTTAATTTAGTTTATAAAATCAACTAAGTTTAAAATAGTAATACTAACAACAGCAACAACAACAAGAGTCAGAGTAGTAATAATAACAATAAACAGGCTACGATATTAACTGAGTTTCATAATAATTAACTAAGTTTAGAACAATAACAACGGCAACAATAATAAATAATATATTAAATATAAAGTTTCATAACCATTAACTAAGTTTATAATAATAATGATGATGATGATGATAATACCAATACTAATAAATTATAAAATTAACTAAGTTTCATAAAAAAATAACTAAGTTTAGAATAACAACAACAACAATAACAATAATAATGATAAATGATAAAGCATTAACCAATTTATTTTATAAAATTTAACTAAATTTATATAATAACAAAAATAATAAATTAACCAATTTTATACATTACAAGAAAAGTTGATTTTTATAATGCCAATAGATAACACTTTATTTCATAACATTTTATTGCAATTAGAGCTAAGTTTTTAAATTAACTATTTTAAAATAATAATAATAATAATAATAATAATAATACTTATAATACATTATAGAATATTAACTAAAATTTACTAAATTTTATAAAAATTAACTAAATTTATGTATATAATAATAAAATAACAAATTAACTAAGTTTATATTAATAGTGGCACTCTAACTCTAGAAAGTAATATAGTAATGAATCCAATGATGCTAGAGCAAGAAAGCAAGAACAACTTGCAAATAGTACAGTACTATAATAGTGACACTCTAATCTATATTATAGGTTAGACTTAGAATTGCTTCGTATCCGCTAACTGAAATCAATTGCAATCCGATTTAGTAGTTACATAGACATGTTCGTCTAATAAGTCAACTAGTAAGACCGTGTAAGTTTTTCATGAGCCGTCATATTTGGATGTATGCTAAGTGCATTTTCAAAACTATATTTATAGATGTGTTGTGTAACATGCAAAAGCACACAAGTGAAGTGACTTTAGAGAAATAAACAAAGACATGCAAAAACTTAGTAAGATAACAGAGTTGCTGTTGGAATTCCTAAAGAGGAAAGTGAATGAAAAATACATAAAGTCCCACATCGCCAATTTGTTGAGAGGTATACTAGTTTATATATGCCTTTCTCATGAGAAGGTTGGGGGCCTGGGACTCCCAAATGCATGCTTCGTTGTGAGGAGGGAGATCATGCATCTCCATCACACGCGCGCGCGCGCCGCCGCCGCCGCCGTCCGTCCGACCGACCGGGCCGGGCCGGGCCAGGATTTGGGTTTGGGTCTAATATGATACTCGTATTTTTACTGCAACTGGACCGGGCTTTTTAACAGTTGCAGGCTATACGAACGGACGCGGATTGCTGAGGAGGTGCGACTTCTGAAGCGAGCAGGTTGAATAGACGCGAACATTAGCGGGTGCAACCCGTTAGAAGCAAACAGGCGCGGGCCGATTGACGCGGGCGAACAGATGCGACCCGACTGTAGAGGTGCAGGCGGTACAAGCGGGTGCGAAACAGTACCGTTGGACGCAAGCAGATGCGACCAGTAGCAGGCGGGTGCGACCCGTTAACAAACAGCAGCGACCAAAAGGCAAACGGGTGCGACCCGTCAAGCGGACGCGACTGTTTGAAGGGATGCGGACGAAATTATAAATAGGAGAGAATACTGATCACATTCTAATCTAATTCCAATCTAATTTCTTCTGCTTCTTTGCTCTACTGCTCTATATTCCATACATATCACAGAGTTGACATACTCATTACAATCTCGTGCAGATTACGTCTGTTGTATCTTGGGAGAATTTTGAAATAAAATTCTTAAGGAAATTGTTACGACAAGTCTCAGACGGAATTTCCTTTATATACTGGTTAGATTCACTGTAATCTTTCCCGTTTATAAGTTGTACTATTTCTTACAATAGTATAACGTTGTTTTTGTAATTTATTTACAACGTAACTTATTGTTACATTTATCTAATACAGAATTCCAGCGTAGTGGAATTCTAATTAATAAACTTGTGCGACGAGTTTATTGTAGCATGCTATCTGTTTTACTACACTAGACATATAACATCTTAAGAATTTTACTGTTTTACGCTAAAACAGAGATGTTAACAGTTGACAACATGAAAATGGATAAGTCCAACTTTTCAGCGGTTATTTCTGAATGCAATTTGGTTCAGAACCCTAACCAATGGTGGGTTGATACTGGAGCTACTCGTCATGTTTGCTCTGAAAAATCCATGTTTTCAACATACCAGAAATTCGATCGGAAAGAAAGACTCTACATGGGTAATTCTGCAGTTTTCATGATCGAAGGCAGTGGCACAGTTATCCTCAAGTTCACTTCTGGAAAAACTGTCAAATTGAATGACGTGCTTCACATTCCAGACATACGCAAGAATCTGATCTCCGGCTCAGTGCTATCAAAGAAAGGATTCAAAATTGTGTTCGAATCAGACAAGATGGTTCTGTTCAAAGCTGGAATGTATATCGGAAGGGGTTATTTATGTGATGGCCTATTTAAGGCAAACATAGCCGTTATCGGCAATAAATCTATGTATTCTGATTGTGCTCTTAATAAAATTGAAGTCACTTGCTTGCTTGAGCACGAAATTTTACTATGGCACGATAGATTAGGACACATAAACTTCCGAAAAATGAAGAAATTATCAAACTTGGGATTGATTCCAAATTTCCAAGTAGATAAGAACTACAAATGTGAGACATGTGTAGAAGCAAAAATGGTCAAACAACCATTTAAATCTGTTGACAGAAGCACCGAACCATTAGGTTTGGTACATACAGATTTATGTGATTTTAAATCACTACCTACAAGAGGTGGGAAAAAGTATTTCATTACTTTTATTGACGATTATACGCGATATTGCTATGTATATCTTTTAAATAGTAAAGATGAAGCAATCACAACGTTTATAAAATACAAGGCCGAGGTAGAAAATCAGTTAAATAAAAAGATCAAGATATTGAGATCTGATCGAGGTGGAGAATATGAATCACCATTTGAACAGTTCTGTGCCGAAAATGGTATAATTCATCAAACAACAGCTCCATATTCACCACAACAAAATGGTGTAGCCGAGAGGAAGAACAGAACGTTAAAAGACATGATTACTGCCATGCTTTTAACTTCTGGCCTACGAACGAACTTGTGGGGGGAAGCCTTAAATATGTCTAATCACATATTAAACAAAGTTCCTCACAATAGAACGGGAACAATTCCATATGAGATATGGAAAGGACACAAACCAAGCTTTAAATACCTCAAAGTGTGGGGGTGCTTGGCAAAAGTTCCAGTTCCGCCTCCCAAGAGAGTCAAACTTGGACCAAAAACCGTAGATTGTTATTATCTTGGGCCAGCACAAAATAGTAGTGCCTATAGATTTTTGGTATTCAAGTCTGATATAAATGATATTCATGTAAATACAATCATGGAATCAAGAGATGCCTCGTTCTTTGAAGATGTGTTCCCACATAAAAGAAACGATGGAAATCCTGTCCCAAAAAGGACAAGAGATAACAAAGATGAGACATGTGAAGATGAAACTCATCAGGACAACGAGGAGGTTGAACCAAGAAGAAGCGTAAGGGCAAGAACTTCCAAAACATTTGGTTCGGATTTTTTTACATATGTTTTAGAGAACGAACCTCAAACGTACAAGGAAGCAATGTCATCTTCTGAATCCTCATATTGGAAAGAAGCAATCCAAAGTGAGATTGATTCAATTCTAAGTAATAAAACTTGGAAAATTATTGATATTCCACCAGGAGTAAAACCAATTGGATGCAAATGGATTTTCAAGAAGAAAATGAAAGCAGATGGTTCTATCGACAAGTATAAAGCCATATTAGTAGCCAAAGGATATCGTCAAAAAGAAGGAGTAGATTTTTTTGATACATATTCGCCGGTAACACAAATAACCTCTATAAGAATGCTAATAGCAATTGCGTCCATCTATAATTTAGAGATTCATCAGATGGATGTAAAAACAGCATTCTTAAATGGAAATCTCGATGAGGAGATTTACATGGAGCAACCTGAGGGATTTATTTCCAAAGGAAATGAAAACAAAGTCTGTAGATTAGTCAAATTATTATACGGACTAAAACAAGCTCCAAAGCAATGACACGCAAAATTTGATAGTGTCATGATGAGAAATGGTTTTCGTATAAATGAATGTGACAAATGTGTTTATTATAAACAACTTGGACAATCATATGTGATGATCTGTCTATATGTGGACGATATGCTAATATTCGGTCCAAATACTCAGGTAATTGAGACCATAAAGAAAATGTTGATCAACAATTTCGACATGAAAGACTTGGGTGTTGCAAATGTTATTTTGGGAATAAAAATAATAAGAACACCTAATGGAATTGAGTTATCTCAATCACATTATGTAGAAAAAGTGATTGAAAGATTTCAAAATTTTGGAATTAAAGGAGTAAATACACCTTTTAATCCATCAGAAGTACTGCATAAAAATTCTAATGAGAGTGTAATATGGAATATTCTCGTGTAATAGGATGTCTCATGTATCTCATGAATTGCACAAGACCAGATATAGCTTATGCAGTAAGTCGCTTGAGCAGGTATACAAGCAATCCAGGGAAGGAACACTGGAAAGCACTAATGAGAGTGCTTGGATATTTAAAAAATACCACTAACTATTCCATACATTATGGAAAATATCATGCTGTCTTAGAAGGATATAGTGATGCAAACTGGATTGCAGATTCAGAGGAATCAAAATCAACAAGTGGTTATGTCTTTACCCTAGCGGGGGCAGCAGTGTCATGGAAATCTACTAAACAAACATGCATAGCTCGATCCACTATGGAATCAGAGTTCATTGCATTAGATAAAGCAGGCGAAGAAGCAGAATGGCTTCGTCACTTTTTAGAAGATATTCCGTTTTGGCCTAAACCTGTACCGGCCATATGCATACACTGTGATAATCAAGCTGCGCTAAGAAGAGCGCACAATTTTGTGTATAATGGAAAGTCACGACATATTCGTCGACGCCATAACACAGTTAGGCAGTTACTCTCTAATGGAACTATTTCCATTGATTATGTGAGGACAAATGATAACCTAGCGGATCCATTTACTAAAGGTTTATCAAGAGAGAAACTTGACTGCGCATCGAGGGGAATGGGTTTAAAAGCTTAAACCAACAAGAGTTACCTTATACGGAAACCTATCCTAGCGACTGGAGATCCCACGGGCTAGGATCAATAGGCAAACCAGTTATGAGTAACTCAAGACGTAATGCATTTGCGTGGACATAGTCCAACTCCATTCCTATGGTGCACAATATAAATGCATGCCTACAGAAGTATTAATAGGTTAAAACTATGTTTTTTAATGATGACCATATCTTGGATATAACAAGTGGGGTATATGTAGGATACTCTTAATGGTTGCGATCACCTATGTTAGTGTGAGCTGGGTCGGCTCTATGAGAATATTAAAAGGCTTTTATTCTTTAAAAACACTCGCAGAACCAAAAATATTGTTCAGGACCAAAATGAACACAACCAAGAGATTGGATGAGAAGGGAATCAATACTTCGTAAAGCTTATTGTCTAGATATACAATAAAGGCCGACGGTTCAAGATGAAATAATTCACCGATTAACCAAGTAGATCCGATAAGTTTTAACTAGGGAAGGTTCAAAGTGAAATATCTACATATCCACGATAAAGCATTATTCCATATGCACTCTGTGATATTTCGCTTTGTGTGGGGGATATGTATATTATCATTCATGTGGAGGATTGTTGGAATTCCTAAAGAGGAAAGTGAATGAAAAATACATAAAGTCCCACATCGCCAATTTGTTGAGAGGTATACTAGTTTATATATGCCTTTCTCATGAGGAGGTTGGGGGCCTGGGGCTCCCAAATGCATGCTTCGTTGTGAGGAGGGAGATCATGCATCTCCATCACACGCGCGCGCGCCGCCGCCGCCGTCCGTCCTACCGACCGAACCGGGCCGGGCCGGGGTTTGGGTCTAATATGATACTCGTATTTTTACTGCAACTGGACCGGGCTTTTTAACAGTTGCAGGCTATACGAACGGACGCGGATTGCTGAGGAGGTGCGACTTCTGAAGCGAGCAGGTTGAATAGACACGAACATTAGCGGGTGCAACCCGTTAGAAGCAAACAGGCATGGGCCGATTGACGCGGGCGAACAGATGCGACCCGACTGTAGAGGTGCAGGCGGTACAAGCGGGTGCGAAACAGTACCGTTGGACGCAAGCAGATGCGACCAGTAGCAGGCGGGTGCGACCCGTTAACAAACAGCAGCGACCAAAAGGCAAACGGGTGCGACCCGTCAAGCGGACGCGACTGTTTGAAGTGATGCGGACGAAATTATAAATAGGAGAGAATACTGATCACATTCTAATCTAATTCCAATCTAATTTCTTCTGCTTCTTTGCTCTACTGCTCTATATTCCATACATATCACAGAGTTGACATACTCATTACAATCTCGTGCAGATTACGTCTGTTGTATCTTGGGAGAATTTTGAAATAAAATTCTTCAGGAAATTGTTACGACAAGCCTCAGACGGAATTTCCTTTATATACTGGTTAGATTCACTGTAATTTTTCCCGTTTATAAGTTGTACTATTTCTTACAATAGTATAACGTTGTTATTGTAATTTATTTACAACGTAACTTATTGTTACATTTATCTAATACAGAATTCCAGCGTAGTGGAATTCAAATTAATAAACTTGTGCGACGAGTTTATTGTAGCATGTTATCTGTTTTACTACACTAGACATATAACAGTTGCCACATGGTGTTTGATGCCATAGTTATTGCATGTATATTTTTTGTCATTCTTCATCGTGTGTTTCGTAGTATTGTGAATTATAGATTTTGCATAAAAATACTTGCAAGATGCTTAAACTTTAAACCGCGGTGAGTAACTCTTTGTAACGCATCAACAACCTACTTTGATGGAATTCAGGTACTGTGGGTTATTCTTCACCATGCTGGCAAGTCCTTCATCATTTCCTTGTTCAGAGGATTATGATCCTCATTGCTGTAACATTTCTTTTCACTTGAGATTCTGCCACTTTTGATTTGTTTTTTGAAATTTTTTGAAGCACGTTTGATAATATTGTGAACTTTTGCTATTGACTTTGTAAACTCAATGTATGAAGGGATGAGTGGGTTCTGAAGCCCCTCATTCTTCTCATGATTTGGGATATTTATCAAACCGACCTCTTGGACGTTTTTGCATTACAAATTCAACTTTCACAAAATTATATAGAATTTTTTTATGGACAATGAACATAGTTTTGTAATGTGATTTACTTTATTTATCTCTGTATATTTGTCATCTTTGCTTTCATTATTAATATTGATTTATTATGCGTGAAAGTTGTTTCATAAATGCTTGAATCGAGCAAACTGATTTATTTAAACACTTAATTTCAAAATGAAATCAGTTGTAGAATATAATTTTTATGTACTGATCGTTTATTTGTAAGTTATATATTGTAGTGTTGAAATTTAGATGCTGTTGATTTTGTTTTCATTTGTGCTGATGGTTGTCAGTTGACTTTATTAATTTATATTTTTAGTAAACTATTTCAAATCTGGGTTGCTTAATTTTTTTCATTTATCGGTTTTATGACATAATGGAATGAAAAACTACAAGTGAGAGCAGTACAAATTGACCAAATAGAACGTTTTATGTTCTGCGTGTCCTTCTAGTGTAAGTTTAATCTGTCATATACATTTTCATTTTCTGTTCTTTTTTGTTCATCTTTTTTTATTTTTGTTTATTTTTGTTCACTTTGCCTTTGGAGTTGCATTAAGAATTACAGTGAATTTTCCAAAACTTCCATGCAATCTTCTGTACCATTTTACAATTCCTTTTATCATAACAATACCTCTATATAACAGTGGTTGATATGTACTCGCCTCATATGTTACTGCAAATGAAATTAGAATGATGTGTTAGTAGCTTTGTGATCTTTCGTTATCATTTGTTTGGAACAAATCATAGTCTCAGGTTAGCTAGAAAGAAATAATTCAACAAGATATATGTCCTCTGTGGGACAATAGTATGTCCATTGTGCCATTAATCATGTTTTTTCCTTTTTGATCGACAAATTTTGTAAATGAAAAAGGCTCCATAAGCATGTGCACTAAACTGGAAATGTGAAATCTTTTTGGATGCACTTAAAACATTTGATGCTATTTTTCGTTATATGTTGACAACATATGTAATGGATATTGTATGTATGTTTGATCATATTTAATACAATGTCTGTGGTATTTGATATGTTTAATATAATGTATTACATTTTTTGATTATTATATTCTTTGACTCTTACATTGTTTATATTGTTATGTGTTTAAAGAAGATTAATTTTTGATATGCTATTACTAAACTATAATATATAGCAAGATGTATCAATCACATAGAAAAATAAATCATAGCGCTTAAAAGCATTATAGTTATATAATACAAACATTATAAAATGGTACTAGAACGCAGGTACTTACCGTTGTTGAAGAATAGCGGAGTAAAAGCTTTATTGTAT
Organism: Allium cepa; assembly: GCA_030765085.1. NCBI lineage: Eukaryota > Viridiplantae > Streptophyta > Magnoliopsida > Asparagales > Amaryllidaceae > Allium > Allium cepa. The sequence continues at coordinate 636,154,453 of CM060934.1, read as the reverse complement.
CTGTGCATTTTATAGCAGCATACACATGATGCAGTAATATGTAAATAGCTGATATATAGCGCTATAGAAAAAGAATATTATAGCGGTCAATATGCGCTGAAAGCTTACAATTTATAGCGGCATTTTTTGTGTCATGAATATGCCACTGATTTTTATAACATGTCAATACATAGCATTTATCAAACCGCTATGGTTTTCTTTTATAGCGGTTACATGCCGCTATGGATGACTCTTTTTCTTGTAGTGAGTAAAGCTTGAATAGTCAATTTTTTTGACATAACCTTACACTAGTGGATTCACATCCATAACCATAGGTTGTAATGCACAAGATCTTATGATTATTGAAAACTCACATGAATTTTTGTTACATATGTCTTACTCATTCCACATGGAATATCAACAATTTAGTTAGACTTTATGTAACATCCTCAGATTTTATCCCAATTTAATTTGATAATTGAATTTATTTTTTTGAAATTAAAATTGTGAATTAAGTTGAATTTTTTCCAAATTTTATAAAGATATATGTTTGGTTTGTGTTTATGTATATATATGAAATTTAATTGGACTTAAAGAAAATTTTATATTTGAAACAAAAATATAATAAGTATGATTACTTAAGTTTAAAATGAAAATTTTAAAATAAGTATTTGTCAATAAGTTTAATATCTTAAGTTTAAATATATAAATGTATTGAAAATAAAAATTGTATTTACTAACTTATAGATATTTATTAGTAATGTATAATTTAATTTCAAACCATTTTTCTTTAATTTTTATAAGTATAAGTAATTTAAATTATCCTTTGAAAATAAATAAGAAAACATGAAAACATGATTAGTAAATAAAAGTAAAATAAAATAAGGTTTAAAAACAAAATGTCTAATTTAATTTAAAGTAAGGAATTAAAACTAAAATTTAAAATTAATTGAACTAAAGGTCTCAAACATAAATCTCCTTATTTTTGACAAATGTAAACTATGTGGCATAAAAAATTTACAAGTGTTAAAATACATGTACAAGTGTATGGTTTTAAAGAACAAGTGGCATTTTTGTTTTTTTCTTTTAGGATTTAATTTTAAAAAGAACAAAACCAGGCTAATCATTTTCTTCATTACTCAGATTTGAAACTAAAACCATCTCAAAACCTGGGAATATAAAAATCAAAATTCAATTTAAACAGTTTCAACAAGTTTCAATTCAAAATTCAAGCTTCAGATCTAAATTCAACAAACTCAACCCGATTCAAACTTGCAAAGCCAAGATCAAGTTCAAACTTAAATTGCAATGCAAATCACATAGCAGATCAACATCAAGTTTGAAGCTTCAGGAAATTTAAGATAATGCAGAAATCTGAGGCAACTAGAATAAATGCAAAGATCAAACTTAACAACTAAAGTCCAGACAAGAACAAATCAAAAACAAAGGCAAGTTGAATTGAAAAATCTAGGCTCCAGATCATCACAGTATTAAAACTTCCAGACTTCATTCTCTGTTGCTTCTCTGCTCTGTGCATATCCAAGTAAGCAAATTTATTTAAACCCATTTATATATCTTGATATCTGAGTTGATGTTTGAAGTAAATTGGAAAAAATGATTGTTGGTTGATAATTATGTCAGTATGCATGTATGGTATGTATGTTGCTTTCATCAGGATGCTCTCTGCTTTCACCTTCTAGTATGCAAGTTTTCACTTAAAATTTCAAATCTTGTGATCTTGTCTCTATTTAAATTTAAGTTTCAAAGGAAACTAATTTGCTTAATCATAAATTTTAGTTTTAAATTGTACTTATTTAAAACAATATGTGAATGTCTCTGGAATTATAACAGATGATCACACCTTAAAAATAAGTGAAAATTTAAGTATCATAATATATTGCTTCAGGGTTAGGATCTGAAAAACTATACAAAATCATGATTTTTAAAAACAAAATCATAATTCCTAGTGTTGGAATTTGGAAGTAGTTCTATTTTGTCTGTATTCTGCTTTTGGGGTTATGTCTAATGATCTCTGTGACTGGATGGGTTAAGTTTTCTCCTGGAGGTGGAGGAGTGATCAATGAAGTGGGGAAAAATAACAAGAAGATAATCAGGAAGTCGTGGAGGTGATGGTTGAGGTTTGAAGGTTAGAACCCTAGTTTTAGCTGGGTAGAATGAATCGATCACCACGGCTTATTGTATTGATCGAGTGTTACAAGTTTTTGGGGGATGATAGTTGGGTAGTTTACGAATACGTGGCCGAAGTCGCTCGCTCAGGTGGCCGGAGTTGAAGGAGCGAGACGTTGGCAGGTTTTGGGTTGAGGAGGTTCAGCTGTTCCAGGTTTGAGTTCGTCATCTCGAATTCGACTTCGAGATTTGAGGTACGATCTGATGATCGTATTAGAGTGTTTGGATGATGAGTGGTATGGGAAGATCATCGTTGATGATCTGAGGTGATCAACGGCACCGTGCATGTACATGGTGCACTGTTGTTCCAGTGAAGATGAATTGGGTTTTGGATTGTGCTCGAGTTTAGTGATGTTGACTCGGAGTGTTGTGACGTTATTCTCGAGGAAGTTTAGTTTGTGGCTCGAAGTAAATTAAGTTTTCCTCGGGTTAAAATAATGTTACAGGTTTTTGACACAAACCTGTAGTGTTTGTTTAAAAAAAAATTAAACAGAAGTTTAAAGATGAAAACAAAGTTTTAAACTAAGTTTGAAGCCTAAGTTTGGACCTGAATTCAAGTAAGTTGAACTTTTAGTTTTGGAATAATTTAAATTTTTGAAATTTAAATTTGTTTTAACACCTTTAAGTATTTAAAGTGTATTTGGCTTGAATTTAAAAACTGAAAAGTTTGAACTGGAAAGTAAAGGTTTAAATAAGTTTAATATAAGTTATAAAATCTGGAATGTGAATTTGAACCTCAGTTTTTAAAATAAAATAAAGTTTTAAATTTTTAACTACTTTAAAAAAATGGTTAAATGATTTGGGATTTAAAATGAAGTTTAAATATAAGTAAATTTTTGAATTTAAGTAATCTGGAATAAAAATTTAATATGTATTCCAGTTTTGAAATAAATGAAAGTTTTTAAAATTTAAAATGATTTAAACAAATTTATTTGTTAAAGTGTATTTTTAAATTGATTTGAATAAAAATGAATTTGGTTTTAAATTCTTTTAAACTTCTTTATAAAATGAATATTTCTTTAAATTGTGAGATAAAAAGGTTTTTATATTGTTTTTAAAACTTTGTTTAAGTTAAATTTGTGTTCGTTTTAAATCTTAAATTTAAAATGAAATTTAAAGTAAATTTGAGAGCAAATTGTTTTTAAATGCTTTGAGTAAGTAAGAAATGTTTTATTTTGAAGATAAATAGAATTTAATGATTTGAATTCATTAAATTATTAAGTTAATTAATCAAGTAATCAATGAATGCTTAAATAAAAATAATAATCACCTAGTGAAAGTAATTAAGAGTAGATTAAAGATTGATTAATCAAATATTAAGGGTTAATTACTTTAAAGCATGATAAATTAATGTGGTTAATTAATTAGGGTAATTAAATTAAGGATAATCAATTAAGGATAATAAATTATAATTAAGATTTAATTAATAATTAAGGATTTATTAATTAAATTAATTAATTAAAGGTTATTAATTAAATAAGTTAATTAAAGGCTAATTAATAAATTAATAATTATTGGATTAATTTCTAAATTATTAAGGTAAATTAATTGCTAGTTAATTTATGGTTAACGATGACTAAGTGATTAAGAATGATCACTTATTATAATTAATTATGGGTAATTAATTAATGTGATAAATTAATTAAAGGTTAATTAATTTATGAAAGTAAGTAAGGGATGATTATTAATTAAGGATTAATCAATTAAATTTTTGTAATTAATTAAGGATAATTAATCAAAGGATTATTATTAATTAAAGGTTAATTAAAGATTAATAAAAGAATAATTAATAATAATGGTTTGTAATTAATTAGTTATTAGTTAACCATGATTAGAAATTTATTCATAGGTAATGATCTGGTTTAAAATTAATCAGATAACTTGATGATTATACCTATGAATGTATGGATAGTATGGAATGCTGTGAATTATGTTGATATCCCTTATGTGTAATGTTATGTGATATGTTTGTGCTGTGGAATGTAATTTATTTATCTATAATACATTTATGTTATCTATCTGTGATTTTATGTGAATAGATAAGCATTATAGGATTATACCGCTTATCGATATTACTGTAATTGTATCTGTGATGATTATTGATTTGATGGTTGATGGTATTCCACCACTATTGTGTTAAACCCCTGGACTACACTCTACATACACAAATATGGATTGCACGTGGAAATCGATTAAGTCATAGATTTTTAAAATAGTTTTGAATTATATTTTTTTAAATCTAAATGGTTTGGATATGGATTGGGTTTAAAGTGAAAAGCTTTTGGAAATGAATTTCAAAGATAAAAGTTATTTTTTGAATAACTAGATTTAGTTTTGAAATTTGATTTAAAATTTGAATTCAAAACTTGAAATTGAATTCTATTTTGAGAATTTAAGATGTAAAAAGTTTATACAAGCTAAATGTGTTTATATGGGGTTTTTAAACCATTTTAAAAGTCTGGTTTTGAAAATTTGAATTTAACCCAAGTTTATATTTGAAAGGCCTTAACTCGTAAAAATATAATCGGGTTTTCCGAAACGGAAACAAGTGGTTTTAAATAATAATAGCTTTTATATAAAGAGAGAATTTCCAAATTATAATGAAAAGATTTCAAATTTGAAATAGAATGACTTTGAAAGCTATAATTGAATCTTTGTGAAAGATAGTTGAACCTTATTTTGAAATTGAAGAGGATTTTTAAATGGTGTATCTTTTATATATAAAAGATTGAAGCGGGAATTGTTTTGAAAGTTATGAATGGGTCTTTGGAAATTGTTTTGAAAGCTATAAATGAGTCTTTGATTTAAAAGACTGGATGAGTTAATCCAATTTGAAATGGAATTGTTTTGAAAGACTATGAATGAATCTTTGTCAAAGATTGGTGAACCTTGTTTTAAATTGAAAGGGGTCTTAAAAAGTGAATCTTTTGTTTAAAAGATTTAAGTGTGGAAATTGTTTAAACCATTGAAGTTTTTGAAATGAATCTTTTTGTTTAAAGGATTGGAAATGGTAATTTTTGTTTTAACCATTTGAATGAAAGGTTTTGGGCTTTAAGCTGTGATTTAACTGAGATCCCATATCCATATGTTTTTAAATATTGCCCTCATTATTCGGTTTAGCCAGGAGAGGACCTTGTGTCATATAACCCATTCCGAATAATGATACGTCGTTATGGATAGCATTTGAAGACCGGTGGTGAAGACCGGGTATTTGGGAGAATGATAGGATGACCTATCGATTGTCTCTGCACTGAGTAGCTACGGTATAGAGATTCCCTAAGTGATGGAAAGTCCGATCGGCATTGTGAATACCCGGATTTGCAAGGGCTTCTTCGGAAGTGCCTTAGGTTCTGTTCGAACCTGAAACAGACTTGTGTGGATGTGTGTCTGACATTACACTTTGAGATGTAAAACCGGTTTCTATCAAATACATTTCTGTTTGGTGGCGGAGATTTATTCTCTTAACTTAACACCCTTCTCTAAGACGTACGAGCCCGGAGGTTATGTAGTTGATGGTTACTAGTGATACATTCCCAATTTGGTAATGTGGCATACGAAGTGCTGCTGATCATTTGTTGATCAAAGCAAGGCTTTGCGAAAAGCGTAGCTTTGTGGACGAGACTGCATCAGGACCTCACAACCCGGAAATGGTCGAAACAGGAAAGATGCAGCAAGGTTTCAGGGGTCGCACCCCTAGGGTATGTCCATTTCTTCTGGATAGAGGTGATATTATGGTATGGATCCTAGATATTTAACCTATGTGGTCACTACAAATACATTACTTTGTGGTTGTTGGTATCAAGCACTCGGATAAAGGTTGGTTACGACCGGGAATGGAATATCTTAGGTGATACTCCCGGGAAGGGGGTACACCGGCCTTGTGTTGGCAGAGAACTGAGGGATGGTTCTCGGGATGTCCATCCAGAGGCATACTCAATTGGCAATAGGAAGTTTCTTAGCCTGACCATTTGTTAGAAATCCATTAATCCAATATGCGACTTGTACAGTTTTAGTTGTATAACCTGCCATCTACTTATGGTGGCGCCCCACTGTTTGGATGGTAGCTATAGTAGGCATAGTTTGAAATGTCTATGCTGGCTAAGATTAATATTATACTTTCAAAATAGTTTCTACACTATGCACTAATAATAATATCAAAATGGCTTTCGCGTATCAAGCATTTTGGACTATCATAAGGAGAAATCTCCTTCAATTCTGCGTTTGCATGGTGTGTGTGGCGGGAGGCCTTATGGTAGTTTCATTTTACAAAAAGCATTGCGGATTTCAATTTTAAAATATTTTGTTGCTTGTTTTAAAGATAAAATGTTTTTTATTTGCTCATACCAGTCTCATGACTGACCTGGAGTTTATTGTTCCCTTCCTAAACTCTGGGTGCCCACAATTTTCCACACGGGCAGTTTAGATTTGGGTTTTTCAGATAGTACATATAGATATCGATTCGGTAGCTTTCGGCTTTGCCTTTGGTATTCTTTGGAGATCTTGGATATTGGAGTCTTTGGATTCACATACCAGACTTGCTTAGCTTGGGGAAACATGATGGTGGTTCGAGCTATCTATGGAAATTGCTGATATTAGTGTTCTTCTGGAGTTTTAAGTTCTAGCGGTTTCCGCTGCTAGTTCATTGGGTTTTCTGCTGTAGCATTTCTTTCTATCTCTGATATTGATCATTGTTGTATATTTGGATACTGTATTCATTGGAGTTGTATATGATATTCATTTTTCTTTTCTTCCGCTGTGTTGTAATACTTAATGTGTTATAAGCTCCGGCGAACCAGATTCGACGTTTGAACCTGCGGCATTTGAATACGAGTGTCGTATTCGGTGCCGATTTTCGAAGGTCGAGTCAAGGTCGTTACACTTTATGTGAAATATGTACATATATTATATCAATGTCTTGTAGTTATATATATATATATATATATATATATATATATATATTCTATTACATATAAAAGAAAACATGTGACTGTTTGTATACTTATTTCACATTCCATCTGAAGTCGTATACTCATCCCTCCTTGACTTGAGTAAACAATTTGCAATAATCCCCTCTAATTTCTGTAATCACTTTCAGTCTAACCATTTTATTTGATGTATATTTGTATTCTTAGTTCAATCTATATTCTTCTCCTTCAAATAATTATTATGCATCTATTTTTTTCTCCATTGTCCTCAGTTCATATCTATATATTTTCTCTTATTTATTTCTCCTTCTATTTTTATTATGATCAAATTTAAAAATCATTTATTTTATATCTCTCATCAAATTTAATTCATTTTAAGACTTAAGTTTTATATTCTCTGAATATTCATTGTTTCAACATTGAGTGATTTAGTGGATGGGAATATCTCAAGATAACATTTAACTATTAAATTTACTCAATTTTGACTTTGTTCAACTTTTTGATTGTCATTCTTAGTTAATAGTAATGAAAGTATATTTATGAATCCAAGACTTTCTTTTTTTATTTATATATTTTGTTATGCTTACTTTCACTTTAAGAGTTGTTAGGTGAATATTATTTACAAAAATAAATAACTTAAATGATAAGTTTGTAAGTCCAACCATTTATTCTTGGATTATGGCATGAATTTTATAAATTGATAATTTTATATTGAACTATATTATGGCTTAGCAATTGTATAACATTCTCTATCATATTCATAATCGGATTGTTGACTTTTTTATTTGTTTCATTATACATACTTTTAATTATTATCCATTTATGTTTATCTCTTTTTAATTTTTGTGAAGCCATGTGAATATATTTTTATTAGTTTATACATGATTTTTGTGATTTTATGATACATTTTTTATTTTTTATAACATTAATTCTAATAATCGTGTTTATGCGATAAATTACTAATTGTTTCAGTCTGTTGTGAGATATATAACTTAATTATTCTTACTTTAGGTACTATCAAATATTGTATATGAAAGAATATTTTCCAAGGTTTTTTCTTATTTATTTTCTAATTTAGGTTGTGTTTGCTAATTTTTAATTTCTATTTTTTATTAACACCTTTTTCTTAACTTCTATTTTTTTACAATAGGTTTGGTTGTTTCAATTTCACGTTGGGAAGGAGAGATAAAAAGCAACAATAAAGAGAATTCTCATAAATGTAAGCCATTACTATTCATTGTACCTTATCATAATTTAATTTATTTATTTCTTAATACATACATTTGCTCACATTTATTGTAATAAATACATTTATTTCTATATAAATGCATCAACCTATCTATTCTAATTTAGTCCAACTAAGTTCTCTTCCTTTTCTTATTTCCTTAATTTCTCCATTATCATTTATGCATGACTATAAATAAATTTATTCCACAACAAATACATTCAATACTAGTAAAATTCTTATTTTCTCAATTTCTCCATCTACAAGTTGTTCTCCTTCCTATCATAATTGTGTTTACTCTCCATCTCTGGCTTCACATAAAAAAGTCTATTTAAATTAGAAACGAATTAGAGAATTTTTTTTCCAAATAGTTTATTTACCTGTCTCGTAATTTTTTAACATAATTATAATTTGATTGAATAATCAATAGGTTTCACGTTTTGTATTCATCAACCCTACATAGTTGTAGGCTTACAGAGCTAGGCAGTGGAATCCCTTCCTTAAATGTTTTTTTTATTTTATTCACTTAATGTAATGGTTGTATCTGTACCATTTGCTTTAGGGATAAGATTATTATGGATAAATTATCTAAATGTTGCTAGATCAACAAGCTCGATCTAAAGGTTAGATAGTTATTTTATTATATGTTTTTTGTTAATTCAAGTCTGAACTTATTTCTTAATCCTAAATTTATGATTTTACTTCTTTGATTCGAATTTTCTATACCGTATTTTTTTCTATTCCTCTTATTTGTGTTCCGATTAGTATGGTCACGAATTTAATTTTATTCATTTATTTTTAGGATTTTATTGGATTTATTAATTCATAGCCAACATAGAAGCTTCTATTAACCAATTGTAGCTAACGGTGAGTTATTTCCTATTTCTCATATTTTATATCAACCATATTTTTATTGTGAGCCTAATAATAACGTCCTTTGTAAGGTAATAATACCTTATAATGTGAGTTGCTCTTTGGAGGAAATTATTTCTTTCTCTTACTTTTATTTTGCAGGGATTTATTGGTCAATTAATTGTAATTAATAGATACTAAAAGAGTCTTTAGTATTTTTTCCATAACCATATATATGTAAAGTTGGTACTTATTTCATTTTCAGACATATGCATATAAGAAAATCAAGTTGTAAGAAAAGCATAATATTACTAAATTAAATTTCATATTTTATTGTTGGGAGAAGTACGAATGTGTAAGCAATAGTTCTGTTCATCTTACTATACACAATCTAAATTTTGTTAAAAGTTTAGTGCTAAGTATGTATTTTGTATGTTTATCTACTTTAAACATTTTACATAGTTTTAGTCAATCTAAACATTTTTTCTTTAATTTTGACATTGTTCTTCTTATTCAATATAGGCTTTTAATAATTTTCTATTATGTTATTTAATAGATTATAAATCGTCCATGTGCAAAACACATTCATGGCTGCCATCAAAATCTTAGTGACTTTATGCAACAATGAGATATTTTATGGTTTATGTAGTCTGATAATTTTAATAAATAGCTATAAATTAGAGATATAGTTATTCATAACGGTTATATGTGAATTATTTCAAATAGAAAGGATCATATCAAATATTTCTAACATATAATAATGAAGGTAATTAATTGCTTTTAATTTAGATCAATTTGAATCAAAAGTAATTTCAGAATTAAAATATAATCCAATCTAAGGAGAGAATCAATTACACATTTGGTCTTTTTAATGATAATCAATTATAAGGTTAACCGTAGTTAGTTATTGTTTTTATTTCCTTTTATTAACAACATTCCAGATGTATAATAACACTAGAAGCTTATGTAGTTCTTTAAAATCTACTACGGGTATATTTGCACTAATTATTATTTCTCACATTTTATATCAAATTCCCTTTCAATATATTTTTTATTAGTAAGGCTAGGAATTTGGGTTCTTTCATTTATTTTTGTTATTCTCACACATAACTATATTAGAAAATCAAGTTGGAAGGAAAACATTATCTTTGAAGTAAAATAATATATTAATAATAATTTTCAGACTCTAATTTTAGGAAAGTATGATTGTATAAGCAACACTTTTGTTATTCTTTCAATAGATAATTTTTAAATTTTGTTAAGAATTTACTTTTAAATATGTGTTTTGGAAACTTATTTATTTCTAAAATGCTTTATGCATACTTAATTGCTATACAATTCATCTTTTTAATAAATTTTAACATTATCCTTCTTAATCAACCTAGGCTCTAATATTTTTCTACTATGTCATTTAATGGATTATAAAATGTCCGTAGATAACACACATTCATGGTTGTCATCAAAGTCTTGATAATCTTATGCAACAATTTCGTAATCTCTATGATTTTTTTATGAAATTTGTTTTTATGTTGTAGTACTTTGAATTTTTGGAGTTTTAAATTGCTTATAGATAACTCATGACTACAAATTGGAGATACTATTTTTTCATAACGGTTCTAATAAACTATTTTTAAGTAGAAATGTCATATCATACATAACTAGGAAGCAATAAATGAATGAAATTAATTGCTTATAATTTTGATCAATTTGAATTTAAACTATAAACATTAATTCAAATTAGTGAGAGAATTAGTTACATATCGATTCTCTTTACTGCCGACTAATTATAGAATAATATGTAAACAGTTAATTCTTTTTATTTATTTCTTTTATTAACATCATTTCAGATGCGTAACTTTATTATATTAGGGAACATGTAACATGAAGTGTTCTGTAGATTTAACAAATGATTTGTTGATGTAATGAATATGTGTATCAAATAGAAATAGTAACTTTGGAACTCATTATCTATTCATAATAAATAGTTTCCTTTTAATTTAATAAGGTTGGTAAAAATCTAAAATGATTGGGAACAAATATATTTATACATAATTTTCTTAACAAACTTACCAAATTAATATTTGGTTAATACTTATGCTTTTATGGCGGCATGATATTTTTGACATATTTGTTTATTCTCAAAAAGTAGCATTATATATTCAATATATTTCAATATCAAATTCTAATTTTTGCCTTTATATGCATAACAATAGTATTGGATTAAAAATATTATAAAATGCCTATGTTATATGTACAAACAATTTTTTCTATAAGCATTCGTAATGGCATATAATTGCATGATATTCTAATACTTCGCTACATTGACTGTATTTCTTATGCCATTTAATTTGATAGTTATCTTCAATGTTATGACATCTATATATTTTATGTGTATCCACATGCACTTTTCTTGTGGTGATATATTATTTTTATTTGAATTATGCTAAATTTTGTATTATGGTAGAATGATTATTTGAAATAAATGAAAATTTTATTTGGTTGTTCCAAAAGTTAGACTATAATGTACCTGAGTGTTAGCTTATTGACTAATGACATTAATGATATTGAATATGCAAGGATTGATTCCCAAGGAAACATTAAATTGGTTTGTTAATTACCCAAAGTATAATGATTCTATGGCATACTCACTTAAGAGTGAATGAAACTGTTTGGTTTAACTAGGTATTTAAAAATAGCCTACAAGATGTTTATCGTTTACATATATTTCTCATGTCACACAGTGTTATATGTATTAAAAATATAATTTATCATGATAATTAAATATTGTTATAATTCAGTTAGCATTGGATATTGTGAAACAGTGTACTATTGCAAATGTTAGAATATTACTTATTCAAATTAACTTTGAAACATTATTTTCCTTTTAGCATGATTTCTTTATGTAGTATATGAAACACTATTATCATTTACATGTTTACATATTTGGATTTATATTTTATATAAGATGAATCCATACTGAGCTTATGCATTACTTAAATTAATAAGAATGCTCAGTTATGTAATGATTAACAAGTAAGGAATAATTAGTATTTTACGTTTATGTATTTGTATATGTCCATTATTCTCTAAAATGAGTTATTATAATTTGTCCGCATGTATGGTACAATGAAAAGGGGGTGCCTAAATCTGGAAACAAACTTAGGTTTGAGTCCTACCTTGCACACACTTCTTGCAAATAATAGTAACATGTGGTTATAGATACCATGGGTTAAAGCAGACAAACACGACTTAATCCCCCCTAGGGGTTAGTCGGTCTGTTGTCCCTTCTGGTGGTCCTCTATATCAAGAAGTTTCAATAAAAAATGAAAGTGTGCTAATGGTGTTCAAGAAAAACACCAATATTAATAATTTAGTCCATAGACATAAGTTCTCTTTTCATATTACTGCAAAAATAAGTAAAAAATGTACGTTAAATAAATTATGTTGTGAACACCATGTAGGTAGCACGGGTTCACAAATATATGTATGTATATATATATATATATATGCATTTGGATTTATAGTCGTCAGGGACCTCTAGCATTAGTGGTTAGGCTATGACACTTTAGACAAAAGTTTTAGAGGTCGCGGGTTCGAGCCGCTAAGACAACTTAATGAGTGCTCTACTTAAATAAAGTATCGCTCTTGTTATCAAAAAAGATATTTAGATTTAAAGTCTAACGACGTACATACATATATACATACATACATCATACATAAATACACATGTGTGTTTATGTCATCGAGTCACATAAGCCAAGATCTTATCTCTTCCTCTTCCAAATTTAAGTCATAAAAACCATAAATGTATTTAATAAAATCATTAGTATTGAAACTAATATAACTCTACATAAATTAAAAAAAATCAATTTAATAAATTATGTATACACATAAACAAATAAACCAAAAATGATTATCATGTTATTATTAATAATACGAAAATATTTTTACATGGCTATCAGATAAGAGAACCCCACCTCTAGGAATCCTCCAGCTGCCCGGTCTGCCCCATCTCAGTCTTTAGGTAGTTCTAAGAAAAGGAAGGCCAATTTCTACCGTCATAAGAAGAAGTGGAACTAGGCCTTCGGGTTTAGGATCGTCTTCGTCATCTTAGAGGCAGCCTGTGGACCTATCTGCCATTACTTGCCATAGATGCCACTAGAAGGGACACTATGCTAATAGCTGTCCTACCTTGGGTGCTGCTATTCCACCTCCCGCTCAGTTGGCTAGGCGAGACCTTTGCCACATTTTCCTTCAGCTGAGACATTTCAAGACAGACTGCCTTAATCAGAAGTAGGGCAAGGCATCAGGGATTTTCGCTGTCACTTCTGCATCCTCCCCAGCTCCACAGCCTATACCTGCTCCCGCTCCCGCTCCTAGTGACTCTCAAGGTATACTTCAGGGTTCTTTTACCTTATTTTATTTTCTTGTACGTGTTCTCTTCGATACCGGAGCTTCCCATAGCTTTATCTCAGTAGACCTTTGTAATAAATTCGAGAATCTTCTTTCTCCCGAGTTTTCCTCTGTGCCTCTATGTGTTTCAAACCCTATCGGTGGTCCTGCGAACCTTAGTAAGGTTTGTAGAAATGTGAAAATCTTCCATGATAGTTATCGATTCACTGGTGACTCTATGTGTTGGGGTTTAATGTTTTTGATCTATTGCTCGGTGGTGATTGGTTGGATAGTCATGATGCCCGTATCTCTTGTAGTTCTCGAACTGTTGTTCTCAAAGATGATTTTGGAAATTCATTAGAGATCCAGTGTAGTTTGCCTCAGGAGTTCGCTGGTAGCTTCATTTATTCTCTCGATACCTTCCTTGATGATATCCATTCGACTCCTGTAGTCAAACTATTTCTCGACGTATTTGGTGAAGTCATTTCTTTACCTCCGAAGCGGGAAATTGATTTCCGTATCGATCTCATTATTGGATCACGACCTGCAGTACTTCCACCAAGAAGGATGGCACCTCGGGAGAAGATCGAATTAAGGAAGCAGATTCAAGACTTGTCCTTTAGAGGTCTGATCAGACCTAGCTTTTCAGAATAGGGAGCAGCCGTAGTTTTCGTCACGAGGTCTGATGGTTCTCTTCGGATGTGTGTTGATTATAGAGAGCTGAACAAGCTCACCATGAAAAACAAATATCCTATGTCTCGCATAAATGACATGTTTGATCAGCTCTATGTAGCTACTATTTTCTCTCAGCTTGACCTTGCCACAGGTTTCCACCAACTCAGAGTTGCTGAGGAGAGCATTCCCATAACTGCTTTCCATACCGAGAATGGCTTCTTTGAATGCCTATTTATGCCTTTTGGTTTAACTAACGCTCCCGCTTTCTTTGTCGACTTAATGAATCATGTCTTTCGCAGTGTGCTCAATAAATTTGTTCTAGCCTTTATTGATGATATCCTTGTGTTCTCCAAGTTAGAGGAAGAGCATAAGTCCTATTTGAGATATGTTTTAGAGACTCTTCGAAACCATCAATTAAAGGCTAAATTCTCAAAATGCCATTTCTGGGAAGAGGAAGTCCGATTCCTCGGACTTATTGTCACTAGTGAAGGAGTTTTGGTTGATCCAGTCAAGATCGTTGCGATCAAAGTAAGACGTTTCCTCCTTTCTCTTTCTAAATTTAATCACTCTATCTTTTCTGGAGTCCTTATTTCTCCCTACTCCATTTCAGGATTGGGAAGAACCTAAGATTCCAACTGATATTCGCAGTTTTCTAGGCCTTGCCGGTCACTATCGGAGGTTCATTGAGAACTTTTCTCGGATTTCTGCACCGCTCACTGCTCTAACTTGGAAGAATGCTAAGTTTATTTAGAGCGATAAGTGTAAAGCGGCATTCCAAGAGTTAAAGAATAAGCTTACTTCCGCACCAGTGCTTACAGTTCCGAATTGTAATGAGAGATTAACGGTATACACCGATGCTTGTCGTGAGGGATTGGGAGCGGTATTGATGCAAGATGGGAGGGTGATTGCCTATGCTAGTCGTCAGTTGAAGGCCCATGAGGCTAACTATGTTGCTCATGATTCAGAATTGCTGGCTGTTGTCTTTGCATTGAAGCTTTGGAGACGCCATCTCTTGGTGGCTAAGTTTGACCTCTTCACCGATCATCAGTCTATGAAGTATATCTTCACCCAGAAGGATTTGAATCAGCGTCAAGTTCGGTGGCTTGAGTTCCTCGCTTCTTACGATCTTGACATCAATTACACCCCTGGGAAAGCTAATGTTGTGGCGGATGCTTTAAGTAGGAAGAAGTCCTTGTTGTGCCAGCTTGTTGTTTCTTCTCCTCTTTTGGACTGTATCATGGCTAAGCAGGATGAGGATGAGACGCTTAGGCGTATGAAGGGAAGTGTTCGTAGTAGGGTTGGAGGTAGTAGTCTTGATGGTAGTCGAGCTCAGATTGATGATAAAGGGATTTTGAGGATTAATAATAGGATTTGTGTCTCGAATGTTGATGGCTTGAGGCAGGAGTTACTCCGGGAACATCATCAATCCAGACTTTCCATTCATCCTGGTGTGGCAAAGATGTACCAGGATTTGAAAAAGCTCTATTGGTGGAAGTGTATGAAGCGGGATATCTCTATCTTTGTTAGTAGGCGTGCGACTTGTCCGCAAGTCAAGGCGGATCATCAAAAGACCTCGGGTTTGTTGCAGCCTCTGGAGATCCCAATTGGAAGTGGGAGCAAGTTTCTATGGATTTCATCGATGGTTTACCAAGAACTAGGAAGGGAAATGAGAGCATCTGGGTTATCGTCGATAGACTGACCAAGTCCGCTCATTTTATTCCGATCAAGTCTACTCGTACGGCTTCGAGCTTATCTGAGATTTATATGAGGGAGATTGTTCGCCTCCATGGTGTTCCCCGTAGCATTGTTTGCGATCGAGACCCTATCTTCACTAGTCAGTTTTGGAAAGCTTTCCAAGAATCTTTGGGTACTCGTCTGAACCTCAGCACTGCTTACCACCCGCAGACCTATGGTCAAACGGAAAGAGTGAATCAGATTCTAGAGGATCTTCTTCGTGCATGTATTTTGGATTATGAAGGATCTTGGGAAGATCATCTCCAACTTGTGGAATTCACCTATAACAATAGTTATCAGGTATAATTCCAATCCTCTGTTCTTATCCTATCTTAATCCTCTATCTGTCTCATTCTATCTTTTGTTCAGGCTAGCCTTAAGATGTCTCTGTTTGCTGCCCTGTACGGGCGACCCTGTAGATCTCCATCTTGGTGGATTGAATCCGAAAATCGTTTGGTTCTTGATCCTGAGATGATTTTGGAAGCTTTGGAGAAGGTTGAGGAGATTAAGTGGAGGTTAAGGATTGCTTGGGATAGATAGAAGAAGTATGCTGATCGTCGTAGAAGTAGTTTGGAATTCGCGGTTGGTGATCTGGTTTTTCTTAAGGTCTCTCCCTTAAGAAATATGGTTCGGTTTGGGCGTAGAGGGAAGCTTGCTCCTAGATTCATAGGGCCATTTCGCATCTTGGAAAGGATTGGGTATCTTGCTTATCGTCTGGATTTGCCCGAGAAATTCGCTGCAGTACATAATGTATTCCAAGTATCACACCTTCTTCGCTGTTTGCATGATCCATCTCTTATTATCCAGCCTTCTGCTCTTGATAGTTTGGATATCGAGCCTAATCTAACTATTGAGAGGAAGCCACTTCGTATCATCGATTGGGGTACAAAACAGCTTAGAAGAAAATCTGTCCGCCTGGTCAAAGTGCAGTGGAGCACTGATGAACGGGATGGCACCTGGGAGACGGAGGAGAGCATTCGTGCTTCGAATTCGGAATTATTCGTTTCAGGTACTTTGCTCTATATTTTTATCTTCTTTTGTTTTCCTTCTTTCCCTCCTTTTCAAGGACGAAAAGTTTTGAGTGGGCGAGAGTGTAACAGCCTAAATTTTTTAACATATATTTTATTCTTTTATTTAAAACTTTGGGGTTTATTTATATAAGTTTGAATTTGAAATTTATTATAAATCATTGCCCAAATTTTAATAAAAGTAAGTAAATTCTGTAATTTTGATTTTTGTTTAAGTTTAGTTTTAATTGGAATTTTAAATTAAGTAATTAATATTTTGAAGAAAAAAAATTTAATTTTACGTTTCTTTTACACATCAGTTTCTTAGTTAAATGATAAATAAATCAAACCAGTGTAAACAAATCAAAAGTTAAATTTAGTAATAAATAGGGTATAAATAAGCTATTAAATTTCACGTTTTTAAATTTGTACATTTATATCTGTTATTGTTGATTTGTTTGATGCTATAAAAGGTATGTTATTTTTCTGATTTATTTTTAGCATATATACTGGATAAATAAGGAACGTATAAAGTTTTAATACGTTACTTTTGTTAAGTACTGGGCGTACGTTTTGTTTATTTATTGCGTCTATAGTACGCACTTCTAAATTGCCTACCTCATCTAAGTAAATCAATCAATCAGTAGACGTGCATTTCAAAAGAGGGAAGGGATCAAATATAGCCGTTCAAATTTATTACTTGCACTGTCATTCACGTACAAACTTTCTACACTTTCTTTTTCTCCTTCTGTTTTAATAGGAACCAAATCCATCTATTTTACTAACATCCAAATCAAATATTTCTTTCAATTTCTTTTCCCTTAATCAACGCAAGTTCTTCTTTTAAAAATAAACACGTTCAAAAATTCCATTTACGTCTTGTGTATAATAGGAATAAAATCTTCCATTTTCCCTTGCTTCCTTGTTTTAATTGGTATAAAATATTGGTTTCTCTTGGCCGTTAAAAAGGAATTTAATTCTTGCCATTTGCTTCCAGTTAATCAACGCATACCTCCCCTTTAAATTCAAACATCACGTACATTTGTTTCCTTATCGTTTCAAAATAAGATTTTTTGCCACTTTTTACACTTGATTTACGTAACTCCTAATATAAATACACCAGCATGTTCCCATTATTTCATCATCACATTTTTGGCATTCATCTTCCTTATTTTGTGCGAGATCTTTGCATCAGGTATGGCCGCAAGTTCTCTTCTTCTTCATTCTTTTATTTTCTTTTTCTTTTTCTTCTTGTATTTTTCTTTTATCTCCTATCGACTGCTCCACTTGTGCTCAGCCACTCCACCACTTTTCACGACCGCATATACACTTCCTCCACCACAGCCGCAGTACAACCACCTCCCCTCACCTGACATAACCGAAGCACTTGCATGTGGTGTTAAGCTAACTATGGTGAGCCCATGCCTTACCGAGCCTTGCAGTTGTGCCATGCTCTTGATGATCTAGACCATGTAAGAGAAAAATATTATATTAAGTAAATATAAATATTGCATGCGCCACCTTGAGTTTAGCCCAGCCTAAATTTTTTTTCCAAACTTCTCTGTTTGCATGTTTCAGTTTTTTAAAAAAAAAAAGGATTTCGTTTGTGCACCACCTTTGCACTTTAATCACAACCGAACACTGTGTGATTGAGCCAAACCCTTGAACCATATTGTTGTGCATATATCAGTTTACTTTTCAACATACCACTGCATGCATGCATTTCAAAACATAAACTTTGACAAGGACGAGTATGTGGGGCGTTGGTCGAGTTGTGTGGTGAAGTGGTCGAGCAAAATTTGGTCAATTATCCTCTTATTTAAATCTCACTCCAGTTTTGATTTATTTAAAAAATTTCTTTGATCGTAATTGGATTTGCGTACTTAGTTTTATTTATTTATCTTGTTTCAAGATTTGAATCGGATTGTCTCATCTTCCAATATTTGATCGTGCCTTTTGTACGCTGTTTTTAGTGTGGTTATCGTAGTTTTGAATCTAATCTTCAGTAGCATAGAGGTTGGTAATCACACCCGACAAACATACTTATAGATCTGTAAATTAATAACAAGTGGAACTGTAGAATGATTTAAATTTTATGATGGTAAAAACCCTGTTATTAAGTTGACACATTATCAGTTATATTATATACTGTTATATTTATGCTGTTTTACTATTTATTTATTTACTGTTTATCACTGCAAGTTCTCTGTAGAATAGAATCGTTACGGGTTGAAATGATAGGCATGAATGATATTTAACTATTTAATTATTATTTATTTATTTTACTTGGGATTGCGGGTTAGAAATGATAGAACCCGGATTTTTTTGTAAATTACGGATTAAAATGATATATTATCCGTATCACTTGACCTAGGTTAGAAATTATTATACAGACCCGTGGTTATTTTGTATATTTTTCTGGTAATATTAAGTATCTTAAATGTATATATTGTAATATTTTGATTTAAATTGGGTTAAATGATAGTTAGTAGTTTTATACAAGTTAAATATATAAATAACTAAATGGTTAAGTTGGAATTTGAAGTATAAAATTTATTATGGAAACTTTGATGGAATTCAAGTTAAGTATGTAAATATAATAAATTTTGATATAACTTGGAATTTAAATGAATTAATAAGGTGTTATTGAATTTTCTATGAATTTAATAGTTAAATATGTAAATACTAAAACATAAAACTTGAAATATATCTTAATTTAGAAATGGAAGTTTGGTTTAAGAATAGTGTAACGACCCACTATTTTGGACTATTCGCATCCGCACATGTCGGACTTGAATAATTCAAAATACCGAATTGTTAATTTAGAATTTGGCAAAACTCAGATATACAGTAAATAAATAATCACGAAACACAGACACAGAGTAATAATATGCAGCGGAAGTAAAAGAGATAGTAGTTCATGAAGCTACTATATAAATATATAAGATACATCAGAGTTTACAGCAGAAGAGTAACACGATACATCAAATACAAATCAAAATACATCACTGGAATCATCAAATACTGAAGCAGGATAGATGGCTGGATCTTCAAGCAAAGCTCCAACTCCAAAGGTGAGTCTTGAAAGCTGAACCTCTCAGTCTGACCCGAGCGTAAAGCAAAACACAAAACACTCGAGTCAGGATTAATATTCTCATATCAATAAATTCAACTCAAGTGAAATAGCAATCGAAATACAAGTAACTCAAAGGATGTTGGAATCACCATCCTCTGAGGATCCGTTAAACTATCTACTATGTAGTAATATACGCTAAGTAGATAATGTCTATCAGTAATCTAAAATATCAAAATAGTGTTAAGGCGTTACCATTATCCCCCTTAACACGTTTTTATACAAGCATCATAGTCTATACAGCACTGTAAACTCCACCGTAAACTGGTGGGATATCAGGGAGTACTCCATAGGTATAACACAAAACAAATACGTAGTGGTCGCGTATACGGGGATACAAGTATGACAAGGCACATGAGGCAATACCCAAGGTAGTGAAACTACCGTTCGCCTGATCCGGACTGGTGAGAACGCATCGCCGCAGCGATCGCAACACCGCGAAACAACACTCCTGAAATTCCGAGGGTGCACCAATCAATCACAAGTAATGAGTAATAGTTACGAAGAAGTGTGTTCGCTCGAGGTGGCTAACCCCATTTGGCCCGGCACGGCTCCTGATTTTAGTCATTTCCAATTTGACACAAGTGTCAAGGCTATCCATTATCGTTCTCTTTCTTCAGTCATCGCGTACATCATTCCAGCTACTTCGTTCTGGATCATCACTCCGTGTATAGTTATTAAAGTGGTTTTCGGTTTAGACAGAGAGTATGTCCATAACCGATTCCGGTTTCTTTAATAACTTTCGAAATTATTATACCGATTGGTCGTTTAACAAATCTCAAAACCAAATCAATTTCATTTCAGTTTCAATTCGTAAACCAACATTCCATTTGTCTTTCAAAAACAATTTCCAAAATTTACGTTTCGAACTTCCGAATTACCATTTCAAACCTCTATAATTCAATTTCAATTTTTATTTAAACAATTCAAATAATGATTTAATTTCGTATATAAGTTTCATTCCGAAATCATTTAAATTAGTTTTAAATTTAACATTCAAAATCAATTTCAATTTATTTATCGATTTCATTCAATATTCGCTAAGATAAATTATCATTTAAACAATTTTCATTTAAATCTCCAATTCATTAAATCGATTACCTAAGTTCAACTTTATTATATCAAAACTTCAAATTGAATTAAATGAAATTCGTCAAATCAATTCTTTAAATTACAATTCTTACATTAATTTCAATAAATCACGTTTTATTCAATAAATCTCATTTTATTTCTTGTTAAAGAAATTCAATTTTCACTTATTCATTGACTTCGTTACAAATTTCAAACTCAATTAATAAAGAACTAAATTTCACATAATTGAGATGTTTCAATTTCACTTATTAACTTACTTAAATAATTTTTCTAAAACTTTAATAAATAAAGAAACTCAATTTCATTATTTAACGAAGTACAAATCCACTTATTCAAAAGTTCAACTTCTCTTATCAAGGAATTCATTTTTTATTCAATTATCAAATAATTAAATCTTATTCAATTATTGAATAATTTCAAACATAATTATTAAATAATTTTGAAACTTAATAATTACAAACTTGATTATAAATTCAAACTTAATAATTAAATCATTTCCACTTAATTATGAATTCAAACTTAATTATCAAATCATTTCAACTTAATTATAAATTCATCTTAATAATTTCAAACTTAATTATAATTCCAAACTTAATTATAATTTCAAATTTAATTATTAAATGATTTCAAACTTAATAATTTCAAACTCAATTATTACTAATTCTAAATTATTTATTAATAATTCCAAATTTAATTATTAAATAATTAAATTTCAAACAACGTTCTTTCATCAATTATTATGTTAATATTTGTTTCAGATTTCAATCTTTACATTTTCCCTTCATAAAATTCAAATTCCAACTTCATTTCAAAACTTCTTCTTTGCTCGAATAAAATCATTATATTTTTTTTAAATCAAATTATTGACCAATCGGACTTTTATTTAATTCTCTATCCTAAGTCAAGTTCATTTGGGTATTTATCATTTCAACCCGATTCCAATTCAATTCAAAATCAAAGCATAGCAAAGGGAACTTGCAGTGTGATAACAGGGATGGTGTCAAAGTAAATAAACAAGCAATAACAACGAACAATAACAATCCAATTATCAATTCACATAATCCCGAAATAATCGTATTAATTCGCATTGTTATTTGTGCGAATTTATATAATTATTTCTAGAATCTACACTATCATTTCATATAGATTAAAGATTATTATATTACGGTTCTTCACGATATTTATTATTCAATTTCAAACTACATCAATTATACAACATACATTTAAATGGTTCAAGATGTCATTAACGCTATTTCTACGTGTCAATTTATTTAACATTCCAAGGGGTCATATTATACAAATTTAACTAATCAAATTCAACACATATGTCGATTTACATTTTTAACTATCCTACGTCAAATTCAATTGCATAACATTTATCATTTTATACATTACCATTTAACATCCAAGATAAACAACAATCAATCGATCAATAATCAACCAACGGATTATCATCGTGTAAATATAAATAATGGTGTCAGATGTCAAAGGTGAACTGATACGCAAATAACAGTGCAATAAATAACAGCAGTATATTTCAATTGTCGTTTCAATTAAAATCAAATTTAATAAATAAAAGAATATTAATCGTGAGTGATTACTCACCTTTCGAGGCTAGAGAGAAAACGACAAGACGAGTTACGGATCCAAGCACGGATTCCAAAGAAAAACAGAATTGGCACGAACTGGACGGACAAAGCTGATAATGATGAATCGATAAAAATTCAAGTCAAAACTGGGTCAATGCAGATATATGGTACAAGCGAACTTATGAATATAACTAAATATATATATATTAAAATTTCACATTTACCTTCACATAAAATTTTATAATGCACCATATCTACATGTATATCAATCAACTACCATATATTCATCTCAGAATACCCAAAACATAGGCATACTAGTATATAAAATATACATATAAATATACCATGTAGGTTAAACAATGCACAAAGACAATCAATACTTCGACTAAATGTAATCTATACCAGGCCTTGTACAAAAACATGCAAACTAACAGTAAGCTGCAGATTCATATATGAACAAATACATGTGCAGGCTAAGTATGAGTATGCAGATCACAAAACAGATAATACTTTTACATAAAATATAAAATATGCCCAATATAAATTATACTAATATATTATAAAACTAAAATCAATGATTGTGGTGCAAGTGGTATACGAAAGGCAGCTAAGCAATTGATCTTCTTTTATATACTAGGACATGAGTTCTATTTCTTTCACTTCATCTTTGATATATCTATTTTGCTAACATGTACAAAATAGGATCATTTACAGAGGTACGATCTCACGTTTTAGTAAATCATTATTGTTGTATATAGCATTTTATGAAGTTTGAGTAAAGTGGATTTACAGATTTGCTATTAAAAATGCAATTTTGTTCAATAGCTACGCTAGTTTTAAAAGTATAAACTTTCATTCAGAATATGCGGACCATACAATACATATGTAAAAAAAATGTAGACTGCTTTTCAATATGTATGCAAATTATAAGTCTGTCACCACAATACGTGCTTTCCTTTTCTTGAATTGGTTCCTACTTTTTTTTTTAACTTCTTATATATTTATAGATCTTTGGAAAAAGTATATATATATATATATATATATATATATATATATATATACACACACACATATATATATATAAATGCTACACGTACACATGGTCTTGGCAAGGAACAAGCTCGACAAATAGAAGATGCTCGGCTTGTGTGGAGATCGGCGGCCATGTCATGTCAGGTTGGAGAGGCGGGTCGCGGAGAAGGAGAGAAGGAAGAGATGTTGTGCGTTGAAGAGGAGAGAAGAGGGGAGAGGGAAATGCCATGCACAACAATCTTTTCTTCATTTTTTTTTGTTGTTGGCTGAAGTGTAGGCTAGGAACAGAACATTTTCCAAAAGTAGGAGGACTTGAATTACTACTGTAACACTAAAAGAAAAGAAAGAGGGGAAGGGAAAGAATAGAAATGACGGATGGGTTCCTGAGAGATTGTTAATGCAAAAGTATAAATTTCTTTAATTAAATGCAACGAACGGAATATATTGAAAATCTTGAAATGTTATGAACGAGAAGGTCACAAATGATGATTACTAGAAATATTAAATGCGGTGACCGTTGAAATTATGTGGTAAACAGAACATAAATAAACCAAAAGTCTCACGAACGTACCGATACGATACAACGTTTAAAATTTCGCCGTTTTCCGGACTCTGAAATATACAAACAAATATACCGTAAAGATTAGTGCGACGAGACGATCAAACGGTATATAAATATCAGTGGTATGATTGAATTATAAAAGTTCGAATTTTTCTAAAAGCGGAAAATGCATAAAAATCGCAGAAAAATAAGATCGACGAAGCCAAAGATGTCCGAATTTGGAAAAACGACAAACTGACAACTTGCTCAAAAGGTGCTTTAGAATTTTTCTATGTAAAAATATTTTGGTTTTGAAAACGTTTTATTTTCATCGCTTTTTAGCCGATTAAATTGAAGTAAATTTACGCGCGAAATAAACTTTCATATTTTCGGGCAAAAATTTACCAGTTGCTATGTTTAACTAGACGCGTCTCAAATATAGAATTTTCGTTGCGAAATTTTATTGTTTATTTTTATTTAACGAAAATTTCCATTTAACGCAAAATGCACGTTTCTTACATTAAAATTTATTAATTTGGTTCCTGTTATTGGTTACGACTATTTCATATTATTACATTACGTATTTATATATATTACATTATTGGTCTTATCGAAATTGGTCGTCTACGAATTTGGTTTTGGATTTGTAACATATATACAAAGAGATTTCCATTTAATAAATCGTAAAATTTTATTTCTATCGGATTTTTAATTAAAATTTTATTTAATTTAGTATTTTAAAAGCGTTAAAAAAATACGGGTCATTACAATCCCCCCCACTCAAAACTTTTCGTCCTCGAAAAGGAAGGAAGTAGAAAAATAGAAACAAAAAAAGAAAATAAACTTGAATTACATAATAAACAATTAATTTAAACCATATGAATTTCAATTTAAATAAATTTATATTCCACAATTTGCTTTAAACTCAAGGAATTTCATTTAAATTGATTTGATTTCTCATTTGTTAAGGTTAGGTACAAAAGTTTCTTTCAAATGAAATTCAATTTATACTTAATTGATTCTAGATACGCCCTCAAGTTGATTTAATTCAATTTATTAACTTTCAAACAAATTTTCTTCTATTAATCACAACTATTATTCAATTAACTTATTATTCTATTTATCTCCCTAAACATGTTATATTTCCTTTAACATCATTTTATACTGTATAATATTCAATTACATAGTTAACTTTGAAAATTTAGGTAAGCAATAAATAACGCATTTGAGCATTATCCAAATAAAATTTTATAATTCAGTTTATTTCAAGCTAAGTATTTATATAAAAGACCTTGGTTTCATTTATAATTGAAAATCATCCTTTACCCAAATTTAAGGATTTATTTCCGATTAACTTCAATAACTTAGAGATAAAATAAAAATATATATACATTCACACATAATATATCAAAACAAAATTAAAATTTTAATATATATTATAAGTCAAGTCAAGATTAGAAATTTAAATCAGTTTATTTTCACAACAAACCGTAGCAAAGCTACAGGATAGTCTTTCCACTTCGAAACTCGAAAATGAATGTCGATGATGCGGCCGTCATCACCGAAATTATTTTCCAGCGACAAAAGAGAAGGGCTCAAATTTAATCATTTAAAATTCTTTGAAAACCATTTCTATTCGAAAATATTTTGAATAATATATATTTTAAACTTTAAAACCATAGTTCGAAATTATCGGAAATTAAATTCTCAAATTCTTATTAAATTCACTTCAAATTCTAATCAAATTATACCCAAGTTTTATAAATTCATTTATTTATTATGAAATAGTCAATTATTTAAAAACAATAAATGAAAATTAAATTTTAACATTTCGGACAACAAATTCATTAACATTTAATTTCAGAAAAATTTAGACTTATATATGATGTAATCATACAAAACTATTTTATTTACCAAGTTTGAAAATAATATTGTGTCAGTTTGCTCTATTCAAGTGCTTTGGAAATCCTATCGATAGCGTTGATCAGACGAATCGATCGAAAATCCAAATCAACATCAACAATTCAAACAACACAATATAATTTAAAACATTTTCATATATTTATTTACAAATACACTTTCTCGCTCGACGATACATGAATGGATTTCAGAATAAGTGTAGAGATTTAAATTTGATGGGAATCAAATCAAAGAGAATTTGATTCAATAATAAGTTCGAAATAGAAGATAAGATAATTCAATTAACAGAATCGGGAGATGAATAAGCTTATTTAATTCACGGGAAATCTTAGTCAGTCGACCGTGACTTCAAGAATAAGATCGATGCTGGATTCCGAGGTAAATCAACATTCGATCACAAGAGATGGAATTCAGGTATAGCAGGGAATAGATAAAATCGTAAACCGAGGATACGGAGATCTCTGGTAAATCAATGTCTATTGTAAAGGAGTTTCACCCCTTTTTATAAATCGATTTGAGATTGGCGAGATCGCCGACTCAATATAAAGACCATTCGAAGTGGAGTTATGGGATGCTCCAGAATTGAAAGAAGACGAATAGTGAGGGCCACGAATGAATTTCGAAACCGAGGGGACGTCCCAAAATTCAAAGGAATTGAGTCAAAAGGAAGAGATTGAAACTTGAATGAGAGTGATTCTGTAAATACATTTACCATATATACTAAGTTTTGCCTAGAGCAACCAAAAGCTCTGATACCAACTGTAACGACCCACTATTTTGGACTATTCGCATCCGCACATGTCGGACTTGAATAATTCAAAATACCGAATTGTTAATTTAGAATTTGGCAAAACTCAGATATACAGTAAATAAATAATCACGAAACACAGACACAGAGTAATAATATGCAGCGGAAGTAAAAGAGATAGTAGTTCATGAAGCTACTATATAAATATATAAGATACATCAGAGTTTACAGCAGAAGAGTAACACGATACATCAAATACAAATCAAAATACATCACTGGAATCATCAAATACTGAAGCAGGATAGATGGCTGGATCTTCAAGCAAAGCTCCAACTCCAAAGGTGAGTCTTGAAAGCTGAACCTCTCAGTCTGACCCGAGCGTAAAGCAAAACACAAAACACTCGAGTCAGGATTAATATTCTCATATCAATAAATTCAACTCAAGTGAAATAGCAATCGAAATACAAGTAACTCAAAGGATGTTGGAATCACCATCCTCTGAGGATCCGTTAAACTATCTACTATGTAGTAATATACGCTAAGTAGATAATGTCTATCAGTAATCTAAAATATCAAAATAGTGTTAAGGCGTTACCATTATCCCCCTTAACACGTTTTTATACAAGCATCATAGTCTATACAGCACTGTAAACTCCACCGTAAACTGGTGGGATATCAGGGAGTACTCCATAGGTATAACACAAAACAAATACGTAGTGGTCGCGTATACGGGGATACAAGTATGACAAGGCACATGAGGCAATACCCAAGGTAGTGAAACTACCGTTCGCCTGATCCGGACTGGTGAGAACGCATCGCCGCAGCGATCGCAACACCGCGAAACAACACTCCTGAAATTCCGAGGGTGCACCAATCAATCACAAGTAATGAGTAATAGTTACGAAGAAGTGTGTTCGCTCGAGGTGGCTAACCCCATTTGGCCCGGCACGGCTCCTGATTTTAGTCATTTCCAATTTGACACAAGTGTCAAGGCTATCCATTATCGTTCTCTTTCTTCAGTCATCGCGTACATCATTCCAGCTACTTCGTTCTGGATCATCACTCCGTGTATAGTTATTAAAGTGGTTTTCGGTTTAGACAGAGAGTATGTCCATAACCGATTCCGGTTTCTTTAATAACTTTCGAAATTATTATACCGATTGGTCGTTTAACAAATCTCAAAACCAAATCAATTTCATTTCAGTTTCAATTCGTAAACCAACATTCCATTTGTCTTTCAAAAACAATTTCCAAAATTTACGTTTCGAACTTCCGAATTACCATTTCAAACCTCTATAATTCAATTTCAATTTTTATTTAAACAATTCAAATAATGATTTAATTTCGTATATAAGTTTCATTCCGAAATCATTTAAATTAGTTTTAAATTTAACATTCAAAATCAATTTCAATTTATTTATCGATTTCATTCAATATTCGCTAAGATAAATTATCATTTAAACAATTTTCATTTAAATCTCCAATTCATTAAATCGATTACCTAAGTTCAACTTTATTATATCAAAACTTCAAATTGAATTAAATGAAATTCGTCAAATCAATTCTTTAAATTACAATTCTTACATTAATTTCAATAAATCACGTTTTATTCAATAAATCTCATTTTATTTCTTGTTAAAGAAATTCAATTTTCACTTATTCATTGACTTCGTTACAAATTTCAAACTCAATTAATAAAGAACTAAATTTCACATAATTGAGATGTTTCAATTTCACTTATTAACTTACTTAAATAATTTTTCTAAAACTTTAATAAATAAAGAAACTCAATTTCATTATTTAACGAAGTACAAATCCACTTATTCAAAAGTTCAACTTCTCTTATCAAGGAATTCATTTTTTATTCAATTATCAAATAATTAAATCTTATTCAATTATTGAATAATTTCAAACATAATTATTAAATAATTTTGAAACTTAATAATTACAAACTTGATTATAAATTCAAACTTAATAATTAAATCATTTCCACTTAATTATGAATTCAAACTTAATTATCAAATCATTTCAACTTAATTATAAATTCATCTTAATAATTTCAAACTTAATTATAATTCCAAACTTAATTATAATTTCAAATTTAATTATTAAATGATTTCAAACTTAATAATTTCAAACTCAATTATTACTAATTCTAAATTATTTATTAATAATTCCAAATTTAATTATTAAATAATTAAATTTCAAACAACGTTCTTTCATCAATTATTATGTTAATATTTGTTTCAGATTTCAATCTTTACATTTTCCCTTCATAAAATTCAAATTCCAACTTCATTTCAAAACTTCTTCTTTGCTCGAATAAAATCATTATATTTTTTTTAAATCAAATTATTGACCAATCGGACTTTTATTTAATTCTCTATCCTAAGTCAAGTTCATTTGGGTATTTATCATTTCAACCCGATTCCAATTCAATTCAAAATCAAAGCATAGCAAAGGGAACTTGCAGTGTGATAACAGGGATGGTGTCAAAGTAAATAAACAAGCAATAACAACGAACAATAACAATCCAATTATCAATTCACATAATCCCGAAATAATCGTATTAATTCGCATTGTTATTTGTGCGAATTTATATAATTATTTCTAGAATCTACACTATCATTTCATATAGATTAAAGATTATTATATTACGGTTCTTCACGATATTTATTATTCAATTTCAAACTACATCAATTATACAACATACATTTAAATGGTTCAAGATGTCATTAACGCTATTTCTACGTGTCAATTTATTTAACATTCCAAGGGGTCATATTATACAAATTTAACTAATCAAATTCAACACATATGTCGATTTACATTTTTAACTATCCTACGTCAAATTCAATTGCATAACATTTATCATTTTATACATTACCATTTAACATCCAAGATAAACAACAATCAATCGATCAATAATCAACCAACGGATTATCATCGTGTAAATATAAATAATGGTGTCAGATGTCAAAGGTGAACTGATACGCAAATAACAGTGCAATAAATAACAGCAGTATATTTCAATTGTCGTTTCAATTAAAATCAAATTTAATAAATAAAAGAATATTAATCGTGAGTGATTACTCACCTTTCGAGGCTAGAGAGAAAACGACAAGACGAGTTACGGATCCAAGCACGGATTCCAAAGAAAAACAGAATTGGCACGAACTGGACGGACAAAGCTGATAATGATGAATCGATAAAAATTCAAGTCAAAACTGGGTCAATGCAGATATATGGTACAAGCGAACTTATGAATATAACTATATATATATATATTAAAATTTCACATTTACCTTCACATAAAATTTTATAATGCACCATATCTACATGTATATCAATCAACTACCATATATTCATCTCAGAATACCCAAAACATAGGCATACTAGTATATAAAATATACATATAAATATACCATGTAGGTTAAACAATGCACAAAGACAATCAATACTTCGACTAAATGTAATTTATACCAGGCCTTGTACAAAAACATGCAAACTAACAGTAAGCTGCAGATTCATATATGAACAAATACATGTGCAGGCTAAGTATGAGTATGCAGATCACAAAACAGATAATACTTTTACATAAAATATAAAATATGCCCAATATAAATTATACTAATATATTATAAAACTAAAATCAATGATTGTGGTGCAAGTGGTATACGAAAGGCAGCTAAGCAATTGATCTTCTTTTATATACTAGGACATGAGTTCTATTTCTTTCACTTCATCTTTGATATATCTATTTTGCTAACATGTACAAAATAGGATCATTTACAGAGGTACGATCTCACGTTTTAGTAAATCATTATTGTTGTATATAGCATTTTATGAAGTTTGAGTAAAGTGGATTTACAGATTTGCTATTAAAAATGCAATTTTGTTCAATAGCTACGCTAGTTTTAAAAGTATAAACTTTCATTCAGAATATGCGGACCATACAATACATATGTAAAAAAAATGTAGACTGCTTTTCAATATGTATGCAAATTATAAGTCTGTCACCACAATACGTGCTTTCCTTTTCTTGAATTGGTTCCTACTTTTTTTTTTAACTTCTTATATATTTATAGATCTTTGGAAAAAGTATATATATATATATATATATATATATATATATATATATATATACACACACACACACATATATATATATATATAAATGCTACACGTACACATGGTCTTGGCAAGGAACAAGCTCGACAAATAGAAGATGCTCGGCTTGTGTGGAGATCGGCGGCCATGTCATGTCAGGTTGGAGAGGCGGGTCGCGGAGAAGGAGAGAAGGAAGAGATGTTGTGCGTTGAAGAGGAGAGAAGAGGGGAGAGGGAAATGCCATGCACAACAATCTTTTCTTCATTTTTTTTTTTGTTGTTGGCTGAAGTGTAGGCTAGGAACAGAACATTTTCCAAAAGTAGGAGGACTTGAATTACTACTGTAACACTAAAAGAAAAGAAAGAGGGGAAGGGAAAGAATAGAAATGACGGATGGGTTCCTGAGAGATTGTTAATGCAAAAGTATAAATTTCTTTAATTAAATGCAACGAACGGAATATATTGAAAATCTTGAAATGTTATGAACGAGAAGGTCACAAATGATGATTACTAGAAATATTAAATGCGGTGACCGTTGAAATTATGTGGTAAACAGAACATAAATAAACCAAAAGTCTCACGAACGTACCGATACGATACAACGTTTAAAATTTCGCCGTTTTCCGGACTCTGAAATATACAAACAAATATACCGTAAAGATTAGTGCGACGAGACGATCAAACGGTATATAAATATCAGTGGTATGATTGAATTATAAAAGTTCGAATTTTTCTAAAAGCGGAAAATGCATAAAAATCGCAGAAAAATAAGATCGACGAAGCCAAAGATGTCCGAATTTGGAAAAACGACAAACTGACAACTTGCTCAAAAGGTGCTTTAGAATTTTTCTATGTAAAAATATTTTGGTTTTGAAAACGTTTTATTTTCATCGCTTTTTAGCCGATTAAATTGAAGTAAATTTACGCGCGAAATAAACTTTCATATTTTCGGGCAAAAATTTACCAGTTGCTATGTTTAACTAGACGCGTCTCAAATATAGAATTTTCGTTGCGAAATTTTATTGTTTATTTTTATTTAACGAAAATTTCCATTTAACGCAAAATGCACGTTTCTTACATTAAAATTTATTAATTTGGTTCCTGTTATTGGTTACGACTATTTCATATTATTACATTACGTATTTATATATATTACATTATTGGTCTTATCGAAATTGGTCGTCTACGAATTTGGTTTTGGATTTGTAACATATATACAAAGAGATTTCCATTTAATAAATCGTAAAATTTTATTTCTATCGGATTTTTAATTAAAATTTTATTTAATTTAGTATTTTAAAAGCGTTAAAAAAATACGGGTCATTACAAATAGAAGGGTAAGTTAAGAGATAAAGAGGAAATTTAGTTATGTTTTGAAATGGTAATTAGACTAAATGGTTAAGTAAATTTTGAATATTGAGAAAATTGGGTATTTAATTTTAATAAGTGAAGCCTTGAGAGGTTGATATTTATTAGTGGAATTTACTTTATAAAAATCATAAATTTTTGGGTAAATTTAAATGACAATTTCAAATAGAAATTATGTTTTTTATAAGTTAAATTAGTTTAAAATTTTAAGTTTAATTATTGATGAAATTATATTGAAGTCTAGAATTTAATTTACGAAAATCTGTTGTAAGGGATATTACCGCACTTTGAAAGTGTTGTAGTTGATGCAAATGAACTAAGGCTAAACCTTTGGAATTTATATTGGATTTTGTAAGAATAATAACTTCAATTTTAAATAGATTAAAATGAAGTATTATGATTGAGATATAAACTATTTTGGAATTTTATAACCACGGATAATAATAACGTTGGTTGTTAAAGAGACCGGGATCGGATATGGGCATATCTCTGTCGATATCGAAAACCACTTTGACAACCATGTACTCGGTGGAGATTCCAGAATGAAGTAGAATGGTGGTGATGTTCCATTGAGGTATGTACGTGGACCCGACTCCCGTGAGTTGGCATAAGGTGGCTAAAACAGGAGCGATTGACGGACTAATAAGGTAGCACCTTTGATCGAACGCACGTCTTCGTATGCCATTCTATTACTTTGTGATTGTTTGGTGCGCACCTTTGATTTGGGAGTGTTGTTCAAGGTGGGCGGTAGTAGCAGCTACGCGTTACCACCGGTCCGGATGCGTAATTGGTATATCTACTCTGGCATTGCCTAGTTGTGCCGTGTCACCTACCCTAGCGCGCCTTGTACGAGTTTGGTTTTCTCTCATAGCCCGTGTGGTATCCTCTGGTGGCTTTCGGATCAGGAGGGACTATGATATTGGATGGACTATTGGGACTATTACATGTTAAGGGCTATATGGGTAACCCCTTAACACTATTTTAAAATAAGTTTATCTTAATATAGACACTATTATAATAGCGAAATGTTAGTACATAGTAAATAGTTCAACGGATCCTTAGAGGATGGACGGTCCCAAGCATCCTTTAAGTTACTTGCCTTTATATTACAGTTCACTTGAATTGGCTTACATTGTATAAGTATTTATGTCCTAACTCGAGTGTTTGTGTTTATTTCTTATGCTCGGGTCAGCCTGAATATCAGTTCGGAATTCATTTCCCGGAGCTAGGACTTCTGAAGATCATCTTTATCAAGTTGTTGTCTATTCAGTCTTTTATCTTAGCCTGTAATTGAGACAATTGAATATTGAGATTTATGTATTTGTTTCAGACTGTATTTGGTTTTAAATTATGTAATTTATACTTATTACGGGACTAAGTGATAGTGGCTTCATGAACTACTAAGTTATTTTTAATTCCACCGCGAGTATTCTGATTTATGTGTCTGTGATTCTGTGATTTGATTTCATTTGCTCCAATTTTTATTACAATCTATTATTTTGAACTATTCAAGTTTGACACGTTTTAAAAATTTTGTGTCGAATTTGAATGGTGCAAAATAGTGGGTCGTTACATTCGGCTTCCGCGGAAGATCGAGATACCGTATGTTGTTCCTTTGTCTTCCAAGAAATAGGAGATTGACCAAGAAACACAATCCAACATGTCAACGAGCGACGAGTAAAAAGACAATCCTCCCAATCCGAATCACACCAACCTTCCAAGGTCAACTCACTATCAGCACGGAGCCAAATACCCTGACCCGGAGTCCCTTTCAAATAACGCACAACCCAGAGAGCCGCTTCCCAATGTTCAATTCGAGGTGCTTGCATAAATTGAGACAAAATATGAACTGAATAAGCCAAATCCGATCGAGTAATCGCAAGATAAATCAAATGACCCACAAGTTGTCGGTATGATTCAGGATCCGCTAGAAACTCTTCATTTGCAAGACCTAGCTTATGATTTTGTTCTACAGGGAACCCAATCGGTTTTCCCCTAACAAACCTGCTTTAGAAATAATATTCAAAGTATATTTGCGCTAACATAAAAACAAGCCTGATGAACTACGGGCAACCTCAATCTCAAAAAAATATTTGAGATTTCCAAGATCTTTCATTTTAAAACAGTCACTAAGATAAGCTTTGAATATGGTAAGCGCAGCAGAATCATTCCCAGAAATAATAAGATCATCAACATAAACTAAGACATTAATCTGAACACTGCCTTTACTAAATGTAAAAAGAGAATAATCTGAGTAAGACTGAAGAAAGTCATACCCTTTCAAAGCCGACACCAATTTTGCAAACCAACATCTTGGAGCTTGCTTCAAGCCATACAATGACTTATGCAACTAACACACCAAAGTTGGATCGAGCTCTCAAACCCGAGAGGTAATTTCATGTATATCTCCTCACTAAGGTCACTGTGTAGGAACGCATTATGAACATCCATTTGATGTAGTTCCCAATTCTTGGATGCCGCTATGGCTAGACAAGCACGAGCTGTAGTCATCTTGGCAATTGGAGCAAAAGTTTCGTTGTAGTCAATTACTTCTTGTTGGTGATTACCCAACATTACTAAACTGGATTTGAGGCGCTTATAATCTCCATTTGACAAATATTTGGTCTTGTACGTCCATTGACTACCAAGAGCTTGTTTCCCCGACGGAAGATGCTCTAAGGTCTATGTGCCGTTGTCTTCTAGAGCCCGTATCTCATCCTTCATGGAACGGTGCCACTCATCCGATTTCATAGCTTCTTTAAATGATTTAAGGCCCTTACCGTTAATTATAGCTGTTAGAAATATCCGATAATTTGCAGAAAAATTGTCATAATTTATATAATGTGCTAGAGGATAAGGAGTACATGAGGAGTGATTAAAATGAGGAGAGTCAGAAGACGGACCATTAGCGAAAACCATATGTGTCACAAAATCTCGATATAGAACACTTGGGAACTTTTCCCGAAGACCACGACCCATTTCCTGTGGACTCTAGTACCTGAGGAGTGACTAGTAGGATGATCCGAAGTAGAACCATGCGCAGACCCAGCAGACCCATCTAAAGGCTAGTCATCAATATGCATAGTGGGCGTTGGTTCTGGAACAATGGCATGTGCGTCAATTTGAACTTCGTCCATGTGATTTTGGGCATTATACCCATTATCGTTAATAAAAAAAATTAACATCCTCATCTTCATAAATTATTTCAGCAAAATCTTGATAAATATTATGATCATTATTCTCACTAGATATTACATTAACATCTTCCAAACACCGAAACGGGAACACCTCCTCTACAAATTTCACATCTTTAGACACGAAAAATTCATTTGTGTCAAGATCAAATAATTTCCACCCCTTCTCACTGAACGGGTAACCAAAAAAAATACACTTTTGACTCCGACTTGCAAATTTATCTCCCTTAGTCTTTTGATTATGAGCAAAGCACAAGCACCCAAAAGTTCGAATAGCACCAAAAGAGGGTGGTTTACCAAAAAATATCTCAAAAGGTGTTTTATTTTGTAACATGGAAGAGGGTGTACGATTAATTAAATGAGCGGCAGCAAGAATACATTCACCCCAAAAGTACATAGACAAGTTTGTTTGAAAGCGTAATGCCCTACCCACATTCAAAATATGTTTATGTTTCCTTTCAACTCTCCCATTTTGTTGTGGAGTACCCACACATGAAGTTTGAAACAAAATTCTAGCTGCATTAAAATAATCAATCAAACAATTAAACTCAGTTCCATTATCACTTTAAACGACCTTAATTGTTTGATAAAATCGCCTATCGACCATAGCAACAAAAGACATAAACATTTGAAACACCTTTAATTTGTCAACCAACAAATAAATCCAAACTGCTCTCGAAAAATCATCAACTATTATCAATAAAATAATGGCCCCACATGACGAAACGTGTTGATGTGGACCCCACAAATCACAATGTATTTTCTCAAAAATTCTAGAAGCTTTATTGTCACTTAAAGGAAACTTGTCTCTAGGATGTTTAGCATGCATACGTACTTCACACCCTTTATCTAAACTATCTTTATTATTTTTGACGTGAGGAATTAACTTAACTACTTTTTCGGAAGGATGCCCGAGCCGACGATGCCACAACTCCAAATTTGAAGTTGCTTCAGCTGTTGACACAAATTCCGGTTTGCTAAAATAGTACAGTCCATCTCTCCTAACTCTCGTTCCAATCAGCTCCTTCATTTGGTCCTGTATAGCACAAATATGAGAATCAAATTGGAAAATAGTTCGTAAATCATCATTAAGTTGAGAAACAGAAATTAAATTGCAAATCAAATTTGGAACATAAAGTACTCCAGTGAGAGTAATTTTGTCCGACACACATACGGATCCCACCAAAGTAGAAATCACTTTTTTACCATTCGACAAACCAATAGAACACTCAAGATTTTGTGTGTCAAATAACCATGAAAGTTGCCCTGTAACATGATGGGTTGCTCCGGTATCGATAATCCATGAAGTATTATCAAACTTACCATTTAATCGATTTTCGAGAATTTTACTATTACCAATCACGCATGCAATAGCTTTCCACTGCTCACTTGTGAACAATTGATCTTCACCACCAGCCATGTCAAATTATTCTTGAAAAAAAACGTTCTTTCGCTCCGATACCATGAAGAATTGGTAAAACTCAGCTTGAATTCTTGTCAATCACCAACATCCATATTTATAATACATACCCAAGACTCTATCTTATGGTAACTCTAGACTTGCTGAAATAGCAGGAAATCTTCCGAAGATTTATCCCCTATTACATACCACTCATAACATCTAATCATACATTGCAGAAACAGCAGGAAATCTTCCGAAGATATATCCCTTATTACATACCACTCATAACATCTAATCATATATTCTAAATATATCATAATATCTTAATCATATATTCTAAATATATCATAATATCTAATCATATATTCTAAATATATCTCAATAGTTTCTGAAGGTAATCAACTTTCAAAAGCGTGAGTTTTTTTAATAGTAAACATTTGATGTCGATCTAGTGACCTGGTATATGATGACCTAATTTCTTGGTTGAAGGTGGTTTAAATTTTTTGCAGTTTATGTCCTTGTTAGATTCAAACTTTTAAAATCCAGTCTCTAAATTTGATGTTTATCATAGGGATATAGTAGTTTGTGTAGCCATTTAAATACATATAAAAATAGATAACTCTATATTGCTTATCTAATAACTATTTTCTACCATTAGAAAATATTTATTAACTTATATGCACTAATAGTTTGGCCTATTAAATAATCAAATGAATACATTCAAATATTTTATTCATGGATTTTTAATCCCTCTAATAATATTTAAAATAAAAGTATATTGTATAAACATTACATTAATTTGTTTACAATAATCTACAACTTTCATAAATTATTTTGTTTGATTTGTTATCAACTAAGATTAAGAGTTATAATTGTTAATGTGTGACTATCGACCCTTAGTAATATTTGAACAATTCAAATATCAAAACCTGTATGGACTTTGCTAAAACATAGTATAGTATACACGATGTTAAATGCTTACAAATCATTTAGGTGAAGTCCACTTCATGATCGATTGGTTGCACCCTTAAAGTAACGATATATATTGCTATTATATCTCTTCATTAACACTATGTCACTTTGACATATAAAGCTTCGTTAATGGTCAAAACTCTACTAACATCCGTGTTTAACTATGAGTTTTAAATGTTTAAAGACACTTAATTCAATCATCGACCATATTGCTTTGGCTAAGACCGATGACTTCAAGTCAACTCTCGACTACAGTGTTTCCAGCCATTTATATCAAAAAAAGACAAATTATCTCTTCAGTATTGTTTCTCTTCTTATGCTTTAATGCATACCCAGCCATAGATGTATCCTGATCTTCTATCATGTGATCGTTCATGATCAAATCACAGGCTCTAAGTATAAGATTTACAATGCTCTCGAGTCAATATACCACTAAACGTCATCACATAAAATCGCCTATTTGACATAGATATAATAAACTAAAGAAGACTCTAAGTCGGTTATTATATAGTCGTTCCTTAAAAACCACAAATATGTAAACACATGATGCATTCAAAGATAACAATTAAATCGCTACACATCTTACGAAGAGCATACGTATACTAGTTTAGCTAATTATCGATATCTCATTCATTAAACACCTTTAACTAGGAACATTTATGGGTAAGTGTTTTATTGGTACAATCCAATACTCATGATCATGAACTCTTTCGTCACCATCATCAATTGAACACTTTGTCTTTAGGATTTCTATTTGTATGTAATAATGCACTCTTAAAACCTTATGTAAATATAACTAAGTATAAAAGAGACAAAGTCAAAAAAGCGTACTTTTAGTTCTAACAAGATTCATTTTGACAATTACATTCATAGTCAAATTACAAAATTATCATTATGACATACCCTTAACTCTATCAATCTCTCACTTATATTTAAGGTCAATTATGATGTTTCATACTCATATTTTAAATCAATCTAACTAGATTAAATTGAGAAAGGACCTTAGGGAGTCGGTCTGCAATATTATCTTAGCATCTACTTTTTTGACGATTAATTCCCCTTCACTGATAAACAAACTTATCATATAGAACATATAGAGAGTATGTTTCAATCCCCTTTGAGCTCTTGGTTTATTTACAATTGCATTTTAATCACATTACATAGGTAGTGGATTCTCAATGGTTGGAATCTCCCAAGCTAACTTATAAATTTTTGTACACATACTATTTCCTTTGTGACATCATCTAATATGATGTATTTAGCTTCTATAGTTGAATATTTCCATATGTTTTTGATTGGAACTTTTGCAAATTACGACCGCTCGATTTAGGGTAAACGTGAACCAAAAATTGACTTACTTTCATCATGTCAATTTGAAAGCTCGAGTCCGAATACTCCTTTACAAGGATTCCATTCTTTCGAAAGAAACAAATCTTTATTGTTTCATAAAATTTGAGAATATCTTATGTATCTGACCATGTTTTTCACCTCGACTTGATTAATATATGCTTACTACACGTATGGCATAAGTGATATTAGGTCTAGTATAACATTGCTTACCTGAGTGCATAAGAAATTTTTCTCATATACTTTATCTCCCCATCCATAAATCGGGAGACTGTTCTAGAAAGGACAATTATTTCATATGGAAATATTTTCTCACTTGGAATTTTTTGTACCGAATCTTCTTAGCTTCTTGTTTATGTACGTAAATTAGGATAGTCCCGACATCCCTCTCGATCTATCTTTACAAATCTTTACATCAAGTATATAGAAAGCCTTGCCTAATTCCTTCATCATGAATTTAATGCTAAATTATCATTCTCTATAGTCAACATGCACTTCATGGATGCCAACTGCCCCAAAAAGATCAATGACTTTCGAAGATATAAAACATATTAGACACTTGTTAAAGTGCGAATCACTCCATCAAACTTGCGAATCCGCACTGTACCCTCTCCCATGGCTCTACAACAAGCATCATTTTCCGTAAGAATTACACTTTCCTCCTTCCAACAAAAATGTTGAAGTAATCACTATTTAGTTTCATGTGGAACGACACACTTAAATCAAGCACTCAATGGTTTGATATATCTGATACTGCTGCAGTCAACACATCATTGGACACAACCTTCTCCACCACAATCGATGAATATCCATCCTCTGTCTTCCTCTTAAAATCTGAATAATCTCCCTTCCAATGGCATACTTTCTATAATGGCGATGCTTTCCATCTCTAGACTTTGCTCTCCTAACATTTTCGGCATTTCTAGACTTAAAATGCCCCTAAGATTCCAAATCTTCTTCTTTTCTCTTCCTCTCTCAATGAATCGACCCTGATTACTACTCCCTCTTTTACATTCACTTATTTACTTCATCTGATCTCTCAGATCTTCAAAAAGAAGGTTCGACTTCACATCCCCCACTGTCAAAGTATCTCTTTCATATACCAGACTATTAGCAAAACATGTGTAACGCTCTAGAAAGAAACACAAAAGAACCATTGCCTTCTGCTTTTCATCCACCATCAAATCAACAATATTCATCTTCATTAAAATATCATCGAAGAAACTAGGATTCACCTTCACTGAAGTACCCACTCTCATTTTCATGGTGAAAAATGTCTTTAGCAAATCAAATGATCTGTGATCGACTTAGAGATTCTCCAACCTGGTCCGAATTCCCCTAGAAGTTGTTTCACTACTAATCATTGCAATAACATTCTCTCGCATGGCCAACTGAAGAGTAGTAAAAGTCCATTCTTTCATCTCCTCCTTCTCCATGGCTGAAATATCAACGAACGACTTCTCACTGTCAAACACCACCTGATGAACCATATTTCTCCTTATAACAGCCTTCATCCTCCACTTTCCCTTATCGAAATCATTATCCTCATTCCACTTCTCTATCACCAATTGAGATCCCGATGTCACATAAGATCCTCTAACATGGGGTGTTGCTTCAACTAAGGTACCTTCATCTCATGTCATATTGCTTAACACCTTTCAACAACCAAATAGCTCCAATACCATATTATTGGGAAAAAATTAGATTAACACACAAACATATGTAAATAATAAGATTATGTTAATGGTTTGGTAGAATAAACAAAAAAACTAATATTCTAAAATAAGCAACCACACATCACAAATGCACAAACAAAAAAGAAAATCACACACGTTTTATAGCGGTTCTACTATCGTGTACATCCACTTTGAGAAGAGAAGACTTTATTACTTTTTGAGAAGAAAATTTTACAAGATCGATAATGGAGCTAAGAAGAAGAAATATGAAGAAATATAACTACAGAGATGATGATAATCTCCAAAGAATGACCATTTTTATATAGAATTTATTATCGAGGGTTGAAATAATTGATTTATGATAATAACTCGAATGTCCCGTCAATTCTTCTATTCATATATGGAAGTTCATTAATTTGATTTTTCCTCTTTCCTTCGATCTGCATGCATCTGATAAAATGTCTTATTTAATTAGCTGATTAGGAAATTGATTGATTACTTCAATCTCTCAAAATAACTCTTTCTCATTTGAATAATTTCTTGCTTTCTTTAATGCATCAAAAGCGGCAACAAATTTAAGTCACGGATTGACTCAAATATCTTCCAAATTTTCTTTAATATGAAAATATTGTATCATTGAAATCTAACAGTTTATCAGTTATAATTTTGCTATTAAAATTGTAAACATAGTAGGTTCATTTTATTTACCGCTACTACATTTAATTACGTATAATCATTATTTTCTTAAATTAGAGTCAACATACTTATGCTTCGTTTGAGACAACCCAAGTGGTAAGACCAACACTACATATATTGAACGTTTATTTTTCCTGCTAGCAAAGGAATACTAACTTTCATACATCTATTCACAATTGATAAATCCCAAAAAAGGGGAAATAAATTGAAGATAAGATTGTTTCCATATCTAAGCCTGAAAAAAATATACAAGAAATTGAATTAAATATCAATAATAAATTTTATTGGAATATATGTAAAATATCATGAGTCTAAATCATGGTATTGGCATGGTCATATAACCCCCAGTGTATGTACCGAAGTATGTGTTATGATTTCGATGCATAATTCCAAAGGGTTTAAAGAGAAAGCTACACTAAATGAAATTTTTTATCTAAGATATGAATTTACATCGATGAGAATCTCATGGATAATTGTCAAATTCGAATACCATCATATTTGCAGCTCTATTAGTTTTCCCATTTTTCGAATTTTTTTAATAGGACTTTGCTAATATTATATACAAATTCATATGCAGTTACAAAAACTTTTTCATCTTATAATGGCCATATATGAACGTTTTGAAGATTAGACCCGACTGCAGGTTCAACCGTAGCTAACCATGGGCCGATGGCAGCGATGGCCGGGAGCGGAGTTGAGCCACAGTCTCCATCAAACCGTGATTATGTCGATCAAAACCCTATTAGTGCTGATAAATAAATGGTTTCATCCAATTAATTCGGGATTCGACACTAGTATTTTAGGGTATTTTCTGTTTAATTAAAGACGGAAGGAGGAAAATAGCATATCAGCGGGTGGTATGTGGCAAAAGCTTACATTTTTGTTATTTTGTTGAGCTAATTTTACAATCTACCCACCTTTTCACATATAAATGCAGATGAATAGATGAATTGCCTCCACCAAGAACTGGTAGTTCGACCAGTTGAACCATTCGACTTTGAAGCATCATAGTTTGATCGACGGTCGGGTCATCAAAACTATACCATATATGTGCATGATGGCTCATATGTGTGCATTTATCTTTGGAGGAAAATTTTATTTTAAATTTTACACGAAAAAGTGAATTAGGATTTTTGATAAAACAATATTGGTATTCTATGAATATAATCATCTTTGCATATCCATATATCTTTATTAAAATGACAATAAAGTTAACCATTTTTTGATCCGACCATGAAGTTCCAAAAATGCCCTTATATATAAATAAGAGCTCGAGAGTTCAAATCTCACAAATAACATCTATTTTCAAATAAATATTTTGATACACAAATAAGGTCACAAGTTCAAACTCCAATCTCAACATAATGTTAATAATATTTTCTTTATTAATTTCCAATAATATTTTCCTTATTAATTTCCAACTTTTATTTATCAAAACTATGTAAAAATAACAATTTAATATCATTATATAAAGATTTTTTATATGCATGTTCATTGCACGTGCTAAAAAATCTAGTATGTGATAATGAAAATTGCTCGATCGTTCATCATTATAGAAAATAACAATGCTATCAATATCTTTCTCATTATAATTACATTTACAACATTCCAAATCATATCTTTTGAGCTAAAAAAAAGCAGAGATCAAAATCTCAGAGCCTCCATGCATACAATTCCTAAAATCCGCACGCACAGAGGGAAAAAAACTTCAAATCACATGATTTTGGATCCAGAAAGACACAAGTACCCCACAAAACAGCTGTACAAACTAAGCTTACTATCTATACATTTGTTCCAGC
The DNA here is from genome assembly GCA_030765085.1 of Allium cepa. Lineage (NCBI taxonomy): Eukaryota > Viridiplantae > Streptophyta > Magnoliopsida > Asparagales > Amaryllidaceae > Allium > Allium cepa. The sequence goes on along the minus strand of CM060934.1, from coordinate 636,110,859 downwards.
ACTATAACCATCGCCATGGCCAGCGACTTCTCCATAGAGCCATCCACAACAAGTTTGAAAACGTCACCACCCAAATTGACTCCCACAGCAGACTCTTTCCTCCTCACTTCTCCCACAACATGCAATCCATTGTCAACTATTCTACATGCACGTTGTGCATACGATCCTTCTATGGTATATGCAAATGGATGAGAACTATGCTTGTCATACGAGGTCACATGAGCAAGTTTTTTGGACGAAAGTAGGTTCACGTGCTTCTTCACTAGGAACCGTGGATTGACTACATCACCTTCTTCCAATATTAGCCAGTTTTCCCCCAGGCTCATTTTCTGCAAGTGGTTGTCTGTTAACCAAAAATGAAAGGGAAAGAAAGGAAGGAAGGAAAACGAAGAAAAAGAAGAAAGTATACCTTTCTTTTAATGGTGAACAGTGAAACTCCACAAGCATCCATGAGAACGATCTCCCCTTTGCGACTGCAAGAATAGTTATCAACTCTAAAGCAAAGGTTGCCTTTACAATCGAATACGGTGAATCCTTCCCCATTGAAAAGCAACGACTTCCTCCATACGGTCATGATCTCTTCCTTTCTTTCCTTTGAAACGTTCGTTGAACATAACAGGTTTGCAACCAAAGGTGCAACGTTTGGGTGAACCTTAGTCATGTGTTGGAGGAATTGAGGAATAGTTTTGGAAAGAATAAGTATGTGTGGTATTGAAAGAGGGAGTGAGTATGAATCATGATTGTAGGGTTTATATTTATATGATTGTGGAGGACAAAAGGAGCTGTCGGTGGTGGGTTGATAAGAATGTGTGGATTGTTTAATGTTGGGCGGTTTGAATTTGGTGCTTTTGTTGAATGCTCTTTCTAGCCCATTAGATTCTTGAGACTATTTTGGCTCTTTTTTTTTTTTTGTTCCTTCATGCATGTGATATTTTTGGTTAGGCCACTGGCTATGGTTTCATACGTACGAAATGCGTATTACTCACTGAAAAAGTCCAGCAACAAGTTTGAAGTAAATGACGGTGACGCATAGCAACCTGGTAGATACAGTTCCTATCTTGTTGAATTGTCCAAGCAAATATGCATTTATATCGTTTATGATTCCGTGAAGTTGAACTTCGCATTGGAGACCCAGTCCCAATATTGTGCGTGTTGATTGTGACTCTTTTGAGATATTTACGTTAAAGTTTTGAAAAATTTTAAGTGTTTTTTGTATTTACAAAGATTAACATATGAAGCAGACTTTCCTTACAGAAAATGTTAGATATGAAACATGTTCACCCAACATACCCCACGGCTAGGACTAGGTAAAGGGTTATCTATTGTCGTTCCATATGTTGCTTGGGCGAGCAATCGGGCTTCGAAACCAATGTAGGGATCGTTCAAAGTAATCATTCAGTCCATTTGAGTTGGCGTCACGGCGAGCACGTGTATGGTAAAATCCATTATTTTTAAACATCCTAAACTGTTGGTTATGTTTTACAACGTAGCATCTACACACAAAAGATTTGCAACAGAGTACAAAAAATATAGTAAGTTACAAATTCAACTAACACGGTTGAGAATTTGTAATTTATTTAGACATTTGTTGAACAAGCGTCCAAATACCAAACGTTTCTTGAACAAAGGCCTCAAGTTAGACACTTGTTGAACAAACACTTGGGGTTTGGACGTTTGTTCAACAAACACCCAAACATATTTCCTCCAACGGCTCTCTACCTCCTCACCTTCAAATATCATCCATCTTTACTCTCTTCTCCTTCTACACAACATTTCATCACATCAAAAAACATTCAATTCTCACTTCTCTCACCTCATAATGTTTTCTTATTTTAATGCCAATTTTACAAGATGTAGGTTTGTGGAATTCAATTTAGAAGATAATACAGTTCCGATTGGTGAACGTTAAATTTGTCAGTTGGACTTTGACAGAAGACTATGATTTATATTACAATTGGTGCGATCTCTCAAGCGATCTGATCTGAGGTGCCAACCAAAATGGTGGGCCAGATTACAAATTACTATAATCAAAAGAACATTGATCGCAAAAGATCGTTATCTTCGACCAAGGATCATTTAGGAAAATTAATCGTCAAACATAAACATTTGATTCCCAAATGTTTAAGTTAAAGCAAACAAATCAAATTGGATTTGAAAATGAAACGCATTTGGTAAAAAAATTTAATTTTCATATGTCTATAATTTTCGTTTTAGTTCTCTAAATATTTAAGAGACTTTTCTATAGAAGACGGTGCCAAATAAATTGTTTAAACAAATCAACAGATCCAAGAATAAACAAACAGCTCATTTTTATCAGTTCATGCATATTTATGGTTTGCTAGTTGAGCATATAAAATGAAGATATTTAATTTGTAAAGCCGTTCAAGACGTCCAATAAAACAACCCTCAAGATAAGATGCCAAGACTCGAAGAAAGCTCTTGCCTTGGGGAATCGCTTGAAAGTTAGGGTACAGGGTCGAAAGAGCAGCTCACCCCTACCAAAGGTGATTTTAATAGGACTCCGGAAGCCAAAGCAGTCCAAAAGAAGCAGACTGTTGGGGGCAGATCAAAAAATATATTAAAAATCTTGCTATAATCCAAAGATATGTATAATCATGCAATGGATTTTAGGGCTGCTCCAAGCCAAGGAAAAATATTGAAACTGGATCGACTTCTTGCTGAAAGCAAACAGAGAGATGAAGATGTAGTAATGTTTATGGATATATATGTCGAGTATGTCTGAAGAACAACAACAGTATATAGAATCCAGTATGAGATGTAGGCATGAAGAGGGGCTGTAGTATTATTTGTATTTCTAGAACTATCGTATCTTATAATTTTCAGTTAATATATTGATTTGAACTTAGTCTAGTAATTTTAGAAGTATTACAACCATTTAAGCCTTTTTCAGTTTTCAACAATACCAAATGAAATTGTGATACATTACTTGATATGAAATGCAAAAGAAATAAATTACAACATTAAGAACAACAACAACATGAAGAACAAAAACAACAAACTTAATAGCAATAATTAACTTTAATTGATTGCCACAAAAGCTCCAAAGATGATTTACTAGATTGTTTTGCATTCTTTAGTGGAGTTAAACACTATGATATGATATTTGGCTAGAAACATGAAACTCGAATTCCATTGCATTTCCAAGCATATCCTTGCACCATAAATTCGTCGTCGCTGGAGCGCCTTCATAGACAAAGTCGTCTTTTATGTCTCTTTCATTCTCAATAATCATATTGTGTAAAATAACATAAGTGTACATTATTTTTTCCTTTTTAACTGATGACCAAAGTCTACATGTATTGCTGACTATGGAAAATCTTGGTTGAAGAACACTAAATGCTCTTTGAACGTCCTTTCTCTATCTTTCTTGCATTATCAGAAACTTAGATTGTTTATTGTTAACAAGTTAGGAACTATCTGGACAATGGTACTCCATTTAGGGCATATACCATCACAAGATAATATTCATGATCGTACGTGTTACCTCCTAAATTGAAGGAACACGCAATTGATCTACCGTTAGCAAGATCATTAAACAAAGTAGATCATTTGACTACATTTGGGTCATTGTGAAAACCTGGCATTTTAAAAAAGGCATGCCTGATCCATAAGTCATATGAAGCTACCGCTTCAAAAATAATTATCGACCTACGGGACTTATCCTGATAAGCTCCAACATATGACTTTGGGTAGTTCTTCCACTATCAATGTATACAATCTATACATTCCAATATTCCTGGCCATCTTCTACTACCATGCATCCCCATTAATCTTGTTATATCAGCTTCACTCAGTCTTCATAAGTATTGATCGCCATAAATGTCAAAGATAGCTTAACAGAAATGGTCCAAATATTCTAGTACCATGCTTTCCCCCAGAAGCAAACTCTCATCGAAAGCATCTACTGGCCCTACATATGCAAGCATTCTCAATGCAACGGTCATTTTTTGGTGACCAGCCAATCCTTGAGTACGAAATGCATTTGGTTTTAAGATGAAGTGTTTATTATGTAGTTTAATGGATTGTAGAATCCTAAGAAATAAAGGTCGATGCAATCAAAATCTTCTTCTAAAATTGCTATCGCAAAAGTAGGATTTGGAATAAAATCATCTTCCATCGGTTTTTCATTATATCAGGCATGTTTGCGATTTTTATAGCAATGACTAACAACTGATCCACTATGTTGCCCACTGGATTGACCAACTTATAGTACAAACATAGCTATTAACTCTCTTTCACGAACGATGAAAATGATCTTTAGCATTTCATGAAAGTTATCGTTGCTATCATCAAAAAAGATAGGATCTTTAACTAACATTATTTTCTTAGTTGGCAAAATGGAAGATCTGAATTAGCATGAATGAACAAGATTATCCTGGGTATTTATAGTTGCCAAAATATTTAATTAATGGAGGCACATGCCAACTTTGTTAATGGAGACAAAGTAGCACGGTGTCCCGTCACAACCAAACACATTAGACACATTGCACAACTTTCTTCACGCGCCAACTTGGTTAATGGAGACTGAGTGGCTTAGTGTCCCGTCACAACCAAATATGGTAGCCACATTGCACAATTTTCTTCACATGCCAGCTTGGTTAATGGAGATAGAATGGCTTAGTGCCCTATCACAATCAAACATTGTAGCCACGTTGCACAACTTTCTTCACATGTTAACTTGGTTAATGTATTCTATTATATATATCGTATTGCTTGTCATACTACTCTGCAATCATATCTCCCAATTAGTGTAAAAAAATGGTGGATTACTACCATATTTCTTTGCCCTCGTCATATTCATATGAAGGCCCTTTAAGTCGTGATACCTCATCGAATATGTCTTCTCCCCAATCACCAACTGATGGTATGCTGAAATGGAGGAAAGACATTGTGATGATATAAGAAAGCATGAGAGAGAATTGAAAGAGCATAGGCATTTGGAGGATGGAAGAAGGCAAAGAGTAGAGCGGCTGCCGCAAATGAAAAAAGGCAAAGAAGGCATGAAACATGCCACTAAGTAACAGATTAAGAGGTTGACTCTGAAGCAATATACTGTAATTGTGTAGTTTCTATTTGTTAACCCGCCTTTTGTCAAAATGATCACACATTTTTTATTTCCTAAGACTAAGGCCAGTCTACCACTTTGTAACTGTAGTTGATTCGAATATCAATAAAAAGGAAAATTCTAGAGTGGACGTAGGCCGAAGTTAATCGAACCACTATAAAACTTATTGTTCTTTACTGCTTTCATTTTAATTTTAACTGTTCTTCATATTATTACTCTCTACACATTTTATCTGTTATCAGTGACTGTTAGTTGGTGCTTTCATTTACATTTGGGTGTTAGTGACCAATTTTGATGCTAACACTATTCAGTATTCCTTCATAGGAAATGGAAATGACATCAGTCGACGTCACTATAGATGTCGCAATTTTGTGGATGGATGTGAACTTTGGCAATTGCCTGATGGTTCTTTACCTTATGGAGCAATCGCGTATGCCATTGGACTTGAAGAACAAACTTAAATTCTTCATATGAGACTAGGTTCAATTCAGTTACCAAGTGGTTGTAGATAGTTCTTTAATCAATCTGTGTGTTTATTTTTGATCCACGTTATAATTAATATTTCAATGTTTGTTGTGTTGTTTGTACTCTTTTAATTAAGTATTTTTCAGTTTCTTATCTTAAGTACTTACTTGAATTTGAAAGTACATACAACTTACTGGAGGTAAATAACTTAATTAACTTAATTGAATATGAAAGTACTTAGAACTCCCTGAAGGTATATAACTTAATTAACTTGAATTCCAAAATAAAGACAACTTGTCTAACCACTACAAGAAATGCCATTTCACAATGGCTTTGAGCCATTGCGAAAGCATTTCGCAACGACCTGGAGCTGTTGCGAAATGGGCAGTGGTAAGAATTCGTAACAGCTCTAAGCCAATGAAACCAAATTTCAGAATAGCTGAGAGGTTCGCAATGGCTGAAAGCCTTTGTTAAATTATGTCTAATAACAGTTGGCAGCCATTGTGATCATTTTCTTTAGCAACAGCTAATAGCCGTTGCAAATTTGCATATTTTTCAAAAAAATAATGTTTTTTCTCCCCTTCTACAATACGTAGACATTAAATTTTCATATCCAATACAAACATTTGCAAATTTAATGTAATATCACAAAGGATAAATGATTAAACCAAATATTTTTTATAGATTCTAACACAAAAACCAAATATAACAATAAATTTTGAAATTACAATGTACAGTGTTAAACAACAGCGCATACACTATAAATTTCAGCAGGAACAACAGTAGTATTACAATGTGCAGTACATAGTTCAACAAGCATATTATAACGTACAATGCAGAGATCTATCCTTAATCAGTACATAGTTCATTATCTGCAAGCCTTCATCCAATATATTCCTGCCTTCATCATTGCTGCAAACTCTTCATATGTTAGCCCCAATAATAACTGAAACGGTAAAAGGAAAACTGAGTTTAGGAGCAAAAATATTGTTAGTCAATGACATAGCTTCACGTAAGAAGCTGGTTGCAGAATACAGTTCAACCAATGAAGCACGATTACCACAGAAGTCCAAAATTTACAAGGAAAATACTAACAAACCGAATAAGGTAGTAAAGCAGTAAGGCTAGGGACAAAGTATGAACCATGGTTTCAAAATCCGGCCGGCACGCCGGAACTCCGACCATTTCGGTCCGGTTCCGACGATGGCCGGGCCGGAATTCGTCTATAATTCCGCTTCCGGTGAGAAAAGCAAGAAAGAGACGTGAAGAAAGAGAGACGGAGTCGGACGAGAAGCGACATCATGACCGAGCGAGAGAAAGAAAGAATGGAAGAGATGCAACGTGCTATCTTTCCTTTTGTCGAGAGGGAGGATAGAAGAGAGGCATTGCGTAACTTTTTTGTTCTGTCGATTGGGGTTTTGATTGTAATAGGTTGCCAGTGTTTGGGCCTAATCTATTTGGGCTTGATTCTTCTTTACTATCAAAACAGTCTTATTTGATTAAAGAATGTTTGTTTAGGTTTGTTCGGTAGCTTATGTAGATTGTTTTCTTCTTATTTTCTTGACAAATCAGGTATGTTGTATGTAATTCAAAGAATGTACCGTAAATTTGTGCCAATATTGAATATTTATGATTAATTATACAAAAAAGTATGGAATTTGAAAACCGAAATTTAAATAGAATTTCTGAAAATTTTGAAACGGAACCGAAATACTGAAATTTTCAAACGAATGAAAACGGAAAACGAAATTTTAAACCTTGGTATGAACATCAAAATAAACAGACAGGGAAGAGAACTTGACCAACAACCCAAAGCCATGATAAAGCTCCATAAGCAAACTTTCATGAAGGTTTCAAGAGTAACAATATATGCTTGTGTTGAAGAAAATTTCACTATCTTGAAAAATTATATTTTGAAACTTGGCACTATCAAATTTCAATTTTTGAGATTCTTTTTAAAGATTATAATGAATTTATTTGATTTTATTTTTAGTTTGTTGGATAAGTAATAAGTGTGAAATAAGTGTGTTGTAGAAAATTTTGTTTCATCGACTGAAGATAGTTCCCGTGTTTGAACTTTGAAGGTAATTTTCCTCCATGTATGTGGGCAAGGAAAATAAACCTATCATTATTGTTACTACTTAAGCCTTTGCCTCAAAAGACAATCTGATGTTTCTTAATTTTCAACTTTGAATCAAATGAAATGGATGGTCATGTTCAGTCGTTTGCCTCTAATTAAGACAACGTAGGACCAACAAATATATACTTATAAATCAAACTTTCGGGATCATCTTAAATGATGTTTGCAGTAGTCATCTAAATTTTAAGGCAAGACGAGCTATCTTGAAACTAGAAGTGTTTTAATCACTTTAAGTTGGTTGGGCTTGTCGATGATACAATACAATTATAGATGAAGTAATAAAAAGGCAGGCCATCAAAACAACCTAACGATTTCAGAAACCATGTGCGAAAATTGAGTTGGGGTAAAGCTATATTAGAACTGATCAGAAGATGGAGGTGAAAGAGAAAAACTAGCAAATGCTTTTCAAGTTCATATATTGTCCTTGTCATATATTTTCTGTTTTTTCTCACTTTATATCTAGTTAACTTAGGGCCATGTACATAGAGAAAGTGATGTGGGAATCCCTTGAGCGTGCTGAAGCAATCTTGAGTCAGTGGATTATGGACTATTGAACAACAAAACGGCAAGGATATTTATTTGCCAATTTCTCTTCTAAGATACTGTTCTGGTTAAACTATTGTTAAGGACAACCTGTTAAATTTTGGACATAGACTATTTTTCGAATTCATTGTCAAAGTGAACATTACTCAAATCAATTGTCAGACAAGTATTTGAAAATATTATAGTCAAATATGTATCATGATACGACTAGTGTTTTTGGAGGGCCTGCTCCAGCTGATTAGAATACTACATGAGGCAGCCCATTTCGATGAGCTAACAGACGGAAAAAAATTTAATGCCCAATAAAAGTTGTTATAAATTACTATAAACATACTTATTCAGTTCGCTTTTTATCTACGAGTGATACGGCACGCGCTTCGCGTATGATAAAGACACCTAAATTGTTTTTCCACAAATCTTATTTATTTAATACGTTCAAAAAATAATTTACACAAATATTTAGTCATATTTCTATGTTGAATCATACGCAGTCAATTTGAATTTTTATTTCTAAGTTTTAATATATAATTTTTTTTTTTAGTTTAAATTTTTATTTATATTATTAATTAATAAAAAAATGAATTTGTAAAGTATTTCATTCATTATATCCTATTTTTAAGTGGTATTAAGACTTGATAAATATTTGTAAAGGAAGCTTTGAATTTGTAAAGCAGACTTAATTGTCAGATTCTATTTTAGGTGATACTAAATTTTGATAAGCAGAGAGACATTTTTGTTATTTCACGCTAACATTGAAAGAATCTGATACCAAATTTATTACAACTATTAATAAAGAACAAATATAAGGGCATTTTTGGAACTTCGTGGTCGGGCCAAAAGATTGCACATTCAAACCAACTATTAATAAAGATTTATTCGTTAGATCATATTTGTATGTGATATTAAGATTTGATGGTATTTATTGATGGCTGTTTTAAATTTGTAAATGAATTTTATTTGTTAGATTGTATTTTTTAGTGATATTAAGATTACATAATATTTGTAGACGAACGCTTTGATTTTGTAAAAGAAATTTAATTGTTAGATCTTATTTTTAAGTGATATTAAGATTTGGTATAAAAGGCATTTTTAGTAGTTCACGCTGACACAAAAAAAATGTGACTCCAAAGATATTACAACTATTATTATGAGTGTTATGGCGCGCGCTTCGCGTATGAATTGTTTTCCTTATAAATTGTATACGTTTAAATCAGTCAAAAATGATTTTTATTTCAAGTGATATTAAGATTTGTATATTTGTAAAGAAATATTTTGAATTTGTGAAGAAAGTTTTATTTCAGATCCTATTTGTAAAAGCATGTTGAATTTATAAAACATGTTTAATTGTTAGATCCTACTTTTGGGGACGTTTGAATTTATAAATGAAGTTTAATATTAGATCCTATTTTTAAGTGATTAAGATTTAATAGTATATAGAGGAGCGTTTTTGGTAGTTCGCGTTCATACCAAAAAAGTGTGAAACCACAGCTATTACAACTATTACTAGTATAACCGCACAACGGTGGGGAAACCGACCATTGTGATATTTGATATGAAAGAAAAACATTTTTGTTTAATTTTTTTCTTTATTGCAAATTTGATAAAAAATTAAGTGCATTTAAAAATAAAAAAATTGAAACTGTGTAAATTCAATTATATCAATGATTAAAAATGTAGGTCAACTTGATACTAAGGATGTGCTATTAATGTATTGATATGAACTACCCACAGACACACAGACATATAGTTATCAAAAAGGTTCAATATACAGTTAATTTTGAGCTTATTTGTAGCTCTAATGTATTAATGAATTTGGAAAGAAAAAATTAAAAAAATGTTACCGTAATATACATCATCATATTTTTCAATAATTAATTAAAGAAGACTACTAATGCAAAAATTGATTTAGTAAATAAATCTCATGTTATTGAACTACAATGTTATTGAACTACAATGAATATTTGAATAATGTTTGGCTGTATAATTTGTATGTTCAAACTCATATAAAATTTAAAATGTTCCGCAACAGAAAAACATATAATTTTGGGTATATCTGGAATTGAGATCTTGGTTCATATTTTGATCGAAATTTTAATATATCAAACGAGATGGGTATCAAATGCGATCTGAACGAGATGGTGTTCTGTCTCGTCTAGGAGCAAAAATTGAGATCTCGAGTGAAATCATGGAGAGAGGGATGGGGTTTAAAACTTTGCTCATAATGAAGCTTGATGTCACACTTTATTCATAATTGTAGCGACAATCGATTAAAATGAAATGAAATACAAATTTCAACGCATTTACACAATCAAATGATAGCATGGCCAATCATCTTCTGGTTAGTCATGCAGAATCCATACCATACCTGTCAAAATATGACCCAACCCATTAACCCAACTCATTTACCCTATTTTTAAGTGGGTTGGGTCAACCCATTTATGAATTTTATTAAATGGGTTATGGGTTGGGTTGACCCATTTTTAAAAGGGTTATAAGTGGGTAACCCATTTACCCACTTATTAAAAACATTAAATTTTAATATAAATTTTAAAAATAAGAATTTTAAACATACAATGTAGTTTTCATGAAAATTGACAGTTGTACTTAAAAAATAACAGGCTACTGCATCTTCATATTTGAACTTCACTTACTGTAGAAACCGCTATTTTTTCTATTCAGACTGCAATTAAAATTTCTAATTTCAAATTTTAAAATTCGAAATTTTCAAAAATTTCAAAATTTAAATTTCAAATTTTCAAATTCCAAATTTCAAATTCGATATTTCCAAAAATTTGAAAATTTAAATATCAAAATTTCAAATTTCAAATTTCAAAATTCGAAATTTCCAAAAATTTCAAATTTCGAAATTTCCAAAAATTTCAAATTTCAAAATTAGTAATTTCCAAATTTAAATTTCAAAATTCGTAATTTCCAAATTTATATTTCAAATTTCAAATTTTAAATTTCGAATTTCCAAATTTAAATTTCAAAATTTTAAAATTTCAAAATTTCGTTTTTTAAGATTCAAATTTTCAAAATTCGAAATTTCAAAATTAAAATTTTGGAATTTGAAATTTAAATTTGAAAATTGTAATTTGAATTTTTAAAGTTCAAAATTTTGAAATTTCAAATTTTAAAATTCAAAATTCGAAATTTTGAAATTTGAAATTTGAAATTTTGAAATTTGAAAATTGAAAATTTGAAATTTGAAATTTGAATTTTAAAATTTTGAAATTTGAACTGTGAAAATTTTAAATTTTGAATTTTCGAAATTTGAAAATTTTAATTTTGATTTTGAAATGTGAAAATTTGAAATTTGAAAATACATTTTTTTAGAATTTTTTCATATAAAAAATCGACTTATGTGAGTCGAAAAGCAAAAAAAAAATTGCTTTTGCAATAAGTTGAAAAGTGACTTTTAAAAGTCGGTAGATTTAAAAGTGTCCTTCAGACTAAAAAAAAACTTGCCGTCCCTGAGACTAAATTTTTTTGTAACTTTTTGCTTGTGCCTATTTTCCTGTTTTGTTTATCCATATTGACTTTTTATTATTTTTCATTTTATAAGCAAAAAAACAACTTATTTATTGTAATCCAAACGACCCCTAAATTTTTAAATGGGTTAAATGGGTAACCCGCTTATTAAACGGGTTGGGTCATATATGGCTAGGGTCATAAGTGGGTAAAAAAGAATGGGTCATAAATGGGTTGGGTCAAATTCGACCCAACCCATTTTGACCCAACCCAACCCATTTGACAGGGTAATGGTGGCAATCCAGCCCAGGAAATTCCACATACGGATAATGTGAAAATAACTGCTCGTTCACAAATGGATGAAGCGATGACGGCTTTATCAAGGGAATTAGCTAAACTTCGAACTGGCAGAGCATCTCCAGGTGCATTACTTAATTAGTAAATTATCATATAGAATATGATGTATTGAGCTAGACCATAGAGTCTTAGTAAACACAGATGTCATATTTTTATTCTAATATAGTTCTAAAATTTTTTCCTGCAATTGCAGATTGAGAAGGAGCGGGTGTTAAATGTTGTTGTGAGTCGAGTGGATGCATTGGAAGCAGAGCTTAAATCAACCAATAAGGTAATCTCAGATGCGTGCGTGTGTGCGTGCTTGTGTTTTGTAATCTTGGGTCCGCATATTGGCATATTGCAGACAAGTCTGCTACATGTTAGCCTTTCATCAAAGTTTGAATAATGGTTATAGGTGTTTACAGTAGAACGTGTTTTGATAATTTGTCAAAAAGTAAGATGACTACCATTGTTTTGACAGGCTCTTAAAGAAACTATAGCACGCCAAGGTGATCTTCATGCTTATATTGACAAGAACAAGAAGAAGAAAAAGCGCTTGCTGGTGAGTTTTCCTCTAAAAATGCTTTTGCCAGTCAAGGAATTACATGTTTTGGATTCTGAATTTCTCTGGTTTGGGTTTTTGAACTACTTGCTTTGATTAGGGATTCCATCGTTGGTCATCGTCCTCTTAACTCATGTGGCGTTTCTTGTTGGTGGATGAAAAGTTAATCTCAACTATACGAAATTCCCCAACTCTTATTTTAATTGAAATTTAACTCGGTAAGAATTGATAATGAAAAACTCAAGGTATTGTTTGGTTTGTAGATTTCAGTTTTAAGTTTTTGTAATAATCATAATGCATTGAACTTTCAAAATGGTGAATATGGAAAATGGTTTTAACATGTAAAATTGGAAATGATTTTTTTTCCTTTTGTTTTATGATTTTGGGAAAATATCAAAAGCATGAAAAACTATGTTTTCCCTTCATTTTCTCCATTTTCTCCCCTTTGTTATAATAACGGCATTGGGTTTTTCATCACAGTCTTCTTCAATGCTTTTTGAAATAGATATTGAAATTTCAAAACTCAAAATTCGAACTAAACGGGTTCTGAATTTCCATTTTACTTTGATGTTGGATAAAAAGAATCACCTTTTCTAGTTTAAACCTAAAAGCCAATGTAAGAATTTATTTATCGATTTCAATTTATCAATTGGAAAATTCACCGGTTTGACAAAATTTGAATTTTTACAGGCGTTTTAAATGTCAATTATGGTTCACACAATCAGATTTGTTGATCTAAGGTGTATTAAAAACTGATGAGCTCCTCAGTTATAAACTAGAGGAGGTGATCCATTTACAAACTTGCATGTCAAATCTAAACAGGGACTCAATCATCTTGCACAGCCTTTGTAATAGCTCATATTATTGTAGTATAATGACAACACTTAACACTGTCTCACTGCATTCTTCAAACTTATGAGTCTTATTTTTTATCTGATACTATTGTTTTTGTATTGCAGAACAAATTAATTCATGTCGTAGATGTATATACAGTGGTCGGGCAATGGTGTGATATATATAATAAAAGGAGATGCAAAACTGACAAAAAAATACAACTATGTGCTCTATTGTATGTTTATTAGAAAAAATATATATACACACAAGGTTCTTGTACAAAGAACCGTGTACACATGCAACTTCTTCGTATATTGATTCATCGTTGTGACTGTGGTGTCTGTGTAATGTACATTGATGCTCTTACCAGAAAAACATAATCTATGCGTATACAGTTTTTCTTCATAATGGACTACCAGTAGTACTGCCATACAGATGTGCTATTTGTACAGGTTGTGCAAAAATTGTCACTGAAGCAAAGTCCAAATTTACAAGATTCAGTTGCAGTTTCCAAATTTACAAGAAACGGATTTTCTTGTGCATATAAAAAAACATCCGCCTAGCTCAGTAAAAAAAAGACCTTCTGCTATGATATTTACTAAAGCAGCAAGAATTCAGTTAAAACTGAAAACATTCACGAGGTATTTAAAAGGTTCCATAAATATCCTTCTAGCTTGTGGTATGTACCTTCTCCTCGGGTAATTTTCTAAAGCAGGAATTATCAAAAAAAGTCTGATAATTATTGGCAAAACGTTGCAATTAATGAAGTTCACTGAAGACTGAACTTCATTAAGTGAATCATGAGATCCAAATATAATAGTTTTTATGTTTGATGAACATAGGATCAGGTTCTTATAGCTACTTGACCACATAATAATGTTGTTTGCTTAGTTAAGGAGACAAAAGAATTAGAGAATAGAATATGGGCATATATATGCTATGAGCACAAATAGTACAGATGATAAGATTGACTCTAATTACATTAAAAACAATAAATACCACATCAAAAACTTAGCATGCTCCATAGTCCTTAATTCTATATATTACAGTATTCAGTTTAATATCACACTACAAGCATGCTGTCATGACAAAGTCTAAATTATAATCATGTCTTGAACAATTTTACATTCTGTAACTTGCCTCTGATATCCACGATAGAACCAATTGCCGAAAGAACCGATACAAACAATGCTATTAGACTCAAAAATTGAAGCATCAACCATTTTCTTTCTCCTTTGCCAATCTTATTTTGCTTAATATACAACGTCACCGGAAAATAAACTGTTAGAGGCCAAAAAGATATTGAGCCAAGCAGTCCCAGAACTGCATTGAAGAACGGAAGCAGCATACCGACTAGTGTAGTGAATGCCACAAACATAGTCCGTAGCACAAGCTTGCCTACAGTGAATCTGAAGGAATAAGCTTTGGAGAATAATGGTATGGTGTAAACTTTGTGAAATATGATTGAATCAGGATACTTTTTGGACAGATATTCTTCATATTTCACATATATTGGCTGTGCAAATACCTGCATTAATTATGTATCCAGTATCAGTCCTCATTTTAGATTGCGATAAATAGGTGCAAAACCAGAGCAGAGATACCTGCCAAAATACATTGATAATCTAAACTACCAATCTTTGCTCCAATATTGAAAACATACCTGATAAGCACCAACAAGATGAACAGTGACAGCGATATTGCCAAAATCAACCAACAAAAAAGGTTTATAGAACCCTGTAAGAATATTTCCTGATGCATCTTTGCCTAATGCTGCATATCCCAGTAAACCTATCGACGCGTTGAATATGGTAGTAACTCCAAGACCATAAAAGGAGGTCTTCTTCATTTTAACGTTTTCAGCAGTTGGTGATTTCAAAGTATCCTGAATTTCTACCAGAACCAAAGAGCAAGTGTAAGAAAAGGATGAAGCGATGACAAAATGTAGTGTTGGCAGTAATTTTCTGTTTCAAAGGTGTTAAATTGAATTTGATCTTGGTTTATAACATAGCTGATATAATCACTGAAACTGTACTTAAAATCAAATCAAAATCCACTTTAAATTTTATTTTTTTTAAAAAAACAACATTTAAAATTAGTAAGGGTAAAAGTTCAAATAAAATCGCTTACAATATGCATGAAATATTGAGTTTCTTCCAAAGAATCCGTCCTTAATCTGCTTTACTGACTTCAATAAAACAATTAGAAAATAGTTCAAGCAAATTACCTAATCCTAAATTTTCAGTTCACATATCATGGCTACTAAATAATAATATACATACATATATTTTGTACAAATTAATAAGAGAAATGAGAAATTTATGTCTAAACTAATCTTAACCAGCTCTAAGCACAGTTAAATGCTTTCCTGATGCTCTTAGAAAGCAAATTGAAACACATCTACATGTACGAAATAGAAGCAATTTTTATAACCGTCACAGTGGAGAATCAACGAATATCAAACAACATATCATGATTCATGCCTCCAAGTTGAACTAAAATGGTAGTGAGGCATATTGACTTAAAGATCAACAAATGTAAAAGTGCTAACAAAATGTTTCAGCTCTGATATACTTGGCAAACAAGAACTTACATATGTATCAAGTCAGATATACCAACTTCCTCTTCCTCTACTGCCCTGCAAATTTTACCAAAATTACATTAGACAGAAGTCGTGAGGGTGTGTTTGTTTAAAAACTATATAATGGAAGAAATCCACAGACAAAGAATCCAAGAAAAGTAGACATTTGTATATTCCTCTTTCTAACATATTGGGGGAGGAAGGGGGATTTTTTGAATATGACTGACTAGAGAGAGTCTGAAAGTTACTTTTATGCTCATTGCCTTAACAGGAAATGGGAAAAACCAGCAAACACTGCATGTGGTGCAAAAAAGTTAGATTGCTATTTTCAAATCTTCGAACTTAATTAATACCTTATCCTTCGTTATTTTTTCCTTTCTAAGCTCCAAAAGGTACCTGTCATGAAGGAGGAAAAAATAAAGTGCAGAAAACCAATTTAGTTATTTTAAAGAAAACTTCCATTCTCAGTAGTTTCCTAAATGGTATTACCGCTTTTCACAAATATTTTTTCGCTTAGGACTGAACCACGCTCTTATATTAGATATCCATTGAAATCAAAAATCATTTATCTTATTTACGATATCATTGGCCATCCTCTTTAAAAATGTTTGATAAATTTTTAGTATTCTAGGACAAAAATTGTTGATTAATGCATGCAGACTTATCCTGATTGTGCAAAAAATGAGTATTTATAAAGAGTAAAAAAGAAAGAAGAAAAAAATGAAACAAGTACACGCATGAACTGGAGTCCTAATGTGTACTTACCAAATATCAGGTAAGTCACGAAAAAGGAAATTAAATCCACTGAGTGCCGCAATTCGTGAAGGAGAAACTTACCTGGAAGAGAGAAACCAAGTGTCGGATTGTAATCCAATGAGTGCTACAATTCGTGAAGGAGAAACTTACCTGGAGAGGAGGAGCGTTCGAGAAGAGGAGCATGTGGAACAATCTATCGTACTAGGATAGGGTTTTATTTGGGGGAGAAGAGGAGTATGTGGAAGAGAGGATTGACCGGAAAGAACGGAGTGAAATTGTCAAAGTGAGAATACGCGGTGATGAGGAGAAAATTCGGGGGAGAAGGAAACGGGGAAAAAAAACGAGAGAAAACTCGGGGGAGAAGGAAACGGGGAAAAAACCGAAACATGGCGATGTTTTTTTGGCTTCAGGAAAATTGATTTTGGCCAGTAGAAGTAAGCAAACCTCCCTACGGTCAGTTTGATTAAAGACGATCATTGCAGCACGCGCTTCGTGCATGATGAAGGCATCTGAATTATTTTCTATAAATTGTATTTGTTTAGTACGTTCAAAAAATGATTTCCACAAATATTTGGTCATATTATTATGTTGAATCAAACGTAGTTAATTTGAATTTTTATGTCTAAGTTGCAAAATTTAATTTTTTTATTAGTTTATATTTTTATTTATATTATTAATTAATAAAATACGAATATTAAAGTAGTTTATTTGTTAGATCCTTGGTAAATATTTGTGGAGGAAATTTTGAATTTGTAAAAAAGGCTTAATTGTCAGATCATATTTTAGTGATGTTAAACTTTAATTAATGAGTGTCATGGCATGTGCTTCGCGCATGAATTATTTTCCTTATAAATTGTATGTATATCTTTAAATCAGTTAAAAAATGATTTTTAATTTTCAAGCGATATTAGTATTTGTATATTTGTAAAGAATTATTCTTAACTTATAAAAGAAGTTTAATTTTAGATCCTATTTTTAGAAGCATTTTTAATTTGTTACGAGTGTGTATGCACGCCCAGATGGGCCTGCTCTTATCACAATGTCATGCGTTAATTAAACAACACACTTGTATGTGGTGTAGAGTAAACATAAATGGTTGTTGTCACATAAAAAGGTAAAAAATTAGGAGAACTATAATTAGACAATCAATATATTTATGAATTAGATGCTTCGTTTTTATTATTCAGTGAATGTATTTTCAAAATGTCATGTGAGTAGCCTTTATACTTATTTTGTAAATGAAACTCAACTACTTCTTAATGTGATAGTTATACACCAATTCACTATGTAGGATAATATATTTACTTTGCAGTCAATTTTAATTCAATTTTGTGCTTTATTTCCAATAAGTCAAATTTACTATTACCTCAATGATTGTAATTTGATTCGTATATAAATGACGTATATCGTATTTTGAGTTCCAATTAAGACAACGGAAAGAACCAATGTTATTATATTTGAAAATAATTAATCCACATTCATTATGAGGAAGTATAAATAAATGTATCTATAAATGAACTTGTTTTCATTTTTAGTTTCAATTATTACACTTTGTAGACATCTTCATCCACTAACTGAGAAGAAAAAAACTTATGTGCACATAGTAATGTTATGCTATTGGCCATGAATAAGTTTTCACACCAAATTATCAAACATCATCAACTATCCTTAAAAAAATTAAATAATTGATAGTGGCAAAAATAATATGTGAGGTAATTAAATGAAATAAAAGTTTTAACTATAAAAAAATAGTGGAAGCACTAAAAAAATAATTGACCCGCATCTGATCACTAAAAAAATAGTTGAAGCACTAAAAAGCAATAAGTTCATGTCATGAGTATATATGCACGTCCAAGTGGACCTGCATCTAATAACAACGTGCATGCATTAATTCACTGAACATCAATTGATGATGATAAAACATTATTCACCAAAAGAAATCATTTGACAACATAAATGAATTGCCTTATATTTTCAGAACTCATTCAAATCTCTTCTACATAATCTTGCATTTGTTTCAGTAAAATCGTGACTTGTAGCTTTTCACTTCTTAACCTGATCCTGATTAGACTTGGTTTTCAGGAAATAGAATATAGCATTTGTTTTAGTATAACCTAGCAAACAAATCAGCCCATCTATTTACTCTAACACCTAACAGAAGTTCAGCTAAGCCCAATCCAGTAAAAAATATTATTGCAGCAGCAGCCTTAACCTAGCAAGCCATGGATCATTTGTAACCTAAAGTTTCTGATCCAGTAAGGAAACTCGCTTTGACTTACCACAACATTTGAGCAAAAATAAATAAATAAATAAATTTTCCAGGAAATAGAATATATCATGACATTTGAGCAATTAATAGCTCCAAGCATCAACATAAATGAAAGCTCTTTCTGGCTGATGGTTGGCAAGAGGGCCATGACATCCTAGCAGCCGAATTCAAAACAGTGCATTAAAAATGCAAGTTTGCATCTTAGGTTTCTGTTCAAGTTGTAGTTTCCTTCTCGCTTTCTTCTTACAATCTTTTAGTAAATTGATATAAAAGAGATATAGGTATATTGAGGAAATAGTAAGTTTGGATTTGGCCTATGTTTTCAACTAAATCTGAGAAAAAAATCAGCTCATAATCCATGTTTTATTTATCACTTATATGACATGCTATTAACTGCTTGGAACATGATGAATAATGATAGTTACAACTTAGTATTCAAAATCACAATATTCTCAGTTATGTTGACCTTTAAATCAACTCTATATTTCTCTTATTCTCTTAGTTGATTTTAGCTTTATTTTGAAAGGACCAAAATGCAGTAGAAATTGAAGTTGTTTTTAGCTTAATAAATTTAGAAGAACAAAAACATTGGGCATTACCATGTGCTTAAATCTAGTTAAAGACAACAGTACATTTTAAAATGTCGAAATAATTAAGTCTTGTTTGTCCCAAAGGGCCAAAAGTGTAGACATTCAAAATGTTGCTGAAACTATAACCGAATAGAAATCCATAACAAATAGTCATGTAAAAAACAAATTGCACTTGTAATATTCATTAGCTAGTAAACATGAAATAGAAAATGCATCAAGCTAAAAATGGAAAATGTTTATAAAGAGGATAACAAACATACGCAACTGTCGTTCAAAGTCCAGTAGGAAAAACAAATGCATTAAAAAGCTACGCAAGAAACTGGAAAGAAAACGAACACTTTCAGTAAGAAATCATGTAATTCAACAGAAAAATAATAACTGAATCATTTATAATAGGCGGCATATGTATACACAACTTAACATTGGTATGTACAGAGGATTCCATGGTATGAGAAAGCATTACTGATTTACCGACAGCATACATACCTTTTAGATGGAGTTGTTCCATAGTAACTACCTTCAGATAAAAGAATGCAGCCTTCCCTAATCCTTAGTACAATTCCACTAACATTCATAAAGCAATACATATGCTACACTATATTGTGCTTATATACCTCAAATAAAAGCATAACATATACACATATAAATAGGTTTTTACCAAAACTAAACCATCCTAAACATAATTATAGTAAATAATAGAACCAGTAGAAGAGGGTGATATAATTATGGATGAAACAACAGTGTAAAAAATAAAACTAATTACTTGTCGTGATGATTAACATATAATTTGTTGATATAATAAGGATTTGGGTCCGGAACAAAGAATCCAACGACCAAACGGTTTGGAATACCAATCTCCCAAATTGTAGGACCAACTCTTGGAAGTTCATATACGACATCACCCAAATCAACTGAAGAGCCTGTTACAAATTTACAAAGTATTTCCTCGCTTACGTTTTTTTTTAATTTGGAGCTATATATAAAGATTAAATGATTAATCGCAAACAATTTTTACTTGACCTTCTTTAATAGTCATCGTTGCATCCATTTTATAGTCTCCGATGAAACCCGAAACATATGCATTAAGATTATACATTCCATCTCTAACGTTGCTGATTTTAAATTGTCCATTTTTATCGGTCCTTGTCCAGAATTGGTAACCCTAAATATGTAGTATGATATGTTGGTCAAGATTAATGGTTGAATAATGTTCATCGTATAATATTTAGTACTATTGCCTTATGTACCTTGAATTCTGTTTTCCATGATCCAGCTTTTCCTGGTAAAGCTAAACCTACGTATGTAGAATTTGCAGGTATGTTCTCCTTGTTTATAACCTTGGTTTGTGCAAGTTAGTTGAACCAGTCGTATTGTTATTATTACTACTCATTTTCTATTTTGTTGTTGAAATTCAACATTAAAACATAAAAGATAGGAAGGTAATATGAATATGCAATGTAGGAACCATACCTTTCACTAACAAATAGTTTGCCAGTCACGGAGCCTCTTTCTTTTGTAGTTTGGAAAACTTTTGATCGAAGAAAACTGTATAGCCAACTGTTTACTTCAGTTTCCATCTAAAATATGCAACGTAAAGAATATTATACTTAACTATGCCAAATTTTCAATAAATATTATCTTTATTTTTAATGATGAGGGTAGAGATATCAAAAAGAAAATCTACAGTAGGTTCATTTGTCGTGGTTAACCTCTAATTAAGTGATATCTATTGCCTTAGAGTACTAAAAATGCCGATCCAATAAGTAAGAACAAAAAAGTAAATTTATTGCATTTTCATTCTAATAGTTGAAACTTAACCCTTGGTAATTAAGTATCTAAAAACAAATCACTTTGTTAAACTTGCTATTTTGTTAGCCTTTTGGAACTAAAGACTTTAATTTGTTGTTGTATTTTTAAAATAGTATTTAAAGTTTATTTTCAAATAAAAATTATATTTATTTCTTAATTTAACCAAATGTAATTTTCTATGTTCTTCGCAATTTCCTATAACATCATCGATTAAGGAGTGTCATCTTATATATATATATATATATATATATATATATATAATATGCACGCGTGCACACACACGTGTGTATGTGTGCGTGTGCATTATCGTGCTATAATCGAACTTTTTTGGGTGAAATGCTATTAATAATTTAAAATTAATGCCGAAAGTTATTAATAATTATCGATTGGTAAAGAACTAACCCTGAATTAAGTTATAGCATAACGCAGATACAACTTAAAATCCGAAGGAATTAAAATAAATCAACAATATATTACCTGAGATTGATGTGTATAATTGATTAGTGATGATTGAGCTTGATTGTTTATCTGCATTAACAAATTCAAATTAATTATGTGATCAAATTACTGAATCAATTTAAGCACCATCCAATTAAAAAGAAAATGCTATCTTTCTACAATCTAGTACATCATGATAACATATGATTCGTTCAAACACTAAAGAGCATCATTTGAATAGATGAGAGGTCACATATACATGGTATAACCTAATAAACAAAATCATTACATTCATGCAAGCACGCACAATATTAGTTGATGAATAGACCATGTTTCATTGTAATATAATGTGACCAAAGTTATTCATTAAAATACATTCAAATTTAAATTCAAGTTGATGAATAAACCACATGTAGGTGCATCAAATAGGTAGGGATAATTGCACTTTATATGCAATAAAAGAATGAGTGGACAGATGCGCGTTTTAAACGTAATGTTTGTTACTCAAAACATTATTATTTTAAGTTGTTTTATTGGTAGTCGGCTACAAATTGATAGTAAAATTCCATTAATAAATAATCAGAAAGCAGATGATAGAGTTTGCAAATCAGATATTATATGTTATTTCTCCTTTTTACTTATCTAAAATGGTTACTTATTACATGTAAAATTCCATGATAAGTAATCTTATTTACATCTAAATGGAATTTACATGTAACAGAAATTCCGTTGATAAGTAATCTTATTTGTCCAAGTTGCTTTACCTTGTTAAATGTATCAGCCAGCCTAAATATGCAATCCGAAACCTTTATTTTCCAATCTCAGGCCTTACAAATTCGCATTATGATTTTTGAGTATTGTAGCTTATTTCTAACATAAATCATAGAAATAAATCAACTGTTTGCTAATCCATATCAAAATATAAAGATGCAAACACAAATAATTGAAGTACAACCACCCCTTAATACAAATAACAAACAAATATTTCTTGGGAAACAAAGAAACCCTTAAATTCATCGGAAAATTGATCCACTAAGATTTACCTAATCTTTTATTTGATATGAAGCCCAAGGCTCAACATAAACAATCTCAATCATGCACCCATCATGCATACTTAATTCTATTACAAACTCAATTACACTTTCCGCTTTCTTTTTCATCTTCACTTGTTTTTTTTAACCATTTATGTTATTGGCCAATAAATAATAATTGCATGGCCAACCTACTATTTGATTGTCGGTACTTTATTTCAGTTTTCCACTACAATTTCAAACTCCTTTCTCCAAAATTCTTTGTCCCTTTCTCGGTCTTTTACCTTTTGTAACCATTTATCTCTTTCTTTTATTTTCATAATCTTTTTTGTTTTCTTTTTTTTGCCTGATAAAAGTAAAAATGTTTGAAGGCTCGGAAGCTTGCACGTTTAAATAATTGAGTTAAAATAAAGAAGACCTTAATTGTATCTTCTTATAGATCCCGACTTTTAAAATCACATTGATGACCGACAATAAATTTATCCAGTGATTAGAGAAAATAAATCTTAGAGTAGACAACTTTCCTTATTCGAGCAAATTTACATTTTCTTTAGAATTCGTTCTTTTAGTTATGAGCTTTCCAATTGATTAATCATTCCTTAGCAATGGAATTTTATTTATCAATGGAATTTCGGCCATTTACTTATCAATTTGATAGTAAAATCAGTTCTGTTAGCCATACTTCCACCTTTGGCTATTCTTCGTTCACATTCATACCAACCTCTGACCATCCTCATATACATACTGCTCTCTGCCATACAAATATTAGTACTTCATCACACCATCACATCCTCTTTAAAACTACATCCCCTCTACAAAACTACTTACACATTACTACAAACATATCACTTGCGACACTTCCTTGCTTCAACCTGTCATCTTACTCCAACTACACTACACAACCATTAAACCTTCCTGCACAACTCACTTCAGTTCCACTACCAACTGTTCCACTACTGCCCCTGCCTTCATACATCTCCATAACAACTTCCACTGCCTCATCAGATTCCTCAGGCCAAAAAACCATTGCCACTACCTTCATTGACCTACCTATTTATCATCATCCTCCTCCACCACTTGAAACTTCAGAGCAAACACTTCAACATCAACTTATCATTACACTACCATAAACCACTGTCCATCACCTCAGCCTCCACTTCCACTTCATCATCAACTGTAGCCAAATCACTTCTGCCTTCACCTCCTCCCTCAGCAACAACCAAACAACATAGCAATACCACTTAGTTCTATCCTCCTCTTCAACATACAATTCAACCACTATGAACTTCAATAGCTGCCAGAACAATCCCCTGCACGTCTGTCAATCTCCAACTTGCTTCATACAACAACTAACCCATTTCAACAACTCAACAACATCCCTTAACCACCCATTATCACTGCCTTCATTCAACATAACCACTTCCTATTCAACACTTCTCTGCAACCAAGTCCACATCTCTACTATTGTTTGTTGTTGACATAGGTTCACTGTACCTTAATCAGTAATTTATAGTTCATGTATCAAACAATCAATTCCTCGAACAATGTGTACTGCACATGCACAGTTATGTAGTGCTAATGGTTTATATTTACAAGAGCAAGTGAATCAAAATGAATTATACGTGATTAATGCAGCACAATGAATTAGTAGAAAAGAAGGAACAAAATCTAAATTCCAAATGCTACGAAAAAATAATTATGAGAAACATAACATAAACAAACCATCATGTTTAGTCAATAATCCTTAGTTGAATTTTGAACCTCGATTCAATGGACTGACCTTAGTCAATCATCGATTGGTCGATCTACAATCAGTAGTTGATAACCGACTGTTGATGGTTTATGATTGTGGATCTTAACTCGAAGGTGGAGAAGAATCGCACTGGAATAACCCTAGTTTGTGCGGTTCAATTGAACAGTCGTCGTTCAATCGTAAGTGAAGATGAGAAGACGTTGCATTTGAAATTGCCATGAACCTAGAATCATCTTGGATCTGGAATCGTGTATCGCAGTGGATTTGGAATCGCTTTTACCCTTTTTTGCAGTGAGGGGGAAATGAGAGTAAGGGTTTTTCAATTTTCGGAAGGTAAAACAAAGGGAGAAGCAACGGCAAAATGTATAAAGGGTATTATGGGAACTTCGTAAAGACACGGTTGAAGTTATATGGGTTGAATTATCATTATTAATAGTAGAGAAGTATGTTTAATTGTTAAATCTTACTTTTAGGGGATTTTGAATTTGTAAAATAAGTTTAATATTATATCCTATTTTTAGCTGATTAAGATTTGATAGTATATAGATAGGCGTTTTTGGCAGTTCACGTTGATACCAAAAAAGTGTGACACCAAAGGTATTACAATTATTAGTAAAGATAAGTTGCTTAGTGCAACCCAACATGTACAAGTGCGTATATATCTTATTTTTTGGTTCAGTAATGCATAAAACAATTGTTCAATGGTATTCTTTTTTGCTTTAAAATGTAAGTTGGTGTGCCAGTAATGACGTAATAAAGTTTTTAAAGGTTGATTTTTAGAGATTTTGAGTTATTTCTAAGCATAAGTAATCATTGTGTCCTTACTGACCCAGTTTCTATTTATAATTAATCTACAATATGTGATCGGTGTTCCCCAACCCAATTATCTATCAATTTTCTTTTAAACATGTAATTGTTTAGATTTAACATAGTTTGCCAACTTTAAGAAGTTAATAATTGATCACTACAGACTTAAGTTATCGTTTATAATTGTTCAGGGCTAATAGTTGGACTTATGTTTCTATCAAATAAAAATATGGCGTACAGAAGCGATCATTCTCTAACGTATACTTTGCCTAAAGGGGAGATAAAAATATAATAATCACTAAACCATGAAATTTAAATCAAAATAAAATAATTTGTTTGAAATTTACATATATAATGAAATAGGGTTTTATTGCTGTTATAATTTAATGTTGAAATTAATTTAATATTTAAATCTTGGATTTAAACATGGAAAATTTAATTTTAAAGATTATTATATTCTATTTAATCAAGAATGATAATAGAAATTTTAGTTTATAATTTAAAAGTGATTAAATTGATTTTTAAAATAGATTGTTTTATGTAACGTGTAAAATTAGTCTGTTTGGGCACTATCTTGGATTTTGATGAAACCAGTTTTATCGGATCCGTAATAGCAAATTATTTTAGAATTTCAAGTTTCATAGCGATTGGACTTATAGTTTGAATGTGCGAGCTCGAAACGCGTAGAAATTAATAAAAGAAATTTAAATAAATATAATTTGATTTTAAAAGCTAACTTTTATATACCATAGAACTAAGGTTTGAAATTAGTTTCATTGAGTTTAAAAATAAGTAAAACCAATATTTCGACATATAGGATGAGCCACTTTTTTTTGGGAACGAAACAGGCTTTTCGGGTCTGTTATATCGCATCAACCCAGTCGATCTGTTCCATCCATTCCAATCCAGCCTTTGTTTATATATATGTTGTTATAAACCCTAACAACTTTATATTCTATTTTCTGTACGTACTTCTCAGAACTTATCTGCTTCTTCCTAATGGTGAATATCCTAAACCTAAATTCCAATTTCAATTTCAAATCAAATCCAATAAAATTCAAACTGCTCAAACCCTATCGTATTATATATCATCGAGAAGCTCTCGACGAATAGAATCAGGGTCTATAACTTGTTTTTCGATTAGACGCTCCGTTTGTCCAGAAGTTGGAGAATTATTCTCGACCGTTCGTACCATATTTTAACGTTCAACGGTGAAATGTCGACCATTCGACTCGGTGGGCATGGCAGTGTAGAGGGCATCAAGAGGAGTTGATCTATGGTCTCCGATCAACATAGATCGCCACTACATCGCCAGATCTGGCGGTCAAACACGATGGCGGCAGAGCATCCTCTGGTGAGCCGGAGGTGTACGCACGTGGTGGAGGGCGACAGGCTAGGGCGAAGGCAGCGTAAGGTCAGATCGTGGGTTAGATTGTCGTAGGCGCGCACGTTCGACTATGAGACATGGCGGTTGTGGTTGTTGTTTGGGTTCGGTGCGATGAAAGAGGGTTGGAAGGCGATTAGCTAATTACAATTATGTCCCTAATATATTTTGATTTTGATTTAAATTTTCAAACGTTCCAACCTCCATAACTTTTGCACACGAACTCGGATTCACATGCAGTTTCTTCCATTGGACTCGTATCAAAATTCCAGACAAAGTGAAACTAGTTTGGTTGTTTGGAGACTGTTTAAATTTTGGGCTTTTATTGGATTTTAAATGGGCTTTAAATCAAAGGTGAGTGATTAAACCCACTCACGCAATATTAAATCTTCTTATGCTAGTTGAATTAAAATTATGAAGTGATAAGAATGTTATTAGTTGTTATTTGTTTGTTTAAGTTGACATTTTAATTGAAATTGAATTTTATTGAATTAAATTTTCATTTTAATAATACAAAATTGGATTGCTAGTTAAACACATGATATTGATAACCAGTTAATTGTTGTGATTTATTGGCTGGTTTGGATGTTGATTGTGATGGATATCTATTTATTGACATTTTGGATGATTGGATGTTTATTTAGTTTCATATATCCCTGTTATCACTTTGTATATTAAGTGACAGCATATAAACTGTTATTTGAATTATTTCGAATAAATTAAGAAACAGGGTGGAACAATATATACCTATGACACTTTAATATGGATTGAAATGATATATATCCATCCCTGAAATTTAAAATAGAAATAACTATTTACTTGGCCATAGGATAGAAAATTATATATGGATACCAGATTAGTTAAATTAAATGGTTTTAAAATATTAAATTTGGATTTTGGTTAAAGGATTTTGTTTTAAAGAAAATAAATTGTGGATTTATATGAACTGAATTATTTCTAATTCAAGCTTTGAAATGTTGGAATCGAAATTGGTTAAAGAAATTGTTTTAAAGAATTAAAAATTGAAATGTGAAGTTATAATCGATATATGACTTAATTTTGAAAATTGATTATTTTTAAGTTTGAACCTTAAACTGAACAATGAAGTTTAAATTGATTTAAGGGGTTTGAATCGGTAAATTGAAATTGGACTTGAAATCGATATGAATTGAAATGGTTTAAATTAAGAATTGAATTGGAATTTTAAATCATTGAATTGACTTGTTGAATCGACTTTGAAGTTGAAAATGAATGTTTAGAAAACTAGAGTTAATTCGAATTAAAATCTAGTTGATTTGTAACTAAATCAAAATTGGGTCCACTAAATTAAAAGATTGGAAATTGAGTTTTGTTGATTTGAAATTTGGACATGGGTCTAGATTTGTTGAAATGGAAGGAAACAGTTTGATTTGATACTATTTTCAAAATAAATTATTTTAATTTAAACATTTATATCTATCTTTTTAATATTAAAATTATTTAGATTTTCGAAACTATTTTACTATGTAAATCACTTTCAATACTCAAACCATTTTAGATCAAACTGTTTTAAATCTTTAAATTATTTAGACTATTTTAAACTATTTAAAACTATTCAAAATATTTTCTTAAAATTCAAACTATGCAAATTTGGAATGTTTATGTTTAAATCGTTGATTTAAATGTGAATGTGGTTAAATGAGGTTATAACCTACGTTGGAATTTGAAATGATATTTTCAAGTGAAAATGGCATATTTTGAGTAAATATGGTATTTTGAAATGAAGTGATATTTTTGAAGTGAATATGATATTTGGATATCAAATATAAATCATTTTCGTAATGTAAAAGAACCAACCAATGTGAAAAATGACATTTGGTTGTTAAGGAGACTGGGGCTCTTATTGACATACTCTCTGTCAATATTGGAACCAATTTAACAACTGTGTACGTGGTGGATGTTATCCAGAATGAAGTGGTTGAACTGGAGGTGTTTGCTGGATTTGAAGAAAGAGAACGATGATGCATGACCCCGACACTTATGTCAATTTGAAATGGCTAAAACAGGAGCCATACCTGACCAATGAGGCTAGCTACCTCTAGCGACATCTGTTCTTCGTATTACTATATTGATTTTGACTTGATTGGTGCACCTCGATTTGATTATGGGATGGATGTTCGTGGTGGGTGTTAGTGGTTACCACCAATTAGGAAACACAAAATGGTAGTATCCCACCTTAGGCATCGCCTCATGTGCCTTATCATACTTTTATCCTTATTCTGGCCCACGACGATTTTGTTTTACTATGGTACCTATAGTGGACTCACTGGCTACTGAGGTTACTGGTTGTGTTACAAAACCTGCATAGACTACCTGCTTAAAAATGTGTAAGGGGGATCAATGTAAAGCCTTAATACTATTTTAATACTTTACATTACTGATAGACACTACATATATAGCGTAATTTACTATATATAGATAGTTTAAAGGATCCTTAGGAGTTGAAAAATCCCATAACATCTCTTAAGTAATTGCATTCACATTGTATAGTTGATAGGAGATGGAAAATACGGCAAACATCTCTGAAGCTATTACACTCATATTTGCTTGTTATTGATTTGACATACATAAGAACTTTTAGTTATGACTCGAGTGTTTTGTCTTTTCATTACGCTCGGGTCACTATGAGTATTTTAGTGTTTGAAAATATTATTCCTTGAAGATGAAGATGGAGTTTGCTAGAACGTATTTACTATTATTATTCCGTTGCATTATTTTGGTATGTTTGTTGATTGTACTCTGATTATGTTGTAGAAATCGTGTAATCAATTGTATATTGTTAAATAGCTTCATGAACTGTTTATTTCATTATTATATTTTGTCATTCTATTGCGAGATCTGTATTTTTTTCCTTCTTTTCTTTTATTTTCTTATTAAATCCCATTGACAATCCTCCCTTTTGAACGGTTTGAGTTAGACATGTATGGTTTATTATGATTTAAAACGTCCAAAAAGGTTGGTCGCCACACTTGGTATCAGAGCTTCGATTTGGAGATACCTTAGCTTGTTGGGGTTAACTCATTAGAGATAAGGTTATTAATACCCTAGAATAAGTCTGAGTGTATATATACATGAAAGAGCGTATTTTCCAGTGGTAAAAAATGTTTTATATTGTGTTAATTTGTTCTATTTAGTATTTATAAATTTCCATTGGTACATATGACGCTATGGAATCGATAGAGATTTCTAAACACTTGAACTGGGTAGATCGACACAATATTTTTTTTAATAAGTCAATGAATTAATTTTACATGGTATTATATTTTGTATTTAAAAGAATAATTTTTCATAAATTAATAATATTTTGGTGTGTTGTTTGTTAGTAAATGATAATGTCTAATTATTTTCATTTATTGTTTGGTTAGTCAAGTTTCTTAAAAAAACTATTGATTATTGTATGTTATAAGAAAATGTAATTTTGTAAGTATGGTTTATAAATTTGATTCACAAATAAAATGAATTTAATTGGAAATTTGAGAACTTCAATTCTGGTGTTTTGAAATTGGTTTTCAAAGGATTTTGGAAAAAAATTATTAGTATTATTTGGAAATATTTTGGGATAGAAACATTTTCATTAAGATTTGAAAGAAATGTTTTTAAAAGAATTTTAAAAAGGAAGTAAATTTTTTACTCCTCTCTTCTATCGTTGGAAAATAATTTTGGTGATGACGGCCACCTCATCGACATTCATTTTCAAGCCTCAATGTAGGGGATGCCACTTAATAGCTTTGCTACGCATTTGGTTTGACAAAAAGATTTTGATTTATTATTTCTATGTAAATATGATTTGATATACATAAAATGATATCAGTACATATTATTTCAAAATGATTTGAAATGAACCCGGTATTTAGTTCTTAAGTTCCTGTTAAATTACAAATTTTCAGTTGTAGAAATAAAATGAAACTTTAATAGCTGGAAACTTCTAAAATGAGAAATAAGAAATTGAAGCTAAGTGTTTAAAGGAAATATGAGTAGTTAAATTTAATAATTGTAAACTATTGAACATTTTTGCTAAATAAAATAAATAAGATAAATTTGTGTAACACTCAGTTACATTCTAAAAACATATATAAAACTTACCGGAAATGTTGAAAAGGTTGAACCGTTAAATATGAATACGAAATAGAATATTATACAAGTGAAAGCTTAAGTAACAAAAATGATTCATAAATAGATTTAATATTGAATGATACTATATATGAAGGAATAAAGGCGAATTATAAGTAGAAAGACTTAAGTATGAAATAATTCATAAATGGATATTAACATTAAATAGAAATCAAGTTGCATGATAATAAATGTGAATTATACTGCAAAGAAATAAATGTAATACTTTAAGAATTTATTCATTGAGGATTTAAATATTAAATGGAAAATATTTATGTAAATAAATGAATGAATATTAAAAAAAAGATGACCTTGTACGAATGAATGAAAATAAATGGAAAGTAAATGATGTGAAAAGAAATCAATAGAATAAACTTAAATAATATTTAAAATTCTTAGTTTATTCGCTTATGGTATGTTTGGAAAATGATATTTCAATTTTTTTGATGTTATATGAATAATCTATTGAGTAATTACCAAAGGCTGTTGAGCATAAGATACACTTGATAGTTTATTCATCACCCTTGCACGATGAAACTGAACCTAGACAAACCATTAATCTTGGTTGCTATGTATGTGTGATGGATTCTTTTTTTTTTTGAAATGGTACTTAGATACAACATGTCATTGAGAAAAGAAAACAAAAATCATGTGTCAATAAATGTCCAAATCACGCTACACAAATTTCAAACTTCGAACTTGTGACCTCTTGCACCAAAGTCGAATCACTTAACCACTGGGACAATGGTGCTTGTCGTGATGGATTCTTTTGTTGCATAAAATGGTCGTACTGCTTTTATTTGCATATGATTATTATATATGCTGTGTTGTTTGTATTGATTGGAACAACTAATATATCATTTTTTACGTAATTTTAACTCTTTTTGATTATGCAAGTAAAATACAGGTTGATGGAAGCAATAGCTGTTGCTTTTGGTTTCATAAATAGAGTTTTGTTTGCCTGACGAATAGGTGCGTTTTCGGATTACGGTTTTGTAGCAGTGTTTTATTATTTTCCCATCTTTTGGGATGTTTAATTATTGAAATATGATATATACACTGTAATTCTTGAAATTATTATTTTTTCGAATCTAGCCGCGTAAAGGAGATGCTGTCGAAATTTTTCGTAAATTTTGGACTTGGAATTTTTTTTCACTGAAGTTGAGTTATTTTCAAATTTTTATTAAACTTAGTTATGTAAGTTAAATTGGTTATAAATTTGATTGTTTTGAATAAAATATATCAAACCTCTTGATTCTTTCTTGTACCTTTTCGAGGACGAAAAGTTTTGAGTGAGGGAGATTGTGACGATCCGTATTTTTGGCAATTAAAATATTAAATTAAATAAGACTTTTGAATTTAATGCTTGTAGAAGTTAAAATTTATGATGGAAAAAAATTATTAAAATATAATTTAATAATACTGATTGAAGGTAATTGATAACTATTTAATGTAATTAAATATTCCAATCAACTGTAATAATAAAGGTTAATAAGGAATAAAATTAAATGTTGTTGTAAAAAGAGAAAATCTTATGTTATTTAATTGGAATTGGTTTTAATATAGAATATGAAATCAATTATTTAGTACGTAAATTTATTAGCTTTTGTTTGTAAACAATAATTTTATAAATGTGTTTACGTTACAAAGATGTACAATAATTGTTTTAATTATCATATTATTATTTAATCCATTTGAAATTAATTTGAAAATCAATGAAATTTAAAGTAATTGAAAATACTGCAGTTAATAGAAAAAAAGACGTTAATTGTGGAGCAATGGGTGCAATATATGAAAAATATGTTTAATGAACACTTAAGGTAATAGTTGATTTAATATAAGAACATTTAAATCACAATAAAAGAATATGTTTGAAATTTAAATATATAATGAAATAGGGTTTTATTACTGTTGAAATTTAATGTTGAAATTAATTTAATATTTAGACCTTGGATTTATACATGGAAAATTTAATTTTAAAGATTATTAAATTCTGTTTAATCAAGGTTAATAATAGATATTTTAATTTAAAATTTAAAAGTGATTAAATTTGATTTTTAAAATAGAATGTTTTAATTAACGTGTAAAATTAGTCTGTTTGGGCGCTGTCTCGGATTTTGATGAAACTAGTTACATCATAACCATAATAGCGAGTTATTATAGGAATTCAAGTTTCGCAGTGGTCGGACTTATCATTTGATCTTGTGAGCTTGAAATACGTAGAAATCAATAAAAGGAATTCAATTAAATATAATTTGATTTTAAAAGCTAACTTTTATAAACAATAGTACTAGGGTTTGAAATTAGTTTCATTAAGTTTAAAAATATTGAAAACCTATATTTCAACATATAGGATGACCTACTTTCGTTTCGGGAACGAAATGGGCTTTTCGGATCTCTGTTATCGCTTCGACACAATCGATCTATTCCATCCATTCATATTCAATCTTTGTCAATATATATGTTGTTATAAATCCTAGCAGCTTTCTATTCTATTTTCTTTACGTACTTATCTAAACATATCTGCTTCTTCCCAATGGTGAATATCCTAAACCTAAATTCCAATTTCAATTTCAAATCAAATCCAAAAAAATTCAAGCTGCTCAAACCCAATCGAGTTATATATCATCATGAAGCTCTCGAAGAATGGAATCAGTGTCTACAATTCGTTTTCTGATTGGAGGCTCCATTTTCTAGAAATTGGCGAATTATTCTTGGTCGTTCGTGCTTGGGTTTCCAGTTCAACGATGGATAGTCGACCATACGACAACCAATACGATGTAGAGGGCATTGAGAGGAGTTGATCTATGGTCTTCGATCATCATAGATCGCCACGACATCGCAAGATCTACCGATCGAACAAGGCATCGGCGGAGCATCCTCTAGTGAGCCAGAGGTGGCTGCGCGTGGTGGAGGAGGGCGACAGGCTAGGGCGAAGGCAGCGGTGAGGTCAGATCGTGGGTTAAATGGCCGTAGGCGCGTGCATTCGATAATGAGATGTGGTAGCTGTGGTTGTTGTTTGGGTTCTCTACGATGAACGAGGGTTGGAAGGTGATTAGCTAATTACAATTATGCCCCTGAGTTTATTTTAATCTTAATTTAAATTTTCAAACGTTCTAAACTTCATAACATTTGCATACGAACTCAGATTCGCACGCGGTTTCTTCCATTGGACTCGTATCGAAATTTCGGACAACATGAAACTCATTTGGCTAAATTTGGAGATTGTTCAAATTTTGGGCTTTTATTGGATTTTAAACGGGCTTTAAATCAAAGGTGGGTGATTAAACCCACTCACGCCATATTAAATCTTCTTATGCTAGTTGAATTAAATTATGAAGTGATAAGAATGTTATTGGTTGCTGTTTGATAGTTTAAGTTGACATTTTAATTGAAACTGAATTTTATTGAATTAAATTGCCATTAAATTAATATTGAAATTGTATTTCTAGTTAAATACTTAATATTGATAACCAGTTGTTATTGTGATTTATTGACTGGTTTGGACGTTGATTGTGATGGATGTCTATTTATTGAAATTTTGGATGATTGGATGTTTATTTAGTTTAATGTATCTCTGTTTATTAAGTGACAACATATAAAATGTTATTTAAATTATTTCTAATAAATTAAGAAATAGGTTGAAATGATATGTATCTACGACACTTTGATTTGAATTGAAATGATATATATCCATCCTTGAAATTAAAAATTAAAATAACTATTCACTTGGCCATAGGACAGAAAATTCTATACGGATACCAGATTGGTTAAATTAAATGGTTTTAAAATCTTGAATTTGGATTTTGGTTAAAGGATTTTGTTTTAAAGAAAATCAATTGTGGATTCATATGAACTGAATTGTTTCTAATACAAGCTTTGAAATGTTGGAATAGAAATTGGTTAAAAGAATTTTTTTTAACGAATTAAAATTGAAATGTGAAGTTATAATCGATATATGACTTTAATATTGAAAATAGATTATTTTTAAGTTTGAAGCTTAAATTGAACAGTGAAGTTTAAATTAATTTAAGGCATTTGAATCAGTAAATTGAAATTGGACTTGAAATTGAAGTGGATTGAAATGGTTTAAAATAAGAATTGAATTGAAATTTTAAATCATTGAATTGAACTGTCAAATCAAATTTGAAGTTTAAAATAAATGTTTTAGAATTGGAGTTAATTCTAATTGAAATTGAAATCAAGTTGATTTGAAACTAAATCGAAATTGGGTTAATTGAATTGAAAGATTGGTTATTGAGTTTTGTTGATTTGAAATTTGGACATGGTTCTAGATTTTTTGATATGGAAGGAAACAATTTGATTCGATACTATTTTCAAAGTAAATTATTTTAATATAAACTATTAAAATCTATCTTTTTAATATTCAAATTATTTAGACTTTCCAAACTATTTGACCATCTAAACCACTTTCAATACTCAAACCATTTTATATCAAACTGTTTTAAATCTTTAAACTATTTAAACTATTCAAACTATTTTCTAAAAATTCAAACTCTACAATGTTGGATTTTTTATATTTAAATCAATGATTTAGATGCAAATGTGATTAAATAAGGTTCTAACCTAAGTTGGAATTTGAAATGATATTTTCAAGTGAAAATGACATATTTTGAGTAAATATGGTATTTTGAAATAAAGTGATATTTTTAAAGTGAATATGATATTTTGATATCAAATATGAATCGTTTTCGAAATGTAAAAGTAACCGATGTGAAAAATGATGTTTGGTTGTTAAAGAGACCAAGGCCTCTTATGGCATAATCTCTGTCAATATTGGAACCACTTTAACAACTGTGTACATGGTGGATGCTATCCAGAATGAACTAGTTGAATTGGAGGCGTTTGTTGGATTTGAAGAAAGAGACGATGATGGATGACTTCGACACCTGTGTCAATTTGAAATGACTAAAACAGGAGCCATACCCGAGCAATATGGCTAGCTACCTCTAGCGACCTCTATTCGTCGTAATACTATATTGATTTTGACTTGATTGGTGCACCTTGATTTGATTATGGGATGGATGTTCGCGGTGGGCTGTTAGCGTTTACCACTAGTCAAGAAACGCCAAATGGTAGTATTCTACCTTGGGCATCGCCTCACGTGCCTTATTATACCTTTTCCTTATTCACACCCACTATGATTTTGTTTTAGTATGGTATCTATAGGGAACTCACTGGCTATCGACGTTACTAGTTGTGTCATAAGACTTGCATAGACTACCTGCTTAAAAATGTGTTAAAGGGGATCAATGTAAAGCCTTAACCCTATTTTAATATTTTACATTACTAATAGACACTACATATATAGCATATTTTACTACATATAGATAGTTTAAAGGATGCTTAGGAGATGGAAAATTCCATAACATCTCTTAATTTATTGCACTCACGTTGTATACTTAATAGGAGATGGAAAATCCCGTAAACATCTACGAAGCTATTACACTCATATTTATTTATTATTGATTTAACTTACGCAAGAACTTTTAGTTCTGACTCGAATGTTTTGTCTTTTCATTATGCTCTGGTCAGCCTGAGTATTTCAGTGTTTGAAAAAATTATTCCTTTATGATGAAGATAGAGTTTGCTAGACCGTATTTACTAATATTATTCAACTGCATTATTTTGGTATGTTTGTTGATTGTACTCTGATTATGTTGTATCGTGTAATCAAATATAAATTGTAAAATAGCTTCATGAACCGTTTATTTGATTATTATATTTTTTTCATTTTGCTGCAAGATTCTGTATTTTGTTTTCGTTCTTTTCTCTTATTTTCTTATCAAATCACATTGATAATCTTCTCTTTTGAATGGTTTGAGTTAGACATGTGTGGTTTATTGTCGATTTAAACAGTCCAAAAAGGTGGATCTTCACACCACGAGTCTACGTCTTATAAAAAAATTATATTAGGTGATAGATGAAAGTAACGAGAAGAACATAAATTTGACATATTCAAGCATAGACCACTCGATAGTTAAGGATATAATTACTTAATAACATATGCATAAACTAAAATGAAAGATGCAATAATATTAGTCATAACAACATTATTACTTAGCTACAAATATTTCAAAATTGTTTACTAGCCAGATATATGTTCAAAAAGTTTATTCCCTCTTAGTTTTAATTCAAGCTATGACCTCTAGAATGTTGTTAGCATGCAATATCGATAGTGTTACTTAGCACGAATTCTAAAATGCATTAACCTTTAGAATATTATTACAAAATTGTTGAATATAGGGTGAAAATAGATTTGCTTCTATAAAGTTTAAGTACCCAAAAAACCCTGATGGACTGCATTTTTACTGAAGAGCGATAAGTTAAACTGATTTTCTATCTTGCATGTTTGATGAATAGCAAGACAAATGCTAGAAACATATCCATGATTATAAAATGACAAGAACACAGAATTTCCAAGACCATCAAGATCAACACTTTGAATGATAAGATCATGTCTAGCTTTTACATGATCCTTATCTGTGTGAATTACAAGATTTATAATAGGAAAAGGAAAAAATGATACGTATCATTTATGGATACGATTTCGATTTATAATACATGATCTTGGACCTCATGATTAGGAATCCAGATAATTTTCGAAGGCAAAGATAAATAATTGAATTTCTTGCACTTTCCAATGATGGTAGACCAGCCATCAAACACAGACAATATCATTCACAACTAATTTCACTTGGTTTTGACAAAGGTATCACTAACAGTAGATAGCTCCAAATCCAAAAACAAGCATTATCTTATGTAACAGCCTCACTGTTATACTCATATCACTAAAGGACATCATAAATAATGTTATCTAACAATATGGAGAGTACGGCTTGTTAAGGGATACCGAATGTGAATATATGTTTAAACTAATATCGACACATCATACTTATATTTTTACTTAATCTTTGAAATAAAATTTGACGTGTACAGTCTTAGTCTTAATTAATAACCACATCGGTTTCTCAGAATTAGAAAATAGCAACAGATCGTAGCAGAATAATAAACATCATATACATATCAAAACTATGAGTCTATAGAATATAACACTTGACTCACATAATATACTTCTAGTATAAATTTATAACTTAAATATACATCTCACATACTTACACA
This sequence comes from Allium cepa, assembly GCA_030765085.1. Taxonomy (NCBI): domain Eukaryota; kingdom Viridiplantae; phylum Streptophyta; class Magnoliopsida; order Asparagales; family Amaryllidaceae; genus Allium; species Allium cepa. The sequence goes on along the minus strand of CM060934.1, from coordinate 636,072,712 downwards.
AAAACCCTACATAAGATAACCTGAAATTCAAAATGGTTTATCTCCTTAATAGTCCAACCATCCTAAGGTCTACTTTTCCTATAACCTGAAAAGTCTCAGCCTGACCTATTTATTATAAAATAAATACGTCTGACTATCTCTAAATATCCAAAAGGATGAGAGCAAGACATAAAATAAAAATAAAATGACATGTAAGTAAATCCATTCATCCACGATATAGCAAGTCACATAATTAATTTTACTCTGAATCCATCATAAGGCACAAGAACATATATATATATATATGTATGTATGTATGTATGTATGTATGTATGTAGGTATGTATGTATGTATGTATTTGTGTGTGTATATATGCGTGCGTGTGTGTGTATATATATGTATCCCGAACATAGATTAGTCGGTAAACATAGAATTACAGAATAAAGCATAATATTTCTAACAGAAAGAAACCAATTCCATACAGACCACCTTGATCATCCATACCAATGATTGTCCATACCATGCCAAACAAACAAATATGGTATCACTCGTACCGACTTGATACCCAGGATCATCCACACCGTGAAAATAGAAACATAGCCAATTTCAAGGATTATCCATACCGATCAAGATGATCGTAGCAGCCATAACTAAAAAATTCTAGATTTTTCACTATTGTTATATAATTATGATAGTAAAAAATCCATAGATATACCTCTTAAGGATCAATCGGTCCCATCGAACACCAAAATCTAGTAAACTTTAAAGTGTCATATACTATCACTTTTAGTAATCACAAGAACTTAACCAAAATGTCCCATACGGTCCGGTGAAATTCAAGTATTTACTAGAAGCTAGTAAATCTAGTTTATTATGGATATACTAGAAAACCTAAACTATATTCCTTTAAGGATCCATCGGTCTCACCGAACACCAAAAAAGAATAAAACCCTAAAGTGTTAAATATAATTGCAATCACAAGAATTTAACCAAGGCATCTCATACTACACGGTGAAATTCGAGAATTCACTAATGGGCTAGTAAGTACCACTTGAACATTATATTCAACGAGTTGTACAATATCCGATGAAGCGTTACTCGAGAGAATTTAAACCAATCGGCAAGACTAAGTCGATTATTAGTACTCCCCATACTATAGAACTAAGGCTCTCAAAACATTTATCTTATAAAAGTTTATAGTTTAGAAATCCAAATTATAATCTTCATATAGAAAATGGTTTTTGAATACTTTATTTATAAACTTATCTTCGGACTCCTTTTTTAAAATTCACAATCTCATTTATTTCCAAAATTCACAAATTATTTTTTAAAGGCCACATATATAAGTAATCTCTTAATCTTATCAAAATATAATATTCGAAATCAACCTATATCGGTGTCTAAACACTTGTTTAAATAAAACATTTAGGTTATAAATTTACCAAAACTATAAGATAAAGGTCCATAATCTTTCTTACTAACAAGATATACTATAGGTATATAGTTACTCATAAAACCAATTATAAAAGAACTAGATTAATTTAGAAAACAAGTTTGATATTTGTAAACTTAAATCACTCCCTTTTATGAAATTATTTATATATAAAATTTAGTGTTTATATTTATAAAATAGGTAAATATAAGTTTATAAAATTCCAAACCTTTGAATCAAAGTGATGAAAGTCCATGGCACACAATAGAATTCACTATAATAAAATACTAAGTCATCACAAGATTATAGCCAAGAATTTGTCCATAAAGTTTCTACTCTAAATCATTTCTCATTTTTATTTTATATATTAGAAAATCAATGGAAATGCACAACCAAAAGGCCAAATACGCAAAACACAACACAACAATAATAGTAAACAAGACAAAGAACAAGGTAAGAAACGGGCAAGTCAGGGTGGCACTTGGAGCTGAAATAGCTCCGGTGGTGCCCCACCAGTCCATCGGAGGTGACACAACCAGAAGCTATCTCAGCTCTAGGTTGCCCCATCGGCAGTCCATTGGCAATGACTTCTTTGGCGGTGATTGTACTGACATCTAGAGCAATGATTTGCTGCATGTACACATATTTTCAACTATAGATTAATGTTAAATGTGGTCAAAGATGATGGTTTCAACAAACGAAGAATTTCATAAACTAACTTATAATTAGGACAAGAAACAGAGAGCTATTCAATCCTATATTCAACTAATTACTAAATAGAAAATATGATTTTATTTAGAGACAGTAGTGTGAGGTAAACTCACCTTTTTACCTTGCCATAACTTTTTAGAATCCATTACCCAACCATTTCAATAATTCCTAGTTTAATTCAGCAATTTGAAAAAAAAATATTATAACCCAAAACCAAAACTGAGATTCAGCAACTTAATAAATACACTAGATGATAGAGGAGATTACCTGAAGTTCATTTCTATAATTATTAGTCAAAAGCCCTATGATTTGCAACTTGAATTCGGAATTATAGGAGCTAGGGTTTATATGATAAAAAAGAGTAATCTTTTAGAATTTTGGAACTGAATGTATTGAGAAAGAAAGTACACATATTTTTTATTTCTCTTCTCTAAGTCACCCTAGATGGGCCATGTGGATGTGTTAAGGATCCAATAAGCAAGATATTACAATTTCTAAGAGCAGTTTTACTAATTTCCTTTGTTTTACATTTTATAAAACATTATTTTACACTAAACAATGTTTCATTTAACATATTTTGATTTCTCAAAACTTACCAATACATTTACAAGTTAAAAATTCTCATTTATTAATATTGAGATATCTTTTAAAATTAGATATGATTTCTGAAAATAAAATTTATTCTCAGTATTTTTAATAAAATAAAGTAAATTATTAATTGCAAATTCTCATTTTAAAACTATAAATCTCAATATTAATAATTTATCCTAAATGCCAAATTTAAGTTTAAAACCTCTTTAAGAAATAAAACTTACTTCTTAATAAATCATTTCAACTATTCTCAAAACTAGATTTAATTTCATAATTAAAATTCACAAATCACTATTTAGAATTAATCATTCATAATAAAATTTAATTAATTAGGTAATTAGTAACAGAGTTATTATAGACTTTCCTCCATAAAGAAATTGCGTCCCCGCTATTTCCTTAACGAAAGAAATCTATAAATTAATTTAAATTAACTCGATTTAAATTTCCAATTAATTTTTTACTTTTAAATTTCTAAAATTTTATCATCCATCTAAATTATAAAATGGTAAATACAATAAATCAAAAATTATCACGTACTATTCTTCTTAGCATATATTTTGAAATAGCCATTCCCTATTTGCACATTTTAAGTAATTTAATGACTTTGTCTTGTCATCTATTTATAGCGAATCTCTATGTCAATTGGCTGCGATGTTGACCGTGAAGTCAATATGGCCTTGCCATTGACCTCTATTATTGCTAAGGTTTGGTGGATACACGCATCATCCAAAATTAATACATATATAATGCACTTTCATAATTTCCATTTTTATTTTCTAAACCACCAAAACTTTAAAATCCATATATATTAGTACATATATTTCTGTTTTAAATTTATTTTCCTAAAATATTTTTCTCAAAATATTTTACTTCCGCAAATATAATATCAAGTTTCAAATCATTTGCTTAACATAATTATCAAAACTCCAATTAATATTTTCTTCTCAAAATAACCATATAACTAAAAATAATTCCTTTACAAATATTATTTATATCCAAAATTAATACTTTTCCAAAAAATGTCCTTTCACTTTCAAAAATTTATTTTCACAATTTCTTAATTTTTAACATCTTATTAATTAAAATTCACATATGATAATTTTTTTCGTTCAAACCAAAGAACTTGAAAGTGAAATTCATAAATGAAAGTAGATTTCCAATTATTATTATTATTATTATATATATATATATATATATATATATATTTCTAACTAACTTCCATTTAATTTTTAATATAAACCAATTCTAAAATTCAAAACATTTTCCTTAACTTATCCTATTATATAAAATAACATTTATCCATGAAATTTTAGTGACTCATTTCATCACTTGGCTTCAAAGTTGATTACATGGAATATCAGCATTGCCTCGCCATGCTCTCCGCTTTTCACAATTTATTAGATGGTTAAAATATCATTTTAAATTATTTTAACTCAAATATATTTTACAAATTTTTAAATAAATCATTCTCATGCCAAAATGTCTCGTTCGATGTTTAGGAACTCCTATCGATAACATGACATCCCACATATCGATCAAAATCCTTAAACATTTTCAGGACAAGTCAGCACAATAAATTATCACAATTTTCCCTTAGTTATATTAATGTTATTATTACTAGCATCCATACGTCCAATTTTAATAAATACAACAAAGCAATTAATTCCTAACAACCAATCAACCATAGCTAGATAGTCGCTTTCAACGGAACACTTGCATTCCTAAAATTCTGTTGCGCAACTCTGATTGTTCCTAGATTATTTTAATCTTAGACTTATTTACTCAAATTTCACGATAATCCAAAATTTCATAAACTCTAAAAGATTTTAACACATCACTTTCCAAAATTTGGATGACATAATTCTAATTTATCTAACTAAAAGTTTAAATCAAAATATGTCCCAACTGATTATCCCGATAATCAATTTATATTCCTATCCCAAAATAAATAATTAATATGACTACCTACCACACATCCCGGTGACAGGACTCCAAGTCTCACTAGGTCTAGATCTATGATATTATACGCTATAATATTCTGACTTGGCTTTGATACTAAACTGTAATGACCCCAGTATTATACCCATATTATTAAAGGACATTATAAATATTATCGCTTAACAATATAGAGAATACGACTTGTTACGGGCGATCGAATGTGGTTATATCTTTAAACTAATACTGACACGTCATTCTTACGGTCCATTGAATCTATGGAATAAAATTTGACATGCACAATCTTAGTCTAAAGTAATAACCACATTGGTTCCTCAAAATCAGAACAGTATATCATATCTACAATAGTCACAAATAACAACGGAATAATAAACAGCATATATGTATCCAAACTATGAGTCTACAAAATATAACACTAGATTCACATAATATACATCTGGTACAAATCTCTAGCGCAAATATACATCTCATATACATATACAAAAACCCTACATAAGATAAAATGACAGTCAAAACGGTTTATGTCTTTGCTAGCCCAACCATCCAAAGGTCTACTAGTCCTATAACCTAAAACGTCTTGGCCTGACTGGAGTATTATAAAATAGATGGGTCAAACTATCTCAAAGTATCCAAAAGTGTGAAATCAAGATATAGCATAAGAATAAATGACATATAGGCAAATCCAAATGTTCAAGATATAACAAGTCACAGAATTATTTTAACCCTTAATCCATTACAAGATACAATAACATATATATATATATATATATATATATATATATATATATATATATAAAGATTAGTCACTAAACACAAAATTACAGAATAAAGTAATATTTCTAACATAAAGAAACCAATTCCATATCGATCACCTTGATCGTCCATACCAATCTTAATGATAGCCCATACCGTGGCAAACAAACAAATGTTTTATCACTCGTACCAATCTGATAGCATGGATTATCCACACCCTAAAAACTTTCATTTTTCCATTGAATTTGTTGTGAACTTTCAATATAAACTTTTATTTAAATTGTAATGACCTAACTTTTCAAAACTCAGAAGTCGACATTAATACATCCACGGTATTCATCATGCCGAACAACCAAGTGCCGGAAAGCCAGATTGTTAGGGGAAACAAAGAAGAAAGAAGAAAAGAAGAAAAGTAACAATAAAGAATCTCACAGCAGAAAAAATGATCTAATATAAAACTAATTTTTAGATAAAAAAACTGTAGTATAAGTATATACAGATATCAATTAGAGTATACTAGCCTATTTCAACCCGGACAGTTATAACAACCTATCCTCACAATTGTTAATAATTACAACAATGAATGCAATGAAAAAATAACCATGTGTGTGAATCCGTCTTTGGGCCTCCAGCACGTCTCTTGAAGTTCCAAAGCCTTTAGCTAAATCTTTAGTATGCTCGGTCAGACTCAAACATTATAGGAAATCAACATCCGGGTCAACCTGATAAAACCAACATGAGAAACTAAAATCACAAGGAAATTTATTTATTATAACTTGTAAAATCCTTTAAAATTAAAGGTATCTCGCAAGACCCAACTGCACATAAACATGGATATATATTTATCTTACGATAACCAAAACCTTTATATCAGAAAATCCAGTGATATTATAATAACATCCAAGGGGGAAAATAATAATAATCAAGTAGCTGTAATGTGACGACGCGAACTCGATGTCCGACAAACAACATCAAATTCGTATCGCCGGAGCTTGCAACAACATTAGATGATAAATAACACAGCGGAAATAAAAGATTATATCACTGATACAACATGAATACAATATTCGATACATCAATTTGATATAATGATAATCATCAAAATCAGAGAATATACAACACAAAATACAGTGGAACACGACACAATATAAGATAAGTCTTCAACAGAATCAATACTGCAACTCCAATCGAAACTCTAAAACCAAATCTCTTGTAACGAGCGAAAATTTTCGACGCTCGAAAACCGACATCAATACGTCCACTGTATCAACTGACAAGTAATCGACGGCCAGAAAACCGTACCGTTAGGGTTAAAGAAGAGGTAGAAGATAGAAGAAGAGAGAAAGAAAAAGAAAACACAGAAACCATAACAGAATCTCACATATCGCAGCGGAACGACATATAATAAATAATGAATAATCTTTAAACAAAGAATTATATCAGTTATTACATTACATTACCTCATCAGAGTGTACAACAACAAACAGCAACAAACAGCGGAAAAGAAATACTATATACTAGTGAATACGCCATGCCATCCAACTTGCCTCCAGCAACTCCTGAATTTCAGAATATCCTGATAAACCTGACTCTTAACTGCCCGTGTGGAAATTGGTGGGCACCCAGAGTTTAGGAAGGAAAACAATAAACTCCGAGTTAGTCATGGGACTGGTGTGAGAACTTAAAATAGTTTATCTTTAAAACAAAGAACGGGATAATTTTAAAATAGATTCGAAATGCTTTTTAGAAAATGAGACTACCATAAGGCCTTCACCTTTACCACTTTTGAAAACAAATTTCAATCATTTCCCTTACACGAAAATACTTTCATTTCAAAATGGTTCATTTAAACCAATTAAATAAATCCTTACCGATTTACTCTATATTTACGTTCCAAATCCGTAAATTCATTCCCACACTAAATCAACGTTTATTTTTAAACAAATTTCCCTTTCTTTTATAAATTCCATAGTGAATTTACAATTCCAAAATATCTATGAATATACGATTTCCAAATCGATTTCTAATATTCATTTTCAATTTATCTTTAAAAGATAAAATCTCAAAACATTCACTTCATATTGAAAAACATTTCCATACTTATTTAATAATAAGTAATTCACAAATCCATTTATTTTCAACACTTGGAAAATATCTAATATACTTAAATTGAAATTAAGTATATATTTCATTATTTAAGGAAAACGTGCGCTTAAACACATTTGTTTGGGCCAAAACAAATGTTACGTAAAACATCGTTACGACGACAAAAAATCACTAGTATAGGGATTCGGAATTAAGATAAATATATATAAATCCCAATACTATATAAAACATTTCCTTTCGGAAATCATCTACTATAACAACAATGTTATAGTCTACCACTTCCTTATTTCTCGAAAACGTCTATTTCAACAATGAATGTTGAAATCTATGTATTCGATTCATAAGACATTTTAAAACATCTTTTTAAAATAATTAACTTCATTTTATAATATCGCTTTCCCAAAACATAACCAATTTATTTAATAATATATTCACTGTCCAAAATCGTGAATATACTTCACTAACCAAATTTCAATATTTCTACACATTTTATATAAAGAATAGTTCGCTATCCAAAATCACGAATATACTTCTTTTAATAAATTTCTATATTAAATTTATCAAATTCCATTGATTTCGAATTTATAAACAATGTCCATTCCATTTCTATTTATAAACTTCGATTTATAAATCTCCTTTATTAATCCAATTCAATTTATATATCTCAAATATATACCAAAAGTCCATATTATAAGTTAAATACTTATAATTCATTTATTTACAAATCGTTCTTTTAAAACTTCTCAAATTATAAATCTTATTACTTATAAGATTTCATTTATAGCCTTATTTTCAACATTAACAGAACTCCTTTTAAAATTCCATCATTTTTGATTTATAAAATATATATCTTATAAATCTCATCTATAAACCATTTATGCTTCATCAAAGATTTCAATTTAGATGCAAAAATCCGATTTATAAGTTAATCACTTAAAATCTTTTATTTTACAACATCTATTCATTTTATAACTTCTCAATTTATAAGTCTATAATTTCATTCACTTAAAAATCCATTTTTTATACTTCATTTTAACACTTAACAAACTCGTTTTATAGTTCCAATATTATTAATTTATAAATATCAATTTAAAAATCTTTTATATACATCCTTTATAATGATTCAAAATTCCAAATTAAACCATTTTATAATTTAATCACTATTTATTTCAAAAATATCAATTTGGTTATATTTTTCAAAAATCATAATTTTTAATAACATAAAAATTTATAACGTTTTAATTATTTAAACTGAATCAATTCGAAAATTTAATAAAACGTATACTTTCAAAAATGACTTTAAAATTCTTTTAAGAAAAATCAAAAATCATTATTTTAAAACTTCAAAAATGGATCCGATGATGCAATAGCACAAAATAGTCAATCACGACATCCAAATATCATATATCGATATGATAATCAACAAACATCACAATATCTGTAAATAAATCAATATAGTTGAGGAATCCAGTTGGATCCCTCCAAGCTGTTTCCCTGCATCCAAAGATGTTAGCACAATACCAATTCCGTTCCAGTACGGAATTATCGCGGTATATGGGATTTATAAAATATTATCCGCTTAATAGACGGCGCAATAGGGTCTCATCCGCTATATAATGCGGGAAAATCAACTCCAAGTACATAAATAATACCAATTTCACTGTACTGTGAAATATTCGCGGTATATGTTTTTAATAAATAACATCCGCTTACTAACGGGGCATAATGTCTATTTTAAAAATCAATAGATAACAATCATCATTCAAACATACATTCAAGAATTTTGAATATAACTATTTAAAATTTAAATTGAAACTATTTGATTGAGTGAGAAGTTCTCACCTTGGTTTCAATTCCGTTTCAGCGTTTTATTTCGAATAAAATTAAACGAGCGTTTAATTTTACCCGAAATTCTCACTAACTCCAAACGACTCCAAACCAGCTCCTTGCGTAGTGCTCGATAAAACGATTGCAACGCAATTCGTTTCGTCCAAAACGGACCTCGTATCAAAAAGTTATAGCAGTTTAAACATTTACACAATTTTAATATAATTAAATTTACAAATCCTATTTTAATTTTATACCCTAATTAAATCTCTGCCGTCCATCCTTGAGCCAAGCAGATCCAAGCCACAGAACGCAATCTTCCCAAATGCGTTACTCCTCCAGGTCGTTCACGCGCGTATGAACCCAACGTGGCCGCCTCTAGGGTTAGAAATTGCGGCCTCTACGATCGCTTACACCTTGATCAACAACCACCACGCGATAGCTCACCCTCGTCTCCACCCACGACCGCAATAGCAGCCTACTCGGTCGCCTATTGGCCTCGAATGACGTGAACGAACGACACGACTTCCCACGCGTTTTGCCGATGATTTCCTCCACTATAATCGATCATATTCGTATGGATTCGAAGATCTTGCTCCGCTCTACAACTTTCGTGTTGATAAGTTTTCATAAATGTTTACGGATTGAGAGGAATTTGAGGAAGAAAACGAGATGATTTCGACCGTTCAAAATGAAGGTGGCGGCTCTGAAGTTTAACCCTAGGGTTTTGTTTCACTTTGCAAAAATGAATATTTGGGGGCTTTTATAGAAAAAACGACGAACACTTTTCATCCCGGATTTTCCGTACTCCAAACGAAGCGTGCCGGTTGGCGTTTCTAAGGTTTACCCCGCGTTCCGAACACAATGGAACATGTTTCGGAGGCAAATTCGACCAGATGTGCGAGTTACGACAATAAACAATCGGTTTTAAATTAAATCGATTTAAGCTATTTTCTAGGCGTTTTGGCTTGCCCCGGACAAACGGTAAATCCGATTGACACAAAATTTGAAACCTTACAATAATATCCCATTTTGGATCCGATGAAACTAGTTTCGTCGAAATCCAAGACTATTTGAAAAATAACTCGTCAATTAAATATTAAAATATTCAATTTTCACAAATTAACTTTAAATTCAATTTTAAAAGTTCACAAACATCATTCTAACTCCAATATGATATAATAAAATTTAAAAATCAATTCCAATCATATTTAACCCAATTTTCAATTATTTCTGTAATTTCAACTATTAAATTATCGATTTAATTATCCAATTAAATTTAATTATTCGAAACAAAATTATTCGACTTATAAATTTCACTTATTAATATTTAAAATTAATTAAATATACGAATTTTAATTGACAGAAATTCTGGGTCGTTACATCTCTAAAACTCCAAGCTCGAATCTCCATCAAGGTTGCACAAAGCTGAGCAAGTGCAGTCGTGGACTCCAAAGACTCCAAAAGATCAAACAGAATGCTGAAGGCTACCAAATCGATACCTACTACCTAACTATCTGAAAAATCAAACTCTAGAATGCCCGTGTGAAAAATTATGGGCACCCAGAGTTTAGAAAGGGAACAATAAACTCCGAGTCAGTCGTGGGACTAGTGTGAGCAAACAAAAACATTTGGTCTTTAAAAACAATCAAAAGGTTTTGAATTTGAAATCCGTAACACTTTTTGGAAAATGAAACTACCATAAGGCCTCCCGGCACACACACCATGCAATCGCACACTTGGGGGAGATTTCCCCTTATGATAGTCAAACATGCTTACTACGCAAAATCCTTTTTTTACATATTATTATTAGTGCATAGTGGAAAACATTTCGAAAGTATAATATTAATCTTAGCCAGCATAGGTACCATTATACTATGCCTACTATAGCTACCACCTGAGGTGGCATGTAATACAACTGCAAATGTAAAGGGCTCGTATTCGATGATTGGATTTCAAATAAATGGTCAGGCTAAGGAACTTCCTATTGCCACATGGGAACACCTCTGGAGGGACGCCCCGAGAACCTACCCGGCTCTCTGCCAACATAAGGCCGGTTACCCCCTTTCCGAGAAGTAAAACCTAAGATATGCCACCCCCTGTCGTTTGCGACCTTTATCCGAGGATCCTATACACCAACAACATCACACAGTAATAAATATACTACAGTGTCCACATGAGTAAGTAACTGGGTTCCATACCATGATACCACCATTTTCCAGAAGGAATGGACATACCCTAGGGGAGCTACCCCTGAAACCTTGCCGTATCTTTCCTCTTTCGACCATCACCGGTTTGTGCGGCTCGATGAGGTCTCGTCCACAAAGCTACGCTTTTTCACAAAGCCATGCTTTGATCAACAAATGATCAGCAACACTTCGTATGCCACATTACCAAATTGGGAATGTATCACTAGTAACCATCAACTACATAACCTTTAAGCTCGTAAGTCTCAGAGAAGGGTGTTAAACTAAGAGAATGAATCTCCGCCACCAAACAGAAATGTATTTGATGAAAACCAGCTTTACATCTCAAAGTGTAACGTCAGACACATATCCATACAAGTCTGTTTCGGGTTCGAACAGAACCGAAGGCGCTTCCGAAGAAGGCCTTGCAATCCGAGTACTCACAATCCCGATCGGACTTCCCATCACATAGGAAATCTATATACCGTAGTTACTCAATGCAGAGACAATCGATAGGTCATCCTATCGTTCTCGCAAATACTCGGTCTTCACCACCGGCCTTCGAGTGCTATCCATAACGTCGTATCATTATTCGGAATGGGTTATATGACACAAAGGTCCTCTCCCAGCTAAATCGAATAATGAGCGTAAAATTAAAAACATATGGATATGGGATTTCAGTTAAGTCACAACTTAAAAATTCACAACTTTCTTTCAAATGGTTTAAACAAATTATCATTTCACATCTTTAAACAAAAAGATTCATTTCACAAAGTTCACCTAGTTTCACGAAGATCCATTCACGGATTTCAAAACAATTTCCACCTCAATTGGATTAGCTCATTTAATATTTAAATCAAAGATTTAACTTATAGCTTTCAAAACTGTTTCCAAAGATTCATTCATAACAAAAAAAACATCTTCAATTCAACTTCAACTTCCTTTAATACAAATTGGAAATTCTTTTCTTATATGAAAGCCTTTATTATTTAAAAACAAATAGTTTTTATTTCGGAAAAAGCCGGTTTCATTTATACAAGTTAAAACCTTTGGGTTAATTCAAATTCCCAAAACAACACTTTTGTAACGACCCTGGATTTTTGACCCCGTTTATTTTAATAAATATTTAATCTAAAATAAATGAAATGTAAATTGACCATATTAAAATGATTATGATTTGGTGATACTGTCAATTTATTTATTTAAATTGCATTTTTTAAAAGGGGAATTGGACTTTGGAGAGTTCAAAATAAAATATTTTGATAATATTATAATAAAAATTATTTTTACATAATTGAATTAAAATACTTTCAATATTTTCATATTTGATAATATATGTATGTATATCTAATTGTAGAACTTTAAATAATAATCATATAGGTATTAAATATGGAAATTTAAAACTTAAGTATAAAACAATATAAATGGTTATAAACATATACATACAAGACAAGTATAAATCATAAATATGAACTTAAATATAAAACAATGTAAATGGGTAGAAGCATAAACATCCATAACATAAGTATGGGAATGTAAATATAAACCATAATTATAAAATATAAATGTAACTAAAAATATAAATATACAAATATAAGTTATAACTTGAAATATAAAAATACAAACAAAATACTATGAATCAAAGGCTTGTAAAGTCTGACATACAAATAGAATACAAGTAATGTAGTCAAACACATGTATGTGATCTAATAAGTGGTAGCTAAAATAAGGATATAAATAAATGTATACAAGTATCTTCATGCAAGACCAAAGTCAAACTGAAAAAAATATAAAATAAAATAATAATAAGACAAATATATATGCAAACAAATATGTGTATTACAGTCCAAACTTGAAGTTAATAAAAACAAGTAACTTAATAATAAAACAAAGATCTTTATATAAAGCTTCTCACTCAAGCCATTGACCTGCAATATATGCCTACAAATAAATATCTTTATACATAGTACACTATACTTATAATTGTGTAAACATAATTAGCAACCTAAACATTTAATTTCCATCTTCTCAGTACATTATTTTGTCAACTCATTTGTTTACAAACCTGAACATCTCAGACATAAAAACATGTCCAGCCGAAATTTGCAAAATCATGTTATATTACAGGAAGTTAATTACAAAATCAACCTGGTCAAGAATATAAGGCTGTCTAGATACAACCTACCCATGTACACCTATTTTCTTTTATATATATGAGTGTACATATTCTTATTTGGTTTGTTCAGTAAAAATATATTAGTAAACCTGTAAACAAAAAGAAGAAAGAGGAACAGGAAAGAGCTAAAGACAGTAAATCTCAGGACAGTTTCAAGTTACAAACAATCTACATCAATGCTTTTGTTTACAGGAATTATGACAGGTGAGTAAACAAGAAGTTTAAAAGCTTTAAGTTTGATAGAATAACAGTTCAGAGGATTGTTTATGGTATGATTGTTATGCTTTGATTTCGAATATTGATGGGATTGTTCTGTACTACTTTGGAAAATGATACAGGTTGTATATTGTTCAAAATCACATATGATTCACCTTAAATCATTGCAAAGCTTTAATCTTCCAACCAAACAAAATAATTAAACTTGTAATTAAGTTTTTTAAATGCTAATTTAAACCCTGGTTTGTAAACATACACTGTAACTTTATTCTACAGGTAAGCAAGTATAAATTGGATAAATTGGATTGATGTAAAGTATTAATTTGAGTTCGTAGCTTGAATCCTTTCCACAAAACATGATTTTTAAAACTAGAATGAAGATTTTCAACACAGCATTTCCAAAGCAGTTTGTATTCAAACCAAAATGGTACTTTTGCAAATTTCCTGTTATTTAATCAATAATAAAGGTTGAAATTTAGAATGAAGCAAATATAAACGTTTGTGATTTCATGAAAATTATCAGAAATTTTTTATATTGTTCGAGATTAGAATACGAAATCAATTTAGGGCTCGAGTTCCAAATTTTGTCAATGTCTATAATGCGTCTAGATCGCCTTCATTAAGCAATCGAGTGCCACTAAATCATGGTGGAGGGTTACTTGGTGAGATGTCGTAGTGTGGCCGAGGTTCGAGCGCCTCGGGTAGCCAGTACGTCGAAGACGAGGTGGTTTTTGTCAGTAGTGTTGTTGGTTGTTTCCGTTCGAACTACTGTTTTTTTCTTTTCGATTTGATTTGAGACAATCTGGGTTTGAATTTCGAGAATGGGGGTGGATTGTGACATGCCGGTAGTGTCGGAGTGTGCCTAAGTTAGGCCGCGCTGCCGTGCACGTGTACGACAGCGGTGTTGGTGTCAGTGCCGTGTAGGGGGAGGTCTGACTCGAGTCGCGCACGAATGAGAATGGGGGAAGCTCCGGGTTTTATCGCGTACGAGAGATGATCCTGTTGCTAAATTTATTTACATTTAACTAAAACCTATTTCTGAAAGAATAAGATAGGCAAGAGAGAAGAAGAACGGGTTTCAAGGGGAGACTCGGGGAAAATTGCGTGCAAAACCGAAGTTGCACTCGAGAATAATAGGAGGAGACTCGGGTTTTTTGCAAAAATGCAGTTTTGCAATAGTGTTATAGTTAATTAAAGTTTGTTTCCATAAATTTTAAAATATTGTGAAGACTTTGGATTTGGGTTATGATAATTTTATTTATTTCGTAACGATTTTTTTTTAAAACACTTAATTATCTTTTTAATTAGGCAATTAATCTAAGTTAAGTACAGGTTAACTAACATTTGAGTTGCGTAGTTAAAATAAATTGATTTTCAAGTTAAGGAAAATTACTTTTTAAATGTTAATTAAGGTGAATAATTAATATTTATTAATTATTTTTGAAAAGTGATTGAGAGTAATTACTTTATAATTTTAATCAGAGATCGATAATTAAAAAAAAGGGTAAATATGAAATTAATTACTTAAAGTTAAATTATGAATGATTAATAGTTAATTAAACAAGTGGCTTAATTATGAATTAATAGTTAATTAATTAAATCACTTGAGTAAGGAAGTAACTAAACTAATAGTGTGAAATAAAATGTAATTAAGATTTAATAGTTGATTAAGAAATCATTAAGACAATTTGAAATGAAATAAGTAATTAATTATAAATTAATAATTAATTAAACAGAGTTAAGTGGTTAATTCTCAGGTAATTAATTCTAAATTGAATTAATTACAAATAAGATTTAAAGGTCATTGCTTATGGATTGTTGTGTATGTAGAATGTCTGGTTTGTGATGTTTAAATTGAAGATATTCTGTGATGCTCTCTGATATGCTGTGTTATATCTATGATGTTTGCCTATGTTTTATCTGTGATAAATGCTATGATAATTCAATTTGTTGAACTTAAGTTATTTAAACTGTTAAGTTAATTAGACAACTTGGCCCTTAAAATGGCGTTTGGATTCGATGAGACCGGGATCGGAAGAATCAATTTTGATTCTTCGAAAACCACATCGATCCAATTTAAACGTTAGGTCGTGAATTCTGAAATGAAGATCGAGACGGTGTATTCAGAATGCAAGGGTTATCGTCGTTGACTCTGAGGGTGATTCCAAAATGAGTGTGACGAGATAATGCCTTCGGTTTCGTTCGAACCCGGAATGAACTTGTATGGATTGAATGCATTCAGCACATCGTCAGGCGGATGATGAGCATTCTAAGTAATATGTTCTATAAAGGTAATCGCAGCCTCAAGCCTCATCAATCGGGAATGGGTAAAACAGGGGAGGTGCAGCAAGGTTAGGTGGGTCATGCCCAAGCAGGACAAGATATTTCCCCTGTCTAAATGTCCCTTTATATTTCGGCTGTTTGGGCGGTTGCTAGTTACAACCGCGGGGTTTATCTTGTTCGGGACTGTTCGGTAAGGAATGGTTCCGGCCTTGTGTTGTAGGGGGTCGGGAGTGATCCTCGGTACCGTGATCTAGGCCCCGTACTGTGACGGGCGGTACCCCAGTAGCCCTGCCATTGTTGGAAATCCATTTTCCCTACGAGACCCTACGGTTTTGATTTGTATTACCCACTTTTGTGGCTAGTAGATGGAATTTAATAGATGTAACAATTTCGGCTATTTTCTATTTACTTGAAAACCCTAGACACTATTATAATATCACATGATTTTATATGAAATGTTTTGGTTAGCGTAAGGTAAAAACTCACCCTTATTTATTTGTGGGGAGTCTTACGTGATACCTTTATTTTCAAATGTTTTCAAAAGTTAAACAATTTAAACCGTTTACTCATACCAGACCCATGTCTGACCCGGAGTGTATATTTTGTTTTTCATAAACTCTTGGGTACTCAAATTTTTTATGAGTAGCCAAGTGATAGGTTTTGGACTTTGTTTTCTGTAACAACCCGGAATTTTTGACAGCATATTTTAATGAATATTTAATCTAATTTAAATAAAATGCAAACTTTTAAATGTTTAAAATGATGAGATCTTGGATATTTAAAATTTTTATATGAGTTTATAAAAGAAAGTTTGATTTGAAAATTTAAATAGGATACTTCAAAACCATTTTAAAACAAAATCGGTCTTATTTAATAAAATCAAATCAAAGATTCAATATTGTGTTATTTGATAATTTATATGAATACAATTTTAGTTTTTAAAATGGTAAGTTTTAAAATTAACAAGCATAAGAATATTAAACTTAAACATGGAAGTATAAAACAATATAAATAATTATAAATATAAACATACAAAACTAGTATAAACATAATCATAAATTATAAAATGTAACTAAAAGTATAAATATACAAATATAAAATATAACTTGAAATATATAAATACATGTATGTTGTAAATCAAATGTTTGAGAATTTAATTAACAAATAAACTACAACTAATATGCTAAAAATAACTTGAAAACAATCATATCAAAAGATTTGAAAATATAATCTGTATAATGCAAAGTAACAAGACAAGTTGTACTTAATAAATAAAAACAAAAATCTAAATCAGGTTTCACAAGAATAATAAGCATATGTGTAAATAAGCTAGCTTCTACAATAAGCCAAATAAATGTATAGCTAAATATACTTTCAAAACCAAGTGGAACCTGAAAGAAAACAAAAAGATCTTGTACAAAAATATGCTGGCCAAAATTTGATAAGTATCTTTGTACACATATACACAGTAATTAAGTGTTTGTCCAGAGAAAAATTTTATAAACTGAAAATGAATGTAAACCAGTAATAAACATATATGTGCTATGTACAGTTTTATGCCTCAGGAAGCAAGTCCACTTTAATATAAAACAAGTTTTACTTTAAATATAATAAAAACAAAGCCTGTGTTTATATGAAAACATGTTTGGCCGAAATAATGATAAATATCTTGTACAACAAAGTAAGTAACAATAAATATCTTTGTACCAAATTTGCAACAGACAGTAAACATTTATTACCTGCTACCATAATTAAAAGAAAAAAACATTAATTAGCCTAACTTCTTGTTTAAACAAGTACATGCAGCCGAGATCAAAATCATTTCATATTTGCAGTAAATGTAATACCAAGATTTTTGTTTGGTCAAATATGGTGGCTGGCCAGTTATCTCCTATATTGTTCAAAGTAGCTTCTATATATATATATATACCATATCTTTATATTCGTACATAAAACTCAATAAAAACTTAAAACAAACCCGAGAATCAAATAAGGAGAGAAGATAATCATCTGTTGCTTTGCAAACTGGAAATTTATTTAAAACAGAAAGCTAAAGAGAGGGCTTCAGGAAATTCTTCTGCAGTATTCTTCATCAATACTTTATCTTCTGTTTTAAGTTTCAACACTGTTTGGTGAGTAAACTTATCTTTAATCTATACTTGTATTTGTAGCTTATAAATGGTGTGTTTTGGGTCATTGCTTCAATAAGTAGCCTTGAGTAATTTGTTGTTGCTCTGGAAAAGTTGCTATGGTCTAATTTGTTGATAGTAAAACAAAGGAATTGTAAATGATTCTTCATATAAATGTCTGAAACCTGGACTTTGATGCTAATGTAAGTAGTTTACTTAAATCAATGCCTGCAAGTTTTGCTTTAAAGTTTTACAGCATGTTATCAACATTGTTTATTCAAACTACAGGTAAAGGGATTCAAAGATCAAAATTCGAATGTTTAGATTTAGGAATTCAATAACATATTTCAAATTCAGATACAAAATTAGGATTTTTAGCATAAAAATTATGATTTTTAAATAGGGGTATTAAGAGCAGTTTCAAAATGAAACTAAAATGGGTTTCAGTCAATTTTGGGATGTTGTGTTAATTTTAATTTCTGTAAATTCATACGAAGCAAGCTTGTAATCCTTTTGACACTAGAAAAATATTAGAATAATTTTCGAATGTATGGATTTTGAGATTGAGGTAAAAATAGGGTTTTGTTCGACTTTCTAAACAAATTGGAAGTTTCGGTCGTGGTGACTAGCACGGTGCATCGAGTGTTGTGTGGCTGGAAGGGAGGGTAGTGTGGAGGTCGAGGGTGATGTAGCCGGAGTTTCGAAGCTACAGGGGGTTTGTCTCGCCTGAACATGGTGGGAGTTGGTCAGAGCATTTCCTTGGATTGGGAGCTCGAATCCTCTTTTCTCTTTCACGAATCTCATCGAAGTTTGGGGTGTTGGAATTCAATGAGTGGATGGCGATCGACTAGTCAGCAATCAGGCCAGGTGATGGAAGAGCGTCGGAGGGGGGTGTACGTGCACAAATGGTTGTGCACGGCGGCGTGAAGAAGCTGCTCATGTCGACTCGAGTGTAACTCGAGTTAGTAGCGTGATTGACTTCGAGTTTTGTTCCTGGGTCTATGGTCGTGTGTGTGTTTGAGGTTGTATCAGTTTTAACTTAAGCATTGAAAAAAAAAGGAAGAGTAAAAGAGAAACAGGGAAGAAGAAGCGTTCCAGAGAGGGAACGCGAGAGAAGTGAAGGATGGACTCGAGTACTACCCAAGTTTGTCGCAAAGTTTACTTGGGTTTCCAATACCTGGAATTTTGCTAATGTAATTTGAAAATAAGAGTAAATAAGTTAAGTGTAAACTATGTTATTAAGTGTTAACCAATTTGTTTTGAGTCCTGATAAACTTTAGAGCGTTATTGAAACAAAGTTGAGTAATTAATTTGGAAAGAGAAATTAATTACGAATGTAATAAAATTTATAATTGTAATAAATAGTTCAAACTCAATTAAATTAGTAATTAAAGATTATAACGATAATTTTGTGGAATCATATGTAATTAAGAAAGTAACGATTGATTTAGCAATTTAGTAATAATTAATTGTATAATTGAGTTTTATAAATCAATAATTAAGGTTATTGATTAATACTTAAGAATTAATCCATTAATTAAGTGAATAGTTAATAAGTAATTAATAAACTGAAACAAGTTAATTAATTAATAATTAATTAAGCAAAGAAAAAAAATACAATTTACTCTTAAGTATACAATTAAGTTTAAAACAAATCAAACTTGTTGATATGAATCAATGATTCTATTTGATTGCATTTGATGTTTATTTATACTCTGAGATGTTCTGTGATACTCCGAATATATCTATGATGGTTGTGTGTGATTTATTTGCATTAATTTGCTATATGATTTATCCGAAGTTATTTACCTGTGCCATATGATTTATCAGATGTTATTTATCGGTGTTAAATTGCTTTATGAATTCAAGTGTTAAATTATTAAACTGTTTAAGTTAATTAGACAACTTGGCCCTTAAAATGGCGTTTGGATTCGATGAGACCGGGATCGGAAGAATCAAATTTGATTCTCCGAAAACCACATCAATCCAATTTAAACGTTAGGTCGTGAATCCTGAAATGGAGATCGAGATGGTGTTTTCAGAATGCAAGGGTTATCGTCGTTGACTCTGAGGGTGATTCCAAAACGAGTGTAACGAGATAATGCCTTCGGTTTCGTTCGAACCCGGAACGAACTTGTATGGATTGAATGCTTTCAGCACATCGTCAGGCGGACGATGAGCATTCTAAGAATAATGTTCAATAAAGGTAATCGTAACCTCAAGCCTCATCAACCGGGAATGGCTAAAATAGGGGATGTGCAGCAAGGTTAGGTGGGTCATGCCCAAGCAGGACAAGATATTTCCCCTGTCTAGATGTCCCTTTTTATATTTCGGCTTAGTGGACGGTTGCTAGCTACAACCGCGGGGTTTATCTTGTTCGGGACTGTTCAGTAAGGAATGGTTCCGGCCTTGTGTTGTAGGGGATGAAGGGAGTAATCCTCGGTACGGTGATCTAGGCCCCGTACTGTGACGGGCGGTACCCCAGTAGCCCTGCCATTGTTGGAAATCCATTTTTCCTACGAGACCCTACGGTTTTGATTTGTATTACCCACTTTTGTGGCTAGTAGCTGGAATTTAATAGGTGTAACAATTTCGGCTATTTTCTATTTACTTGAAAACCCTAGACACTATTATAATATCACTGGATTTCCTATGAAATGTTTTGGTTAGCGTAAGGTAAAAACTTACCCGTATTTATTTGTGGGAAGTCTTACGTGATACCTTTATTTTCAAATGTTTTCAAAGTTAAACAACTTTAAACCGTTTACTCATACCAGACCCATGTCTGACCCGGTGTTTATTTTTGTTTTTCATAAACTCTCGGGTACCCAAATTTTTACGGGTAGTCAAGGGATTCAAGTTAGATTTGACGAATTCTGGAGGAGCAATGGAGCAGGAGGCTTCAGCGATGTAGATATATATATATAGTTCTGTTGTGTTAGTATCTCTGAGTCATATTGTTTGAGTTGTATGAACTAGACGGGTGTTTATAACTGTCTAGTATGTGATGTATGTATGATTGTCACATGTATTGATATTGTATAACTCTGATATATGTACAAACTATGTATTATTTAATGTGATATATTATATTTTGTTTCAGTCCGCTGTGAGATTCTGATGTTGTTGTTCTTTCTTCTCTATCTTTTCTATTTTCTCATCCCTTTCTTTCTTAATGATGATACGTCTTTCTGGTAGTAGAAGGGCGGGTCGTCACAGTTGGTATCAGAGCATAGGTTGGTGATAACCTTGGCTCTGGTAAGAATTACTCATAAAATAGATTCAGTAGAACTCTAAAATGAGTTTGAGTGTATTAATAGATATGAGCGCGTATTTGTTAGTGAATATAAAATGGTTTTATATTGCGCTGATTGATTTATTGAGTGGTATATGAACCTTTGTCGGCACAGCCTCGAAAACTGTATCGAAGGGGTTTCTAAACACTTGAATAGAGCAATTCGACACAATATTGATTTTTAAAGTAGGGTAAATGAAATAATTTTACCCAAATTTATATTTTGATATAAAAGAAATATTTTTCTGAAATAACTATATATATATACTTGGATGTTTGATTGTAATAGTACAATCGAACAAAAATTTAAATGTGAGTGGTTTATAACCAAATAAAATTATTTAGGAATGATTTTAAATAAAAAGGAATATAACTAAAATTTGATTAAACCAGAATTGAAGTCCCGGAAATTTGAAAGTGTTTAAATGAATTTAAACAAAGGATTTGGAAATTTAAAATCTTGGGAATGTTTGAAATGTTTTTCCAAAGATTTGAAGGAAATAATGGAATCTTGTTTTGGAAAATATTGTTGGTTATGATATTGTTTGGGGTTGTGGGGCATGCAAGTTGTTTAATAAATTTTCAAAAAGAGAAAATTTGTTTTGGTGAAAAAAAAAGTGTAGTTATCATTTTAAAATGGTTTTGGTGAAAAAAGTGTTTGAAAAAAAATGTAGTTGTCATTTTAAAATGGTTTTGGCAATAGAAACCGGGCAATTGAATTCTAAGAAATTTCTATTTAATAATGTGAAAGGTTTGAATGAATCAATTATGGAACTTAGAAAGTAAAGTTAATATTAATAAGATGAAATTGGGAATTTCAATCCAGGAGTTAAAGTTTAATTTAAGGAAATAAAAGTAAATGAAAATAAGAAAACATATTAGAGGTTAACCTGACACACGTTAAATGGAATTGAAATGCAAAATGAACTTAGTTGGCTATAAAATTTGAAGGTAAAATGATTGTAAATGCGAGATGGAAATTTATATCTTAAGATGCTAAGTGTTATATATATAATCTGAAATTGTGGTTATAAGATGAAATGACCCAAATGAGTAATATAAACTTTAAGGGAAATAAATAAGTTTTGAACTCATATATTGAGAAATAAATTTAAAGATTTGTAAGTAGCTAAATTTAACTGAAGTTGAGTTGAAATAAGATTGTATTTAGATGAATTCAATCGAGTCATAAATAATATTGAATAAAATAAAATTCTTATGTAAATAAGTAAATGTAAACCAAATAAGTCTTGAATTGGATTTAAATGGTTATGGTGTGAGTTGTAAACAAATCTAATTCAAGCATAAATTGAATAACCGTATTATGAATAAAGCCAATATTGAACTGTTAATGTAAATTAAAATTTAAGGATGGATAAAAGAATAAACTAATCAGTAAGTAGTTGGGATTTGATTAAAAGAAAATCAAATCAAAGATTTAAAATGGAAGTTGGTAGAATAGAATGAACTTAAGTTATTAAGTGAAACAGTTAATGACTTAAATAAATTGTGAGATGATTAATTTAAAATATGGGTTGTCAAATTTAATAAAATGGTTTGGAATCAAACTTTTGAAATAAAAAGAAAATGCAACGAAAGGATTGTGGATAAATTAATGGTGATGGACTCAAGTATAAATTGAGTTGAAATCAATTTAAGATTTGTTATTAAGCTTAAGTGATTATCTATTCACAATGATATTGTTAAATTGCCTAAGGAAATGGGTTGTTTGAAGTAAATGAGAATTAGATAAATTCTATGAATTATTGGAAGCAAAATAAGATGATTTTGAATATGAGTTTGTTTTGCAAGTAAGTTGTAAATTCCTTTTAATTAAAAGGGAATGGTTTGAGAATTGATTGAAATTAATTGTGTTGAGGATTGGAACCTTACATATGTGCTTATAAAAATATGTAATGGAGACTCTGCCATAATTTTTCAAAATTTAAAAAAAAAAATTTAAAATTTTTAGCAACAAAACAATTTCAAATTGAAAATTTAAAGTAAACTAATGAATGAAACTTATTTAAAGATAATGATATAGTCAATAAAGGTTCAATTTTCAGAGTTAAGAAAATTGAATTCATATGGAATTGGTAATTCAGATATAAATAAGAAGATATAAGGGCTAAAGTGGTGAAACTCTTGAGAAGATTTGATATTGGGAAAAATTTATTCCAAGTGGATAGAATCAGAATAACGTGAATAAAAGGAAATTGATATGGTTGATAATCAATGAATATAAATACGTAGGATGTACGTATATGATTTTATTCACGTAGCAATTAGATCCAGATTCGAGCACAGAATTTCGAGATAGTTATATCGATCCGAGTTAGGATTTGTTCACTCGATTTTCGACGACGAACCATGGATTTGGATTTTGATTAATTCTGGAAATTCTCTATCATAGTTGTGACTATGCAAGGAGAATGGCAGTTTCTGATCAAGAAACCAGTTCTGAGTCCCCACTAGGAAGTCGGGTGGACGATACTAGTTCGGAAATGAAATTGTGTAATCGAGCGATCGGATTTGATATTGCGTACGAATGGTATATGTACATCGTACGGGCTTGATTTAAAATAGATATTGAAATTCTGTAAAGAAGTCAATAAATTTGGAAAGAGTTAATACTGTGGATTTTAGAATTTAATTTCCAGAATGGATGTTTGGAATTTATTGTGTATCCCATATACCTCAGGAAATTTGTACATGATTCATCATTAATTGTTAAACTAGTAATTCAAGAAGATTTGGAAATTGAACCCAATTTAACTATGGTCAAAAATCCAGTTCAGATTGTGGATTGAGACAAGAAGCAACTTAGGAACAAAGTGGTGAAACTCGTCAAGGTGCAATGGAGTGAGGATTCCAAAGATTGTATCTGGAAAACTCTCGATAGTTTTAGGGTGCTTATCCGGATTTATGTTCGGATAACTAGTGATGTTTGTTAGAATAGACTGTTGTTTGTTTGTTATTGTATGAATGATATGTATGTTTGGATTGTTAATATAAAAGCTTTTGAATTAACTGTTGTTTTAAATTTCGGGGACGAAATTCTTTTAAGGGGGGAAGAATGTAACAACCCGGAATTTTTGACAGCATATTTTAATGAATATTTAATCTAATTTAAATAAAATGCAAACTTTTAAATGTTTAAAATGATGAGATCTTGGATATTTAAAAAATTTATATGAATTTATAAAAGAAAGTTTGATTTGAAAATTTAAATAGGATACTTCAAAACCATTTTAAAACAAAATCGGTCTTATTTAATAAAATCAAATCAAAGATTCAATATTGTGTTATTTGATAATTTATATGAATACAATTTTAGTTTTTAAAATGGTAAGTTTTAAAATTAACAAGCATAAGAATATTAAACTTAAACATGGAAGTATAAAACAATATAAATAATTATAAATATAAACACACAAAACTAGTATAAACATAATCATAAATTATAAAATGTAACTAAAAGTATAAATATACAAATATAAAATATAACTTGAAATATATAAATACATGTATGTTGTAAATCAAATGTTTGAGAATTTAATTAACAAATAAACTACAACTAATATGCTAAAAATAACTTGAAAACAATCATATCAAAAGATTTGAAAATATAATCTGTATAATGCAAAGTAACAAGACAAGTTGTACTTAATAAATAAAAACAAAAATCTAAATCAGGTTTTACAAGAATAATAAACATATGTGTAAATAAGCTAGCTTCTACAATAAGCCAAATAAATGTATAGCTAAATATACTTTCAAAACCAAGTGGAACCTGAAAGAAAACAAAAAGATCTTGTACAAAAATATGCTGGCCAAAATTTGATAAGTATCTTTGTACACATATACACAGTAATTAAATGTTTGTCCAGAGAAAAATTTTACAAACTGAAAATGAATGTAAACCAGTAATAAACATATATGTGCTATGTACATTTTTATGCCTCAGGAAGCAAGTCCACTTTAATATAAAACAAGTTTTACTTTAAATATAATAAAAACAAAGCCTGTGTTTATATGAAAACATGTTTGGCCGAAATAATGATAAATATCTTGTACAACAAAGTAAGTAACAATAAATATCTTTGTACCAAATTTGCAACAGACAGTAAACATTTATTACCTGCTACCATAATTAAAAGAAAAAAACATTAATTAGCCTAACTTCTTGTTTAAACAAGTACATGCAGCCGAGATCAAAATCATTTCATATTTGCAGTAAATGTAATACCAAGATTTTTGTTTGGTCAAATATGGTGGCTGGCCAGTTATCTCCTATATTGTTCAAAGTAGCTTCTATATATATATATATACCATATCTTTATATTCGTATATAAAACTCAATAAAAACTTAAAACAAACCCGAGAATCAAATAAGGAGAGAAGATAATCATCTGTTGCTTTGCAAACTGGAAATTTATTTAAAACAGAAAGCTAAAGAGAGGGCTTCAGGAAATTCTTCTGCAGTATTCTTCATCAATACTTTATCTTCTGTTTTAAGTTTCAACACTGTTTGGTGAGTAAACTTATCTTTAATCTATACTTGTATTTGTAGCTTATAAATGGTGTGTTTTGGGTCATTGCTTCAATAAGTAGCCTTGAGTAATTTGCTGTTGCTCTGGAAAAGTTGCTATGGTCTAATTTGTTGATAGTAAAACAAAGGAATTGTAAATGATTCTTCATATAAATGTTTGAAACCTGGACTTTGATGCTAATGTAAGTAGTTTACTTAAATCAATGCCTGCAAGTTTTGCTTTAAAGTTTTACAGCATGTTATCAACATTGTTTATTCAAACTACAGGTAAAGGGATTCAAAGATCAAAATTCGAATGTTTAGATTTAGGAATTCAATAACATATTTCAAATTCAGACACAAAATTAGGATTTTTAGCATAAAAATTATGATTTTTAAATAGGGGTATTAAGAGCAGTTTCAAGATGAAACTAAAATGGGTTTCAGTCAATTTTGGGATGTTGTGTTAATTTTAATTTCTGTAAATTCATACGAAGCAAGCTTGTAATCCTTTTGACACTAGAAAAATATTAGAATAATTTTCGAATGTATGGATTTTGAGATTGAGGTAAAAGTAGGGTTTTGTTCGACTTTCTGAACAAATTGGAAGTTTCGGTCGTGGTGACTAGCACGGTGCATCGAGTGTTGTGTGGCTGGAAGGGAGGGTAGTGTGGAGGTCGAGGGTGATGTAGCCGGAGTTTCGAAGCTACAGGGCTTTGTCTCGCCTGAACATGGTGGGAGTTGGTCAGAGCATTTCCTTGGATTGGGAGCTCGAATCCTCTTTTCTCTTTCACGAATCTCATCGAAGTTTGGGGTGTTGGAATTCAATGAGTGGATGGCGATCGACTAGTCAGCAATCAGGCCAGGTGATGGAAGAGCGTCGGAGGGGGGTGTACGTGCACAGATGGTTGTGCACGGCGGCGTGAAGAAGCTGCTCATGTCGACTCGAGTGTAACTCGAGTTAGTCGCGTGATTGACTTCGAGTTTTGTTCCTGGGTCTATGGTCGTGTGTGTGTTTGAGGTTGTATCAGTTTTAACTTAAGCATTGAAAAAAAAAGGAAGAGTAAAAGAGAAACAGGGAAGAAGAAGCGTTCCAGAGAGGGAACGCGAGAGAAGTGAAGGATGGACTCGAGTACTACCCAAGTTTGTCGCGAAGTTTACTTGGGTTTCCAATACCTGGAATTTTGCTAATGTAATTTGAAAATAAGAGTAAATAAGTTAAGTGTAAACTATGTTATTAAGTGTTAACCAATTTGTTTTGAGTCCTGATAAACTTTAGAGCGTTATTGAAACAAAGTTGAGTAATTAATTTGGAAAGAGAAATTAATTACGAATGTAATAAAATTTATAATTGTAATAAATAGTTCAAACTCAATTAAATTAGTAATTAAAGATTATAACGATAATTTTGTGGAATCATTTGTAATTAAGAAAGTAATGATTGATTTAGCAATTTAGTAATAATTAATTGTATAATTGAGTTTTATAAATCAATAATTAAGGTTATTGATTAATACTTAAGAATTAATCCATTAATTAAGTGAATAGTTAATAAGTAATTAATAAACTGAAACAAGTTAATTAATTAATAATTAATTAAGCAAAGAAAAAAAATACAATTTACTCTTAAGTATATAATTAAGTTTAAAACAAATCAAACTTGTTGATATGAATCAATGATTCTATTTGATTGCATTTGATGTTTATTTATACTCTGAGATGTTCTGTGATACTCCGAATATATCTATGATGGTTGTGTGTGATTTATTTGCATTAATTTGCTATATGATTTATCCGAAGTTATTTACCTGTGCCATATGATTTATCTGATGTTATTTATCGGTGTTAAATTGCTTTATGAATTCAAGTGTTAAATTATTAAACTGTTTAAGTTAATTAGACAACTTGGCCCTTAAAATGGCGTTTGGATTCGATGAGACCGGGATCGGAAGAATCAAATTTGATTCTCCAAAAACCACATCAATCCAATTTAAACGTTAGGTCGTGAATCCTGAAATGGAGATCGAGATGGTGTTTTCAAAATGCAAGGGTAATCGTCGTTGACTCTGAGGGTGATTCCAAAACGAGTGTAACGAGATAATGCCTTCGGTTTCGTTCGAACCCGGAACGAACTTGTATGGATTGAATGCTTTCAGCACATCGTCAGGCGGACGATGAGCATTCTAAGAATAATGTTCAATAAAGGTAATCGTAACCTCAAGCCTCATCAACCGGGAATGGCTAAAACAGGGGATGTGTAGCAAGGTTAGGTGGGTCATGCCCAAGCAGGAAAAGATATTTCCCCTGTCTAGATGTCCCTTTTTATATTTCGGCTTAGTGGACGGTTGCTAGCTACAACCGCGGGGTTTATCTTTTTCGGGACTGTTCAGTAAGGAATGGTTCCGGCCTTGTGTTGCAGGGGATGAAGGGAGTAATCCTCGGTACGGTGATCTAGGCCCCGTACTGTGACGGGCGGTACCCCAGTAGCCCTGCCATTGTTGGAAATCCATTTTTCCTACGAGACCCTACGGTTTTGATTTGTATTACCCACTTTTGTGGCTAGTAGCTGGAATTTAATAGATGTAACAATTTTGGCTATTTTCTATTTACTTGAAAACCCTAGACACTATTATAATATCACTGGATTTCCTATGAAATGTTTTGGTTAGCGTAAGGTAAAAACTTACCCGTATTTATTTGTGGGAAGTCTTACGTGATACCTTTATTTTCAAATGTTTTCAAAGTTAAACAACTTTAAACCGTTTACTCATACCAGACCCATGTCTGACCCGGAGTTTATTTTTGTTTTTCATAAACTCTCGGGTACCCAAATTTTTACGGGTAGTCAAGGGATTCAGGTTAGATTTGACGAATTCTGGAGAAGCAATGGAGCAGGAGGCTTCAGCGATGTATATATATATATATATAGTTCTGTTGTGTTAGTATCTCTGAGTCATATTGTTTGAGTTGTATGAACTAGACGGGTGTTTATAACTGTCTAGTATGTGATGTATGTATGATTATCACACGTATTGATATTGTATAACTCTAATATATGTACAAACTATGTATTATTTAATGTGATATATTATATTTTTTTTCAGTCCGCTGTGAGATTCTGATGTTGTTGTTCTTTCTTCTCTATCTTTTCTATTTTCTCATCCCTTTCTTTCTTAATAATGATACGTCTTTCTGGTAGTAGAAGGGCGAGTCGTCACATTTTCTGGAGGAGCTTGGAGCAGGAGTTTCCAGACGTGTGTAGCTATTTATCTAGTGCCGCTGTGTTAGTTGATGTGTACTGGATCTCTGATGTATATAGTGATAGGGGTATGTATTTTACTGTCATGTGTATTGATATTGTATAACTCTGATATATGAAAAACTATGTAATATTTATATGATATATTATGTTTTGTTCCGTTCCGCTGTGAGATTCTGATGTTGTTGTTCTTTCTTTCTCTTTCCTTTCTATTTTTATCCCTTTCTTTCTTAATGATGATACGTCTATCTGGTAGTAGAAGGGCGGGTCATCACAGTTGGTATCAGAGCATAGGTTGGTGATAACCTTGGCTATGGTAGGAATTACTCATAGAATAGAGTTTGTAGAACTCTAAAATGAGTTTCAGTGTATTAATAGATATGAGCGCGTACTTGTTAGTGAATATAAAATTGTTTTTATATTGTGTTGATTTATCTGTTGAGTGTTTATGAATTCTGGTCGATGTGTGGGACGCCATTTCATCGATAGGGATTTCTAAACTCTTAAAACAAGGTAGACCGGCACAGTATTGTTTTTAAAAGTAGGGTAAATGAAATAATTTTACCCAAAATCATATTTTGATATAAAAGAAATATTTTTCTGAAATTATTATATATGTTTGGATGATTGGTTCTTAATACTAAAATTTAAAATTGGAATGGTTTATAACCAAATAAAATTATTTAAAAATGATTTTAAATAAAAGGAATATAACTAAAATTAGATTAAACTATAATTTAAGTCCCGGGAATTTGAAAAGTGTTTAAATGAATTTGAACAAAAGGATTTGGGAATTTGCAATCTTAGAAATGTTTGAAATGTTTTTCCAAAGATTTGATGACAATAATGGAGTATTGTTTAGGAAAATATTATTGAATGGAAATTGTTTGGAAAGAATTTGTGGAAGTAAGGAAGCACTGAACTCACTTCAGTCGCTGGAAAATAATCCTGATGATGATGGCCACATCATCAGTATTCATTTTCGAGTTTCTAAAGTGATGAATTGCTACCAGGATAGTTGGTCATGATAAATTGTTTGGGCTTGTTGAGTATACAAGTTGTTTTAGAAATTTTCAAAAAAGAGAAAAAAAATTTGGGTGAAAACAAGTGTTTGGAACTTGAAAATTT
This sequence comes from Allium cepa, assembly GCA_030765085.1. Lineage (NCBI taxonomy): Eukaryota > Viridiplantae > Streptophyta > Magnoliopsida > Asparagales > Amaryllidaceae > Allium > Allium cepa. The sequence goes on along the minus strand of CM060934.1, from coordinate 636,042,154 downwards.
TGATTATCATTTCAAATGGTTTTGAAAATGAAAACCGGGCAATGAAATTCTAAGAAATTCTATTTAAATAATGTGAAAGGTTTGAATAAATCAACTATCGAACTTATAAAGTAAAGTTGATATTAATAAGAAGAGATCGGGAATTTTAATCCCAGAATTAAAATTTAACTTAAGTAAATGAAAATAAGAAAACGTATTGAGTTTAACCTGAGATAAGTTAAAATGGAATTGAAGTTCAAAATGAACTTATTTGGATATAAAATTTGAAGGTAAAATGATTGTAATTATGAGGTGGAAATTTATACCTTAAGACAGTAAGTGCTATATATATATAATCTGAAATTGTGGTTATAAGATGGAATGACTAAATGAGCAATATAAGCGTTTAAGTAAACAAATAGGTTTTGAGCTCATATATTGAGAAATAAATTTAAAGAATGGTAAGTAGCTAAATTTAACTGAAGTTGAGTTGGAATAAAACTGAATTTAAATGAATTCAATCGAGTTATAAATATATTGAATAGAATAAAATTATTATGTAAATAAGCAAATATAAACTAAGTAAGCCTTGAATTTGGATAAAATAGAATTGGAATGAGTTGTAAACAAATCTAAGTCAAGCATAAATTGAATGACTTTATAAATAAATTCAATAATGAATTGTTAATATAAATTAAAATTTAAAAATGGATAAGAATAAACTAATCGAATAGATTAGTAAAAAGTTGGGATTTGATAAAAGAAAATTCAAATCAAAAATTTAAGGGAAGTGGTGGAATAGAATAAACTTAAGTTGGTGGAACAGTTTGAAGAAAATAAATAACTTAAGTAAATTATGAGATGATTAATTTAAAATATGGGTTGTCGAGTTTAATAAAATGGTTTAGAAATCAAACTTTTGAAATAAAAGAAAATGCAATGAAAGGATTGTGAATAAATAAGCTGGAATGGAGTCAAGTGTAAATTGAGTTGGAATCAATTTAAATTTATCATAAAGCTTAAGTGATTGTTTGTTCACAATAATATTGTTGAATTGCATAGAAAATGGGTTATTTGATGTAAATGAGATTAGATAAAATTTTATGAATTATTCGAAGCAAAATAAGATGATTTTGAATATGAGTTTGTTTTGCTCAAATGGATTATATATGTAAGCAAGTAAGTTGTAAATCACTTAAATTGAAGGGAATGATTTGGAAATTGGTTGGAAATACTTGTTTTAAGTGTTGAAACCCTTAAATATGTGCTTATGGAAATATGTAATGGAGACTCTGTCAAAACTTTTCAGAATTTGAAAACTATAATAAATAAAAAATTAGCAACAAAACAATTTCAAATTAGAAATTGAAAATAAATTAGTGGATGGAATTAATTTAAAATAATAATATAAATCAGTTATAAATGAAAAATAGTCAATAAAATTAAATATTCAGAGTTAAAGAAAATTTGAATTCACATGGAATTAGAAATTCAAATTGGAAATAAGTAGAATAAGAAGATATAAAGCTTAAAGTGGTAGGGTAATAATGTGAGAGATATATAATGCTTAAACTAAACTTAAGAAATGAAGAGTGAAATCTTAAGTAAAATTGATACTGAGAAAATTATTCCAAGTGGATAGAAATCAAAATAATGCGAATAAAAGAAAATTGATATGGTTGATAATCAATGGATATAAATACGTAGGATGAACGTATATTATTTTATTCGCATAACAAATTGATCCAGATTCGAGCACAGAATTTCGAGATAGTTATATATCGACCCGAGTAAGGATTTTTCACTCGATTTTCGACGACGAACCGTGGATTTGGATTTTGATTGATCCTGGAAATTCTCTATCATAGTTGTGACTATGCAAGGAGAATGACAGTTTCTGATCAAGAAACCAGTTCTGAGTCCGCACTAGGAAGTCGGGTGGACGATACTAGTTTGGAAATGAAATTGTGTGATCGAGCGATCGTATTTGTTACTGCGTACGAATGATATATGTACATCGTACGGGCTCGATGTAAATAGATTTTAAAATTCTGTAAAGAAGTCAATAAAATTGGGAAGAGTTAGTACTATAGCTTTCAGTATTGAATTGCTAGAATGGATATCTGGAATTTATTGTGTATTCCATATATCTCATCTAAGGAAATTTGTTCATGATTCACCGTTAGTTGTTAAATCAGTAGTTCAGGAATTTGGAAGACAAATCAAATTTGACTATGGTCAGGAATCCGGTTCGGATTGATGACCATTGAGAGGCAACTCCGAGTAGTTTCGGGAAAAGCTTATCCGGATTCGTGTTCAGATAACTAGTGATATTTGTTAGGATAAACTGTTTGATTGTTTGCTAATATGTAAATGATATGTATGTTTGGATTGTTAATATAAAAGCTTTTGAATTATCTTTGTTTTAAATTTCGGGGACGAAATTCGTTTAAGGGGGGAGGAATGTAACGACCCTGGATTTTTGACCCCGTTTATTTTAATAAATATTTAATCTAAATTAATGAAATGTAAATTGACCATATTAAAATGATTATGATTTGGTGATACTGTCTATTTATTTATTTAAATTGCATTTTTTAAAAGGGGAATTGGACTTTGGAGAGTTCAAAATAAAATCTTTTGATAATATTATAATAAAACTTATTTTTACATAATTGAATTAAAATACTTTCAATATATTCATATTTGATAATATATGTGTGTATATCTAATTGTAGAACTTTAAATAATAATCATATGGGTATTAAATATGGAAATTTAAAACTTAAGTATAAAACAATATAAATGGTTATAAACATATACATACAAGACAAGTATAAATCATAAATATGAACTTAAATATAAAACAATGTAAATGGGTAGAAGCATAAACATCCATAACATAAGTATAGGAATGTAAATATAAACCATAATTATAAAATATAAATGTAACTAAAAATATAAATATACAAATATAAGTTATAACTTGAAATATAATAATACAAACAAAATACTATGAATCAAAGGCTCGTAAAGTATGACATACAAATAGAATACAAGTAATGTAGTCAAACATATGTATGTGATCTAATAAGTGGTAGCTAAAATAAGGATATAAATAAATGTATACAAGTATCTTAAATGCAAGACCAAAGTCAAACTGAAAAAAATAAATAAAAATAAAATAATAATAAGACAAATATATATGCAAACAAATATGTGTATTACATTCCAAACTTGAAGTTAATAAAAACAAGCAACTTAATAACAAAACAAAGATCTTTATATAAAGCTTCTCACTCAAGCCATTGACCTGCAATATATGCCTACAAATAAATATCTTTATACATAGTACACTATACTTATAATTGTGTAAACATAATTAGCAACCTAAACATTTAATTTCCATCTTCTCAGTACATTATTTTGTCAACTCATTTGTTTACAAACCTGAACATCTCAGACATAAAAACATGTCCGGCCGAAATTTGCAAAATCATGTTATATAACAGGAAGTTAATTACAAAATCAACCTGGTCAAGAATATAAGGCTGTCTAGATACAACCTACCCATGTACACCTATTTTCTTTTATATATATGAGTGTACATATTCTTATTTGGTTCGTTCAGTAAAAATATATCCGTAAACCTGTAAACAAAAAGAAGAAAGAGGAACATGAAAGAGCTAAAGACAGTAAATCCCAGGACAGTTTCAAGTTACAAACAATCTACATCAATTCTTTTGTTTACAGGAATTATGACAGGTGAGTAAACAAGAAGTTTAAAAGCTTTAAGTTTGATAGAATAACAGTTCAGAGGATTGTTTATGGTATGATTGTTATGCTTTGATTTCGAATATTGATGGGATTGTTCTGTACTACTTTGGAAAATGATACAGGTTGTATATTGTTCAAAATCACATATGATTCATGTAGCGTCCCGCCTTTTCGCACACTTTAAACCGACACACATGACGATTCAAACCATACGGAAGGGCGGATTGTTATGGGGTAAATAAGAAAAAAAAAGAAAAAAAAAACAGAATCTCACAGCGGAAAGATAAAATATAATAATCAAATATATACAGTTCATGAAACTGATTTACAAAATATTTTATTTTACTTGTACAATGAATATCAGAGTTACCCATACCAACACTATCAATGCAGCGGAATTAAATGGTGTAGTGAAATAATATAGTAGATACTAGTAATACAAATCTTTGTCTTCGTCCTCCAGAGCTAAATCCTCAAATTCTGAAACGCTCGGACTGACCCGAGCGAATTTGAAAAGTCAAAAACACTCGAGTCAGAACTAAAAGATCTTATGTGAGTAAAATTAACAGAAATAAATATGAGTACAGTAACTCAAGAGATGCTCGGGATTTACATCTCCTAAGGGTCCGTTAAACTATTTACTATGTAGTGTATTGCGCTATTATAATAATGTCTATTTATAAAATAAACTTACTTTTTAATAGCGTTAAGGGGTTACTCATATAGCCCTTAACATGGAATATATTCCCATAGTCTATATAGTACCGTAATCTCCCCCGTAATGGGCGTCGTCAGAGGGCACTCCATAGGTATGGTACAAAACAAAACTCGTAGTAAAGGCTCGGTATGGTAGGTGACACGGCACAACTAGGCAATGCCAGGGTAGATATACCAATTGCTATCCGGGCTGGTGGAAACGCGCAGCGCACAGCTGCCGCCCACCTCGAACAAACTCCCCCAAAATCGAAAATAAAAGTGGTCACTGAATCAATCCAAAGTCAAAGTATAATATCGAAGAGGAGTGTCCGATCAGAGGAATGACCTCATTGGCCCGAGAATCGCTCCTGTTTTAGCCACCTTATGCCAACTCACGGGAGTCGGGTCAACGTATTTACCTTACAGGAAACGCCGCCACCAACCTACTTCATTCTGGAATCTCCACCGCGTACACGGTTAGTCAAAGTGGTCTTCGGTATCGACAGAGAGTATGTCCATATCCGATCCCGGTCTCTTTGCCAACCAATCGTTATTATAACACCGCGGCATTTAAAATAGTTTATACTTTAAAACCAGAATAAAAATTCCATTTCAAAACTATGAATATGATATCATCTTAAAACCCAAAACAATATGATATCATTTTATCCAAATATATTTCTTTTCCAAAATCATAATGCTTTAAAATTTAAAATATCTGGAAACCAAATATTTGACTTATACTTTCAAAGCATAATATTTCGAAATTCATATATTTTAAAACCATAACTTCTAAAACTTGAATGGTTTGGATATTCAACGGTATACGAAATAAATGGTTTAACTTTAAGGTTACTTTGTAAAGAAAATAATTTCCATGGCTTTACAAATATATTTCTTTATTTAAAGTCTAAACCAAAATTTAAATACCACTTTCAAGTTCCAAAACCACTTCAATTTCTATATATATATATATATATATATATATATATATATATATATATATATCCATTTGGAGTATTAATATTTCAAAACTAAAGTTGGAATTTATTCCTTCAACCAAATTAAATGTTCTTTTATTTAGTCTTGAATATTTACATAAAAATCCATAGATAAAACTCCAATTTCTAGCAATTAAATATTTTCTTCAATTAAATTATACTAGAATATTCATTTTAAATTTATCTTGGAAAAATCCAGTTATAAATATCATACCTTAAAATTTCCCAAACTTAAACATATAATATGAATTATCAAATTCCATTTCTCATTTTTCCCATTTTTATTTAATAGATTTATACACAGCTTAAATTCAAAAATTTTAACTTCATATGTATATATATAGAAGAATAACATTTATAAAATATCAAAATTAAAAATTTTCATAAACCGTATCCCATCCAAACCATAGAAATCACTTTAAAATAATTTATATATAGACCACGGTGCCTGTATAAAATTTTCTATCTTATGGTCAAGTGATACGGATATTTATCATTTCAATCCGCAATTTAAAAATAAAATTTTGCGGTTGTATATCATTTCAAACCACAACCCCGAATAAAATGAAAATGCATGATGACTTGCAGTTTATACAATATAATTATAGCATTCATTCATCCAAATATCAATCATCAATCATCAATTGCAATCATCATCCAATTTTAAACAATCATTGATACATAGCATATGAATTATACAGGAATTAATAACAGATTATTAACTAACAGTTTCTATTCCATAATAAATTTAATGACGGTTAACTAGCAGTTTATGTGCAAAAATAAATTCTACCTGTCAAATTTTATGCAATAAATAAACTAAATTAACAGTTAAGTTAAATAAATGCGATTTAACAGATATGCTGAATAAAACACGCCAACAGTCATAAATAAATTTCTACTCATATTTAAAATAAATTTAACAAACATAAAAACTTTTAGAAGTTGTGAGTGAGTTAAAACACTCACCTTTTGAATTTAAATCGAATTTAAATTCAATTTAACTCAAAAATCCAACGGTCTCCAAATCTGTCCAAACCAGCGTCATCAGATCCGGAATTTAATTATGATCCTAACAAAAGAAATTTCGCGCGAAACGGGTAACGTATGAAAAAGTTGTTCAATTTCAATGAGTTGAAACAAAAATTAAATAAAACAAAATTAAACAGCAACCTAATTAAAGCTTGCCACGTCATAAAGCTTCTTCTCAACTCACGTATGCTCGTCTAGGGAATGAACCCATTTCAACGCACGCCCTCCCCATCTTTGACCGTGCCTTTAGACCGCCCCAGGCCACCAGATGGTGACGTGCCTCCACCATTAAGACTTCCCTAGCCGAGCTCTCCAATACCCAGAAACCAATTTGCAAATAGTCGCCCCAAATCAAAACGCCCAAATTGACTTAGGTTTCGAATTTCCTGATTTTGACCGCGATTTGCCGCTGACTCGAGTATCGATTTCGAAAACAGAGACTGTGCGTAGATTCGTATGGATGAAATCTACAACATATATTTTTTTTGGAATTTTTCTGAGATGTTTGAATTTTCATTTGAAATTTGAATAGAAATAGATCTAGGCTTGCATCCATTTGAGGAGGAGAAGGAGTTGAAGAAAAGAACGTACAGACAAATGATAGAAGATGGAGGCTAGGGTTTTTTTGATCGTCTATATATAGATAGATCGCAAAAGAATAGGTGTGCACGAATTTTAACGTGCAAACGGAAGTGGTCCCAAAAGATAAATAATATTAATTACACACGTTACGGATTTAGGAAATAAATAAACTCCTTATCATTTACATTTTATTTTAACGTATATACAAATGTAAATCTAGACGTTTCGTTTACGTTTCAAAATATATCCACAATTTTATTAATTTCCAAATTGATCTAAACAAATTTAGATGTAAATTAAAAGCTGATAAGTCTATCCATTGCAGTGTTAATTTCTCCACTTCCTTATATTTAGAAATTATAAATTAAGTTTTCAAAAACCTATTTTTGATTTTCAAACTTTTATATACTCATCTTTTACCAGTAATAAGGATGCATTAACATTTGTTCATGGTTTCACCTTATTATCCTCAACTTCCATTTTAATTTTCAATAATTACAATTGTTGAATGTTGATACTTTAATTAAATTTATACATCTTGCTTTCTATAATCTATATCAACAAATGGTCCAATTATAAATAGAATTAGCATTAACTTCATCTTATAGGATTAACTACTCCAATTACAAAACAAATCTACGCTAACTGCACGATTTAAGTCAATTAATTGTAATTGAGTCTACATTAAATGTTATAAATTATAAATTGGAACCTCAATAAATTCGCTTATTGATTTAAAATCTTTCTATTCAGTAAATAGACATTTTATGGGTATAAATAACATTTGAATTATAACACATGTCATTACTGCATGCTTCATTTCTTATAAACTCCCCTTTATTAACTAGAACACATTAACCAAAATAAAATAATTAATTTAGATTTATTTCAATCGATTGCCATTCTTAACTTAACCTACTCAAAATGGTTAACCTAAATAATTGTTACCCTTTTACATTCAAATTCACTTACAACCATCATTACAACAATGTTACCATAGATTTAGATTTAATTAAATAAATTAGATAAATGGGTAAAGTTTTGTAATTATCACTGATGCCAAATATATATGCATTAATTACTACTTATTATTATGAATTCATTTATTAATTTACTAGTTGCCTTTGTCTTCATATATCCTATTTACTACCAAACTTTCTATTTAGTTATAGTTTATCAATATATATATACCTAGGCAAATCAAGTTCTTGTCTTTTCTGTTATTTCAATTAAATTGGGTATGCACAAATAAATTGTTTATTAACTTATTCTTACAAAATTATTTACATGCATTCAGTTACACCTAATTTAATGCATTGATTTTCATTTATAAATTAAAGGTTTTTCCTTTAAAAGCTTTTATTACTAACCATACTCCAACCTCTACAGGACATTGATTTATTAAATTTGCACTTATTATGCATACTTTTAGCAACTCATATATACTTTGCGTCTATTCCCCAAATTTCACATTCTATTGTTACACAATTTGCATTGATTACTATTTATTATTATTGCTTTACTGATAAATTAGATATTTGCATTGGTTTGGCTTATGCTAAATTAATTTCCCATAATAAATAAGGTTTCAAAACAATCAATAACATTTCCTTAGCCTAAACCCCATTTACCAATTATTTTCCTTCAATAATTCATGTTGCTATAAATACGTACATTTACACTTTATAGTTATTCTAATATACCTATTCCAACACTCTTAACCCTTATCTTTACTTTCACCCACTTGTAACATAAATTTTTATTTTCAAATTTATTCCCATTTACGGTAAATCAATGTTATTTTACATTAACCAATTTTAATATTCACCTTTAATTTCACATCTTCAAAGTATATCTAGGAAAAATCTTTCCACCACTTAATTTACTGAATCTTATGCAGTCTTACTATAAATAGGTTTTAAATTACCATTACTGTACATTCAATTACTATCCAAAGTATTCATTCATAAATCAATTCGATATATACGTTTGTTTTCTTCTATTTGATTTATACCTAGTATACATTTTCCTAAATCCTGTTTCATTACCTTCATTAAATGGTTATCGTATTGAGATCAAATTTATTAGCTTATATCGCATTATTACCATTAATTAAAATTGGCTTACAAATTTTTTTTATTCAATACTCTAAATAAATAACATATTATTCCATAATTACTCTTGTTTTCACATATTCCATTCAAAATTTAAACCACAATATTTACATTATTTTACTGAATTGGAAATCTCATTTTAAATTGTTAACTTTTAGTAAGAACAAATGGCAACATCAAATTCCTAACATTCATTTTATTAAAAATTATAGAAAATATGACAAATTTAGTTAACGAAATTTTCGGGTCGTTACACACTCCCCCACTCAAAACTTTTCGTCCCCGAAAAGGAAAAGAAGGGAGAAGAAAGAATTAAATAACAATACATCTTATTCAAAATATTTAACTTATAAACAGTAATTTACTAAATTTATTACCTTAAATAAAATATACCCGTTTTATAATCATTATATCCTTTTATACTTAAATAATTAAAGTTTGGAAAACAATTTCAACATAATTCTAAGTCCAAAATTTACGAAAATTTTTGGCAGAGTCTCCTTTGTACGGAGAGGCTCGGGAAAATATAATACCAAAATATAACAAAGTATCATATAGAATATTCAAAATAGTATATCCCAACACGGGAAAATATATAAAAATAGCGCTACAAAACGTAAACCGGGAACGTACCTATTTGTTGGGGAAATTACGCTTAATTTATGGAAACAAAAGCAGTAACAATTGCTTCCATACCTGCATTTCACTTATATAATCTAAAAAGGTTAACTATTTATATAAAGTGAAATATTTTCATGGTTTCAACTACTAACAACAATAAATACACAATCATCAATTTCAACAAACAGTATACACAACAAAACAAAACAACCATTAAATCAAACAAGCAAATAGTTGTTCGGCTTCAAAACTTGAAATGGTACGGAATGAAAAATAACTATCCAGTGCATCATTTACTCAACAGTCTTAGATGGGACAAAAATAGATTATTTATTCATACAACAACTTCAAATTTTCTTACCCAGCCAACTATAAAGTAAACAATATCGATTTAAACCAACAAATCAATTCAACTTATATAAATTCATTACATACTTTAATTGTTTGATTTCTTTTCTTTTATTCAACCCACATAAATTTTCCTTTATATAATTTACATTTATTTCTAACAAACTTCAAATTTTATTTCTCATTCAATGGTTGTTTCCTTATTTCTACTTATTACTTACCATTATTCATTTTTATTTTATTTAGGTTATGTAAGTCTCTTTTATTTGTATTACATTTAATGCACTTCTCAATTTCCACTAATTTATTTAATGCTTACATTTCTATTATATTAAATTACATTAACCCTTTTTTAATTACACTTAAATTCTTAACCTTATAACCTCCATTCTTATAAATAAAGGATTTTATTAATTTATTACCTAAGGTTTACAGTCATTTATTTATATTACCTACTTTCCATTTTATTCAACTAGTAGCATTTAAATCATACTAAATTTTATAACCATACACATCAATCCTTATTTATTAAAGAGTTTCGTTTTATTTACTTAAGTTTAAAATCACCTATTTATAATACTTACCTTTAATTATGGTAAAATTTCAATTATAACTTAAGTTTATGCCATTAAATTCTCATTTATAATAGCAATTCATTGAATACTTCATTATTTTCAAAATTTCTACTTGTATAATATTCTATTCCAATCACTTATTTAACATTTCAACTTTTCATATTTGGTAAGTTATATATGTTAAAGAAAATGCAAAAGAACTTATACAAGTTTTATCTCTTCTTTTAATTAAATTTAATGTTCAACAATATTACTTTTTGTCTCATATGTTAAAAATTTCAAATTTCCCTTTATAACTTTACATAAATTTTCTTACCTAAATTAGAGGTTTAAATTCATTAATTACTTACCTTTTATTTCACTAAAATAATTTAAACTATTAATTAATGGAAATTTAAGAATTAAATACCGTGTCAAATTTCAAATTATTTTAAAAATAATAGATAAATAATTTCTTACAACTTTTATATCTCTAATTATATTTAAAACAATTAAAATTTTAAATAATTTCAAAATAAATCTGCAGTAGAATTTACCACAGTGGCCTTTCCCCTTCGAAACTCGAAAATGAAAGTCGATGATGCGGCCGCCATCACCGAAATTATTTTCCAGCGATAGAGAGGAAAGTACGAAACCTATTTTCTCCAAAATCTTCTTTAAAACAATTCTTCTGAATTCAAAATGAAATATTTATATCAGAAAATATATATAACAATATTATTATACTTCAAAATCCTTTAAAAGCAAATTTTCAAAATCCCGGACTTAAGTCCTAAAATTTCCAAATTTCATTGATTTTATTTTCAATCTTATTTTACCTATTATATATAATTTTTATTCCTAACAACCAATCTATTGCAACAAAATATATATATATAATATCATTTAAAAATTTATTTTATATATAGAAAATATAATAGGCAAAATATTTCATTTACCTATATTAAAACAGATATTATGTCGGTCTGTCCTATTAAGTATTTAGAAATCCCTATTGATGACACAGCATCCCATGCATCAACCAGAATTTACAAATACAAAACGGAACAGATTAACACAATATTAAAATCTTTTTATAACACTAACAAATACGCTCTCTCATATATATACACTCAGCGACTCCCATAGGGTATTACTACCCTATTAACAAAGAGTCAAACCCCACAAAGCTAAGGTTTATCGCTAAACCAAAGCTCTGATACCAACTGTAACATCCCGCATTTTCGCACACTTTAAACCGACACACATGACGATTCAAACCATACGGAAGGGCGGATTGTTATGGGGTAAATAAGAAAAAAGAAAAAAGAAAAAAAACAAAACAGAATCTCACAGCGGAAAGATAAAATATAATAATCAAATATACAGTTCATGAAACTGATTTACAAAATATTTTATTTTACTTGTACAATGAATATCAAAGTTACCCATACCAATACTATCAATGCAGCGGAATTAAATGGTGTAGTGAAATAATATAGTAGATACTAGTAATACAAATCTTTGTCTTCGTCCTCTAGAGCTAAATCCTAAAATCCTGAAACGCTCGGACTGACCCGAGCGAATTTGAAAAGACAAAAACACCCGAGTCAGAACTAAAAGATCTTATGTGAGTAAAATTAACAGAAATAAATATGAGTACAATAACTCAAGAGATGCTCGGGATTTACATCTCCTAAGGGTCCGTTAAACTATTTACTATGTAGTATATTACGCTATTATAATAATGTCTATTTATAAAATAAACTTACTTTTTAATAGCGTTAAGTGGTTACCCATATATCTCTTAACACGGAATATATTCCCATAGTCTATACAGTACCGTAATCTCCCCCGTAATGAGCGTCGTCAGAGGGCACTCCATAGGTACGGTACAAAACAAAACTCGTAGTAAAGGCTCGGTATGGTAGGTGACACGGCACAACTAGGCAATGCCAGGGTAGATATACCAATTGCTATCCGGGCTGGTGGAAACGCGCAGCGCGCAGCTGCCGCCCACCTCGAACAAACTCCCCCAAAATCAAAAATAAAAGTGGCCACTGAATCAATCCAAAGTCAAAGTATAATATCGAAGAGGAGTGTCCGATCAGAGGAATGACCTCATTGGCCCGAGAATCGCTCCTGTTTTAGCCACCTTATGCCAACTCACTGGAGTCGGGTCCACGTATTTACCTTACAGGAAACGCCGCCACCAACCTACTTCATTCTGAAACCTCCACCGCGTACACGGTTAGTCAAAGTGGTTTTTGGTATCGACAGAGAGTATGTCCATATCCGATCCCGGTCTCTTTGCCAACCAATCGTTATTATAACACCGCGGTCATTTAAAATAGTTTATACTTTAAAACCAGAATAAAAATTCCATTTCAAAACTATGAATACGATATCATCTTAAAACCCAAAACAATATGATATCATTTTATCCAAATATATTTCTTTTCCAAAATCATACTGCTTTAAAATTTAAAATATCTGGAAACCAAATATTTGACTTATACTTTCAAAGCATAATATTTCGAAATTCATATATTTTAAAACCATAACTTCTAAAACTTGAATGGTTTGGATATTCAACGGTATACGAAATAAATGGTTTAACTTTAAGGTTACTTTCTAAAGAAAATAATTTCCATGGCTTTACAAATATATTTCTTTATTTAAAGTCTAAACCAAAATTTAAATACCACTTTCAAGTTCCAAAACCACTTCAATTTATATATATATATATATATATATATATATCCATTTGGAGTATTAATATTTCAAAACTAAAGTTGGAATTTATTCCTTCAACCAAATTAAATGTTCTATTATTTAGTCTCGAATATTTACATAAAAATCCATAAATAAAACTCCAATTTCTAGCAATTAAATATTTTCTTCAATTAAATTATACTAGAATATTCATTTTAAATTTATCTTGGAAAAATCCAGTTATAAATATCATACCTTAAAATTTTCCAAACTTAAACATATAATATGAATTATCAAATTCCATTTCTCAATTTTCCCATTTTTATTTAATAGATTTACACACAGCTTAAATTCAAAATTTTTAACTTCATATGTATATATATAGAAGAATAACATTTATAAAATATCAAAATTAAAAATTTTTATAAACCGTATCCCATCCAAACCATAGAAATCACTTTAAAATAATTTATATATAGACCACGGTGCCTGTATAAAATTTTCTATCCTATGGTCAAGTGATACGGATATTTATCATTTCAATCCGCAATTTAAAAATAAAATTTTGCGGTTGTATATCATTTCAAACCACAACCCCGAATAAAATGAAAATGCATGATGACTTGCAGTTTATACAATATAATTATAGCATTCATTCATCCAAATATCAATCATCAATCATCAATTGCAATCATCATCCAATTTTAAACAATCATTGATACATAGCATATGAATTATACAGGAATTAATAACAGATTATTAACTAACAGTTTCTATTCCATAATAAATTTAATGACTGTTAACTAGCAGTTTATGTGCAAAAATAAATTCTACCTGTCAAACTTTATGCAATAAATAAACTAAATTAACAGTTAAGTTAAATAAATGCGATTTAACAGATATGCTGAATAAAACACGCCAACAGTCATAAATAAATTTCTACTCATATTAAAATAAATTTAACAAACATAAAAACTTTTAGAAGTTGTGAGTGAGTTAAAACACTCACCTTTTGAATTTAAATCGAATTTAAATTCAATTTAACTCAAAAATCCAGCCGTCTCCAAATCTGTCCAAACCAGCGTCATCAGATCCGGAATTTAATTACGATCCTAACAAAAGAAATTTCGCGCGAAACGGGTAACGTATGAAAAAGTTGTTCAATTTTAATGAGTTGAAATAAAAATTAAATAAAACAAAATTAAACAACAACCTAATTAAAGCTTGCCACGTCATAAAGCTTCTTCTCAACTCACGTATGCTCGTCCAGGGAATGAACCCATTTCAACGCACGCCCTCCCCATCTTTGACCGTGCCTTTAGACCGCCCCAGGCCACCAGATGGTGATGCGCCTCCACCATTACGACTTCCCTAGCCGAGCTCTCCAATACCCAGAAACCAATTTGCAAATAGTCGCCCCAAATCAAAACGCCCAAATTGACTTAGGTTTCGAATTTGCTGATTTTGACCGCGATTTGCCGCTGACTCGAGTATCGATTTCGAAAACAGAGACTGCGCGTAGATTCGTATGGATGAAATCTACAAGATATATTTTTTTTTTTGGAATTTTTCTGAGATGTTTGAATTTTCATTTGAAATTTAAATAGAAATAGATCTAGGCTTGCATCCATTTGGGGAGGAGAAGGAGTTGAAGAAAAGAACGTACAGACAAATGATAGAAGATGGAGGCTAGGGTTTTTTTGATCGTCTATTTATAGATAGATCGCAAAAGAATAGGTGTGCACGAATTTTAACGTGCAAACGGAAGTGGTCCCAAAAGATAAATAATATTAATTACACACGTTACGGATTTAACAAATAAATAAATTCCTTATCATTTACATTTTATTTTAACGTATATACAAATGTAAATCTAGACGTTTCGTTTACGTTTCTATATCCACAATTTTATTAATTTCCAAATTGATCTAAACAAATTTAGATGTAAATTAAAAGCTGATAAGTCTATCCATTGCAGTGTTAATTTCTCCACTTCCTTATATTTAGAAATTATAAATTAAGTTTTCAAAAACCTATTTTTGATTTTCAAACTTTTATATACTCATCTTTTACCAGTAATAAGGATGCATTAACATTTGTTCATGGTTTCACCTTATTATCCTCAACTTCCATTTTAATTTTCAATAATTACAATTGTTGAATGTTGATACTTTAATTAAATTTATACATCTTGCTTTCTATAATCTATATCAACAAATGGTCCAATTATAAATAGAATTAGCATTAACTTCATCTTATAGGATTAACTACTCCAATTACAAAACAAATCTACGCTAACTGCACGATTTAAGTCAATTAATTGTAATTGAGTCTACATTAAATGTTATAAATTATAAATTGGAACCTCAATAAATTCGCTTATTGATTTAAAATCTTTCTATTCAGTAAATAGACATTTTATGGGTATAAATAACATTTGAATTATAACACATGTCATTACTGCATGCTTCATTTCTTATAAACTCCCCTTTATTAACTAGAACACATTAACCAAAACAAAATAATTAATTTAGATTTATTTCAATCGATTGCCATTCTTAACTTAACCTACTCAAAATGGTTAACCTAAATAATTGTTACCCTTTTACATTCAAATTCACTTACAACCATCATTACAACAATGTTGCCATAGATTTAGATTTAATTAAATAAATTAGATAAATGGGTAAAGTTTTGTAATTATCACCAATGCCAAATATATATGCATTAATTACTACTTATTATTATGAATTCATTTATTAATTTACTAGTTGCCTTTGTCTTCGTATATCCTATTTACTACCAAACTTTCTATTTAGTTATAGTTTATCAATATATATATATACCTAGGCAAATCAAGTTCTTGTCTTTTCTGTTATTTCAATTAAATTGGGTATGCACAAATAAATTGTTTATTAACTTATTCTTACAAAATTATTTATATGCATTCAGTTACACCTAATTTAATGCATTGATTTTCATTTATAAATTAAAGGTTTTTCCTTTAAAAGCTTTTATTACTAACCATACTCCAACCTCTACAGGACATTGATTTATTAAATTTGCACTTATTATGCATACTTTTAGCAATTCATATATACTTTGCGTCTATTCCCCAAATTTCACATTCTATTGTTACATAATTTGCATTGATTACTATTTATTATTATTGCTTTACTGATAAATTAGATATTTGCATTGGTTTTGCTTATGCTAAATTAATTTCCCATAATAAATAAGGTTTCAAAACAATCAATAACATTTCCTTAGCCTAAACCCCGTTTACCAATTATTTTCCTTCAATAATTCATGTTGCTATAAATACGTACAT
The DNA here is from genome assembly GCA_030765085.1 of Allium cepa. Taxonomy (NCBI): domain Eukaryota; kingdom Viridiplantae; phylum Streptophyta; class Magnoliopsida; order Asparagales; family Amaryllidaceae; genus Allium; species Allium cepa. The sequence continues at coordinate 636,025,404 of CM060934.1, read as the reverse complement.
TTACAGTTTATAGTTATTCTAATATACCAATTCCAACACTCTTAACCCTTATCTTTACTTTCACCCACTTGTAACATAAATTTTTATTTTCAAATTTATTCCCATTTACGGTAAATCAATGTTATTTTACATTAACCAATTTTAATATTCACCTTTAATTTCACATCTTCAAAGTATATCTAGGAAAAATCTTTCCACCACTTAATTTACTAAATCTTATGCAGTCTTACTATAAATAGGTTTTAAATTACCATTACTGTACATTCAATTACTATCCAAAGTATTTATTCATAAATCAATTCGATATATACGTTTGTTTCCTTCTATTTGATTTATACCTAGTATACATTTTCCTAAATCCTGTTTCATTACCTTCATTAAATGGTTATCGTATTGAGATCAAATTTATTAGCTTATATCGCATTATTACCATTAATTAAAATTGGCTTACAATTTTTTTTTTTATTCAATACTCTAAATAAATAACATATTATTCCATAATTACTCTTGTTTTCACATATTCCATTCTAAATTTAAACCACAATATTTACATTATTTTATAGAATTGGAAATCTCATTTTAAATTGTTAACTTTTAATAAGAACAAATGGCAACATCAAATTCCTAACATTCATTTTATTAAAAATTATGGAAAATATGACAAATTTAGTTAACGAAATTTTCGGGTCGTTACAATTCTCCTTAAATCATTGCAAAGCTTTAATCTTCCAACCAAACAAAATAATTAAACTTGTAATTAAGATTTTTAAATGCTAATTTAAACCCTGGTTTGTAAACATACACTGTAACTTTATTCTACAGGTAAGCAAGTATAAATTGGATAAATTGGATTGATGTAAAGTATTAATTTGAGTTCATAGCTTGAATCCTTACCACAAAACATGATTTTTAAAACTAGAATGAAGATTTTCAACACAGCATTTCCAAAGCAGTTTGTATTCAAACCAAAATGGTACTTTCGCAAATTTCTTGTTATTTAATCAATAATAAAGGTTGAAATTTAGGATGAAGCAAATATAAACGTTTGTGATTTCATGAAAATTATCAGAAATTTTTTATATTGTTCGAGATTAGAATACGAAATCAATTTAGGGCTCGAGTTCCAAATTTTGTCAATGTCTATAATGGGTCTAGATCGCCTTCATTAAGCAATCGAGTGCCACTAAATCATGGTGGAGGGTTACTTGGTGAGATGTCGTAGTGTGGCCGAGGTTCGAGCGCCTCAGGTGGCCAGTACGTCGAAGACGAGGTGGTTTTTGTCAGTAGTGTTGTTGGTTGTTTCCATTCGAACTACAGTTTTTTTCTTTTCGATTTGATTTGAGACAATCTGGGTTTGAATTTCGAGAATGGGGGTGGATTGTGACATGCCGGTAGTGTCGGAGTGCGCCTAAGTTAGGCCGCGCTGCCGTGCACGTGTACGACAGCGGTGTTGGTGTCAGTGTCGTGTAGGGGGAGGTCTGACTCGAGTCGCGCACGAATGAGAATGGGGGAAGCTCCGGGTTTTATCGCGTACGAGAGATGATCCTGTTGCTAAATTTATTTACATTTAACTAAAACCTATTTCTGAAAGAATAAGATAGGAAAGAGAGAAGAAGAACGGGTTTCAAGGGGAGACTCGGGGAAAATTGCGTGCGAAACCGAAGTTGCACTCGAGAATAATAGGAGGAAACTCGGGTTTTTTGCAAAAATGCAGTTTTGCAATAGTGTTATAGATAATTAAAGTTTGTTTCCATAAATTTTAAAATATTGTGAAGACATTGGATTTGGGTTATGATGATTTTATTTATTTCGTAACGATTTTTTTTAAAACACTTAATTTTCGTTTTAATTAGGCAATTAATCTAAGTTAAGTACAAGTTAACTAACATTTGAGTTGCGTAGTTAAAATAAATTGATTTTCAAGTTAAGGAAAATTACTTTTTAAATGTTAATTAAGGTGAATAATTAATATCTATTAATTATTTTTGAAAAGTGATTGAGAGTAATTACTTTATAATTTTAATCAGAGATCGATAATTAAAAAAAAGGGTAAATATGAAATTAATTACTTAAAGTTAAATTATGAATGATTAATAGTTAATTAAACAAGTGGCTTAATTATGAATTAATAGTTAATTAATTAAATCACTTGAGTAAGGAAGTAACTAAATTAATAGTGTGAAATAAAATGTAATTAAGATTTAATAGTTGATTAAGAAATCATTAAGACAATTTGAAATGAAATAAGTAATTAATTGTAAATTAATAATTAATTAAACAGAGTTAAGTGGTTAATTCTCAGGTAATTAATTCTAAATTGAATTAATTACAAATAAGATTTAAAGGTCATTGCTTATGGATTGTTGTGTATGTAGAATGTCTGGTTTGTGATGTTTAAATTGAAGATATTCTGTGATGCTCTCTGATATGCTGTGTTATATCTATGATGTTTGCATATGTTTTATCTGTGATAAATGCTATGATAATTCAATTTGTTGAACTTAAGTTATTTAAACTGTTAAGTTAATTAGACAACTTGGCCATTAAAATGGCGTTTGGATTCGATGAGACCGGGATCGGAAGAATCAATTTTGATTCTCCGAAAACCACATCGATCCAATTTAAACGTTAGGTCGTGAATTCTGAAATGAAGATCGAGATGGTGTATTCAGAATGCAAGGGTTATCGTCGTTGACTCTGAGGGTGATTCCAAAATGAGTGTGACGAGATAATGCCTTCTGTTTCGTTCGAACCCGGAATGAACTTGTATGGATTGAATGCTTTCAGCACATCGTCAGGCGGACGATGAGCATTCTAAGTAATATGTTCTATAAAGGTAATCGCAGCCTCAAGCCTCATCAACCGGGAATGGGTAAAACAGGGGAGATGCAGCAAGGTTAGGTGGGTCATGCCCAAGCAGGACAAGATATTTCCCCTGTCTAGATGTCCCTTTATATTTCGGCTGTGTGGGCGGTTGCTAGCTACAACCGCGGGGTTTATCTTGTTCGGACTGTTCAGTAAGGAATGGTTTCAGCCTTGTGTTGTAGGGGTTCGGGAGTGATCCTCGGTACGGTGATCTAGGCCCCGTATTGTGACGGGCGGTACCCCAATAGCCCTGCCATTGTTGGAAATCCATTTTCCCTACGAGACCCTACGGTTTTGATTTGTATTACCCACGTTTGTGGCTAGTAGCTGGAATTTAATAGATGTAACAATTTCGTCTATTTTCTATTTACTTGAAAACCCTAGACACTATTATAATATCACATGATTTCCTATGAAATGTTTTGGTTAGCGTAAGGTAAAAACTTACCCGTATTTATTTGTGGGGAGTCTTACGTGATACCTTTATTTTCAAATGTTTTTCAAAAGTTAAACAATTTAAACCGTTTACTCATACCAGACCCATGTCTGACCCGGAGTTATATTTTGTTTTTCATAAACTCTTGGGTACTCAAATTTTTTATCAGTAGCCAAGTGATAGGTTTTGGACTTTGTTTTCTGGAGGAGCTTGGAGCAGGAGTTTCCAGACGTATGTAGCTATTTATCTAGTGCCGCTGTGTTAGTTGATGTGTACTGTATCTCTGATGTATATAGTGATAGGTTTACGTATTTGACTGTCATGTGTATTGATATTGTATAACTCTGATATATGAAAAACTATGTAATATTTATATGATATATTATATTTTGTTCCGTTCCACTGTGAGATTCTGATGTTGTTGTTCTTTCTTTCTCTTTCCTTTCTATTTCTATCCCTTTCTTTCTTAATTTGTTAAATTTTTAAAACTTGGAAATATAAAACCCCATCCAAACCCGAGTGTTCCCCGAGCCACTCCACCATCTGCTTCGCGTTTTCCCAAACATTAACCCGAGCGCTCCAAATTTTCAACCTTAAAATTTCCCAAGTACTTTTACCCCCGCACCAACATCCTACTCGAGTTGAAACTCGATCTACCACTCGTCCACCCCGAGTCTTGCTTCGAGTCTTCCATCTTCTTCCCCAAATACTCGAACCACTGATACAACGTTTTCACGTATACGTGCACAACACGTTAATCATCAACGATCGACGCCGAGGCCACCATATCACCAACGTTGATCACCGGAGCCAATTCGAACACCCCAAAACCCAAAATCATTGTTTAATCAAAATCGAGCCACTGAGTTGAAACTAGAACAAAACCATCATCATGAAACCGCCACGTTCCTCCTCCTCTGACCATCAGAGGACACGTACTTCTGGCCATAGCTGCGTAAACCCTTCCAATGTCAATCGCCACCGGAGCGAACATTTCCGGTTCACCCACAAATTCCCAAATCGATCGCATTGCCACCCATACACACTCGGCCCTTAAACCCTAAACTGTCGTCGTCTAGCCAAAGCAACGCCCTAAAAATTCGAGCACCATTTTTTCCATGATCCTCCCACCTCACTCCTTCAGGCTCAAGCATGCCATACCGCTTGTCGTCGTTCAACGGTAGGCGACAAAAATGTCGAAAACGTTCATCTCAGAATTTCAAATCGAATACCGAATTAGAAATCCTGAAATGTCTACTAAAAATCATGATTTTTGTTCACTAATCCGTTCATGCAATTCAAAACAGGAATTAAATTGGTTGATTTTTAACATATATAAATGTATTTTCACTGTTATTCCCAAAAAAAAATTTGTTGAATTTAAATCCCTGAAACTATTTTTAAAACCATCTTTAGACTTAAACAAACAATTTTCATTTAAATATCAAAGGATAATACTGACTTGATTAAGAGATTTTTGAATTCTTGAAGTTTACTTGTGCCTATAACAAAGAACAGAAACTGATTTCTTCTAGTTTTCCATATATGCACAGACCAATATAATCAAATATCCACACAGTCATGCAAGCACAATCACAAACATACAACAACTTCAAAAATATATGAGAGTTTCAAGGTTTGCTCACTTTGCTTTTCTGAAAGAACAGAAGCCAGAGTGATGATTTTGAACAGAGGACAGGAATTTCTTTTGAAATTTGAAGACTAATTTTTGAATTCGTTGGAGATGTTGTTTTGATCTTGTAGTTGTAATTGTTTCACCCTGATCTGATGACTTCCAAGCTATGATTAAAAAGGGTCTTTGAATTTCCAGGTTTGCTTGCTCTTTTATATTTCCAGATTTTTTTCTTCAAATTTTGGTTTTTGAGGAGGATTTGCATATTTGTTTTGATTTAGTGTTGAGATGATTACTTTACTTTGTCTTTCAGAAATCTATGAGGCTTATAGGAGAAGCTGAGAAGCTTCTATGATTTTCTTTTGTTTTATTATTATTATTATTTTTCAAAAGCCACTTATTAACATGACTGACACTTGCACACTTATTTCTTTGCATGTATTACACTTGTTATATGTAGGAAAAATTGCGTTTAAATCCTTACTCTAAATTAATAAATTATTTTGTAAATTTTTTTTACTCCATTGTTTTTTTTCACATTCAAACTTTAATTTAGCTCACTATATTTATATACATATATTTTTATACATTTTACATTCATACATTCTTTATTATTTATTTTTTCTTTGTACAACTTTATAAAAAGAAAAGAATGATTTAAAAATTTTGATTTCATATTAACAAATGATCACTTTTATTTATATAAGTATATATATAAGAAGATTAAATCTTAAAAATAATGTTTTGAAAATTAGTACATTAATTCTTTGAAAATCAATACACCTTCCAAATATATTTAATATAGTTAAAAATATTAAGAAACAAACTATCATTGACTTTTTAAAGCTTTTAAATTCTATTTATTTCCAATACATTTATTTTTAAATTCAATATTTGTTTATAAAATACTCATTCTTATTATTTCAAACTAAATTGCTACTTGTAATCTAAATTTTATTTATTTATTCTGGAAATTTTCCGATTACTTCATAAATGAATTCACAATTTAATTCCAAAATTAATTTAATTTTCAAATTAAACTTGGTTGATTTTCAGGAATGTTACAGATTCCCCCTTAAAAAATTTCGTCCCCGAAATTTGCTGGGGAGATGAGAAAGAATAGATGATAGATAACGAAATGATTGATCAGATCAGATCGAAATATTTATTCTGCATTTGGCTTACCAAAGCAGAATATCAACAATAGATATGAGAACAAACTCATTCAATTACGAAACAATTGGGTTATCTGATCTACGAAATATACAGGGGTATTGGTTAGTTCGAAGGGATAACTAACCGTTCGTAGAATATATCGAAACCCGATGAAACGGACAAAAATAGATTCGACTATGATCTCTGATTCAAGATTTAACTTACTTACGAATTGTTGAGAAATAACTATGGGTAGTTCTCATGTCGAACAAACTTGAAAATTTAATCGTAAACGAGAAAGTTACCTTATAAAATTTCTTTTCCTTTATCAGCTTTTGAGGTTGAAGAATCATCTCTGATTGCATACACCCTCGCTACTAGAGCTTGCTTCTGGGCTGGACAGTCCTTGATCCTATGTCCCGGCATGCGGCAGTAATAGCATCCCGTAGATTCCTGATCTGGCCTCATAAATGGCTCTCTCATCCCTGGCTTCCAAGGATTCTTACATTTATCCGAGTAATGACCTTTCTTCAAGCAATTGAGACAAGTAACATCTTTCACCTTTTTGTTCCGCATATTCTTCTTTCCTTTGCCTCTCCTCGGTTTCTTTCCACCAAACTTCTTTTTTCTCCAATTTAGATTTCTTGAATTTCCATCCTCCTCTGGAACTTCCTGCTTATCCAGAGTATCGTATCTATAACCCATATCAATTAATTCAGAAAATAATTCCTTAACGTGAGTAGTCATCCTCTCCTGAAACTCCTTGTTCATTCCCCGAATAAACTTTTCATTCTTCTTTAACGGTGTATTCACCAATTCTGGACCAAACCGAGATAATTCATTGAATTTGTTCAAGTATTCCTCAAATGATAAGCTTCCTTGCTTCAAATCCGCGAACTCCTGGTACATTCTAGAGATACCAGCAGACGGCATATATCGCTGCTCGAACACTTCCTTGAAACGACTCCAAGTAAATTCATCCGCCGGCTAATCCAATGTAACTGTTTCCCACCAAGCTAAAGCCTCTTCCTGGAGTTGCCACGAAGCTGTCGGTCGCATCTGATCATCTTCCAATTTTAGCCCCTTGAAAATCCTTTCGCACGATCGGATCCAGGCTTGTGCTTCAATAACGGATTCTTTGCCAATGAATGGCTTTCCACCAAGTCTAGAAAAGCTTCGATATAAATCAGCCAGATTTGATTGAGATTGAATGGGAATATATGTCGTTGCAGGGCTTTGACCAGTTGAAGTGGTACTTCCCTGTCCCCTATCTCGTCCTCTTCTTCCACTCATCTTACTATCTGTAATAGTAAGTAAACCGATTTAGGCATTCAGACGAAATATCTTAGAGAACAACAACAGATAAAGGGAATAGACTAAGAAATTTGGGTTTTGGCTTCACTGGTTGTACTCATTCTAGGGTATACTTCACCCTATCTCTAATGAGTCATCTAATGTGTTACATTCCGTAGCTAAAGTTCTTACTCAACCATTAGCTCTGATACCAAATGTGACGAACCGAACTCGATGTCCGACAAACAACATCAAATTCATACCGCCGGAGCTTGCAACAACATTAGATGATAAATAACATAGCGGAAACAAAAGATTATATCATTGATACAACATGAATACAATATCTGATACATCATTTGATGCAATGATAATCATCAACATCAAAGAATATACAACACAAAATACAGCGAAACACGACACAATATAAGATAAGTCTTCAACATAATCAATACTGCAACTCCAATCCAAAATTCAAAGCCAAAGCTCTAAAACTCTAAGCTCGAATCTCCATCAAGGTTGCACAAAGCAAAGCAAGTGCAGTTGTGGATTCCAAAGACTCCAAAAGATCAAACAGAAAGCTGAAGGCTACCAAATCGATATCTACTGGCTGACTATCTGAAAAACCAAACTCTAGACTGCCCGTGTGAAAAATTGTGGGCACCCAGAGTTTAGAAAGGGAACAACAAAATCCGAGTCAGTCGTGGGATTGGTTGAGCAAACAAAAACATTTGGTCTTTAAAAACAATCAAAAGGTTTTAAATTTGAAGTCCGCAATGCTTTTTGGAAAATGAAACTACTATAAGGCCTCTCGGCACACACGCCATGCAATCGCACACTTGGGGGAGATTTCCCCTTATGATAGTCAAGCATGCTTACTATGCAAAATCCTTTTTTTGATATTATTATTAGTGCATAGTGGAAAACATTTTGAAAGTATAATATTAATCTTAGCCAGCATAGGTACCATTATACTATGCCTACTATAGCTACCACCTGAGGTGGCAGGTAATACAACTGCAATCGTAAAGGGCTCGTATTGGATGATTGGATTTCCAACAAATGGTCAGGCTAAGGAACTTCCTATTGCCAAATGGAAACGCCTCTGGAGGGACGCCCTGAGAACCTACCCGGCTCTCTGCCAACACAAGGCCGGTTACCCCCTTCCCGGGGAGTAAAACCTAAGATATGCCACCCCCGGTCGTTTGCGACCTTTATCCGAGGATCCTCTACACCAACAACATCACACAGTAATAAATATACTACAGTGTCCACATGAGTAAGTATCTGGGCTTCATACCATGATACCACCCTTTTCCAGAAGGAATGGACATACCCTAGGGGAGCTACCCTGAAACCTTGTCGCATCTTTCCTGTTTCGACCATTACCGGTTTGTGAGGCTCCATGAGGTCTCGTCCATAAAGCTACGCTTTTTCACAAAGCCATGCTTTGATCAACAAATGATCAGCAGCACTTCGTATGCCACATTACCAAATTAGGAATGTATCACTAGTAACCATCAACTACCTAACCTCTGAGCTCGTATGTCTTAGAGAAGGGTGTTAAGCTAAGAGAATGAATCTCTGCCACCAAACAGAAATGTATTTGATAGAAACCAGCTTTACATCTCAAAGTGTAATGTCAGACACACATCCATACAAGTCTGTTCCAGGTTTGAACAGAACCGAAGGCACTTTCGAAGAAGCCCTTGCAATCCGGGTACTCACAATCCCGATCGGACTTCCCATCACTTAGGAAATCTCTATACCGTAGCTACTCAGTTCAGAGACAATCGATACGTCATCCTATCGTTCTCGCAAATACTCGGTCTTCGCCACCGGTCTTCAAGTGCTATCCATAACGTCGTATCATTATTCGGAATGGGTTATATAACACAAAGGTCCTCTTCCGGCTAAATCGAATAATGAGCGTAAAATTAAAAACATGTGGATATGGGATTTCAGTTAAGTCACAACTTAAAAATTCACAACTTTCTTTCAAATGGTTTAAACAAATTACCATTTCACATCTTTAAACAAAAAGATCCATTTGACAAAGTTCACCTAGTTTCACAAAGATCCATTCACGGATTTCAAAACAATTTCCACCTCAATTGGATTAGCTAATTTAATCTTTAAATCAAAGATTTAACTTATAGCTTTCAAAACCGTTTCCAGAGATTCATTCATAACAATAAAAAAACATCTTCAATTCAAATTGAACTTCCTTTAATACAAATTGGAAATTCAATTCTTATATGAAAGCATTTATTATTTAAAAACAAATAGTTTTTATTTCGAAAAAATCCGATTTCATTTATACAAGTTAATACCTTTGGGTTAATTCAAATTCCCAAAACAACACTTTCTAAAATGGTTTAAAACCCATACAAACTTGTATAACCTTTTTAAAATTATAAGTTTCTCAACATAGAATTCAATTTCATATTTTTTAATTCAAATTTAAATCAATTTCAAAACTAACTTAAGTTATTCAAAAATAACTTTTATCTTTGAAATTCCTTTTCAAAAGTTTTTCCACTTTAAATCCGATCTATTTCCAAAACCATTTGGATTCAAAAATTCAATTTTAAAATTATTTCAAAAACCTGTGACTTAACCAATTTCCACGTGCAATCCATATTTGTATTTGTGTGTGTATAGTGTAGTCCAAGGGTTTTACACAATAGTACACAACATCAATCATCACAGATTCAATCATATCAATATCGATAAGCGGTATAACCCATAACGCTTATCTTCATTTACAGATTCATAGATAAAGTAAATTTATCACAAAGATTCGCCATTACGATTCGATGTGGGTTTCGGATAACCAACTGGAATCCGACTCCCTGTCGCATCGAAATTCAAATGTCATTTTACGGGCCAAGGGGTTTTCATATTCATAAAACAGTATATACATCATAGATATAATAGCTCAGCACAAAGCATTACATAGCATCACATCACATATCAAATATATCAATCCATCACACAACATTCAATAACAATCAAGATCTTCAATTAAGATGAATAAATTGTGTGGTTTTTAATTTATCAACCACATAATTACTTTCATTAGTAATTTTTAATCAATGATTAATTATCATTAACTACAATTGGTTAAGTCTTAATCACCTTCATAAATTAATCATTTCTTAATTAATTATCTAAATTAATTTATCCGTAATTGTAATTAATTAAATCTTCATTATTAATAAATTAATCTTAATTATAAATTACTTGATTATCATTAACAACATACATTAACTTACTTTTAAGTTAAAATTTTAAAAAATTTGATTTATTCCTAAATCACTTTATTAAGTTTTATTTAAAATAACTTGCTAAAAATATAAGTTTAAAACTTAATTGTTTTAAAGATCCTTTATTTCAAAATCTTTAATTTATACCTTCTAACTTAACAAAAAAATCATCATTTATAAAAAGAAATAATTTCAGAAATTTATTTAACTAATTTGTTAAAGTTTTAAAACTTGGAAACAAAAAACCCCAGCCAAACCCTAGTGTTCCCCGAGCCACTCCACCATCTGCTTCAAGTTTTCCCAAACATTAACCCGAGCGCCTCAAATTTTCAACCTTAAAATTTCCCAAGTACTTTTACCCTCGCACCAACATCCTACCCGAGTTGAAACTCGAGCTATCACTCGTCCACCCCGAGTCTTGCTTCGAGCCTTCCATTTTCTTCCCCAAATACTCGAACCACTGATACAACGTTTTCACGTATACGTGCACAAGCACGTTAATCATCAACGATCGACGCCGAGGCCACCATATCACCATCGTCGATCACCGGAGCCAATTCGAACACCCAAAACCCAAAATCATTGTTTAATCAAAATCGAGCCACTGAGTTGAAACTGGAACAAAACCATCATCACGAAACCGCCACAAACCTCCTCCTTCGACCATCAGAGGACACGTACTTCTGGCCATAGCTGTGCAAACCCTTCCAACGTCGATCGCCACCGGAGCGAACATTTTCGGTTCACCCATGAATTCCCAAATCGGTCGCATTGTCACCCATACACACTCGGCCCTTAAACCCTAAGCTGTCGTCATCTAGCCAAAGCAACGCCCTAAAAATTCGAGCACCATTTTTTCCATGATCCTCCCACCTCACTCCTCCTTTAGGCTCAAGCATGTCGAACTACTTGTCGCCGTTCAACGGCAGGCGACCAAAATGTCGGAAACGTTCATCTTAGAATTTCAAATCGAATACCGAATTAGAAATCCAGAAATGTCTACTAAAAATCATGATTTTTGTTCACTAATCCATTCATGCAATTCAAAACAAGAATTAAATTGGTTGATTTTTAACATATATATGTATTTTCACTGTTATTCCTAAAAAAAATTGTTGAATTTAAATCCCTGAAACTATTTTTAAAATCATCTTTATACTTAAACAAACAATTTTCATTTAAATATCAAAGGATAATACTGACTCGATTAAGAGATTTTTGAATTCTTGAAGTTTACTTGTGCCTGTAACAAAGAACAGAAACTGATTTCTTCTAGTTTTCCAGATATGCACGGGCCAATATAATCAAATATCCACACAGTCATGCAAGCATAATCAAAAACATACAACAACTTCAAAAATATATGAGAGTTTAAAGGTTTGTTCACTTTGCTTTCCTGAAAGAACAGAAACTAGAGTGATGATTTTGAACAGAGGACATGAATTTCTTTTGAAATTTGAAGACCGATTTTTGAATTCGTTGGAGATGTAGTTTTGATCTTGTAGTTGTAATTGTTTCACCCTGATCCGATGACTTCCAAGCTATGATTGAAAAGAGTCTTTGAATTTCCAGATTTGCTTGCTCTTTTATATTTCCAGGTCTTTTTAATTTTTTCCAGATTTTGGTTTTTGAGGAGGATTTGCAGATATATTTTGTTTCAGTGTTGAGATGATTCCTTTACTTTGTCTTTCAAAAATCAATGAGGCTTATAGGAGAAGCTGAGGAGCTTCTATGATTTTTTTTTTTTTCAAAAGTTGAATGCCACTTATTAACATGACTAACACTTGTACACTTATTTCTTTGCATTTATTACACTTGTTATATGTAGGCAAAATTGTGTTTAAATCCTTACTCTAAATTAATAAAATATTTTGTAATTTTTTTCTCCATTGTTTTTTTTTCACATTCAAACTTTAATTTAGCTCACTATATATATACATATATTTTTATACATTTTACATTCATCATTCTTTATTATTTATTTTTTCTTTGTACAACTTTATAAAAATAAAAGAATGATTTAAAAATTTTGATTTCATATTAACAAATGATCACTTTTATTTATATAGGTATATATATAAGAAGATTAAATCTTAAAAATAATGTTTTGAAAATTAGTACATTAATTCTTTGAAAATCAATACACCTTCCAAATATATTTAATATAGTTAAAAATATTTAGAAACAAACTATCATTGACTTTTTAAAGCTTTTAAATTCTATTTATTTCCAATGCATTAATTTTTAAATTCAATATTTGTTTATAAAATACTCATTCTTATTATTTCAAATCAAATTGCTACTTGTAATCTAAATTTTATTTATTTATTCTAGAAATTTTCTGATTAATTCATAAATAAATTCATAATTTAATTCCCTTAATTTAATTGTCAAATTAAACTTGGTTGATTTTCAAGAATGTTACAATGATGCTCGTGAGTGTACATCAAAACAATACTAGGCATATAATCAAATACCGATAAGGTACGTTCGCTAATTATGTGGGATTTTGTTTAACAACGAATTTTCTATCGAGTTAGAAAATTGCCGAAAAATTTATAATAAAATTAACCGCAAGCGCACGGCATACAATGTTAGTACATGGCGAATACGGTTCGATCCACAGAAAATTGTTGATTTTAAAAATCTATTCGAGCAAATTATACCAAATTTAAGATAATTTTTAAACTAGAAAATGAGAAATAAAAATAAAGTGATAAAAATATCAGAGTTAAATGACAATTTAGAGATAATTCCACTCTCTAGATCATATAGTTCAACAAACTACAAAATTATGATAGTGAATTTAAATGACGTGCTTATCATAAGTATGACCTATTTGTGCTATTAATTAAACCAACATAAGCCATCAAACTTTAACACAACCTCTAAATCACTATTCAATTCTCACGAAAAATGACAACAAATTGAAAATGAAATTTATTTTAAGCTTGACCTATTGACTATTGTTTAGAAATATAGGCCATTAAATTTTAATTTCAACATTCACTTCTTTACCATAATCGTATTTAGATAAAGAGGCAATTTGTATTTAGTGATTGTTTAAGCATAGTCTATTTGGTGTCAACAATATAGGCTATCAAATTCAAAGCAAAAATCACAGGTTAAACCACTTCAAACATTGTCATTAAGCACAAAATGAGTGCAATAATTATCAAAATATCGATGCTACATAATTAGAGAGCTTCATTACTCCTAAATTGAAGGGGTTTAGCCTTTCATATTTGTTATGAAATCAACAAATGCAGCATGCAACATGAAAGGAATGGAAGAGGATAAAGAGAGAAAAGTGTAAGAAAAAACTATTCTATTTGCATGAAAAATAAATCTACACTAGTAAAATGAAAGTAAATAAGCATGAAAAAGAAAAGAACATGTATTAAAGTTGCATAAAAAAATTACATAAAGAGAAAATAGCTAAGTAGCCATGAAGGGAAAGAGAGCTTTCTTTTATTTATGAACCTAAACTAAACTAAAAAGAAGAGAACTAATTACATGAAGATAAGGGGTATTTATAAGTTATTCTAACTAATCAAAAACTTGTTTAACGACGAATTGTATTGGTTTAGAAAATTGCCGATAAATTTCAAATTAAAATTTAACCGCAAGCGCACGATGTACTATCATAGTACGTAGCGAGTATGGGACAATCCACGAGGAATTTTCAAGATTTTAAAATTTTCTAACAATCAAATTAGACTAAAACGAGTCAAGATTGTTAACTACAAGCAAAATGAATCTAAAACTAGAATTAAAATGAGATTAAAAAATATGAAATTAGAGAACAATTTAGAGGCAAATCCACTCTCATATTTATGTAAATTAACAAACATTTAATCTATGATCTCTATTTTTAATACTAAGTGATATAAGTGTTGCATATATCATAAGTATGGTTTATTTATGTTATTAGTTAAAATAACTTAAACCATCAAACTATAATGCAACAAATAAACCACTCATCAATTCTCGTGAAAATGAAGCCAAAGCAAAAGCTATTTTAAGTATGATCTATTTAATATTGTAATTGGTAATCTAGAACATCAAATTTTGTTTTTACTTTCAATTCAAAATCCAAAATCAAGTAGCTAATATTGATGTAATTTGTGTTTATGTTGAATAAGAATAGCTCATTTCCATATGCAACTTATGCTATCAAACCCACTTGTATAAACTTACATCAAAATCTACTTTCATGAAGCACAAATAAAAAAGATCACAAATCATAGAAATGTTGAAATTACATAAAGTAAGAGAGCTTCATCACCCCCAAATTGAAGGGGTTTAGACAGTCATTTGTGTGATCAAATCAACACGTGTAAGTTTGAACATTGGAAAGCAAAGAGAAGTAGAAATTAAACAAAGGAAATGAGATTAACTACTTGCATGAAATAACATTAAACTAATTGCATGAATGTTAATCTATGCCATGAACATTAAAAGAAAGAGAGCGTAGATGTAACAACCCGGATTTTTTGACGGTTGATTTATAATATTTAAATTGGATTTAAATATTTAATTGTACTTTAATTTGATTATAATATGAACAGTTTTGTTTTATATGATAGAAAGGATTCAGAATTTAAATATAACAACCTGTTGAATTAATTAGTTTTGAAAATAAAAATTGAATATCGGGTAAAATATAAAATCCGGTATTGTAAGCTTGTTGAAAATATTTTAACGGCTTATAAAATTTATATTGAAAATACTGGAAGTAATAGATGGATTAAAATTGAACTTAACTGTCGTTTGTTTAATTCTAAATCTGCATCGTTTAAATTGACATTTAAAAATAACCTTTCAAGGCACAGTCTCGGAATTTGACGAAACCAGTTTCGTTGGATCCATAATATTGAATTATTACCGGATTTCAAATTTCGTAATTTTCAGAGCTACCGTGTGGTTGTACAATAAGCAAACGCGCTATAATTTAATTGAAATTCGTGAAGATTTTTAAATATAACGTTTAAAATAAAATAATTAGCGTAGCTTCCTCAACACACTAACACAATTATTCTTCTTCTTGAGTACGCCTCCCACCTTCTTTATTATCGCGATGCTGCCTGTTTCTCTCTTCGATCACAGAACAAAAGATAATGGCCAAAGCCTTTATGTGAGAAAATCGCGTTTCTTTCTTCTATATCTCAAAATCAAAAAAAAAATCCCTCACTTCTTTACTTTCGTAACCCTATCCTTTCCCTTTTCTTCTCAGCCGAATCACGGCATACTGAGAAGAAAAAAAAATCGAAAACCCTAAATTGCATTCGAACGGCTCGCAAGAACTTTCGTTGTCACGTTAGTGATCGATTCGACTTAAGGGGAGGGGACGAGGCGCGACTTGGATCGACGCGCTCGCAGGAGGAGCTCGAACACTGTGCGGTCAGTGGACGTTCACGCGGCGGTGCGTGGTTGCTCGGCCTGGTTCTCGCGGAGGCGCCGCGTAGGGTTGAGGGTGATGTGTGATATTGGGGTTGCTAGGGCTTGATAGCAGCGGAGTCGAAGCCGTGGGCGGTGTGTAGACGAGGCATCATGGGTTGACGACGATGTCAGCATCACGTGCGCGAGAGTATGGTGACAATCGAGGGCTTCGGTGATCGGGGCCGTTGGCGTGTTGTGGTTTCGCTGTCAGTGGAAGCTAGGGTTTGGGATCCGTTCGACTAGTGAGGTATATCTCTGTTTATTTTTGAAATTCAAAATTTAGATTTTTCAGTGAAGGATATATCATTTTTTAGGTTTTAATTTAATTTGAATATTTAAACTTGAATTTGTATATATGTATATACTAAAACAAATATAAAAAAAATAATAAGTTAATTTGTTAAGCGGTTTGTTTAAATTATTAAGTTAATCTTGTTTCAATTTTAATATATATAGAAAATACAGGGATTATTTTGGGAAAATATAAGAATTTGTGTAAATAGACTTTTTGAAATTTATATAGAATATTTTTATGAATGTATAGGTAATTCAAAGAAAAAATAAATAAATATACATCTCTACATTTTTAATGTTACTGGTTCACTTGAAATTAATGAATTTCGGTGATTATCTCGTTTAATTAACTTGTTTTATTATTATAGTTGCTAAAAGATTTTTATAAACGAGAATTAGTTTAAAATTTAATTATTTGTTGAAATAAATCATTAGTTAAAACTAAATTATTAGATTAACATAAATTTATTTAAACGATAAATAATTATTCGATTGTTCGAATATTAATAAAATGCATGAAATTGTTATTCAAGGTCAAAAATATGGAAACGAGTCAGGATTGGATCGGTTTGGCTAACCTAAAATCAAAGGTGAGTAAATCTCACTCAGTTGAATTTAAATTTAAAATGTTGAATTTAAATTTATTGTTGAATTGCTTGAATGATAGTTGAAATTAGTGAATAATTAAATAGACCCTATATACCGCATAATAGCGGATGATAATATATGAATCCCATTTACTGCAATATTCCACCATTGAAGTGAAATTGATATTTTAATTTGTGCTAACATCTGTGGATGCAGGGAAAACAGGTTGGAGGGATCCAACAGGATTCCTCAAGAATATTTACTGATTTTATATATATGTTGTCTTATGACAGGTTGAATGAACTAATATTGATTTGCATGCGAATTGAATTATATAGTGTTAATAATATGGAATTGAAATTTGGTAATTTTTAAATACTATAAATAATTTAATTAAAGGAAGCTGAATGAAATTTAAATTAAAGGAATATTTCATTAGGATTTGAATTTACTTCTATTGAGACTAAAGTAAAATTAAAAGAATATTTATTACTTTGGTTAAACTTAAAATTAGTTAAAGTTGAGTTTGGAAAAAATTAGATTATGTTCAAAGACTCTAAGAAATATTGTAAACGATAAATGAATTTGAAGTGGAGCAAAACTTTGTTAAGTAATAAAGCAAATAGGAACTTAAATAAGAAATAAAATAAGGAACCTTATTAAGAAATGAAATTTTATTAAGAAACAATATGAAATTGAATTGAAGAATAAAATTTTAAAATAGGAATTTTGAATAAATTGTTTCCATAAATAAATGAAAAAGAAAACTAAGGGAGTTATGAATTTATAAACGGAGTTTATAAATGGGAAAGGAAGATATCAGTGGATACGAAAAGGAATAAGTCATGAACTTATATTGAGTTATAAATTGTTTGAAATGGAAATAGTAGAATATTTCCGAAAGAAAGAAGGTGGATGTGGACAAGAGGCATTTATAGATGGATGTTGGATTTCCTAAATTCTAATGTTATTTTAAAAGGAATATTTTTAAATTACTATACTATATAGGTTTTATAAATCATTTTTGAATTTAAAATATTTCAAATTAGTTATTTTTGAAGGCTTAGCAATTATTTGTAATAAACTCTAATTTTTCTAAAACCAGCTTTGAAGCTTATAAGTAACTAGATATAAATTTTAATATTTAATATTACTTATTTTATAAATCTATATGTTTTCAAAATGTTTTTTTTAAAAATCCAAATAAAATCCTCTTGTGTTGGTAGGCAAATTAATTTAAATGAGATAAGATTTAGGAGAAATCTTATAAAGTGGAGAAATTGAGTTTGAAAATTTATAAGCAGAAGTATAAATTGATTTTTGAGGAATGAATGAGAAAATAAAGAATATTTTCAAAGGGTAAATCAAAATGTGGGTGAGATAAGAAATCAGTTAAATGATCTCATGGAAGTAAAGGGATTTGAAATTTATTTCAAATGGGTTGAATGGAAATAATATCTGAATGATATTTGAGATAAATAATTTGTGGAAATTATTTGATGGTTGCTTGTGAATGATTAATTGATAGTTAAATAACCGACTATCAATATTTGGACAATGCGCTGATCGTTTCGAAGAGTCCGGGATCGGATTTAATTATCCGAAAACCACTTCGATCCGGTTTGAACGATTTCGAATGAAGACCGTGAAGAGTTGAAGACGGTGCTTCGGTTTGTCCAGACCCAGGGCAACTTGTATGGATTGAATGCTTCCAGAACATCGTCAGGGGGACGATGAGCATTCTAAGTGGGACACGTTCTTGAAAGGTAACGTTTAGCCTCAAGCCTCATCAACCGGTAATGGCTAAAACAGGGTAGGTGCAGCAAGGTTAGGTGGGTCATGCCCAAGCAAGACAAGATTTTCCCCTGTCTAGATGTCCCTTTTTATTCGGCTTAGTGGGTGGTTGGTCGCGCCAACCACGGGGTTATCTTGTTCGGGACTGTTCAGTAAGGAATGGTTCCGGCCTTGTGTTGCAGGGGAGCGGGCGTACTCCTCGGTACTCTGATCTAGGCCAGGTACTGTGACGGGCGGTACCCCAGTAGCCCAGCCATTGATGGAAATCCATTCTCCCTACGAGCCTTGTACGAGTTTTTTTTGTATTACCCACTCTGTGGTTAGTAGCTGATAGATGTAACAATTTCGGCTATTTTATAAGTATTTGTGTATAGACCCTATTATAATATCAGAGGATTTCTATAAAAATTGTTTTAGCTATCGTAAGGTAAAAACCCGACATGTTTATTTATGGCGTGGTCTTACGAGATGCTTTTGTTTTCAAAAGATTTTTGAAACTTTAATAATCCAATTGAGTGTGATTTTCTCACGCTGGTATTCCAGACTGACTCGGGTGTTGTTTTATATGATGCTCGGGTCAGACCGAGTTAAACAGGTTCAGGTTATATGCTGGAGCTCAGGAGACGAGCTAGTGACAGAGCGTATTTCCGTATTTGTCTATTATTTCCGCTGTGTATGATCATATAGTAGTTGTCTCTGTATGACTGATTGATGTACTCTGATGATGGTATGTATATATATGTATACGGTAAAGATTTCTTGTATTTAAAACTGTATTCTATACATTATATTTTATTCCGCTACGATGTGAGATTTTGATGTTGTTTTTGTTCTTCTTCTTCTACCTCTTTCTTCTTTAAACCCGAAGACTCGTATTTTTGTTCCACTTTGAGCTGAAGTGTGGTTGTTTTGTCAGCTCAAAGGGGTATGGATTTGCGGGCCTTTACACTTAGTATCAGAGCTGAAAGGTTAAGTGAAAACCTTGGCTCTGGTGGGGATTACTCATTACAGATAGAGTCATTAGTACTCTAGAATGAGTTTGAGCGTATTAATAGATATGAATGCGTATTTGTTAGTGAATATAAAATGGTTTTATATTGTGTTGATTGATTTATTGAGTGGCATATGAACCTTCGTCAGTGCAGTCTGCACAACTGTACCGAAGGGGTTTCTAAACACTTGAATAGAACAATTCGACGCATTGTTTTTCAGAAGTGGGTGAATGAAATAATTTCATCCAAAATATATTTTGATATAAAAAGAAATATTTCCTGGAATTATTATATATCTTGGATGTTGGATGCTAATATTTAGACAAATGAGATTATAAAAAGTTGAAAATTTAATTGTTTGGAATTTATCAAATGATGAATAATAATAATGATATAAATAAATTGATAAAGTAAATCAAATTTAGAATGTAAAAGAATTGGATTGGGAAATTTAATAGAAATAAAATTTTGGTTGAGATTAACTTAAGCTTAATAATTGGATTTAAATTTAAGATTGAAATGAAATGAGTGGAGATATGAATGATATTAAATGAAATTATGTTCTTACTTAATTAAATCCAAGAAAATTGGTAGATTATAGAGTATGGTATGATGCTTGATTAGGAAGTTAAGTTAAATAAATTGAATTGAAATAAAATTCAGTTGAGTTATAAATGATGTTAAATAAATTAAATTTTGACTTAAATAAATATAAATAGATTGATGAAGTAAATCAAATTTAAAATGTGAATGAATTGGAATGAATATATTTCGATAGCTTATAAAGTAAATTGGAAACACATTGAATACGAATATATTCAAGCTTCAAATGGGTAGTAATGTGAAAAATATAAATGTGTGACTTATAAGAGAAAAGTATGGAGAAGTAAATAGTAAGCCAAAATAAAACTGTTTTGTATTTGGGAGAATGAAATAAGAATCCAAACTTGAATTATAAAATAAAATTGAACACAGATAAAATAATAAGATGATTTTGAAGATAAAAAAAATCCAATGTAGAATTGGAAGTGGAAGTGAACTAATTTGGGATAAATTGGTTAATTGAATAGGTCAATGAGATTTAAATTGGAGTTGGACTGTGAGGTAATAATGAAATTGGAAATGAATTTAAGTAAGAAGTTGCAATAAGTAAATTAACTTAAGGTTAAACTTTATAGAAGCGTAGCTTCGAGGAAAGTGAAAGTTTATCTAATAAAAGCTTGAATAATTTAAGTTGAATGGAATAAATTCTCTATTCGAATAGAAATGGTTGGATAAATTGAATTTGTATAAATAAACTCCGATGGCTTATCAAAATAATTTAAATGATTGAAAAAAATGTATGCTTGCTTATTACAGGTAAGATCTAGAGTTTGAAGTGAAATAAATAGGCCAAAATAGAATTGTTTTGAACCTTAGAAATGTAATAGAAATCAAAATTTGAATATGTAAATGAAATTTGAATTGGTCAAATAGAAGTTGAATTGAGAATTAATAAAATTGGATTATAAATGAATTGGCTTGAAGTGCAAATAAAATCCAAATGGTATAAATAAGGTGGAGATGGTCTTGAAATTAATTAAATAAGTTCAAGAATGAATCGAACATGGATTTGAAATTTTTAAATGAATTGAGTAAATAAATTAACTGAGCTAAGTAGTAAATGAAAGAGATTTGATTTAAATAGAATCAAATTAAATTGAAAAAGGATTTATAGGCAAATGAAATGAACTTAAGTTATGAAATTTAAATGATTTAAAGTGAATCGACTTAAATATAAAATTGAATGAAGCATGACTTGTTTAAATTTGAGAAAATGGTTATTAATCATAAGCATGGAAGTTGTCAAGTTTTATAAAATGGGTTTGAATAAAACTCAATGTAAAAAATAAAGTAAATGTAAATATATGGATTTTAAAGAACTTGGAATGGGACGGATTTAAATATAAATTGAGTGGGAATCAATTTTAAAATAGTTATAAAACTAAAGAAACTGTTGTTTGAATGGATATTGTCGAATTTGCATGGAAATAATTGTTGTTGTCGTAAACATGATTAAATAAAGTTCTATGGAATGATAGAAGTAAATAAACTTGTTTTTCATCGATTGCCTTGAATATAAAAGGAAAGATATTGAAAATCATTCTGAATCGGATATGATGTTATAAATTGAGTAAAAGCAATTGGATTTAATTGGAACCTTATCAATTGTTTATACAAACTGCTTGTATACATTGTTTATAAAATATGGTTTTGAATTGTTAAGAAGCAGAAATTGATTTTTGAAAGCAATTAAATTGAAAATAGGTTTGTTTGGACATGATTATGAATTAGAGTTAAGTAAATGTGTTGTAACCCACTTAAAGTTGAATTCAAACGGTATTTGTGTCAGTCATAAACAAATGGAACTAGTTTGGAAACTATATAAATTTGTTATGAAGTTATTTATGTTGCATTGCTTATGATTTTGACTGTTGTAGCTGTTTAAATGAATGCAATGTTGTACATTTCATAAATATGTTGCTCATATGCTTAAATTGAGTAAGTACAGATACCAGAAGACCGTTTAGCGAGATTTTGGGCGCGCATATTCTAAATTAAATAAGCCGCTTGCTTAAAATGCAAAATAAGGTACGCCCACGCAATACAAACTAGGAGATATGAACTGTTTTTTGTTTTTTCGACCGTGTGGGTCGATGTGTATATATTTATATCTATTGTCAAATTGCAAAAGCTCCTCCGTACAAAGGGGACTCTGCCAAAAAAATTCGGAAATTTTGGGAGTTAGAAAATTTTTGAAATTTTAGAAAATTTTGTTAACGATAAACGTTTTCAAATTGGAAATGGAAATAAATTAGTGAATGAAACTAATTTAAAATAAAGACATAAATTTGTTATAAATGGAAAATAGAATTTAAATATTCAGAGTTAAAAATAAATTGAATTCTTATGAAATGGAAGAATCAATTTGAATAGGAATAAATACAAACTAAAGTGGTAAGATGAAAATAAATATAAGAAACATATAAAATGCTTATACTAACTTAAGTAAGGAATGATGCATTCTCAATAAGGAATTGATATTTTTGCAAATATAATCTAAAATAATATTTAAATAAATAGATATTGACATTTGTAAGAAAGTCGATGCTGTAAGAAAGTCGATGCAATGTTTGAATATTGTGATTGGACATATTGCTGTGTAAGATATGCAGGTAATATAAAGGTAAAGAGAATAGATTTTGGTTTCCGAAGATAAATTAGAAATGCTCGACAAAAAGGTATATGTTTGAATTTCTATATGGAAATTGATTGGGATTTTGATCGAGCCGCTTGGTTTTTTGTTTTCTTTTGGGTTTGAGAGGCCGTAGAGCCATTTTGTAGTTGTACCGAGCTAGCCGCACAAAAGAGACGTTGGCAAAAAAATTCGGGAATTTAGGGTGTTAGAAAAATTTTGAAAAATTTTGATAATTGAAAACTTGGTTTTAAATTGAAACTGGAATGGTTGAACAAATAGTATAGTTTGAAACTACGGAAAAGTTTGAAAAGTTAATAAGAAGGGTAATGCGACTTTCATTAAGAAGATAGTTGGTAGGATGTTGAATTGATGGTTGTGGAGAAATAGTAACGGGCATTGGACCATTCTTCCTAACTAATAATTTCGGGGACGAAATTCTTTTAAGGGGGAGGAATGTAACAACCCGGATTTTTTGACGGCTGATTTATAATATTTAAATTAGATTTAAATATTTAATTTGTACTTTAATTTGATTATAATATGAACAGTTTGGTTTTATATGATAGAAAGGATTCAGAATTTAAATATAACGACCTGTTGAATTAATTAGTTTTTAAAATAGAAATTGAATATCAGGTAAAATATAAAATCTGGTATTGTAAGCTTGTTGAAAATATTTTAACGGCTTATAAAATTTATATTGAAAATACTGGAAGTAATAGATGGATTAAAATTGAATTTAACTGTCGTTTGTTTAATTTTAAATCTACATCATTTAAATTGACATTTAAAAATAACCTTCCGAGGTACAGTCTCGGAATTCGATGAAAACAGTTCCCTTGGATCCGTAATATTGAATTATTACCGAATTTCAAATTTCGTAATTTTCAGAGCTACCGTGTGATTATACGATAAGCAAACGCGCTATAATTTAATTGAAATTCGAGAAGATTTTTAAATATAACAATTAAAATAAAATAATTAGCGTAGCTTCTTCAACAAACTAACACTATTGTTCGTCTTCTTGAGTACGCCTCCCATCTTCTTTATTATCGCGATGCTGGCTGTTTCACTCTTCGATCACAGAACAAAAGATAATGGCCGAAGCCTTTATGTGAGAAAATCGCGTTTCTTTCTTCTATATCTCAAAATCAAAAAAAAAAATCCCTCACTTCTTTACTTTCGTAACCCTATCCTTTCCCTTTTCTTCTCAGCCGAATCACGGCATACTGAGAAAAAAAAAACCGAAAACCCTAAATTGCATTCGAACGGCTCGTAAGAACTTTCGTCGTCACGTTAGTGATCGATTCGACTTAAGGGGAGGGGACGAGGCGCGACTTGGATCGACGCGCTCGCAGGAGGAGCTCGAACACTGTGCGGTCAGTAGACGTTCATGCAGCGATGCGTGGTCGCTCGGCTTGATTCTCGTGGAGGCGCCGCGTAGGGTTGAGGGTGATGTGTGATATTGGGGTTGCTAGGGCTTGATAGCAGCGGAGTCGAAGTCGTGGGCGGTGTATAGACGAGGCATCATGGGTTGACGACGATGTCAGCATCACGTGCGCGAGAGTATGGAGGCAATCGAGGGCTTCGGTGATCGGGGCCGTTGGCGTGTTGTGGTTTCGCTGTCAGTGGAAGCTAGGGTTTGGGATCCGTTCGACTAGTGAGGTATATCTCTGTTTATTTTTGAAATTCAAAATTTAGATTTTTCAGTGAAGGATATATCATTTTTGGGTTTTAATTTAATTTGAATATTTAAACTTGAATTTGTATATATGTATATACAAAAAAAAAAGTTAATTTGTTAAGCGGTTTGTTTAAATTATTAAGTTAATCTTGTTTCAATTTTAATATATAAAGAAAATACAGGGATTATTTTGGGAAAATATAAGAATTTGTGTAAATAGACTTTTTGAAATTTATATAAAATATTTTTATGAATGTATAGGTAATTCAAAGAAAAAATAAATAAATATACATCTCTACATTTTTAATGTTACTGGTTCACTTGAAATTAATGAATTTCGGTGATTATCTCGTTTAATTAACTTGTTTAATCATTATAGTTGCTAAAAGATTTTTATAAAGGAGAATTAGTTTAAAATTTAATTATTTGTTGAAATAAATCATTAGTTAAAACTAAATTATTAGATTAACATAAATTTATTTAAACGATAAATAATTATTCGATTGTTCGAATATTAATAAAATCCATGAAATTGTTATTCAAGGTCAAAAATATGGAAACGAGTCAGGATTGGATCGGTTTGTCTAACCTAAAATCAAAGGTGAGTTAATCTCACTCAGTTGAATTTAAATTTAAATTGTTGAATTTAAATTTATTGTTGAATTGCTTGAATGATAGTTGAAATTAGTGAATAATTAAATAGACCCTATATACCGCATAATAGCGGATGATAATATATGAACCACATATACTGCAATATTCCACCATTGAAGTGAAATTGATATTTTAGTTTGTGCTAACATCTGTGGATGCAGGGAAAACAGGTTGGAGGGATCCAACAGGATTCCTCAAGAATATTTATTGATTTTATATATATGTTGTCTTATGACATGTTGAATGAATTAATATTGATTTGCATGCGTATTGAATTATATAGTGTTAATAATATGGAATTGAAATTTGGTAATTTTTAAATACCATAAATAATTTAATTAAAGGAAGCTGAATGAAATTTAAATTAAAGGAATATTTCATTAGGATTTGAATTTACTTCTATTGAGACTAAAGTAAAATTAAAAGAATATTTATTACTTTGGTTAAACTTAAAATTAGTTAACGTTGAGTTTGGGAAAAATTAGAATATGTTCAAAGACTCTAAGAAATATTGTAATCGATAAATGAATTTGAAGTGGAGCAAAACTTTGTTAAGTAATAAAGCAAATAGGAACTTAAATAAGAAATAAAATAAGGAACCTTATTAAGAAATGAAATTTTATTAAGAAACAATATGGAATTGAATTGAAGAATAAAATTTTAAAATAGGATTTTTGAATAAATTGTTTCCATAAATAAATGAAAAAGAAAACTAAGGGAGTTATGAATTTATAAACGGAGTTTATAAATGGGAAAGGAAGATATCAGTGGATACGAAAAGGAATAAGTCATGAACTTATATTGAGTTATAAATTGTTTGAAATGGAAATAGTAGAATATTTCCGAAAGAAAGAAGGTGGATGTGGACAAGAGGCATTTATAGATGGATATTGGATTTCCTAAATTCTAATGTTATTTTAAAAGGAATATTTTTAAATTACTATACTATATAGGTTTTATAAATCATTTTTGAATTTAAAATATTTCAAATTAGTTATTTTTGAAGGCTTAGCAATTATTTGTAATAAACTCTAATTTTTCTAAAACTAGCTTTGAAGCTTATAAGTAACTAGACATAAATTTTAATATTTAATATTACTTATTTTATAAATCTATATGTTTTCAAAATGTTTTTTTAAATCCAATTAAAATCCTCTTGTGTTGGTAGGCAAATTAATTTAAATGAGATAAGATTTAGGAGAAATCTTATAAAGTGGAGAAATTGAGTTTGAAAATTTATAAGCAGAAGTATAAATTGATTTTTGAGGAATGAATGAGAAAATAAAGAATATTTTCAAAGGGTAAATCAAAATGTGGGTGAGATAAGAAATCAGTTAAATGATTTCATGGAAATAAAGGGCTTTGAAATTTATTTCAAATGGGTTGAATGGAAATAATATCTCAATGATATTTGAGATAAATAATTTGTGGAAATTATTTGATGGTTGCTTGTGAATGATTAATTGATAGTTAAATAACCGACTATCAATATTTGGACAATGCGTTGATCGTTTCGAAGAGTCCGGAATCGGATTTAATTATCCGAAAACCACTTCGATCCGGTTTGAACGATTTCGAATGAAGACCGTGAAGAGTTGAAGACCGTGCTTCGGTTTGTCCAGACCCAGGGCAACTTGTATGGATTGAATGCTTCCAGAACATCGTCAGGGGGACGATGAGCATTCTAAGTGGGATACGTTCTTGAAAGGTAACGTTTAGCCTCAAGCCTCATCAACCGGGAATGGCTAAAACAGGGGAGGTGCAGCAAGGTTAGGTGGGTCATGCCCAAGCAGGACAAGATTTTACCCTGTCTAGATGTCCTTTTTTATTCGGCTTAGTGGGTGGTTGGTCGTGCCAACCACGGGGTTATCTTGTTCGGGACTGTTCAGTAAGGAATGGTTCCGGCCTTGTGTTCCAGGGGAGCGGGCGTACTCCTCAGTACTCTGATCTAGGCCAGGTACTGTGACGGGCGGTACCCAGTAGCCCAGCCATTGATGGAAATCCATTCTCCCTACGAGCCTTGTACGAGTTTTTTTTGTATTACCCACTCTGCGGTTAGTAGCTGGAATTTAATAGATGTAACAATTTCGGCTATTTTATAAGTATTTGTGTATAGACCCTATTATAATATCAGAGGATTTCTATAAAAATTATTTTAGCTATCGTAAGGTAAAAACCCGACATATTTATTTATGGCGTGGTCTTACGAGATGCTTTTGTTTTCAAAAGATTTTTGAAACTTTAATAATCCAATTGAGTGTGATTTTCTCACGCTGGTATTCCAGACTGACTCGGGTGTTGTTTTATATGATGCTCGGGTCAGACCGAGTTAAACAGGTTCAGGTTATATGCTGGAGCTCAGGAGACGAGCTAGTGACAGAGCGTATTTCCGTATTTGTCTATTATTTCCGCTGTGTATGATCATATAGTAGTTGTCTCTGTATGACTGATTGATGTACTCTGATGATGGTATGTATATATATGTATACAGTAAAGATTTCTTGTATTTAAAACTCTATTCTATACATTATATTTTATTCCGCTGCGATGTGAGATTCTGATGTTGTTTTTGTTCTTCTTCTTCTACCTTTTTCTTCTTTAAACCCGAAGACTCGTATTTTTGTTCCACTTTGAGCTGAAGTGTGGTTGTTTTTTCAGCTCAAAGGGGTACGGATTTGCGGGCCTTTACAATAGAAATAAACATTAACATAAAAGCAAATAAATGCATGTAGAAAAGAAAAGAGAAAGAGGCTTGGAAGCCATTTTTATTTCATGAAACATTATGTTTACAACTTACTTGCTGATTTTTCTAAGTAAAATAAGAGTGTAGAAAGATATTTACATGTATATAAGAGGGCTATTTATACATGCATAAAACCTAATTCACTTTTTTGGAGAATGTCCAAACTACCCCTCTAAGTAGTGTGGTGGCCAAGTAACCATTAGCATCCAATATTCACCCATTAAGTGTGCATGAATATTTAATGGCCTTTTAACATGTGCATTAGCTCTAATTTGTACATTAAGGTAGGTGGGTAGGTGGAATCCTCCATGTCCATCACTTTGAATTATTTCCATCTATATTCCTTTGTATCATCTTTGTGCATGCATATTCCTTTATGAAACCACTTGTAATTAAGTTTAAATTCCTATAAAATAATACAGAAATTTTCAATTAAATTTTCTTAAATTAATTTATGCACAAAAATGACCATTTCGCCTTTATATAAAAATGAATACGTGACAATTTGAAAATAATTTGAATTTTGTTTTAAACAAGTTAGAATACCCGATATGGTCATTTATTTAATTTAAATAGATTAAATATGGTGGTAAAAATATGCACATTTACATGCACATCAAATATCCCTACACTTATCTTGTTATTCATCCTCAAATTAAGAAAAACTAAGATAAATCCGTTTTCGTAGGGAGCACGTTTGCATTGGGCGTATGCAACAAGCCATTAAACCTTTGAGTGTCCCCAGTAGGGCGAGTGTTGTCTCGTGAGGGATTTCAGCGGACACTACCCACAAAATCCAAATGTTGGATGAAAATATTTACAAAATGCAATATTTATTTATAAAGAGACAAATGTGAGTTTTTGAAAATATAGACAAATGAAGGATTTATCTTTAAATTAACATGAATAAGTGAAATATAGGTTTTGGTTATTATCGAGAAATTTAAGATCTTTTACTTGCCAAAATTTTCAAAAATAATTAAGTTGTCATAACAGATAGACTATAGTTTGGCTAGTTGTTTTGGTTGATAACACAATGTAATTATGAAATAGATCCTTAGTTGATTATCAAAGTTTGTCAAAGTTGTATTTTCATTTCTTTTCAATAACTAGTTAAATCAAAAAATTCAAAATAGTGCTGGGATTTCAATTGCTTACTCTCTCTTATTTGAAAATTTTACTAATATTAACAATATTTACATATGCCTAACTCAGATAAACAGAGGCCAGATACATTACCCATGCACTTCCTTGTTGACTGATGTAAAGGGAATACAGAGTGTGGTGAGTGAACACACAAGTGTGAACACTTATTGACTGTAGGCATTATTAAAAAGAATTTTTATGTACATACACCTAACTCAGATAAACTAAGGTAAGATATACCAATGTGCACTACCTTTCGGGCTTAGTGAGAAGGGTGCAGAGCATGGTAAGTGAACACACAAGTGCAAACACATGACTCTAAGTGTTAAAAATATATACATATATACAATTTTTTTTACTTATATATTTTTGTTTTTTTTAAAAGAGTGTGTTTTGCAAAATCATCTTAGCACCATTTAACTTAGAAGATAAAAATGTTATATCCTTTACTTTAAATTTACCACTTTTTTTAAACAAAGATTTTCAATTAGAATATACTTCATAATTAACACATATGAACCTTCCTATATACTAGTTAAACCATTGTTATTTGCAATCAAACTTCATTTTTATTTTTGTTAAGACAAATAAATTTTCAAAAATTTCAGTTTAACCAAAACTTATACTTATCCTATAGTGTTTCTTCAAAAATAAATCAAAATGCTAAAAAGAAAATGTTTTAGAGATTTAGAAATTTTGAGATTTTTTTAGTTAAAAGAAAATGAAAATTCAAAAATGCCATGAACTATAAAAAAATGAAAATGAGACTTCGCCCACACTTAGTTTTTACTGTGTCCCTACAGAAAATGCATGATATAATGAGTGTAACGGGGAAAAATATGTACATATTTACAAAAGAGAGTTAACATTCTTACTAGACGTAGCTTGGCTCATGAAGAATCATGAGCTCCTCCTCTTGGTTACTTGGCAATTCCAAGATAGGTTTTAAACGATGACCGTTGACTTTGAAAATTGATTCATCCTTAGGGTGTTCTATTTCTATGGCACCATGTGGAAAAACAGTTCGTACCACAAGTGATCCGGTCTATCTCGATTTAAGTTTCCTAGGGAATAAATGAAGTCTTGAGTCATATAAAATAACTTTCTGGTTAGGAGAAAACGTTTTCCTTAGGATTGACTTGTTATGAAAAACTTT
This sequence comes from Allium cepa, assembly GCA_030765085.1. Classification (NCBI taxonomy): domain Eukaryota; kingdom Viridiplantae; phylum Streptophyta; class Magnoliopsida; order Asparagales; family Amaryllidaceae; genus Allium; species Allium cepa. The sequence goes on along the minus strand of CM060934.1, from coordinate 635,995,022 downwards.
TGTTCTTTTTTTGTAAATTTTCTCGTTTTCATACGCGTCGTTCCTAAGTTCTTCTAGTTCATTGAGTTGTAGTTTTCGATTTTCACCAACTTTCTCAAGATCAAAGTTCAAGTTCTTTGTTGCCCGCAATGCTTTGTGTTCGATTTCAACGGGTAAATGGCAAGCTTTACCGTAAACTAAATGAAATGGGGACATCACAAGGTTAGTTTTTAAAAGTAGTACGGTAAGCCCAAAGTGCGTCAGTCAATTTCTGAGACCAATCTTTTCGTTTTTTTGACAGTTTTCTTCAAGATTTATTTTATTTGACGATTTGAAACTGTAGGATCTAGATTAACCCTAGAGAGGGGGGGTGAATAGGGTTATAGCAAATTTTATCAATTTAAACACAGAAACAAACTGCAGAAATAAATATGCTGAAAAGTAAATCACACACAAAATTTACCCAGCTTCGGCAACCCCTGCCTACTGCTACATTCCCAGATTTCTATTAGAATTAAACAGTCTCCCGCTTACAAACACTCTAACAGACTCGCAAACCCTGCTCCCGCTTACAAACACTCTAATAGACTCACACCCCCTGCTCCCGCCTATAGAGTTTTGCAAACTCGCAAACCCTTGCTCCCGCCTATAGAGTTTTGCAAACTCGCACACCTTGCTCACTGAACTAATTCTAACTAGACAATCTGACACTACCTACAACCTAGGTGGTGATTTACCAATACTTTGATTCGAAAAGTAAAAACAACAAATAAAAACAATTAAACCCAAAACCCCTTTAATAAAAATAAGGTCGGCCCTTTTATTCTTTAACCCGATCCTTTTCTCTTGCTTGTGAAACAATTGCGGCCGATCCTCTTTACCACTAAATTAGGGCTTCTGCTCCCTTGTGAAAATTGGGGCTTTGATTCTTCGTTCGATCTGATTTGTGTTGCTCTTGCTCGCGCTCGTTCTCTGATGATCGATTCTCTTGAGATCGGCTGCTTGGTTGACTTCGAGATTGCGAATCATTTGCAGCTGCTCCTTTGATCGAGTTTGATAGATTGGTATGTATTCTCTTTCGTTGCTGGTTTAATTGTTTGCTTGAACTCGATGCCAATGATGAATTATGGGTTTGGTATTTATATGAATTCGAGACACTTGAATTTGCTCGTATCAATTGGATACTTTCCTAATTTTCGATTTCTTGATGCGCACGGCTTTCCTGATATATTTTCTCGACTTGATACTCACGGCTTTAACTTGAGAATGTTCGATCCTTCTTGTGTCAAACGGCAGAAACTTTCCCTTTTTAAGTTTCTTTGACTATTTCAAGGATACACACTTGAATTTAAGTTTGTTTTCGTGAATTTCTCTGACTTGACTTTAGCATCCTTCCATGATTTCAACTTCACTGTGAATCATTGTTGGCACCGGTCTGCATACTTGTGGTCTTGGTTGTTGCAGTATTCATTCGTGCATTTGTCTGCACTGTGCATTGAACACTTTGTCATCTGTAGTTGTATTCACTTCATGTTTGCATACATGTTGTGGTCTAGACATTTGGGTTTGTTGTTGCATTCATATTGTCACACTGAACCATTTACTGACTTGATTCTCTGTTGTAACTGGACCTGGTTATTGCTTGTGTGATCTTGAGTTTCTGGTTGGTGCATTACATATGAACTTGGTTCATTAGTTTGCTTCATTTTGACCTGATCATTTGTATACATTGGTGGCATTTCTTTGGTTGGTTTAACCTGTACTTGCTTCACTTGAACTTTTGTGACTTGCGGTTGCCATTGTGTTATTTGAGTAGCTGGACTTAGTGTTCTGGTGCATTGCCACACTGTACTACTCTGGTCTTTGCATCCCTTCATGTTGATTTTTGAAATTTTACTTGTGTTGAATCCAGTTTCAAAACTCGAGTTTGACATTATGCTCGTGTCATGATTTTAAATATATTGCACGTGAGCTGAACCCGGCTTTTCATTTGGGTTTGACCTGTGCTCACCTGTCCCTGTAGCATTATCAAGTGTATATCGATGTGCATGGCCTTGTGGCATGTACAGTGATACACTTTGCATATCACATTGTTCGTGTATGATGAATTCAAATGTAAATGATGACGAACAACCCAAATAACTGAGGCAAATCATATTTTCAAAAATCATATTTCATTTTATATTGCAAAAATATTTCTTTTTCAATTTTACTGTGTTAGTGAATATGTTTGCAGATTTCTCAGATGCTGAATTCTAACTGGAATGAAGTTGAAGATAAACTACGAGTGTGAGTGATATGTAGTGAGGAAATTATGTAAACTGAATTGTGATGTAATTAGAATAAAAATTGTATATGTATAGTGAGAGCTTGAATTTGTACTATTCAAAATTGTAATAAATATTTGTTTGAATAAAATTTCTATTTGAATTCAAATTCCATTCAAATTCTGTGTAATTTATTTTATTCAACAAATATTTATTTAATCTATGAAAAATAAAATAGTACATTAACAAATACATTTAAATGAATATATATGTTTATTATCATCAAACAAAAATCATATAAGCGCAAAGCGCATATTCAATAGAAACTTCAAATTTCCCACAAGTTTGAGGATTACATGGAGTGGATAACTTATGGGTTATCGAGTATTCTTCATTAATGTTTCAAAAGAACGATTACAAAAATGGGTTCCTTTATTAGTAATTATTGTGCAAGGCGGACGAACCTCGAAAAGATGTTTTCTTTGAGAAATTTCATAACAATTCTGTGGTCATTGGTTTTGCAAGGAACAGCTTCAACCCGTTTTGAGACCTACTCGACAGCGAGAAGGATATACAAGTTTTCAAAAGAATTGAAAAAAGGTCACATAAATTCGATACCCCAAACATCGAAGTTTTGATCGTAAGAATGGGGTTTAGAGGCATTATATCTCATCGTGAAATTCATCCAAGCATTTGATATAGATCGCAAGTTTTGCAAAATTCGATTGAGTCTTTAAAAAGAGAAGGCCAATAGAAACTACACCGAAGCACCTTTTCTGTAGTTTTTCGAGGATCGAAATGTCCACTGCATGCTTGATCGTGGCAAACGAAAGAACAATCATGATCTCATTATCTTGAACGCAACTTCAGATGATTTGGTCGGGACAATATTTGGACAAGTATGGATTGTCCCAATAGAAATATTTCACTTGGGACATGAATTTGTATTTGTCTTGTTTGGACCAAGATGAGGGAGTTTCTTTAGTGACTAAGTAGTTCACTATATCAGCGTACCATGGATCGATAGAAATTGAAAGAAGTTGTTCATCGGGGAAGCTTTCATTGGCTGGCAAAGAAGATGGTGCGTTCGGAAGATGAGATAAGTGATTGGCTATAACGTTATCGGATCCTTTTTTCCTTGATTGTAAGATCAATGTAATAGATCCGACGAATCAAGCAAGATTTAGCATCCTTTTTAGCGAAGAGATATCGAAGCGCAGAATGGTCCCTATACACAGTAATGTGTGACCCGATCAAATATTTTCGGAATTTTTCGAGAGCAAAAACTACCTCTAGAAGCTCTTTTTCAGTGGTTGTGTAGTTAATTTGAGCGTCGTTTAGAGTCATGCTAGCCTAGTAGATAACGTGAAGGATCTTATTGATGCGTTGTCCTAAGATAGCACCAACTGCAAAGTTCGAAGCATCACACATTATTTCAAATGGGAGACCCCAATTGGGTGTGCAAATGATTAGAGCTGAAATGAGTTCTTTTTTAAAACGTTCAAAAGAAGACATACACTCAAAGTTGAAATCAAATGGAACGTCTTTTCCGAGGAGAGTCATCGAAGGACGAGCGATTTTGCTAAACTCTTTCAAGTGTTGGTAAAAGCCAATGTGTCCTAGAAATGATCGAATGTCCTTAATAGATTTAGGAATATGTAGGTTTGCAATTAGGTTGACTTTCGCTTTATCTACCTCAATGCCTTTATTTGAGATGATATGTTCAAGGACTATGCCTTGTTTAACCATAAAGTGGCCTTTTTTCCAATTCAAAGTCAAATGTTTTTCTTTACATTGATTTAAAACCAACTCGAGATGATGTAAACATTGGGTAAAAGAATCACCAAAGATAGAGAAATCGTGCATAAAAACTTCTAGAAAGCGTTCAATCATGTTGGAAAAAATGCCAACCATGCATCGCTGGAAAGTAGAAGGAGCGTTACAAAGTCCGAATGGCATACGTCGAAAAGCGAAGGCACCGAATGGACATCTGAAAGTCATTTTCTCTTGATCTTCAAGAGCGATTGGAATTTGGTTATAGCTAGAATTACCATCAAGGAAGCAGTAGAATTCATGGCCGGCTAACCGTTCAAGCATTGAGCCGATGAAAAGAAGAGGGAAGTGATCTATACGTGTTGTGGCATTTAGTTTTCGATGGTCAATGCAAACACGCCAAACAGTTTGAGTCCAAGTAGGAATGAGTTAGTTTGAGTCGTTTGTTATAAGGTAAGTCCAGACTTTTTAGGCACAACATGAATCGGCCTAACTCATGGGCTATCGGAGATGGGGTATACGATACCGTTATCTAGGAGCTTAAGAATTTCATCACGAACTGCATCTTTCATTTTTCGGTTAAGCCTTTGTTGTGCATCACGAGTGGGTTTGGCTTCATCAATTAAGTGAATGCGATGTTAGACAATAGCAGGGCTAATTCCCTTAATATCGGTAATGGACCACCCAATTGCTTCTCTGTTTTTCGAAAGAATAGAAAGTAAGGAGGTTTCTTGATCAAGATAGAGAGTTGCGGAGATTATGACAAGCAACGCTTCGTTATCACCTAAGTGTGCGTACTTAAGGTGATCGGAAAGTGGTTTGAGGTACAACTTTGGGTGTTTCTTGATCAAAGAATTGGGTTGAGATTCGGACTCAACTGAAAGTGATTCAAAGGAAGAGTCTATTCAATCTCATTAGGTATTTCATGAAATAATTTTTTGTACTTAACTTTGCGTTCGTCGTTAAGGTTAAGTGTCTTGTTTTTAAACTTTTTGTGAATGGCACTAACTTCCAACGTTTAGTCACGAGGTTCATTCGATTGGCTTTGAAGATCGAAAATGTTCAAATCCGAAGTCATGTTTCCAAAAGAGATTTTCATCGAACCGTTGCGACAATTGATTAAGGCATTTGAGGTGGCTAATAATGGTCAGCCTAAATCAATAGAATTTGACTCACGGGATTTGTTAGGGTTGTGTTTCGAGAATGGTAAAATCAACTGGAATATGAATTTCTCTACTTGAATGAGCACATCCTCGATTTCTCCTACGGGCTTCTAAATGAACGATCGACGAATTAAAGCGTGACCTTTGTGGGTTTGAGCTCACCTACGCCTAATTGTTCGTACATTGAGTATGGAATCAAATTGACACTCATACCTAAGTCTATTAAGCATTTGTTAATCATCTGTCTCAAATTGTACATGAAATCGTAGGGCAGCCAGGATCTTTGTATTTGACAGACATGGATTGGGACAAGACTTCACTTAAACTGGGGGCTAAGAAGACTTTTTTGGACACTTGAGTGTGTCTCTTTTGGGTGCATAAGTCCTTAAGAAATTTTGGATACGTGGGGACTTGCTGAACGATGTCAAGAAGCGGGATGTTAACTTTCACTTGTTTAAAAATTTCCAACATCTTTTCCATTTGGCTAGAGTGTTTCTTGGTCGAAGACGATGCGGAAATGGAACGCGGTACTCGGTAGGCATGTCTACTTGAGTAGTAGAAGAAGAATTTTGATTGGCATTTGATTCGACGATTGGCTCCATATTTTATTCTGATTTGTTTGTGGCTTTAGAAGTGTCGAGAGAAGTTTCCAGTATATCGTTTAGGTTAACGACTTGATTATTGATTTTCTTACCGGAACGTAAGGTTGTGATAGCATTAAATTGGATGACGTTGCTATCATGAACAACATGGGCTTGATTTGAATTTGCATTTTGGTTTCTGCGATTTGAATGGGCTGGATTGGAAATGTGCCTCATTCGCGTTCACTTACAGACGTGGCTAATTGACTCATTTGCATTGCATGTTTGCAATCGATTGGTTTGTGTTTTGCATATATAAGGTCAATAAATTTTGCAAATTGCGTTCGATTGAAGGCTTTGAGTATTTGCTTTAGCCAACATTTCAAGAGTTTTCTCAAGCGAACTTAAACGTTTATCGTCTTGGAAAAGATGAGCATAATTTGATTGAAAAATTGATTGTTGCGGTTGATTATGAGATGGAACTGTAAAGTTTGGTTGAAAATGGTTGGGCTGAAAGGGAGGATTCGAAGTATTATTCGGGAATGCTTGAAACTTTGGACGAACCATATTCGTATTAGGGCTATTTTGGTTTCAAGTAAAATTTGGATGATTTCTTCAACTAGGGTTGTACATTGGAGAAAATGGGTCATTTTTGGCTTCATCGAAAACATTGATTTGTTCGACAGAATTGGGACACTGATCGACTATATGATTAAGATCGTTGCTTTTATAAGACATCGGTGGGGAAGCTTGGTTCATTTGATTCGATGAGAAGATGTTATTGAATTTTTTAATCATTGCGTTGATCTTAGCTTCCAAAGAAAAAGAAGATCCTATCAAGTGTGCACTCGATCATGAGTAAATTGATTTTTCGTTCGAACGTTCCCATTGGGATGATTTTTCGGCGAGGTTTTCAAGAAATTGCCAAGCATCGTCGTGATGTTGGGCAAGAAAGTTGCCTTGGCACACTGATTCGAGCATGGTTCGTGAGCTGTTTTCGAATCCACGGTACAAAATTTGGCAAATTGTCCATTTTTCAAAGTTATGGTGTGGACATTTTATCAAAAGCTCTTTGAATCTTTCAAAATATATTCCGTATGGTTCTCCCTTGAATTAATGAAAATTTACAATTTCGTTTCGGATTTTGCTCGTTTTTCCCAAGGGGTAGAATTTTTTTAAGAAAGCATCTACGAATTCTTCCCAAGTTTTAATCGAGTTCGATGGTAAGTTGTACAACCATTTTTCAGCGTAAAATGTAAGAGCGAATGACATTAATCAAATGTTGATTCCGTCATCGAAAAGTTGTTGAATTTTAATGGTTGTGCAAAATTGTTCATAGTCAAGAAAATGTATGGGTCATCATGTTCAAAATTGCTAAATTTCGAAAGTATGGCAATATGGTTCGAGTGAATTTTGAGATGGTTACTCATAGGGATGGGTAACGTGATGTAAGATGGAATAGAAACTCTATCGGGAAAGAATCTATCCACGACATTCTTGTTTGCCATTTTCGGAGGATCGTCTATTCGAGTTAAACAATTATTTGTTGAGTCATGAGTCCAAGTACTCATGCACAATTAAAAGTCAAGAAAAGAAAGAAGTTAGAAACAAGTTTAGAGAATCAAACAAGATTTGGAAAATGAAGTGAAAATTTGCTTTTGCTTTTGTTTTTTTAAGGAAGAAAAATATTTACCAAGTGAAATTTATTTTCAAAAGAAAAGTTTGATTTTTGTTTGTTGTTTGATTGTTTTCATTTTCATTTTGGTTTTTCAAATTTTTATGTTTTTGTTTTTGAATTTTCAAATATTTACCAAAGGATTTTTTAGAAAATGGGAATTTGATTTTTGTTTTTGTTTTTGAAAAGATTTTCTCTTTTTTCTTTGATTGAAAATTTTCAAAGAAAAGGAAAAAGGAGTTTTTTTTGGATTAAAAACCAAGTTAAGTAAAATTTACAAATTTTTTTTTGGTTTTTTAAATATACATGAACTAATGCAACTAAATGAATGCAAAGGACTTAATTACAATTTTCTATCCTTAGTAGCTCCTAACCCAAATGTTATAATCACACTTTGTTTTAAATTAAAAAAAATATTTTTCAGCTCGGCAACGGGCAGGGTTTATCGATGCACCACGAATCACTGTAGCAATGCAACCGAAGGTTTAAATACCTTCAAAGGAACAACCACTTTAATATTTATGAATCACCATAATATTTATAAACGGTTATTACTTTGCTGTAGGCTGGACACCAAGAAATAAAATTGTTCAAAGAAACAATTTTAAAGATACAATTGAGCCTTAGGTGAGCTCGTGACACCCTTAAATCGAATGTCTAACCTTTATTATTAGTCAAATTCTACGATGAAATGCGATTTGTGGGCTGAGAAAAGGGTGATGAAATCCCTTACTTTATGTGAATTGGGGTATTGCCCTTAGAAAATAAAATAAGATGAAATGAATGCAAAGCAAAAATTAAATGTGAATTTACAATGCAACTAAAATGAAGTTTACTTTTGTTTTTGGATTGTTTAACTTTTTTATATATAAATGCAAATGTAAACAACCAAAAATGCAATTCAAATAAAAAACAAGAAAAAATGCCACGATACCAGAGCGTGCAGAATTATTGGCAAATTTTTTTTAAGCGGCGGTTTTTTTAAAGCAAGCAAAGCAATTCTTTTCCTTGCGATTTTCTGTTTCGACAACCTAAAAATAAAAACAAGATATATACATTTTTTTTATATATCAAAGAGGAAACTCCAATAAATGAAAAACTAAAAAATTAAAACAATTGAAAACAAACTAAAGGCATTTTCATTTCCATTTCCATTTTTTACGTTTCCCTTTTTCTCTTTTTCTTTTTCTGGAAACTAGTTGCAAATGAAAACAACAACAAATTGGGGAAAAAAAAAACAAACTGAAACTTGTGTTTTTTCTTCTTCTTTTTTTTAATCAAGAAAAAAACTCTAAAAGATACCTCAATACAACAACTAATTAAACATCTTAAAAAAATTCACCATTACCCCCTTAAACAAACCCAAGAATTCTCTTTTCTAGCCCAAACATTTATCCACAATCTCATTCCTCTTTTTTTAAATACGAATCAAATTGCTTCCACTTCGTTTCTTATCATTTCTCAATTTCATGAAATCGATTCTCAATTTATAAAATCACATCTCAATTTGAATTCAAAAAAAAGAAAAAAAAATATCTGAAGTCGAAATCGGGATCAAAATCAGTTCTCAAATTCTGTTGCGGATTCGAGGGGCTTGGATATGTCGAGTTTGATTTGGCGACTGTAGAGGTGCGTTTATCTGGTCTGGTCAGAAGAATTAATGGAGGAGGTTGCAGGCGATGAAGGTTGTGGTAGTGGTGTTGGTCTCACGGCGATTTTGGGTGTTCGAATGAGGCATTGGTTCATTTGAGGTGATTGCAGAGGTCGAGGATGTTGTGGTTTTGGCTCGCGATTGAGTATTCGATTTCGTGGTGGATGGTCAATTGGAGTTGAAACAGTGGTGGGTTAATGTGCATCGATGTTGCGATGGTTTCTGGAGTGGTAGGTGGTTCGAGGTGCTGTCAGAAGTAAAGCCAGAATGGCAGTGATGTCGAGTAGTTATAAAATGCTTGCAGTGTTTAGTAATTGGTTGTGGCAAATCTGATGTGGATGTTATGGAGTGAACTCTGGTGATGTCATGTAGCAAAGTCAGTTGAAGATGATCACAATGTAGAAATGTGGTAACCAGGGTTGTTGAATGGTGTGTGCACAGGGCAGTTTGTATTTGGGTTGTTGAATTGTAGCTGCAGACAGGAGATTAGGCAGTGGATGTAGTAAGGGACAGTGGGGTTTGAGGTTGGCTGTGTAGAGATAAAGGCGATTGGTTTATGGTAGAGAAGAACTAGGTGGACTGCTAAGATGTTTCGGGTTGTAGTGGAGTGACTTGCGCTGATGGGTTGCTTGTTGTATGGTAGTGTGAAGATTGTTGTTTGTGGAGGAATGAGGTATGGATGATGTTGTTTTGAGGAGCTAGTTTTCGGCTAGAGGAGGGGAGGGCTTATGGCAGTTTAAAAGCAGTGAAGGCAATGTAAAATTTTGTATGGCTGTGGTGGAGAAATTTGCAAGGGATGTCAGGGGAGGTTGATGGCAGAGGACATGGACTGGGATGGTGATGGATTGTGAGTTTTGATGTGGCAGTAGTGTGTTGTTATGAATTTGAAGGGATGGTAGAGAGTTATGTAGTGAATTATGGTGGTAAGGTTGAAGTGCACTGCGTTGTTGCACTGGTATCTTATGGTGGAGATGGTTATGTGCACAGGTTGTAGGAGATATGCACAGATGTGCACTGGTTTGAGAAGAGATACGGAAGGTATTGCATTGTGATGTTGAAGGCAATTTGGTTGTGATGTGTAGTAAGTTGCACAGAGAATGTTGATGGCAGGGGTTGAAATTTGAGGTAGAGGTGAAGCAGTGTAGAATGACACAGTTTGACAGGGAGTAATGTGTGCAAGTAGAAATGTTGTTTTGACAACAAGGAGTAGGCAGGACAGTGAACTACGATGGTACTGCAGGTGTGACAGTGGCTGGAGAGGTTGTAGAGGAAGTGGATGAATGAATTTGGCAGTGATAGGAGGAGTTTGGATGGTCGGCAGCTAAAGAAGGCTGCTGAACTGTTCACAGTGTAATATATATTTTTTGTAAACGCAAACAAAAAAAGAAAGAAGAAAAATAAAAAAGTGAAGGCAATAAACTATTTTTGTTTGAAATTGTGTATGCTCTTTTTTTTTTAAATATGCAAATGCAACTAGAAAACAAGCACATAAACAAATGCAAACAAAAATTAAACAACAAACACACAACACAATGTTTTTTTAAATGCAAGTTAACACACAAAACAAACCCAAAATAAAATCAAACAACAGATAATTCGAAGCGTAGAAATTAAAATCATGTTAACTCCATGGCAACGACGTCAAAAACTTATTTAACGACAAATTTTTTATAGGGTTAGAAAATTGCCAAAAATTTTATAATAAAATTAACCGCAAGCACACGGCGTACAATTATTAGTAAATGGCGAGTATGGATCGATTCGCAGGAAATTATTGATTTTAAAAATCTATTCAAGCAAATTATACCAAACTGGAGAGAATATTTAAACTAGAAAATGGGAAAACTTAATAAAAATAAAGTGATAAAAATATGAGAGTTAAACGACAATTTAGAGATAATTTCACTCTCTAGATTATATAGTTCAACAAATTACGAAATCTCTTTTTTGTTTACTAGTGAATTTAAATGATGTGTTTATCATAAGCATGGCCTATTTGTGCTATTAATTAAACCAACATAAGCCATTAAACTTTAACACAACCTCTAAACCACTATTTAATTCTTATGACAAAAAGTTGAAAATAAAATTTATTTTAATCATGACTTATTAACTATTGTTTAGAAATATAGGCCATAAAATTTTAATTTCAACATTCACTTCTTTTTCATAATCATATTTAGATGAAGATGCAATTTGTGTTTAGTGATTGTTTAAGCATAGTGTATTTGGTGTCAACAATATAGGTTATCAAATTCAAAACAAAAGTCACAAGTTAAACCACTTTAAACATTGTCATTAAGCATTAAAAGAGAGCAATAATTATCAAAATGTTGAAGCTACATAATTCGCTAGCTTCACTTCTAAATTGAAGGGGTTTACCCTCTCATATTTGTTATCAAATCAACAAATGTAGCATGCAACATGAAAGGAAAAGAAGAGGAAAAAGAGAGCAAAGTGTAAGAAAAAACTATTCTACTTACATGAAATATAAATCTACACTACTAACATGAAAGTAAATAAGCATTAAAAAGAAAAGAACATGTATTAAAGTTGCATAAAAAATTTCATAAAGAGAAAATGGCTAAATAGCCATGAAAAGAGAAAGACAGCTTTCTTAATTCTAAACCTAACTAAACTAAAGAGAAGAGAGTCTAAAGAAGAGACTAAAGAAGAGAGACTAATTACATGAAGATAAGGGGTATTTATACAAGTTTAAAACCCTGATTCATTCTTTTACGGAATGTCCAAACTACCCCACTAGGAAGTATGGTGGCCAAGTAATCATTAGCATTCAATAATCATCAATTAAGTGTGCATGAAGATTTAATGACCTTTTAACATGTGGATTAGCTCTACTTTGTACATTAAGGTAGGTGGGGTCCTTCATGATCATCATTTTGAATTATTTCCATCATCATTCTTTTGTATCTTCTATGTGTATGCATATTCCTTCATGAAACCACTTGTAATTGAGTTTAAATTCCTACAAAATAATATAGAAATTTCCAATTAATTTTTTTTTCAAATTAATTTATGCACAAAAATGACCATGTTGCCCTTATCTGAAGATGAATATGTGACAATTTGAAAATAATTTGAATTTTGATTTAAACAAGTTAGAATGCCCGATATGATCATTTATTACTTTAAATAGATTAAATATGGTTGTAAAAATATACACATGTACGTGCATATCAGATTTCCATGGAGGTGTCCTCGGTACTTTGAGAAACGGTCCTCCTGCGGAACTTCTGAAGTAGCATACATCTCTAGTGATGTGCTATAGAAAAAACAAAGCTAGTCTTTCTAAGACTGGGTTTATCACCACATGCATGTGTAACAACTGTAAGTAACATCCAGGTGGAGCCAACTACACCCTATTAGTTTGCTAACCCTATTAGCCATGCCTCATATCTCTTGTTTTAGTCATTATTGCTGATGAGGCTACATCCAGCGCTCCAACTCATGCACCGCCATCAAATAGATCATGGAATCCCACATAGATTCCAATATACCAACGATCTTAGAATCAAACATGGATTTCCACATCTCAAATAGATCTTGGAGTCAAATACGGATACCTATATCCAATGTGTTTTGGAACCACACATGAATTCCAATATCTCAATATATCACAAAACTCCTCCATAGAACCATATATGGTTTCAGAGTGTTGCAGTTTCGAGTCATCTCTTATGAGTACACTCTTTCGCTTCCCTGGTGCTCCATAAACCAATCGTTGATTTTTCAGAATGCTCAATATCAGTTCTTTAGAAAATAATCAAACAGTACATAAAAGCGGGGATCACCCCCTAACCATTTAAGTGGACAGATCTCCTTATCATTTGTCCTAAAAGAACAAAATGAGTATATAGATATGGTATAGCACCACCTATGGTAACTGCATCATATTATTCCCGTGTTTTTCCTAGATATTTCCAGAGTTAAAATCCTTCGGTGTTAAGTATGGAACAAAATGAGTTTATACCTACCTTTTTCATAATAACTCAAAATCAGACGAGACTTCGACCGATGAACTCCTATTCAAATTATGGACAATATGGAACGATCAGATACTTCATCTTGTGAATATGCACTGTAGTTCTCCATGGTGACTAACTTTTGTACTTAGAAAATAACAAACTACATCCCCATATTTGAACTCTGCCTAGGCAGAAGCAGTATTTTTTTGTTCAGATTGCAGTAACTTCTTCATACTAACTAGAAATCAGGTCAGACTTCGATCGATGATCTCCCACCTAATTTACGGACAATATGAAACACTCTGATACTTCAACTTATGAGTGCATACCATAGTTCTCCATGGTGAATAAAAGTTATACTTAGAAAATAATAGGCTACATCCTGTTACCCGGCTACTTGGCTCGGCTATGAGACGATAGTTGCAAAGAAAATAGTTGGACCTAGACGACACTTAAGCCAAGAAAGGATTGAGGGTTGGTGTGACTTGTTTAGGTTGGCTTGTATATGTAGTTCGATAGGTGGCTATTATGGAAAAGCATGTGTAAATAGACCTTAATGGGTCGGCCGTGATTGGGTCACTCTTGGTAGTTCGGTGTAAATTGGATCGGCCTCAGAAGGATTGGTATATGTGGATCGATGTATACATATGTGGTTCGACCTATGAGCATGGTTTGGCGCGAATGGTTTGGCATCAGTGGCTCGGTCAAGATAGTTGAGTAGGATTGTATCGGCCATGTTGGGTCGGCCTTGGTGGGTCGGTCAAGATAGATGAAGTAGAAGTGGGTCGGCCATAGTAGTTAGGTCGGAGTGGTTCGACAATGTTGGGTTGGCCTAGATGGGTCAGCCTGAGGGGATCAGCCATGGTGGATCAATTTAGGTGGGTCGGCATAAAAAGTTCGGCATCTTGGGATCGGTCACCACGGTTCGCCATGCCTGGATCGGTGCACCCTAAAAAAGTTGGCAAATTGTTTGGTCTATGACATAGTGATACGACCGGCAATCCTTTGCTTCGACTCAAACCACCACTTGCTTCGAGTTACGTGAGAACAAACTTTGAGTCACTTACGAGGAAACCCGAGCTCGGCTAAAGTGGGTCGGCAACCACCGTTCGGTATTGGAGGGTCGGTGCATAGAAGTTGTCAATTATGGGCCGAAGTGTCTTGGTCATAGGCTTGCATAGCGAAACCAGCCTATCTTCATATATAAATAGAGGGGCAAGGGTCCAGTTAAAGGGACATTTTTTCAAGAACTCCAGGGATACACTGCCATTTTTAGTACTCGCTTCTTTTATCTTCAAACCGTATTTAAGTTGTTTGTTTATGGATCGTATTTTTACTCAAGTAATTGGAAAAGCAGTAAAGACTATATTCAAAGTGGACATATGCAATTACACCGAACCACTGTAAATCTGGTGTTCTCGTTTTTTATTGTTCCTTTTGCATTAGACTGTGTTACCCCTCTTTTTTAATTTACCTTCTTCATTAATATCTCTACATAATTATCTTAAAGGGTGTTACTGACTAATTTTGGTGCTTTCACCGAGAATTGAACTCAAGCTATTAGGATATACTTTGTTGCTATTGGATTGAGGAAATCCCCTGAATGAGATCTGAGTTTATTCTCGAGAGTTTGTAGATTCTACTCAGAGTTCCTACGGATAACTCTAAGATGGCAAGATCACGTATCAGATCCTTCTCCCATAACGCGGATACTAATGAGACCACCAGCGTCTAGCAAGTGGGACATAGCAATCAGCAAGCTAATGCAGGTGCAGAGCCCGTCACCATCCCAAACCAACCAGAAGCTATCACAAGGGTAGATTTCAACGAGCCGATGAAGGCGCTAGTGGAGAGTTGGAGATAGCTTAACGAGCAGATTCAAACAATCGCCAACCTGATGACCCAGATCGCTCAGCAGCAGTGTCAGAACGCTCGAGGAAGACCTTCTCCCTTCTTATCATCTGACAGCTCTGTTTCGTCAAATGAACACCCTAGGCTTAGACATCATAGGATCGAAACGGCGCAAACTGGTGCAACAGAGCAATTGGTGATAGCTCGCCAAGACCAAACTAACAGAAATAGTCCAGATTCCCTACTTGGAATCATGGCCCCTGATCTGCACCAAGGGAGTCGCTCCCAACCTGCTGTGGGAAACGTAGGATCTGGAGCTTGTTTGGGAGCTGGTCCACCGCCTTACTAGGTCGTGGTGAAGCGGGTCCTCGAGATGCGCACTTAGATGATCACTTACCAAGGAGGCACCAGTCGGAACGATCACGTAGGACGAATACCGACATACCACCTCCTATCCAGACTTTGGATTTATCGGCTATGGTCAGGCAACTGATAAGGGAGAATCAGGGCATAACTAACAATGACTGGGGCATATCGAGGAGTCATATTCTGTTCACAGATACCAACCTACAAGTGTGTATCCCCGGAAGTACAGCATGCCTACAATTCCATCTTATGAAGGGAAGGCCGATCCCCGATAACACATAATGAGATACGAGCGGATGATGGACTCGGCTAGGAAAAATGATGCAACCAAATGCAGATGCTTCCCAATAGCCCTATTTGGAATCGGTACCATGTGGTTCACCAGACTTCCCCTGCAACCGATCTCCAGGTTTGATGAGTTACCGGTGAAATTTGTAGAGCAGTTTAGGATCCATGCCACTCGCCCAAAGGATGTGATGTCTTTATCCAGTGTGATCCAGGCTCTGAGGGAGTCATTAAAGGATTATTTGCAAAGATTTCACGTTGCTGCTACCGAAGTTAGCAATCTGAACGACCACGCTATCCTTATAGCCATGATGCGAGAAGTAGATTCAGACTCAAAATTTGGTGATTGGCTAGCAGGCAAACCACCAACTACCTTGGAACGCTTTTATTAAATGGTGAACCAATCCATGAGAAGGGAAGAGGCCAGGTGGTCAAGACGAAGCAGCGCGCCAGGGCCTAGTAAGGAAGCGGTGCAAAGAAACATTGCGGTAAAGAAATCTGGTGAAAATTCTGGCAAGGTCCAAGTCAACGTTCAAAATAAGCCGGAGCGGTCTAAAGGATCCGGAGGAGGAAATTCCGGATGAAAGAGGGAAGCTGGAAAATGGAAACCAAGAATCCCAACCTATAGCGAATATACTCCTCTGAATACGTTTTGGAGAATATTTATCTATCAACTTGTAATACATTCCAATACCGAAAGCCGCGCCCAAAGAAATCCACTGAGGAACAAAAGCATACTGGAAAGTATTGTCGGATCCATGAGACCCGCGGGCACAATATTGAAGGGTGTAGACACCTCCATGATGCTGTAGAAAAGCTGATTTGCCAAAATAAGATAAAATAGTTTGTTAAAAATCCATAAGAAGGCGGACCTGGGACATTTGACCCCAGTCGCAGTAAGCTTTACATCGACCTAAGGAGCCCGCTCGGACCGGAGGAAGGCTAGTCATAAGCACGATAATTGGTGGACCTCATCTGGCATACAAGAGTGGGCAAGAAATGGAACATTATGCTAGTTCCTTGAAGCATGCATATTTCGAATGCTGCTCGAATACGGAATACGGGGACTCCAACGAAACAACAGCGAATGATGACGAATGATATAGTATTTAAGAGCAGGGATAACGATTAGGTGGAGGCACCTACCGTTGACCCAATGGTTATCTCAGCTACGATTGGACATGTGCTATGAGATGAATACAGATTGATTGTGGGAGTTCTGTTAATATTATCTTCAAAAAGGCGTATGACCAAATGAAGATGGAGAAGAAGGATCTAAAACCATCTAAAGCCTGCATTCATGGCTTCAATGGTGCAGCTACTAATGCAGTAGGTTTTGTTGAATTGCCAGTTGAATTAGGAGTAGGTGAACGTAGGAGGATACGGATTCTACCGTTCATTATTTTGGATGTTGATTCCTTGTATAATGTTTTTATGGGCCGACCGGCCCTGTCAGAGTTTAGGGCAGTTTTGGCCCCGTAGTGTTTAACATTGAAATTTCCAACGGATAGAGGAGTTGGTGAAGTGCATGGTGATCAAGAAACTGGTCGTGCCTGTTATGCGCTAAGTTGAGAGAGGTCCAGCAAAGAGAGAAGGGAAAGGATGTGGACAAATCTGTCCGCATCCATGTTGCTGAAAATTGACAAGTAATGCCCGAGCCTTGGCTTGGGCAACATAGTCGGATCTATAGAGACATAGATCAAAGAGATGACGATGAAGAACCCAAGGAGGCCAAGGCGGCACCTCTGAACTGACGATTGACATTCCAGTCAACCATGATGACCCGTCACGGGTGCTCAAGATTGCATCACAACTCATCCCCTAAATGACTGAGGATCTTATTGATTTCTCCAAGCGAATTTGGATGTTTCGCTTGGACTCACTCTGATATGTGTTGGATTTCTCCCGCCATCGCAAGTCATATGCTGAATGTTGACACGAAGTATGCGCCATGAAGAAAAAGAGAGAGGCATGGACCCGGAGAGGTCTGCTGCTCTCAGAGAGGAGGTGGATAAACTCAAAGCCAATGGGTTCATCCACGACACCCTCTATCCCGAATGGGTTTCTAATCCTGTACTAGTGAGGAAGGCAAACGGGAAGTGGAGGACCTGTGTTGATTACTCAAATTTGGACAAGACGTGCCTTAAGGATAGTTTTGCTTTGCCTAAAATTGAATAGCTGGTCGACTCGACTGCAGGACACGAATTATTGTCATTTATGGATGCATATTCGGGATACAATCAGATCCCGATGCATATTCCGGATCAGAAGCATACCAGTTTTGTCACGGACGTTGGACTGTGTTGTTGTGTTGTAATGCCTTTCAAGTTAAAAAAATGCAGGGGCAACTTATCAGCATTTGATGAATTAGATGTTTAAAGACCAGATTGGTAGAACGATGGAAGTCTATGCAGATGATATGCTCGTGAAGTCACAACAGTCAAACTACCACATTCAAGACTTGGTAGAGATGTCTGATATACTCAGACTTTACGGAATGAAAATCAATCCATTGAAATGTTCCTTTGGTTGTGTTGGGGAAGTTTTTGGGTTTCATTGTCAATGCACGAGGGATCGAAGCCAACCCAGAAAAGATTCAGGCTATTCGAGACATACAAGCACCCATAACTATAAAGCAAGTACAAAGCCTGAATGGAAAAGTTGCCGTGTTGAGTCAATTTATATCCAGAGCAACCGATAAGTGTATTCCTTGCTTCAATTTGATAATGAAAGGGAAGAGAAATTTTGAATGGATGTCGAACCGTGAGTACGCATTCCGAGCTCTAGTGAGACACTTGGAGAGGCCTCCGGTTCTGTCAAAGCGTGCAGACCATGAGTTGTATGTTTATTTGGCCATATCTCAGCATGCCATCAATGTAGCTTTGATTCGTGAAGAGGACTATATCCAAAAGCCAGTATATTATGTTAGAAAGCGTTTAATGGGGGTAGAGAGAAATTATCCTAAGATTGGTAAGCTAGCCTACTGCTTGGTGATAGCATCACGCAAGCTCCATCCGTATTTTCAAGCACATCCAGTCAGTGTTTATACCGATCAACCTCTGCGGCAGGTGCTCCGATGACCAGAGACTTCCGGAAGGCTACTCAAATGGAACATTGAGATGAGTCAGTTTGATATCACTTACCTGCTATGGAGGGCTATCCAAGGGAAAGCGCTAGCAGATTTCATTATAGAGTTCACCATATCAGACGAGCCAAATGGTAGTGATGTAATTCCCACTGTTCGATGGAAGCTATATACCGATGGGGCGTCCAACGACTAGTGCTCTGGGGCTGGTGTTATTCATGTAACTCCCAAGAACTAATCGATTTGTTATGATTTGAAACTTGATTTCCCCACTACAAACAACGAAGATGAGTATGAAGCACTGATCGCTGGACTGAAACTTACCAAGGAACTTGGAGTGAAATCGATCAAAATCTTTTGCGACTCATGGTTGGTGGTGTATCAAGTGTGGGTAGACTATCAAGCAAAGGGGAAAAGGCTTTCCCCATACCTCGCTTGGGTTCAAGAATTGTTGGCGGACCTCGAATACTATGAAATTTTGCACATTTCGCATGAACAAAATGGAGAAGCCGACTCCTTGGCAAAATTTGCAAGTACTAATGATGCGCAACGGATGGGCATGGTTCCCGTTGAAACTTTATACATCTCGAGTATAAACGAGATGGAGGTAGAACTTGTGTCAGGGACAGAGACTGAAAGGGAGTCGTGGATAACCCCATTCAAAGAATACTTGCTACATGGAGCATTTCCCGAGAGAAAGTTCGAGAAACGAAAAGTCGCTCGCAAGGCCCCACGGTATATAATGCATGATGGAGTGATGTATCGGAAGGGGTTCTCTGTTCCTTTGCTTAGATGCATCACCCACGATGAGATAAAGCGGGTCTTAAGAGAAGTCCGCGATGGAGAATGTGGCGGCCATACTATAGGGCAGACACTTGCTAAAAAGATCCTCCGCTATAGACACAATTGCCAACCGTGCCGCAGACTGTGTAAGGAGATGCGAAAAATGTCGAAAACACGCTAAGATCCCAAGAGCACCACCGACGAAACTCAAGCAAATGGTTAGCC
This sequence comes from Allium cepa, assembly GCA_030765085.1. Classification (NCBI taxonomy): domain Eukaryota; kingdom Viridiplantae; phylum Streptophyta; class Magnoliopsida; order Asparagales; family Amaryllidaceae; genus Allium; species Allium cepa. The sequence continues at coordinate 635,975,352 of CM060934.1, read as the reverse complement.
CATGGCTGTTTGCAATATGGGGAATCGATATAATCGGCTCCTTACCAATCTCTAAAGGTATGCAATTGTCGCGGTCGATTGCTTCACCAAGTGTGCAGAAGCGGAGCCATTATCTACGGTCACCACCCAATAGGTCATTAATTTTGTTGTGCGAAACATTATATGCCTCTTTGGCCTTCTACGAACCATAATTACCGATAATGGAACTCAATTTGAGAGTAGGGAATTCAGAGAGTTCTGCCAAAAATATTGCATTGAGAAAAGGTTTTTAGCAGTCGCTCACCCTAAAGCGAATGGACAAGTTGAAGCCGTAAATAAGATAATTAAGTCCATCTTGAAAAAATGTTTGGAGAAATCTAGAGGCAAATGAGTGGATGAGCTTCCAACAACACTCTAGGCATACAGAACCACCCATAAGTCTACGACTGGCCACACTCCTTTTGCCTTGGCATACGGTACTGAAGTTGTTATACCCATAGAACTTGAAGTTCCCTCTCATCGGGTGACTCATTATGATACTAGAATGAATCGAGATCTTTTAATGGAGTCATTGGACTTGGTCGATGTAAAACGTGAAGGGTGGCTGCATATCCGCACCGAGTCACCCAATACAATAATGAAAAAGTTCGACCGTGAACTTTCGATGCAGGCGACCTAGATTTGAAGCGAGTTTTTCCAATCCCATCACATATGAAACCCACATGGGAAGGACCTTACGTCATCGAACGGAGGCTTGGAGAAGGAACCTTCAAGCTAGCGACTTTTTATGGCATGACACTCTCCAAAGCATGGAATAACGAGCATTTGCGCCGTTATTATACGTAGTTTATTCCTTTTGCATTTCAGTAACATTTGTTTCCATTATGTTTATTCTTTTGTTGAACTCTATATCCGACATGTAATAAGACAACTCAGTCTATCCTTATTTTTTACAATCAATAAAGGCTTGAAGCTGTTTTTCTATGAACTATTAATGTTCTGTGTGTTCTAATTCTATGGAAAAGTTGAATTGCATTAATCTGTTTTGCGAATGAACGCACACAACCAAAGTTGGAAGTCGATCAATAAACGATTTAAAAATCTCTAAGTACCCAGAGTGTGGACTAGAGTACTCTGAGTCCCAGAAATGTGGACTAGAGTATAAATGATTCGAAAAATCTTTTAGTCCCCAGAGTGCAGACTAGAGTACTCTGAATCCCCAAAGTATGGACTAGAGTATAAATGATTCAAAAAATCTCTAAGTCCCTGGAGTGCGGACTAGAGTACTGTAAGTCCCCGAAGTGCAGGCTAGAGCATAAACGATTTAAAAAATCTATATGTCCCCGTAGTGCAGACTAGAGTACTCTGAGTCCTTGGAGTGCGGACTAGAGTATAAACGATTCAAAAAATCTCTAAGTCCTCATAGTGTGGACCAGAGTATAAACAATTTAGAAAAATTTCTAAGTCCCCGGAGTGTGGACTAGAGTACTCTAAGTCCCCAGAGTGCGGACTAGAGTATGAACGATTCAAAAAATCTCTATGTGCCTGGAGTGCAGATTAGAGTACTCTGAGTCCACGGAGTGCAGACTAGAGTATAGATGATTCAAAAAATCTCTAAGTCCCCAGAGCGCGTACTAGAATATAAATGATTCAAAAATCTCCAGGTCCTGTGAAAGCGGACAGGAGTTTATGCGACCCATGAGGCTCTTAATTTCAATTACATACTAGAATATAAGCTAAGCGATGAGATTCTAGGAATACAAAGAAACAAAATTGTGTTTACTACTCAAAAAAGGAGTTTCATTACAACTTCTCCGAAGCCCGGAGCCAAAGTCTATCTACGATGAATATGAAAAAGGAGGAAAAGGGAAACAACTACATGATTTTGGCTTATTTTAGCTAAGCGAGTCATGATCGGACGACAACTACTTCTTCGATTTTTTTCCTTCTTCTTCGGCTTCTCGGAAGTCTCCTCAACTGAGCGCTTTCTCCTGGACCCTTTGCTTCCAAGCGGGTGGTATTCAAAAAAGAAGGGGAACCTCCAAAGGTGTGGTCCCACCAGGGAGAATGAACTTCAAGGGCCTATTTACGGGGTCATCGAGTTCCACTACCTGAGGTTATGTCTTAACTTTGGTTTTTATTTTCTCCTCCTCCTCGATTTCCTCCTTCATGTTAAGCTTGGAGGTATGCTCGAAAGCGCCTGTAATTTCGACCTCGTCGTGCATATCTACAGGTGAGGATTCTTCATGTTTATCCTCATCTAGCGCCCTAATCACTTGAGCATAAGGAACAGGGATATCCTAGGTGTGAGGTGCCCAGACCTCTTTCTCTTCTCGCTCCGTGGTGACATCGCCCCTTGGAGTCAGTTCAGGGCCAGAGTGACCTGCATGAATTCATGAAAAGTGAATGTTGAGATGCTGGAGTTATTCGCCAAAAGTGGTGACTCGATGAACTTTAGGAGGAGGGGTCACATACCATCTTCCATTTGGCTCTCAGTTGTCTTGACTGTATCACCGTCCAGAATAGTTGATAGGATGTGAACACCAAGTCTGGGGATCTCCAGGTCATAGCCGACATGCTGCTCGGGAGGCCCAAGTGACGAGCTATCGGTCGATTGAACGGGAGGATGAACTCAGGAGACTCAGTGCCGGAAGGGCCGGCGATATTGTCCTTACCCTTCGGTGATGGGGAGTCTCTTCCAAAGAGGGATCTTGTTGTGGATAAGTCCGAAGGTTCATTTCCTCGGAGCACTACCCTTACGAGAGCCTCTTCATCAACCTCTTCAACGCGTAGCTCCACTCTTTTAAATTTTATCGAAGTATCCCATGTTTTGGCCAGTGATTCGAGATAACCATCACCTAGGAAAGATAGGTCACGGTGCATAAGGACTCGTGCATTGTACTCAATGATGAGCGAATCAAATAAACACTTGATTTCTTCTCTGTCAGCCTTAGTAGCTGCCTAAATACGAGAGTCAACCTCTATGAGCGCCATCTTCTTACCTTCCTCGTGAGCTGCTTCTTTTAGCGCTTCAACCTTGGAAGGCTCCTCATCGAGTTTTGTCTTTAGAAGCCATGTTGCGACGATTTCATCGCAGCATCTTTGCGACTCTTCCTGCGTTGCAATTTTCTCTTCTCTCTCTTTAAAGAGCAGCTCCTCCAACTCCTTGACCCATCGAGCGAGAATATCTTTCTCTTTTTGGATAAAGACTTTCTCCAAAGCTAGAGCGCTGCTGCGTTGGATTGCCTCATCGATTTCTTTCTTGTGAGTGGCCTCCAAGTGACTAACTGCCTCGACCGTCTCCTTGGCACTTTCTAGGTAGCCTCGAGTTAAGATTTGTATGAGGATAGTTCTTCAACCTGGCCCTTAATGATATCTTTATCATGGATAGCTTAGAGTTTGAGACCATCAATTTCATGTTGACATTCCATTGAAACCTCTGAAACTTTCTCCACCAAGTGTATGAACGCATCATGCTGGACATAAACATCATTGTTGTAGGCAATGGCGCTTTGTTTGACATGTCCGAGGATAGGATGGATCGCAGGGTGAAATTTAAATCCATCAAAGCATATCTTCAGGAATGTAGCCTTGAGCTCAGCTAATTTTTCTACCGTCGACAAAAAATGAGCGGTGGCTGGAGGAGTCTGCCTAACCTAAGTCACATATTTCTAATAGGGCTCACGGGATTTCTTAGTACTCGTAGAGCCAGAATGTTGGTCGCGAGGAACATCGGATTGGGATCCCTTCTGAGCAGACTTCCCCTTACTAAGCTCCGGGTGAGGGGGAGGATCGTTTAGATATGAAGAATGACTGTAAGTTCTCCTTCTGGAAGACGACGACTCTCTAGGATGATAATCTCTATCACCACCGTCGTCCTTGTCTCACCGTTTACTTGATCCTTAGTCTCGACTGGAATGGTGGAAGTTGGAGGATCCACCAAGGCGGTCAATGCCATGTGTACGTCCCATATCACCTGCACACAAAGCCAAGTGAGGATGAGTTAGTAGGAATCACATGATGAGTGGAATCAAGTGCATGGTGGGGTGTAAGTGTTTGTGTGTGTCCTAGTGCATCCCCTCGACGAACCAGTGTTCTTCGCTTTACTTGTTAGAGTTTTCCCTCCTTGATGATGAGCCTGAACGCCTTCATCGCTTTTCGTGGGGGAATTAAATTCCATAACCTCGGGTTATTGAAACCGTAGTTTAGTATATCATCGGGGATGGTCAGGTCAGATAGGCCCCTTAATGGCCCTCTAAATTTTGGGAAGACGACTTCTTCTCGATCGGAGTAATCGTAACCTTTGAGGCCCCGCCGACTTTCAGCTTGTAAGCCAGACCCTATTTCTTCTACAAAGGAAGAGGTGGTTCATCGATGCCGGGTGCATCAGCTACTGGCACTTGGCCAGAACTTACATTCTCGTCATTCGCTTCCGGTACTTCGGTTTCTTTAATTTCTCCTTCCACAGTTGTATCATGGGCCCCTTCGGCAGGAGGCACCGCAGGTCCAACTTGCTCTTTGCTTGTTCTCATAGCTGTTCCTATTATAGTGACACCAATAGGGAGGCTAATTCACGACCCTCTCCCAGTAATCTGAACTTCGAGAGCAGTTCATTGGTAATAACAGATTTAATATCCCGATCTCCCACGGAAATAGCTCGGATGGCCTCAGCGGCCTCAAAATACCTGGCGCCTTCGGGTCGTGGGCAGATGCCCATAAGAGTTGAAAAAAAGTTCATAAAGGATGCACTTCAGGCCTTAAGACAAAGTTTGGGATTAAAATGAGGCTTACTACCTTCTAGCCATCTTCTCGCGAAAATGGGCGGATAGTGTATATAGAACCACTCTTGTATATACCAAGAAAATTACTCCACGCATCCATCAGGGTTTAGCATTTGGGATGTGGCTCGAGGAATATAAAGGATGGACTATCAGTACGTCTCTTGAAGCAGTAAATATAATGGATATCCTCTGGAGTAGGGGTCCGAATAAGATGCTCATGAAATGAATGCATGTACCGTGAATAAATGCATGGCTATTAGGGTGTAGTTGCAATGGAGCAATCCCTATATACTTCAACATTTCATGGATGGATGAATTGAAAGGTGGCACACTTCCCGCCTAACACTTAAATTTATTGTACGTAGTATATCCGGCTGGGCGCAAGTGATGCCGATCTTGTGCCGGTGGAACCAGAACGTCCTCGAAGGGAATTCCATGGATAGAACATAATCGACGGAGAGAAGATTCGCCGATTTTCGAGGCTTGGGAGTCAATGAGATCATCCAGAATGACTGCCCCGTCTACAGCATCGTGAGCCGGGCCTATAACCGCAACAGGTGGATCTAGGATGACAGGTATGGGATTCGAAGTTTCCATTGCCACCTGCCGAGAACTTGGCTTAGGCTTGTCAGAAACTATAGCGGAGATTGATTTTTTGGACATCTCTAAAGGGAGATTGGTGTGAATAGATACCTATTTAAGTATACTTGAAAGACAATAGATATCAGATATAACAATGGAGTATTCCCCCATGTGGTGTGTGGACTAGTGCAACCATTCAAGCATGAGTGTAAAAGAATTAGAGATCTAGAGGCCGGTGAAGCATGATTGAGCTTTAAACTATCATCTTCGGAGACCTTCATCGCTGACTGTCTTCGACAGCTTGTCTTATGTTTAGCAATAGGGTTCTCAGAATATGACTTTGGCATCACATATTGTGGAGACTTCTAATCATTTTTGTTTGGTTGGAGTCGTGTTTAGAATTACTTGAATTACAGAACTTCCAGTTCAGGTTAAATCTACGGTTCATATGCTTTGGTTCTGGTCATTTTGCATTGTTTTATGCTTAGGCGTGCAATGTATGGTCGTGATATATGTTGTATTCAAGTGAAGGTGGTTTAGAAAGCTAATGCCGATTCCAATTCCATTACCGACTCTAACACTCGAAACCGAACCATTCTCTCGTTACCAACCCGCAAACCTCAACAAAGTACACCAACCGCTTCTCTATACTGAAGCGTACCGACCCACTTTCTCTCAGAACATTGACCTGACTTCACCACAGCCTATACCAAATACTCGATTTTCATGATGAACCGACCTGACCTCTTGAAATGTTATACCGAACATTCACTCACAAATCCTACTGATCCTCTTTCGTTAAAACCTACCGACCCGTTTACTCCCAGAAAACTACCAAAGTTCTTTGGATACCAATCCCTCTTAAAACTCATGAGAAAATTCTCTCATTGGATAGACATGCCATCCTCTCTACACGAAACCTTACCACATCCACTAACGAAGCTCTTAAGACCGACTCCCCTGAACAAACCAAACCAGAGACCCTTCATTCTTCTCTACGGTTCTCGGTATCTCATGTTTACTCTTCTTCCTCGTAGTGTTAAAGCCGATTACACCTAAATAACCCTCAATTTAAGCTAAGGCATGGTTCGACACTTCGAAAAGGAGGATAAAAGCATTCTTAAACTACAAACCTTGAGTTAAGAAGGTATTGGAGTATGAGCGGAACTCCTCTTAGACTTGTATTCAGCTGAGAATTGAAGGGCAAGTTGGGTTGGAGATGGAGGAAGGAAGGAGTGTCAGGTGTTAAGAGGTGTTAGACAATAAAGCTTAGAGAGTAGCAAGTTATGAGACTTAGTGAGAAATGAAAGTAAAGGGGGAAAGAATGAAGGGCTTGGGCTCTTTATATGACTAGGTGGAATACGAACCGGTCTCCTCCTAGGGACCCGGTCGCATTCCAAAGGGTCGGCTGTTAGACATGCCGACCCCAACCCTCGAATGGAAGGTTAGGGATTGGCATTTATATGTCGGCCCCCCTTTTAAAATAAAAAAGGATTTTTCCATCGAATCGGTCGAGAAATATTGATTTATGAATTCTAGCATGGTTTAACCTTTGAAAGGTTATGCACATTCAGCTTTTGAAAATTTAAAACAATGTTTTGAAAGTTTCTTCGAAATTGAACTAGTACATTTGAATGGCACGAAGAATTGTCAAAAAAATCGATGAAAAAGCAACAGTCAATCATCATTCTGAACGAGCTGGTTTTTGAAGGCGAAGTTTGCTCGCTGATTCAAAGCGCGTCATGTTGAATCACATGACAAACTTTGGGGAGGGCGAATGTTACCCGGCTACTTGGCTCGGCTATGAGATGATAGTTGCAGAGCAAATAGTTGGACCTAGACGACACTCACGCCAAGAGAGGATTGAGAGTTGGTGTGACTTGTTTAGGTTGGCTTGTATATGTAGTTCGATAGGTGGCTATTATCGAAAAGCATGTGTAAATCGTCCTTAATGGGTCGGCCATGATTCAGTCACTCTTGGTGGTTCGGTGTAAATTGGATTGGCCTCACGAGGATTGGTATATGTGGATCGGTGTATTCATAAGCGGTTTGGCCTATGAACATGGTTCGGCATGAATGGTTTGGCATCAGTGGCTCGGTTAGGATAGTTGAGTAGGATTGATCGGCCATGTTGGGTCGGCCTTGATGGGTTGGTCAAGATAGATGTAGTAAAAGTGAGTTGGCCATAGTAGTTATGTCGAAGTGGTTTGGCAATGTTGGGTTGGTCTAGGTGGGTCGGGCCGAGGGGATCGGCCATGATGGATCAATTTAGGTAGGTTGGCATAAGTAGTTCGGCATCTTAGGATCGGTCACCACAGTTCGCCATGCCTGGATCTGTGCACCCTAAAGAAGTTGGCAAGTTGTTTGGTCTATAACAGAGTGATACGACTGTCACTCCTTTGCTTCGACTCAAACCACCACTTGCTTCGAGTTTCATGAGAACAAATTTCGAGTCACTTGCGAGGAAACTCGAGCTCGGCCAAAGTGGGTCGGCAACCACCGTTCGGTATTGGAGGGTCGGTATGCTTGGATTGATGCACAGGATTTGTTAGTTATGAGCCTAAGTGTCTTGGTCATGGGCCTACATAGGGTAACCAGCCCATCTTCGTCTATAAATAGAGGGGCGGGGTCCAGTTAAAGGGACTCTTTTTTGAGAACTAAAGGGATACACTACCATTTTCGGTACTCAATTCTTTTATCTTCAAACCTATCTTCAAGTTGTTTGTTTATGGGTCGTATGTGTACTCAAGTGATTGGAAAAGCAATAAAGATTATATTTAAAGTGAACGTAGGCAATTACCCTGAACCACTGTAAATCTGGTGTTCTCATTTTTTTGTTCGTTTTGCATTCGACCGTGTTAATCCTCTGTTTTAATTTACCTTCTTCATTAATCTCTCTACATAATTCTCTTCAGTGGTGTTAGTGACCAATTTTAGTGCTAACACATCCCCATATTTGAACTCCACCAAGGCAGAAGCCGCTATTTTTTGTTTTGATTGTTATGACTTCTTCATACTAACTCAGAATCATGCAAAACTTCGAACGATGAACTCCCACCTAAATTATGGATGATATGGTACGCTCAGCTACTTCTTCTTATGAACGTATATCGTAATTCTCAATGGTGGTTAATAGTTATACTTAGAAAATAACTGGCTACATCCCCATATTTGAACTTCACCTAGGTAGAAACCTCTATTTTTTTTGTTCAAACTGTAGCGTCTTCTTTATACTAACTCAGAATCATGTGATACCTCGACCAATGAACTCCCACGTAAATTATAGATAATATGGAACGCTAGGATACTTTAGCTTATGAACGTATACTTAGAAAATAACAGGCTACATCCAAATATTTGAATACTATTTTCCTACGAGATGTAAAAGGGTTTTTGGAATTTCAAAAGGACACTGAGCAAATCTATTCCATGAATTCTCTTTTTTAGTAGTAAACATAAAGATATTATTGCTCATAACACTAAATTTTAGGAGAATTATTTTATTATTGGATAAAAAAAATTTTGAATTCATTTTCCTAGAAATATTTATTCATAGTTTTAGAAGTGAATTTCTTTAAATTTCAAACAGTAGCAGATTTTATTTTATTTTTGTGGAAAAAAAGTATGATTCTGGGAATCATAAATCTAAGGTAATAGACACACACACATATATTGTTATATAAAATAAAAATAGAAGGTACAAGTTAGGAGGCCATAAGAAAATGGTAGCGTCATGGATGATAATAGCCAACATATTTAACTAAGTTTTAGAAGAACATGACAATAAATGTGATGACAAATATATTTATCACCACTGGATATCATATTGAAAATGGTGTTGTATGTAACACCCCGGAAATTTTAATAACAAATTAAAATATTAATAACGATAAAAATGTAATTTTATATAAAAAGGACAAAATAAAAAACTTTTACAAATCAAGAAATTTGGAAAATCCGACTTTTCCATTGTGTAAAGTAGATTTTTCTAGCCCAAATCTATATATAAAATATCAGAAATGAATACCATATGAAGAAGATAAGGTAACGTTTACTGTAGCTTGCATTTCATATTTTGCGTCTATTTAGAAATTAAGTTTAAGAATTAATACAAGAATAAAGAAAAACTTATTTGTTAAAAAATAAATTGAGTATTTATGAATTACTTTAAGAAAAGAAAAAAGAACAATGGTGTGAGTGCATTTAAAAGAAAAGAAGGAAAGTATTTATATACACAAATGTGAAAATTTTCCAAGAGAAAAGCATTAATGATGAAATTATTCCCATAAATAATTTAAAGGATAATTCAAATATACTAAAAAATGGATGTAATAATATATTTAAAAAAGAAAAGAATACGATATATGAAAGTAACGGTTATTGTAAAAGAAAGACGATGTAACCATATATGTATAAGGAGAAGGCATTTAATAAAATAAACATTATATATTTTGAAAAGAAAATGGAAGATTGTATTCATTGAAGGAAAGCATTTCTTAAAGAAAAGGTAATATATGCTATTTCTTTATTGGTGAAAAAATAAAAGGTTTAGTTTTTGAATTTAAAAACATTAATACCAAACAATTAATGAAATTGATTGCTTAATTAGTGGTAAAGAATAAGGTTTCTAATTTATACACACACAGACACTCACACACATACATTTGAATATTAAATCTAGGATTCCCTACAAAGGTTAATAATATATATATGTGTGAGATACCACTTAATGAAATTGATTTTAATAATAATTAATGAGATCGATTTGAATTTGGAAACTTTAATACTAATTAATTGCATGTTATCACCATATGTAAATGATACAATTCATTCATCATACTTTTGTCTAACCCACTCCTTTCATTTTCCCCTACCATAGAAAGACATGGTAGCAGTTAATTCAGTCCAGGCATAATATGTGGAGAAAGGAGCTAAGCACTGGAGTTCCATTATTCTTTGTTATTCCTCATGTAGTTATTTATTTTATTAAAATATCCATTAGACTTTATATTTACTTTGGAAACATTTTATGTGAACTAAGTATTCATGGAAATTGCTTTTCTGTAATGTCTACTTTCAATACTTATATTTCAGTTCCTTCTGCTATGAGATCTGAACATGTAGAAAGTTTTAGAATTTATCTTAGTCTCGGTTATGTTTTAAATTGATGACTCATACTTTTTGGCATGAGTCGAGTTCGAAAGTCACTTTACGCTTTGATTTAGTGTGTCAAAGGTGCGAGTTGTCACACTGCAAATGAGGTAAACATTCATTATTGAACAATGCATCTACGAAACCAAAAAATGAGTGCAGGGCATTACCCAGGGGTGCAAGGTAGGAATATGAATTTCCGGTCCTAATCCTTGATGGCCGAAATTTTTATATTGTTAGCCTCGAACTCACCACAGGTGCCTAGAACCAAATCATTATCAAAAAGCCTATTAAAAATTCCCTTTTGTCCTTTTCGACATCTATAACTCGTTAGGAAAACATGTTCCGTCTTGAAAGGTAACACAGTCCACTACAAATCTGGTTCGAACTGCCTTCCTTTCAGCACTAGCTTAAGGGGATCTCCTCTAAAATTTTATCTGCAAGTTACCTAGCAAGTCATTTAACGTCCAATCGATCATTTTGTAGATCAACAAGTAGGTGATTCTTGATTTATAAAATCGAAGCTTCAGAAAGAGAAGTTATGGTCATGGATATCTTTCGGTTATTAGGTAGGTCATGCAATCTATAGGAGAAAAAAGATGGAAGAGATTCCTTTAGGGGGGAGGTTTGTGGGGGTATAAGATCCTTCAAAGTAGGAAAATCGATGATGGATGTCAAGTGATAGGTGGGAGGGGTAGGTTGGATGGTTAGGAAATTACACCTTCGGCATTGGTTTTACTTGTCATTGATAGACTAGAGGGTTCATAAGAACTAACTTTGGAGATAAGCCCTCTAATGAGCTATCATAATAGGGACATGTCATGGCAATATGTTTAAAAGAGTAACAAGTATAACAGATAGCTGCTTTCACTAGTATGCAACATCAATATAGGCAATCATGTCATCAGAACGAAACACAAGGAGACCGATAGGTAGCTGTCTTTCAAATGTGATCTTAGTATAAGCTTTGGCATTGTCAGGTTGATACCTATACTCAGTGGATATATCAAAGCATATTAGTTTTACTACTTGCTTTGCTGACTAATTATACCTTCCTAAGTTTGAAAGACATATGGTACAATAGAAAGATAATCCCATATGGGAGTAAAAAGGACCTTCCCTTATGCAAGATCAATAGAAGGAATCTCCCAGGTGATGATATTTTTTTCTCTTTAACACTAATTGGATCAACTTCCAAAATAAGAACTCTTTTTCGAAAGCATAAAAACTAGAATAAATACATGGATCTATCATAACAAACATCAACTATTCCTCTCAAATTCAATTTATGTTGTTGCTAGCTGCTTCTTTTATAGGCTAGGGTACGCACTCCCTGCGTTAGGCAGGACATGGTTGCGTTAAAGTTGCAGACCATAGAAGAGGTCAAGGTGCAAATTATTAAGAAGAGGAGGCGGGTATCCGCCAAGAAGAAGCCGTGGGAGAAATGGCAGCTAAAGAAACCGAGAATGTGGCCAGGGGAGCTGCGAAGAAGGCTCATGCAGAAGAAGCATCACACAATCTAGAGTTAGAGTTGGAAGTATAACAACTCAAATCTGTAACAACCTATTACCGAGAAGCAATTAGTAAACAATTAAATAATAATTATTAATGAAATAAATATGGTTTGAGTTAATTAAAATAGAATTATGGGATTAAATTGGGAATTTGATAAAGAGTACATATTAAAATGTAAAGAATTAAATATGAAATGATCATTGATTATTAATTTATTTGATTATTTTGAAATACGAAATATAAATTAGTTATTTGAAATAAATTATTTGTAACAACCCTGTATTTTGTGATTATTTTAAATTTTTATTTTAATTATTTTAATTGAAATTCATGATTTAAAAACTTTATTTTATTTATTAAAATGGATAAATTTTGTTATTTTAAATATAAATTTTGTTTTCTATGTGAATAATAATTCCAAACATGAATAAATATAATATTTTCCAAAAAAGTGGATTTTGGTCAAAATGGTCAAACTTTGACTTTTAAATTTAAAATTTAAAATTTTTAATTTTTGAATTTTTTCTTTTATTATGAAAATAGATTTAATTTCAATAATACTGCTTTTCGTTTCGTTGAAATCGGACTAATATTGTAAAAGTTATGCTTTTTACAATATTGTGTGTAAATTGTTTTATTTAACAAATTTGTTTATTTTAAATTTATATAAATAATATCTTTGTTTGTAAAATCATGTTCTAATTTGTGTAACATGATATGTTATGCATATATTTTATGTAACAGCACAAAATTTTAAAAAATATTTTTATTCATTTTATTTTTAAAAAAAAACTTTGGTGTTTAATTCTTTAAAAGTTTGAATTTTAGAATTATCCTGAATTGGTTATAAATCATTAGCCCAATTTTATTTAATATAAACAATTTCTAGAATTTTAGATTTTGGGTTAAATGTTGACTGCAATTGAAACTTTAAAATTTAAATTCTAACTTCCAATCTTTATTTAAATTGTACATAATTACAACATTTGTTCCGTTTTTCCATTTAATTTGGATATATACTTCGTGAATTAAGTAATAAACAATGTTGTAAAAAGCAACTAATCTATACGTTTTATTGTATATGTTCTACATCCGTTTTCTTAGTTAAGTAATAAACAAATCAAATGGAATCATTTTTTTTAAGTTGAGTAATAAACAAAGTTTGTAACGACCCGATATTTTCAACCATTCGCATCCATTATGAGTGCATAGGTAGACACTCATGCCAGAATTGAATTACTCAAAATACCGCGTTGTAAATAAAAATTTGGCAAATCTCAGAATATACAGTAAATAAAAATCACAGATCACAGACACAGAGTAATAATAATGCAGCGGAAGTAAGAGAGATAGTAGTTCATGAAGCTACTATATAAATATATCAGAGTTACATAAGATACAATAGAAGAAATAAAGTACAACAGAAGTTTAAATATGATAACCAAGTACAAGCTGAATAGAACAACCGAACTGAAAAGATGAAACTTGACAAGTAGATAATCTCCAGCGATTCCAATCTCTAGAAAGTGGAAATCCAAATCTGTGAATAACTCACGCTGACCCGAGCGTAAATAAAGAATACAAACACTCGAGTCAGGACATACATACTTATACAATGTATACCAACTCAAGTGAACTGTAGCAAAGGTACAAGTAACTTAGAAGATGCTTGGGACCGTCCATCCTCTAAGGATCCGTTATACTATTTACTATATAGTAGTATACGCTATATACAGTAGTGTCTAATCAGTAAAGTATAATCATATAGAAAATAGCGTTAAGGGGATGGTGAACCTTAACGCGGTCGGATCTTTAAAACCAAAATCGTAGTGGGCTCGATATAAGGAGATGACACAGCACGCGAGGCAATGCCAGGGTGGATACACCGTTTGCACTTCCGGACCGGTGGTGACGGCAAGCCAGCAGCTTCCGCCCACCTCGAACAATACCCCCGAATCAAAGTGGCGCCACATATCGAATCACAAAAGTAATAGAATGGTTTCCGATGGAGCATGCTCGATGAAAGGGTGCGACCCTTTGTGTAGCCCGGTATAGCTTCTGTTTTAGTCATTTATGCCAACTCACGGGAGTTGGGTCCACGTAGTATACCTCGAGAACGTCGCCACCATCCTACTTCATTCTGGAATCTCCACCGCGTACACATTTGGTAAAGTGGTTTTCGGTATTGGCCGGCTATAAGACAATATCCGATCCCGGTCTCTTTAACAACCAATCGTTATTATAACCCATAGTTATAACTTTAAAACAATATTTTATACTTCAAAAATAAAATGTCATTTCAACCCAAACCTTTATCAAAATAAAGATTAAATCATTTCCAAACCTTTTCAATATATCATCATACCATATCTTTCAATTCAAATATTTATCAAAATAAATATCAAGTCATTTCTAACCATTTCAATATATTAAATTATCATATCCTTTAAAAACTTCCTTTCAAATCATTTTAATACATCAAAATATAATAACCTTTCAAAGCTTCATTTTTCAAATCATTTAATATCAAAATATCATATCTTTCAAAACTTCGTTTCAAATCATTTTGATATATCAAAATATCATATCTTTCAGTACCACATTTCAAATCATTTTAATATATCGCAATATCATATCTTTTCGAAACCACATTTCAAATCATTATTCATTTTATTCAATTTAAAATACCATTTCAATTCATATTTCAAAACAGTTTATGTTCCAAAAAAATCATTTTTAATCATAAAAATGAAGTTATTATGTTAAAAATTAAATTATTAAATTTTCAAAATTTTCAACTTCCAAAGTTCATTTATTCACTTACGTTTATCAAAACAGTGAAATTCCACTTTTCGCAGCATTTAGAAGACGCTACGGAAAGATACATTCAAAACGGTTCAATTTAAAACATTTTAAAATGTTGTAATAGAGTTCACTTAAATTTCAAATAAACTTAGTTAAATTCAAAAATTATAGCACTTACAAAAAATTTCTATAATAGCTTTTAATTCAATTTAGCTTTCTAGTTCATTATCATCAACTACAGCATTTACAAATACTATAATATCATTTACATTGTAATTAATAGCATTTCAAAAATGCAGTCAATTAACTCCAAATATTCAATATAATTTCTCAACCAATTATATTTTTATTTAAAACATTTTTAACTCATGAAATCATACATTTTCACATTTATAAACATCATTTAATTTTCCACAAGTTTACGATTTTATAAAGTTAAATTTCCATTCAAAAATCAAGATTTAATAATAATTCACTTATTAAATTGCAATGTTCAATTTTAAATTCCTTGCATTAAATTTCAACTTAACACTTAAGTTCAAATTCTCAAATATAACCTAGTTTTATTTTTATTTGCTTAACTAAAAGTTCGCTTTTAAGTCAATTTCATAAATTTAAATTTTAATTATATTTCAAAATTTCAACTTAAATATTCATTCATTTCACATTTCAACTTTATTAAAAATCATTAATATGATATAAAATCACTTTAAATTAATTTAAATTCAAAATATCATAAATTTATCATATTTTCAAAGTTTATTTAAATTCCATTAAAAATTAAATCAAAATTTCCAAAATAACTTACATTCATATTTTCTAACTTTTCCATAATTCATTTAACTTATAGATTTCCAGAAAATAAATAATACTTTACAAAAGTTATATTCTTATTAAATTTCAAATCAAATATTATAATAATTAAATTTCTAAAATATTTTAAAAAATTTAGAAGAACATATTTTAACTACGGGCCTGTATATAATTTTTTACGCTAGGTAAAGTGATACGGGTAATATATCATTTCAACCCGTAATTTACAAAGAAATCCGGGTTTTATCATTTCAAACCCGCAATCCCAAGTTAAAATAAATTAAATAAAAACCATTCAAGCCTATCATTTCAGCCCATAACGATTTTTCCCTATTCTAAAGTCCGTTCGGATGTATCATTTCAACCCATAGTGATTCTAATTTACAGGGAACTTGCAGTGTGATAAACTGATAAATATATACAGAATAGCATGAAATAACAGTAACATATGATATAACATGTGTTTAACAGGTGTGAACATCATATGATAATAATATAAGCAGTTATAACATGTTAATATAGTTCTACAGATTCACAGGGTGTCAATTTACTACTTATATAAGTACATAATGTCTGGTGAGAAATACTCACTTTTTTGGTGCTGGAGATTGCAATACAAATGACACAACGGATTCCCGAAGGCACGATGACACAACAATAGGCTCAAGTGGAAAGAGACCCAAGCTTAGAACTTGTGTTACAACCCAAAACAAAACAAAATATAACACATGAATTTCTAATACAAAACAACATTGAAACAGATTGAAATAAAAGCAACAATGAACAAGATGATTTTACCATGCCTCAATCACTTCAATGCTTGGCCTAAGGGACTCTTTAGCTTGGCCATAATGATGTTTTGGCTCAGATATGGCATCATATAGGTCAGGTTTGGACTCGGAAAGGCATGGCTACAATGGAAATGAGAAGGGGTATGGTAAGTTATAAGGCAAAGAATGCTAAAGGTCAAGGCAAAGTGGTTTTGGTACAACATAGGCTCGACCTATGGTCATGTTTGGGTTCGGCCTTCATTGCTACAGGTCTGGTCATGTCAGGTACAGGTCTGGAACTGATGTCAGAGGTGATGTGATGGCTGGAGGTGGTGGCTATGAGGTGGCCAAGGCAAGGTATGGAAGGGTAGTGATGAAACATGAGTTCTGCTAGCATGTTTGTGGAGTTTTTGTGCAAAGTTTGTGGTGATGCTTCATCCAATGGTCATGGCCTGGATTTTTTTGTCAGAGGAGGGGCTGAGGGCTGCTGTAGATGGAGGAGGTGATGGTGGAGCAAATAGGTACATCCAAGGTGGTGCATGAAGGTGGTGAAACAACTAGGCTAGGCTAGACAATGTTTTAAGGGATTTTGCATAGTTTTTGTGGAGATTGGATCATTGGATGGTCAAAGCACTCTCAGGTCAGAGGAGGGGAGTGGTTTGGCTGTGGATTGTGTGGGGGAAGAAGTGGTGGTGGTCGGTGGTGGTGATTGTGAGGCTATGGCCGAGCAAACACATGGAAGAATCAAAGCAAATTCAAGTGAAAACCTGGAAAAAAGAGGAAGAAAAGTGAGCAAAGAAGAAGCCATTTCTTATTTTTCTTTGCTCAGATCTGAAATGGATGTGTATTATTGATGGAATGAGAAATTTTCACGTGAATAAGAAAAAGAAAAGAAACGGCTACAATAAATTGATGCATTGATTGAAAAAGAAACGGTGAAACAACTTTACGTTTCTTGGCTTTTAAAACCTTCCATACTTCCTTTTCTTTTAAATCAAGTAAAACAAAATAACTTCAGCAAGTACATCTAAAACCAAAACAAAGTGGAAAAAAATAAAAATATATAATTAACTTTAAAGAAAATATAAAAAGAATTAAGGAAATTGCTTGAAAATTGAAAACAGGGTTCAAAAATTACAATTAAAACATCAATGGCTTTGGAAAAGTATCTACTTCATTTTAAAAATATTATAAAGCAAAATTTTGAAATAAAATAATTTATTTATCATTTCTAAAATAAAATAAATAATTAAATTGGAGAAAAATAGAAAAGAACTAAAGAAAATGTTCAAAAATTGAAAACAGGGCATGGAAATTACAAGAAAAATACTACTAGCTCTAGAAAAATTCCTACCTCACTTCAAAAATATTAAAAGACAAAAACATACATAAAATAACATATCAATACATATCTCAATAAAATATGACAAAGAAAAATAAAATTTATACTATTTAAAATAATAAAATTGCAGAATAAACAAATTGCACTTAATATTGAAATTTACATAACTTTCACAATTTAAATCTGTTTCCAACGAAACAAAAAGCAGTGTTCTTAAATTTTTAAAATAAAAGTCAAAGTTGGCTATTTTGACCAAAAACTCACTTTTTGGAAAATATTCTTTTTAGTCATGCTTTGGAAGGATAATTCATATCAAAACTAAAGTTTATCATTCAAAATAAATAAAATAAGTTTTTAAATCAAAATTTTAATTAAAATAATTAAAATATACAAAAAAATTAAATCACAAAATATAGGGTTGTTACAAAGTTGTAAATAGCAATTAAATTATACGTTTTATTTGATACGTTTTATATCCGTTTCTTATTTATTTATCTGATGTTTATTTGTACGGTACGTTATTTACTGAATTATTCTTTAGCATATATTTTATTGAATAAATAGGAAACAAATAAATATAAGATACGTTACCTTGTTATTTATTTTGGGCATACGTTTCAATTTATTTATTGCCTTTATAATGCACACCCCTTTGATTCCATACTTTAGCCATTCAAATCAATAGCCGCCTATTTGCCTTGCAATTGACGTATAACATTTTATCTCATTCCACTTTTCCATTTGCATCTCTTGATTCAATAGGAATAAAATCCTTAAATTTCTCTAATGTTTCAATTATTTATTTCCTACCGTTCTTCTCCCTAAATCAACGTGAAACTTCTCTGTTAAATACAAACTCACGTGCAAATTTCTTTGCTGCATCTCATTTGATCATCTTCTCGTGTGAAGCTTGCTCCTCTGTAAGTAATGGTCGTATATTTTTTTTTCATTTTCTTTTTTTCTTCTTCCTTTTGCCTCGTTTTGGCCATGATTTATTTACATATTTGCATGCTCTCCACTCTAGTGCCTTGGCCATTACCTCCACCACCTCCTCCTCCTCATCATCAACCACCTATCACATCCTCATCCTCTGACCAGATCTGGCCATATCTTCCCTATGACCAAAACCTCCAGAAAAATGTTGCAAACTCCTTAAAACATGCCAACCGAGCCTAGTCTTCATCGCCATCACCTTGGATTGCCTTGGCCACCTCCCCATGCTCCACCGCCACTATGATATGACCATTTAACCTCATCCCTACCTCTGTCCAGATCTGAAACATGTCATGGCCGAGCCCTAGGACCATGTAGCCGATCCCAAAAGTTGATAAAAAACTCCACTATGTTGCATTGTCTCCTCACATTCATGTGTTATGACTCCTTTGCCACTTCTAGCACATGTAGCCATGCCTCCACAGACTCAAACCTGATCCAAAACCACACCAAACCCGACCATATTCACCCCCTAGGCCGAGCAAGTAGATGTTGAAAGCATGGCAAAAACTATTGTGTTCAATTTGCTTTAATTTCAAAGTTGTTTCAAATTCAATGTGTATTGAATTTATATTTATATTTGGTTTTGTTTATGGGTTATGACAAGATCATTAGCTTGGTTCTCTTCCACTTGAATATTTTGTCATGTCATCATGCCTTATGGAATTCATTCGTGTTGTTTGTTTTGCTAACTCCAGCATAAAAGGTGAGTAATTCACACATGACATCTGTACTTATATAATTAGTAAATTGACACCATGTGAATCTGTAGATTTTATTATCATGTTACACCTACTTGTGTTATAAATTATATAATGTTAATCCTATTTATTTATCTATCATATCATCTGATACTACTATATGTTATTACTATTCAGTTTGTTTTGATCATCGCTGCAAGTTCCCTGTTAGTATAGAAATCACTATGGGTTGAAATGATACATACCCAAACGGATTTTAGAATAGGAAAAAGTCATTATGGCTGAAATGATAGGCCTGAGTGATTTTTATTTATTTGTATTTGTCTTGGGATTGCAGGTTTGGAATAATCAAAACCCGAAAATTTTACTGATTTCAGATATAAATGATAATTTCTGTATCACTTCATTTAGGTGTAAAATATTATCTGGACCTGTGGTTGATTTCAAAATATGATTTCTTATAAGTTTCATGTATTGTAAATGAAAGAGAAAAACAAAAATATGAAATTTGACTTATATTGGATTTAAAATGGTTAAGCAGTGATTTTCTAACAGGATAAATGGTATAAGTTAATAGATGGTTTGAGTTGAGTGTGAAAGTTGATTTAACTTAATAATGGGAATTTAAGTAAAAAAAATTGAATTATAAGCTTAACTTGGTAATTAATATAATTGATGTATGAATTGGATAAATATAAAGTAAAATAAAATATCAAGTTATTTGTAAAATAAAGTTAAGCAACTTACAGTGTATTTTGAATTTATGTAATTAGTTTAAAATGTTAAATCAATGGATAGTTAAATGGAAATTTTGGAATTTAACTTAACTTGGAAATGTGAAATTTGGTTTGAAATTAAAGGTTAAGTTAAGAAAAAATGGAATTTAAGTTATATAAATAAAATGGAAATTAAGTTATAATTGGAAAATGGTAATAAAAATTTAAATGTTAAGAAATTTGTTAAAATGTGAAGAATAGGAAATTGTACACTTGAATTTATTAAGTGAATTTTTGAAAATTTGATTTTATTTATGGGAAATTTACTTTATAAAAATCATAAGTTAAAAGGTACTTTAATGAACATTTTGAGTGTTAAAATATGATTTTTGTAATGTTTAAAGGGTTAAAATCAAAGTTTATTTGTGGCTGAAATTTCAATATTTGAAGTGTTTAACTGAATAAATGAACTCAGAAAAGGCTAAATTTTTAGGAATTGAATATTTGATTTGAAGGAATAATGATTTCACTTTTTAATGGTTTAAATGAATGATTTTAATTCGGAATTATAAATCATTTTGAAATTTATAACCACGGGTACGATGTTTTGTGTGTCATGTGATTTCCTTGTGATTATTTGATGCACACCTTTGATTTTAAGAGTGTGGCTAGAGGTGAGCGATTACTGCAGCTCTGCGTTACCCTAGTCACAATAACAATGTTATTTGCATTGTTTATTTTAATATGGATATTTCTAGGATAGTGGTTATTACTACTTAATTGATGGTTTGACTGATCCTTAGAGGATGGGCGATCCCAAGCATCCTTTAAGTTATTGTGCATTGCTATTACAATTCACTTGAGTTGGTTTACATTGTATAAGTACGTATGTCCTGACTCGAGTGTTTGTGTTTTACTTTACGATCGGGTCAGCCTGAGAATGACAGCTTTGGATTCACTTTCTGGAGCTAGAGTTTAGCTGGAGCTTATCTGTCTATCTATCCGTCTACTTCTTCCAGTTAGTTCCTATTCGGTATCTGTCTCAGTATTGTTATTTATGTATCCTGACTTCTATTGTATCTTTTTTACTATGAGATTTTGTATATGTTTTGAGAATATGTATATAGTAGCTTCATGAACTACTATTGTATTTTATTTCCGCAGCGAGTATTCTGATATTTCTGTGTCTGTGATTCTGTGAATGATTTTATTTGCTCCAAATTTCTTAACAATCCACTATTTTGGAGTATTCAAGTCTGACACGTGTGGATTATTGTCGATTTGAATGGTCCAAAATAGTGGGTCGTTACATTTTGGTATCGGAGCTTTGGTTTTTTGGCAAACCTTAGCCTGCGGAGCAAAAACTCATTAGAGATAGGGTAGAAATACCCTAGAATGAGTGAAATCAATCTCAGAATCATTTCTTTGTGAGAGAATGTATTTTCGAAGTATAAAATGATTTCAAAATGATTTTAAAGGATTTTCAAAGATTATATTAGTACAAAATTTTCTTATTTTGAAATCAAGATTTTTCTAAACTTCATCGCTTCGGTATCCACCTTGTTAGTAGTCTCTTGGTTAGGATTCTTATCGATTAGGATTCCTTGAACTTTGAAACTCTCCCACTTGTTCTGAAATCCAGTCTTGTCTTCCCTATTTTATCCTTTTGATTTTGGGGCATTCCATAACTCCACTTCGAATGACCTCTATAAGAAAAGGCGATTCCGCCAATTTTTGAATGATTTGTAAAGGCACTGATTCACCGAAGATTTCTGTATTCTCGGTTTACGATGCTATCTATCTCCTGCTCTACCTGAATTCTATCTCTGGCGATCGAATGTCGATTTGCCTTAGATTTGCACATTTATTATATTCCCGAAGTCACTGTTGGCCGGTTAAGGTCGCCCACGATTTACATAGGCTTATCCATCTTCTATTTGGTAAATAAATTATCTCATCTTCGTTCGAGCTTATCTTCGAACCAGAATTTTATTTGATTGGAGCTCCTTTAAATTTGAATCTCTGTTTATTTTGAAATCCATCCTTGAAAAATCCCTTGAAATTTGTGTTTGATTGTATTTTTGAAATTATGCGTACATCAAAACTATTATTTTGATAAGGATGACCACATTTTATATATCTAAGTTATTATTTTGAAAAGTATGATTTTACCCAATATATAAAAGTGGAAATGTTTTCGATAAGGATTATATACCCTTTAAAAAGTAGAATTTGAAATTTTGAAGATTGTATAAGAAATTTGTTTTGTATATAAATGATTTATAACTGAAGGGTTTTGAATTTGAATTTTGAGGAATTGAACTCCGGTGTTTTGAAATTTGGTATTGAAATTTCAAATATATATAATAATAATAATACGATTTAAAAGTATTTTTCGGATAAGTCAAAAGTTTTCAAATGAATTCCAATGATTTATAAGAAATTTCAATGAAGTTTTCAAGAAAATAGAAGTCCAGAACTCACTTTTGTCGTTGAAAAATAATTTCGGTGATGAGTGCACGCATCATCGACATTGATTTTCGAGTTTCAAAGTGGGGGAGAGGCCACTCTGGTAGCTTTGCTATGCGAGTGATTTTGTGAAACCAATTTTGATTTCAGATTTCGAAGTATGATTTGATTTTCGAAAGATGTATGTATCTATATTTGAAATGATTTGAAGTGAGCTCGGTGTTCAATCCTCGAGTTTCCGATTTGATTTAGTATAACTCTATTTATAAAAATTGATTTACTAATTTGTTGCTGATTTCCAACTCTTGGATTTGAAATTTGATTTCACCAACTATTCTGAAGGTTCAAAAACTTCCAAATCAAGGATTAATTTTTAAAGCTAAGAAATTTTAAATAGTATAAAATATTTAATAAAGTATATAAGATAAAGTGTATAATTTTAGTTTTGTATGTTTAAAGTATGATGAGTATGACTTAAATAAATTTGAAACTTTTGTTAAGTAAATAATGTGCAAAAGGTAAATTGGATCTTTTAAATTGAAATAAATAGTTTAAAGGTTTAAAGGGATAGTTATAAATTTGGGAACCATTTTTGGGTATAATTGATTTTGAGAAAATATTTGGTTTCAAAAATAGATTGGAATTTAAAACCCAGTACTTATATGATGATTTTGGAAATGAATTTGTTTGACTTGAATTCTGTTGATTTGGAGACTTAAATTATTTTCTAAACCCATTATTTTGGAAACTTTGAAGCTGAAGATATTTAATTTGAAAGAAATAATTTGGTGAAATCGTATATGATTTTGAAACTGAATTGATATTGAAATGATTTGAAATTGAGAACATTATATTATTAAGTACTTGATTTGTGAGTTGTCGAACTTATATAAAATGGATTTGTATAAGTATGATGTTGATTTGAAAACTATTGATTTGAAAGGTACTCAATTTGGAAAGTGAGATCTTATATAATCGAAGTCTATTTAAGTGTGATTTGATATACTATTGATTTTGGGAAGTATTTGATTTGAAAATAGAATCTTATATATAATAGACTTTATATAAGTATGATATTTGAAAGTGATTTGAAAAATGTACTATATGAAATATATTTTCGAAGTAAAGATATGGGAAGTGCCTTCTGCTTGATATCCGCTCTATGGCCACATTGTGGATTCATTATATCGATATTATTCTCTTTGATTTTTGGTTTTTCGGATGTGACACTCGAGTGTCCCACCATGGCGTAACCTATGGTTTTTTTTCGAGCGCGACTGCATAGCGCAATTCGCCTTGCTGAGATGGCCTAGGGGTACGGATTGTTTCCTGGGGGATCCAAGCGTAATCATTGTGTATCATGTGAACTATGTAGGTCGCATTAGTAGAGAAATCCGCCTGGCTGAGAAGGCCAAGGGGTACGGATTGTTTCCTGAGGGATCCAGGCGTAATCATTGTGTATCCTACGGTCTACTAGTCATCATGGCGTAACTCGCAAGACTGAGAAAGCTTAAGGATATGGATTGTTTCCTGGGGGATCCAAGCGTAACCATTGTGTATCTGCGAACCATGGTTAGACGAAGGTTTTGGTTTGGTTGTTTTGTTTGGATTGTACTTTTCATATCTGTTTTTAAAAGTTTTTCAAGTATTTTCACTGGGTGTTGAAACAAGTCTACTAAGTACCTGTAGAATTCTAGCTTTGCGCCTGATCAACGCATAGCCAGAGCCTGCAGGAATAAGGATAAACTTGTTAAGACATCGAGTTATAAAAGTATTTTGATAAAGTATTATATAAAGATATTTTGATCATTTATTTTACCTTTCTAAATAATTGAAATTTATATAGCTTTAAAATAATGGTTCGTCCTTGTCTTTCAACCTATTTTCCTTCCTAGATATTCCTATCCACCTATTTTCCCTTCTAGCTATTCCTATTCTCCACCTTGTTAAACTTACCTATAACAACAGTTATTAGGTATAATTTTAATCTTCTTGTCATCTTGTCTTAATCCTATTTTATTATGTCTTTTTCTGTATTTTTCCGTACCTCGTTCCTTTTTTAGGACGAAAAGATTTGAGTGGAGGAGAGTGTCACAACCCTGTATTTTATGATTATTTTAAATTTTTATTTTAATTATTTTAACTAAAATTCCTGATTTAAAAACTTTATTTTATTTATTAAATTGGATAAATTTTGTTTTCTATGTGAATTATAATTCCAAACATGAATAAATATAATATTTTCCAAAAAAGTTGATTTTGGACAAAATGGTCAAACTTTGACTTTTAAATTTAAAATTTAAAATTTTGAATTTTTGAATTTTATCTTTTATTATGAAAATAGATTTAATTTCAAGAATACTGCTTTTCGTTTCGTTGAAATCAGACTAATATTGTGAAAATTATGCTTTTACAATATTGTGTGTAAATTGTTTTATTCAACAAATTTGTTTATTTTAAATTTATATAAATAATATATTTGTTTGTAAAATCATGTTCTAATTTGTGTAACATGATATGTTATGCATATATTTTATGTAACAGCCCAAAATTTTAATAAATAATTTTATTCATTTTATTTTAAAAAAACTTTGGTGTTTAATTCTTTAAAAGTTTGAATTTTAGAATTTTCCTGAATTGTTATAAATCATTTGCCCAATTTTATTTAATATAAAAAAATTCTGGAATTTAAGATTTTGGGTTAAATGTTGACTCTAATTGAAACTTTAAAATTTAAATTCTAACTTCCAATCTTTATTTAAATTGTATATAATTATAACATTTGTTCCGTTTTTCCATTTAATTTGGATATATACTTTGTGAATTAAGTAATAAACAATGTTGTAAAAAGCAATTCATCTATATGTTTTATTGTATATGTTCTAGATCCATTTTCTTAGTTGAGTAATAAACAAATCAAATGGATATGTAACAAATCAAATTTTTTTTAAGTTGAGTAATAAACAAAGTTGTAAATAGCAATTAAATATAGGTTTTATTTGATACGTTTTACATCCGTTTCTTGTTTATTTCTCTGATGTTTATTTATACGGTACGTTATTTACTGAATTATTCTTTAGCATATATTTTATTGAATAAATAGAAAACAAAAAAATATAAGATACGTTACTTTGTTATTTATTTTAGGCATACATTTCAATTTATTTATTACCTTTATAATGCATACCCCTTTGATTCGATACTTTAGCCATTCAAATCAACAGCCTCCTATTTGCCTTGCAATTCACGTATAACATTTCATCTCATTCCACTTTTTCATTTGCTTCTCTTGGTTCAATAGGAAAAAAATCCTTAAATTTCTCTAACGTTTCAATTATTTATTTCCTGCTGTTCTTCCCTCTAAATCAACGTGAAACTTCTCTGTTAAATACAAACTCACGTACAAATTTCTTTGCCGCATCTCATTTGATCATCTTCTCGTGTGAAGCTTGCTCCTCTGTAAGTAATGGCTGTATATATTTTTTTCATTTTCTTTTTTCCTCTTCCTTTTGCCTCGTTTTGGCCATGATTTCTTCACATATTTGCATGCTCTCCACTCTAGTGCCTTGGCCATCACCTCCACCACCTCCTCATCATCATCATCAACCACCTATCACATCCTCTTCCTCTGACCAAATCTGGCCATACCTTCCCCATGACCAAAAACTCCACAAAAATGTTGCAAACTCCTTAAAACATGCCTAACCGAGCCTAGTCTTCATCACCATCACCTTGGATTGCCTTGGCCACCTCCCCATGCTCCACACAACGGGGCATACAGTGTATTCCAACGCCCATGTTCCAACGGCCTCCAACGGCATTTCTAACGGCTTCCAACGGCTCGTTGGATTTTGTCGTAACTGTCTAAAGCAGTTAGAAACCGTTGGAATGAAGCCGTTTGCGACCGTTGGAAGCCGTTGGAAAATTTCTAGCATATTTTTCTGAGAGCCGACCGGAAGCTCATTATCTCCTTCCTCAATCTATATTTTCATCCAATTCCCCTATTCCACCATCTCTTAGCCTGCTACCGCCGCCCCAAACACCATCCCAACCACCTTCGACGCCATCTAGAAGCTGCTCCATCCCATCTCCACCCTTCTAGCTCTCTAAATCGGTAATTTTGCTAAAACTAATATTTAGTTTTTTATTCATTTAGGGTTTAATTTGAATTGTGATTGATTCCTACTTGTTAGTGTATGTATATTACATCATGTTATCCCCTAATTGCAACTACTATCCCATAATGAACAAGTTA
Organism: Allium cepa; assembly: GCA_030765085.1. Lineage (NCBI taxonomy): Eukaryota > Viridiplantae > Streptophyta > Magnoliopsida > Asparagales > Amaryllidaceae > Allium > Allium cepa. The sequence continues at coordinate 635,948,480 of CM060934.1, read as the reverse complement.
TTACCGATTGAAAATTTTGTAATTTTGGATATTGCATTAGTTTATGTTGATTTGGTTAGTATTGAACGTATGTGTATGATAGAGTTTATTGCATTTGGAAGCCAATAGAATGGATATTGCATTTGTGCGAACACATGTTTTGTATTTTTGCGAACACGCGAATTGATTTAGTGTATAAATGAATTTGTAATAAATGAATTTTGTGTACAAATTTTGTGTATAAATGAATTTAGTACTTATGTAATAAAACGGTAAAATATAAACAAATATTAATTAAACGAGTTATATATTTAAATTTAATATAAACAAATATTTAAATCCTTAGATATATTTGGCCCCGTATGACAAGTGTTGTATATGATCGTTTTAGGGATATTCGTTTTTTCCACAAAACGGACAACTCTATTCATCTGATACATCATTTGTCGGATTTGTCCCTGTATTGGACAAGTTACAAACACTATAAAGTAATTATATTATGTCAATCATATCACTTTAAACGGTTCACAAAATTTCGACGGTATTTCCTTTACGTTCCTTGTGTACACGCATTTGTGTACGATACAAGGAGCACGGGGAAAATGCTGCCGAATTTTTGTGAAATCGTTTAAAATGACATGATTTACGGAATATAATTACTATTGTGTTTGTAATGGGAAGTAGGATGACCAACCATCAAAGAAGACACATAAGTGGCAATGAATCAATAGTTGTTTATCTAAAATGAAGTTTGTGGAAAAAATATAAAATTTAGTACATGTTTACTAAATCAGTAAATAAAATTTAAACAAAATATAAAATGAATGATTTATAATTTTTTAACTTTATCATACGTTTTCAAGTAGGAAAAATGGTCAATTACTTTAATGATCGGAGCTGGATGTATCAAAGAAGGGAAATTAATGGCGCAATAAGTGAACATTTTCTAAAAGGGGTACAAGTGTTCATCGAATTTGCTATAAGTAGTATTGCAAACGATAAAGAAATTTGTTGTCCATGTAGTAGATGCAAATTGTTGAACTATTTAGTACCGAATATAGCTAAGGTTCATTTGCGCCAATACGGTTTCGTACCCAATTATTTGCTGTGAGATTGTCATGGAGAAATTGTAGCCCCTAGTAATCAAGAACAGTCGGTGGAGGTCATTAGTGATGAAGTTAGTATGAATCTCATATAACATATGGTCGAATACGCAGCACGATCAATGTTCCCTACCGTTGAAACTGATTATGACGATGTTAACGTCGAAGAGGAACCAAATGTTGGAGCTAAAAAAAATATGATTTATTGAATCATGCTAAAAAAACCCTTTGGAATGGATGTTTAAGCGGCTCTCAATTATCGGTAACTGCAGAATACATTGCAATGAAATCAAAATACAAGTTTACAGAAGCTAGATTTACGGTTGTTGTTCAAGCTGCTAAATGTCATATGCCACAAGATAATTTAATGTGCGAAAATTATTATGAAGTGAAAAAACTTATGTCATCTTTCGGTTTGCCATATCAAAAAATAGATACATGTTTAAAGGGTTGCATGTTGTATTGGAAAGAAGACATCAATCATAGAAATTGCAAAACATGTATTTAAAATAATATGGTTCTCAATAGTTGTAGTTTTTCTATAATTTTGAGATAATTTTTGTGTAAGTATATATTATTATCTCGCTTTTTGGCAAAGCCGCGATACCAAAAGATCGATCGGAAACGGAGAACAGTTCGTCTCAGAGATTGGTCATACTTCGTTTCGCTATGGATATCACTGAATTTTGTCCGAGTCCGAATTGTGCTACAATTGATAGGACATGACAAGAGAGATCATAGAAGCCGTCATCTCAAATTTCGAGTCAGTCCGAGTTCATACGCTCAAGTTATGATCGATTCAACTTGAAGGGAAAACACTGGTTTCGAACCCATCATGGTAGGTGTCTTCGAACCCATCATCAAACACCATTCGAACCGATCACCTTCGAACCGATGGACTTCGAACCCATCAGAATGCCTCGGTTCGACTCCATCAACTTCGAATCCATCTAGTTCATGTCGGTAGGCCACATGTCCATGGAGGGGTTGCAAAGCTCGTATCCATCCAAAGAATCCTTGTTCGAATCCACTAAGCATCAGTTGTTCGAACCCATTATTGGAGCCTTGTTCGAACCCATCCATGAAGCCCTGCTCGAACCCATCTGTGAAGCTTCATTCGAATCCACTAGGTCAACTAGCCACGATGACGTGTCATCCATCGGTTCGAATGCGCCGAGATACATGGAGTCGAAGCGGTCAACTCGGAGTGAAGACCAGATCGGTTCGAAGTTTGCGCTCCACGTCACCACGAAGGCGCGTGCCACCATCGGTTCGAAACCATCGGTTCGAATGGATGGTTTCGAACCAAATAGCCACGCAATGAACCCCATCTCGAATCCATCATATCTCTCAATCCACTGATCCAAATACCACGAAATTTTCACAAAAGCTTGTATTCATGTCGAAGAGTGTCCACACCAAATTTCACCTCGATTGGATGAATTCTTGATCGATTCGAATGGAGTTCGAACCGATGCCAAAGTGGGCCCAAATTTCCTGAGGCTGGGCGTGTGGGCCCCCTCACGTGCCAGAAGTGGTCTCCCGAGTTTTCAGCGAAATATCAGCAGCCTACGCCTATAAATAGAGCCCCAGAGCCAACAGAAAAGGGATCATTCGACTCTGAAGCGCCCAGACTCTGCCGGATTGAGATCATCATCATCCTACATCATATACTAGCTGTTAATTTCGAATTTTCAGTTGTAACCAGCTGTTTCTTGCTGTAATTACTTGTAAACGTTGAAAGAGAATCAATAAAATTGCTAAAACTTCACAGTGGATGTAGGCGATGTGCCGAACCACTATAAATCGCTTGCCTTTGTCTTTATTTTACTGCTATTTGGAGTTTTTGTTAGATAATCCTCATTTTCAATTCATATTCTTCATTTATTATCTCTTCAAACGACTCCCGAAGAGTGTTGTGCCCAATTTTGGTACAAACACTTTGGTGCTTTCACTGAGAAAACCCAGTTTTTCTCCTGCTCCTTGGATCTGTCGCCGATACCGGATTGCATAAATCTAAGGGAGAGATCCAGATTTCAGCTTCAGATTCCTTCCGTTCTATTCAGATTTGCCAAAGTCTAGGGAAGGAGTTCACTATCTAAAATGGTTAGCACAAGAACCGCATCTGCCGCTGGTCAAGAAGGTCGGGATAAACATAATCCCGCGCAACTACCTCCACCTAACCAAGATGATACCGGGCATTCCGACCCATCAGGTCCGGTCACCAGGCAAGAGTTCCAGACGTTGCTCCAAGAACTAACTCAAAGTCGGCAACAGCTTGCCGAGCAGTTGCGCGTCAACACTGAGTTAGCCAACCAACTAGATCGCCAAGGGAATAGAAGATCCAGGAGGGATCATGCGTCTCGTTCCTCCACGGAAAGTTCTGCCTCATCCGACTACAATCACAGATCCACCCGTCCCAGGCTAGAGGGAAATTATGCACAGGTCGTTGACCACCAGCCAGCATTGACTGTGGGATAGATTAGAGTCGGCCCATCCGCTAGTTTTCATACAGGGCCCTCATCCCGAGGGGGCGCTGTTTCACAACACACCGTGGATAACCATGCCGCCACCACTGCGGTTGACATAGGAGTTGATACCCGAAATCACTCCAACCAGAATTACCACCAGCAGGAACGAGCACCAGAACCATATGTCCCGAAAGACATTGTGCCAAAGAGGCGAGACACGGATCGTCGACAGCGTCCGATCCCATCTCGCACTGTGAAACCCGACCACACTTTGGCTCACCACCCTCAGAATGTAGCAACACCAGACCTCTCAGCCATGGTACGCCAAATGATTCGCGAGAGTCAGTGCTTAACAAATGACGATTGGGGAATCTCCCGAAGGCATACTCCGTTCACCGATGACATATTATATGCTGAACCTCCTCGGCGATTCAGGATGCCAACCCTGCCCATGTATGAAGGGAGTTCCGACCCAAATCAACATATTTTGAAATACGAATGGTCGATGACTGCTGCGAGAGCTGATGACGCAATAAATGCCGTAGTTTCCCCATTTCCTTAGGGGGAATTGCAACGATGTGGTTTACACGACTACCACTGTGATCTATTTCTTCTTTTGATCAGTTAGCTACCAAATTTGTTGAGCAGTTTCGTATGCATATTGCCAGACCTAAAGATGTTAATACCTTATCAAGTGTTACTTAAGCTCCCGAAGAGACACTTAGACGATATTTGGAGAGGTTTAATGCTTCATGCACAAAGATCACCAACCCCAATGATAATTCTATCTTAATGGCTTTGACTAAAGGAATCGACCCTGATTCCGAGTTTGGAAATTGGTTGGATGGAAAGCCTCCCACATCGTTGGACCGTTTCTATTCCAAAGCCGCTCAGTTCTTGAGGCGAGAGGATGCGAAACAGTCTAGGAAGCAGGACGATGCAAGGCCCAGCAGTGAAGGGATTCAGAGTAATTTTGCGGTTAAACAGTCCGGCGAAAGTACAGGAAAATTCGAGTTGAATATTCAAAATAAACAGACTCAACGACCGAGAAACGGTGATAACCGAAGCAAGAAGCAAGATCAGAATCGTGGTCCGAGGCGTAGGGCCGCAATGTTTGACAGTTATACACCGCTTAACACGTCGCTGGAAAACGTATACCTACAGACTTGTAATACTATGCAATACAAGAAGCCTGCTTCGAAGCCTTCATCGGAGAGGCATATTCAAATGGGAAAATTCTGTAGGTTTCATGAAAGTTATGGGCATAACACCAATGAGTGTAGGCATCTTCAAGACCTCATTGAAAAGTTGATCAGAGAGAGAAAGTTGGATCAGTTTGTTCGGGCGCCGCAGTCTGCTGGGGCGGGTCCATCCAATCAAAATCGTACGCAGAATCAGGAAAGGCAGGGTGAACCCGCTCGTACGGGCGGGAGGTTGGTTATCAATACAATAAGTGGTGGTCTCCATCCGGCAGACAGAAGCTGGGGGGAAATGGAGTCGTATGCCAGTTCGATCAGGCATGTGGACTTCGAGTGTTGTAGCAATTCTGAAGACGGGGCTCCGGCTAAACAACAGAAGACGATGACAGACGACATCGTGTTTAGAAGTCGAGATGCCGATAGAATCGAAGCCCCCACAGTCGACCCACTGGTTATATCCGCTCAAGTTGGTCCTGCTTGGATGAAGAGGATCTTGGTAGACAGTGGGAGTTCTGTGAGCATACTGTTTAAAAGAGCATATGATTTAATGAAGATGGAAGCTAAGGACTTCAAACCTTGTCAATCACGAGTCCACGGCTTCAACGGAAGTGCGACGATACCAATCGGAATGGTTGAATTGCCAGTGGAGTTGGGACTGGGAGAATGCCGAAGAGTTCGAATGTTGCAATTTGTTGTCTTGAATATTCCTTCTTCGTATAATGCTTTCTTGGGCCGACCGGCCCTTGCTGAATTTAGGGCTGCTATTGCCCCATGGTGTTTGACCCTTAAGTTCCCTACTGATCGTGGGATAGGGGTTGTACAAGGAGATCAAGCTGCGGGGAGAGCTTGCTATGTTGCTGAGCTGCGGGAGGCGCAGCGAAAGGAAAAAGGAAAGGGTGTAGAGGAATCTCTCTGCGTCTGTTTCACCGACAATTAATAATTAACGCCTGGGCCTCGACCCGGGCATCACGACCAATTCCAGAAGGATCTAGTCCCCAGAGACAATGAGAATAAAGATGAATCTTGAGAAAATCAGGCTTCCCCAGCTGAATTAACAATTGACGTTCCGATCAGTGATAACGATGATTCAAAAATGTTGAAAATTGGGTCTCAGTTGAGCCTGCGAGCACAACGGGAATTGGTCGAGTTTTTCCAAGCAAATCTGGACGTATTTGCTTGGACGCATTCTGATATGTGTGGGATCTCGCCAGACATCGCGAGCCACACCCTAAATATTGACCCGCGGTTTGTCCCGGTCAAGCAAAAAAGGCGTGGTATGGATCCAGAGAGATCTGCCGCCCTGAAAGAAGAGGTCGATAAATTGAAATCAAATGGGTTCATTAGAGACGCTTTATACCCAGAGTGGGTATCCAACCCTGTACTTGTTCGGAAACCAAATGGAAAATGGAGGACGTGTATTGATTATTCTGACTTAAATAAAGCTTGTCCGAAAGACAACTTTCCGCTCCCCCGAATTGATCAACTTGTGGATTCAACAGCCGGACACGAATTGCTATCATTCATGGATGCTTACTCTGGCTATAACCAAATACCCATGCATGTGCCCGACCAAGAGCATACAAGCTTCGTAACCGATCTGGGACTATACTGCTACAATATCATGCCCTTCGGATTGAAATATGCCGGGGCAACTTACCAACGATTGGTTAACCGGATGTTCGCTGAGCAGATCGGAAAAACAATGGAGGTTTATGTGGACGACATGTTGGTGAAATCACGATACTCTACTGATCACGTTAAAGACTTGAATTCGATGTTCAATACCCTTCGACGATACGGGATGAAGCTCAACCCGCTTAAGTGTCATTTTGGAGTCGCATCCGGAAAATTCCTTGGGTTCATCGTCAACGCTAGAGGAATAGAAGCCAACCCCGAAAAGATCTAGGCCATCAGAAATTTACAAACCCCGAGAACCATAAAGCAAGTCCAGAGTCTCAACGGAAAGGTGGCGGCACTGAGTAGGTTCATTTCAAAGTCCACTGATAAATGCATCCCATTCTTCGATTTGATCCGAAAAGGGAAGCGGAACTTCGAATGGACCTCGGAGTGCGAAGACGCATTCAAGTCATTGGTCCAACATCTTTCCACACCGCCGATTCTTTCAAAGCCGATCAACCACGAACAGTTGTATCTTTACTTGGCGGTATCAGAAAACGCGATCAGTGCCGCCCTTGTTCGGAAAGAAGACCGAGTGCAGAAACCGGTCTACTATGTTAGCAAACGACTCACCGGAGCTGACAGAAACTACCCGAAGCTGGAGAAATTAGCCTACTGCCTAGTCATTGCCTCGAGGAAGCTCCGTCCATACTTTCAGGCTCATCCCATTACTATATACACCGATCAGCCATTGCGACAGGTCCTCACGCGGCCTGAGACGTCTGGTAGATTACTCAAATGGAACATCGAACTGAGTCAATTCGGTATTACTTACACTCCAAGGAGAGATATTCACGGTCAAGTCCTAGCAGATTTTATAGCCGAGTTCACTGTCCCTGAAGACTTACCTGAGACCAACAAATCTCCTGAATATATCTGGAAGCTACACACTGACGGTGCATCCAACAATCGGTGCTCGGGCGCTGGGGTAATACTTGAAACCCCTGAGGGCCGATCCATATGTTATGCCCTGAGGTTTGAGTTCCGTGCAACCAATGATGAAGCCGAATACGAAGCTCTACTTGCTGGTCTAAAGCTGGCCCGCGATCTGAAAATTACCGCGGTGGAAATTTACTGTGACTCCCAACTAGTCGTATGTCAGGTCTGGGGAGAGTATCAGGCTAAGGATCGAAGATTAGCTGCTTACCTAACTCGAGTTCGGGAGGTTCTCGATCAGTTTGATTATTATGCCATTTTCTACATTCCCCGGGAGCATGATCAGAAGGCCGACTCATTGGCAAAGTTAGCAAGTATGGGCGAAGCTCAACAGTTGGGGCTCGTTCCCGTTGAAACTCTATCTTCTCCGAGCATTGATCAGATGGAAACTGGTTGCACATTTGAGGCTACTACCAGGAAGGAATCGTGGATGACCCCATACCGAGATTACATTGAGCATGGCATACTACCCGAGTGTCGAAGTGAGAGAAGACAGATTCTTCGAAAAGCTTCGCGATTCGTCGTTCAGAATGGAGTTATGTATCGAAGGGGATATTCCATTCCTCTTCTCCAGTGTATCGCACACGATGAAATCAAACGAGTGTTACATAATGTGCACGAAGGAGAATGTGGCGATCACACTGGGGGACAAGCACTTGCCAAGAAGATACTCCGATATGGATATTATTGGCCAACCGTAAATCGTGATGCCATGGACTATGCCAAAAAATGTGATAAATGCCAAAAACACACTCGGATTCCTAGAGCCCTGCCTACTGAGATAACCCAAATGGTCAGTCCATGGCCATTGTCGCAGTTGATTACTTCACAAAATGGGCGGAAGCCGAACCTCTTGCAACAATCACGACGAAGAAAGTTATCAACTTTGTAGTACGCAATATCATCTGTCGGTTCGGTCTCCCGCATACTATTATCACCGATAACGGAGCCCAATTTGACAGCGCTGAATTCAAGAATTTCTGTCTGCGATTCCATATCCATAAGAAATTCTCCGCTGTTGCACATCCGCAAGCGAATGGCCAAGTCGAAGCCGTTAATAAGGTCATCAAATCTATTTTGAAGAAACGACTGGAAAAGGCCGGGGGCAAGTGGGTTGATGAACTTCCTATGGCCTTGTGGGCTTATCGGACGACTCACAAAACTGCAACCGGCCACACTCCATTTTCTCTATCTTATGGCGCTGAAGCCGTTATTCCGGTCGAAATGGAAGTTCATTCTCATCGTGTGACATATTATGATCCGAAAACGAATGCTATATTACTTGCCGGATTCCTGGATCTGCTCGATGAGAGGCGCGAAGAGGCTGATTTAAGGGCAACCGCATATCGGAATCGAGTCGCCCGAATGTACAATGCCAAGGTCCGACCGCGGACCTTCAAACTTGGCGACCTTGTACTCAAAAGAATTTATCCGGTTCCTTCTCACATGAAGCCAAATTGGGAAGGACCGTATGTGATTTCACAAAAGCTCGGAGATGGCACATTCAAGTTATCGACCGTTGACGGTCTGACTCTGCCGAGAGCCTAGAATAGCGAGAGTCTCCGTTGCTACTATACATGACAGGCTTTATTTGTTTTAGCCCGTTATTTCCTTTGCATTTTATTTTCGCATTTTGAAACTTGAACTTGTAATAAGGCAGCTGACTTTGTCATATTTTCTCATTTCAGCAATAAAATGCTATCTCTTCAAGCCAGAGCTGTGATTTATCGAATAAGCCGCAAAACATCACAATGCACGAAGAGCTAAGTTCCATCATACGGTGGGATTTAATTCAAGTAGGGAGTGACTGTGAGACGACCAGTCACTCGTTATGTGAATCCCAAGCTCGGGGGCATGTCACCACGTTAATATTTAAAAGGATTGATACACGACAATCCTCACACTAACTACAGATTCCCAGAGTGCGAACTAGAGTATAAACATTGAAATAACTCTAAGTCCCTGAGCGTGGACTAGAGTGTAAACACTAGCTCCAACTTCCCGGAGTGTGAATTGGAGTATAAATATTCAATAACTCGTTCCCGGAGTGCGAACGGACTCCAACTTCCCAGAGTGTGAATTGGAGTATAAATATTCAATAACTCGTTCCCGGAGTGCGAACGGACTCCAACTTCCCAGAGTGTGAATTGGAGTATAAATATTCAATAACTCGTTCCCGGAGTGCGAGCGGACTCCAACTTCCCAGAGTGTGAATTGGAGTATAAATATTCAATAACTTGTTCCCGGAGTGCGAGCGGACTCCAAATTCCCAGAGTGTGAATTGGAGTATAAATATTCAATAACTCGTTCCCGGAATGCGAGCGGACTCCAAATTCCCAGAGTATGAATTGAGTATAAACATTCAGCAAATCATTCCTAGAGTGCGAGCGGACTCCAGATTCCCAAAGCGCGAGTCGGAGTACAAACATCAATTCTAGGTTCCCGGAGCGTGAACCGTGTTACTAACATCGATAACTCTCAAGTTTTCGGAATACAAACCGAATTATCGATCTCAAATTATCCTAAGTCCCCAGAATGTGGACATGTGCTAAAGGTTTGCAATAAAAGCGATCAACTACCGAAATACAAATGTTATTCCCCGAGACTAGGGGGCAAAAAAATCTAAGTGTTAATCACTAACCAAAGTGACACAATGTCCGAAGTTCAGCTTATTCATCGATAACGACATATGACCAGGATTTTCAGACTTGGCAAATAAAAGAAACTCCACTTGACAGTAAGAACACCATAAGTGCTTGAGCACAAATAAAACGAGAATTGAAACAAAGAAACTGAATTTTATTTCAACTAACTAGAGACAAATACTTACATGAAAATAAGTTCTCCCAAAAAAGAATTCCTACTTGCAGGGGCCGAACCTGCATCTATACATGACCTATCTACCAAAAAATCTGCTTAAACGGCCCATCTACTTCTTCTTTTTGGATCTCCTTATCAGCGGTTCGTCTTCGGACTCGCTGGAGACAGAGATCCTTCGTTTGGAGCGCTTCCTCTCCGGTGGCTGCTCTTCGGCTGGGGGAATAATGTCAATGTACTCCTCAGAGCTCGAATCTACGTGAAGGCTTTCCACCGGAGGAGTAGGAGGGACTGGGTCCGCGACTGAAGGTGTGATAATGCCGCCTGATGATATTACCCTTAAAGGTGCTGGGCTATGCGCCGCCGTGCTGCCGCCAATACTACCGCTTTGCCCCGCAGCCTCTATTTCGGCGTTGATCTCAGCCAAGATTTCCTCGTCTCAGGCTGATTGGGCTTGGCTGGGGGCAGCCATGGTCTGCGTCACAAAATTGGAGGTCGACGGAAGATCACTGATAATAAATGGCAACTCTGTAAAAGAGTCACCCTGTTGGCCAAGCAGCTCACTCACCATTTGTTCGTCAAGAGATAAGGATCTCCCCTGCGCCATCTCAGTAGACACTGCCGTCGTCACGACAATCGTTTCAGTGGTGATGGCTTTTTGCCCTTGAATAGACTCCTAAGCCGAAGATGCTGGAGTAGTTTCGGTTACTGAGCAAAGAGGAGAAGAAAATATAAGCAATCTCTTTAAAACCAATGCTTTAATAAAAGCACACTTGAGATATGTTCAAGTATCTTCCTCAGTTTGACTCGTTGACGGTTGGACGGCCTCAGAGACGTGCTCCCGAATGGGAGATAACCGCGGCTGTTCTGGGTCATAAGCAGGAACAGATTGTGAACCGACCACAGATGCAGGCACTAACGAAGGTGAAGCGGTGATTTCAGTAACAGTAGAGTGGTGCTCAACACCTGATCCCTCTCCAACCTCCAGAGATCGGCCACCAATCATCTCCTTCTCATGAGCAATAATAGCGTCATGAAGGACCTTTTTCTTATCATCTGTCAGCAGCCAGTTTTCAAGTTCAAATCGGTCGACCGATTCACCCAGATGTGCTTCCTCTTCCTCCTCAACCAATCGACCCCAAGCGCTACGGAGGTGTAACGGATAATCCTGAAGCCAGGCTAAATTTCTGTGTCTCAACACATTAGCGTTGTAAGTGATGAGCAGATCTTCAATATCAGCTTCCATCCTGGCCTCCGCTTGTTGAACTTTCTCCTCAACCTCCGTCTCAACCGCCTGGACCTTGGCTACTGCCACATCCCGTTCAGTCCGAAGCATCACGGCTTGTTCACACGCCTCCTGGGCTGCGTTGTTCGCATCATCCCTATCCTTGGCGATTTCGGCAAATTTGGACTTAAGCTCATTTAGCTTCTTCAGGGCTGCGTCCCTTTCGGCAGTGACCATGGTGTTTCGATGGCCCATATCTTCTACCGTGGCATAATGCTCATGTTTCATCCTATCCATCGTTGCTTGGGCTTCGTCGTCTTTTTTGATAGCTCCATTTCAGATTTCCGAGAGGATTCGGCTTCAGTGTTTAGCACCTCAATGATACGGCTCTTTTGAGCTAACTCGGCCTGCAACCTCTCGATGGTGGCTCCACGCTCAAAGGCCAATGTCGACGCTTTGTCAGCCGCTTTCGACCACGCTTTGTACTGAGCATAAAAATCATGTACGTAGACGTGCACCAGCTGCTCAGCTTCCTCCGGGATCTTCTTTAAATGTGGAGGAAAGATATAGTTGTCGAAGCAGATGTTTGGAAAATCTTTCCTTAGCTGAGCAAGCTTGATTGCTCCTTCCACTGAAATTTCCACGGGGGCTGTTCTGTAACAGCAGTAGTTATTGTTTCGCTCCTAGAACGGCGGGATTCATGCCTAGAAGATTGAGAGGTCGACATATGATGTGAAGATTCAGAAGGGCGAGAGACATGAGCAGGAGGCTGTATGAGATCTCTGGGAGGAGGAGGAGTACGCGATCGAGATCGGCGCTTATAACCTATGTCTGTATCATTTCTTTCTTGACCAGAATACCCAGAGCGTCCCTGGTCATAATCTCTGTCCCCTTCCCGTCTGCGCGAATCGTAATATGAAGACTTGCGGGCCTGTCGGAGACTCCCTAACATCGAACCTCGCCTAGACATAGTATCTGCAGAGCAAAATAAAATAAAATTAATCACCTTTCGAAACATGTAGTTCATAGTCAAAGGTTATGCAGTGTTGTGAAATATGTATGAATGTGCAACCCCCCGACCAACCGGATGTGTATGCCACACAAGTGGGAAAAGACTCGCTCAAAACTAAAGTTTCTGAAAGTTCTTCCAACCCGGCGTCATGCTGCAGGGACACATCGTCCGGAATTGGAATATCGGCGAGCCCTTCATAAAGATTTTCAGTTCTCGAAGGAGACATCTCCGAAATTCTGATTCCGGGAGAGGGTCGGGCCGTGAAAACGATTTACATCTCCCCTTCTTAGTTGACGTGACAACGGCTGCCTTGCCTTTTCTCTGCTACGCGACATCCTGAACTACATCCATAGGCTCGGTCAGCGGCTCATCATCGGTATGGGTTCTTTCATAATCAGCCTCCTCGGCTATGATAACTTTGGGCTTCTTGTGCTTGGCTCGTTTTTTCGAGACAGTCCTTAGTGCCCCGTCAAACTGTATGCTTTGCCCTCGTTCAATCAACCCGTAAGTCCGGAGATACATATCCGTCAAGAGCAGCTCGATATCCCTATCTTCACCCGGGACTCCCCGGAGTATTCTTACTACCTCTTTAAATCGTTCACCTTCAGGTCGTTGAATCGTTGCTGTAAAAAGAAAAAATATAAGTTTTACTTTGACCGCAATTGCCTTAGTAATTACTTGATAACTCAGCTACACTCATGTCTGAATAACCATCGCCGGGCAAACCCCGGAGGACACCTGACATAGAACTATTCCGTCCTGTAATAACTCAACCTGGTCCAGGACCCAGTGACCACTTGGCAGTTCCTCACCGCTTCCAGAAATGTGAAGGAAGGGTAATCACCTCGAGTTTTGAAATTAAATAGATATCTGATCTCGGTTGGGATCGGTGGTCTATGAAGGTACTCCATGAAGACGATGAATAAACTATTCACGGAAGCATATCCGTTCGGGTGTAGTTGAGATGGAGCGATCCTCAAAAAAGACAACACTTCCCTTATGTACTCGTTGAACGGAGGAAGCGTCCCAGTCGCGCATGCGTGGCGATTGAATGCTGTATATCCCTCCGGCGGGTTGTGTGGTCTATCATTCGGCCCCGGCAATAACACGTCATCCAGTGACAGGACGTGCCTCAAGCATATTCTCCCCAACATATCTTCAGAAATATTGGATTGACCGGAATCCGACGGATTGGCAATGAAAGACGCATTGGGAAGTTCGTCCGGAGCTGGACCGATGATCTCAGGTTCAATATCTGGAACCTCTAGTCTCGGGGTAACTGTACTTTGAATCCCCTGCTGCTGTGAACTTGAAGGTTCCATAACTAGCTAACTCATGAGAAACCATCGTTAGACGACAAAGGACCCGTGCATTTCCCCAGTGTAAAGTGTATGAATGTATGTTGTCAGTGCCATGCATTACTTGAATAAGTGTCACAGAGTTAAAGAAAATATGCAAACGACAAAGATAATTTCCCCGGTTATAATGACCATCATCGCTGACCATCATCACTAAACCGTTTGTATAATGGAATTTGATTTGGATAGAAGTTGTTATGGTTCCATCGACGAGCTTCGAAAGGTGGTCAAGTATGCAGTGAGATTATCAAGTCCAAATATGCAAGGATGAAGCTCGTCGGAATTATGCTTAGAAAATGTCAAACTTTGGTATCCATCATAGAGGGTTCTAACCGAACAAAGGGAACTCATTCGAACCCATCCTAACGTCGCTTCGAATCGATGCAGAAAGGCGCGCTTCGAATCGATGATCAGGTGTCAAGTTCGAATCGATCAATGAAGGATGACTTCGAATCGATCCTTGGTTAACTGGTTCGAACCGATAAGGAAACCCTCAACTTAACATCAACCACGTTCGAATCGATACCCTCCGTATTGATGCAAAGTTGAGAACTTCGAACCGATAGCTGATGGATTCAAAACCATCGATTCGAATGGACCCATCAAAGATGGTCTATCGGTGCGAACTGCGTCACCCCCATAAATTCATTCCAGGGACCGATGCGAAATCCAGGGGAAAATGACGCCGCCATCATCGATTCGAACTCGAGTCCATGAATTGATTCGAAGTCCCCCCAAACCAGATCTGGTTTTGCCAACCACCGGAGTGAGCAATCGATGAAGAAGAGATGGGTTCGAAATAACTTTCCCGTTTGGATTCGAGGCTAATTACCTAATTTGAGTGATGGATTCGAGGAATTAGAGGCTTGGATCTTGAATGGTTCGAATACGTGACACAGTGACTTCTTCTCTGAGGCTTCGAAACGATGCAGAGCACAAAAAACACAAGGCAAAAGTAAAAAAGGTAAAAAGTAAAAAAAGTGAGACCCCCTGTTATTTATATGAGGCCTAGGAAGTGACCGGGCCGTTTCGCATCCCAGTTAACTCAACCGGTCACAACCGGTCCATTGTCGTATCGGTTTGAGGTCAACCTTCAAATCCATCGGCCTAGGACCCTATCGGTTCGAAGTTACCCTCGCACTTCATCGGTATGAAACACACAGCAGGGCGACGAGTTGCACCGATGCGAAACAAACAATGGGTACATTGGTTCGAAGCCCCTGTTCACATCAACAGATTCGTGACTCCATCCACAGCCTATCGATACGAACGACTATTTCGTATCCATCATTTTCTATTGATGCGAACTGCTATTTCGTACCCATTCTTTCTCATCGGTACGAATGAACATTTCATACTCACCCAAGTTATCGGTTCGAATGTCAGATTCGTACCCATCGTAACATGGGCGTACTCCATCCATACGAGTGTAGACTTCGAACCCATCGATGCTCAAGCGCATCGGTTCAAAAGTATTACGTTCGCACAACCAAAAGTAGCTTCCTTCGACCTTCTATATCGGTTCAGGAGAGGATCGATACAAAGGGACCTTTCGAAACAACCATCAAGCATTGTCTCAAATCGAATTTCCAAATTGGTTTAGGAGAGAATCGATACGAAATTCAATAGCAAACCAAACTGACAACGACTCGTGGACACACGACGTTAACAAGGGTCAAACGCACATATGTGCATATATGTCGAACTAACATTCGACTTTAAACGTTTACAGGGATAGAATATTTATCTTGTTACAAATGCAACAGCCAACGGCTAAGCACCATCATACAACAGTCAACCATATCAACGCAAGGTTACAGCAATACAGGGTACGAGTCTCAACAAAAAAAGGGAACAATGGTTGTTCAGAGAGAAATTGTAGCTATTCAAAGCACGTCATGTTCCCCCAAGACGTACTTTGGGGGGCAAAATGTTATCCCGTTTTTTGGCAAAGCCGCGATACCAAAAGATCGATCGGAAACGGAGAACAGTTCGTCTCAGAGATTGGTCATACTTCATTTCGCTATGGATATCACTGAATTTTATCCGAGTCCGAATTGTGCTACAATTGATAGGACATGACAAGAGAGATCATAGAAGCCGTCATCTCAAATTTCGAGTCAATCCGAGTTCATACGCTCAAGTTATGATCGATTCAACTTGAAGGGAAAACACTGGTTTCGAACCCATCATGGTAGGTGTCTTCGAACCCATCATCAAACACCATTCGAACCGATCACCTTCGAACCGATGGACTTCGAACCCATCGGAATGCCTCGGTTCGACTCCATCAACTTCTAATCCATCTAGTTCATGTCGGTAGGCCACATGTCCATGGAGGGGTTGCAAAGCTCGTATCCATCCAAAGAATCCTTGTTCGAATCCACTAAGCATCAGTTGTTCGAACCCATTATTGGAGCCTTGTTCGAACCCATCCATGAAGCCCTGCTCGAACCCATCTGTGAAGCTTCATTCGAATCCACTGGGTCAACTAGCCACGATGACGTGTCATCCATTGGTTCGAATGCGCCGAGATACATGGAGTCGAAGCGGTCAACTCGGAGTGAAGACCAGATCGGTTCGAAGTTTGCGCTCCACGTCACCACGAAGGCGCGTGCCACCATCGGTTCGAATGGATGGTTTCGAACCAAACAGCCACGCAATGAACCCCATCTCGAATCCATCATATCTCTCAATCCACTGATCCAAATGCCATGAAATTTTCACAGAAGCTTGTATTCATGTCGAAGAGTGTCCACACCAAATTTCACCTCGATTGGATGAATTCTTGATCGATTCGAATGGAGTTTGAACCGATGCCAAAGTGGGCCCAAATTTCCTGAGGCTGGGCGTGTGGGCCCCCTCACGTGCCAGAAGTGGTCCCCCGAGTTTTCAGTGAAATATCAGCAGCCTACGCCTATAAATAGAGCCCCAGAGCCAACAGAAAAGGGATCTTTCGACTCTGAAGCGCCCAGACTCTGCCGGATTGAGATCATCATCATCCTACATCGTATACTAGCTGTTGATTGCGAATTTTCAGTTGTAACCTGCTGTTGCTTGCTGTAATTGCTTGTAAACGTTGAAAGAGAATCAATAAAATTGCTAAAACTTCATAGTGGACGTAGGCGACATGCCGAACCACTATAAATCGCTTGCCTTTGTCTTTATTTTACTGCTATTTGGAGTTTTTGTTAGATAATCCTCATTTTCAATTCATATTCTTCATTTATTATCTCTTCAAACGACTCCCGAAGAGTGCTGTGCCCAATTTTGGTACAAACATATATACAATCTAATTTAACTAAATTTTAGAAGTTCTTTCCAGACTATTTTATTTGGTTATTTGTAATTATTTACAATTATTCACGGTTATTTACATCTATTTTAAGTTGAAATTTAGCCTGTAAAGTTATTTTCTTTTTATTCCTTTTTGACGCATATAAAATATTAAAAAGAAAGGAATTCACTAATATGGATTAAAATAGAAAAACATTAAATTTACAGAAATCATATGTAAAATAATTGGACTAAAATAGACAAATTTAAGATATTTGCAAGCATGATTATAACAAGTGGTTCTAACTAAAGGAAGAAAATAGAAGAGTAACAATCATAACATAGGTCATAATTAGAAAGAAAGAAATAATAGAAGAGCCTTATTTTAAAACATAGATCTTGGATTAAGTTAATAAGCAAATATAGCAAAGACAAAGAAAGAAATAACATAAGAGGCTTATTTCAAAACTTAGATTAAGTTAATAAGCAAATATAGAAGTAGGTCCCGTGCCGGTAGCATTCCCTTTTAGATCTAGGACTGATGGTCTCACAATAGTAGGTGAAGCTGTCCACGTTTATGCTGATTAGGGTAAATAAGTGGCCAATAGATAGAGGCTCAAATCTGGGGATTTGGGCAAGGGGCGCAAAACTTAAAGATCAGCACCGGTAGCATTTCCTTTCAGTTCTAGGACTGATGGTCTCACAACAGTTAGGTAAGGTTGGACAATATTCCTTTTCAGGTCTAGGACTAATGTCTCACAATAATTAGGGTAGGCTGGCACGCATATGCTGATTAGGGTAACTAAAGGGTCAAATAGGGGCCGACAGTTAGTGTGTACCGACGATGATCGAGCGTGTGGCATCAATACGAGTAAATATTTCGCTACTACATTCTAAGCACTAAAAATGTGTCTTTTGATATAACTAACATGATTGGCTCACAATGGCAGAACAGAGATAGAATAGGCCGATCAATGGGTAGAATTAGGATTTCGTCCTAATCAAGTTAGCAGTTGAGATTGGATTAGTGTTTTCATGCTAATCAAGGAAGTTTAAGACAAGTGACAATTAAATCGAACAATCTAAGAAAACAGTCAAACAGAATCAGAAATAGTATTTCATCCCAGTTTTATACTTTCTGTATTTTCCTTTCATGCTAGAACTATTGTTTAGTATATTATCTTTATCCTGCTCGGAAATACTAATAATTACTTTCACTCACCAGACTTATTAACCGACTCAGTCCCCTATTTCCCCTCCCCCCCATTAGGCCAGTAGAGTAGAATTGATTCAGATTGCTTGGAGATTCATTTTCGGATCTTTCTCGTTTCAGATGTATTGTTCTGCTTTTCATCTTTTTGGTTTTGCTTATGATATATTTGGCACTTATGAGAGGGATTATCATTATTATGATCATTATTATTGTTACTCTTGCACTCTTATTATGTGAGACTGAGGTGTATTTTTCATGAGACATGAATTTCAAATATTTTGAGAAATGCTATGTTTTTATGACTTATTTCGAAATGAATTTGATTTTGAATAATAAGTTATTATTTAAATATTTATGTTGCCTTGTGAATCTTAATCTCTGTGATGCTTTAACTATACCTATAACGCACCACACCCTTTGGTGTTCCCTTTTTGGGTATATTAAGGGATGTGGGGTGTTTTAGAAACTTGATGGCGTCGGCACCATCCTTTCGAAAGCTTCAAATCATTTGAGCAAAACACTGAAGGATAGCATTGAAAACCCCTTTCGAAGCCATTGCCTTCGAAACCCATGGACCCTTTCAAAAGCATTTAGAAAGTGGCTTAGCATAAGTTTAAAAAAAAGGCAGCCTTGGAAAGTTTTAATGTCTTCAACACCCTCGAAAGATACACAAACGGCCGCATGGTTTTGACCAGGTCGAAACCATCATTTTCGAAAGCCTAATTTTAAAACAAAGGAACACATTCGAAAGCTCATAATTTAAAACATAGGTTGGAAACCCCTTTTGAAAGCTATTTAGAGAACTCCTTTCGAAAACATATGTTTCAATTACGTCGAAAGCTTTAGTAAAACAAAGACATGCGCTAAACTTTTTAAAACAAACAAAGGTATCGACCCCATCGGAGGCATTGCTTGCGACACCATGCCTTCTGCCTTTCTTTGATCTACTTCGTACCAATATCATTGATACCATGCGTATTGGTTTCAGCCTAGATGGGTTTCGACTGAGTTGCAAGCATTGGAGTCGAAAGGCACTTCTAATAGAGGCGGAACCTGCTTTTCAGAGTAAAAGCTGATTAATGCCAATTAAAGAAAATTCTATCTAACTAACATGCTCATGTGTAAACATGTGATTGGTTGCCTCAACTGTTCAAATTCTTTACCAAAATAGTTTTCATTTAATTTCAGATCTCAATCAAGATTAATTTAACAAATAAGTCTTTCCATTAAGCAAAATTAATATTGCAAATAAGTCCTTCTTCTTAAATAATTTAATTTACATAGCAAATCACATAGGAAAAATCTCCAAAAATTATAGAAAGTCACTTTCACCATATCATTTAACATATCAAAATTTTAGATCCAAATTCTCAATATAATTTCAGAAATAAATTTCTAAACCCAATTAACCATATTTTCCTTTAAAAATTCATAATAATCTTTCCTTAGCTTGGAAACTTATCAAAATTAAAATTCAACTCTAAAATCATGTTTTACACAACATAAAATTTTTCCCTGGCATTCAAACATCAATTTCAATCAGTTTTGCCCTAAATCCGCATATATTCCCATTTAAACCATCTTGTTTAAATCACACAAATTATAATTCGAGCATATCATCATCCAAAACATCATAAAAACGAATTTAATCTTAAATTCGAAAACATATGACCATAAAACAAAATAGAGATGGTATAAATTATTATTCACCTTGGTTAAGATAAGGAGATTGAATTGAGATTGAGATTTATTCCCTTTGCTTTAATTCCTTAGCTTGATTTGAATTTCTCTTCTTTTCTTCCTTAACAATGGCTGGCTCCTCTTTTATATTTTCTTTTTACGCTGTTAAAATGAGAATTAAACGTGAATGGATGGCAAGCCATGGATATATATATATGGGTTATGGATTAAGGTGCGGCTTGCACCAAATATACCCTTGTGTAAACTAATTAGCCTATAAGCCATTCTTAAGCCCATTTAATTGATTAATTAAGCATGGCCTCTTAGTATTTATTTAAATATCAATCCCCTTATCACTTAACATTTACATTATTCTATTTAATTATCTAAATAAATCTCCTGAATAATGTTACTATAAATTAGGGGTGTCACACATTCATCCTATGATGAGATTACAATAGGATAAGCCTATCAAAAAAAGACAAATAACAAACAATTTTTAAGAGTTTCCACAACCATAGCAAAACTAACAACAAACTAGCAAAAAATCTAGACATAAAAACAACAACAGAAGCATACTATTTTAGAGTATAGGCAATAAGTTTCTCCTCTAAGCAATTCACATTATTAAAAATACGATTATTCCTCTCCTTCCATATAGTTGCAGTAATTTTATTTTATACACTAAACAAAATTACTCCCTTCCTAGTTCTCCATCTGGTTGCCTTGAAAATGCAGAACCACTCGGTAGAAGAAACAATAATAGCATGATGTAACTTAATGTTCAACAAAATGGCCCTACATATCTTGAAATAACAGAGGCAGTTACAAAATAGAGGACTATTTTTCTCAGGGGTACTACCACAAAGAACATGGTTAGAATACATAATGATTCCTTTGAGCTTTAAATTGTCTTGAGTATGATTAGCATTAGTAATAATTTTCCACAGCAAAATATTATCTTTTGGATTTGACTTGTCTGACCATATTCTGGAATGCCAAGGAAAGTAAAAATTCTAATTTTCAATGGCTATTTCTTTATAGACCAGATTAATAGATCAATTTTCACCACATCATCTAGTTTTAATGTCAAAAAATTCATACACATTATACTAAATAATACTCCAAACTGATCTTATTTTTGAGGAACTGTAATGGGGCAAATTGATATGGCCTTCATTATAATGTGTGTAAATTATTGCATGATCATGAATACTTACCAAATTCCCCAAACTATGATGCAAAACATAAGGTAGAATCATACCTATACATATCCATGGTGAGTGCTAAAAGGATATGCTCCTTGTTATACCTAATTGAACCATAGGTAAAAAAAGAATTCCTAGATCTCAAAACATTCCTCCAGAACTAGCTAGTATCATGAGGGAACTCTAGGTCTAGAAGTTGGAATTCCTGATAAGATTAGACCTAATCCAAGAAGATGACAAATCATCATTTCCTGCCTTCAGTCTGTCAATGCCTTCAGTCTGTCAATCTATTTAGATATAGCAGCTTTATCCCAAAGCCCAATATTCATAACCCCTAGACCACCTCTTTCTATGGTTGAGTAATTTTCCTAAAAGATATTGGAATTAATTTGTTACAACAGGGGATAACATGCCATATAGAGTGATTCAAAGCTCGATTAATCATACCAATCAACTTCTTAAGGAGAATATATAGAGTAGAATAGTAGAGACACATTGAAGAAGCTATAGGTTTGACAATAACTAATCTGCCGGCAATGGAGAATGTTTGCACAGACAAGAGCATAGTTTCTTTATTACTTTATCATACATTGGCATACATTGGGAAGTGGATATTCTTCTAGTAGTTAAAGGCATTCCAAGATATACTATGTCTCCAGAGGCTAATGCTAAGGAAAACAAGTTGGCAATGTTCATAGAGGCAATGTTAGGGAGACTAGAAATAATAATATTAGACTTGTGATAATTAACTTAAGCTTAGACATCAAGTAGAAAGAATCCAGAGTGGTAGTAATATTGCTAATAGATTTATGGTTAGGTTTGGAGAATATAATTAAATCATCAGCAAACATGAGAGAGATGATTTAGGATTCCTACACATATAATGCAAATCAATACTTTTCATAACAACCCCTTTATATAGCATACAAGTTAAGTATTCCATGATAACAGTGAACTGATAGGGGAGATAGGATCTCCTTGCCTAATGCCTTGAGTGGGTATGAAAAATCCAAAATTTTCACAATTAAGGGCAAAGAATAATTAGCCTCTGAAATGCAACAATACATCAATTTTTTACGAGTGTCCAATGTTCGTTCATGTCCGTAATCGAAATATGTTCGTCCGAGCCTGTTCGATTTTCATTTAGGACACGAGTTAGGACAATAAAATTTATACGAACAAAAATATTGTCTGGTCCGAGTTCATTTGAATTCGTTCGAATTTCTTATAATTCAGTATATTTGATGGAAATTCTATTAAACAACATAAAATTTGATGTAAATAACAATGTCCGTCCATGTCCATTCGAGTCCGTGTCCGAAAAATGTATGTACGAGTCCATCTGATTTCATTTAGGATATGAGCTAGGACAATAAAATTTGTACGAACATAAATCTTGTCCGATCCATGTCCGGTCCGATTTTATTTAGGACATAAACTGAACACACCTCCGTCTGGTTCGGTCCGACCGATTTACACCCCTAATCCACGCTAGGGAAGGTGAAGGAAAATTCATTTTTCTAAGGATGACAATTATAGAAGACCATTCAAATCAAAAGCCTTCATTAGGTCAAGCTTAATATCACATCTTTATGAAATATTTATCCTACTATAGCCTTTCATTAATTCTTGAGTTATTATAATATTGTCACAAATTGAATTACCATGGAGGAAAGCATTTTGATTTGGAGAAATAACATCTGAAAGAGCAAGCTTTATACTGTAAGCTAAAATCTTGGCTACGCATTTGTGTATTACATTACAGTATGCTATAAGTCTGAACTGGAAGATAGAAATAGACGATTAGGAACTAAGGCTAATTTAGTAGCATTTATACCTCTAGGAATAACATTATTTTAAAGAAGTTTTTGATTACTTCGACTAGGGGAGTCTGAATAGTATACCGAGAAAATTGAAAGAAATAAACATTGAAGCATTAGGTGTCGTAGAGTTTGAGGGGTTCATGCTGAAGATAGGTTGTTTGATTTCATCATAGGATATTTCCTTAATTAGACCACTAGCCGTCTGATTAATGATAGTAGGCAAAGATATACCATGGAGAAAAGATAAGTCTGGTTGCATAATTTTTTCATTAGCCAAAGTGGATTAAAAGTAGGTTAAGAAAGCCTTCTTAATATCAGACGCATTAGATCATGGATTTCCTTGAATATCGTATAAAAGGTGGATGTTTCGATTAGCATTCCTAATCTTTAAGGAGGCCTGGAAAACTGCATTGTTCTTATCACCAAAGGATTCCCCTTTTTCCTCATATTTCTTTTAGACATGTTGTGTTCTAATACTAAAGCATTCGTAATCTTTAAGGAGGCATGGAAAACAGCATTATTCTTATCACCAAAAGATTCCCAATTTTCTCATTTTCTTCTAGACATGTTGTGTTCTAATACTAAAGCATTTTCCAGTTTAACAGAGAGAGAATGAGCTTTGGTAGTAAGATGAACATGAAGAGGATGAATTGCCAAGGCATTTTGAGTAGTTAGAAGTCCGACTATACAAGCAGTAGATTGCTTTTACCATTTCCAAAATTTTAAAATGACCAAACCTTCAAATTATGTCTTAATTCTTTCAGCATTCCCTGCAAATCAAACATAGGATTACTGTAGATAAGTATTTCCCAAGAGACATTAAGTATATTAGCAAACTTGTAATGACCCATATTTTTAACTATTTTAAATTATTAAATTTAATATAATTATTGAACAAAAATTGTAAGAAATAAAATTTAATGATTTATTAATATGATTTATTGGATATGAATTTAGATAAAATTTTAAATAACAAAATTCAATATGAGAAAAGATGATAACTTATATTAGAAAGTAAATAAAATAATATTAAATTGTAAGTAATTGATAACATAAATTGGAATGATCAATATTAAGTAAACAAAGAGTTGAATGAATGTTCATTTAAAAGTAAAGGCATAAATGAAATTCCATGTATTGAATGTGTTTATATCAATAGCTGGAATTGAATAATGAATATTGAATTATTTAAATGAAATAAAATAATTGTTTGATAATTAAAATTTATTTGAAATTCTAATATTGGAATTCATTGTAATTGAATTAGGTGTAATCTTTGTATTTAGTGTAAGAACTTTTATTGTTCTATATTTAAACGAACATTTTACTTTTAAACGGAATTTATTTATGAATTTAAACGTAAGAGCATTGGTTGTAAATTTTGGACAAACATTTTAATTTACAAAATAGTTTAAGAAAAAATTGAGTTTGGAATATTTAATTTATTTTAAATATTGAAAAGTTAATTTTATAAGTTAAATAACTTATACTTCAAATACAATGATTTATTAGGTATTAAATTGTTAAATTTATTTTTAAAATTGTTTAAATAACTGAGTTTTGAATTTAATGAATGAAAATGATTTTTAAAGTTGATTTAAATTTTATTTAAACAAGAATGAAAATTTTTAACATTTAAAATTGAATTTAAAAGTGATTAAATTGATTTTGAAAATAGCCGGTTTTAATTAACGTGTAAAAATAGTCTTTTGGGCACTATCATGGATTTCGATGAAACCGGTTTCATCGAATCCGTAATAGTAAATTATTATAGGATTTTAAGTTGCGTAGCGATTGTACTTATTGTTCAGTTGTGCGAGCTTGAAACGTGTAGAAATCAATTAAAGAAATTTAATTAAATTAATGTGATTTGAAAAGCTATCTTCTTTATATGATGAAATTGCCTCTCGATATATATTCTATTGTGTTCGAAATAGGGGTATAACATATAGAACGCCAAGCGGCACACGTCGTTTGGAGTTTGGAATTTTCATGGATGAATTGTGCCTCGAGATTTTTTATATAAGGCCCTTATTTGCAAACCCTCATCCAAATACCTCAACAGCTCTTATTTTTTCTTTTAATGGCTGAAAATGTTCTTCTCTCATTTTCTTCCAATTCGCTCAAAGAACTGAACAATTCCAAAAGGAAAATGAATATCTCTATCTCCTTTACGAGATGTGCGGTAGGATAGAGTCGATTTGTTCGAAATTGCCAGATTTTGGTTTTGTTGCTCACGCGGTTTTATGGTTTTTGAGGGCCGATGGCGGAGGCAACGAGGTCGCAGGCGATGGTGGCTTGTGAGAAGACGGTTGCGGGGGTGGGTTAGGATATGGATTCAGTGGCTCTGGGTGGCGCGCGCATCGAGGTTTTGGGGTTGCGTGATGGGTTTGATTTGTCGATCTGGAGCATTCGCATGAACGATAGGGGAAAGGTGTTGTAGCTTAGTTAATCTATTTAATTATGGTCAATTATTATTTTAATTATATCTAATATTAATTAAAGCGTAACTTTTTTATACGAGGTCCGATTCAAGCGAAACAAGTCGCGTCAGGATCATATCGACGTGAACTATAACATGGAGGTGGATTGGAATTTATTTGAAGCTGAAATTTTTTAGTTCAAATAAAGGTGAGTGGTTGAACCCATTCACGAAATACTAAATTTCCTACTGCTAGTTAAACCAATTAATGAAGTGAAAATTTATATTGATTGCTATTTGAAAATTTAATTGACTGAAATTTGATTGACTAGATTTGAACTTATTGAGTCTAAATCAAATTTAAATTTTACCGTTAAATTGATAGTTTAACTTAATAGTAAATTAGATGGTAAAGTTGACGGTTAAAATTGATAGTTAATGTGACATTAAATTTGATAGTTAAAAATGTGACATTTAAATCTGATAGTTAAATTGAAACTTAACTTGATATTTAAATTGATGTTGATAATTGAAATTTCATATCAATTTTTACATACCCGACCTTGATAGTTGGTGATTGTTGTGATATGGGTGAATTGGTTGATACTGAGATGGATGATATTTGTGATTGGCTGTTATGATGTTTACTGATTTTGATATATCCATATTATCACCCTGTTATTATCACTGTTGATACGATTAATCATTTGTACATTAAATTTGGATATGGAACTTTGAAGATCCTATTTGATATGTGAATTGTTAGATGCATTGTTGACTGCTTTTGCAGAAATGTGACTGTTGTGATTGTATCGCCATTTGGCGAAATTTGATGATTTCTGATAAATTGGAATTTGGATCTGAAAATAACTTGAAATTTTTTTCTAAAAGTTAAATTCTAAATTTTAATAATAATATATATTTTTCCTAAAGAGCAATAAAGGTTTACAAATTTTTCCATAACTTTAAAGAATCAAAAGGAAGTGTTTATAATAAGATCAATGTTTGAAATCCAACCATTAAATGATTGTGATACGCTTGAATGGGATTATCGAATTTTGAAAATATGTAAAGTGTTGTAAATTCTCTGAAACTGCCATAAATTATTTGGATAATATTTGACGTAGGAAATCTGAATTTATTTCGATGATTTAAAATAATTTGGAATACTTAAACATTGATGTTTTGTCTTAAACTGTGAAACATACTGAATCAATTTGTAGTTGATTAACTAATGGAAAATTCTATAGTGAGGATTTAAAATGGTGAAAACTTTATGGGAATTTGAAACAAATTAAGTTATTAACGACTATGTTTCTCCTGATTTTGATTTAAATTACTTGGGGATTTTTAGTCCTAACTCGAGTGTTTTGTTTTTCATTACGCTTGGTTCAGACAGAATTTTCTAGTAATTGAAGACGGTTATTCTGGAGGACGAAAATGAAGAATTGGTATATCATATCTACTAGTATTTATTCCGCTGCACTATTTCATTCTGTCAACTAAAGTTGCATAACTCTAATAATATTGTATAATCTAATTTATGTTGAAAATTGAATTATATATTGCTAAACAGCTTTTTGAACTTTTATGTGGTTGTTGTATTTTATCGTTCCGCTGCGAGATTATGTTGTAGTTTTTCTTCTTTTCTTTTTATTTCTTTAAATAAAACCCTTTGATAATCTATCTTTTAAATAGTTTGAATTGGACATGTGTGATTACTGTCGACTTAAACTGTTCAAAAACGTAGATCGTCACAAAAATCAAGATGTTTTGTCCATTCATTAAAAAAGGAAAATGAGGAAATTCTTTTAGTGTTGTCGTGATCCAAGTAAACTTTTAATGAAGAGTGGTCAGATAATGATGGAGGAATATAAATGAACATTGAAGGCCATCTAGAAACGGTCTAAATGTTGTAGAAAACCCTACCTAGCTTAACATAGTCAACATGCTAGATCTATTACAGTTGTTCCATGTGAATTTTGAGCCAGTATATGCTTTGGAAAAGATTGACAGCTACTATAGCGTGATTTAATAGGGAAGTAGCTTTGAGGGACAGAGGAACCATTCCTTGTTTATCTTCATGGTGCATCATACAATTCCAATCACCAAGACATGTCCAAGGTAAGGAGGAGGATTGAAATGAAGTAATAAGGTCCAGCATAGCTTGCTTAGAAGGCATATTATTATCAGCATAAACTGTGGTGAGAAGAAAGTGAGAGAAAGAAGGAACGTGTTGACATTTGGAATGGATGAATCGTTTGTGAACCAAGATAAGAGAAATTACAAAAATGATAGGGTTATACAAGATGAGAATTCTACCATAAGGAGCTTGAGAAAGATTATGGAGGAATGACCAGGTACGGGTGATGAGTTTGGCAGCATTCATGCTACCTTCATGATTCAACTTTGTTGCACAAATAGACATAAGTTGTATATGGTTGGAGGAGATTAATTTTCTAATTTCTATTTATTTGGAAATCTTATGTGCGCCTCTAACATTCCACATACATAGATTGTCTAACATTTTGAAGGTTTGAGTTTGTTGGCAGATTGCCTTATCATCACCCCCGATGTTTCTGAAGTTGACTTATCAGGTTGTTTGATAGATATTTGGTCAATAGAGTATTCAACGCGTAAATCATGATCATCTTGTTCTCCTTGATTCTACACAATTTTCCTATTTTTTCCTTTTTTGGATGAAACGTTAATACTGTTTGGAATTATAGCTGTGGAAATGGAACGATCGAAAATGATGCAACGACTTGAATTTTTCAACAACTTAAATAAGAATTTAACGAAGATTTTGAAATAAAATTTATTTTTAACAATAAAAATTTGACAACAGAAACTAGATATTTGAAATGCGTCCATTGATATGAGGCCAACAAAATTTATTTTGCGTCAAAATTCGTCTAAAACTCGGTCATCGCATTTTTCAGTGCAAATTATCAAATTTTAAAGTATGAATATTCTTACATTGAAATGATCTAGCAAATTTTTTGATAAAAACGTCAAAGTTCATTCCGTCCAATTTCGATCTTTGTAGCTCCGTATATCAAGAATTGTCGTTGTCGTTCAATTTCGAAGCGGTAACAGTGGCGACAGATGAAATTTTACCACGAGGGTCGTAACACGGATTTTAGTAAATCGTTGAATTCATATCTTCGCGTTGATCTTCGTGGTATATTTGTTTTCATATTTTGGTTTCATTGCAAAAGCTAGATGGTGGAGATAGTGGTCCTTGACCGTGACCTGAATCATAATTGCCTTATTCTTTTCAAATCCTTTAGCATCCCAAGTTCTTTTCCAGCCAATTCTCTGCATGCGCACCCCAAGGAAATAAATGCTGCATTTAATGGCCTACCATGCATCTTTTCCAGCCAATTCCCTTCATTCTGCAATTACTTAAAAAATATATAAAACAAAATATACATATAAACTATATTATAACCCACGTAACCACTCCCTTCCCTTCTTTCTTTTATATTCCTCCATCTTTCATATTTCTCCACTGAATCCATCTCCCCCTCCCCTCTCATGCTGCCACCAACCCGGCCTAACCTGTCTGAACCCGCCGCCAACCCGCGTCCTGCCACCACCCGACACGCAACTTTCTCCCGCCTTCCACCAGCCCAGCCACCTTCACCGAATACCAATCCTCCCCTCGCCCAAAGCCACCGCACCGAGTCCTTTCACCGACCTACCACCTGTCCCCACCCCAGCAACCCTTCGCCTTCAACTTCTCCCTCCGCCTTACCTTTCTGCGAACCCGAAGCCTCCCATGCACCTAAGCCCAACCACCACCCAGCTGCAACTCCCGCCCAGCCTTGGCCAAACCCGTACCTCCATCCTTCTTACCCGAAGACCCTCGGTCCAACAACCCAGCCTGCAACCACCCGCAGCCCAGTCGAACCTCCTAGCCTGTTGGCACCACACTGCACCGAGCCTCCAACCGAACTACCCCAGCCCCGCATCCCGCTTGCCAACTTCCGAAGCCTAGTCCAACTACCCAAAGCCTTGCACCGCACATGTCTACATCACCGACCCCATACGCGACAATGTTCACCAAAGGCTATAGTCGCATTCCTTCTTTATTACGTGTGCAAGTACCAGAAACCAAATCCTTGTATCCAAGCCCATTTGTCTAATCCACGAAGGTGAGCGATTTTAAACTTACGATTAGATTTTCATGTTGCAAGTACCCTGCGATGTTATAAATAATTGGTTGGTAATTATGGTCGATATTGAAATTGGAAACCATGGATTGTCGACGTTGTGATATATGATTTTACTAAAATAGTTTAAATTATTGATTAGGTTCCTAAGTTGCATGTGAAACCCGTTAACTATGAAATTTTTTGAATGTTGGATATTGATTGATTTATTAATATCTTGTCAACTGTATGTTATTGTCATATGCATTGAACTAGACACTAGAATTTGAACCGAGATATGGGTTGAACGATATTTACCCAAAATTTATATCACTTGGCCTAGGATAGAAAATTTAAATAATAAACACCATTGGTCAAATGAAATTTATTTTGCATATTTAATAATTAAATTTGAGATAAAGGAATAGTTTGGAAATTTAACGTGAATTTATAATTTAGATTTTATGTTGAAGTTAATATTGAAATTTTGAAATCTATTAAGTTAAATTAAATTTTAAAATGAGATATTAGTTAAACTGTTTTAAATTTTGAAATTGAATCAAAATAGTTATGTTAAATATGAATGATATTTAAACTTGTTAAGCTGAATGTTGAAATATATATAATTAAATTCTAAATAAATGTTTAATTTAATTAAAAGGAGAATTTTAATTGACTTTATTGAATTAATATATATACAGATTAAACCGGATTATTTTGAATTAAAGTATAATTAAAAGTGTTAAGTTAAGTAATTAAGTAAATTAATCCCGAAGTTAATTAAATTGAATATTTAATAATGAAACTTTTGTATTTAAAGACATAACTAACTTTGTTAATTTGAAAAGTTATTCAACTTGGCAAATTTTGTGAAGTACTTGTTTAAAATTGGTTATTAAGATTTTCAATTTATTGAAGTCAAATGGGGATATGTTGTTTGAAAATAATGGATACTTTGATTTAATAAAATATCCAACCGGTGTAAAAATGACGTTGGTTATTAAAGAGGCCGGGACTGGATTTGGTATACTCTCTGTCGACACCGGAACCACTTTAATTACTGTGTACGTGGAGTGATGATCTAGAACGAAGTAGTTGGATTTGACATACGTTTACTTGATTTGAAGAAAGAGATCGATGATGGATTGGCCTGACACTCGCGTCAATTTTAAATGACTAAATAGAAGTCGTACCGGCCAACGAGGCTAGCTACCTCTAGCAGACACACTTCTTCGTTTATTCCATTTGTTATCGATTGGTGATCACCCTCGATTTTGGAGGTATTGTGTTGCGGTGGGCCATTATGGGTTACCACCAGCCGGAAAGGGTAAACTGGTAGTATCCTACCTTAGGCATTGCCTCACGTGCCTTATCATTCTTTTATCCCTATACGAAACCAATACAATTTTGGTTTAGTATTGTCGTATCACGGCGCATACCTATCCACCGACGGCTTACTAGTGTTTTATATGCAAACTATATGACAATGCTTAAAAATGTGTTAAGGGGGATCGATGTAAAGCCTTAACGCTATTTTGATATTTTATATTACTCATAAACATTATATATATTGTATTCTACTATATATATATATATATATATATATATATATAGTTTGATGGACCCTTAAGAGAAGGAAAATCATGTAACATCTCTTGAGTTACTTTGTACATTTCGCTTGAGTTAGACTTACTTTCATGAGGACATCTAGTCCTGACTCAAGTGTATTGTTTTAACTTATGCTCGGGTCATCCTGATTATTGCAGTGTGTAAGCAGTGCTTATTTTGGTAGGCGAAGACTTAGTCGAAGACTCCACTTTGTCCAATATTAGTTATCTATTTCTATTTTGGCTTGTACCAGTAGACTCTTATGTATCTCTAGTATGGTATAATTAAAGACTGAAAACTAATGTATTTTGTTTAGCAGCTTCATGAACTACTATGTATATTATTTATTTTCTCTATGAGATTCTGTATTATTCTGTTTTTTATTTTGTATTTGATTCTATTCTAAAACCCCAAATTGATAATCTATCAAATCTGAACGGTTTAAGTTGGACAAGGATGGTTTATTGTCAACTTAAGTTGTTCGAAAAAGGTAGGTCGTCATAGTTGGTATTAGAGCACTGGTTTAGTGAATACCTTAGCCTGAGGGGTAAACTCATTAGGAATAGAGTTAGTAATACCCTATAATGAGTAGAATCATTCTTGAGAGAGCGTATTTTGAAAATATAAGATGTTTTAAAATCCAATCTATTTTTGGAATTTCTATCTATTTGAATCCATCTTCCTTAATAGAATTCACTTTGATTAGGTTTCCTTAATTTTCGTACTTTTCCATGTTCTAAACTCATCCTTGACTTTTCAGGATGAGTAACAGAAAAAATGCTCAAGGTCGGGGAAGAGGAAATGGCACCGTACTAGATGTTGTTGCACCTGTTTCGCCAGTTAAGTTCACTACGCTTTGCTAAGAGTATGCATAGCTTGGTGGTACAATATTCTCAGGGTCAGAAGGCATTATTGAGGCTCAATAATGGCTTAAGAGCATGGAAAGAATTTTTACAAGACTTGAGATTTTGAATGCCCAAAAGTATCAATTGGCCACTTGGCAGTTGCAAGATGCTGCTTAAAATTGGTGGGATCTGTTACCACCAGCACTGAGGAAGCAAACATCACTTGGGTGCAGTTTAGGAAAGTTCTCATGACCCAGTGGATGCCTGAAGCTGGAAAATCTTAGTTATATCGTAATTTATGGATCTTAAGCAGGGAGGCATGTCATTTTCGAAGTATGAAAGGACATTTAACAAGCTATCCAAGTTTGGACCAGGTCTGATCGATACTCCCCTCAAGCGGAATGGGAAGTTCATAGCTAGTGCTCGTTAAGAATATTATGACCGTTTGACTGCCTATGTTCATGGAACTTTCACTAGTCTTATCGATAAGGTCCTCGGATATGGAAACTCGAGTTCGAAGGAAGCATCAGTTGTTCATTCCACAACTCCTTCAGTAGCTCCCAACAATTCTAAGAAGAGAAAGTCTAACTTTCTACGGTAGAAGAAGAATTGGCAGAACATGAGCAGGATTGGACACTCTCAGAGGAAGCTTATTGATATCTCTTTTATCACTTGCTTCAAGTGCGATCAGAAAGGTCACTATGCCAATAGTCACCCAGTTTCTTTTGGAGCATCTGTTCCACCAGTTCAGATGACCAGGCGAGATCTTTGCCGTATTTGCTTGCAGCCAGGTCACTTCAAGGTGGATTGTCCTACTTGAAAGAAGGGAAACCCATCGGGAGTTTTCGCAGTGACTACTTCTACTCCTATGGTCGAAGATGACAAAGGTACACTTCAGGGTACTTTTTCATTGCATGATTTACCTGTTCGTGTTTTATTTGACACCGGCGCGTCTCATAGTTTTACATCGATGGATTTATGTGACAAACTTAAGCATATTTTAAAACCCAAACATGCATCTGAATCCTTACATGTATCAAATCCCATCGGTGGACCTGCAAACCTTAGAATGATCTGTAAAGGAGTGAAACTCCATAAGGATGGCAGATATCATTTCACCGAAGATTTTTATGTCTTGGGTTTCGAAGCATTCGATATATTATTAGTGGAAAGTGGTTAAGAAAGTTCGATGCAGATATTTCCTGCAAAGCTCGAACAATTTCTCTATTTAGCGGTAAGGCGAACCCCTAGAAATCAAATGTCAAATGCCTCAGGATTTTCTCTGAAGTTTTATCTTTTCTCTTGATTCCCATCTTAGTGATCTTAGCACTACTCCCATTGCCCAACACTTCCTTGATGTTTTCGGTGAAGTATCTTCTTTACCACCTCAGCGTGAAATTGAATTTCGCATTGATCTTATTCCTGGAGCTAGGCCAGTCGTACTTTCTCCAAGAAGAATGTCGCCTAAAGAGAAAATCGAATTAAAAGTGAAAATCGAGGATCTTTTCTTTAAGAGTTTAATTCATCGTAGTCATTCGGAATGGGGAGCGGTAGTGGTATTTGCTACTAAATCTGATGGTTCCCTAAGGATGTATGTAGATTATGGAGTGATGAACAAGCATACCCACAAGAATAGATATCTGGCACCTCGTATCAACGACATGTTTGATCAGCTGCATGGAGCAAAAGTATTTTCTTAGCTCGATCTTGCTTCGGGTTTCCATCAGCTTAGGATTGCAGAAGATAGTATTCCCAATACCGCTTTTCGAACAGAAGACGGTTCCTATGAAAGGTAAATTATGTCTTTCGGTTTAACTAATGCCTCGGCTTACTTTGTTGACCTTATGAACAGAGTATTCCCGAAGGTTTTAAACAAATTCATCCTAGTTTTCGTTGATGATATTCTAGTCTTTCCTAAGACCGAGAAGGAGCATGAGGAACACCTTAAATTTGTCCTTAAAACTCTGAGAAGTCATCAATTGAAAGCAAAATTTTATCAATGCCACATCTGGCAAGAAGAGGTTAGATTTCTTAGGCATGTGGTTTCGAAGAATGGAATTTCGATTGATCCAGCTAAGGTCGCTGTAACCAATGATTGGGAAACCCTTAAAAATCCTATAGATGTTCGTAGCTTCCTAGGTTTAGCTGGTTACTACAGGAGATTTATCGAGTTCTTCACTCGAATTTCTTCACCACTCGCAACTTTGACTAGAAAGAATGTTAAGTTTTTTTGGAGTTAGAAGTGTAAGGCAGCATTCGAAGAACTAAAGCGCAAGCTAACCTCAGCCCCTATTCTCAGTGTTCCAAATGGAAGTGAAGGGTTAATTGTTTATACGGATGCTAGTCGTGAAGGATTGGGAGCTGTTTTGATGCACCATGGTAAAGCTATTGCCTATGCTGGTCATCAGTTGAAGACTCTTGAGGTTAATTATGCAGCTTATGATCTGGAATTGCTCGCCGTTGTCTTTACTTTGAAGTTATGGAGGCATCACCTTCTTGGAACAAAATTTTAACTCTTTACGGACCACAAATCGCTGAAGTATATCTTTATCCAAAAGGATCTGAACCAAAGACAAGTTAGATGGCTCGAATTCTTAACATCATATGACCTCGACGCTCTGAGCAGGAGTAGGAGCAAAGCCATGTTATGTCAACTTGTTGCTTCTCCAGCTCTTATGGAGCGCATAGCTGCTAAGCAGGATGAGGATCCAATGCTTAGGCAAATAAAAGAAAAGGTTCTTGGCAGGAAGGATAATACCCAAGGCGAATGGGGTGCACAAATCGATAGAAATGGAATTCTAAAAATTAATAATAGAATTTGTGTTCCGAATGTGGATGGTTTGAGACAAGAAGTGCTTAGGGAAAATCATCAATCGAGACTCCCTTTTCACCCGGAAGCACAAAGATGTTTCGGAATATGAAGAAGTTGTATTATTGGTGAGGGATGAAGAGAGATATTTCTACGCACATTAGTAGATGTACCACTTATCAGCAATTCAAAGCCGATCATCGGAAGACAGTAGGATGGTTACAGCCTCTTGAGATTCCGAATTGGAAATGGGATCAGATTTCCATGGATTTCATTGATGGACTACCGAGGACCAAGAATGGTAATGAGAGTATCTAGATTATTGTTGATAGATTGACCAAGTCTGCTCACTTTATTCCTATGAAGACTACCCAAACTGCCTCGAGTTTGGCTAAGATTTATGTGAAAGAAATTGTTCGCTTTCATGGTGTTTCGTCTAGCATTGTATATGATCGTGACCCTATCTTCACTAGCAATTTTTGGAAAGCTTTTCAGGAGACTCTTGGTACTCAATTGAATCTGAGCACAGCGTATCATCCTCAAACGGATGGCCAGACCGAAAGGGTAAATCAAACTTTGGAAGATTTTCTTTGAGCTTGTGTTTTAGGTTTTGGAGGATCTTGGGAAGAGCGTTTCCATCTTATTGAATTCACTTATAATAATAGCTATCAAGCGAGTATTGAGATGAAATCGTTCAAAGCTCTTTACGAACGGCCATGTAGATCTCCACCTTGTTGGGTAGAATCAGGAAATCAACTTGTTCTTAGTCCCGAAATGATTTTGGAAGCTTCTAAGAAAGTCGAAGAAATCAAAAGTAAAATGAGAATTGCATAGGATCGATAGAAGAAATATGTAGATGGAAGGAGAAAGACTTGGAATTTGCGGTTGGAGATCAAGTATTTCTCAAAATTTCGCCTTTGAAATATGTAATCCGATTTGGAAGGAAAGAAAAGCTCGCTCCTAGATTTGTTGGTCCTTTTCGCATCTTAGAAAAGATCGGTACTTTGGCATATAGAGTTGACTTGCCAGAGAAGCTATCAGGGGTGCATAATGTGTTTCTTCACACCTCCGTAGATATAAGCATGATCAATCCGTGATTGTCCAACCAACTTTGTATGAAGAAATGGATGTTGAGCCCAATCTAACTATTGAGAGGAAGCCGCTTCGCATAGTAGGCACAAGCAAGAAGCAGCTTAGAAGGAAGGTTGTAAATCTCGTCAAGGTTCAGTGGAGCGAAGATGATCGAGATTGTACTTAGAAATTGAAGAGAGTATCCGTGCTTCAAATCCTGAATTGCTAATGTCGGTTATGTAGTCCATGCCCAAATCAATTTTTATCTTCCTGTTCTCTTATTCCGCTCTTTTCGAGGACAAAAGTTTTGAGTGGGGAAGATTGTAACGACCTGGATTTTTCAACGATTTAAATAAGAATTGACGAAGTTTTTGAAATAAATTTTATTTTTAGCAATAAAAATTTGATAATGGAAATAAGATATTTGGAATGCGTCCACTGAATTGAGGCCAATAAAATTTATTTTACGTCAAAATTCGTCTGAAACTCAGTCAGCATAATTTTTAGTGTGAATTATCAAAATTTAAAGTATAAATATTTTTGCAAAGAAATGATCTAGCAAATTTTCTAATAACGTCGAAGTTCGTTCCATCCAATTCCGATCTTTGTAGCTCTGTTTATCAAGAATTGTCGTTGTTGTTCAATTTCAAAGAGGTAATAGTGGCAACAGATGAAATTTTGCTATGAGTGTCGTGACATGGATTTTAGTACATCGTTGATTCATCTCATCATGCTAATCTTCATGTTATATTTATTCATTGCAAAACGCTAAATGGTAGAGTGGTCCGTGACTGTGCCCTAGAATCATAATTGCCTTCGTTCTTTTCAAATCCTTTCGCAGCCCAAATTCATTTTCAGCCTACATTCTTTGCGTGCGCAGCCGCAAGGAAATAAATGTTGCATTTAATGGCCTATCATGCATCTTCCTTCCTATGTACGTACACGTTCTCTGTGCCCCTCATTCTCTTCGTTCCTTGTCACCTGTATGTTATTACAATATGCATTGAATTGGACATTAGAATTAGAACCGGGATATGAGTTGAAATGATATATACCCAAACTTTAAATCACCTGGCCTATGATAGAAAATTTAAATAATAAACATTGATTTGTCAAATGGAATTTATTTTGGATATTTAATAATTAAATTTGAGATAAAGGAGTAGTTTGAAAATTTAACGTGAATTTACAATTAGATTTTATGTTGAAGTTAATATTTAAATTTTTAAATCTAATAATTTAAATTAAATTTTAAAATGAGATATCGGTTAAACTATTTTAAATTTTGAAATTGAATTAAAATAGTTATGTTAAATATGAATGATATTTAAACTTGTTAAGTTGATTAGTAGAAATTTAATGGAATTTGAATATATAATTAAATTCTAAATAAATGTTTAATTTAATTAAAAAGAGAACTTTAATTGACTCTATTGAATTGATATATATATATATATATATATATATATATAAAGATTAAACTGGACTGTTTTGAATTAAAGTTTAATTAAAAGTGTTAA
The DNA here is from genome assembly GCA_030765085.1 of Allium cepa. Classification (NCBI taxonomy): domain Eukaryota; kingdom Viridiplantae; phylum Streptophyta; class Magnoliopsida; order Asparagales; family Amaryllidaceae; genus Allium; species Allium cepa. The sequence continues at coordinate 635,911,071 of CM060934.1, read as the reverse complement.
GTTAAGTAATTAAGTAAATTAATCCCGAAGTTAATTAAATTGAATATTTAATAACAAAACTTTTGTATTAAAGGACTTAACTAACTTCGTTAATTTGAAAAGTTATTCAATTTGGATAATTTTGTGAAATGCTTTAAAATTGGTTCTTTAGATTTTAAATTTATTAAAGTCAAATGGCGATATGTTGTTTGAAAATAATGGATACGTTGATTTAATAAAATATCCGATCAGTGTGAAAATGACGTTGGTTACTAAAGAGGCCGGGACCTGATATGGACATACTCTCTGTCAATACCGGAACCACTTTAATAACTGTGTATGTGAAGTGATGATCCAGGACAAAGTGGTTGGATTTGGCATACATTTATTGAATTTGAAGAAAGAGAACGATGATAGATTGGCCTAAAACTCATGTCAATTTGAAATAACTAAAACATAAGCCGTATCGGCCAACGAGGCTAGCTACCTCTAGAAGACACACTTCTTCGTTTATTCCATTTGTTACTGATTGGTGATCACCCTCGATTTTGAGAATGTTGTGTTGCAGTGGGCCATCAGGGGTTACCACCAGCCGAAAAGGGTAACTGGTAGTATCCTTCTTAGGAATTGCCTCACGTGTCTTGTCATAATTTTATCCCTATAAGAGACCACTACAATTTTGGTTTAGTGTTGTCCTATCACGGCACATCCCTATCCACCGATGATTTACCGGTGTTTTATACGCAAACTGTACGATAATGCTTAAAAATGTGTTGAGGAGGATCACTGTAAAGCCTTAACGCTATTTTGAATTTTATATTACCGATAGACATTACATATATAGCGTATTTTACTATATATATATAGATAGTTTGATGAATCTTTAAGAGATGGAAAGTCTCATAACATCTCTTGAGTTACTTTGTAAACTTCGCTTGAGTTAGACTTACTTTCATAAGAACATCTAGTCCTGACTTGAGTATATTGTTTTACTTTATGCCCGGATCAGTCTGAGTATTGTAGTGTGTGAGCATTGCTTATTTTGGGAGGTGAAGACTTAGTCGAAGACTCCATTCTATCCAATATTTGTTATCTATTTCCATTTTGTCTTATACCAGTAGACTCTTATGTATATCTAGTATTGTATAATTTAAGGCTGAACTCTGATGTATTTTGTTTAGTAGCTTCATGAACTACTATGTATATTATTTATTTACGCTACGTGATTCTGTATTATTCTGTGTGTGATTCTGTGTCTGATTCTATTCTAAAACTACAAATTGATCATCTGTCAAATTTAAACGGTTTAAGTTGGACAAGGATGGATTATTGTCAGCTTAAGTTGTTCGAAAAAGGTGGGTCGTCACAAATGGATTCGGCTAAGAAATCTGGAGGAAATGATAAGGGATTTGATCTGAAGGAGAATAACATAAAAGGTTAGATGGGATATTACTTAAAGCATTAGGAGATCAAGAATTATGGGATAAGTCTGAATTTGAGTTGGTTGCATATTGAGAGACATGCACGAGGCTATGCATAGAGTTGTGCACTGAATTAGGGTAAGGTAAAGGAAGAATTTGGGGTAAAGTGCTAGGATCAATAGATTTGAGAAGATTTAGATTATTATCTTCACTCAAATTGACAGTTGAAATGTTGTCCATAACTGAATTAGACTGCAAATCAGAATTAAGATTGACAATTTTTTGAGTTTCTGAGGCATCACAAGTTATATATTGTATTATTTCTCCTTTTTCCATAGATGAAAGAATGTTAAACTGATTGGATTAGACAATAAGAACATTTTCACTTTCATTAACAGTCTTGTCATTAGATTTATTGATATGAGTTTCATCAATGAATTGAGCAGATTCTTTTTCAGCAGTGTTGATAGAATGGGATTTTTCTTTTTGGAAATCACCTTTTGTTAATCTTGTTTATTATTATTAGTAACACCTTCAGAATTGTATGACCTTTTGTTTCTTATATTCTGCTTTTTATTGGTGTAATGGACTTAGTGCACTACTTTGGTTGGACCATTTCTGCTCGAGCTATTAACTTTATTTTGTTTATAACTAGAAACTATTACATTGGCATGATCATGATTGCTACAATTCAATGTAGCATGACCAAAGCACTTACAGAAGGGACATATCAGAAGTCTCCAAGGTAATAAACTCTTACATTTTGACTTTTTTCACCACCTATCATTATAAAATCAGGCGATTCAATAAAGCATTTAACATACTTAAACATTTTCATCTTCTTAGTATTTTCATCAAAACATGTTGGTTTGCCAAGATGATAGGCCAACCAGTTGATGCCCAATAGAGTCTAGGTAAGTATGGGATATTATATACATGAACCCAGACCGGAACAGTTTTGATCAAAGATTCAGCATTATCAACACTAGGGTTCCAAGCAATGAAATTCATCATCTGACCTCTAATGAATATAGGGTCTGAAGTTATAATTTTTTTCTTTGTCTTCAGCATTTGCAAACACAAAGAAGAAATTTTGACCATTTGAGTAAACTTCATAAGTTTCTTTCTGTTTCCATATTTTTGATAGGTGAGATGTTACTACCATATAATTAATCATACCACTCAAAAATAATCCTACCAAATATTTAGACCAAGGCTTGATACCTTCATCAACAACTTAAGGAGGGATAAGAGGCAGACTAGTGTAGTTCAGATCAAAATTGATAGGGAGATATCCGGCTGCATTTTTAGTTTTACCTTTAAACAAACTTGACTAGAGAAGCACACCAGCAGAACTAGTATGATTGTTGCAAGGTTTAGATTGATTGGGTTGGCTAGAAGATAGAATAAGAGGATTGGAAGAAGGGATGAGAAGAGGATTAGAGAAATCGAAATTCAGGGAAGGAAGGTTAGGTGTGGAGGGGGAAGGAGGTGGAGGAGTAACGAAAAGAACAGGAGATGAAGGAACAGGGGGAGGTGAGGAGAGAACTAGGCGAGAAATGTCAAAAGGAGAGGACACCATTAAAAGTAAAAAAAGAAGATATTTTTATCATTAATTCTCTACTTAGTTTGAACCAAAACATAAAATAGTAAATATATCTATCATAATTTACTTCCACTTTTAATTACCCCTGTTATTATATTTATCTATATATGAAGCTTTTGTTTGCAATTTAATTATTTATAAATCAAAATGAATCTTAAGCTGTTTGTTTCTTTTCTTTTATAAACTAAGTGCAGGTTGAATATATTATAAGATTCATAAATATAGTGGCAAATTCTATTGATATAACACAAATTATTTGAATATTTTGTCAAAATGATATACACCATATTTCACTCAAATACACCAAACATATTACAAAACTACCGTAACAATAAATTAAATTAAAACGCTAACCTCATGTCCCTCTCTTCGGTCAATCAACTCATAACTCCTACTCTCCATATTTCCTAATTTTTTGTTTTACAAATTCCAAAATTTAGTTTCTTAACAACTATCCCATAAAACAACATTCTCAATCATCTTACCAATCAAGTCTTTTTTTCTTGCCGATTACGTCTTTTTAAATTTAGATGTGAATATGATTCGAAGTTTAGGGAATACATATTATTGATTAATATTAGTGTTAGAGAGAATTGAATTTTGTTGTAAAGTTATGTTTCACATTTAAACTTTTAATTTAAAATAAGAATTATAAAATTTAAATTTAAATTTGATTTTTAGTTAAAAAATTTATTTAATTTTAGATTTAAACCATAAGAATTTAAAATTGTAAAAATTTGGTGTTTAGAATAGTTTGAATGGAGTTTAGCTTTTGGTTTTAAACTATAATTGAAAAAAGAAAATTACAATTGAAAATAAATAAACTAATTAACCTTATTTTATAACTCATGCCCAAAACAAAAATTAAAATCGACCCAAACATTAAAAGACATCCCTTAAAAATAGTTGTGCAAAGTGAAGTATGGTCCTTTTTTTATTTTGCGGCCGCTTCTTCTTCGATATGGAATATATGGTTTCTAGAAATTTGGGGCTTTTCTCAAAAATGAAGTCATCGAATAATATATGGTAGATTGCAGTGATGAATTCTCTTTGATTTGCCTTAACAATCGATCCCTTTTTTGATTATTGCTTACGGTCGCTTCTCTATTAAGTTCGAATACTGGTATGTGATTTTCCTTTTCGATTTATGATTATGCGTGGCTCGATTTTGCTTTCGAACTCTATTTCGATTCGAGTTATTGATTTTTGATTTTCTTCAATGGATTGCTCTCGTATTTTGCTTGCACTTGAATGCCTTTTACTGCCGATGATGTAACTGGGTTTTATAAAGACCTAAAATTACATTCTATAATTCTATTTGAATTCTTCAAATTGCTTCTCGGCCATGGATTTTTGCTTGAACGATGTGATTTATTTTTTACTTGTTCATTTCATACTCGGTTGGATTTGGTTCCGTTCTTTTATGGTATTTGAATTTGTTTCTCGTTCATGACCCACGGCTTTGAATTTTAAATAGTTTTGACTTGATAAACTCTAACTTGTTAACCTCTGAAAGACTTGTTCAATTCCTTTCTGCTCTGACTTGTTCATCATGTTAGTATACACACGAATTTGAACTGTCTTCAAATATGGTTGACCCCTGTTGATTTTTATCTCGGTCGTGACTCATTGAACTGCTTCTGTTTTATCTATTTCGAACATATTCCCTGGTTGACAAGTTCAGAACTGCTGGTGTTAATAACTGGACTAGGTAGCCTTGCATTCCACTATGTGTAGAACTGCTGTCTTGTTTCATATGAATGTAGTCTTCGTTGGTCTTGTCTTCATGTTGCTTTGATTCTGCACTCTAGTTGTTCATGCCTCTAACCTGGTATATGTGTATGTAATTATATGCATATTTGCATACATATGTCACTTTGCTATGTCTGGATAGTTGCATTTGCAGTCTGAACTTGGACTGATTTGTTGGGTCTGTTCTTTGTTTGCCTTGACCACCATATATACTTGAAGTCTTGTTGCATGTTACACTGGAGGTTCCACTTGAGTCAGTCCTTATTGCATCCCTTGTTCTTGTTGTAGTTTGTAACTGATGTTGTATTCCACTGGTGTGTGCGTCTGGTGTAGTTCTTCATATTGAGTTGTTGTGTATTTTGTGTGCTTATGCACTTGAGTGCCTTGATGTCCTATTGTTGTAGCATTTGCTTCTTTCCATTTACTTGTTGTTCTATTTGTTTGCTTGTACGCACATTTTTTCCGCTGGGTGATTTGGTCTACTTCATTAATATATATATGCATGTGTATATACATACATACATATATATATATTTTTTTTAATAAAAAGGAAATATATATATCAGCTCAACCAAAAGCTGTCAACAAGCCTGACAGGTAACCGAAAAGAACAAAATAAAAGGACAGACTGAGGAGCCCCAGAACCTAGGAGACCTCAAAAGGACGACAACAAAAGGCACTCAGCACAACCTAGGCGCCCCAGAAAGCCACCGTCCATCCATTATCCGAGTCGAGCTCCGGCAAGGCCATCATACATATATATATATATATATATATGCATGTATATGTGTATACATATGTTTATGTACTGTCATATTGTATTGCTCTGACCAAATCTGAATTGTTGTTTTGATTTTTTTTTTGCACCAGACCATGCCATTAAACACGTTCACTCGAGTCTGTTGACATGTTGAGTTAATCACAATCTCATTTTACTCAAAGCCTCTGGTCTGGTTGGTTCCATGTGTTGTTGCAGTTTGGTCTGTGTTCACCTCAATTTTGTATTGTTCAAGCCATACTTGTTTGCTCTCTTGTGTGTATATGTGCACTGGTTCATGTTCATGCTTGTTTCTCTTTATACACATGCAGTCTGGACTAACCATGTGTATATTTGAAGTGTTGTATGTTGTTTTGGGTGCACCTGATTTGAATCCAGCTTATGGCTTGGGTTTGACCTTGTATTCACATGTCCCTGTAGTTTTTCACACGTAGGTGTATATCGGTGTGCACGGCCTTGTGACATGTACAGTGGTACACTGTGCATGTTACAAGCTATTCATGTAAAATGAATTCAAAAGAAAAATGATGACGAACAACCCAAATAACTGAAGCAAATAATATTTTCAAAAACACACTTTCATTGTACATTGCAAAATATTTCGTTTTCAATTTTACTGCGTCAATGTTTATTTTGCAAATAGCTCTGGATTCAAGCTGTAACAATATTGAAGAAAAAATACGAGTGATGAGTGAATATGTAGCGAGGTCAAAATTGTAAATTGACACTTGTGATGTAATTTAAATTATAATGTAATTGAAAATGTATATGTAACGACCCGTAAATTTAGTGGATTAAAATTGGTTAAAATTTATAAGTTTTGTGATTTAATTTAGCAGAAACTTTAAATTATAAACAAATATTGAAATAAACGCTAAATTAAATTATGTAAATGGTGGCTTAAGACCTATTTATAGAAATTGGAATAAAATCCAAATGAATTAAGTAGAAAAAAGATTCTTACCTGGATATAAAATTTAATATGAGAAATTAATGGAAATACTAAATTAATTTAATGAAATAAAAGAGTGTAAACGGTAATTGGAACAAATTAAGGAATCATATTAGTGCAAGTTAATAATTTATGACTTGAATGAAATTCCAATTCAATGAAATCATTTAAATGTTATGATTTGATTTTTATGGAATATGTGAAAAAAAAATGTAAGGATTTGATTTATATATATGTTATTTATTTAGGGAAATGAATAAAATTAGGAACCCCATTTGTAGTTAATGGTAATAATGTTGATATTAGCTAATATAATAAATTTCAATGCAAACCCCATAAATGAATGTATGTAAAGGTATACTAGGGTGTTTATCAAATAGAAAGAAAGAAACGTAAATATCGGATTTGATTGATGGATAAATATACATTAAATAGTAATTGAATGTAAAGTAAATGGTAATTATATAAAATCAATCAATGAATGTAGATAGATTTGTAAAGTTATAATAATAAATAGAAATTGGATATCATTAATATAAGATAATGAATTGCAGATTTTGGGTTTATAATAAAGTGTGAACGAAAATTTTGATTGGTTATTAATTGAATGGGATTCAAATCTGTTGGGAAAGGCAGATGGATATTTGGTAATAAAATTTAAACGGACTTGAATAGTGATTTAAAAGAAAACCGATACTCTGTAAATATCTACAATATTTGAGTGGAGATAATATACTTATAAAATGCGGGATTAAGAGTTTTACAACAACTATTATGAGTTATATACTTAGTTCATTCTATGTGATTTGGAAAACATTGAAATAGATGTAAAGAAAGTGTTACGTTAAATAAATTAAAGTAAATAAATGGGGAATAACGGAAATATTTTCATAATATGATGATTTGAGAGTAAAAAGAATAGAATTAAAGTTTATTTAAAATATTGGAATTTAATTTATGACAAAAGGTAAATTGCAATCAAATGAGTTACGTATTTAAACGGGAATCAAGCTTTATTTATTTTTTGGCTTTAAAATATGATAATTTGGATCTATTGCCATTAATTGGGACGGAACATAAAATTTTACGTTAAATTAAAATTGAGTTGAAAACGGGAAATATTTATATATTAATTTTTAATCTAATGGTAAACCCTTCTATTTGAAATCATGAATGGAATAATTTTGGGTAAAATTCAAATTTATGAAAATTTTGGAAATTTATCTATAACGTTGAATTTTATGAAGTTGAAGAGTTCTATTGATTAATCTTTAATAAATTGATTTTTAAATGTGTTAAGAACATTGTGAATGTTTGAGTAATATTAAGATGATAAAATTGTCAATTTTAGAATTTAAATTATAAAATTTGGATTTAATCAATTAATTGAATTAATATAAAAATAGCCATTTTTGTCACAGACTCGGATTTCGATGAAACCAGTTTCATCGGATCCGTAACAGTGAATTATTGTAGGGTTTCAAGTTTCTTATCGATCAGACTTGTCGTTTGATCGTACGAACGCGAAACGCCTTGAAATCGATTTAATTAAAATCAATTTGAAATCAATTTGGAAATATTGTTTTCAGCATAACTTCTTCATACGATCGAATTTGGACGTGAAACTTTTTCCATCGCGTTCAGAATATTTTAAAATACCTATTTGGATATATGGGTTTAACAAATTTTGTTTCGGGGTCAGAACGGGCCTTTTTGGGCCAACTACCGTTTAGCACGTTTATAATTCGTGCGCACCTATTCTATTGCAGCTTGTCTATAAATAGGCTGTGATAAACCCTAGCCTCCATTCTATTCTCATTTGCTGTACGTTCATTTCTTCAACTCTTTCTCTTCCTCAATGGACGCAAATTTCAGATCCAATTTCAAATACAAATCAAAAGCTAAAATTTCAAACACCTCAGAAAAATTCCAAAAAAATATATGTCGACGCTCTCGAAGAGCGTAACCATGATCTATGATTCGTTTTCCTAATTGAATGATGGTTTGGCCAGAAATCGATCAAATAGCCAAGGCCGTTCATCACGCGACGATCAACGACGATGGATCGTCCAATCAATCATACCGTCGCATGGAGAATACTGAGAGGAGCTCATTGGCATAATTTGTAGGGCGAGTTGATGGTTAGATCGAGTGTAAAAAATTGGATTAGGGTTCTAGATGGGTGGCAGCGGCTGTCACATCGAGGAGGCGGAGTGGTCGTGGGGGCCACCGGAAGGGGCGCCTCGGCCTGAGGATGGCGATGCCGATGCCGTTCGTGGTCACGTCGCTTGTGTAGGCGGTAAAAATTGCACGAAGACCGGTGGCTGGAGATGGGTTCGAACGAAATAGGGTTCGTTCTCTTGCTGTTGACGTGCGAAGGAGAGTGGTATGGATGACGTGGCGTTGACGTTTAGGTGAGTTGTTTTCTTGTTTTGTTTTAAATTAAATTTTTGTTTTCAAAATTTTAAATCGCTATAACTTCTGTGTACGAACTCCGTTTCACGCGAGATTTTTTTTGTTAGGATCGTAATTAAATTCCGGACAGTATGACGCTTATTTGGACAAATTCCGAGATGGTCAAATTTTTGAGTTTAAATTGAATTTAAATTCAATTTAAATTCAAAAGGTGAGTGTTTTAACCCACTCACAACTTCTAAACTTTCTTATGTTTGTTAAATTGATTTTAGATATGAGTAGAAATTTATTTATGACTGTTTGGCATGTTTTATTCCTTATCTCTGTTAAATTGCATTTATTTAATATAACTGTTCATAAATTTTATTATTGCATATAAATTGACAGTTAAAAATTTATTTATTTGCATATTAACTGCTAGTTAAACGGTTATTAAATTTATTTTGAATATAAACTGTTAAGTTAATAACTGTCATTTATTTCCTGTTATATTGCATATGCTATATATTGATGTTTGTTTAAATTGACGATGTTTGAAATAAATTGATGATGATTGAATTTAATTGGTTAATGATTGATATTGGATGAATGGATGATGTGTTCTATCTTATATAAACTGCAAGTTATCATACATTTCATTCATTCGGGATTGCGGTTTGAAATGATATACAACCGCATTTTATTTTTAAATTGCAGGTTGAAATGATAAATATCCGTATCACTTGACCATAGGATAGAAAATTTTATATACAAGCACCGCGGTATATATATAAAAGTTATTTTTGAAATGATTTTCCTATGGTTGGATAGGATACGGTTAATAAATATAAATTTTGATATTATATCTTATTTTAAATATACATCTATAGTTAAGTATTGAATGTAAGCTATGTATGGTTTTGTTTAATAAAATAAATAAGCTGAATAATGGAGTTTGATTATTTTATATTATATTGTTAAGTACATGTTAAGATATTGAAATATATAGAGTTTTAAATGATTTGATAAATTAAAATTTGGAGTTAAATTTAAGAATTTATTTGAAATTGAGTTTAATTAAGGATTAACTTTATAAGTTGATGTAAAATTTATTAACTTGAAATTTTAAAAGTGTATAATATTTATAACTAAATTATTTTCAAGTGAATTAAATGAATATTTCTAGTATAAATAAATTGAAGGAAATTTTCTTTTATAAGAAATTTGAGTTTTACTTAAATGATTACGGGTTTATTATGAAATTATTTCAAACTAAATAATAGGACATTAAATGGTTGAATAATTTCCTATCTTAAATTTTTGAAGTGTAATACTTAAAGTTTGAAATATATGTTAAATTGTAGTGGTTTTGGAAATTGAAAGTCAGATTTAAACTTATGGCTTAGACTTCAATTAAAGAAAATATATTTGTAAAGTCATGGAAATTATTTTTCTTTACAAAGTAATCTTTAAGTTAAACCATTTAATTTATATACCGTTGAATATCCAAACCATTCAAGTTTAGAAGTTATGGTTTTTAAAGCTATGAGTTTCAAAGTATTATGTTTTGAAAAGTATATTTCAAATGTTGGTTTCGAGGTATTATAAATTTTAAAAGTGGTATGATTTTGGAAAGGAAATATATTTGAAATAAAAATGATATCATATTGATTTGGGTTTTAAAGGAAATGATATCATATATATATGGTTTTGAAATAGATATTTTATTCTGGTTTTAAGGTATAAACTATTTTAAAGACCGCGGTGTTATAATAACGGTTGGTTGTTGAAGAGACCGGGATCAGAAGTTGTCATACTCTCTGCCAACTCCGAAAACCACTTTAACAACCGTGTACACGGTGGAGATTCCAGAATGAAGTAGGTTGGTGGAGGCATTTCCTTGAGGTAAATACGTGGACCCGACTCCCGTGAGTTGGCATAAGGTGGCTAAAACAGGAGCGATTCTCGGACCAATGAGGTCATTCTTCTGATCGGACACTCCTCTTCGATATTATACTTTGACTTTCGATTGATTCAGTGGCCACCTTTACTATGATTTTTTGGGGGAGTTTGTTCGAGGTGGGCGGTAGCTGCGGCTACGCGTTTCCATCAGCCCGGATAGCAATTGGTATATCTACCCTGGCATTGCCTAGTTGTGTCGTGTCACATACCCTATCGCGCCTTATACGAGTTTGGATTTCTTCCCTATCCCGTGTGGTATCCTCTGGTGGCTTCCCGATCAGGAGGGACTATGATATTGGATGGACTACTGGGACTATTACGTGTTAAGGTGGAAAATGTAAAGCCTTAATGCTATTTAAAAGTAAGTTTATTTTACAATTAGACACTATTATAATAGCGCAATATACTACATAGTAAATAGTTTAACGGATCCTTAGGAGATGTAAATCCCGAGCATCTCTTGAGTTACTGCACTCATATTTATTTCTATTAATTTAACTCACATAAGATCTTTTAGTTCTGACTCGAGTGTTTTTGTCTTCTCAAATTCGCTCGGGTCAGTCCGAGCGTTTCAGGATTTGAAGATTTAGCTCTGGAGGACGAAGACGAAGATGTATATTATTATTATTTATACTAGTGCACTACACACTGTTCCGCTGCATTATTATTGGTATGTGTAACTCTGATATGTATTATATAAATGTTTTGTAAACAGATTTATAAACTGTATATTTTATTATTATATTTTATCCTTCCGCTGCGAGATTCTGTTTTCTTTTATTTCTTTCTTGTTTTTCTTATTTACCCCATAACAATCTGCCCTTCCGTATGGTTTGAATCGGCATGTGTGTCGATTTGAAGCGTGCGAAGAGGCGGGACGTAACATCTGGTATCAGAGCTTTGGTTTAGCGATAAGCCTTAGCTTTGTGGGGTTCGACTCTTTACTAATAGGGTGGTAATACCCTATGGGAGTCACTGAGTGTATATATGAGAGAGCGTATTTGTTAGGGTTATAAAAATGTTTTAATATTGTGTTAATTTGTTCCGTTTCGTATTTATAAATTCTGGTTGGTGCATGGGACGCTATGACATCAATAGGGATTTCTAAACACTTAATAGGACAGACCGACATAATATTTATTTTTAATATAGGTAAATGAAATAATTTTGCCTATTATATTTTCTATATAAAATAAAAAAAAATCAAATGATATTATATATTTGGTTGCAATAGACTGGTTGTTAGCTAATAAAGTGAATAAATAATAATAGAAAAGATTGAAAAATAAAATAAATGAAATTCGGAAATTTAGAACTTAAGTTCCGGGGTTTTGAAATCTTTCGAATAAATTTTCGGAATATAATAATATTGTTTATAAGTATTTTCTGATATAAATATTTCAATATAATTCGGAAATTTTCTTTAAAGGAGATTTTGGAGAAAAAGGGTTTTGTACTTTCCTCTCTGTCGTTGGAAAATAATTTCGGTGATGACGGCCGCATCATCGACTTTCATTTTCGAGTTTCGAGGGGGAAAAGCTACTGTAGTAGTTTTACTACCGATTCTTTTCTGAAAAAATATTTATATATATTTTGAATTGTTTTAAATATAATTAGAGACATATAAGTTATAAGAATATCTTTATCTATTATTTAAAATAATTTGAAATTTAACCCGGTATTAAATTCTTAGATTTCCATTAAATAATTATTTCAATGATTGCAGTGAATTGAAACGTAGGTAATTAATAAATTAAAACCTCTAAAGGAAATAATAGATTTAATGATAGGTTATAAATGTTATTAAATGAAATTTGAAATTATAACCTATGAAATAAAGAATATTATTATTGAATGTTAAATTAATCATAGATAATGAGAAAACTTGTATAATTTTCAAGTACATCTTAAAAACATATATAACTTACCAAATATTAAAAGTTGAAATGTTTAATAGGAAATGTAATGAAAATTGTATAAGCAAAAGTAGGTAATGAAGTATTCAATGAGTTTGCTATTAAATGAGAATTTAATGTTATAAACTTAAGTTATAATTAAAAATTTTACCAAGTAAATATAATTAAAGGTAAGTATGACAAATAAATGATTATAAATTTAAGTAATTAAAGTGTAAATAAATGAGGTCATGCAATAATAATTGAATGAATAATAGCAATTAGTAAATGAAAATAAATGAATGTAATATAATAAATAGAAATTGTAAACTTAAGAAAAGGGGTTGCAGTTATTTCTAAATAAAACTGAAAGAAATAAATGAAAATAAAAAGAATCAAACAACTAATGTATGAAATAAAATTAATAATAAGAAAGGTTGATTTGAATTGTTTTGATTGATTTATGGTTGTTGGGGTAATGATACTTTAGAATTGTATGGATATGTGAATAACCTATTTAGATTTATCTAAGACTGTTGAGTAAATGATGCGCTAGTAGTTTATTCTTCATTCCGTACAATATAAAGGTTTTGAACCCGGACAACTATTTGTTTGTTTTGTTGAATGGTTGCTTTGAATTTGTTGTGTATGTTGTTGTTAAAAATTGATGGTTGTTGTATTGATTTGTTGTTAGTGATTGAAATCCACTTAAATATTTCACTTTATATAAATTGTTAACTCTTTAGATTTTATAAGTGAAATGCAGGTTATGGAAGCAATTGCTACTGCTTTTGGTTCCATAAATTAAGCATAAATCGCCCGACAAATAGGTACGTTTCGAATTACGGTTTATAGCGCTATTTTTATATTTTCCCGTGTTGGGATATAATATTTTGATAATATATGTAATATAATTGTTATATTTTGATATTTTATTTTCTCCCGAGCCTCCCCGTACAAAGGAGACTCTGCCAAAATTTTCCGAAAATTCTGGACTTAGAAATTATTTTGAAATGTTTTTCCAACTTTATTTATTTAAGTATAAAAAAAAGATATAACGATTATAAAACGGGTATATTTTATTTAAGGAAATAAATTTAGTAAATTATTGGTTATAAGTTAAATATTTTAAATATGATGTAGTGTTATTTAATTCTTCTTTTCCCTTCTTTTCCTTTTCGGGGACGAAAAGTTTTGAGTGGGGGAGAGTGTAACGACCCATAAATTTAGTGGATTAAAATTGGTTAAAATTTATAAGTTTTGTGATTTAATTTAGCAGAAACTTTAAATTATAAACAAATATTGAAATAAACGCTAAATTAAATTATGTAAATGGTGACTTAAGACCTATTTATAGAAATTGGAATAAAATCAAAATGAATTAAGTAGAAAAAGGATTCTTACCTGGGTATAAAATTTAATATGAGAAATTAATGGAAATATTAAATTGATTTAATGAAATAAAAGAGTGTAAACGGTAATTGGAACAAACTAAGGAATCATATTAGTGCAAGTTAATAACTTATGACTTGAATGAAATTCCAATTCAATGAAATAATTTAAATGTTATGATTTGATTTTTATGGAATATATGAAAAGTAAATGTAAGGATTTGATTTATATATATGTCATTTATTCAGGGAAATGAATAAAATTAGGAACCCCATTTGTAGTTAATGGTAATAATGTTGATATTAGCTAATATAATAAATTTCAATGCAAACCCCATAAATGAATGTATGTAAAGGTATACTAGGGTGTTTATCAAATAGAAGGAAAGAAACGTAAATATCGGATTTGATTGATGGATAAATTTACATTAAATAGTAATTGAATGTAAAGTAAATGGTAATTATATAAAATCAATCAATGAATGTAGATAGATTTGTAAAGTTATAATAATAAATAGAAATTGGATGTCATTAATATAAGATAATGAATTGCAGATTTTGGGTTTATAATAAAGCGTGAACGAAAATTTTGATTGGTTATTAATTGAATGGGATTCAAATCTGTTGGGAAAGGCAGATGGATATTTGGTAATAAAATTTAAACGGACTTGAATGGTGATTTAAAAGAAAACCGATACTCTGTAAATATCAACAATATTTGAATGGAGATAATATACTTATAAAATGCGGGATTAAGAGTTTTACAACGACTATTATGAGTTATATACTTAGTTCATTCTATGTGATTTGGAAAACATTGAAATAGATGTAAAGAAAGTGTTACGTTAAATAAATTAAAGTAAATAAATGGGGAATAACGAAAATATTTTCATAATATGATGATTTGAGAGTAAAAGAATAGAATTAAAGTTTATTTAAAATATTGGAATTTAATTTATGACAAAAGGTAAATTGCAATCAAATGAGTTACGTATTTAAACGGGAATCAAGCTTTATTTATTTTTTGGCTTTAAAATATGATAATTTGGACTATTGCAATTAATTGGGATGGATTATAAAATTTTACGTTAAATTAAAATTGAGTTGAAAACGGAAAATATTTATGTATTAATTTTTAATCTAATGGTAAACCCTTCTATTTGAAATCATGAATGGAATAATTTTGGGTAAAATTTAAATTTATGAAAATTTTGGAAATTTATCTATAACATTGAATTTTATGAAGTTGAAGAGTTCTATTGATTAATCTTTAATAAATTGATTTTTAAATGTGTTAAGAACATTGTGAATGTTTGAGTAATATTAAGATGATAAAATTGTCAATTTTAGAATTTAAATCATAAAGTTTGGATTTAATCAATTAATTGAATTAATATAAAAATAGCCATTTTTGTCACAGATTCGGATTTCGATGAAACCAGTTTCATCGGATCCGTAACAGTGAATTATTGTAGGGTTTCAAGTTTCGTATCGATCAGACTTGTCGTTTGATCGTACGAACGCGAAACGCCTTGAAATCGATTTAATTAAAATCAATTTGAAATCAATTTGGAAATATTGTTTTCAGCATAACTTCTTCATACGATCGAATTTGGACGTGAAACTTTTTCCATCGCGTTCAGAATATTTTAAAATATCTATTTGGATATATGGGTTTAACAAATTTCGTTTCGGGGTCAGAACGGGCCTTTTTGGGCCAACTACCGTTTAACACGTTTATAATTCGTGCGCACCTATTCTATTGCAGCTTATCTATAAATAGGCTGTGATAAACCCTAGCCTCCATTCTATTCTCATTTGTTGTACGTTCATTTCTTCAACTCTTTCTCTTCCTCAATGGACGCAAATTTCAGATCCAATTTCAAATACAAATCAAAAGCTAAAATTTCAAACACCTCAGAAAAATTCAAAAAAAATATATGTCGAAGCTCTCGAAGAGCGTAACCCTGATCTATGATTCGTTTTCCTAATTGAATGACGGTTTGGCCAGAAATCGATCAAACAGCCACGGTCGTTCATCACGCGACGATCAACAACGATGGATCGTCCAATCAATCATACCGTCGCATGGAGAATACTGAGAGGAGCTCATCGGCATAATTTATGGGGCGAGTTGATGGTAAGATCGAGTGTAAAAAATTGGATTAGGGTTCTAGATGGGTGGCGGCGGCTGTCACATCGAGGAGGTGGAGTGGTCGTGGGGGCCACCAGAAGGGGCGCCTCTGCCTGAGGATGCCGATGCCGATGCCGTTCGTGGTCACGTCGCTTGTGTAGGCGGTAAAAATTGCACGAAGACCGGTGGCTGGAGATGGGTTCGAACGAAATAGGGTTCGTTCTCTTGCTGTTGACGTGCGAAGGAGAGTGGTATGGATGACGTGGCGTTGACGTTTAGGTGAGTTGTTTTCTTGTTTTGTTTTAAATTAAATTTTTGTTTTCAAAATTTTAAATCGCTATAACTTCTGTGTACGAACTCCGTTTCACGCTAGATTTTTTTTGTTAGGATCGTAATTAAATTCCGGACAGTATGACACTTGTTTGGACAAATTCCGAGACGGTCAAATTTTTGAGTTTAAATTGAATTTAAATTCAAAAGGTGAGTGTTTTAACCCACTCACAACTTCTAAACTTTCTTATGTTAGTTAAATTGATTTTAGATATGAGTAGAAATTTATTTATGACTGTTTGACATGTTTTATTCCTTATCTCTGTTAAATTGCATTTATTTAATATAACTGTTCATAAATTTTATTATTGCATATAAATTGACAGTTAAAAATTTATTTATTTGCATATTAACTGCTAGTTAAACGGTTATTAAATTTATTTTGAATATAAACTGTTAAGTTAATAACTGTCATTTATTTCCTGTTATATTGCATATGCTATATATTGATGTTCGTTTAAATTGACGATGTTTGAAATAAATTGATGATGATTGAATTTAATTGGTTAATGATTGAAATTGGATGAATGGATGATGTGTTCTATCTTATATAAACTGCAAGTTACCATACATTTCATTCATTCGGGATTACGGTTTGAAATGATATACAACCGCATTTTATTTTTAAATTGCAGGTTGAAATGATAAATATCCGTATCACTTGACCATAGGATAGAAAATTTTATATACAGGCACCGCGGTATATATATAAAAGTTATTTTTGAAATGATTTTCCTATGGTTGGATAGGATACGGTTAATAAATATAAATTTTGATATTATATCTTATTTTATATATACATCTATAGTTAAGTATTGAATGTAAGCTATGTATGGTTTTGTTTAATAAAATAAATAAGCTGAATAATGGAGTTTGATTATTTTATATTATATTGTTAAGTACATGTTAAGATATTGAAATATATAGAGTTTTAAATGATTTAATAAATTAAAATTTGGACTTAAATTTAATAATTTATTTGAAATTGAGTTTAATTAAGGATTAACTTTATAAGTTGATGTAAAATTTATTAACTTGAAATTT
Organism: Allium cepa; assembly: GCA_030765085.1. Lineage (NCBI taxonomy): Eukaryota > Viridiplantae > Streptophyta > Magnoliopsida > Asparagales > Amaryllidaceae > Allium > Allium cepa. The sequence continues at coordinate 635,893,433 of CM060934.1, read as the reverse complement.
GAAAAGTGTATAATTTATAACTAAATTATTTTCAAATGAATTAAATGAATATTTCTAATACAAATAAATTGAAGGAAATTTTCCTTTATAAAAAATTTGAGTTTTACTTAAATGATTACGGGTTTATTATGAAATTATTTCAAACTAAATAATATGACATTAAATGGTCGAATAATTTCCTATCTTAAATTTTAGAAGTGTAATACTTAAAGTTTGAAATATATGTTAAATTGAAGTGGTTTTGGAAATTGAAAGTGAGATTTAAACTTATGGCTTAGACTTCAATTAAAGAAAATATATTTGTAAAGTCATGGAAATTATTTTTCTTTACAAAGTAATCTTTAAGTTAAACCATTTAATTTATATACGGTTGAATATCCAAACCACTCAAGTTTAGAAGTTATGGTTTTTAAAGCTATGAGTTTCGAAGTATTATGTTTTGAAAAGTATAATTCAAATGTTGGTTTCGAGGTATTATAAATTTTAAAAGTGGTATGATTTTGGAAAGGAAATATATTTGAAATAAAAATGATATCATATTGATTTGGGTTTTAAAGGAAATGATATCGTATATATATGGTTTTGAAATAGATATTTTATTCTGCTTTTAAAGTATAAACTATTTTAAAGACCGCGGTGTTATAATAACGGTTGGTTGTTGAAGAGACCGGGATCGGAAGTCGTCATACTCTCTGCCAACTTCGAAAACCACTTTAACAACCGTGTACGCGGTGGAGATTCCAAAATCAAGTAGGTTGGTGGAGGCGTTTCCTTGAGGTAAATACGTGGACCCGACTCCCATGAGTTGGCATAAGGTGGCTAAAACAGGAGCGATTCTCGGGCCAATGAGGTCATTCCTCTGATCGGACACTCCTCTTCGATATTATACTTTGACTTTGGATTGATTCAGTGGCCACCTTTACTTTGATTTTTTGGGGGAGTTTGTTCGAGGTGGGCGGTAGCTGCGGCTACGCAGTTCCATCAGCCCGGATAGCAATTGGTATATCTACCCTGGCATTGCCTAGTTGTGCCGTGTCACCTACCCTATCGCGCCTTGTACGAGTTTGGATTTCTCCCGTAGCCCGTGTGGTATCCTCTGGTGGCTTCCCGATCAGGAGGGACTATGATATTGGATGGACTACTGGGACTATTACGTGTTAAGGTGGAAAATGTAAAGCCTTAATGCTATTTAAAAGTAAGTTTATACAATTAGACACTATTATAATAGCGCAATATACTACATAGTAAATAGTTTAACGGATCCTTAGGAGATGTAAATCCCGAGCATCTCTTGAGTTACTGCACTCATATTTATTTCTGTTAATTTAACTCACATAAGATCTTTTAGTTCTGACTCGAGTGTTTTTGTCTTTTCAAATTCGCTCGGGTCAGTCCGAGCGTTTCAGGATTTGAAGATTTAGCTCTGGAGGACGAAGACGAAGATGTATATTATTATTATTTATACTAGTGCACTACACACTGTTCTGCTGCATTGTTATTGGTATGTGTAACTCTGATATGTATTATATAAATGTTTTGTAAACAGATTTATAAACTGAATATTTTATTATTATATTTTATCCTTCCGCTGTGAGATTCTGTTTTCTTTTATTTATTTCTTGTTTTTCTTATTTATCCCATAACAATCCGCCCTTCCGTATGGTTTGAATCGGCATGCGTGTCGATTTGAAGCGTCCGAAAGGCGGGACGTTACAGTATATATGTAGTGAGAGCTCAAATTTGTCCTCTTTGAATTTGTAATAAAATATTTGTTTGAACATGAATTCTGTGTTATTTATTTTATTCAACAAATATTTATTTAATTATGTGAAAAATAAAATAGTACGATAACAAATAAATTTAAATGAATATATATATATATATATATATGTTTATTATCATCAAAGAAAAATCATAGAGTAGCATATTCTACATGAATATTATCATATTTTCATCTTTCATATGTTGTAATTGAATTATCAATTAAATATGAATTAATTCTTTTAGCCCGCATTAAAGTGAAATAATTCAAGAATCAATATGATTGGTTCTATAATTTAATTTGGAAAAAGATACAGCAATAAGTTCACATTTTAAATAGCACTCAAATATAAATAATTATAATATCCTTTTGTTTAAAAACTCACTAATTGATAAATTATTGAAATCTTATATAGACGGAGGTGAAGATTTAGATGAAGATTAATTTAGCAGAGATTGAAATTAAGATTTGTACTCGACATTCTTAATTTAATTTTAGCAATTATTCAAATCTAGAAATCAGAATTTTAAATACTTTAAGGGTGAGAAGAATAAATAGTTTTAGAGGAGTATAGAAGTACGTGAAAGATAAGAGAATCAAAATAATTACAAAATAGTAAATTCGGTAACTTAATATGGGAAGAACTACTAATTAGATTATTCACCTAGAAAATTATATAATACTTTTTTTGAACCTTTTATTCAATCTTTTTTCCTTTAAAACTTCCCAATAAGAACGAAAATAGTCATAGGTTGAATTTCTTATATAATTAATCAAATAGATAGGATTAAATAGACTTAAGCATAAGTTATCATTTATTGAAACATATTCTCACATATACCCCCTATATCATGCTCTCTCATAGTTTACCCTTTGCAAATTAGAATAGAATGTCATCAATACAACATGATAACTAAAGCGACTAAAACATTAAATAATAAGTTCGAGTTATAGTATGCCAAGAATATCGTAACTGTTATATGTATTGAAACCAATAGAGAAATAAACCGAAAAGTAAATAACTAAATATGCAACATAAGTACGACGAAATGAATCCAAAGTAATTTGAATTCTAATTGAATTAGTAAAAATCTTTATCGTATTTTACTTCCACCTTAAGTTCCATGTGAAACTAAATAACATTTCATTCTGCACATGGTGTTTGTTCATATATTATATTTATATTTATTGGGATCATAGAGGAAATTTTTTGAACACTAGTTAGTAGTTTGGATTAAAGTATTATATGTGAATATATGTGTCAGACAATATACAATAAAATGAATTTGCTTACATGTTTACTCACACACGTATAACGAATGTGCCTGTACACTGGCAATGTTTATAAGTCAAGACACTTCAATTATAAAAGATCTTATCAAATATTATTATCATACAACTAATAAAAGAGATTAATTGATATTAATTCCATTTAATTTCAATTTAAACTAGTTAATGAATTAGTTTATTTAATTATCTTTAATTGAAATTAAATTTAGTGTGTATTAATTCTTTTAATGTTAATCAATTAGAAAATCAATTTTTAACCAATTATTTCTTTTAGTTAATTTCTTTTATTTGCAACATTTTAGGAGCATTGTAAACTTTAACTCTGTAAGGGAACATGTAGTGTGCTTATCGTAGAGAAAAATTAAAATAGAAACTCACCATCTATTCTTAACAACTGCTTTTCTTTGCTTTAGAAAATTTAGAAAAATGATCACTACTAGAAAAAAGCGAAATAGCGACGGGTGGGGGCGACGGCTTCCGACGGTTAATTCCCGACGGCTTCCGACGGGCCGTCGGTGGCCGTCGGAAGTCGTCGGAAATTCGCGAATACCTGCAGTCGGCCGAGCCTTTCTTCCTCATTTTCCAGCTTTCCCCAATCTCGCCAAAAACCCCCAAATCCACATTTTCCACTTCCATTCGCCAATTTCGTGATTTTTTTCTCCTTCCACGCTGCTGATTCAACACCTCTTGCTCTCAATCTCAGGTATAATCTCTTATTTTTCTGAAAATTTCAGTTTTTTCCCTAATTTTAGATTTGCATAAATTGATAAATTAGGGCGAATTAGCGATTGCAATTGTTTGCATTAGCGTAATAATGGTTTATAGCATCACATGACATATATATTTCATCTTTTATCGTGAAATTGTGAAAAACACGTATACTTTGTGGTTGTTCATGTATATGTAAATTGTTGTGTATGCCCTGATTCGACGATTGTATACGTTATTTGGCATACGATAAAATGATTGAATGAACTAGGAGTATTATATTGTGCACGTATTTACTTATGAAACAAAAAAATGCATTACTCTAAATTATAATTGTGTATATTAAAAAAAAGACAAAAATGTTAAACCAGCCTTTTTGATGTGTAATACGTCGAATAACTGTGTTAAATTTTTATATATTTTTGTAAATGTGAACAGTGAGTAAAACTGTATTTTTGAGTAAAATGCGCGCATGTTAACCGACAAATGTCCCTTAGAGAGTTTTTGGCCCCGTCTGACGAGTGTTGTACATGATCGTTGTATAAATAGTCGTTTGTTTCGAAAAATGACCGTTTATATTCATCTGGTACAATGTTTGTCGGATTTGTCCCTGTATTGGACAAGTTATGAACACAGTAAGAATTTACATTTTGTATACTACTTCGTCTCAAACGGTTCATAAAATTTCGCCCTAACTTTTCTTTTTTGTTTCCTGCGTACACGCATTTGTGTACAATGCAGGGAACAAAAGGGAAATGCTGCCGAAATTTTATTGAATCGTTTGAGACGAAATAATATACGAAATGTAAATGCTTACCGTGTTTGTAATGGGAAGTAGGATGTCTGACCAATGAAAAACAAATTATATATATTTTTAATCGTTACGTACGTTAAAAAATGAAATGTGTCCTATTTGAAAATATTTTTAAATTTGTGAAGTTGTTCTTTAAATTCAAAATATTATACGACCATGAAAATAATCTTTTTTGAATTTGTATTCTTCAAAATAAATATTAATTTTTGAACTTCTCATTTTGTCAAATAGGAAAAATGATTGATTATTTTGTTGATCGGAGGAGATGGATGTACCAAAGAAAAGGACTGAGGGGCTCAATAAAAGAAGATTTTTATAATGGTATAAACGTGTTTGTTGAATTCGCTTTAAGTAATAACGGAAACGATCCAGAAATTCGTTATCCGTGTAGTAAGTGTAGACATTTGAAGTATTTGTTACCAGATATTGTGAAAGTTCATTTGTGCCAACACGGTTTCGTACCCGAATATTATGTTTGGGAACGACATGGAGAAGTTGTAGCAAATACTTCTGTAGAGTCTGAAAGTGTCGTTAACGAAATAGTTTCAACGACCCGTATAGAAAATATGGTCGAAGATGCAGCATGGTCAATGTTTCCTATGGTTCAAGTTGATGACGATGATGGAAATGTTGAAGAACCAAATATTGAAGCTAAAAAAATTTACGATTTACTAGATGCAGCTAAGAAACCTATTTGAGATGGTTGTAAAAGCAGCACTCGGCTGTCAGTAATCGCAGAATATATTGCGATGAAGTCAAAATACAACATCACTGAAGCTGGGTTTACGGCTGTTGTACAAGCTGCAAAAAGACATATGCCGCCCGATAATCTAATGTGTGAAAATCACTACGAAGTTAAAAAACTTATGTCGGCTTTTGGTTTACCGTATCAGAAAATAGATACATGTTCAAAAGGATGCATGTTGTTTTGGAAAGAAGACGCAAACCTTAGAAATTGTAAAGTTTGTAACCAGGAGAGATACAAACCAAGAAAAAAGAAGGGAAAAGAAGTTCCGTTCAAGCGTATGCACTACTTACCCATAACTCCAAGACTTCAAAGATTATATGCATCTTCTGTAACTGCGTCTAATATGAGATGGCATGGCGTGAGAACAGAGGAAGAGGGTACGTTGACACATCCGGCCGATGGAGAAGCATGGAAGCATTTCGATAAAACGTATCCAAATTTTGCAGCGGAGAGTCGAAATGTTAGATTAGGATTATGTACGGACTGTTTTTCTTCATTTTCTCAATTTGGTTCTAAATATTCATCATGACCCATTATCATCACACCGTATAATTTACCTTCATGGATGTGCATGAAAACGCAATATATGTTTCTTACTGTTGTCGTTCCTGGCCCCGACGATCCGACACAAGGAATCGATGTATATTTACAATCATTGATTGAGGAGTTAAAAATCTTTGGAACGAAGGAGTAGAAACATACGATGTGTCCAAGAAGAAAAATTTTCGTATGTTTGCTTCTTTGTTGTGGACTATAAGTGATTTTCCTGCCTATGCAATGCTTTCGGGATGGAGTACTGCCGGTCGTCTAGCATGTCCATATTGCATGGATGAAACACGAGCGTTTTCTTTACATCATGGTAAGAAAATTTCATGGTTTGACTGTCATCGATATTTTCTCCATGTAAATCATCCCTTCAGAGGAGACAAGAAAAACTTTTTAGCTAATAGAGTAGAAACCAGACAACCACCGACGATATGGTCAAGCGAAGACATATATGAACTTGTTAAGGACTATCCAGATATATGAAATTGGCGAGCAAATAGAAATTGAAGGCAAATTAGTTGTTCATAACTGGTGCAAACAAACTATTTTTTGGGAGTTGCCGTATTGGAAACATCTTCTGCTTCGCCATAACATAGATGTGATGCACAATGAGAAAAATGTATTTGATAATGTTTTTAACACAATTTTGAATGTGAAAGGGAAGACGAAGGATGATTTGAAATCAAGACGTGATATAGAAGAATTATGCAAACGTCCTGAGCTTCATATGAAACCAAATGACAATAAAAAAACCCAAAGCTTGTTACGAATTAGATAATAATCAAGTTAAAGCTGTGTTAAAATGGGTGGAAGGGTTAAGATTTCCTGATGGGATATCATCAAATCTTCGTAGATGTGTTGACTTTAAAAATGGTAGATTAAGCGGAATGAAAAGTTACGACTGTCACATAATGATGGAAAATTTATTCCCCATAATGTTCAAAGAACTACTGCCGTTAAAAGTTTGGAAAGTAGTAATGGAGCTTAGTATGTTTTACAAAGAGCTTTGTTCGACTACTTTAAAAGTGCAACGTTTACGTAAACTTGAAGTGGACATTCCTATATTTCTTTGCAAATTAGAGAAAATATTTCCGCCTGGTTTTTTTAATGTGATGGAATATTTACCTGTTCATCTCCCATCTGAAGCACAACTTCGAGGTCCTGTCCAATACGGATGGATGTATCCATTTGAGAGGTATGTAATATATATGTTATAACGTAATTTAATTGCATTTGAAAGATGGAGTTAATATAAATTAATGTTGCGTAGATATTTGAATCACCTGAAGAAAAAAGTGAGGCAAAAAGCACGGGTTGAAGGTTCGATATGTAAATCTTACATCGAAGAAGAAGCTTCGTTCTTTTTCTCTCACTATTTCAGTGACCATGTGAATATTTCATTTGAAAGTGTTCCTCGTAATGACGAAGGCGACGAACAAGAGTCCACTCAAGCAATGTTATCTATTTTTAGACAATATGGTCGGCCTTTTGGAAAATGTGTAGAAATATGGCTAGACGATAGAGATCTTCATGTAGCACACACTTATATTCTTCTAAATTGTGCCGAGGTTGCACCGTTTGTTAGGTAATCTGAAATAATAATTTGTGTTTTATTCTTTTCTTATATGCATGCGCGTGTATAACCTAATGTAACAATTTGTTTATATAAACAGTGTTTATGAACGTGAACATCCGAACGGAGATCTCAGTAAAGAATTTTCCGGTTGGTTTTCAAATTACGTTTATGAGCCGAGAAATTGTGTTGTTGACGAAGGGTTGAAACATCTTGTGATGGGACGAAAAAGAGTGGTCAAGACATATCCAATATATTTCGTCAACGGATATAAATTTAACACCAAAGAATACGGTGCAGAAAAATTAACAAATAATACTGGTGTATTTGTTAAAGGTAGTGACGATCCAGAAAATCATTTAAATGATTTTTATGGCGTTCTGACACAAATTTTGCAACTGACATGTTTCTCACGACCCGCGGAGGAGGTGTTTCTATTTAGATGCAATTGATTTAGCAATGTTCCAGGTTCTGGAATTAATGTGCACAAGAATTATAATCTTATCGAAATAAAGCATACATCGCACTATCACAAGTATGATCCTTTTGTACTAGCCAAACAAGCATTGCAAGTTTATTACGCTCCTTATCCGTCTCTAAAAAGAGATAAAGCAGATTGGTCTGCAGTTTTTAAAACAAAGGCCAGATTCACATTCGATGGGAAGAATATTCCCGACGAACAAGCTTATCAGGCAGATCTTGAGCAAAATAACGAAATAATAATTACAGACGATCATACAGATTTTGGTCCCTTGATCGATGAATCAAATGTTTTGGTAGAAGCGTTTGACAGTGCAGAGGAAAATATCGTCGAAAACGAGACCGAATCTGAATCAGAAGACGATGATGACTGATACAAATCTGAATCTGTTTTTTTGCAATTGATGTAACCGTGTTAAATTCTTGTTGTATTATGAAATTGATGTAACTACGAAACCAAATCCATTTACTATTGTTTGCATGTTGAATTCTTGATGTATTATTAAATTGATGTAACTATGAAACCAAATCCGTTTACTATTGCATGTTGAATTCTTTATGTATTATGAATCAGGTATAACACACTTCCATTTCTATTTCCATTTCAGTCATTAATTAAGCTGCAATTTGTACCGTTGATGTCATTTTCATATGAAATATATTTCATTATCATGTTTTTATACTCTTATATAATGATGTGTATATGTCACAGGTTTATCAGTATGTCGTATAGAGGTAGGAGCTCTTCCCGATCTTCAGAAGGCGATGGCAGTGGCCCATCGCAAGAGCCACAGCGTGCTGTTGTATCTTTGGTCCCTAGAGCAGAAGGGTAAGTAGAATTAAATTTTATTCAGCATCTTATTTTTTCTATGATATACGTATGTACTTATCTATATCGTACTTAAAAATAGGGGGTTCGACCTACTTCCCTCTAAGGTTGTGTTGGACGTCTCTAGAGCAGCATATCGCAGTAGGATGAGTGCGTGCTGGCCGAAGTGGGATTCCATCCCTCCTCACATCATAGAGTGCATATGGCAGGATGTTCTAGTATGTATAATTTTTCTGTTTTCCATTTTTAATTCGTTTTTGTCGTTTTTCTATTGTTTATCATTTAAAGTGTAATCTTTTTTTCACACAGGCTGAGATAGACATCCAGACAGACGATATGATGCTGGCACGAGCATACTGGATGAGGAAGATGCGCAAGAACTACAGGGACACGATATCGGGGATTAAGAAATCTGGTAAGAAACCAAAGTGCATGGGAGAGAGCGTGTATCAAGCTTGGTTGAGCTACTGGGAGACGGACGAGGCGAAGGCAAGTATACTATTTTTTTTTTTGAATTATTAATTTGACGTGATTGAAAAATAATGTATCAAATTTTGAATGTACAGGCAGAGTCGGATAGAAACTCTGCAAATAGAAATAAGAATCCCGTCACTCATCGCGGAGGATCGAAGTCGTTTCAGCAGTATCGGCAGGAGTTGGTAAATTTACTGAATAATAAATGTAAATAGTTTATGCTATATGATTCTAAATGTATAATAATTGTATGTAACAATCAAATTCAGGAAGCCGAGGCACAGGGTCCTGTCAGCTATATGGACGTGTTCACCCGTACGCATGCTGTCGAGCATGTTAATCCAGACGGGACTGTTTCATACACATGGCAGGACGATAAATCCAGCAAAAGTCATGTAAGCATATTTCATTTTATTCACTATTAGTAATTGTTTTAATTGTTAAATTATGATGAAATAAGATATGATATTATTAATTTGTTAATGCAGGAGATGTTTATGGAGCAGCGGCATAAACTCCTTGCTGATACAGGTCGAGAACAACTGACGACCGATGAGGAGGACGTTATTTTTGAGTCCGTTATGACTCCAGCTGAGCATGGTCGACGATACGGATTTGGCAATTTAGCGGTAAATAATTTACTTTTTATTAAAATACTTAAAATATGATATTTTTACCTTTTCAAAACAATAAATTTGGATTTTATTTATTTTTCAATTATTGCAGTCCAGTGGTCATAGTAGGGGACGGCGGAGCAGACCACAGAGCGATTTAGCAAGTATAGAAGAATTGCGGACTAGAGTGTCCCAATTGGAGGAGCAAAACCGCCAAAATGCCTTGCAGACCGCACAGTTGTTAGAGTACATACAGCAGTTTGGTGGCCGTTTCCCTTCCTCGGCTGGCTCTGGATCTGAAGGAGATTGACTCATTGCTTGCTTGTTCGTCGTTCAAGTATGTTTTGTTTGTGTAGAATGATTTGATAGACGGTGCGGGTAATTATTGATTTGTATAATTATGTATGATACACTTGGTTTTCTAGTTTTATTATGACATATGCATGAGAATATTGATAAATTTATGTATTAACAATATGGTGGAACAGTATTGTTAATGTTGGAATGGATATGTATGTTTTTTATCTTATTTTGATTGTATTTTTATTTATTTGTGCGTTTGTTAAATATGTTGTAGTTTAGGTTTGAATCTTTGATTGGATTATTTTATATTGGGTTGTGAAATATTGATATCAGAGTATTTGGAAGAGAAATGTGGTTGGAAGGCTATATTTGCAGCGAATATAAAAAAAAAATTGCAGATTTCCGACGGCTCCCGACGGCTTATCGCTCAAAATTTCCGACGGCTTCCGGCGCATTGAGTCGGTCTATAACTCAGTATTTCCGACGGATTTCGACGGATTCCGGCGCACGTCGGAATCCGTCGGAAACCGTCGAAGTTAGTCGGAATAATATACAGCGCCGTCCGTAGGAAGCCGTCGGAAGTACTGCTCACCGACGCAGTCTTTTCCGACGGCTTCCGACGGCCGCCGACGGTTTCTGACCGTCGGAAATTCTGTTTCTCCTTGTAGTGGATAAAATAAGTGAGAATAATATACAAGCAGATAATTTTCTTTAACAAACTAACTGAAATATTGTTAAGATAATATTTTCTTCTCTTTTAAAGGCAATATCATGTTACACATATTTGTTTATGCTCAAAGGAAAACATTATATATTCTATATATTATAGAATATGATTATAATTTTGTCTTACAAGTAAAACAATCAGATTGAATTTTAAATATTATACTATATTAAGTATTTAGTGAAGAAAATATAAGCATTTATACTGTCTTGGATTAATATTCAAGAAAAACGTCCTGTTTAATATCCAATTGGGTCTCTAACGGAAACATACAGTAAATATTAGAAGTCAAGGTACATATGAAAAATAAAAATGAATGAAGGTTGATTACATAAAAGTGACTAGGTGAAAGTGAACATTTATCAAATAAAGAGTCGACTTTAAATTAAAGTATGTTTGAATGTACAGTCACGTGTTGATTTATTGAAGGAGGATAGGTATACTTGATGTTTTCATTTAGTTAATAGATTTTTTAGGGACATGATTAAGATGTATAATACACATAATTGGAATGAAAGTTTTACTTTGTTTTTTTTCGAATAAGGTAAACTTTATCATTGAGTTAATCATATTTTCTATAGATTTTAGTTTACAATAAAACGAATAAACTTTGGCTATTTCTTGCATTTTACAAAATTATTATTTTACTACAGATCACTCTTGCTGTCATTTCAATATTTATTATGTCACTATGTAGTGCCTATTTTAAATATACTTTGCTATGTTTTATAATATAGCTATCTATAATAATTTATTCTAATTAATAATAATAATAATAATAATAATAATATAATAATAATAATAATAATAATAATAATAATATGTTTAATAGTTTGTATCACTGATTAAATTTCCTTACACCTTTTAATCTAACTATTATGTTCAATAAAATATCATTGAAAGTATTTTGAAGCGTATCTACAAGTATTTTGTGTTATTTTGAGTTATGTTTATTGTTGTATTGTTTGAGGTTTATGTCTGCATAAGATTTGAAGTAGAGTGAAAAATTATTTGGTTGTTTTCAAAATTTGATTGCATAACGTATGTTATGTATAATTTACATGTCATATTACGCTACACACACATATATATATAAGTCTATTTAGATACAAAATATAGACACAATTGGTGACACAGAGAATCTCCACCGTTGGAATGCCCACTGAATTCCACATTTTCCATAAAGACCAAAAAATTCAATGCTTCGGATCTTTTATGTCACCACTTTGTGTGTAATTTTGTGTTCAAATAGCCGGCATATACACACACAAAAACAGAGCATTAGTGAATATTTTACTAATTTAGTTAGTGCTACATAATACAAAAAGTGTAATAATGCTGTTCCACTGCTGTTTATTTAAAAACAAATTTGAAACGCGTTTCACTTTGAGCCATGATTCTTTGTTCGAATTTTAGAACAACATTATCATATCAAACCATGTGCATATTTCTGTATACGTTAACCATAGTCAAACTCATACTCAAACTTATTTCTCTTACATTTAAAAATTAAAAGACATACTCAACAATGTAATGCTTACCAAGTTAGAATTAACTGATGATTAATATTATCATTTGTTGTACAAAATCATCAAGTCATTATGCTCTAAAAATATGAATCATACTTTGAACGCTTTGAGGTTAGTAAAAAAAAAAGCAAAAGTTCTCATGTGAGGTTCATGGAAAATTAAGTCTAAAAAATTATTATCCATGAACATTAACAATCATATTCATATATAATCAAAAAACTCTAAAAATGAACAATTAAATAAATTATGCATCAACTTCGTGTGCGTAGCCATGCACTAGTCTGTGAAGTTTATCCATTAGTTTTCATAAACAATAAAAAAGGAAAGGTTTTCGGTCCCATATGAAAGTACGCAAAAATATCATTAGTCTCCAACCATATAAAATTACATAACTTGAACATTATAACATCATTTTCTTGTTGTTTAGCAAACAATACATAATTATTACAAAGAAGCGATATCTGTTGGCTGTTAAAACTTGCCTTCGGCAAGATTTCAGCGTGTCTATATATATATATATATATATAGAGGGGAGGTTTTACATGCATAAAACATACATCATTCACCTAACCCTGCAGACTCGGTGGGGAGAACATTTAGGATCGTGAATTGCTCGGCAACCTACTGCAACACTTTCAGTCAATCTTCTATGAAGTCGATAATCTTCATTGCTTCCAGTAACTTGTAAAGGCACCAGAACTTCTAAAACATCTGTCATAAGTGGTCTTGCTTTCGGGTTTTCACTAAGACAATAATATGCAAGGTTGCAGGCTTTGTGAGCTGCACGGGTAGGGTACTGGCCCTCTAATCTAGGGTCAATTATTTGGAGCAGCTTGTGCTTATCAGGTAGCTTAGGGCGCATGCAGTCTACGAGACTTTGTTCTTTGACTGGGCGAGTTCTGTTGACTGAGCGACGTCCCGTTAATAGTTCAAGGAGTACTACTCCAAAGCTGTACACGTCACTCTTAGCAGTCAAATGACCTATTTGGGTTTGCAACATATAAATATATTAACTCTCAGTCTCATATATATATAACTATGCTTGGAGTGTCGACATCGGGCATACCAGTCTTTACATATTCTGGTGCAGCATATCCATAGGTGCCCATGACTCGCGTTGATACATGTGTGTCATCGCCTTCAGGGCCAGCTTTTGCCAGTCCAAAATCAGAGAGCTTGGCTGTATAATCCTGTCGAGGAAGAATTTATAATCATACTGATTGCTTTCGGCTTCTATTTAAACTTAAATGCAGAGAAAGATCTAACATAAGCAAACTGATATTAACTGAATCCAGTAAAATATTTGATGTCTTGAAGTCACGATAGATAACGGGTCTTTCTGCGTTATGTAAGAAAGCAAGTCCTTTGGCAGCACCAAGTGCGATCTTCATTCTAGTTGCCCAAGTCAATGGGGCAGCTGTTTCTGTGTTTGACAAGTGATTAAATACATGTTAGATATGATTCAGAAATCAAATCGTGATCTTATGAAATATACAAAGCTGTTGCCACCACCTGCATGGTATTAATACAGTTTACTAATTCAATTAGCTTTGTAACATGATAAAAGCGAGATAACATTGAATTTAAATAAACAAGACTGACATGAATTGGTCAGAATGCAACGATTCAAAGGTGCATACATAACAAGTTTGGTGTAGAAACTTTTCAAAACTAGACCAAATGATTATTTAGCGATTATTATGCAGCATGATAAAATAAACTGACAAGCAACAGACAATTTACACATCACAAAACATAAGCTGCTTGAAATGCTTACTTCGGAATATATGATTCTCGAGACTTCCTCTGAACATGAACTCATATACAAGAAGCCTATGATCATCCTCGCAGCAATAACCAACTAACTTCACTAAATTTGGATGCCTAAGTTGTCCTAGAAAACTAACTTCTGTCTGCAACATTTAAATATCAAATAAGAAATTAAGAACAGGGGTACAAGTAAAAGATTTATTGTAAATGAAACGGTCATTAAACTCCTTTTGGCTACCAATATCAATAACTTATGAGATATTAAAAGATTCTGAAGTATTCAGTAAAATTAAAGATTCACGGTTGTCAAAGTAGCAAATGCTGTTAAAAGAGCCAACGATTATCAAAAGAACAACTCCCTAGATGTCCTGTAGAACAGGTAATGACTAATGCCACAAAGAGTAATCATAATAATTTTTGTTTTTAGTCATAAGCATATCGCTGTGTTGTGTAACAGATTCATGAAAAACAAATTATCAATATTTTTTATATTTTCCATCAGTTTGGCCCAAGGGAAATACTTTACCAAACAACTTTGTTGATTCCGCACGAAATCGAATGAAAATGGCACTTTTGAGGAACAACTTCAAGAACACTTTGAGGACAAGAAAACATCATTCCAACTTATGATGATAAAAGAAATTGAAACAGTTAAAGGGCATATTCAACCTGAAAATCGAAGCATTTGACCAACATTCGAGCGTCTATTTAAAAGACGTCTGAGCCTCAGGTGCCTATTAAATAAACGTCCGAGACCGAACGTCTGTAATAGGAGCGAGCAGCCATTTCCCTCTCATTTTCTCACTCTTCTATTTTTCGTTTTAATAAGAAAAATTGTCCGAATGCTGCCATGCGCTATCAAAATCGCAAGATATACCATTAGGGGTAAGCAGGTCCGAATCACAATGCACATAGTCCTGATATGACGATTTTCAACTTACGAATCTTGGAGGAGCTTGCAAATGGATACGCACATCGTGTGCGGACCGCATTGAATACAGTCGAGGTGTGTGTACACACATTTTTACTTATAACCGTAAATCCTAAACTTATAAAACGACAAATATAAAATAACCATTAATGCATCGATATTTATAAATTGTATGTTAATTAATCAATAGTGTTTATTATTGTTAATTATATAGTCCAAGTATCATTATCCTTACATAGTTCAAGTAACTTAAAGTTAGGCTAATTGTTGTAGATTAATTATGAACAATGAGATCGTATGATACTTGCAACGTATACGCATAAATTTATTTTGTAAATTTTAAAATTTCACGTAGGTTTGATAAAAATAAACTGAAAAATATAAAAAAAATATAATTTTTTTATAACAGAGTTTCGAACTTGCAACCTTATTTACATTTCTAATATTCCTTTTGAAAAAAGATGCTAATTTTTGTTCTTCTATGAGATTCAAACTTCAACTGACTTTTATATGACGACTGACATGGAGATAAAAGGACCAGATAGGATTTATTTATTTATTTATTTTTATTTTTATTTTTTTTGATGATGGATACAAGACTCCTGCTTTATACAACGTATATCTATCCCATTTCGATGATGGAGCGATTAATTCTGGTGATGTTTCTTTGACGTACGTTCAGCTTACATTACAAAGCATAGGGACAGCAATGTTATGGATGATGCAGTCATTGGGGCCTTTCTGCTATATGTATTTCGTTCAACTTCTTTTCGAACCCAACGGGGACTATTAAGTTAGGCTACCTTGCAGCGATACCCGATCTAGATCGGCTTCATACTACGAATTGGGAAACATCTGTATTTGGATGTTTGTACACGATTCTCGACTTGTACACCTTAGGAGATGTTAAGAAGATGGTTAAATTTTGGTATATTTCGTTGTACTGATATTATAAGCACACGACAAACATGCACTCTTGTATTGTTGGGACAGCCACTTAGGCAAAGTCGTTCTTTCCCCACATAAGATGATAGGAGCATCTACAGTATGTTCCTCAAACGCCTATAGAGGCCTGATCTCATATTGACTCGAGGAGGAGAAGTAACATTTTAGAGACGTCGTTGGCTTGATATTGGATCAACTTGACAGAGATTTGGTAGATGTTAGATATTTATCCTTTTGCTATTATTTATCATGCTTCCGGACAAAGGATTATTTTGGATGCATCGGTCCTTTATATTTGGTATTTGGAAGACAGATGTTAATTTCAAACAACTGGTGATACACACATACCAAGAGATCCTCTATCACGTGATTACATATTCAGGAGAAGCATGACTCTTGGATTGCAATATCTCTTGACACTACGACAGACTGAATAGGCAATATCTTTTAGCACTACGACAAGCTGGATAGGTAGACACTTTAATAGTTTTCTTAGATGATGATGATTTCGACGTTTATTAGGCCAGAGTTGCTCCACGGTGCTTCATGTTACCTAACATTCTTGTGGGGTGAACCCCAATCATGCAGGTCCTCATTTAGTCTCTGTTAGAAACTTAGAATTCAGACCCCTCCGTTTTCTTTTGATCTCACATTATCCCAGTACTTGCAGTAGCCTATGGAGATTGATCTCGACTCCAATTTTAGAGTGTACGACATCATTGGTACTTTTACTGAGTAGCTCGTCGTCTATCCTC
This sequence comes from Allium cepa, assembly GCA_030765085.1. Taxonomy (NCBI): domain Eukaryota; kingdom Viridiplantae; phylum Streptophyta; class Magnoliopsida; order Asparagales; family Amaryllidaceae; genus Allium; species Allium cepa. Next base: position 635,876,638 of record CM060934.1, on the reverse strand, counting down.
CAAATCATGAGATTGCTGATATTCCTTCAACTGGCTTATGTCGTCCTTTTAAGGTAATGTAATTCATTGTACAGTCTCGGCTAAATGTCCTCTACTCAAATATTATTTGTAATTACAATATACACTTAAGCTGGATAAGCATAAACAATATACTGTCGTGCTTCAACACATATCGCTCTCTCATTCTCAGACGCTCAGTCATCGGCATGCGACTAAGAGACGGCTTTGGCAGGTACAAGTTGATGAGCTGCAAGCTCAGTTGGCGGCAACCCAGGTGGATAATAGTAGTCATGCTCATTTTGATGATGTACATAATGATGATATGGATCCAGCAGGGGATCGGGATGCGACAATGTTGCGGTTAACTTAGGACGAGTGTTTATTTATGTGATTGAGTATACATAGACATATAAAAAAATCATTGTTGATGTTCTATTTGCATGGTGTTGATCTATGTATAGTGGTTATGTTATTAATTATAGATAGCTTGGTTATAGACATGATATACATTGTTTATACTAACATGAGTTTTGTTATTTATATATGGTCGGCATTGGCATCACGTATAGTTACATGGTTTATAAGTAAAAAATCAATGCTTTGTACTTGTTTTTACTTTCAAAACCCTATAAACAACATTGATATTTTTCATGTCAAAACCACTTTTCAAGTTTTTCTCTTCAAAATATTTCTAGTGTACGTTCATGCCTTCATCCACCACTTTACAAAAGCATATTCCATCAAGTCATGTCATATCAGTATAGTATAATGCATACTGTGTTAAGTTCAGTGAGCAACACTCTAAAATAAATGTTCAAACATATCCACTACTTTAGAGTAAAGTATCCACCAAGCCATGTCATACCAGTACAGTATATCGAACAATATGTTAAATCTGGCTGGACATCCTGAAATAAATGCCCAAACAAGTCTACTACTTTACTAAAGCAGATTCCATCAAGCCATGTCATATCGGTACAGTATACTGCACATTGTGTTAAAGTTGACTGAACAACATTGAAGTAAATGTTCAAACATGTCACCTATTTTACTAAATCAGATTCCACTAAGTTATGTTATATCGGTACAGTATACACAACGCTCTAAAATAAATGTCCAAACAAGTCCTCTACTTTATTAAATCAGATACCACCAAACCACGTCATATCAGTATAGTATACCGCAAATTATGTTAAAGTTAAGTGGACGACATTTTGAAATAAATGTCCAAACATGTCCACTATTTTACAAAATCAGTTTCCACTGAATCATGTCATATTGATACATTATATTGCACATTGTGTTAAAGCTGAGCGGACAACACTTTGAAATAAATGTCCCAATAAGTTTATTATTTTACTAAAGCAGATTCCACAAGTTATTGTCATATCGATACAGCATACCGCACATTATGTTAAAATTGAGTAGACAACGCTATGAAATAAATGTCCAAACAAGTCTACTAAAGCAGATTCCACCGAGCCCTGTCATATCGGTAGTATACCGTGCATTGTGTTAAACTTGAGCATGCAATGTCCGCGGGTGCGGCGCAGTGGAAATGATGTTTGGGTTCTGGTAAAAAAGACTTAGGTTCGATTCCTACCATGCGCTTCCCTATCGTATATAAATTTACCCGAGGGTATGAAAGCTTGCATCAGCGGACGGCTTTACTATGCCATCAGGAGTTTACTGGCCTGTCAATTTCTTCTGGGTTTTCAAAAAAAAAACTTGAGTATGCAACACTCTAAAATAAATGTCCAAACATGTCCACTACTTTAATAAAGCAAATTCCATCATGTCATGTTATATCGTATTGTTGTTCAATTTTTTTTGCAAGTATAATTAGCAAGCCGATTACGCATAGCCATGATCAATCCATGTCAGCCCAGCACATCTACGCATGGCATGTCCATATCAACCCAAATCCAATCTGGTTCCAAGCCAGCCCATCTACTCAGCAACCCTCTAAGTTTATTGTCGGTCAGCTCAACTCAAGATGATTTCAACAACCAACTCATCAGAGAAGACCCGACTCAAGTGCAACCTGTTTTTTGGTCTAGTTTCATAGTCCACCTTCGATCAGTCCTAGATAGCTCGTGTCGTCATTCCTCAGCCGACTTGGTACTTTCCTTACAACTTTTCTTTAGCAACGTCCATATTTCCTCAGCAAGTTTCAGCAATAAACGATCGACCAGCACAATCCAGAAAAAGCTACTTATCCGTCTTGCCACATAAACATGCAAAAGTAAACGACAAGTCATACAGCCAATCGTATTAGGCACTATAGCAGTTCTGCCAAAAGCGTACCTACTCTTGTAGCAAACCGCCAGCATTAAATACAAGACACACGATTAGTACGGAGGGACAATTGGTATATTTCTTAGCCACACTTTCTTCTACCTTTACAACTGTCTTCCATCAGCTCATACGACCAGATCAATGGTCACACACGCTTTCCGTCTATGTTTTACTGCACAATCTCAACCGTCCATCAACCATATCAACTGCTATAAATACTTTGTGCCTTACTACATCCAAGGGTGGTTGGAATTTAGTTGATCTCTTGTTATTCACTTTATAGCAAACAAATCATCTTTAAGGTTTTTAAGTTTAGGATCATTGTAAGCTTAAGGGAGAAAATTTTTATTACTCTCTTGTAATTCATTTTAATTGTAAAACATAAGCATAATAAAAGATTTTTATAATGGACGTAGGCAAATCTCTACTGAACCACTTTATATCTTGTATCATTTATATTATTTGTTTGTTTTAATCATCATTTTATATTTTTAAGTCTAATGTTAACAAGTAACATTTCGCTAATACAACGCATTAGTCTAATTTCGATGTTGACGAATTCATTAGTCAACATTTTAATGTTAGAAGGATGACCTCCTCTAAAAACTTTTACATTTCTTCATGTTTTCTTCTCTACACACTCCTTTCACGTTTCACTATGTCGAATCCTAATGGTGAGAACGAATTTATTAACTCTGATGAACATCAAAACAATGGTAACACAATCGCAGTTGTCGATCAAATCCATGGGCTCAGCAATAACATGTGGCGAAGCATGCTCCAAAACTTGAACAAAGTGAGACTCTGGCCTGCGAGATGAATGAATTGAGGATAGGATTAGACATCTAGACAACTGTAAACTCTGTTCCACCATTCCTTTCAGCGGTCGAACCGACTCTTCTCCAACCTATCCTTCTGATGCTTAGGACCTTATAAACACCGCCGAGGCCTGACACAGGGTGTGCCTAAAACCCCGATCGTGGATGTTCATGCCCATCCATGGAGACATGTCGTGCATGTGCCAAGTCTCATTATCAACATTGACTCTGAGACAGTCACGCACAAGGAACCAAGACATCGCTGCTCTCCTTCGGCAAAGCAGCAGTCGGTTTTTGAGAGCCTCCGGGCATCAAACAGAGCTTAAGGCTTGAGGTATGAGTGTCTTAGAGGTGGTGCCCATGCCATCGGTAGAGAGCGAGGTGCCTCATTGATGCACTCTGGATCCTATAGGGATGCAGCCAAACCTATAACAAGAGAGGGACTGACCAATTATTCACGGTCACCCTCTGTGCATAACGAGAGACGGTTCCCCACTCCAGCTTATCATCGTCATCATCACTCATTTCCATCACCGACCTCCCACTCTACAAAGACGCCGATTGAGCCCACGGTCATTAGCCAGACAATCCCACAGCATACCGATGCTGGCCTCCAGGAGGAAATGAACATCCGTCGCCGACAGTTCAACATAATGCAAGCCCTAATATCGAGGGAGAAGCTTTTTCTGATGATGAGAATGTTAAGCCACTTTCTGAGGATATCACAGGCGGTATGCATTGTTGTCCACTGACAAATATGATGAAAATGCTGACCCATTTGATCACATTACTGTATTCAACTTCACCCATGTCACCAGCTTTCCAGTCCAGCAAAGTGCACACTTCCCTTCCACTCTAACAGGATCGGTCTCTCACTGGTTCCTACATCTACAACCGGGCATCATCCATTATTAGGCCCAGCTATGTGCAGACTTCAAAATCAAGTTCGTTACTTCAAATACCTATGTTATCACGGCTAGCAACCTAGATAATATCAAGCATGAGCCAACCGAGAGTCTTCGATCATATGTCAATCGTTTTAACAAAGAATCCATCCGGACAAGTGATGCGGAAATGAACAGCTTGGTTGTGGCCCTTTGTTCGAGGGTCAGGTATAAATCGAGAATGTAAAGAGAGCTTTTAAAGCAGTCGTCTATGTCTCTAATTGACTTCTATCAGTGGACGAGCAACATAATGAGAATGAAGATCATTCTGACAATGATAATAAAACCCGAGGGGCATGTACAGAACCCGGCTGAAATACTGTGCCAATACAACATGAAACTAAACCCGAAGAAGCGCTCATTTATTGTCCGGTTTAGAAAATTCTTTGGTTATGATGTGAGCGTCAAGGGTAATGAAGCTAGCCCCGACAAGATCCAAGCTATCCAAGATATGCAAGTCCTCAAAACTGTGAAACAAGTACAGAACTTTATTGGGATAGTTGCAGCATTGAGTCGCTTTGTGTCAAAGGCAACCGGCCAATGTCTCCCTTTCTTCAACCTCATCAAGAAGGGAAAATCATTACTTGAAACGATGAATGCACTAAGGCATTTGAGGAGTTGAAGCAACATTTAGCCACTCCTCCGGTAGTTATCAAGCCCATCGACGGGAGGATTTATATTTATACCTGGCAGTAATTGACCACGCGATCAACGCTGCCTTGATAAAAAAGGTCGACAAAATCCAACAGCTGATACAATATGGCAGCAAGAGGTCATCGGGCCAAGAAACGAGATACACAAAGATGAAGAAGCTTGCCTTCTGCCTACTCGTGGCAGCTTGGAAACTCCAACCGTACTCTCAGGCTCATCATATCAAAGTCCTAACCAACCAGCCTTTGAAACAAGTCTTAGCTGACCTGACTCAACGGGTCAACTATTGAAGTGGCCTATCGGGCTTGGCCAGCATCACATCTCATTTCAACCTTGCACTTCTATCAAGGGCCAGGCAGTCGCAGATTTCATTATCGAGTGCTTAATCCCGGACAGCGGCAAATAGGAGACCATCACAAGCCAACAAGTTTGGCATTTTATGCGGACGGATTGTTAAACGAAAAGGAGGCAGGGGTTGGTATGGTCCTTGTTACTCCCGAAGGAAAAGAACTATGTTTTGTGGTCCGCTTTACTTTCAAGACGGCCAATAGTGAAGCCGAATATGAAATTGTCCCAACCGGTCTTAGAAAGGCAAAGGAGTTGCAAGTGTAATCCATTCATGTTTTCAGCGGCTCATCACTGGTCGTCCATCAAATCAATGAGCGTTTAAGTCAAGTGTAAGATAGTAAGACATTGGCATTGTATGTTGCTGAGGCCAAGAAGATAATCAGCGTGAAAAATCAATCGGCATGATCTTTATGATTTGACAAGCACACCGATTAAGCACGGTCCGGCCTAATCCATGTCGGCCCAGCATATATAAACCTGGCCTATCCATGTCGGTCCAAACCTGATCTGGTCCCATGCTAGTTCATCTACTCAACAACCCTCTGAGTTTATTACAAGTTGGCTCAACTCAAAATGGCTTTAGCAGCCAACTCATCAAAGAAGGTACAACTCAAGCACAACCCATCTTTGGTCTGGTTTCACGACCTGCCTCCGACCGGTCCCAAACAGTCTGTCTCGTCATCCCTCAACCGGCTCGACACATTCCTTACAATTCGGTCATTAGTAACATCTAGCTTTCCTAAGCAAGTTTCGGCAACAAGCGACGGGCCAGCACAGCCCGGAAGAAACTACTCATCCGTCTTGCCACATAGACTGTAAAAGTAAATGACAAGTCATACAGTCAAACATACTATGCACTATAGCAGATCTACCAAAAGCATACTTACTCTTGTAGCATGTCACCCCAGTTTTACTATGCAATACCAATTGGTTATCATCCATCCCAGCTACTATAAATACCACATGTCTTACTACATCCGAGGGGTTGGGTTCTGGTTAGAATTTAGTTGATCTCTTGTTATTCACTTGCAGCAAACAAATCCTCTCAAAGTTCTAAAGTTTAAGACCGCTGACAGCTTAAGGGCTAAATTTCTTGTTAGTCTCTTATAATTTCTTATAATGGTAAGAGATGAGTATTTAAGAGATCTTCGTAGTGGACATAAGCAAATGTCTGCTGAACCACTCTATATCTTGTTGCATTTATATTATTTGCTTGCTTTAATCCTTATTTTACATTTTTAAGTCTAGTGGTAGCAAGTAACATTTTGCTAATACAATGCATTAGTCTAATTTCGAGGTTTAAATTAATTAATTTATTAGTCATGGTATAGTATACCGCACATTGTGTTAAAATTGAGTGGACAACACACTGAAATAAATGCCCAAACAAGTCCACTACTTTACTAAAGCAAATTCCAACAAGCCATGTCATAATGGTACAGTATAAAGTATACTGTACATGATGTTAAGTTAAGCAGACAACACTTCGAAATAAATGTCCAAACACGTCCACTACTTTACTAAAGCGGATTACATTAAGTCATGTCAAATCGGTAAAGTATACCACACAATGTGTTAAATTTGAGTGGACAACGAATGGACGACACTTCGAAATAAATGTTCAAACATGTATAAGATTTATTTGTTTTAGTAGAATAAATATTGAAGAATATGATGTTTTTTTTATGATTTGAAAGTACGCTATTTATTGATGTATGAGTGAAAGTGGTCGTTGGAGGAAAATAAGGTCCTTAATTATCGTTAGGTTTTGGATGTCTATTTGATAGGCGTTCACCGTCTTTTCAATAGGCATCTAGTGTCAGACACATATTTAATAGACACCCGACCTTAGACGTATGTTAAATAGGCGTCCGGGACCAATACAGAATCCATGAATATTATCTTTAATATTCAAGGGCATTTCCTCTTTTGGAGAGCTCAAAAACGTCTTAATATTAAGCCCTGAATCTCCAACCGTTGGAGATGCTCTAACTACTAGCTTCTAAATATATGTAGGCAAAATAAAATTGTATATGCTACTATATTAGTCTATAAGAAAATATGGTTTCTGGAGCCTAATCACATCTTAAACATAAAATGCAACAATGTGTGTATACTAAATTGATCAATATTCCTCGTGAATGAAATATTAGAAAGGACCTAAAGTAAAATTGTTATTTATACCACATTTTGACATTTGAGTAAACTGGATTTCAATCTAACAACAGAAACATATATTTAAAAATACTTACAAGCCACTCCTTGTGTCCCTGCAAACCATCTTTGTTTAATACTTTCACTGCAACAGGTAGAGATTTCAGACCAACCCTAACATTCTCATCTATGTATCCTTTATAAACGGTTCCAAATCCACCTTCACCTAGAACATAATCTGATCTAAAACTCTTTGTGATAGTCTCAAGCTCGAATAGTGTAAATGCAATCACATTTGTGTATATTGTGATATTTCTCAAATCTGCAAACTTTCTTGGAGTCAAAGGGTCACTCATGTCTGAGAAAGTGCGTGCATGTTTCTTTTCTAATGAAGTCTGGAACTGTTGAACTACAAATATCATATAAAGAAATACAATTATCAGCATATATACAATGTTCAAGAAGAAATACTTCTCACGATATGAATTAATACCTTAGCAAATCAACAAATGTAAAGTAGTTAGGTATTTTGTCGGGAATGAGTTAACAACTAGGATCGCTCAATTGAAAATGATTAACAAACTGTTGAAATCGAACCAGCCTAATATATGATGAGAAGGCAGTTAAAATATCCTCAGCAACAAAACCAGAGGATGATTCCCTTATTCTTACTACTAATCTACGAATAAAGCGCTTTAATAAATAACTTCTTATAGGGGATTAGGCATGTGGGTGATTTCCTAAAACTGAAAACTCTTATAAAAGCTGTTGTAAGTGATATCGCTTATTTCTTGGTTTTCAAACAAATTCTACAAAATCTAGCAAAGTGTCTAAATATGGTCGAAAGAATCGTTGAAGACTCCAACGTTACACCTCAAATCTTATGAAACTCTATCTCAATCATTGAAATAATACGACCAATGGCCTATATGACAAAAAGAATGAAGAGAAGTTTGCCCTAATACAACTCATACAATATCTTTTTCATGTCTATGCATCAAGAGCTACATTTTTTACCTAACCTCCTCCATATAAATGCATCTAAGGAAGACCAATACTAGTTTATTCATAAGTTGGATTCCATTTGCAGGCTCAAAAGAAATTCAAATTTACTTGATGATACAAACTTGATCTCAAAAGGAATACAACTTGTCACCTCAAACTCCGCTCAAGTTACAGCCTTGTTCATTGTGTAAAGAATGATGAATGACGAATGATGATGATGATGATGATGAATTTTAACGTTTATTTTGTCATCGAATATTAAGTATATGTTTTAAGATGTCCTAGTGCAGCTTTACAAAAAGGAATGTAGAACAGTCTCCCGCCAAACATATGAACATGGATTCTGAAAAATGGAATCTAACTTGTAGGACAACAAAAGTCTAGTCTAGTCAACTCGATCCAGATTGATTCATTTACCATTGGAAAATCAGGATCAGGTTAGGATCAAAAGTTGTAACATCATCGATGCCTAAGTGGTTGCATGCAGGGTCGGTGCTATAACGTTGGTTGCCCTAGGCAATCAGTGCAATCAGTGGGAAACAATGTGAAAATATACTAAAAAATTGAAGAGGTAAAGGAAAAAATATAGCAATACTACTAGTTTAAGTTGCAGCAAACTAGATTTGAATCCAGGTTGTAATTTCTGTTTATCTAATACCCAACCAACCAGCCTAAGAATGATTACGTGAATCTCTATGTAGCATTTAATTTAATTAGCATTCCTGTTAGTCAATTGTTACCAGAGTTCCTACGGTGGTTGCCTCCACTAAGGTGGATTGCCCCTATTCGATCACCTTGCTCGACTAGCCCTAAATCCAGGTCAGGTAGCATGTTATACAAGACATGAAAGAGATGTCAAATTCAAACATCCGAATAATTTAGGTCTATCTGCAGTAAAGCTTAAACATCAACAATTCGATCATCTTGGCGCAACGGTTAGGTCACCCGCGTGGTGATCTGGGCTTTCAGGTTCGAGTCCGGAAACAGTCTCTTCGCAATGCGAGGAAAATGCTGCATACATTATCGACTTTGCAGAGCCCGCTATCGTGCGGAAGCATGTGCACTGGGTTCCACCCTTCACCTACTTTCTTATATAAAATGAGAAGAAATCAAGGCATTATTCATATAAAGTAACATTAGCGTCACAAGTCTTCATTTTCAAATAATTGTTACATTTATCGATGGTGACTTCAACATGATTATGTTAAGTTACATGTGATGTATTTAAGTAGGAAAATTTATAATATTAGCTTATGAAGCTTAGATGCCATATGAGTCTACCAAACATTGAGATTTAGTAGATGATCACAAGCAAGCTCACTGTCGAGAATTTAAAAAAATGTTATAGAAAAAAAAACCCAATAATATCGTCAAATGGAGGAAAAATATCAACTCGGAAGCCCTAATTTTCCTAAATATCATCGATTTTGAAACCCTAAATCTCCAATTTTCTAGATATCGTCGATTTTAAAGCCCTCATAACATTCATTCCAAAGCCCTAATTTTCTTTCACGCCCCTTGTTTACTCGAATCGGGTTCTTTTCATTTTCTGTGCTTGGTTTCATTTTGCTTTGATCGAGTGGTTCTTCTTTTCTTCTTTTTAAGAACAAATTCCGAAAACGGATTTCGAAACGTATTACAGTCCGGTCAACGCCGAAACCGGGCCGAAATGGCCGAAATTCCGACATGCTAGGCGGAATTGCGAACCTTGATTTATACCTTCAATGTATGGTTGTATAATAAATTATGGCATAGTATTTACTGTAAACTAATTATTTTTTTAAAATATTATACTATTTTAAATTATAAATTTGATGTAACACTTGAGATAACTTAAATGCTCAAAGTTTTCATTTCAAAAATAAAGATGGCGTAAATTCTTCATTCACTTGATATGCTGTGAACCTATGTTGTTGAGACATTAATTACTTATAAAAATGTTGAGATATCCTTTTAATTTGCAAAAATTTTAGATTTGAAATTAATTTGTAACATTCATATACCACTTGAATTTAAGCACCTATGAATTTCACTTTGAAATATACGCGCGCGCACATGTATCTTTAATAATAATTGTAATATATTTGATATCACACAATTTTGGTGTAGGCATAAACTATCAAAAATGCCATTGAATAATAATAAAGAGATTAAAAATCCACCACAAAAGTTTGATCTCCTTTTTTTTGAATTATCTGGAGAACCAAGTTTCACTTGTAAAATCTAGAGAAGTATATATCTGCCAAACACATACTCTGGGCGGTTGTTTAAGCTTTGTCCTTCTGCACAAGGTCGTCAATTTCGGAGTTTAAACTCGTGACATTTGGTCTCACAGTACGGACCATCAACCAACTACGTCAACTTTGTTGGCGAGTTTCATATGTCCTAAATATAAGGTCTTATAGGTAAGCCTCTTAATAGAAATTCAAATTGATAGCAAAAACATTAAAAAAATCAATATCTCCCTTAAATTTAACATATTGTGTATATATGTGTGCGCAAGCGGCTATTAAGATACAAAATAAAAACAAAAATCGACTCAATAAGCAATGGCCATTGGATCTTTTTACATTTACATAGGAGGTGGAAATCAACGGAGATCCAATTTAAATCTCTCGTGTTACATTTTGTGTTATTAATTTATATTCCAATAGAATGTCCATACACACACACTTCGATTGGCAAATTTTCTAAGACAAGTCAATGGTATACTTCTCTAAAACAATATCCTTAGTTGAAATAATTTCCAGAAGAATGTAATCGCAAAAAGAATAAGGAACGGTTTATCAAACACTCTTCAAAAATTTCAAAATTCACTTTCATCCACAGTCTAAAACAGGTTTCATGAAAAACCACTGTCAATATTTCCAGTGAAAATGTGCATAATAAATTGCACATATTTGTAAAATGAAATTTTACAATCTCAAGAATACGTATTCTACACTTTGATTATTTATAGTCCATACTATAAATATTTATTTAACAAATATGCATATTTTAAACTGTATATATTTGCATTTTAAACTACATATATTTGCATTTCAAACTACAAATATATGCATTTTAAAATGTACACTTTAAAATGCACATTTTCACTGAAAGCATTGACAGAAATATTCCATTAAACTTGTTTTTGAAAAGAATTTTTCAGGTATTAAGTTTGAAAATAGGGGACATATCCAAATTTCCACAATAGAAAAATAGTGGAAATGACGAATTTCATCATATTTTTAGCTTCTAAGATCAGCTCTCAATATTTTAGGGTGGATGACAAATTTTACAATTGAATTTGCAGAAGGACAAAGCTTTTAGTGAAAATGTCAAGGCATGAAAAATGAGTCTGCACGATTGGAGGAGGTTTGCAACCGTTTCAGTGAAGGCACGACAGATCTTGATGACGTAGCGGATGACGTAGATTAGTGCGATGATAGATCCCAACGACAATTAAGGTTTTAAAGGAGCACGAGCTGAAGTACTTTGACGATGTGGTGGTGGCAAGTAAGAATGGAGAAGGGGTGCCTATGATGGCAACAAGTTTGTGGTGAAGGAATTGTGTTAGAGAAGAAGCAACGGGTTGAGGAAGAAGAAGCAATAAATTGAGGAAAAAGATGATAATATGTAGTAATGCTACTGTGTTGTATCATTTTTTATTTGTTTAATAAATTAATCATGCATATTTCTATTCATAATGTTATGCTATACTGATGGTTTATGAATTATAGTAGCAGCTTCTAAATTGTAGTGGAAGCTTTTTAAAATTGTAGTAACAGACTATAAACAATTATACCTTTTTTAATGTGTGTAGTAATAATGTTGTATAATATCATTTTTTTAATAAATATAAATAAAATCATGTATATTTTTTGTTTATAATTTTATTTCATAGTAATAGTTTCTTAACTGTATTGACTTCTTTAAATTATAGTAGCAATTTATAGATAATTATAACATCTTTGTGGACGTGTGTAGTAATGATATTGTACACTATTATTTTTGTTTTCTTAATAAACATAGTTATGTATATTTTTGTTCATAATGCTATTCTATAGTAGCAGTTTCTGAATTGTTGTAGCGTTTTTAAGTTATAGTGGCTATTTATAAATAATTGTAGCAACTTTTTATGTGTAGGGATGTTATTGTATAGTATAAAATTTGTTTTCTGAATAAATTTAATTATGCATATTTCTGTTTATAATTTTATTTGATAGTAGCATTTTATGAATATTGATAACAACTTTTGAATTGTAGTGGTTTTTTAAATTGTAGTAGCAGTTTATAAACAATTGTAATACCTTTAGAGGATGTATATATTGTATCACACAACATTATTAAATAATAGCATTTATGAATTGTAGTATCGGTTTATGAAGTATATTAATATTTTTTTGGTTCGTAGTAGGTATTTATGAGTTGTATTATCGTTTTGGAATTAATATTTTTAAATTCTACTTTCTAGCATTATTATATGATTTTTTGTAAAGTAAAGATGATATCATTTTTACTTTATTTTTTGAAAATTTATAATATTATTTTCAGAAATTAATTTATAATGCTACTGCATAGCTTTCTAAAGGAGATATCATTTTTATTTAATTTTTTTAATATTTACTACGATTTTTTTCATAAAATATTTTATAAGGTTACCGGTTTTGTATTTACTGAATTAAAAAAAAGAATAGAGCTTATATTTCATTTTTATTATGTAATAGTCACTTTACCTTATGATTGCATTTTATGGTTAAATAATGTGGCTCGGTGCATTTTGTACTTGTATTTCTTTTTACATCATTTTCTCATATAACAATCCTGTATAGTATCATTTTTTTTGTTTGCTCCTATTTTTTCAGTAATTGATGATTAAAGCGAGATGAGGTAGACAACAATGTTGTGATGCATGGGAAAATGTAGGCGGCACGGTAGCTGTCGAGTGAAGGCATGTTTTTGTTTGTTAGGGTTACATTTTGAGGAGACGGTGGCTATTAGAGGTGGCCGGCATGTTATTGTTTATTTGAGTTAGGTTTTGAGTAGGCGACTGCTATGTGAGACGGGGGCTACAGGAGGCGGCAGCTATAAGCAGTGGCGGAGCATAGGGGAAGGACGGCGTGGGGTGTAGGGCAGCATGGGATGTAGTGGCATGGGTAGTGGCGGTTTGACCTACACGTATGTGAGGAACGACATTTGTCCTAGTGGCTAAAATTTGAAGGTGTTGTCCAAAAGCCAAAAACTACAAAAATTTGTCTTTTAACTAAATTCCTCTTTCCTTTCCGCAAAGAATAATCTAATCAGTGGCAAGGACACTCGTAAAATAAAAATGCCAAAAGAAAATAGAGATTTCTGTAGAAACGTTATACATGAATAAAACCATTCTGCAACATAAAACACGAAATCTAACTAAATTTATATCAATCTCCTTCAATAAAATCACTCTATATACAGTGCACCTGGTCAAAAAACAAAGACAATAAAAAAAACTGCAGTACAAAAGCTCAAATTTATTTCCGTTCATTTGAGAAAAAACTAAAGTTGACCAAATCAGCATGAATATAACCAATTTATGGAGAGAGAAAATCACACAGGTAAAAAAACAAAAAATGAAGAAGAGATCAAATTGAGACCTTGGGCGTGAGAAGCAACGACTGCAGATTCTTCTCGTGTTCCACAATTGCCCATTCTTAACGCACTCTATCATTCTCCAATTTACACGCAACTACTTCTCCCTCACACTCCCTAATTTTTCATTTATTTGTGATCTGAGACACTTTTATCTTTTGAAACGTAAATTATAGAGAATAAAAAGGGAAAATAAACAAGATCGGAAACTGAAATTATTGGGGAAAAGATTACACGATGGTTCTTATGGAAAACTATTTTTAGTGGAGGTACTAGTGAATAGAGATGAATAGCCAGTAGCAACGTGAGGAGTAGTACAAGTGTGCTGGCAAAGAGAGCCGAATGGGACTTCGCATCTTCAGAAAAAATACAGGGCTCCAAGGGGTATATTTCATATGTGCAGTTTTTCAATTCACGGGATTTCCCCCCAACGAAAGAAATTTGGGCTGCAGCCGCTTTTAAAACAAAAACTAAAAAAATTATAACAAAACTAAGGGTCCCCTCACAAGATGGTTTTTCTAAAAACTAGTCCACTGCGGTTATTTTTAAAAAAGTGGAAATTAGAAAGACATCCTACCATACTTTCATATTGTAAAGCGGGTCCTGTTTTTTGAAAACGAAGAAAAATTATTGCTGAAATATCAGCAACTTTTATAAATAAGTGCTGATATTTCAGCAACTTTCTCTGTCAAAGTTTCATTGTAAAGCGAATCCCTGTTTTCTGGAAACGAATAAAAATTATTGCTGAGCAGCTATTATAAATAAGTACTGATATTTCAGCAACTTTCATACACTGTGTTTACAGTGTACATAAATGTTGTTGAAATGTCAGCAACTTTTATAAATAAGTGCTGATATTTCAGCAACTTTCATACACTATGTTCACAGTGTACAGAAAAGTTGCGGAAATGTCAACAACTTTTATGAAAAATTGCATAATACTCTGCAGTAATCGTGAATAAAAAACAGTGGCCTAATTTACACTGAAATTTAGTGAAGGACTTTTCGTGAATTTTGAAACTTAATAAGGACCTGTGCCAAAAGTACCATTTTTAAAAATCGTTGCATTCTATGACGGTCAAATAAAAACTGTCGTACTTTGCAACGACTTTTTAAAATCTCATACAGTGTTCTATAGCTCTTTCTCATTTAAAAAATAATAATAATGAAAAAATAAAATAGCATGGAACATTACATTCAATTCCTTTACCAACAATTTAACTCCACATTTTCCAACCTATACATCTCAAAATGAAGTCCACATTTGCTACATCCGATGAAAGCTTGTATGCTCTAAGATTGTATCGGAATTAGTGTCAGCTTTTTTCACTAACTCAATTTAAATTTTCACTCTACCATTGCAAATCAAATTTTCTTCCTTGAGGATTTACACAACTAAGCAGTATGCTTCTCCATTTCAATGCTCTCAGCCTATCCATAATCAAAATCAAACTCTTGTTAACACTGTTAATAATAGTCACTTGACTTCTACAGCAGAAAAAATATTGAATTCCTTATAAATCAAATAATAAAGGAAAAGCCTACAAGTCATTTTCTAAACATGATAGCTTCAAACTTGCTAGAGCTTGAATATATGAATCTGATCCCTAATGGATAAGTATATGGATATTACCTATTTTATTGACATAAACTTCAAAACTCATAAAGCTATTGAATTTCTATCAAATGAACCTAAATGGACTAATTTATTATATGATGGTTTAAGTCACATAGACGAAATTTCAGCTACGAATGGAGCTTCAAAATAATCAATTGAAGATTTGGCATAGTATGATGTTGACATCAATGAATCTGATTGAAATGAACATGTTGGTCCTATTATAGGAGGAAGTACAACTATTTGGAAAGACTCGTCTACGAAGTAAAATTATTATACGAAAAAGTAAATAAAAGAACCATAGGGGTATAACGCTATAAATACTTTATGATTAAAAATGAGGATATGTTAAAAGTTGTTGAAGTTGGTGACTAAGTTATTGTTGTTTTACTTCAGTATGGTAAAAAAAGCTCAAAAATAATTTGATCGTTAATTGCTTGTAGAATGGGAAGAACGTCGAATCATTTATTAGGTGTTTCACAATTATATTACCACCATTAGAATATGTGCTGCACAAACCAGATCAAATTATTAAAGCAATAAGAGTAAAGGAGGCACAAACCATATAGAATAACTCGACTCTTTATGTTTTTTAGGGTTGTTACATATTTTAAAAGCTAGTATTGGTTAAAAAATCAACTTTATCTATATGTTTTTGTTCATATGCTTATGCAAGGGGTATGCTCTGCTACCAAATTATTTTCTTCCTTTCCCTTTTCGAACGTTAATATTTTACATAACTAGGTTGTGCGCTTAAAATAATGAAAATTCATTAACTGCGTAAATAATTAAATTAGCATCTTTAACATAAATTATTTATAAAACAATTTTTTCTGATTATTTGATTACATGTAAAACGATAATGTATTGATAAAAATATCTTATCTACTCTGGGTTTATTACAACATTGTCCTTTTGTTTCTCACATATGTTAAACTAGTTCATCCTGCTATGATAAATTGACCTTAAGTAGATTTCTTTAAGTCATTTAATAAACGGTTCCATATTAATTTTTTCATGATTCTGACGTTCTCCTTTCATTGTTGGTGGACCATTCGAAATGTATCCCATATATGATGGAAAAGTTCACCTTTCTTACTCAAGAAACAATTTATGCATGATAATGCATACCTTCGATATAACATTCAATGTAATGGATTTAGGAAATTTAATCGGATTTTTGACAATAGAGGAGAATACTAAGGAGGTATTTCTAAACTCTCTTCTCATCTGTTATTGTAACGATCTAGAATTTCAGTCATTCGAATTTAAAATATACAATTGATTTAAAATATTGAAAAATAAAATTTATAAGTTAAATAACTTGAATTTCAAATATAACTGTTATTTGAATAGTTGAAATTGTTTAAAATATTTAAATCTTAGATTTAATACGAATAAATTAATTTCGAAAGCTGAATTAAATTCTATTTGAATTAGAATGAAGTTAGTAAACTTTTAACCTTGAATTTAAAAGTGATTAAACTACAGTTGGAAATAATTTGTTTTAATTAAACGCGTGAAAATAGCCTCTTTCGGATTTCGACGAAACCAGTACCATTAGATCTATAATAGTAAATTGTTGTATGATAACAAATTTCATAGTGATCGGACGTGTCGTTTGGTCGTATGACTTCGAAACGCGTAGAAAATTAATAAAAGGAATTTAAATTAATATAATTCGATTTTTGGAAGCTTACTTCTGTATGCTTTGGAATTGGATCCCGATATATATTCCATTATGTTCGGAATAGACGTATAACATATAGAATATCAGGCGGCACGCTTCGATTGGAGTTCGAAAATTTGACGAGTGAATAGTGTCGTAAACTTTTTATGTATAAGGGCCCCCACATTCACAAATTGCCCAAACCCTAAATGAGAGCTTTGGCCGCCATTAAACCCTCTTCACCATCTGATGGCCACAAACGCTCTAGCTATTTCATACATTTTCAGGCCTCGACATCTGAATGAAATTCGTAGCCCTCCTTACCACGAACCAATCCATATGATCTGATCGTCGAATCGAGGCTTGACATGGCTTAGATCTCGCCGCGTTTAGGTCGGCTGTTTGACATTCAGGGAGGTGATCGACAACGAACTGGGAGCGCGTGTGGGTGGAGATCAACTCATCTTGGCTGGGAGTACTTGGCTAGGCTTGCGAGGGATGGAGGATGGTCGGAGGCGGAGTGATTTGAGGATGAAGTCGGGTGCCTTGATGTTTGTACACGAACTAGAAGGAGGGAGATTAGAAACGTTATTAGAGGGTGATTAATTCTTAAGCATGTATTTAATATAAAATTAATTTTATTATATAAATCGTTAACTTATATATACTATAACATTATTATGTGAGGTCAAAGTTGAACGCGACGAGTTGCATTGCTCTCGTATCTGCAATTACTGCACTATGGAGTTGGATTGGAACATTGGAGCTATTGGAATTTTTCGTTGAAATTGGACGTCGTTTGATTTCAGACGAAACTGGAACATCTTGATGACGACTGGAATAATGGTGAGCTAAACTCGCATTTTTGGCTAACCAGTAATATTTTATAGTTGATAAAAATTATTGGTTGGATGTTTGGATGATATACTATTTTTATTAGTTAGTTGGATATATTTCTGCCCTTGGAGCGGACGAGACCCTATTACGTTCCCATGCAAAAGCAGATGACCCTTTATATACGATCCTGCCTCGAAGCGGTTGATTTATATTTCATGATTATATACTGTCTGCGATGCAGGTGGACAGGTTGGAGGGATCCAACTGGATTCCTTATACTGTTAATTTTACTTTTCATATATATTGTGATGTATGACTTGTTGGACGCCATATTTGATGACATAGATATAATTTTGCATATCTAGTGCTTTAATAGCGCTGGCCTTATTTTTGGTATTCTAAAATACTATAAGAATAATGATTTTGACTTAAAAAGGGATTTCAGAATGATTTTGGAAATTACATGTGTTTGATAGTTATCCTTTAATTATTTAAAGAATGAATTTATATAAAGTAAATAAAAAGCATGATTTTTAGAGATTGTAAACTTTTTTTATAAGATGTTTTAAATAGAGATTTTGAACGGTGAATAAAGGATTTTAAAATCTTAAAAATAAATCTGAGTTTTAAATAAAGGGATATGGTTTTGAAAAGAAGATAGGATTAGTTTTGGTATAAATCTTTATTAACAGTTTTATATAAAGTGATATATATGTATGTATGTATGTATGTATATGTACATATATTAAGGTTAATTTATAAATGTGGAAGTTTATAAACGGGGTAATGTATAAATGGGACATTTTACAAATAAAGTGAAGATGTGTAAAATCATATTTTATTGATAAAGGGATGGATTTATAAACGATTTTTTATAAATTAAAAAGAAACTATTATCATTTAATATATTGGAGAAATAAATCAAATAGTGGATTTATTATAAGAGTTGGAACGTTGTTTAGAAAATAGTTGATTTTTTTTGGTAATTGAAGGTGAGGGTAAATTTGCAAGTGTTAAACGAAATTTTATAAATAGAAAGGAATTTATCTATATAGGGACAACATTAAAAATGGATGGTGATTGATATTTTTAAATGGGATTTATGAATAGGGGAGATTTATAAAGGGATAGAGTAATGAATGGTGATTTATAAATAAAAGGATTTTTATAAAAAGGAAGTAAATAAAATAGAAAGAGATTTATAAATACAGTTTATAAATATGGAAATGATTATGTTGAAATTTGAGTATGGATCTTAATCACGGAAATATGTTTATATATAAAAGTTGGTTATTTATATTAATGTTGTTTTAAAATTGTTTATCAATATTTTAATATTTTGAAAAGTTAGTTATTGAAATTATTAATATGGGTTTAAATTAATTATAATTATTCATCAATAAGGTTTTGGAAATAAATTATTATTATTTATAATAATATTGAAGATAAATTATTATTGTTTTATTAAGAATGTTTTGAAATTATCAATTATTATTTTTAAGATGTTTTGAAGTAAATTACTATTTGTTTATACTATTTATTATATAATAGCGTTCAAATCTAAATGATTAGAATTTATTTATAAATGTCTTCGAGATTTAAAAATAGGGTTTTATAAACGGATGTTGGTTTTATAAGAGGAATCTTATAACATGGTTTGGAAAACATAAAGGAAGATTTGAAAAAGGGTAAAAAGAGTTTTATAAATTGTCTTAGATATTTATAAAAGGATTTTTGAAATGGGTTTATAGATTTATAAAAAGAGCTTTATAAATGGTCTTATGGATTTATAAAGGGTTTATAAATGATTTTAGGAATGTATAAAAGGGAGTTTATAAATGATTTCAAAGCTTAATGAATGGCGTTATAAATGAGTTTTAGAGATTTATAAAGGAACATATAGATCTGTTTTAAAATTGTGTAAAAAGGAAATCCTTCGCTGTTTTTTGGATATACTTATACCATTGAGATAACTATATGGATATTTTCCAAGTATTGAAAATATAAGGGTTGTGAATGAATCTTTGCAAAAGTATTTTGTACAAATATTTACAAGTGATTTTAGTTAGTGAAAGGATTTACTAAAAGTGGCTAGTGGTTGCTTATATATGTTCTTAACCAATGGTTTCTCATATGGAATAAATCTCTGATTTGGATGTGTATTTGTGGATAGTTAAGTAACCGACTATTAAATTTGGACCCAAAATGTAACTTTGGAAATATCTAAAAGAAACATGTAAGTTTGTATGGCGCATTCATCTCCAATGATATTGTACTATATGTATAAATCTCATTTCGTTCTCCTATGATAAACGATAAGAAAATACGTCTACTAAGGGTTAGGAGAAGATCTCCACTCTTATTTTTGACTGTTTATTTCCTAAAGAACCGGGGTTAAGTTTACCGAAAACTATCGAGTGTTGTTTCAAAGAGACCAGGATCAGATATGTTATTCAAAAACCACTTCGATCCAACTCAAGAATTTCGAAGTAAAGACATCTTAAATATGATGGAATTGAAGATGAAGCTCTTAAGCATTTTGTTCAGTCCTAGAATGAACTTGTATGGATTAATGATGGAATTGCAGTGTTGTCTGGAGGGTAGTATTAACATTCCAAGTGGGAAGTGCTATATGAAAAATAAAACATAGCCTCAAGCCTCATCAACTGGGTAAAACAAGGGAGATGCAATAGGGCTAAGTGTGTCTCTTCTGAGTAAGGTATGATCGTCCCTATCTAGAGTCGATATTATCTCTCATTTATACGCTTCGGGCCCCATCAAACCAGGGGTGATCATATTCGGTACTATCTAGTAAATGGCAGGCCAGTCCTCTGTTGGCAGGGGTTGATAGGTTCGACCTCGGTGTTATTTTATCTAGAGATGCCACGTGACAAGCGGTACCCTTATAGCCTAGTCATTGTATGAAATCCATTCTCCAATAAGTGCCTTACGGACATAGTTGCGCCCAACTATGATAAAACGCGAGATGCAAGCGTTTCATCTATTCATATTTTACTTTGATCCCTAGACACTATTATAATATATGGATTTCTATAGAAATTTCTTTGGTTATCGTAAGGTGAGAACCTGTATGTGTTTATGTGCGGCGTGGTCTTACGAGATACCTTTATTTTGAAAAGAGTTTGATAACTTAAAGAATTCAACTGGGTGTGTTTTCTCATGCTGGTTTACTAGACTTTATCAGGTGTTATTTTATTATAATGCTCGAGTCAGACCAGTCATATTTACAGATTGCTTTGGATGCATTGGAGCTCGAGGGACAAGCTAGAGGTCTTCATGACGTATTCCCATATTTATTTAATTCCCGCTGCATTTTTGTTGAAATTATCGACATTTGTGAGGACATGTTATTGTAACTGTCCAAGCTGATGGTTGGTTATTCGTGCACTCTGATTTGGTGTATATATATTACAGTTTCTCTTTCCAAAGATCATTGATATTGTATTATATATTGTTCTGCTGCGAGTGTGAGATTTTGTGTTGTTATTTTTCTTTCTTCCTTCTTTCTTCTTCCTCCTTTCTTTTTTCTTTTTCCCTAACAATGGGCTTTTCCAGCATTCGATTGCTTGGCACACAATACAGTAAACATATTAGTATAAATTTTCTAGGGTCGAAAATCTTGAGTCGTTACATGCAACATCAAAGCGTAAGGTTAAGCAAGAACCTTAGCTTTGGTGGGGTAACTCATTAAGAGATAAGGTAATGGAATGCATTATTTTGAGCTTTGAGTGTATTATATATATGAATGCATATTTATTAGTGGTTATAAAATTATTTTTTATTATGTTAATTTATTTGTCGAGTGGCTTATAAATTCTGGTCGGTACGTTGGATGCCAAGATATCGGTAAGGGTTTCTAAACACTTATACAAGGCAAACCCACAAGGTATTGTTTTAAGAATTGGTATGATATAATTTTAGCTAAATTATATTTTACATATAAAAGAATAATTTTTAGAAATTATTATAGTTATATATGGTGGTTTGGTTGTTAGTGAATGATAACATTTGAATATTATCATTGTTGTTTGGGTCCTAATAAAAGTTTTTATTATAATATAAACAAAGATAAACATTTGTAAAATGAGTTATATAAGAAATGAATTTATAAATATGAATTATAGAGTGTTGATTATAGTTAAAAATAATCAACATTTGTGAAATGATATTACATAAGAAGTGAGATTATATGGATATGATTATAAATGTGATCTATAAATGGAAAGGAAATGAAATTGTATAAGTATATTTGTAAATAAAAATGGATTTCAAATAACAAATTTGAGAATTTAAAACTTGTTGATTTTGAAAATTGTTTCAATGGGTTTGGATGAATAATAATAGTGTTATTTTGGAATATGTTTTAACCAAAAATATTTTTAAAGGATTTAAAAGAAATAGAAAGCACTGGATTCACTTTGATTGCCAGAAAATTATTCTGATGATGACTGTACATCATTAATTATAACACTCCTAATTTTAAATCGCATTATTCAGGAGATTTAATTAGATAAATTAAATAGAATAATGTAGAGAAAACAAATTAAGGTCGTGCCTCAACTAAATCTACTAGAATGGCTTATAAGTTAAATACTTAATAGGATAAGGTAAGGAAAATTTGGGAATGGCCGAACCCCATAACCCCTAAAACGCCTTACAACATTCTCATTCTTATTTACATTCTTAGAAAGAAAACATAAACAAAAGGAAAAACAAGGCTGGCCATAACCCTAGGTGAAGAGGAGCTCAAAAAATCATTTAGATGCTAAGATTCAAGGTTAAAGGATTAAAGCAAGAAAAATCTCAAGTTCCTTATCCCAACAAGGTGAATAATGATCAAAACCATCTCATATAAGTCATCTTGAATGTTTTAATTTAGATTTTAGGTTTAAACCCATAGGATTAGATGAATAATGGTATGTTTTGATAGAGTAAATGGGTATATATGCTTGTTGATTATTTATATAATTTAATATAAATTTTATTAGGTTTTAGATTGGAAAACTATCATATGACATCCAAAAGTGTTGCATTTTTAATTTGTGGTCAAAAATGTTATTTAGAAGTGGGTTTTAAGTTTCATAATTTTCCAAGTAATTATGATTTATCATGAATTTCTAAGAGAGAAAGTAATTAATTTTGGATTTAAAATTATTTAAGGCAATTAAATAATTTTTTTGGATCTAAAATTTATATATATTAGAAAACATATTTGATATGAATTATGTTGATTTTGGGGATTTTTCCTAAGTGTATTACTATGGATAATAAATTATTTAAGTTAAAGGACTTAAATATTACAAATGTTTTATTAAGGAGAAGGGCTTAACTGTTAAGTTATTTCAAATCTAAATTTGATTTCGTCAGCAAATTCGGAAAAAGGAAATTGATAAAGTTTTCTAAACCAACATGATTGAGACAAATATTGACGGTAGGTGAAAAGTATTTTCTTTAATAAGCAAAAATGCAATTTTTATCCAAAATACATCTTCGCCACTTAACTGTGCTAGCTTTCGACTTCATACATACTCACCTCTAACCCTTCCGCATCCATTCGGTGCTAATATACATGGTACCAAGCTAGTGGTACAAAGTGTACTGGATATGCAAAAGGTAGCAAAGGTGTTAAAATTATGAATGCATAAGAAATGAAGTAGTATTTCTAGGTTTCGAATCTATAAACCTAACTTTGATATAATATCTTCGAAAGGGTTGTTGATTTTGAACCCCTTCGATACCCTAGCCGTCGCATTAAAACCTTTCGCCTTAGTAAGAGGCTACTTTTATAACTCTTTGAATCAATCAGTTCGGATGGTAGGGTTTCAAAACGATACCCTTCCGCATCCATTGAAGTCGCTTTTCTTTTAACTTATACATGTGAAAGGGTGGGTGCGCTCCCATACCTTTTGACATGGTTGGAGCCACTTATTTAAACCCAAGTACACATGTGGAAGCATGTTGCCGTCACTATAGGTCTTTTGAAAGGATGGATTTCAAATGTGTCCCCTTTTATACACTTTGTAGTCTGTTTTGTTTTTAAACTATGGCTTCGAAAGAAACACTATTAATTGATTTCAAAGCTATGCTTCCATAAAATTTTACTTGAACCCAATGCTTTCGGAAGGTATGTTTTAAGTGTTTCGAAAGGCATATTTTTAAGTGTTTCGAAAAGAATTTTTTAAGTGTTTCGAAAGGAATGTTTCCAAGTGTTCGAACGATATATTTTATAGTTTCGAAAGAGGATGTTTAAAATTTTAAGCAATAAATTATGGATATATTTATGTTTTCGAAAGGAAGTCTCTTTAGTAAATAGGTAGGTTAAGAGTATTGACCACCTTTCATTAGAAAAATAAATATATGGAAATAAACAAGGGGTATTTATATGGTGTGTATCATTTGATCAGTTATCATGAATGTTGTGTTATCATATTCACTTTATAATCCACATGATCATGCTAGGGTGTTAAAGGGTAGGATGATCCGCTTGGTTGACCCAATTGTAAATGTAAACTGAATCAAAAGGCCATGGAGTTAAAAAGGTTCTTGCTAAGCCCATGAAAACTATGTTATGGAACTGTTATTGGAAGGGGCCGATAGGGTCTTAGTGATCCTATGAAAACTATATCCGGAACAGGTTGTTGATAGAGATCAATAAGTTCATAATCGGCCTATGCCGTGCAGTTAATGCCCCGCTATTACCCCGCTATAACCCTGCTATAGCAGATTTCTACCACTACGGTTTTTTCATATAGCCCCAAATATAGCCTTTCCACTTTAAGCCCCGCTATTTCCACTATATCATGTTATTCCTGCTATATTCCGCTATTTCTGCTATATCTTCTTTAAAGGAAATGAATTGAAAAATGACATCTATACATTATTAAGAAATTAATTTTCTAATTGAATTTTAATATATTTTTAGAAATGAAAATACTCTAATATTTTACTAAATTCAATTATGTTATATAACAGTTTTATGTTTATTTACAGTGTACTCGCACATGTTTTTATTTAAAATTATTCATGTATTAATTATAATTCAATTGAATGTTAATTTTTCATATAACTACCATTTATATATTTTTAAAAGGATGAAGTACGAGTTTTAAATTCTATTTTAGAGTCATCCTCTATATCCCCGTTATGACTTTTTGCCCCTCTGCCGCATTGAATCTGCCAAGCACTTTAACTACACAGGGCTTATGAAAAATATGACATGAAAGATGTTATTAGAGAATCCAATAGGTCTATAGTGACCCCATGAAAACTATGATTAGATGATGCTATTGGTAACACCAATCGGTTTTTAATGATCCCATAAAACTATTAAACCGGATATATTGTCCGTAAGCTTGAAATAGGTTATTAGTCAGCCCATGTGTAACATCCCAAAATTTTAATTTTAATTTTGTGACTTATTTAAACTTTTTTAATTTAATTTGAAAAGTTTCAAGACAAAATAAAATGTTTTTAATATTAAGTATAAGAAAGAAAAAAATATGAATAGAAATAAAATTCAAGATTTATGTTCGTAATAAGATTTTGTGGTTATAAAGTGACATATGAAATACATACAAAGATCAAATAGCATAAGTATGTTTGCTGTAAGTTGTATGCAAACAAGGAGATAATAGAAAAAAATGTATGAAAGAAGATAAAAAAACAAAACAAGTATGTATAGACAAGTATAAGTGTGTAAACATAAGAAGAAAAATATAAATATCTATGTACAAACAATTAAAGGGAGATAAATATGAAATGAAAATAAGACAATTTTAATTAATGCCATCATCTCTAAGCATATAGAAATATCATATCAGCCTTAAAATGAAAAAATCTCTCTGACCAAATAGAAAAAAAAACAAAAACCAGCTTAACCAGATAACACCTCCCTTGTACAAACTGCCTTCTTTATATCTACACTCATATTGGCTCCAGTTCGTTCAAACAACTTAGCAAAGCTAGAGAAAAAAAAAGTAAAACATTACCTTATTTTACAAACTTAAGCAAATCATTCAACTAATCAAAACATGATTCAAAAGAAGACCATCTGCAGGTTTTAAAACACAAAAGGTTGCTTTCTGTTTCAAAATTTGCTTTCAGGCAAGTAAATATTTCTAAGCTCTAATGTTTGATGTGTTGTTTGAATATAGGATTTAAACAAGTTTGAACATTTGTTGTGTGCACAAAATCCATGAATATGTGCACATCTTTACCTGTGCCTGTCAGTTTAAGTTTGAATCATCTCTGTTCTAGGTTACAGAAATTTATAATCCTGTACAAAATCCAACTCCCCTACCTATGATCCTTGTTTGATCTTAGAATTCAAACAAAAGTTGTCTGTTTTAACATGTCTTAAATTGTACAAATGAATTCAAGCAAAATGAACTAAAGTTTCTCTCAAAATTTTGAAAATACAGTTACAATTCAAAACATGTAGAAATTCAAATGTTATAAACCTTAGTTTCAAGAATATTATTTGAATCGTTATCACAAATAATGATTTTTGAAAGTTAAATCAACATTTTTAAGCAAGCATTCATTGAGTAAAGCAAAGATGAACAGATTCGAGTTTTTTAGCAGTTTCTGGTGATTGGCAACACGGTTTATCTCGCGATCTTGGGTGAAGCTTGCTAGTGGTAGGATAGCTTGAGAAAAATGCTCAGCAATTTTTCTAAGCATCATGGAGTTGAGACGAGATCAAATTAGGGTTTAAGGTCTAAATTGAGTCGAGGTTAGAAACGTGATCACTGCGCCCCGTTAGGCCACCGGAGATCATCGGACCGGGACCATCAGAAACATGAGAGGCTGGCGAAGCTTAGGGTGGAGTATCGTGACCTCTAATGATCAAGTGAGGGAGAATGAGAGTTTAAATGTGGCTCAATTTGTTCGAATTTTGGTCGAACAGTCAAATTCCAAATTCGTCAACGTTTCGCAACGCTGGGTGTTCGTAGGGTTCAGGTGGAGGGCCGTCGATTTGAGGGTGGCTGGAGATTCGACCCACGGTGGCGAATTCAACTGTACATGTGCACGGTACAAAATGTTGTATCAGTAGATTGGTTTGGGGGAAGAAGGATATGGACTCGAAGCAAGCTGGTGGAGAAACGTTTGGAAGCTCGAGTATCAACTCGAGTAAAAATTCTGGTGCGCAGGGTTAAGATACTTAGAAAAAAATTTAAGTTGAAAATCGTAACACTCGGGTTGATTTTGATAAAAACCCGAAGCAAGCGAGAAATTCTCTCGCGCGTGACTGGAAGCAGGTCTCGAGACCTACTTATTAAACAGTTTTTACTATAAAATTTTTCAAATCTTTAAACAATTTTAAACATGTTTTTAAATTTATGCCTTTGACTTAATTTTTGAATTAAATTCAGGATTTAAGTAAGATGTTTTTAAAGTAATTAAATTTTAATATATTTAATTTTTGATACATCATTTTATTAAGTCATTTATATTAAATGAATGAAATTTAAAAGGAAACTAAGATAAAATGTTATTTAAACTAATCTTAACTTTCCAAAGCAGCCAATGTATAAGGATAATGATTTAGCAAGGTTTAAAAGGATAATCAAAGTAATTAAATTATCTTTTGGTTTATTAAAAAAATTAATGATTTAATTACTTAATTAATTTTTTTAATATTAAAGTTTAATTTAATAAATAGTTAAGGTTGGTTAATTTGTAACTAATTATTAAATAATTAAGGAGTAATTAATCAATAAAAGTAATTAGGATTCAATTAATTAATAATTAAGGTTAATTAATTTGAAATTAGTTAAGATAATTAAGAAGTGATTAATTTATGAAGATGATTAAGATCTAATCAATTGTAATTAATGATGATTAATCATTGATTAAAGATTTCTAATGAAAGTACTTATGCGATTAATAAATTTAAGCCACATGAGTTATTCATCTTAGTTGAAGATGTTTTATTGTTCTTGAATGTTGTGTGTTTGAATTGATATTTCTGTTATGTGATGTGATGCTACGTAATATGAAATGCTTTGTGCGGAGTTGTGATATTTATATTGAATTTACTTCTGTGTGATTGTGAAAACCCATTGGCCCGTAAAACGGCAATTGAATTTTGATGCGACAAGGAGTCGGATTCTAGTTGGTTATCCGAAACCTACATCGAACGTGTGAATCTTTGTGATTGATACATCCATATATTTTTAAAATTGAACGCTCACTATTCGGTTGAGCCGGGAGAGGACCTTTGTGTCATATAACCCATTCCGAATATGTGATACGACGAAATGGATGGCAATTGAAGATGGTGGTGAAGGTCGGGTGTCTTCGAAAACGATAGGATAACCTATCGATTGTCCCTGCACCGAGTAGCTATGGTAAAGAGATTCCCTAAGTGATGGGAAGTCCGATCGGGATTGTGGATCCCAGGATTGAAAGGACTTCTTTGGAAGTGCCTTCGATTCTGTTCGAACCAGGAACAGACTTGTATGGTTATATGTTTGACACTACACCTTGAGATATAAAGCTGATTTCTTTCAAATACATATCTGTTGGTGGCGGAGAATTTATTCTCTTAGCTTAACACCCTTCTCTGAGACGCACGAGCTCAGAGGTTATGTAGTTAAAGGTTATTAGTGATATACTCCCAATTTGGTAGTGTGGCATGCTGAGTGCTGCTGATCATTTGTTGATCGAAGCATGGCTTTGTGAAAAAGCGTAGCTTTGTGGACGAGACTTCGTCAAACCTCACGATCCGGTTATGGTTGAAATAGGAATCGTGGCAGCAAGGTTATTTGGGGGTAGCGCCCCCTGAGGGTATGTCCATTTCCTTCTGGATTATAAGTGGTATCATGGTATGGAGCCCAGATACTTGCTTTGTGGTTGCTACAAACTTATTGCTTTGTGGTTGTCGGTTGAGAAGCGCTTCGGATAAAGGTTGGTAACGGCCGGGAGGTTGCATACTCGTGTCAGTTGTTACCTAGTTACAGAGGTAACCTGGCCTTCTGTAGCAGAGATTCGGTTAGGTTCTCGGAGACGTCCCTCTAGAGGCGTTCCATTTATGCAGGAAGTTCCTTTGTCTGACCATTTGTTGGAAATCCAATCATCTAATACGAGATCTTTACGGTTTTAGTTGTATAACCTGCCATTTACTTATGGTGGTCACCACTGTTTAGATGGTAGCTATAGTAGGCATAGTACGAAATGTCTATGCTGGCTAAGATTAATTTTATACTTTCGAAATGTTTTCTACACTATGCACTAATAATAATATTTAAAAGAGTTTTCTCGTATCAAGCACTTTTGACTGTCGTAAGGAGAAATCTCCTCCAAGTTTGCGCTTGCATTGTGTATGTGGTGGGAGGCCTTATGGTAGTTTCATTTTCAAAAAGGCATTGTGGATTTCTTTTAAATTCTTTTATTTTGCTTTGATAAAAATGAATTGTTATATTTCAACAACTGTTTTTGTTTACTTGTACCAGTCTTATGACTGACCCGAAGTTTATTGTTCCTTTCCTAAACTCTGGGTGCCCATAAATTTTCCATACGGGTAGCCTAGAAGCAGGTTATCCATGTTTTGGAGCTGG
Organism: Allium cepa; assembly: GCA_030765085.1. Lineage (NCBI taxonomy): Eukaryota > Viridiplantae > Streptophyta > Magnoliopsida > Asparagales > Amaryllidaceae > Allium > Allium cepa. Next base: position 635,847,104 of record CM060934.1, on the reverse strand, counting down.
CTTGGATTTTGAAGTCTTCTGGAAGCTTTGGATTTGGAAATCTTTTGAAGTGTTGGAGTTTTTGAAGACCTTGTCGAAGTTGAAGTATGTTGGAAACTTGTTGAAGTTTCTGTTGTCGTATTATTTTTGTCTCATATTTGTATCACTCTGATATTTGAGATCGATGTTGTATGGGATATTGTATCATGTTGTATCTGTGTTGATATATGATATTCATTTTGTTTCCGCTGTTTATATTCATTTAATGTTGTTATAAGCTCCATCCGACTGGAATTCGATGTTTGAATCTTTGGCAATCGAATACAAGTGAGGTATTTAGTGTCAATTTTTGAACATTGGATTTCGGATCGTGACAAAGTGGTATCAGAGCTGAAGGTTGAGTAAGAACTTTAGCTATGGAGTATAACACATTAGATGGATCATTAGAGATAGGGTGAAGTATACCCAAGAATGAGCATAAACCGAGAGACCGAAACCCTAAAAATTTCTTGGTCTGTTTCTTTTAAACTGTTGATGTTTCCTAAGATATTTTGTCCATATGCCTAAATCAAGTTTTCTTGCTATTTACAGATAGTAAGAATGAGCGGAAGAAAAGGACAAGGCAGGAAACGGGGAAATACCACCGCAACTGGTCAAGTCCCTACAACTGCAACTGTGCCTGCTCAATCTCAACCGAATCTGGATGATCTATATAAAAGTTTTTCGAGACTTGGTGGAAAGTCGTTTACTGGCAAGGAATCTGTTGTGGAAGCCCAAGCCTGGATCCGATCCTATGAAAGAATTTTCAAAGGATTGAATTTAGAAGACGATCAGAAGCGACAAAAAGCTTCTTGGCAACTCCAAGAGGAAGCATCAGCTTGGTGGGAGACAGTTACTGTGGATGAGTCAGAAGATAAGTTTACTTGGAGGCGGCTTAAAGAAGTGTTTAAGCAGCGATACGTTCCATCTGCTGGTATCTCTCGAATGTGCCAGGAGTTCCTGGATTTGAAGCAAGGAAGTCTATCATTTGAGGAGTACTTGAATAAATTCAATGAATTGTCTCGATTTGGTCCGGAGCTAGTGAATGCACCCTTGAAGAAAAATGAAAGATTCATTCGGGGAATGAATAAAGAGTATCACGAGAGAATGATAGCCCACATTAAAGATTCTTTTTCGGACTTGATTGATACGGGTTATCGATATGATACTCTAGATATGCAGGAAGCTCCGGAAGAGAAGCGAAGTTCAAGTAGTTCGAATTGGAAGAAAAGAAAATTCAAAGGAAAGAGATCGGTTCAAGGCAAGGAGAAGAAGAGAAATAATCAAGAGAATTCAGCCAAAAATGTTACTTGTTATAACTGTCAGGAGAAAGGCCATTTAGTAAATAATTGTGAGAAGCCAAAGAAACAAATTAAGAAAGATCAACTTGTAAAGACAAGTCGAAGATCCAAGGAATGCTATTATTGTCACCAGCCAGGTCATGGAGTTAAGAATTGCCCGAAAAAGAAACAAGCACAAATAGAAAAAGTGTGCGCGATAAAAGATAACCCCTCAACTTCAAAGGAGAACGAAGGAAAGGGAGTTTTGGAGGTAACCTTATTGTTGGTGAAAGAGTTATCAGAGTTTTATTCGACACGGGAGCTTCACATAGCTCTATCTCCCACAGATCGTGGATGAATTAAAACTTAAACTCAAGTTTGTCGAGGAACCTATTCGTGTGAAGAATCCAGTGGGTGGTCCTACAAATCTTTATCTATATTGTAGGAGGGTGCCTATCTCTTATTATGGCCATAAATTTCCTATTAACCTTTATGCTCTCGACTTTAATGAATTTGAAATCCTACTCGAAATGAATTGGTTATCGAGATACGAAGCCAAATTAGATTGCCACAACCGAACGATTCTAGTCAAAACTAAACTTGGAGATTCCGTTGAAATTTCTTGTGAAGACCCTAGTCCAAAAAGGGATAAACTGATGTGTACATTGGGATATCCAGAAACTAGTCTGGGGTCCATTCCTATTGTCCAGCATTTTCCTGATGTATTCAAAGAAGTAGAATCTTTACCCCTACATAGAGAGATTGAATTCAGAATTGATTTAATTCCAAATGCTCGTCCTTTCGTTCATGCTAGTCGTAGGATAGCATCGCGGGAAAGAATTGAACTAGTCGAGCAAACCGGTGATTTGCTAAAAAAAAGGATTGATTCGTCCTAGTGTCTCTGAATGGGGTTCAGCGGTAGTGTTTGTGGCTAAATCTGATGGGTCTTTGAGATTGTGTGTCGACTATCGCGATCTCAATAAGCAAACTCTCAAGAACAAGTTTCCTTTACCCAGGATCGATGACTTATTCGATCAACTTCATGGTGCACGATTCTTTTCTAAAATGGATCTAGCCCAGGGATTCCATCAGTTGCGAATTGTCAAAAATTGTGTTCACCTAACTGTTTTTAGGGGTCCAGATGTGTTCTACAAGTGGTTAGTCATTCCTTTCGGACTAACTAACGCTCCCGCGTAGTTCGTAGATTTGATGACCCGTGTGTTTAGGGAGGTGTTGAATAAATTTGTTCTTGTGTTTATTGATGATATCCTAACCTACTCCAAAACCGAAGAGGAGCATGCTGAACATCTCAGAATTGTTTTGGAAATTTTGAGAAGGAGCATCTTATTCGCAAAATTTTCTAAATGTCACTTTTGGGTCAAAGAAGTCAGATTTCTTGGCCATATTATTGATGGAGAAGGGATTTCTGTTGATCCGAGTAAAATTTCCGCTATTCTTGACTGGGAGCGACTCACGACTCCGAAAGAAGTTCAAAGTCTTTTGGGTTTAGCAGGCTATTACCGGAAGTTTGTTCAGGACTTTTCTAAGATTGCTAGCCCATTGACTAAGCTAACAATAAAGAATGTCAAGTTCAATTGGACTCCAAAATGTGATGAAGCTTTTCAGAAGTTGAAAAGGAGATTAACTACTGCCCCTGTTCTCGCTATCATTAACGGGAACCAAGGCTTATCTGTCTATACCGACGCTTGTGGTGGACGGGTAGGTGTAGTATTAATGCAGAATGGGAAGGTAATTGCCTACGCGAGTAGACAATTACGTCCGCACGAGAGAAACTACCCAACACATGATTTAGAGCTATTGACTGTTATTTTCGCCTTAAAAATCTGGCGACATTATCTTCTGGGTAAGAATCTCCTTCAGCTTTTCTAAAAGAAAACTTTAAATTTCAACTTAACTTAATATATATTTAATAAATTCTTCTTGTTTAGGTGAAAAATTCGAATTATTCACCGACCGTAAATCTTTAAAGTATCTCTTTACCCAGAAAGATTTGAATCTACGGCAACAACGTTGGTTGGAATTTCTGGCATCCTATAACCTAGATATTCTGTATGCACCTGGAAAAGCCACTGTAGTTGCCGATGCTTTGAGTAGAAAGCATGCCGTTCTCGCTCATCTTGTTATCGCTCCTACTCTTCTCAAAACGATTGCGAGACAGCAGAAAGAAGATGAGTTTCTTCAGGGAATTTATAAAAGAATATGCCAAGGTGAAGATACTAGTTTTGAGATGGATAGTAGAGAAGTTATAAGATTGAAAGGAAGAGTTTGTGTCCCTGACGTTCCGGGGCTGAAACGTGAATTTTTGCACAAATGCAACAAGTCCAAACTTTGCATCCATCCAGGAGTCAATAAAATGTATCGTGATATCAAGAGAACGTTTTGGTGGAAGACAATGAAAAGAGACATATCTATAAATGTGAGTCGCTGTGATACTTGTCAACAAATTAAAAGTGATCAAAAGAAAGTGGCCGGTTTACTTCAGCCTTTGGAAGTACCGAAGTGGAAATGGGATCAGGTATCGATGGATTTCATCGACGGATTGTGACGAACCAAGAAGGGAAATGAAGCAATTTGCGTTATAATGGACCATCTAACAAAAACTGCTCATTTCATTCCAGTGAAATCCACTCGGACTGCAGCAAGCTTAGCAGAGCTATGTATAAAAGAGATTGTTCGTCTCCATGGTATTCCTAGCAGCATAGTGAGTGATCGTAATGCGATCTTCACTAGTAGATTTTGGGAGGCATTCCAAGCTGCATTGGGAACAAAACTGAATTTCAGCACTGCTTATCACCCACAGTCTGATTGGCAGACTGAAAGGATTAACCGAATTTTAGAAGACCTGTTGCGTGCTTGTATACTTGATTTTGGTGGTTCTTGGGAGGACCATTTTCATTTGGTCGAGTTCTCTTATAACAATAGTTATCAAGCCAGTATTGAAATGGCTCCTTATGAGGCTTTATATTGTCATCCGTGTCGATCACCTACATGTTGGATCGAATCAGGTGATAAACTCGTCCTTGGACTAGATATGATTAAAGAAGCCACGGAGAAGGTAGATTTTATTCGAAAGAAATTAATAACCGCTCAAAGTCGTTAGAAGAGTTATTATGACTACCGAAGAAGAGATTTGGAATTTCAAGTTGGAGATTCTGTATTTCTAAAAGTGTCTCCAATGCGGGGTGTATTGAGGTTTGGGAAAACAGGAAAGCTAGCACCGCGTTATATTGGTCCTTTTTCTATTCTGGAAAGGATCGGTCCTCAAGCATATCGAGTGCAGCTACCCAGCTAGTTATCTGGCGTGCACAATGTGTTTCATATTTCTAACCTCCGAAAATTTATGCACAACCCAGATAGTATTATTGAGGAGGCAGCTCAGTATGATCTTGAGATCACTCCCAACTTGGCAGTAAAGAGGGAACCGATAAAGATTGTGGATCGTGATGAAAACAGATTGAGAAACAAAGTTGTAAAACTGGTTAAAGTACAATGGAGTGGCGATCTAAAAGACTGCACTTGGGAAACTGAAGAAAACATGCAGAAATCATATCCCAATTGCAGAGTGGATATCTCGGCTTAAACTGGTAAGCCATTTCTTTATTGTTTTCTAAATTCGTATATTCTTTGTTTGCTTGTCTCTCTCTTCCAAATTTCGAGGATGAAATTTTCTTAAAGGGGATATTTGTAACATCCCAAAATTTTTAATTTAAATTTTGTAACTTATTTAAATTTTTGTAATTTAATTTGAAAAGTTTCAAAACAAAATAAAATATTTTTAATATTAAGTATAAGAAAGAAAAATATATGAATAGAAATAAAATTCGAGATTTATGTTTGTAATAAGATTTTATGGTTATAAAGTGACATATGAAATACATACAAAGATCAAATAGCATAAGTATGTTTGCTGTGAGTTGTATGCAAACAAGAAGATAATAGAAAAAATGGTATGAAAGATGATAAAAAACAAACAAGTATGTACAAACAAGTATAAGTATGTAGACATAAGAAGAAAAATATAAATATCTATGTACAAACAATTAAAGGGAGATAAATATGAAATGAAAATAAGACAAATTTAATTAATGCCATCATCTCTAAGCACATACAAATATCATATCAGCCTCCAAATGAAAAAAAATCTCTCTGACCAAATAAAGAAAAACAAAAACCAGCTTAACCAGATAACACCTCCCTTGTACAAACTGCCTTCTTTATATCTACCCTCATATTGGCTCCAGTTCGTTCAAACAACTTAGCAAAGCCAAGGAAAAAAAAGAAGTAAAACATCACCTTATTTTACAAACTTAAGCAAATCATTCAACTAATCAAAACAGGATTGAAAAGACGACCATCTGCAGGTTTTAAAACACAAAAAGTTGCTTTCTGTTTCAAAATTTTCTTTCACGTGAGTAAATGTTTCTAAGCTCTGATTTTTGATGTGTTGTTTGAATATAGGATTTAAATAAGTTTGAACATTTGTTATATGCACAAAATCCATGAATATGTGCACATCTTTGCTTGTTCCTGTCAGTTCAAGTTTGAATCATCTCTGTTTTAGGTTACAGAAATTTATAATCTTGTACAAAATCCAATTCCCCTACCTATGATCCTTGTTTGATCTCATAATTCAAACAAAAGTTGTCTGTTTTAACATATCTTAAATTGTAAAAATGAATTCAAGCAAAATGAACAAAAGTTTCACTGAAAAATTTGAAAATACAGTTACAATTCAAAACATGTAGAAATTCAAATGTTATAAACCTTAGTTTCAAGAATATTATCTGAATCGTTATCACAAATAATGATTTTTGAAATTTAAATCAACATTTTTAAGCAAGCATTCATTGAGTGAAGAAAAGATGAACAGATTCGAGTTTTTTAGCAGTTTCTGGTGATTGGCAACACGGTTCATCTCGCGATCTTGGGTGAAGCTTGCTAGGGGGTAGGGTAGCTTGAGAAAATGCTCAGCAATTTTTCTAAGCATCGTGGAGTTGAGACAAGATCAAATTAGGGTTTAAGGTCTAAATGGAGTCGAGGTTAGAAACGTGATCGCTGCGTCGCCGTTAGGCCACCGGAGATCATCAGACCGGGACCATCAGAAACATGAGAGGCTGCGAAGCTTAGGGTGGAGTATCGTGACCTCTGATGATCAGGCGAGGGAGAACGAGGAGTTTAAATGTGGCTCAATTTGTTTGAATTTTGGTCGAACAGTCAAATTCCAAATTCGTCAACATTTCGCAACGCTGGGTGTTCGTAGGGTTCAGGTGGAGGGTCATCGACTTAAGGGTGGCTAGATATTCGACCCATGGTGGTGAATTCAACTATGTATGTGCACGGTACAAAATGTTGTATCAGTAGATTGGTTTGGGGGAAGAAGGATATGGACTCGAAGCAAGCAGGGGGAGAAACGTTTGGAAGCTCTAGTATCAACTCGAGTAAAAATTCTGGTGCGCAGGGTTAAGATACTTAGAAAAAATTTTAAGTTGAAAATCATAACACTCGGGTTGATTTTGATAGAAATCCAAAGCAAGCGAGGAATTCTCTCGCGCGTGACTGGAAGGAGGTCTCGAGACCAACTTATTAAACAGTTTTTACTTTAAAAATTTTCAAACCTTTAAACAATTTTAAACATGTTTTCAAATTTATGCCTTTGACTTAATTTTTGAATTAAATTCAGGATTTAAGTAAGATGTTTTTAAAGTAACTAAATTTTAATTTATTTAATTTTTGATACATCATTTTATAAAGTCATTTATATTCAATAATGAAATTTAAAAGGAGATTAAGATAGAATGTTATTTAAACTAATCTTAACTTTCCAAAGCAGCCAATGTATAAGGATAATGATTTAGCAAGGTTTAAAAGGATAATCAAAGTAAATAAATTATCTTTTGCTTTATTAAAAGAATTAATGATTTAATTACTTAATTAAATTTTTTAATACTAAAGTTTAATTTAATAAATAGTTAAGGTTAGTTAATTTGTAATTAATTATTAATTAATTAAGGGGTAATTAATCAATAAAAGTAATTAAGATTCAATTAATTAACAATTAAGGTTAATTAATTTAATTAATTACGATAATTTAGAAGTGATTAATTTATGAAGATGATTAAGATCTAATCAGTTGTAATTAATGATGATTAATCATTGATTAAAGATTTCTAATGAAAGTACTTATGCGGTTAATAAATTTAAACCACATGAGTTATTCATCTCAGTTGAAGATGTTTTATTGTTCTTGAATGCTGTGTGTTGAATTGATATTTATGTTATGTGATGTGATGCTACGTAATATGAAATGCTTTGTGCCGAGTTGTGATATTTGTATTGAATTTACTTCTGTGTGATTGTGAAAACCTATTGGCCCGTAAAACAGCAATTGAATTTCGATGCGACAGGGAGTCAGATTCCAGTTGGTTATCTGAAACCCACATCGAACGTGTGAATCTTTGTGATTGATACATCCACATATTTTTAAAATTGAACGCTCATTATTCGGTTTAGCCGGGAGTTTGTGTCATATAACCCATTCCGAATATGTGATAGGACGAAATGGATGGCAATTGAAGATGGTGGTGAAGACCGGGCGTCTTCGAAAACAATAGGATAACCTATCGATTGTCTCTACACCGAGTAGCTACGGTATAGAGATTCCCTAAGTGATGGGAAGTCCGATCGGGATTGTGGATGCCCGAATTGCAAGGACTTCTTCGGAAGTGCCTTCGGTTCTGTTCGAACCAGGAACGGACTTGTATGGTTGTATGTTTGACACTACACCTTGAGATATAAAGATGATTTCTTTTAAATACATATCTGCTGGTGGCGGAGAATTTATTCTCTTAGCTTAACATTCTTCTCTGTGACGTACGAGCTTAGAGGTTATGTAGTTGGAGGTTATTAGTGATATACTCCCAATTTGGTAGTGTCGCATGCTGAGTGCTGCTGATCATTTGTTGATCGAAGCATGGCTTTGTGAAAAAGCGTAGCTTTGTGGACGAGACTTCGTCAAACCTCACAACCTGGTTATGGTCGAAACAGGAATCGTGGCAGCAAGGTTATTTGGGGGTAGCTCCCCCTGAGGGTATGTCCATTTCCTTTTGGATTATAAGTGGTATCATGGTATGGAGCCTAGATACTTACTTTGTGGTTGCTGCAATCTTATTGCTTTATGGTTGTCGGTTGAGAAGAGCTTCGGATAAAGGTTGGTAACGACTGGGAGGTGGCATACTCGTGTTAGTTGTTACCTAGTTACAGAGGTAACCCGACCTTCTGTAGTATAGATCCGGTTAGGTTCTCGGGGACGTCCCTCTAGAGGCGTTCCATTTTATGCGGGAAGTTCCTTTGTCCGACCATTTTTTGGAAATCCAATCATCCAATACGAGCTCTTTACGGTTTTAGTTGTATAACTTGCCATTTACTTATGGTGGTCACCACTGTTTAGATGGTCGCTATAGTAGGCATAGTACGAAATGTCTATGCTGGCTAAGATTAATATTATACTTTTGAAATGTTTTCTACACTATGCACTAATAGTAATATTTAAAAGAGTTTTCTCGTATCAAGCATTTTTGACTGTCATAAGGAGAAATCTCCTCCAAGTTTGCGCTTGCATTCTGTGTGTGGTGGGGGGCCTTATGGCAGTTTGATTTTCAAAAAGGCATTGCGGATTTCTTTCAAATTCTTTTGTTTTGCTTTTATAAAAATGAATTGTTATATTTCAACAACTATTTTTGTTTACTCATACCAGTCCCATGACTGACCCGGAGTTTATTGTTCCTTTCCTAAACTCTGGGTGCCCATAAATTTTCCACATTGGCAGCCTAGAAGCAGGTTATCCGTGTTTTGGAGCTGGCTTGGATTTTGAAGTCTTCTGGAAGCTTTGGATTTGGAAATCTTTTGAAGTGTTGGAGTTTTTGAAGACCTTGTCGAAGTTGAAGTATGTTGGAAACTTGTTGAAGTTTCTGTTGTCGTATTATTGTTGTATCATATTTGTATCACTCTGATATTTGGGATCGATATTGTATGGGATATTGTATCATGTTGTATCTGTGTTGATATATGATATTCATTTTGTTTCCGCTGTTTATATTCATCTAATGTTGTTATAAGCTCCATCTGAATGGAGTTCGATGTTTGAATCTTTGGCATTCGAATACAAGTGAGGTATATAGTGTCAATTTTTGAACATTGGATTTCGGATCGTGACACCATGAAAACTAATAGGTTGATAGTGACCCTATAAACTATAACTTAAGACAGATAGTCCGGTGAATGGGGATGGGAAATCCAAAGCATGTTGCATATTATCATGATACATTTTATTATGTTATTTCTTAACCATTATGGATGCAAGTGCACAGTATATAGTTATTATAAGTTGGGTTAGGATACTGGTGAGGGAAAAACCCGTTCCGCTAAGCGGCGTGGTCTTTCTAGATATCTATATGGTTCGATATGGTAGATTATCTTTCACACTAGACTTTTTGTCTGTCTCGAAGTTTATGTTTACTCCTTAAACTCTTTAGCGCTCAATTGATTTTGAGTAGATTGAGAGTTAAGGTTTTCAGGTTCTCTTTTAGACAAATAAGCTTTCGAAGACATGCAGGAGGCAAGTTAGCTATTAGGAGATCTTTTTATTTGATTCCGCTGTGTAATTGGATGCAATGGTAAAGTTGTTTAGTGCCTTTATTTAGACTCTGATTAACCAAGAGGGCATCTTCATATGTTGCTCTTGGCGTATTTGTAACAACCATATTTCTCTAAATGTGGTTTACGAATTGGGATTATGTAATGAATCTAAAATGCTATTTGTAATGAAATGAGAAATATGTTCGATGCTCGATACTGAATTCCAAGATGCTCGATGCTCGATGCTCTACGCTAAAATGCTCCGTGCTCCATGCGCCCGATGCTCGATGCTCCATGCTCCATGGTCCATTCCAAAATTCTCGATGCTCCATGTTCCATTCCTAAACGCCCGTTGCTCGATGCTCGATGCTCCATTCCAAAATGATCCAAGCTTACCTAACTAGTTGGCTGCCCAGGAAAATAGGGCAACCAGAGTTTGAGGGGAAAAGAAAATAAACTCCGGGTCAGCCATGGGACTGGTGTGAGAAACTCAAAATACGATGTTTGAAAACAAAAGGTATCTCATAAGACCACGCCGCACACAAACACGGAACGGGTTTTTACTTTATGATAACCAAAACATTTGCTACGTAGAATATGTGGATATTATTTTTAATGACATTCTTCTGAAAATACTTTCCAAGTAAGTATACATAATCTAAGCTGAAATTGTTACATTATTAAATTCCAACGTACTAGGCTCTATAATCAAATCCGAAGGCACTTATTGGAGAATGGATTTCCATACAATGACAAGGTAAGGGTCTACCTTCCGGTAGTACGTTAGCTCCATGTGCACGTGTACGTTAGCTCCGACTGACGAACTTCGCCGCCGTTCACTAGCGCGAGTCACCCACGATCCCACCATATGATTTAACTACCGGAAACCCCTCGACTCAACCCATTTCGAAGTTTTGAACCTCAACCCAAAAAAAGTCTGACCATCACATCTCCTCCAATACCTCACCTTGCCGCTAACGACCACCGTACTCGACCAGAATCTACCCAAACACTCGCAAAATCCTCCTTTTCCTTTTCCCCTACTACACGTCGAACTCTTTCCCTCAACGCCACAGTCACCTTAAAAACCGAACCCACAAACGAACCAGCTTAAACCCTAAATCTACCACCACTCGATAACACACTCCACCTGACAGAGTTACACCATTTTTCCCATCTCCACCATCACCCAGGCTACCCCCACAACCAACGCCATGCCACCACGTCGTCACAGCTGCCGGAATTTCACCAAAAACCAAAAATTTGGTCGCATCCCTATAACTCATTCTATACAAGACTAAAAACCACCAAACCACTTCCAGAAATCATCATTTTTGAAGACAAACGCTTTCATATGATTCAAGGATTAAATTTTGACATTAATTCATTCGTCATTTCTGGGTTCTTTACTATAAAATGCCCTTTCTTCCTCTATACTTCATGTTAAATTACAAAATGATTTTTAAAATAAACTACATTTGATAACAATCAAGTTTCCCTTTTGAATCAGAGCCTAAAACTAATTGGATAGGGAGATAGAGATTTTTAAATTTGCAAGTTCTATATTTTTTCAAGTACAGAGGAGCTGTTCAAGTTACAGGGTATATTTTCCATGTTTTAACACTTACATACAATGCATAGAAAACTTATTAACTTATGGTTTCTTTACAAATTAAAAAAAATGGTTTGTCCAAATTTTTCAACGAACAGATGCACACTTAATTTACGATAAGTATAGTCTTAAGTTTTACTCACTGTTTAAAAAAAATGAACACTGCCTTGCTTGCATTTCCCTGCTCCCAGCTTTTAGCAGCTTGTTCTATTTTTCTTTTAATTCAAATGGCAGTCATTTTTCTTTTGGCTGCCCCTTTTTGTTTTATTTACTTTTTTTTCTTTTGCAAATGGTATACGTATATACCCAAAGACAGTGTATATATATAGAGGAGAACAAGGCTGAAGCCTTTGCACTTACACAGTACTATTTTTTTTCCACCTTTTTTTTCTTTTATACTTATTTTCCAATTTATTTAAAAATATGATTTACTTAATTTAAGTATAAAGTTGATTTGATTTAAGGCTTGATTTGATTTATTATGTTGATTAGCCATTTTATGTGCTTGAAATGAAGTTTGCCATCATGATGTCCCTTTATATGTATATTATACACATATATATACACACTAGCATGAACCCATGCTTCACACATGGTTATTTGTAGAAAGGTTGATCTGCAATGTAAATGCAATAAAATAAAATGTGGTTTACAGAAAATCTATATAAAATCATAGAAAATAATAGAAACCTATTTAATTCCACGAAAAATTACATTTGTAGTCCATGATAATATTCATAATCTCATTGATTCTTTCTCAGCAAATATCAGAAAAGCGGCGCAACTATTTTGAATATGTAAAATTGAAGGTCAAAAATAATATTTTTTTGATATGAGCTTAAACTTTTAAACGATTAAGGAAAGAGAGATAGAAAAATAATGATAGCGCTAGTTTGCTAGCTTAAAATAAATTTCTCATATTAGAAAACAACAAACAAAATCATTTTAAGTTCAAAGAGTACTCCATATTACGTAAAAAATTAAAAGTTATGCCACCTTATCCCTATGAAGGTAATGATGAATGAAACAAAAACCATGGAAACTACTGTTGAATTTCGATTGTAGCATTACAACTCACTAAAGCATTATTAATGTGACGCCCACACAAGTTTATTCTTCATGTGAATGATACTTCTACTTATCTGTTAGAAGAACATTAGTTGATCGAATTTTCGATATCTACTTCTTTGTGCAATCTTTTAAGTTGGGATAATTAAAACTTTAAGTTTTGATAAATATAAAAATCATGTTATGATGTCATTTCATCAGAAAAAATTGTTATTTGATAAGAATTTAGACAAATATATCCTATGTTAAAATTGAATATGCGAGGTACGATAATTTTTGAAATGCAATTGAAACTAAAACTGGCAATTAACTATTTCATACATGCAACCATTTATTATCCTATTAATGAAGATACCTTATTTTCGGGAATGACATTATGTTTTCTAATCTATTAGAATTGAGTACCTTGGAAAATTAAGTGTTATTAAGTGTTGGTGAATAATTGATTTCAACTCAAACATATGGTGTGTTGATTCATGAATTTTGAATTGAGAAAGTCTTAACTAATTTCGATAATAATCAATTTTTAGCTCGATAATGATTCATGAATTACTTTTTCCTCGATCTTCAGTTTCTTTCATCAAAGAGTTTTAGTTTGCACGCATTGGGTCCTTCAAGAACATTAAGTCCTAAATCAGTGAATTATTTCAAAATGTAAACAATTAAATAAGGGAGAAAATGATAAATACCTTATCATATGATGGTTTCCTACATATTCTTTTACATGGCAGATATGTATGTTGGAATTTAGTACATCTTCCTAAATTTTAAGCTCATAAGTCCATATAATTTCATTGAAAGCTTGACCATCAATGTAAGCATAGGTTTTAGTGCATTAGAATGTCGATATTTATATAGTATCACAAATGTTTCTGGTATCACTATGCATCACTAAATTGGCATCATAACGGAACCACTAGCTTTTAAGTGATGATCATTTTTCCATATGAGCTTTTGATGTTGTGAGTTAAATTAGCAATGATATAACGATGTCCAAAACCCATTAGAAAACTAGGTTTATAGTAGTTTACAGACTAAAAACCGCATTACATTTTTAATCCTAACATACAAAATTAAAAAATGAAATCCCTAACAATTAATAGTCTTATAACATTATCGTGAAGCAATACGATGTACCCAAAAAAATGGTGATCCTAATCAAATGTAGATTGATAATTAAATGAAATCTTCGACTTAGTAGATAACTAATCTTCGACCTGTTTAAGAGAAAAAAAATGCATTTTTACATATATTACACCGATTTATTCTATGCTAAATACTTCCAACCATTTTCTATCAATCATTAAATAATTTGGGTGGACAAAACCGTTTGACACTGAAAATTGCGAGCAGCAATTTTGCATACTAATACGTTAGAAAGTCAATTTTAAAATAAGAAAAATTACATAGATGAAAGAATGATGCATTATAAACTAAAGTCATCACTGCATAGTTTAAGTAAATAAACAAAATATCCTTCGTCGATAATTTATGTAAATCAGGTCCCTTTCCTTTGATATCCTTTATTAGTAACTATTATTCTTATACCCATTGTAATACTTCACACTTATATAGATTTCAAATATTCAAAGCACAATAACATTTTCTAGAAACATCATATTGACAAACAGTTTTCACTATTAAATAAACATATTTACGATCTTTTAAATGATATGTGTTATTCATATGTAAATATTCAATCATTGATATTTTTTGAAAAATTGTAGCCTTTCATATAGATATTGTATTTATAATCGCATCATTCAAAATGCAAATATAATTGCATCATTCAAGTCAGCATGTACAAAATTAATAAAAATGCAGTTAAAGTCAATTCATATTTGGTGTGCGTTTAAAATTATAACTATATTTTCATAATGCGGTTAAATTACTATCATTAACATCAAATAAAATCTTCTACTGCAATTAAAATTAGTATTGCATCACACAAGCAGTTAAACTATTCAAATGCAACAATAATTGCTTACTTCCGAAAATACTGCAAAATAATAACCGCTTTTGCTTAATGCATTTAAATTTTAACTACAATAAGCTCAAATAAATCATTGATTTTTTTTTTGAAATTTTTTATCCTTTCATATATATATATATATATATATATATTGTATTTATAACCGCATCATTCAAAATGCAAATGTAATTGCATCATTCAAATCAACATGTACAAAATTAATAAATATGCAGTTAAAGTCAATTCTATTTGGTGTGCGTTTAAAATTATAACTATATTTTCATAATGCGGTTAAATTACTATCATTAACATCAAATAAAATCTTCTACTACAACTAAAATTAGTACCGCATCACACAAGCAGTTAAAATATTCAAATGCAACAATAATTGCTTAATTTCGAAAACACTGCAAAATAATAACCGCTTTCGCTTAATGCATTTAAATTTTAACTACAATTAGCTCAAATAAATCATCGAGTACAATCAAAATTATTACTGCATCACATAAATATAGTTGAAATATTCAATTGCTACCATGAATAATTCAAAATTGACATCATATTATAACTATATTTTATTAATGTAGTTAAATTTTAATTGTATTAAGATTGAATAAATTCATGAAATGTAGCCAAATTTGTTACTACATCACATAAATGTGGTTAAAAAATCTTCAAATATAGTTAAATTTACCCAAAACTTGCTGATAAATTATAATTGCATTTCCTTAATTTCATTAATTTATAAGTACTTTAAAATTGAATAAAATTATCAAATATAGTCAAAATCATCAATAGTAAATGCAATTAAAAAAATGCTAATGTAGTTAAATTAATTCAAAAAATGCCTATAAATTATTACACCATTTTCTGATGGGGTTAAATTGTAACTGCATTAAGTTTGAATAAACTATCAAACACAATCAAAATTATTACTTTATCACATAATGCAGTTACAATATTCAAAGGCAACCATAATTGTATAATTCAAGAAAAACCCTTTTATGTTAAAAGGTAATAGCTGCATTATAATAATCTAGGTAAAATTACTATGTAATGGTCATGATCATCCATAATAATGCTGTTACAGAAATGCGGTACAACAGTGACACAAAACAATTGGATTATATAATTGCAGTTAAAACTGATAGATAAAATTATGATTTTAAAAGATTTATTTTTAGCTATCAACAATGAATATCGTTGGAAAGAATATTAAATTTGAGGTTTCATAGTGAAAACGATTCTTAAATCCACATAATATAGAAAAAGTTATCACATTTCATAGTTTAAATAGAAAGAAATTAGAAACGTGACCGTTCATTTCACAAAATATGAAGGAGGCTGTGTGCTCTTGAAATTTAACTCAGTAATAATAGTATGTATATATATTTACATATACACTATTTTATATTAACATGTATGTTTACCTATTTACTATTTTATGTAACATATGTACATATGCATTTACTTATGTTACCATATATATATTCACATACCTTTAAATAAACACATGTTTTACCTATATAGATGTATGTATATACATTCCCATATGCACTATATTTTATAAACATATACCCATGTGTGTGTGTGTGTGTATATATATATATATTCATAAGTTTGAAATTTTCCATTTTGGAGTTTGCACATTCATGTGTGTGTGTGTGTGTATATTTATTTTCATACACTATATTTTTATAACCATATAAATCTAAATTTATATATATATATATTTAAACATCATAAAAGTTGGATATATATATTTATTTATACCTGTATAGATATTTTATCTTAAATTTTAACGGTGGAGTTTGTACACATTTATCTATAAATTTATAATATCTAGAAATTCATAATTTAAATTAATATAATTTTAATCAATTTATATATTCAGATATTTTAAATTGTCAGAAAATTTATCTATTCGACTAATAAAAATTAATATTTCAATAATCAAAATCATTTAATTACCCCAATAACAGGTGACCGAAAATCCGGGTCATTACATTCCTTCCCCTTTAGAACTTTTCGTCCTTGAAAAGGGAAGAAGCGAGAAATTTTAATTTTTGATGTATATTATTAAATAAATCATTTTTAAATATTTAACTCCTTACTATTTTATTATACACTTTAAAATACATAGTATTTCTAAGCTAATTTTATATTAAAACATTTTTCATAACTTGATGTCTTAACAAGTCCATCCTTGTTCATACAGAAATTTAGTCATAAGTTGATCAGGCGTAGGACTGAAAATCTATAAGTACTTTGTAGACCCGTTTCAACACCCAGTGAAAATACTTGAAAAAACTTTTTCAAAAATGATATGGAAAGTATCACCCCCCTTTCCCACTGTGGATCACAGTTAACCCGATGATTGAGTCACCATCCTAGTGAAATCATAAGAAAACCGTAGGCATCAACACCTCCCGACTTACGCTATGGAAACACCATAGTCCGCAGCTACACAAAGGTTGCGTTACTATCACAGCACAACCGTAAGTAGTATGTAGGCAATCACTGCCCCTTGAATTACGCTATCAAACAAAACTATACCACATAGATCGCAGGCTACATAAAGGTTGCGTCATTATCCCAGTGAAACCCAATGTACACTGTAGGCACTCGCTGCCACTCGAATTATGCTATGGAATCAAACCACATAGATCACAATCTACCGATGTTACATTGCTATCCCTGCGAATTCAAACGTAGATTGTAGGCAATCACTGCCACCCGAATTACGCTATGGAACTGCGATAGGTTACAGTTACATAAAGGTTACGTTGCCATTACAACAAAACCCAATGTAACTGTAGGCATCAACACCAATCGACTTACTCTACCCAACAAATGATCACCAGGAACTCATGAGTTTTGTCCGGACGTCCTCTAGGATCCCAATTCTCATTGAACCCACCCTATGGATTCCTAGGCAGAACCACCCAGTGGATCTCCAACTCTAATTTTCAACTTCGTGGGGGTGCATTTCCATACTTTTGTCTTAAAACATATCATACTATATACATATATAGTACCTTTCAAATCATGCTCTTTATATGTATCACATATAAATTTTATCTATACAAGATCAATATCTTCAAAATTAATAGTTTTCAAATTAGGTTTACCCAATTTTCAAAATTGTCTATTTGCCAAAATCAAAAGTATTTTTAAATTAATGGGTTCCAAAACTATTTCAGTTCATTCTCGTATACATATAAGATCATTCCATTCAATTCGAATAATTTAAGGATCAATAGTTTCTGAGTCCACCTCATACTTATATAAGCTCCATTTTGTATTTCAAACATTTTCCAAAGATTATCTCTTTCCGGTTATAAATTCAATAAGGGGAGTTTAGATATATATAACTAGCATATATGATCTTATTTATGCCAAACCAAATATTTCCTAGTTCGAATACTTTACCAAGTTATTTGTAACATTTCTTACTTCTTATAGAGTAAGTTTCAGTTATAGAACTATTAAATCTTCGTTCTAAAATCATCATATTTACTCAAAATATACCATTTCACTTCAAAAATCATTTTTGTCTTAATATCCAGATTTCAAAATTGCTTCGAATTTCCATTTGGTTTATGACTTCAATTTATCCCAGTTCATATTTAAATCCATGATTTAAATAAAAACAATTTCCACTCCGACCAGTTTTGAATCTAGAAAATAGCTTGAATAGTTTTGAAATAGTTAATTTAAGATTGTTTGAGTTTTTCTTAAAATGGTTTGTATAGTAAAATAGCTTGGAAAATCCCAAAATAATTTGAATATTCAAGAAGATAGATTTTAATTGTTTATATTAAAAATAATTTATTTTAATATAGTTCCAAAGTCAAACTAATTCAGTTCCCAATCTTCCAACCCAAAATTGATTCCAATTTCCACATTAGTAATTAAGTAATTATAAATTTGCGTTCAAACCAATATAAAAAATGATTTTATGTTAGATCGTGTTTCTCCAAAATATTTCACAACATCGATAGACTACAACACTAGTGAGTTCAAACATTACATTCATTTATCCATAAAAAGTCTTACAAAAGGTCATAAATCTAGACGCCTTAACAACTACCTAGGGGTTTAGAAAAGAACAGATCCCAATCATCCTTCATAAAAACTTCTCTAAGGACTACCTACCAACTTGCCAAGCCCGTCCATGCAATCCGTAATAGGGTGTCCCTACTTATTGCATTTGCCACAAAAGAATTTTGCACTCCCATCTTCTTGGATAATTTTCACGCCTCCCGCAGGGCGTTCCACAACTTGCTCTTTCTTCCATCTCTTGGGACAATCCCTAGCGATGTGTCCCGTCAATTTACAATGGCAGCAATTGGTTGATATGTTGACTGATACAATGGGTTTACGTTTCATCTTCCTCACTTTAGGGCAATGGTTTAGAAAATTTCCTTTCTCTTGACACTTAAAGCCTAAAATCTCAGAGTGAAACCATTTGACTTCTTCATCCTTTCCTTCCTTGGTTTACTGCACTTAGCTTTGTAATGTCCTTTATTGTGACATCTATGACATATGACATTATAAAAAGGACCTGGTCCAGCCCTTTCCTTAACCCGTTTCTCATGTTCCATTATTGCTTCCTCCTATGCCTTACGTGCAGTTGCTCTCCGTTCCCTATGCCTTGCCTTCCATTCTTCTCCTTTTTCCATCTCTTACAACTTGTACTAGATTCTAGTAGGACTTCCTAACCTACAATTAAAACCTCAATTTGTCAAATTTCAGCTTTATTCTTATTTCCAAATGTTCTTTCAATTATTCTCGGTCATTTTTATAATTTAATCCACTAATTTAATAATTTGACTCTTTTTAAATTTCCAGAATTCGAAACCCGTTTTAAATTTACACATACATAACTCTTTTGCACCTCTTATTGAATCTTTTGCACCCCTTATTAAATCTATACCTTTTCTTTCACAATTTAATTCATTTAACTTCCATAAATTAAATTTCAGTTTCACACTGAAAGTTTCAATTTCAGGTTATAAGTTCAAAACTTATTTAACTTGGCCTGTGTAACGACTCCATTTTTCGACGCCCGAAAATTGGCATCAATAAGTCCGCTGTATTAAATGCCGAACAGTCGAATGCCAGAAAACTAGACCACAAGGGTAAAGAAGAAGGAGGTAGAAGAAGAAATAGAAAACAATATCAGAATCTCACAATCACATCGGAACAATATATAGTAGATAAATGACTGATCTTTATACAAAAAGAACTATATCTGTTTTATACATTACATCATTAGAGTACAACACAATCAATAACAAAATACTGTACAGTTATATTAACTTGTCCTCCCAAAAGCTGACTATATAGCTATTTGTGATATGCCTCCCCATCCAGCTCGTCTCCTGAGCTCCATAACATCCCATCCTCTATCCTATAATACTCGGTCTGACCCAAGCATTACAATAAAGTAACACCCGAGTTAGGATGGAAACCAGCGTGAGTAAACTCATTCTTAACAATTTTAGTTTGCAAGTTCATTTTTAACATTTAAATCTTAAGTCCAAAGTGATTCCGTTTCCATAATTTTATTTCAAAAATCAAAATCTTTTAAATAGTTTCAAAATAAAGTTTTATTTCCATTCAATTTTGCATTTCCAATTCCATTTGAATTCAACTTACCCTTCAATTTTAAATATTGAATTCTATTCACCTTATCCCAAACCATATTTAACTAACCATTTCTTTAATTAGTTCCACCTCCTAATTTATCCTTAGTCCACTTCGAACTAATTCTACACTTCACTTTACACAATTTAAATTGAGTATCATTCCAATATTCCATTTCAATTCGTTTGCTTTACCACTTAAATTAGTAAGTGGAACTAATTAAAGAAATGGTTAGTTAAATATGGTTTGGGATAAGGTGAATAGGATTCAATATTTAATATTGGAGGATGAATGAATTCAAATGGAATTGGAAATGCAAAATAGAATGGAAATAAAACGTTATTTTGAAACTATTTAAAAGATTTTGATTTTTGAAATAAAATTATGGAAATGGAATCACTTTGGACTTAAGATTTAAATGTTAAAAATGAACTTGCAAACTAAAATTGTTAAGAATGGGTTTACTCGCGTTGGTTTCCAACTTGACTCAGGTGTTACTTTATTGTAATGCTCGGGTCAGACCGAGTATTATAGGATGCAAGATGAGATGCTGTGGAGCTCAAAAGACGAGCTCGATGGCGAGACGTATCACGCGTACTTAAAGTATATTCTACTGTGCAATAAGCTGTATAATCAGCTTTTGTAAGGACAAGTTAATATAACTGTCCAGTATTTTGCTATTGGTTGTGCGGTACTCTGATGATGTAATGTATAAAACAGATACAATTCTTTTTGTATAAAGGTCAGTCATTTATGTATTATATATTGTTCAGCTGCGATTGTGGGATTCTGATATTGTTTTCTATTTCTTCTTCTACCTCTTTCTTCTTTACCCTTATGGTCTAGTTTTTTGGCATTCGACTGTTCAACATTTAATACAGTGGACATATTGTTGTCGATTTTCGGACGTCGAAAAATCGGGTCGTTACAGCCTGAGTTAATTTCCAATTCATTTAATCCATTTAACCTTACTCAGTTTAAATTTTACATTTCAAATTCAAATTCCTTATTTATATCACTTTCCACTTATAAGTTCAAAAACTTACTTTCCTTTGGGTTATACTTCTCATTTCAAGGGGGATTCCAGAATTCAAACACCCAGTTATGTATTTCCGATCAACTTTGAAATCATATATATATATATATATCCTATTTCCATGCCAAATCACACATTAAAATTTAAACCGTCATTGATTTTTATCCAAAACAAATTCATTTTCAAAAACTCTTGTTTTACGCAAAAAATTCCATATCGGAAATATTCTAATAATATTACTTATTATTGTCTCAAACACTTTGAAACACATTTCAAAATTTTCGGGACTTAGATTTAAAACTTCCCAATTTAAATTCATTTTAATTTATAAGTCATATTTATAATTTATGCTTATATAGTTTCACTTCCTTAAAACTGTTCACACTGTTTCATCATTGTTTATTCTGTAATAAACATCCTTTATTTAAGACAAAACAACCAATTTATGATAATATTCAATATCATCATATCTAGAAACCAAACACACCAAATATTCCATAATAATTTCCTGAAAATCATAATCAGGGTAAACTTTTTTTTTTCAAAACTCTTTCAAATTTTTTGGGATTTAAATTCTGGTTTTAAGTCTATTTTAGCTTAACCCATTTGTATAGTTCATTCTTACCCAAATTTCTATTTGGTTATATATAAATATATTACCACTTAAATTTTATAATCTTATTTGATTATAATAATGACAACATCCAATCACCTTAATATACTATAATAACTTAGAAAAAATTATTTCTTCATATATTAAAACATAATCTTATATAAAATTATTTTAAAATCGTTTTTAAAATAATTATATAAGGAAATAACAAGTATGCCCTTATATATATACACGCGACTCATTCTAGCATACTACTGACCTTATGTCTAATGAGTAATCCCCGCCATAGCCAAGATTCTCGCTTAACTTTTAGCTTTGGTACAACGTGTAACGACTGGATGGTTTTCGATCCTCAAAAATCAAAACTAATACGGTCACTGTATAGGGTGCCGAGCATTCGAGTGCCAGAAATACCAGGTTGTTAGGGTTTAGAAAAAAAGAGATAGAAGAAGAAAACTGAAATAACAACAACAGAGAATCTCACAATCGCAGCGGAACAAATATAACACACATTTTATACAAAGGAAAATTAGAATTGTTAATATACATACAAGTTATCAGAGTTCAATCATCACATATATAATCTGGACAGTTATAATAATTTGTCCCTAAATGTTGAATATACAACCCATAGTACATAGCGGAATATAATCAAACACGTGTAAAACGTCTCTGCCATCCAGCTCACCCCCTGAGCCCCAAAAATGTCCTAATCTGAAACTGTAATACTCGGTCTGACCCAAGCATTAAATAAAGTAACACCCGGGTCAGGCTGGAAACCAGAGTGAGTAAACACACTTAAATTGAAATACTTAAGTTATCAAAATCCTTCAAAACCCAAGGTAAGTCATGCAAACCCTGACGAGTTTTTGTCTTACTATAGCCAAAACACTTTTATAGAAAAATCTGGTGATATTATAATAGTGTCTAAGTGTAAAATACTTATTAAAATAACTGAATTGGTTAAATTAGTTAAATTCCAGCATGTTGGACTCTATAATCAAAGTCGTAGTGGTTTGTAGTGAATATTAAATCGAAGTGGTTTCGGATAACACTGATATCCGATCCCTGTCTCTCTGAATCTAAATGATAAATTTTAATGTCCAAATTGTTTAAAATAAACAATTTATATTCATAGTGTCAATGTTCACATATGGGAATTTAATCACTTTAAATTTAACTGAATCCACTTATATTTTTAGATCCAAATTAATATTAAATTAAGAAATTATAAAACAATTTATTGTTAGTTAATTAGGATTAAACAACCAAACTAATAACTAATTTATTAATTAACATAGGATTAAGCCAAAGATGATTTAGTTAATCACATATTTTCATTATTATAATATATATAATTAGATTTTAAATTACGGGGAATTTATAACATTAATTAGATTAACAATATTGGGTGACAGGATTACAATACAAAAATTTATCACGTTGATTTGGTTTTTAAAAGAAAAGGGAAACAATGTTTTAAAATTTGAAGATTTATTAATAAATAACTTAAATTAAATTCCCTATACTAAAAAAAATAAAATACTGGCCCAAACGCACCAGACCCGGCCCAAACACCCACTCCACTCTTCTCCTTTCTTTTTTCTGGTCCCCTTCCTTCCTCTTTTTCATTCAAATGCAACAAAGAAAAAAAATAAAGTTTTTAAATTTATATGTTATTATTTGACACATAATCTACTTCTTCTTTTTTCTCTTTTTCTAGGCCCAACATAAAAGAAAAAAATAAACATATTCGACCCATCAGATTTCCTTCCTCTCGTCATTAATTTCCCTTCCTCTCTTCAGCCATTCGAATGCACGAAGTTGTACATAAACATGTACACGTGTACGATATCTCCGACCGACGAACTTCGCTGTCGTTCACTTGCACGAGTCACTCACGATTCCACCATACGATTTAACTACCCAAAACCCTTCGACTCAACCCAGTACGAAGTTTCGAACCTCAACCCAAAAAAAGTCTAACCATCACGTCTCCTCCAACATCTCACCTTGCGGCTACCGACCACTGTACTCGACTAGGATCTACCCAAAGACTCACAAAATCCTCCTTTTCCCTTTCCCCCTACCGTACGTCCACCTCTTCCTCTCGATGCCCCAGTCACCTTGAAAACTGAACCCACAAATGAACCAGCTTAAACCTTAAATCTACCACCACTCGACAACACACTCATCGGATAGAGCCGCACCATTTTTCCCATCTCCACCATCACCCAAGCTACCACCACAACCAATGCCATGCCACCACGTCGTTCTGTCGAAATTTCATTGAAAACCCAAAATATGGTCGCATCCCTCTAACTCACTCAATACAAGACTAACCACCAAACCACCTACAAAAATCCTCATTTTCGAAGACAAACGCTTTCATATGATTCAAGGATTAAAATTTGACACTAATTCATTCGTCATTTCTGGGTTCTTTACTATAAAATGCCTTTTCTTCCTCTATACTTCTTGTTAAATTAGGAAATGATTTTTAAAATAAACTACATCTGAAAACGAACAAGTTTCCCTTTTGAATCAGAGCCTAAAACAAATTGGATAGGGAGATAGAGATTTTTAAAGTTGCAAGGTCTATATTTTTTTCAAGAACAGAGGAGCTGTTCAAGTTACAGTGTGTATTTTTCATGTTTTAACATTTACAAATTATGCATAGAAAACTTATCAACTTATGGTTTCTTGACAAATAAAAAATGGTTTGTCCTAATTTTCCAATAAGTAACGTCTTAAGTTTTATGCATTTCCTTGCTCTCAGCTTTTAGCAGCTTCCATCACTGTAAGAATTAGGTTCAAGCTTTCTCCAGGCCCTTTTCATCAATGGAATCCTAACGTATACGAAGGAGTGCAGTTCGCTCAATGAATTCCTACCTCTATATCTATCTCTGAGATGTCTAGATTTTTAAAAACTCCATAGACATGCAGAGGAGAAATGCTATCCCCACTTGGACCAAGACATAACTTTTACCAAAAGTTTTTTGACCTATTTTTCTTTTAATTCAGATTGCAGTCCTTATTTTTCTTCGACAGCCTCTTTTGTTTTGCTTACTTTTTTTTTTCTTTTACCAAATGGTAAAAGTATATACCCATAGACAGTATGTATATATTGTTACCCAGCACCTTGGGCCGGCTATAAAATGACAGGTGAAGATATTATTGTTAACACTAGACAAGATTCTTACCAAGAAGATCCTGGAGGTATAAGGGTTTGATGCAATCGACATGTTTCGGCATCCCTGGCACGGTGCAGACTGGAGGTGTTAGCAAGTTGTCTGGCCTAAGGCAAAGCAAGAGCGTTTGGCCTGCCTGGCCCGATGCGCAGAAGTCACCTACTATGGGCCGAGGTAACTTGTTCCTAATCCCGTGAGGGAAGTCCAACCCATCTTCGTCTATAAATAGAAGGGCAGGGGCACAGTGAAAGGGACATTTTTTCGAGAACGCTGGGTAGACTCTACCATCGTTTATACTCTCCTCTTTTTAATTCAAAGTTGTATTCAACTGATTGATTTACGGATTGTATCTGTATTCAAGTAATTGAGAAAGCAATAAAGATTAACCTCAAAGTGGATGTAGGCAATTACGTCGAACCACTATAAAACTGGTGTCCGTATTTTCTGCATTTAACTTTGCATATTGATCTCTGTTTTTTCTTCATTAATCTCTCTACATAACTCTACTAAAGGGTGTTAGTGACCAATTCTGGTGCTAACATATATATAGAGGAGAACAAGGCTGAAGCCTTTGCACTTACACAATACTGTTTTTTTTCCACCTTTTATTTTTTTCTTTTCTACTTATTTTCCAATTTCTTTCAAAATATGATTGAATTGATTTAAATATAAAGTGGACTTGATTTATTATGTTGATTAGCCATTTTATGTGCTTGAAATGAAGTTTGCCATCATGAAGCGCAGTGCCTCTGGATAGTGAATTCAAAACTCAACTTAATAAAAGAACATTCTATCCACTTCCTTTACATCCTATGATCGACCAGGGCATAGACGTTGTAGTGATAGCTTCTGAACGACAACAAAGGAATGGACAAGCAACCGCTACTCAAACGATACTCCCAAAGTGACTCCTTGCAGACCATTGTTTGGCTCTAAGAAATTTATTCCAAATGCTAACAAGGATATCACACTGATCGCATTTGAGGAAAGTCGACTTCCATATATATTTTGGCAGCTAGTTAGCTGGAAAGCCTCCTTCGACCATGGATTGTTTCTGTTATAAAATGAATCAGAACCAAAGTAAGGAGAAGTGGAACAAACTAGGAAAAATAACAATGAAGGCCCGTTGGCTAAGGACGCTGATTCCAGTAGACAAAACAAGACCTCAAAATTCGACTCATATGCTCTTTGAAAGATTCAATTGACAACCTCTACTTGAAGACTCGCGACTTGGAGTGGTACTGGAAACCAACCTCTAGAGAGTATACCAAAGTCTAAAGAAAATCAGAGGAATGTTGTATATTCCCAGATGCTCACTGATCCTAACATGGGCGATTACAAACACCTCCGAGGTGTGATCGAAAAGCCGATCTGGAAAGGAAAGCTTCAATAGTATGTACAAGACCTGCAGAATGGCGGGCAGCGAACATCCGATGCCTATTAATAAAGGGCTATGATTATCAATTGGATGGCTGACGGTTGACATCCTTTTGAAAGGAGCCAGGGGCAAAGTCGAATAGCGAGCACACGATGCTGCTTCACTTATCAATGAGTTTTATCCTAATCTTCTTTGAATTATTTCCAAATCTATTTCTTTTTTAATTGTTCTATGAACTACGACTAGCTTGAACTAAACTACTTTCAAAACGATGCAGGTGACCAGGTACTCAGATTTGGTCGCCAACGCATCCACGCAGACCATGATCGAACATATGGAATTACATCTAGACGAGCATACTTCAATCACTCATCATCAACCATATGCCTTTGATTTGGGGCTATGGACTAGATATTGAAAAGCTCATCACGATCAGAGCCCAATACAAAGTGAACACGACTGACCTCACATTCATTGACCTCTACATTTGACTTGGAGACCTAAGCAAGGCTTGGAATAAGCATGGCCCGATCATCCACTCTAATCGAGTCATAGAACAAAGTTCAACAAAATACAGATGCCCCTCTTGAAGCTCAGTAACGTCGGGATCTGTCTAGGGTGGACGTGATTTTATCATCTACACATCGAATCCTACCTTGAACACAAAAGATTGTCTGAAAGCCCGACTTGGAGTAGTTGTGATGGACTACCTACTCGTCGACCATCATTCTCAGTAATCCATTATCCTATTTTCCAGAAGGAGATACGAAGCAAATTGTGTGAGATTTGACTATCTAACACAACATGGATGTGATCCAACCATCTGTCATATACCTCCTTTCTTGACTTGATTGGAAGAGCTATAATCACCAAGCGGACGAGAATCAACCGTCCATTTTTCAAGTTTCATCCCTCATGCTGGGGTCAGAATCTCATTCCATGAGCAAACGTGGGTCGATCGTTCATTCGACAACATTAGCCTCAATGCAGTAAATGAAGTACAAATTAGAGAATGGAAATACAACTGCTCTCAACCAAAATCTCCAAATCCCCGGAGTGCGGAATGGAGTACTCTGAGTCCCTAGAGTGCGGACTAGAGTATAAACGACTCAAAAACTCTAAGTCCCCGGAGAGCAGACCGGAGTACTCAGAGTGCGGAGCAGAGTATAAACGACTCAAAATCTCTAAGTCCCCAGAGGGCGGACTGGAGTACTCTGAGTCCCCAGAGTGTGGGCCATAGTATAAACGACTCAAAATCTCCAAGTCCCTAGAGTGCGGACTGGAGTACTCTGAGTCCCCAGAGTGCGGACCATAGTTTAAACGACTTAAAACCTCTACATCCCCAGAGTGCGGACTGGAGTACTCTGAGTCCCCAGATTGCGGACCAGTGTATAAATGACTCAAAATCTCAAAGTCCCTAGAGTTCAGACTGTAGTACTCTAAATCCCCAGAGCGCGGACCAGAGTATAAACGACTTAAAAACCTCCACGTCCCCAGAGTGCGGACTAGAGTATAAACAACTTAAAAACCTCTACGTCCCCGGAGTGTGGACTAGAATACTCTGAGTCCCCGGAGTGCGGACTAGAGTATAAATGACTTAAAAACCTCTACGTCCCTAGAGTGCGGACTAGAGTACTCTAAGTCTCCAGAGTGCAGACTAGAGTATAAACGACTTAAAAACATCTACGTCCCCGGAGTGTAGACTGGAGTACTCTGAGTCCCCATAGTGTGGACTAGAGTATAAACGACTTAAAAACCTCTACGTCCCCAGAGTGCGGACTAGAGTACTCTAAGTCTCCACAGTGCGGACTAGAGTATAAATGACTTAAAAACCTCTACGTCTCTAGAGTGCGGACTAGAGTACTCTAAGTCCCTAGAGTGCGGACTAGAGTATAAATGACTTAAAAACCTTTATGTCCCCGGAGTGTGGACTGGAGTACTCTGAGTCCTCAGAGTGTGGACTAGAGTATAAACGACTTAAAAACCTCTACGTCCCCAGAGTGCGGACTAAAGTACTCTATGTCCCCTGAGTGCGGACTAGAGTGTAAATGACTTAAAAACCTCTTAAGTCCCTGAAGAGGACTAGAGTACTCTCAGTCCCCTGAGCGTGGACTAGAGTATAAACGACTTAAATACCTCTAGTCCCTGAAGCAGACTAGAGTACTTTCAGTCCCCGGAATGCGTACTAGAGTATAGCGAATGGACGAAAATCTCTGCGTCCCGAACTGTGGACTAAAGTATAAATCGTTCGACAAATCTCTAAGTCCATAGAGCATGGACCGAACATGAACACAAATTGGGCGTGAGTCGAACGAGGGGAGAATAACACTAAGTCACCAGAATGCAGAGTGGTGTATAAATATCGACAAATAGACGAGTGGATTCCGACCATTCTCTATTCTGCAAACTTCAGCCTAAAATCGACAGGAGGATTATTAACTCGCTAAGGATGGAGCTCGACAATCCAACTAGTGGCCTGCCTAAATCAATGCTGGGAGCAGGGGTACAAATCACTAAAAGATGAATACGACAGCTTACTGTAGCTCTAGTTTGGCGTTCTTTATAACTTAAGGCAATGACTACATGGATGCCTCAATACAGAACTAATGGAAACGACATCCAAAGCAATGAGCAACCGACTACATCATACCTCAGATCGAGGGTCAATACCGATCCGCACTAGGCATATACGAATGTGACTGGGATGTTCCTTTAAAAACTATAACCTCCAGAGTGTGGAAAGGAGAGTAAACCATGAAGACTTGGTCAAAAATTCTCCAGCACCCTCCTTCGATCCATTAGGAGGAGTATGAAACTGAATGGGCATGACCCGACTGCATTTGTAGCCAACTTTACCTCGAGATCTGATTACAGAACATGAACCAAAGTGGATGTGGATGGCCGTCTATTGTCCAAATTATGCCCTAAAACTGACGAGGCATCGATGTATTCCTCTTGGAATGAAAAACCACGATAAAATTCAAGATAGGCAAGACCCCATCTCCCATCGACTGACCTGATCCCCGATTCAACGGGAAAGAGAGTAATGCTAAAGTGGGAATGGTTGACCTTCCTACTTATTGGTATATATGCCACAGACCTAGGGGCTTGAGCTAGAGCAATATGAATGTGAACCGACTATTCATTGATCAACTCTATGTTTTTAAAGTTTAGATGGGGATATAAACATAGCTAGGACGAGACTCAACCGTCCATGCAATACATTTATCGACCCGAGACTGGGAGCAGACGCGTGGTCATCCAAAGACTGGCTACGATAGCTCAATATTGAAACTTATATATAATGTTTACAACTACTCAAGGCTACGACCGAAAGAATGCCTAGGTATAGAATCATTAAATCGATACCTAAGCTAGTGGGCAACTAACTGTCACTCCAACCCGGGGCATGCAGATCATGAATGTTGCTCGAATGTGGAAGATGGAACCCCTGCAAAACAACAATGTATGATGGCAAACGATATAGTGTTTAGAAGTCGAGATGTAGACAAGGTGGACAGCTTCGTCCGCATCCAAAACACAGACAATTGACAAGTAGTGCCCGAGCCCTGGCTCGGGCAGCATTCTTGGATCTATAACGACACAGATCCGAGAGATGATGATGGGGGACTTAGGGAAACGAATGCAGCACTGGCTGAGCTGAAGATTGACATACCAGTCAGCCGAGATGACCTATCACGAGTCCTTAAGATTGGATCGCAATTTGACCCATCATTGGCCGAAGATCTTGCTGATTTCCTCCGAGCGAACCCAGACGTTTTCGCTTGGACACATTCTGATATGTGCGGGATTTCTCCCGCTATTGCGAGTCATATGTTGAACATAGACCCAAAATACGTCCCTGTAAAACAAAAAAAGAGGCATGGACCCAGAGAGGTCCGCTGCTCTCAGAGAGGAGGTGGACAAACTCAAAGCCAATGGGTTCGTCCGCAATGCCCTCTACCCTGAATGGGTTTCTAACCCTGCGCTTGTAAGGAAAGAAAACGGGAAGTGGAGAACTTGTGTTGATTATTCTGATCTGAATAAAGCATGCCCGAAGGATAGTTTCCCTTTACCTAGAATCGACCAGCTCGTCGACTCTACGGCCGGACACGAATTATTGTCTTTTATGGATGCGTATTCGGGATACAATCACATCCCGATGCACATTCCAGACCAAGAACACACAAGTTTTGTCACAGATGTGGTGCTATATTACTATGAAGTAATGCCTTTTGGATTGAAAAATGCGGGAGCAGCTTATCTGCATTTGGTGAATCGAATGTTTAAAGACCAGATTAGTAGAATGATGGAAGTCTATGTCGATGACATGCTCGTGAAGACACGGCAGTCAAACGACCACATCCGAGACCTAGCGGAGATGTTTGATATATTTAGGCATTATGAAACGAAAATCAATCCTTTGAAGTATTCATTTGGCATAGCGTCGGGAA
The DNA here is from genome assembly GCA_030765085.1 of Allium cepa. Lineage (NCBI taxonomy): Eukaryota > Viridiplantae > Streptophyta > Magnoliopsida > Asparagales > Amaryllidaceae > Allium > Allium cepa. Next base: position 635,816,175 of record CM060934.1, on the reverse strand, counting down.
AGTTTTTGGGTTTCATTGTGAATGCGCGGGGAATCGAAGCTAACCCAGAGAATATTCAAGCTATCCGAGACATACAAGTGCCTAGAACTATGAAGCAAGTACAAAGCTTGAATGGAAAGGTGGCTGCGCTGAATCGATTCATATCCAGAGCTACAGACAAGTGTATTCCTTTCTTCGATGTGATAAAGAAAGGAAATAGGAATTTCGAGTGGACATCCGATTGTGAGGAAGCATTCCAAGCTCTGGTAAGGCATTTGGAAAGTCTCCCGGTGCCATCGAAACCAATAGACCACGAAATGTTTATGTGTACTTGGCAGTATCCCAGCATGCTATCAGTATGGCTTTGGTCCGCGAAGAGGACTGAGTTCAAAAGCCAGTTTACTATGTAGTAAACGTCTGACGGGGGCAGAAAGAAATTAGCCCAAGATCGAGAAATTAGCCTATTGCTTGGTGATTGCATCACACAAGCTTCACCCATATTTTTAGGCACACTCAATCAGTGTTTACACTGATCAACCCTTGCGACTGGTACTCCAACGACCGAAAACTTCTGGAAGGATGTTAAAATGGAATATCAGTTGATTCAGTCCAATATTACCTACCTGCCACGAAGGGCCATATAAGGGAAAACACTAGCAGACGTCATTCCTAAATTCACTGTGTCAGAAGACTCAAACGGCCACAATGTCATACCTCCCATTCGATGGAAGAGGAATACCGATGGGGCATCTAACGACTGTTGTTCGGGGGCCGGCATAGTTTTTGTGACTCCTGAAAACCGATCAGTTTGTTATGCTTTGAATCTTGAATTCCCAGCAACAAATAACAAAGCCAAATATGAAACATTGATTGCCGGCTTAAGACTCATCAAAGAACCGAGAGTAAGATTGGTTGAAATCTTTTGCGACTCGCAACTGGTGGTGTACCAAGTGCGGGGAGACTACCAAGCAAGGGGCTAGAGACTTGCCCCATATTTGGTCCGAGTTCAGGAGCTGCTAGCGAATCTCGAGTATTATGATATTTCACATGTCCCGCGTGAGCAAAACAGAGCAGCCGATTCATCGGCAAAATTTGCAAGCACTGGCGATGCGCAGCAGATGGGATTGTTTCTCGTTGAAACCTTACATACTCCGAGTATAAATATGATGGAGGTAGATTTCATGTTAGAAACCGAAATCGATAAGGAATCATGGATGAACCCATTTAAGCAATACCTACTACATGGGGTCTTACCCAAAAGAAGGAGCAAAAGACAACAAGTCATTCGTAAGGCTTCGCGATATGTAATAGAGAGCAGAATAATGTATCGAAGGGGATTCTCGACCCCCTTACTCCGGTGCATAGCCCATGATGAGATAAAACGAGTCCTGAAGGAAGTCTATGAAGAAGAATGCGGTGATAGCATCAGGGGGAAACCATTATAAAGAAAATACTCTGCTACAAGTATTACTGGCCAACTATCAATTCAGATGCGGTTGATCATGCTAGACAATGCGATGAGTGCAAGATGTTTGAAAACAATCCAAGAACCCCGCCGATGGAAATTACTCAAATGGCTAGTCTATAGCCGTTTGCCACTTTGGGGCATTGAAATCATCTTCTTGCTGATCCTAAAGGTGGTGCGAAATGCACCATCATAGCAGTTGTTTACTTCTCCAAATGGGTAGACAAATAACTTTTAGCCACAACCAAAAAATAATAATAATCAACCTCACCGTCCGTAACGTCATATGTTCTTATGACCTTCTATGATCTATTGTTATTGCAAATGGACAGGTTGAAGATGTGAACAAAATCATAAAGCCTGTTCTGAAGAGAAGTTTGGAAAAGGCTAGAGGCAAGTGTGTGGATGAACTCCCAACAACACTATGGGCTTATAGAACTATCCATGTGTCCGTGACTGGCCGTACTCCATTCACCCTTGCATGCTGCTTTGAGAAAATACAAACAAGGAATCGCAATTGAATTGCAATTAAACTAGATGGAATTGGCGACGACTTATGAGCATATAAAATGCATCCGACAGCCAATGGCAAGAACATGTACCCGAACATGTATTCGTACATCCGAAAAAAGTTCGGCTTCTTGAAATCAACAGGGAATTGAATTCTCACTTAAGGTTACTAAGAAAAGATTGGATCAAATAGCCGAAGCTTATTGGCCCTGCAGAACCGGACATGGATGGCCACTAATGAACTACAACCCTGGATTTATAATATTAGGAATCGAGCAAGCGTCTCGAAGACCAAAGAAGGTTACAAAACCTTAAGAGGATAAAATTGAGGAATAATGACTATTCAGTAAACATGATGGATTTCTTTTTGTAAACATGGAATACTCGCTGATTCAAAGTGTGTCATGTTGCTTCACACGACACACTTTGGGGGGCAAGTGTTACCTGGAACCTTGGGCCGGCTACAAAATGACATGTGAAGATATTATTATTAACACTAGACAAGATTCTGACCAAGAAGATCCTGGAGGTATAAGGGTTTGATGCAATCGACTTGTTTCGGCATCCCTGGCACGGTGCAGACTGGAGGTGTTAGAAAGTTGTCAGGCCTAAGGCAAAGCAAAAGCGTTTGGCCTGCCTGGCCCGGTGCACAGAAGTCACTTACTATGGGCCGAGGTACCTTGTTCCTAAGCCCATGAGGGAAGTCCAACCCATCTTCGTCTATAAATAGAAGGGCAGGGGCACAGTGAAAGAGACATTTTTCCGAGAACACTGGGGAGACTCTGCCATCGTTTATACTCTCCTCTTTTTAATTCAAACTTGTATTCAAGTGATTGATTTACAGATTGTATCTGTATTCAAGTAATTGAGAAAGCAATAAAGATTAACCTTAAAGTGGACGTAGGCAATTACGTCGAACCACTATAAATCTGGTGTCCTTATTTTCTGCATTTAAGTTTGCATACTGATCTTTGTTTAACTTTACTTTCTTCATTAATCTCTCTACATAACTCTACTCAAGGGTGTTAGTGACCAATTCTGGTGCTAACATATATATAAAGGAGAACAAGGCTGAAGCCTTTGCACTTACACAATACTGTTTTTTTCACCTTTTATTTTTTTCTTTTCTACTTATTTTCCAATTTCTTTGAAAATATGATTGAATTGATTTAAATATAAAGTTTACTTGATTTATTTTGTTGATTAGCCATTTTATGTGCTTGAAATGAAGTTTGCCATCATGATGTCCCCTTATATGTACACACACACACACATATATAGATTTACATATACACTATTTTATATTAACATATATATTTACCTATTTACTATTTTATGTAACAAATGTACATATACTGTAACAACCCGATATTTTCAGCCATTCGAAATATCGCATTGTAAATAAATTTAGAGCAAATGAAATACAAATCACAGAATCACAGACACAGAAATATCAGAATAACTCGCAGCGGAAATTAAAATACCATAGTAGTTCATGAAGCTACTATGACAAACTCTCAAAACATACTACATAATATCAGAGTGAAAAACATATACAATAGAAATCTAAAATACATAGCAGTTTAGAAATACCAGAACTGAAATAGAACAACTGAAACTGAAAGGGAACAGATAACTAGACAAGCAGAATCTCCAGTTGTTCCTAGCTTTAGAAAAGTAATCCAAAGCTAAGCTGTAAATACTCAGGCTGATCCGAGCGTAAAGTAAAACACAAAATACTCGAGCCAGGACATATATACTTATATAATGTAAACCAACTCAAGTGAACTGTAGTAGTAATGTACAATAACTTAAAGGATGCTTGGGATCGCCCATCCTTTAAGGATCAGTTAAACAATAAATTAAATACATCCCGTGGTTAAAGTTTCAAAATAATAATTTATACACCGAAATCAAATATCATTTCAAAATTCAATATCATTCAAAAATTCATTTCAAAATAGCAAAATATCGTATCTTCCAAACCACATTCATTTATTTAAAATACCATTTCAACACACATTTCAAAATTGTTTATATTTCAAAACAAATTACTTCATTTTAAGTAATAAAATGAAGTTATTATATTTAATAATTAAATTATTAAATTTCCAAAATTTTAATCTTTCAAAATTCATTTATTCACTTAAATTTATTAAAAAATGAAAATTCAACTTTCGCAGCATTTAGAAAAAAATGCTACGAAAAGTTACTTTTAAAACAATTCAATTTAACAAAAGGCAGCATTCAAAATGATGTAATAGGGTTACATTAATTCAAATAAAACCTTAGTTAAATTCAACAATTATAGCACTTACAAAGTGCTACAACAGCCTTTAATTCAATTTAGCCGTTTAGTTCATTTCTATCAACTACAACATTTACCAATGTGGTAATATACTTTACATTAGAAATAATAACATTTCAAAAATGCTGTTGATTAAATTCCAAATATTCAATATAATTTCACAAATAATTAATTTTTTTATTAAATCATTTAAACTTATAAAATCATATATTTTTACTTTTATAACCATTAATTAATTTTAATTAAATTCATGATTTTATAAAGTTAAATTTCCATTCAAAAATCAATATTTAATAATAATACACTTATTAAATTCCAACATTCAATTTTAACTCATATAATTAAATTTTTAACTTAACACTTAAGTTTAAATTTCAAAATATAACTTATTTTACATTTTATTTACTTAACTTAAAAATTCAATTTTAAACAAAATTCACAATTTTCCAATTTAAGTTATATTTCAAAATTCAACTCAGTATTCATTTATTTCACACTTAACTTATTAAAAATCCATTAATATATTATAAAAACATTTTAATTTCATTTAATTCAAAATATCATAAATTTATCATATTTTCATATTTAATTTAAATTCCATTTATAATTAAATCAAAATTTCCATAATAACTTTTATTTCAAATTTCCACTTTATCATTAATTTATTTCACTTATAAATTCTCAAAAAAATCAAAATACTTTACAAAAATCATTTTTAATTAAGTTTAAATTAAAATAATATAATATTTAAATTTCTAAAATATTTTAAAATTTTTAGAAAAATATATTTTAACCACGGGTCTGTATATCATTTTCTATACTTGGTAAAGTGATACGGGTAAGATATCATTTCAACCTGTAATTTACAAGGAAAACCCGGGTTTTATCATTTCTAACCCGTAGTCCCAAGTAAAATGAAATAATTGAAAATCTTTTAGGCCTATCATTTCAGCCCATAATGATTTTCCCCTATTCTAAAGTCCATTTGGGTATGTATCATTTCAACCCATAGTGATTCTATCTACTGGGAACTTGCAATGGTAAACTGATATATATATACGAACAGAATAGCATGATATAACAGTAACTTATGATATACCAGGTGTATAAACATGTGTGAGCATCATATAATCCTAGCATAGCAGATATAGCATGTGATATGGTTTTACAGATTCAGTTGCAATCAGTTTACTAGTCATATAAGTACACATTTGTCTGGCGAGAATAACTCATCTATTTAAGCTGGAGATGACAACCAAAACAAACAACAAAGAATCTTCGAGGGCACGACAACATGAATATGATTTGAGAGTGGAGAGCCAAAGTTAATCGCCTTGGATACATTCAAACAAAACAAGTATATATAACATAAGTTTTCAACACAAATAAAATAAAACAATGTTAGGAATAAATGCATAAAACAAAACCAAAGTTTTGCACTTGCCTTCTACCACCTATGCCTCAGCTATAGATCTGAATATACATGGCCAAGGCATGGTTTTGATCTGGTTTAGGTTCATGAGTGGTCGGCCAAACATGTAAGAGATGATGAAGTGGAGAGTTGTGTGCATGAAACAACACAAAGGCAACCACACAGATTCAAGCCACAAAAGGCCACGACCAAGGCTAACCTAGGCACGACCAGATCTTCAGGTAGGGTAGGGATGACATGGAAGTGGGTGCCAGGTCAGGAAAAGCTGCTGGTGGTGGTGTAGGCAGCGGCCAAGGGGGTGTTTTGGGGTGGTGGTGCAATGTGTGTTCGGCTATGCTTCATATAGGTGTAGTTTGGTGCATTTGGTGGTGGATCTTCAATCAAGGGTGGCTCAGCAAGGTATGGTCAGTGAGGAGGAGGTGGTGGTGACATGTTTAGGTGGTGGTGGAGGCGGCAAGGCTGATGGAGTAGTGGGGCCGAACCTAGAAGTGAAGGAAGCAAGAGCAAAATTACATGAAAACAAGTACAAAACAATGAAAAGAGAATAGAATTTTACCACAGTTTGTTCAAGATAATGGCCGAATTTTTTTTCTTGAGTTCGAGAATAAGTTCACGTGAAAATGAGGAAGTGGCTGAAGAGAAAAGTGTTAAGGCAGCAAATATGAAAAGGTGTTGGTTGAAATGTGAAAAGGTGTGAATACAAAAAGGCAAAAGCAAACCAATGGTCACAAACTCTTCAAATATCTACCATATTCTTTTGAAATTTTAAATAACTGAAATATATATATATATATATATATATAAATTCAGTTAAAATATTAAAATATAAAAAATAAACAAAATATAAATAAATAAATATTAATTTTGTATAATTAAATTAAGAAAATAGCACAGAAAATGTAAACTAGTCTAGAAAATTTGAAAATAAATGGAATAAACTTTGGAAAAATTTTACGCACTTGAAAAATATTTATAAATAAAGATAAGAACACAAAATAAAAATGCATTCACAAAAATAAATAAATAAATTTTAATTAAATATAATTTTAATGGAGAAAATAGCAGAAAAATAGAAACTAGCCTTTAAAAATAGAAAATAAATGCAATAAATTTTGGAAAAATTATAGCATCACTTTAAAATGTTTTAAAAATAAAAAATATATATCTAACATGTCATATTACATATATTAGAACATGATATGACAAATAAAATATTATTTATATAATTTAAAATAGATAATTTTATTAAATAAATCAATTTACATACAATATTGTAAAAAGCATAACTTTCACACTACAAATCGGATTTCAACGGAACAAAAGGTAGTATTCTTGAAATTTAATAAATTTTCATAATAAAGGATAAAATTCAAAAATTCAAATATTTAAATTTTAAATTTAAAAGTCAAAGTTTGACCAGATTGACCAAAATCCACATTTTCTGAAAATATCCTATCTATTCAGGTTTGGAATTATAATTCACAGAAAGATCAAAATATACTCTTAAAATAAAAAAATTATTCATTTTAATAAATATAATAAAGTTTTTTAATCAGGAGTTTCAATTTAAATAATTAAAATAAACCATTAAAATAAAATACTGGGTTGTTACATATACATTTACTTATATTACCATATATATTCACGTACCTTTAAATACACACATATTTTACATATATAGATTATATATATACATTCCCATATGCACTGTATTTTATAAACATATACCCATATATATATTTATAATCTTGAAAATTTCCATTTTGGAGTTTATATATTCACGTGAGTGTGTGTATATATATATATTTATTTATTTTCATATACTATATTTTTATAACCATATATATCTAGACTTATATCTATATTTAAACATCATAAAGCTTGGATATATATATATATATTTATATATACTTGTATGGATATTTTATCTTAAATTTTAATGGTGGAGTTTATACACACTCATCCAGAAATTTATCGTATCTAGAAATTTATAATTCAAAGTTAATATAGTTTTAATCAATTTATATCTTCAAATATTTTAAATTGTCAGAAAATTTATCTATTCGACTAATAAAAATTAATATTCCAATAATTAAAATCAGTTAATTACCCCAATAACAGGTGACTGAAAATCCAAGTTGTTACAACGGTCAAGAATAAGTATTCTTTACCGAGAGTGGATGATTTATTTGATCAGTTGAATGGAGCCAGAGTATTTACCCAATTAGATTTGGCGACAGGTTTCCATCAGCTAAGAGTGGAAAAGGAAAGTATTCCATTGACGACGTTACGTACTAGGTATGGTTCGTAAGAGTGGTTAGCGATGCCATTCGGGTTGACGAATGCACCGGCTTTCTTTGTGGATTTAGTGAACCGAGTTTTTCGAGAGAACTTGGTTAGGTTCATTTTGGTATTCATATATGACATCTTAATATACTCTAAGGATGAAAGTGAGCATGAAGTTCGTCTTAGAGTGGTGGTTGAGATGCTAAGGCAGCACCAACTGAAGGCAAAGTTTTCAAAGTGACATTTCTGGAAGAAAGATGTTAAGTATCTCGGTCATGTAGTTTCAAAGAAGGGTTTGTCAGTCGATTTAGATAAGATGGAAGCTGTTAACAACTCGAAGAGACCAGAGACGGTGACTGAGATCAAAAGTTTTCCTGGACTCGCTGGCTATTACCAGAGATTCATTAAGGATTTCTCGCAGATACCAGCGCTTTTGACTAAGCTAACCAGGAAGGTCATAAAGTTTATTTGGTCCGACAAATGCGAGGAGGCATTCCATAAGTTAAGACTTTTGTTGACCAATGCACCTTCGTTAGTAGTTCCAAATGGGAATAAGGGATTATTGGTGTATATCGATGCATGTGGAACCGGATTAGGGGCTGTACTGATGTAGAAAGGTAAAGTTATCGCCTACGCTTCACGGTAGCTTGGACCGCATGAAGTGAGGTATCATACTCATGATCTAGAGTTGGCAGGAGTGATCTTCGCATTGAAGTATAGAGACAATATCTCTTAGTGGCGAGATTAAGCCCTTAAGGTATTTATTCTGTTAGAAGGAGTTGAATACGAGATAGTAAAGGTGGCTGGAGTTTTTAACAGGTTATGACTTTGGTATAAATATATATATGGAAAAGGAAATAAAGTAGTAGATGCTCTTAGAAGAAAACATCAGAATATGGTGTTAGCTATGTTAGCAGATTGGAAGGATCTAGAGACATTGACTACTTGTAGTGTGCAGTTAAGATTGATTGCTAGTTCTAGTCAAAGAACTGCCACGTTATCCTGCTTGGAAGTTTGAACAAGATTGATCGAAAAGATTACGTCTAAAAGAAAGGGTGACCCAGTGCTAGCAGAGAAGATTAAAAGGCTGGAGGCCGAAACCGAGAATGATTACCCAAAGGATTTTAGTCTTGACCAGAGAGGATGGTTGAGAAAGAAAGGACGGTTGTGTGTACCGGATGTAGACAACCCAAGAAAGGAGGTCCTCAGAGAATGTCATCGATCGAAGTTTATGATTCATCCTGGGGAGACCAAGATGTATCGAGATATGAAGATGAGTTTCTACTGGGAAGGTATAAAGAGGGATGTTGGCTTTTGGGTAAAGCGGTGTGTGAACTGTCAACAAGTGAAGACCGAACATCAGAAGCCAAGTGGTTTGCTTTAACCTTTGGAAATACCAGTTTAGAAATGGGATTCAATATCCATTGATTTTATAGACAGGTTGCCAAGGTCGAATCGAGAATATGATGGTATATGGGTCATAGTGGACAAGTTGACTAAGAGTGCCTATTTCATTGTAGTTAAGTCAACCAGGACGACACCTATTTTAGGTAAGCTATTTATGAAGAACATGGCTAGACTGCATGGGATTCCTAGTAGTATTTTAAGTGACAGAGATACTTTGTTTACTAGCAAGTTCTAGAAGAGTCTGCAGAATGTGTTGGGTACCGAGCTCAAGATGAATACTGCGTATCACCCTCAGACTGATGGGTAGACAGAGAGAGTCAACGAGGTACTCGAGGATTTATTAAGATCTTGTGTACTAGATTTTGGTGGATCATGGAATGATCACCTACACTTAGTTGAGTTTTCCTATAATAACAGTTATCAGACTAGTATAGAAATGACGCCTTTCGAAGCTTTGTATGGAAGGCAATGTATGTCACCAAAATGTTGGTTGGAAATCGAAGACAGATTAGTCTAAGGTCCAGAACTGGTATGAGATGCAACAGAGAAGATTGAGTTGATCTAAGGCAAGATGAAGGAAACTCAGTCTAGACAAAAGAGTTACGAAGATAAGAGGCATAAGGATCTAAAGTTCTCTGTTGGAGATAGGGAATTCATTAAAGTATCACTAATGAAGGGTGTGGTACGATTGGGAAAGTCGGGGAAACTAGCACCGAGTTATGTTGGATCGTTCCCAATAATAGAGAGGATCAGAAAGCTTGCTGTAATGAACCGCCTTTCATCCCATTGAAAGATGAGTTGTAATATAGAAAGAAATAGGTAGAAAAAAATTTGATAGAAAGAAGGAACTAAAAATAAACCACAGAATCTTACAGCAGAATATATATATATATATATATATATATTACATCACATATATCAAAAATTCACTGGTACAATATAGCAGAGTCATAATTTCTACATACATCATACAAGACAGTCATGGTGACCTGTCTACGCATTAAATTCCAAAATGCAGATATAGATACTAATACAGCGGAAACTGATATAGCTAGATACGTGGAAGTCACCCGCTCCAATTCCTCCTCTAAAATATGTCGAAGCAAACCTAGAAATCACTTGGCTACTCATAAAAATTTAAGTGCCCAAGAGTTTAGGAAAAATAGAAAAATAAACTCTGGGTCAGATATGGGTCTGATGTGAGTAAAATGGTTAAATTTGTTTACATTGAAAATCATTTGAAATCAAAGGTATCTCGTAAGACTCGCCGCACATAAACATGGATGTGTTTTTCCCTTACGATAACCAAAACACTTTCATAGGAAATCCGGTGATATTATAATAATGTCTAGGGTTTCCATATAAGCTAGAAAATAACTGGAATGCTTGCATCTCACGTTCTAACATAGTTGGACACAATCAAAACGTACGTCACTTATGGGAGATTGGGTTCCATATAATGGCAGGGCTACTAAGGTACCGCCCGTCACGGTGCATCTCTAAAAAAATAACACCGAGGACTATTCTGGGGTCCTCTGCTACACAAGACCGGACTACCCCATGGTTGGGATCAACAACCGCCACACAGTCGAAATAAAGGGATTCTAAACAAGGGTAACCTTACCCTACTTAGGAGCGACCCACTTAGCCTTGCTGCATCTCCTCTATTTTGGTGATTCCCGGTTGATAAGGCTTGAGGTTACGATTACCTTTTTAGAACACATTCACTTAGAATGCTCATCGTCCTTCAATGACGATGATCTGATAGCATTCGTCCATACAAGTCTGTTTCGGGTCCGAACGGAACTGAAGGCACTATCTCCACTACACTCATATTGGAATCACCCTCAGAGTTAGTGACAAATAGCCCTTGTTAACGACCTGAAATTTTCGATAATTAAATTTTTGTTAATTTAATAAGTTCAGTAATTTAATTTGGAAAGAAAAAATTGAAAAAAGAAAAAAATATATGCAATTTAATAATAAAATCACTAAAATAAAGGTAATGATGTCAATGCAAGTTAATAAATAACTAATTTAGTGCAAACCCAATTATTGAAACAACTGCAAGGTCATAATTGATTGTAAATAGTAAATTGGGAAATAAAATTCAAAGTTATATTAACTGACGAAATAATACGAAATAAGCTGTAATTTGGAAAAATCATTATTAGATAATTAATTGTAATAATTGTTGGTTGATAATAAAATATGAATAGGATAATGATTGACTGAATGAAAAGAATGAGAATCAAGATTTATTAATTTAAATTTAATAATTGGATTAGTTAGAATTAAATGAAAATTAATATTTAAATATTACATAAATAGGGATTAAGATGAAATTGGGAAATATTAATGTACCATGTTATGAACCAACGTTAGTTGCATCCTTATTGTGATAAAAGATGTGAATAAAAAGGTTTAAAAATATAATAATTGGATTTTTGGGAATGTTAATTTATAATTTCTGAATTTAATGAAATTGAAATTAAACACTGAAATTGATGGATTAATCAACTTTAATTTGACATCTAAATTTGTTATAAAATTATTGTGATTGTTTAAGAAATAAAAAATGATAAGATTTGTTGATTTTAGAATTTGAATTGAAGAAATGATTAATTAATTTAATTTTAAATCTATTTAATTAACTGGAATATATTCATTTTGGCCACTGACTCGGATTTCGACGAAACCAGTTTCATCGGATCCGTAACGGTGAATTATTATAGGATTTCAAGTTTCATAACGATCAGACTTTTCGTCTGATCGTACGGACTCGAAACGCCTAGAAATCAATGAAATTGAAATCAATTTCAAATAACTTGATTTTTGCATAACTTCTTCATACAATGGAATTTGGACTTGAAACTTGTTCCATTGCATTTAAAATATTTAAAAACATCTATTTTGATATATGGGTTGACCAAATTTCGTTCCGGAGTCAGAACGGGCTTTTCGGGCCATTTATCGTTCAACGGTCCAAACCAATCGTGTCCATTCATTCCTATTTCTGATCTGGCTATATATAGCCCATTATAAACCCTAGCTATCTCTTATTGCTTCTGTCTATACGTACAATCCAATTTTCTTCTCTCTTTCCGATGGCAGACAAACCAAAACCAATTCCAAATTCAAACTGCAAATGAAAATCAAACTCCTCAAAAAAATTCAAAAAAAAAATAAATTAGAATCAGAGATCTCCACGATACAAATCCGCGTCATGTGTCGGTTTCTACAAATGATGCTCGAATCAACCAGAAATCTTGGTCAAAGCTTATTATCAAGAAACCTTAATTCAATTTGGGTATTTTTGATTCGGGCTATAATCGAAAAATTGGTTTGTGGGTATCAGAGAGATCGTGGTTGTAACAACCCGCATATTTATCGAGTTTATATTTAAATATTTTATTTAAATATTAAGTCGTTAATCGGATTTTGGTCCGAAAAGCTACTTTTTGCAAACGGTCAAATTAGGACTCGAGACCACTTCCATTGAGTTCGAAATGCCGTTTACAACTTTTTTAAGTATAAACATCGATAGGTTTGGAGTTAGTGAAATTTCACTAACTTTTCCCGCCTTCGACTTTGGGTTAGTTTAGCCTATTAATCCCAAGTTCCAACCCCCTTCTCCTCACTCTTCATAAATTTCCTAACTAACCCAAGCTTTGGCATTAATGCTGAAGAGAATGGGAAATTAAAACTCCAAGCTCAAATTCAATTGCAACTCCAACATTCAACTCCAAATTCAAGTAGAAGATATTGGATTCAAGCTTTGGATTGCTCCTCCTTGCTTTCAAGCTTCATCTTTATAAATTTTAGTGCAAAGGTGAGATTTTTATCCCACAAATCTAATCTATATTGGACTGTTGGGAATGATTCCCTATCACTTTAGTATGCACGTTTGCATTTGGTTCGGATTGGATTGGCGAAAAACTCCAAATTTTAGTGATTTTGGTGAAAAACTGCTACTAGGTCGTTCTGGCCATTTTTAGCTCGTTCGGAGTTAGGTCGCTCGTCCATAGGTCGTAGGTCGCTTACGAGTTAACCCTAGGTCGTTCTGGCCATTTTTACCTCGTTCGGAATTAGGTCGCTCGTTCTTAGGTTGTAGGTCGCTTACGAGTTAACCCTAGGTCGTTCTGGCCATTTTTACCTCGTTCGGAATTAGGTCGCTCGTCCTTAGGTCGTAGGTCGCTTACGAGTTAACGTTAGGTCGTTCTGGAAGAATTGGCACTTCGGAATTAGGTCGCTCACGAGTTAACTCGTTAGGTCGCTCGCGAGTTAGTACCATAGGTCGCTGGGCCATCTAAATGCTTGTTCGGTGTTAGGTCGTATGGACCTTAGGTCGTAGGTCGTATGGACCTTAGGTCGTAGGTCGTAGGGACCTTAGGTCGTAGGTCGTATGGACCTTAGGTCGTAGGTCGTATGGACCTAGGTCGTAGGTCGTTAACTCGTTAACACGTGCGGCTCTTTACCATTTTAGGTCGCGTGACCTTGTACTTGACTTAGGTCGTTAGGTCGTAAGACTCCTAGGTCGCAACCATTAGGTCGCTCGACCCTATCCTCTTAGGTCGTTAGACCTCATTTTGTCTTCACTAGGTTGTACCGTTTTGGACGGGGCGCTGCCCCCGTAGCGGTGGCGTTGCCCCCGCACCCCCACCTAGGGGGGTTGCCACCCCCCTGGACCCCCCCTCCGTAGGGGATCTTATCTGAAGTGCATTCATCAGAACTTGTTCGTTGAGATGTTGAGTTGACCACTCTTCGAGACAAACTATCTTTGGCTTCTCGGTCGATTTTATGGATTTTTGAATATCTATTTCCATGGATTCTTTATTGGTCTCTTTGGATTGTATTCACGTCTTCGTATGTGAGTTTTTATGATTGATTGTTTCTACAATCACTTCTATGATTTGTCACTTTAAAATATAAAGGTTTTCTATACTAGTAGTAAATATCAAAACTCTTTCTTCAAATGATTTCAACACTATTTTATAACAAAGCTCGTTTTCTCAAACCGATTTCCAATCTATTAGTATATACAAACCTTTACCTCACTCGTATGAGAAATCTAATTAAACGACTTAGTAAAACAAGTGGTATGAAACGCTTGCGTTTACTTCGTCGGTTAATTCTTGGACTTGTTCGATTGAATCTCTTGTGATAATTTTCTAGTGGAGATCTACAGTTTGTTAGTAAATATTTGAGTTAAGCAAGTGGTTATGGGACATGAAGCTAAACTTTTATATTTACTAACTTAGTGTAATTGACACTTCTTGATGATCATGATGATCATTTTTGTGTTTTAGACTAGCAACTGTGCGATGTCTCTTTGTCTGCGAGGGAGACTAGACCCCGCTCTTGTGATGTTTCGCCATCGCATTTGTGTGATGTTTCGCCATCACATATGTGGGGTAGCGCCCCACGGTCTTCGGGCCATTCGTGTGTCAAAATTAATGGCTTGCAACCATGAGATAGCTTCTCGCTTTGTGTTACACGTGTAGGTGAGTTTTCATGCTCCCATTTTGTGAGTTTTCATGCTCCTATATTGTAATTTCTGGATTTCTTGTGTAGTCTTCTGGAATTTGTGCTTCACCTATTTTCATGACTTTCTTTTTATGATTTTCCAACTTTTATGTTTAGGTGAATTTGGATCTTTTAGAAGATTCTTTTGATATTGTTTGATCTCTTGATGATCTTCATTTACATGCTTATCATAGTATGTCTTTATGGATACTATATGTTCTTGCCATATCTATTGTTTATATCATGTTATCTGATATTTATAGCTAGACTGATCCGTTTATTATTTTCTTATAAATAATACTCGGGTCAGACCAAGATGTTACAGGTGCGTCTGCTTGACTTCTCCCCCAGGGATTTACTACTCTGACTTTTGGCTGACCTTTTAGATTAGCAGATTTTGTCATTTACACTTGAGATATAGACTCATAGATGTATTCTTTTGTATAGCACGTGTTGCTATTCTTTTGTATTATTGTGGATCTTTTTGACCACTACTCTGATGTACACTTTCATGTGTTAGTTATATATTCATATCTTCTTCCGCCTTTGTGATATGAATGTCTGTGACTGATTTGTGTTATGCTTATTTCTATGTTTGTTTCAGAAGATTATTGTAGCCACCGTGTGATAAGAAATCACGTGGATGGTCGCTCCTCAACAGCCTTATTCTCCGTGCTAGTTGACAACTCTACACCGTAGTGTTCTTGGCTAGTGTGGGTATAGAGGTGGGGCGTCACAGCTTGGTATCGGAGCGAAACTTCGAAACAATGTAGAATAACTTAACAAGGATCATCGTCCTAAGTCTATCTTAGGAGTTATACCATAGGATTAATTCGAGTCTTCGTACCGATTCATCCTATTTCCTTTATGATTCCTTGTTTTATCTATCAAGATTGCTTGATATTCATTGGTGAATAACCTTCTTCCTTCTCTTCTTTCTTTCTTAAAGGAGGAGAATGTCTAGACCAGGCCGTCCCAGAACTGGATCATCTAGTGCTGCTCCCCAGGATGGAGTTTTTATGACTGCTCAACAGCTTCTTGATTTAGTAACAAAGGCTCAAGTAGCTGGAACTAACCCGGAACCTACTCACCCAAAGTCGGGATTTGCACGCTTGTGCAGCGATTACACCAACTTGGGTGGGAAACCCTTCAAAGGTTTGGAAACGATCATCGAGGTCCAGGCTTGGTTAAAATCATGTGATCGAATCTTTTCTCGCATGAACCTTATCGATCTCCACCGCGTTCAGGTGGCTTCCAGCATGCTCCAGGAGAGAGCATTGGACTGGTACGAACTCCTTATTTCAGAAATTAATGAAGAGGATCTCACCTGGGAGCAATTTCAGGGACGCTTCGAGTTAAAGTTTGTACCAGAAGCTGGGAAAGTAACCTTGGGTCGACGTTTTATAGATTTTGTTCAAGGTCAATCCTCTGTGACTGATTACATCGCAGCCTTCGAGTCGCTTTCCAAATATGGGGTTGAATACATCAACACCCCATTGAAGAAGAACCAGAGGTTCGTTTATGGCTTAAATAAGAATCTTAAGAAGCCACTACTCCTGAAACTAGAAGTTGCATTTGATCAACTCGTCGATATCGCTCTTCGTCTTGAAGAGGCCGATAGAGAGAGTGATGCGGAAGTGGTTGGCGCTAAACCAAACTTCAACAACAAAAAGAGGCCTAACAAATTTAAAGGTTCTTATCCTAACAAAAAGGGTAAGCAGGCAACTTCGGCTGCAAAGACACCTTCCTCTAGTAGCGGGCAATGCTATAACTGTGGTTCTAAGGACCATTTTGCGAACAAGTGTTTGAAGCCCAAAGGTTGTTGCTATTGTAAGAGCCCAGATCATTTCATGCATCAATGCCTCAAACTTGAAGCCAAGAAGGAGGGAAAGTTAAATGTGGCTCAAGCCCTTGGCAAAACATCTCGTGGCCAAGGTATTTCTCATTCCATTCTTGATGGTATTATTTTATTTCATGATCAACCTATTAGAGTTCTCTTTGATACGGGTGCATCCCATTCCTTTATATCAAAAGAACTTGTTGATACTTTTTCTTTAAATGTTGTTGCTTTAATGACTTCATTAAGAATCGCGAATCCGGTTGGTGGGTCCGCAACTCTTAGTTTGCTTTGTAAAAATATGGAGATTGTTTTATGTGATTTTCTTTCCTAGCCGATTTGCATGTCATGCGTTACTTAGGCTTTGGAAGAATTTTGGGAATGGATTGGCTTAACCGTTATCAAGCCCATATCCTATGTCCTGAGAAGACTATTCATCTCCGACATCAACTATCTGTTAAACAGATTTCTGTTAATCTTAATGATTCAGAATCCTGTTTGGTGGCATCTTTATATTCTTTAAATCCTCGTGATGACGACGATGATGATGAAGATGATATTATTTCTCGTATTCACGTTGTTCGTGAATTTTTCGACATATTCGAGCCCGTTTTAGGTTTGCCACCTAAACGAGAAATTGAGTTCAGAATTAATCTTGTTTCTGGAGCTCAACCTATTACTCGTCCTCCTTATCGCATGTCCAATAAGGAAAATGAGGAGATGCGTAAACAATTATCCGAATTGGAGACGAAACAATTTATTCGCTCTAGTTCCTCAACTTGGGGAGCTTCGGCTATTTTCGTGAAGATATCCGACGGTACGCTTAGGCTTTGCGTTGACTATCGCAAGCTTAACGATCTGACTATTAAAAATAAATATCCTTTACCTCGGATTGATGATCTATTCGATCAGCTTAGTGGTGCTAAGGTCTTTTCACAATTGGACTTGGCTACCGGTTTCCATCAGCTTCGTATCGCAGAGGATAACATTCCTTTGACATCATTCCGTACTCGATATGGATCTTATGAATGGCTTGTTATGCCATTTGGGTTAACGAATGCTCCAGCTTATTTCGTTGACCTCATGAATCGAGTTTTCAAAGATTTCCTCGATCGGTTTGTTCTCATATTCATTGATGATATTCTTGTGTATTCAAAAACCGAGGAGGAACATGAGAAACATCTTCGGATTGTATAGGAAACTCTTAGGAGTAATCAATTAAAGGCGAAATTTTCTAAATGCCACTTTTGGCAATCTCGTGTGAAGTTTCTCGATCATATTATTTCCGAATCTGGAATTTCCATGGATCCTTCAAAGATTGAAGCGATTCAAGATTGGAAAAGACCTGAGAGTGTGACTGAAATCCGTAGCTTTCTCGGATTGGCGGGCTATTACCGTCGTTTTATTAAAGACTTTTCTAAGATTGTCGTGCCTCTTACTGGCTTGACTAAGAAGGGAGTTAAATACATTTGGTCGGACAAATGTGAAGCCTCTTTTCAGAAATTGAAAGAACTCCTTTCCGATGCTCCTATTCTTGTTATTCCCGTGGGGAATCAAGATTTTATTGTTTGTACTGATGCTAGTCACGTTGGTTTGGGTGCCGTTCTTAAGCAAAAAGAACGTGTTATTGCTTATGCTTCTAGGCAATTAAAGCCGGCCGAGACTAGATATGCCACACATGATTTAGAACTCGCGGCTATTGTTTTCACCCTTCGGATTTGGCGTCATTATCTATTGGGAGAGAAATTTATTCTTTACACGGATCATAAGTCTTTGAAATATTTATTTTCTCAAAAGGAACTTAATTTGCGTCAACAGCGTTGGCTCGAGTTCCTTGCACCTTATGATCTTGATATTCTTTATACCCCCGGTAAGGGTAATCGTGTCGCCGATGCTCTTAGCCGTAAACAACAAGCAGTTGTTTCTATGATGATATCTGAATGGAACGATCTCGAGGTTTTATCCACTTGTGAGATTCGAGAGCGCGTATCCGATTTATGCTCATCACTTGTTTTATGTAGCCTTGAGGCTCATCCTTCTCTTTTAGACCGCATTCTTGAAGCTCAAGGGCTAGATCCTAAATTGGCTCTTCTTGGCCAAAATGTTAAGGATAAAATTGATATTGAAGGTTTGAAAGACTTTGATATTGATTCTCGTGGCGGGATTCGAAAATTTGGTAGACTTATCGTACCAAATATTGGAGATTTTCGTAAAGATATTTTAGAAGATTCCCATCGTTCTAAATTCACCATTCATCCCGGTAGTAGTAAAATGTACGCTGATATGAAGCGACTTTATTATTGGGAGGGAATGAAATCTGATGTTGCTAACTTTGTTAAGTGTTGCATGACTTGCCAACTTGTCAAGGCCGAACATCAAAGGCCTGGTGGGTTATTGCAACCTTTAGAAATTCCAATTTGGAAGTGGGACCAAATTTCCATGGATTTTATAGATGGCCTTCCCCGTTCTCGTTCGGGTCATGATAGCTTATGGGTGATTGTTGATAGACTTACTAAATCCGCCCATTTTATTCCCGTTCGGTCTAACCGAACCGTTCCTCTTTTGGCCAAACTCTTTATCAAAGAAATTATTAAATTGCATGGAGTTCCTACTTCTATTGTTAGCGATCGAGATCCATTGTTTACTAGTGGATTTTGGAAGAGTCTTCAAAAAGCTTTAGGAACGAAGCTAAATTTTAGCACTGCTTATCACCCCCAGTCCGATGGACAAACCGAGCGTGTGAATCAAACTCTTGAAGATCTTCTTCGTGCTTGTGTGCTTGATTTTGGTGGAAGTTGGGAAGATCATATTTCACTTGTTGAATTTTCCTATAATAATAGCTTCCAATCTAGTATTGGTATGGCACCTTTCGAGGCACTCTACGGAAGGCCCTGCCGATCTCCTTCTTTTTGGCTTGAGGCCGGTGAGAAGCTGGTTTTAGGTCCAGATTTTATTCGAGACTCCACAGAGAAGATTGAACTTATTCGACATAGGATGAAAGAAGCCCAGAGTAGACAAAAATCCTATGCCGATAATCGAAGAAGGAAATTAGAATTTTCTGTTGGAGATCCTGTTTTTATTCGTGTTTCACCTATGAAGGGTGTTGTACGTTTCAGTCGATCGGGGAAGTTAGCGCCTAGATATATTGGGCCATTTCCTATCACTGAACGTATTGGTTCCATGGCTTATCGCCTTGCATTGCCGGCTCAGTTTTCTGCTATGCATGATGTATTTCACGTTTCTCAATTACGGAAATGCCTTCGGGATTCCGATTCAATTCTTGAGCCTGCTGTTGTGGAAGAAATTGAAGTTTCGCCGAATTTAACTTATGAGCAGCATCCTATTCGAATTATAGCTTCTGAGGTTAAACGACTTCGAAATAAAGATGTTCCGCTTGTGAAGGTTCAATGGTCCTCAAATCCTAAGGATTGTTCTTGGGAATCCAGAGAATTCATCGGGCGTACACATCCGGACTTGCTTACTCCTGCTCTTTGAGGTGAACTTCTTATTTCAAATTTCTCTTGTGTTAATATGCTTTTATGGTTGTTACTTTTTATTTCCATCTTATATATATATTGCGAGGATGCAATTTCTTTAAGGAGGGGAGTCTGTAACAACCCGCATATTTATCGAGTTTATATTTAAATATTTTTTTAAAATATTAAGTCGTTAATCGGATTTTGGTCCGAAAAGCTACTTTTTGCAAACGGACAAATTAGGACTCGAGACCACTTCCATTGAGTTCGAAATGCCATTTACAACTTTTTTAAGTATAAACATCGATAGGTTTGGAGTTAGTGAAATTTCACTAACTTTTCCCGCCTTGGACTTTGGGTTGGTTTAGCCTATTAAGCCCAAGTTCCAACCCCCTTCTCCTCACTCTTCATAAATTTCCTAACTAACCCAAGCTTTGGCATTAATGGTGAAGAGAATGGGAAATTAAAACTCCAAGCTCAAATTCAATTGCAACTCCAACATTCAACTCCAAATTCAAGTAGAAGATATTGGATTCAAGCTTTGGATTGCTTCTCCTTGCTTTCAAGCTTCATCTTTATAAATTTTAGTGCAAAGGTGAGATTTTTATCCCACAAATCTAGTCTATATCTATATTGGACTGTTGAGAATGATTCCCTATCACTTTAGTATGCACGTTTGCATTTGGTTCGGATTGGATTGGCGAAAAACTCCAAATTTTAGTGATTTTGGTGAAAAACTGCTACTAGGTCGTTCTGGCCATTTTTAGCTCGTTCGGAGTTAGGTCGCTCGTCCATAGGTCGTAGGTCGCTTACGAGTTAACCCTAGGTCGTTCTGGCCATTTTTACCTCGTTCGGAATTAGGTTGCTCGTCCTTAGGTCGTAGGTCGCTTACGAGTTAACCCTAGGTCGTTCTGGCCATTTTTACCTCGTTCGGAATTAGGTCGCTCGTCCTTAGGTCGTAGGTCGCTTACGAGTTAACGTTAGGTCGTTCTGGAAGAATTGGCACTTCGGAATTAGGTCGCTCACGAGTTAACTCGTTAGGTCGCTCGCGAGTTAGTACCATAGGTCGCTGGGCCATCTAAATGCTTGTTCGGTGTTAGGTCGTATGGACCTTAGGTCGTAGGTCTTATGGACCTTAGGTCGTAGGTCGTAGGGACCTTAGGTCGTAGGTCGTATGGACCTAGGTCGTAGGTCGTTAACTCGTTAACACGTGCGGCTCTTTACCATTTTAGGTCGCGTGACCTTGTACTTGACTTAGGTCGTTAGGTCGTAAGACTCCTAGGTCGCAACCATTAGGTCGCTCGACCCTATCCTCTTAGGTCGTTAGACCTCATTTTGTCTTCACTAGGTCGTACCGTTTTGGACGGGGCGCTGCCCCCGTAGCGGTGGCGTTGCCCCCGCACCCCCACCTTGGGGGGTTGCCACCCCCCCGGACCCTCCCTCCGTAGGGGATCTTATCTGAAGTGCATTCATCAGAACTTGTTCGTTGAGATGCTGAGTTGACCACTCTTCGAGACAAACTATCTTTGGCTTCTCGGTCGATTTTATGGATTTTTGAATATCTATTTCCATGGATTCTTTATTGGTCTCTTTGGATTGTATTCACGTCTTCGTATGTGAGTTTTTATGATTGATTGTTTCTACAATCACTTCTATGATTTGTCACTTTAAAATATAAAGGTTTTCTATACTAGTAGTAAATATCAAAACTCTTTCTTCAAATGATTTCAACACTATTTTATAACAAAGCTCGTTTTCTCAAACCGATTTCCAATCTATTAGTATATACAAACCTTTACCTCACTCGTATGAGAAATCTAATTAAACGACTTAGTAAAACAAGTGGTATGAAACGCTTGCGTTTACTTCGTCGGTTAATTCTTGGACTTGTTCGATTGAATCTCTTGTGACAATTTTCTAGTGGAGATCTACAGTTTGTTAGTAAATATTTGAGTTAAGCAAGTGGTTATGGGACATGAAGCTAAACTTTTATATTTACTAACTTAGTGTAATTGACACTTCTTGATGATCATGATGATCATTTTTGTGTTTTAGACTAGCAACTGTGCGATGTCTCTTTGTCTGCCAGGGAGACTAGACCCCGCTCTTGTGATGTTTTGCCATCGCATTTGTGTGATGTTTCTCCATCACATATGTGGGGTAGCGCCCCACGGTCTTCGGGCCATTCGTGTGTCAAAATTAATGGCTTGCAACCATGAGATAGCTGCTCGCTTTGTGTTACACGTGTAGGTGAGTTTTCATGCTCCCATTTTGTGAGTTTTCATGCTCCTATATTGTAATTTCTGGATTTCTTGTGTAGTCTTCTGGAATTTGTGCTTCACCTATTTTCATGACTTTCTTTGTTATGATTTTCCAACTTTTATGTTTAGGTGAATTTGGATCTTTTAGAAGATTCTTTTGATATTGTTTGATCTCTTGATGATCTTCATTTACATGCTTATCATAGTATGTCTTTATGGATACTATATGTTCTTGCCATATCTATTGTTTATATCATGTTATCTGATATTTATAGCTAGACTGATCCGTTTATTATTTTCTTATAAATAATACTCGGGTCAGACCGAGATGTTACAGGTGCGTATGCTTGACTTCTCCCCCAGGGATTTACTATTCTGACTTTTGGCTGACCTTTTAGATTAGCAGTTTTTGTCGTTTACACTTGAGATATAGACTCATAGATGTATTCTTTTGTATAGCACGTGTTGCTATTCTTTTGTTTTATTGTGGATCTTTTTGACCACTACTCTGATGTACACTTTCATGTGTTAGTTATATATTCATATCTTCTTCCGCCTTTGTGATATGGATGTCTGTGACTGATTTGTGTTATACTTATTTCTATGTTTGTTTCCGAAGATTATTATAGCCACCGTGTGATAAGAAATCACGTGGATGGTCGCTCCTCAACAGCCTTATTCTCCGTGCTAGTTGACAACTCTACACCGTAGTGTTCTTGGCTAGTGTGGGTATAGAGGTGGGGCGTCACAGTGGTATGGAGACGTTTGATGGTGGTCGCGTGGTCTAACTTGACCGGAGGCGGTCGATTTTGGCGGTTGAGGGTTTTGAACCCTAGCTTCTTCGGTGGCGGCGGCGTGCATTAGAGGACGGCAGAGCTGGCAGGGTGGTGCGGCGTGGCAATGTAGGGGCGTTGGAGGCGGCGCCGTGGCCAAAGGAGACGCGTAGGCTGAGCAAACGTCGGTTAAAGTCTCGGCTATGGGCTGTAGGGCTTCGATCGGTAACTCTAGAAGGAGTGTGCGTGAGTGACGTGTCGACTATGGGTGGTTGTTTTTATTTTATTTATTTATTTCAATTTTAATTTTTCAAATGTTCTAACACGTATATCTTTTGCATACGAGGTCCGTTTCACGCGTAGTTTTCTCCGCTAGGTTCGTATTGGAATTTTAGCTATTTTAACGTTGGTTTGGATAAATTGTGAGACTGTTCAAATTTTGGGTTTAAATTGGATTTAAATTCAATTTAAATTCAAAAGGTGAGTCTTTTAACCCACTCACAACTTCTAATTTCTTATGTTTGTTAAATTGAGTTATGATGTGATTAGAAATTTATTTATGACTATTGGCATATTTTGAATCATCATCTCAGTTTATTTGAATTTATTTAGGTAAAATAGTTTTTAATTTATTATTGGATACAAACTGCCAGTAAATACCTATTATTTATTATTTGTTCTATATTGATGTTATTGATTGAGTTGGATGATGATTGCGATAAATGTTTGATGATTAATATTGGTTGAATGGATGTGGTATTTTATATTGTTATAAACTGCAAGTTGTTACGGATTGTTATTTCATTCGGGATTGTGGTTTGAAATGATATATAATCGTATTTATATTTTAAATTACGGATTGAAATGATAAATATCCGTATCACGTAACCATAAGATAGAAAATTATATATGGACACCGCGGTTTTATATATATAAAAATATTTTAAAAAGATTTCTATGGTTTTGTAAAGAAATATATGGTTTTAGATAGATATTGATTTTTGATATTATATAAATGTTACTTTATCCTTGATTTTAAGCTATGTATAATTTGTTTTAATATAGAATAAGCTTAATAATAAGTTTGATTTTATTAAAGACAATATGGTTAAGTATTTATATAAATTATATTTTAATATAGAGTTTATTATGATTTAAATAATTAAGGTTTGAAGATAAATTGGAAATTCATTGAAATTGAAATTATTTAAGAATTAAACTCAAATAAGTTGATGTGAAATTTATTAAATTTGAAATTTTAAAGGTGTGATTTTATAACTTGATTTTGATTTAGGGTGTATTAAATGAATATTTCAAGTATAAATAATTTGAAGGAAATATTTAGTTATTTGTAAATTGTGTTTATTTAAATGATAATGGATTTATTATATGAATATTTCAAAACTAAATAATAGAGCACTGAATTGTTGAATCGTAATTACCAAACTTAGTTTTGAACTTGTTGAATAATTAAAGTTTGAAATATATTGAATTTGAAATGGTTTATTCTATGGATAAAATATAATTTGAAATTGATATAAATTGGAATAGTTTATTTGGAAACTGAATCGTATTGAAATTTATGATTTAGGATTTGGTTAAATTTAAAATTTATAAATTCGAGTTGTTTTGGAATTGATTTGTGAAATTGAAGAAGCTAGTTTATTATATAAAGTATTTTAATATTTTAACAATTTAAGTGGTGGTAGTTATGTTTCAAAGTTTGAGTTTCAAAGGATTATGATTTGAAGGTGTTATATTTCAAGTGTTTTGATTTCGAAGTGTTATAACGTTGAAATGGTTATGATTTTTGGAAAGGATATATTTGAAATAAAAATGATATTATACTGATTTGGGTTTTTATAAAAATGATATCCTATTGGTCTGGGTTTTGAAATGGAAATGATATCGTATTTAAATGGTTTTGAAATGGATATTATATTATGGTTTTGAAGTATAAATTATTTTGAAATGACCGCGGTGTTATAATAACGTTTGGTTGTTAAAGAGACCGGGATCAGAAGTTGTCATACTCTCTGCCAACTCTGAAAACCACTTTAACAACCGTGTACACGGTGGAGATTCCAGAATGAAGTAGGTTGGTGGCGGCATTCCTTTGAGGTATATACGTGGACCTGACTCCCGTGAGTTGGCATAAGGTGGCTAAAACAGGAGTTATTCTTGGGCCAAGGAGGTAGCCCCTCTTATCGGACATATTATGTTCTGACTTTGGATTGTTTTGGTGGTCACTTTTGATTTTTGATTGGGGTTGTGGCTCGAGGTGGGTGGTAGTAGCTGCTACGCGTTACCACCAGCCCGGATGCGTAATTTGTATATCTACCCTGGCATTGCCTTGTATGCCGTGTCACCTACCCTATCGCGCCTTGTACGAGTTTGGTTTTCTTCCGTGGCCCATGTGGTATCGTCTGGTGGCTTCCCGATCAGGAGGGACCATGATACTGGATGGACTACTGGGAGTATTACGTGTTAAGGTGGAAAATGTAAAGCCATAATGCTATTTAAAAGTAAGTTTATTTTACTATAGACATTATTATAATAGCGAAATTTTACTACATAGTGAATAGTTTAACGGATCCTTTGGAGATGTGAATCCCGAGCATCTCTTAAGTTACTGCACTCATGTTGGACACTAGATATGAGATGTCAAATCCTGTAAACATCTCTAACGCCATTACACCCATATTTATTTCCATTGATTTAACTCACATGAGATCTTTTAGTTCTGACCAAGTGTTTTGTCCTTTCAATTCGCTCGGGTCAGCCTGAGCATTTCAAGATTTGAAGACTTTATTTCTAGAGGATGAAGACGAAGATTGTGTTACTATTATCTATTATATTATTCCACTACATTCATACTGTTCTACTGCATTATTTATTATTCTCTGGTATGTGTAACTCTGATATGTGTTGTATGAGTATAATCAAATGTTTTGTAAAACAGCTTAATGTACTGTTATTTAATTATTATATTTTATCGTTTCGCTGCAAGATTCTGTTTTGTTTTTTTCTTTCTCTTCTTTTTCTATTTACCCCATAACAATCCGCCCTTTTGTATGGTTCGAGTTAGCACGCGTGTCTACTTAAACGTACAGAATGGCGGGACGTTACATCTGGTATCAGAGCGAGGTTTAGCGATAAACCTTAGCTTTGTGGGGTTTGACTCTTTACTAATAGGGTAGTAATACCCTATGATGAGTCGCTGAGCGTATATAAATGAGAGAGCGTATTTGTCAGTGTTATAAAAGGTTTTGATATCTTGTTAATTTGTTCCGTTTTGTATTTATAAATTCTGGTTGGTGCATAGGACGCTATGACATTATTGGGGATTTCTAAACACTTAATAGGACAGACCGACACAATATTTGTTTTGAATATAGGTAAATGAAATAATTTTGCATATTATATTTTCTGTACATAAAGAAATATATTTTATAAAGGTTATATTTGGTTGTAATATATTAGTTGTTAGGTAGTGAAATTTATAAATATTGGTTGGAAATAAGATTTGAAAATAAAATAAATGAAATTGAAATTTTAGAACTTAAGTTCCGAGATTTTTGAAAACTTGTTCCAAAGGATTTTGGAATATAATAATATTGTTTATAAGTATTTTCTAACATAAATATTTCAATATGATTTGAAAGAATTTATTTAAAGAAACTTTGGAAAGAAATAAGTCCTGTACTCTCTTCTCTGTCGCTGGAAAGTAATTTCGGTGATGTGTGCATGCATCATCGACATTCATTTTCTAGTTTCGAAGTGGGAAGACCACTGTAGTAGTTTGACTGCAGATTTATTTTGATAAAAAAATATACATTTTAAATTGTTTTAAGTATAATTGGATACAAAGTGTAAGTGTATACATCCATCTATTATTATTAAAATGATTTGAAATGGAACCCAGCATTTAGCTCTTAAATTTCCATAAATTAGAAGTTTTATTTATTGAAATTGAAATGAAAATCTTTATTATTTAATAGTTGAAATTACTAAATGAAATAAGAGATTAAATGCTAGGCTATAAATGAAATCACCAGAAAGTTGAAATTTGTAACCTATAAACCAAGGATATTATTATTGAACATTAAGTTAACTAAAAGAAATAAGATAAACTTGTGTAACTTCTAATTTCATCCTTAAAGGCATATATATAACTTACCGAATATTAATGGAAGTATATATTAGTGGATCGTATAGACTATATATGCAAGTATATGTAACTAACTATATAATATAACTTGATAGATGATAGTAGCAAAGTAAATTAAAATAATCACACCAGGATTTTATACTGGTTTGGACCTTCCGTCCTACGTCCAGTCCCGAAGCTCCTCTTCGGAATTTCCTTTTAACTAACCCTCACTTGACCCGGAGGAACATGTTTACAATAGCAGAGTTTCTTTGTCAAGAATGTGTTCTATAACACGGATGTTGACAATTGAGTACAAATGCTTCCAATATATATCTATCTAGAGAATATTGAGTGAGGAGTTCTGAATATATGGAAGAGTTAAGTACAGGTATTTGATTGCTAGAGATTAGGTATAGATTAGAGTATAAGAGTTAAGAGCATAAGTAAGGTGAGTTCTTCTCTTGAATTCCTGATTCTATTCATAGTTGTGGAGAGATCCTTTGTGTAGTTGCAACTGTTAGTAAGTGCTCTAAGGTTGCTTCTCATGGTGATCAGGAGTTGCAGTGAAGAGAAGCGAATGTGTCCTATCAGATGTGACAGTTGTTCTTTGAATTTTCACAGCCGAGTCCAAAATCAGATGTCTGGAAAATATTTCAGACATCTGGTCTTCATTTTTTTTGCATCTGGTTGTATTTCAGACGTCTAAGTTTATTAACCAGACGTCTGGTCTTCATATATTTTTCATATCCGGATGCTTTTTAGACGTCTGAGTGTAGTAACCAGACGTCTGTTTCTTTCTTAGTTATGAACCAGAGGAATCAAGCAGACGTCTGGCTAGTGTTCCCAGACGTCTGAATGTGTGCATGTTGCTTTATCTTTGTCTGTGTCATCCCTCTTTCACTTCTATCGACTTGAAGTCTTTTGATACTTCTTTTGAGTCCTGTTTTTGTCTCTTTGGTGATGTTACTTTATCAACTACCTGTAAATATAGATATATATGTACATTCGATTTCCATCGTATAGTTGTTATCATCGAAACCATATAATTGATTTCCTAACAATCTCCTCCCTTTTGATGATGACAACTATTCAATATACTTATATATAGATTATAAATCTCTCCCTGAATATGTGCTTATTTTTGATGTTGTATGATTCTACCTATATTTCTCCTCCTTTGACATTATCGAAAAGATTTATAACATTGAAACCAATCGTCAAAAAAGGAAAAGTTTCATTAATAACATGAAGGGGTTACAGTCATTAGATTTGTACAAAGAAAATATAAAAACTACAATTTCCAAATTCTAAATTTCCTTTGGGGAAGCTTTATTTGGATCATCTTTCTTTGGTTCTTCATTGTCAGAAGTGCTATCCTTTAAAGGAGATGTCAAAGCTTCCTTTGGAGGTTCATCCTCAGTTAGTTTTGAATGTTTTGCGGGAGGAGAAGGAATAGGGGTTGCCCAATCCTCAGAGGGTGGTGTTGGACCACGAACCCGTTGTAATACTTCTTTAAGAACCGATAAAACAATCGAAAGAGATTCTTCAACTGTGGCAAGTCGTGTAGCAAATGAAGTTTCAAAACTGTCAATTCGCTTAGCCAAAATGTTCTTATTTTGAGATAGAATTTTTTAGTTCCGAAGAGTGAGATCTCGAACACTTTCATTTGGATCTGTATCCGTTCGAGTCTCCATAATTTCATCCTTTCCCGGATAATCAAATGGTGCGGGAGAAGGAGGAGCGACTTCTCGATTTTGTACTTCCTCTTGGGATGGATCAATGTTTGGTTGAGGAGGAGGCTCAACTCTTTGAGATTGACGATTGTGCGTCCAATCTTCGAAGGACATAATCTCTGGAGGGATTTCAGGTAGGTGCATCAGAGGGAAGAATTTGGTGGAAGCATATTTAGGTGAGATTTCTTCGAATGTTGATAAGTAGGAAGGAATATTATGTGCACGAATAAGTCTCATAATATAAGTAGGGTAAATGATCGATGGCCGTGAGCGAGTCCAAAAGTGCTTGAGCTCGTCGAAGATGAATTTGGCCCAATTTACCTGAGTTCCACTAAAGAGAGCATATAGAGCTTTGTACTCCATTTCTGTTATTTTCTCTTGACTCCCCATACATGGAACAACTGTATTTGTTATCATTCTTGTGAAGACTCGAGCTTTTGGATGTAAATATTTCAAAGCAAATTTTGGCATCTCGTCCTACCAAATTTGACGAGTAATACTATTCCGTGGCTTGAAGCTGTGACGACCGCCCATGACTCCTGCACCAAAACCAGGAAATAGTGCGCTGTAAAATGTGCCAGGCCGCCATGGACGATCAACAGGGTAAGGTAAACACAGAATAGTCTATCGTATTACTCACAGCGCAGGGATAAAATACAATAGAAAAGTATACATAGTGAAGCTCATAGAACAGAATTCTCATCATATAAGGTCATAGTAGTTTTATACAAACATCTGAATAGTCAATACATCAAGCCTCACTACATAACACTCAGAGTATCAAACAAACAGCGGAACATCCAGTACATATAGTAAGAAAAACAATATGCAAAAGCCTCCAGCTCGTCTTCGTCATCAACAGCGTTAGTCACTAAGAACAGCACCTGTCACCTGCTACCTAGTCTGCCCATCCAAACATGGATGAACATCCCAAGGTGATAAGAGTTAAACATAAAACCTTGAGTCAGACAAAAGTCTTAGTGAGCAGTAAATCAAACTATCAAACATACCAAAAGAGCATAAAGGGTAAAAAGGAATAGGAACTCAACCATCCCACTCCACCTCTTTCTACAGTGATAGCCCCCAGACACACTAAGCAGAAACAAACATAGCAAAACAGATAATTAAAGCAATTATCACTCGGGTCAAGGTCGATGTTTTCCAAGTACAAACCCCCAGGGCCTAAACCAAGATCAGATAAGCACCCACAAAACATCGCTCTTGAGACCGAGTGACGATACAACCAAAGCATCCAAAAATCCATGACTCTGGCTATCACTGTTATCATTGCTTCGATATCACCGTTAATTGAATGACCGGCTCATTCTTTCATCCGTCCGTCAAGGGTTAATGGTAACCTCGGTTCTAAACATAACTCCGCACGTCGTCGCAGCCCGTGCCTAGGACTATCGAATCTTCCCAGAGTACTTGGCACGTCGTCGCAGCCCGTGCCTGGGATTATCGAATCTACCCAGCGTACTCTTGCTTTGAGCATGCTAGAACCTTCAATAACGATGAAATCTCAGCCTCCTAGTCATCCTCCTCGATGACTATTCTCATACTAGCTCAAGCGCCTCTCGAGCCATCCATTATCAACAAACTCGAACCATATCACCGAGTTATCAACATGCTTGGAATGATCCTGTCTAGATTAAACCAAGACTATCTCATATCATGCTTTGCTTCATCGCATCATAGCAAAATCCCATCTCAACATCATCATCAAATCTATCCATATGAGCTATCTCATCCGCTTCATATGCCACAAGCAGCTTTCCTTATTCAAGAGCCTTTCCACTTAGCTTTTGAATCATCTTCGACCAACTTGTCCATCTCAAATCCATAAATCAACTAACTTCTATCAATCAATCATTAATCCAAAAAATCAACCATTCAAACAAGATCTAAGTAAACAATTATAACAATAATGGAAATTACGTAAATAAAGAGTCCCAAATCTAACAAACATGAATTCTAAGTAATATCTTGTTGAATGAACTAGCATAGGTTAACATATAATAAAATGGATATCAAAACTTTAATAACGATAGATCTACATGCAGACTTAAGGAAAATGCATGAAATTACTATCTTTAACACACAAACAAGCCACCGATCCAATATACTCCTTTGGGTCCATGTGAGAGATAACTACCACTCACCGGGTCACCTAAACACTTCAAAAGCTACCAACTCCAGATCTGGACAGCAAAGGATCTAGCTTGATCCGACAAGATTTCCCTTTAAACGATGAAATCTCTCTTCAATGGATGGAGATCTTCAACTTTGGCTCTTGAATCTTCGATTTGATCTTCAATTAAGATGGATGGAAGCACAAGATTAAAGTGGAGAAAAAGAAGTGAAGAAGTGTCGTAGTCGAGCTCTCAAAATGGCAGCACTTCGTCGCTTCAAAATCCGATGCCAAAAAGTGAACCAAAGACGTGTATTTATAGGCTGAAACCTTAGGTCGTCCGCCCCCTTAGGTCGTCCACGACCTAACTATCTCGACCTACGACTTAAGCCTCTACACGACTCAACAACCTAACGACTCAACACTTAACGGCATGCGCGACCTAACGGTCCAACAACCTAACGACTTAACCTATGCGCGACTTAAAACACAAGCCGACCTAAAAACCTCACGCGACCTACGACCTAACTGGGTTAAGTACTCAGGCGGCTCAGCGACCTAACAAATCCAACGAACTAAAACACACGCAACCTAACGACTCAACCATAAGTTGCCCAACAACCTAACTACAACACAGGCTATCCACTAGGTCGCCAACCCGTTAAGTCGTCCCAAACGACCTAAATTACCCACGACCTAAGTTCCACACATATCCCCTTAGGTCGCCTAAACCTTAAGTCGCTAGCCCTTAACTCGTTAACCCGTGGCCTTCTAACTCGTAACTCGCTAACCTCCTTAGGTCGCTCCAAAACTCCACCGACCTAACTATCATACGACCTAACCCCTTAGGTCGTTAACCCTTAAGTCGCCAATTACGTTAAGTCGCTCCACGCGACCTATCTTCCTCACGACCTAACTATTACACGGCCTAACTTCTATAGGTCGCTCCATATCACTAACTCGTTCACGACCTAAGCACCACATGAGTTAACTTTCACACGACTTAAGCTTTGGTCGACTCAAACTCTAAACAACTTAACAACATCAACGACTTAATGTCGACAGTTCTACGATCTTTCGATCCGTAAAAATACGGGTCGTTACATTCTCTCCCCCTTAGGAATTTCGCCCCCGAAATTCCAAACAAACAAGAGCAACCAAAACTATTCTGCATGCCTACCATCCATAGCAATCAACAAACCATGCATCCAATTACTAGCCTAGCATGCAGAATTCTAAGACTAGAACAAGTTACAAGTTCATGAGATGCCACGACACCTTAGGGCCATACCTCGAAGAGTTCAGGATGAGCTGCCTTCATCCTCTCTTCCTCCTCCCATGTACAGTCGTTAACATCATCACTCCATTGTATCTTGAGCAACATAATCGTCTTCCTCCTAAGCTGTTTCATGTCGGTTTCTACAACACGAAGCGGCTTACGAGGTCTCGTAGCAACTGGATCAACCTCCAAATCTTCACAGCTATCAACAGAAACCACTGTACTTGGGTCGTGCACATACCTTCGTAGATACGATATACGAAAAACATTGTGCACACTTGACATCTTTTCAGGTAACTCCAATTTATAGGCGAGCTTTCCAATTCGCTCGATGATCGGGAATGGTCCAACAAATCTCGGAGTCAATTTTCCTTTCTTCCCGAATCGAATAACATTCTTTAGTGGAGAAATCTTCACAAAAACCATATCTCCTACGTCGAATTCCAAATCCTTACGACGCTTATCGGCATAACTTTCCTGACGGTCTTGGGCTGCCTTCATTCGTCGCCGAATGATCTCTATACAATCCGTGGTCTGCTGAATCATTTCTGGCCCAAGTATCAGCTTTTCTCCTGTTTCCAACCAACATGTCAGAGAGTTACACGGTCTTCCATATAATGCTTCATACGGTGCCATACCAATACTTGACTGGTAACTGTTATTATATGCAAATTCCACCAAATGAAGATGATCTTCCCATGATCCTTCGAAATCTAAAACACATGCTCTAAGGAGATCTTCCAAAACTCCGTTGACTCTCTTGGTCTGTCCATCTGTTTAAGGGTGATAAGCTGTACTCAAACAAAACTCGATTTCCAAAACTTCTTGGAAGCTCTTCCAAAATCTACTAGTGAACAATGGGTCTCGATCGCTCACTATACTCTTCGGAATACCATGGAATCGAACTATCCACTTAACATACAACTCAGCCAATTTCGATGCAGTCCTAGCTGATCGAACAGGAATGAATCTTGCACTCTTAGTCAATCGATCTACGATGACCCAAATCCCTTCATTTCCTGCTTTGGTTCTAGGTAAACCATCGATAAAATCCATCGATATTTGTTCCCACTTCCATGTAGGAACTTCTAATGGATGAAGCAATCCACTTGGCTTCTTCTGCTCGGCTTTTACCAACTGGCAGTTCATACATTTGGAAATAAAATTTCCAACATCCTTCTTCATACCTTCCCAGTAATAGGTTCTCTTCATATCCCGATACATCTTATTCCCTCCTGGATGAATTGTCAACTTCGAGTGATGACTTTCCTTAAGAACTTCATCTCTCAATCCATCTATATCGGGAACAACCAGTCGTCCTTGCTTCCGAAGCCAACCCTCTCGATTGACTTCGAATCCTTTATCCTTCTCTGGGTCTGATCTAGATTCCAAATCCTGGATAATCGTGACAAGCTTATCGTCTTGCTTTTGGCTCTCGCCAATTCTTTCCACTAGAGTAGGTCTTATCGATAAGTTTGCCAACATCTCAGGTTCCAATTCACATCTAGGCCTGAAGTCAAACCCAGCCAAGTACTCAAGGCTCTTCCATTCTGAAAACATGGCTCCCAATCCTGCATGTCTTCGACTTAACGCATCTGCCACTGCGTTACCTTTTCCTGGAGTATAGGCTATACCAAAATCATATGATGCTAAAAACTCTAGCCATCGTTGCTGCCGGAGATTCAAATCTTTT
Source organism: Allium cepa (assembly GCA_030765085.1). Classification (NCBI taxonomy): domain Eukaryota; kingdom Viridiplantae; phylum Streptophyta; class Magnoliopsida; order Asparagales; family Amaryllidaceae; genus Allium; species Allium cepa. The sequence continues at coordinate 635,781,926 of CM060934.1, read as the reverse complement.
TGGGAGAAGAGATACTTCAACGACTTATGGTCTGTAAACATCTCAAATCGAACTCCCAATAGATAATGTCTGCATATCTTCAAAGCAAATACAATCGCCGCTAACTCCAAATCATGAGTCGGATAATTCCTTTCATGCGGCTTTAGTTGTCGACTTGCATACGCAACAACTTTATCCTTTTGCATCAGCACTGCTCCAAGTCCAGTACCACATGCATCGGTGTAAACCACCATCTCATCATTCCCACCTGGAATAGTCAAAACAGGAGCACTTGTCAATCGCTCCTTCAGGATTCCGAAAGCTTGCTCACACTTAGCATCCCATCTGAATACTTGGTTCTTTTTCGTCAATCCTGTTAATGGTGCAGCTATCTTGGAAAAGTCTTTGATAAACCGACGATAGTATCCTGCTAATCCAAGAAAACTTCTCACATCAGATGCATTCTTAGGTCTAACCCAATCCTGGATTGCTGCCACCTTGGCGGGATCAACCGCTATTCCATTTCCAGAGATAATATGGCCTAAGAACCTCACTTCACTCTTCCAGAAGTGACTCTTCGAAAACTTAGCCCTCAGTTGTTGTTTTCGCAAGATTTTCAAAACAATCCGCAAGTGCGTCTTGTGCTCTTCTTCAGTTCTGGAATAAATTAGAATATCATCCACGAACACAAGTACGAACTTGTTCAACTGATCTCTGAACACTCTACTCATAAGATCCACAAAGTATGCTGGTGCATTGGTCAATCCAAACGGCATTACCAGCCACTCATAGAAACCGGATGGTGTCCTGAAAGCAGTCTTCGGCACACTATCCTTTGCCACTCTCAATTGGTGAAATCCCGTTGCCAAATCCATCTGAGAAAACACCTTAGCTTCGTGAAGCTGATCAAACAAGTCATCTATTCTCGGTAATGGATACTTGTTCTTCTTTGTCACTTTATTCAGCTCACGATAATCCACACACAACCTCAACGATCCATCCGCTTTGGTTGCAAACACAATTGGTGCACCCCATTCGGACACACTACGCCGAATGAATCCTTTCCGTAAAAGGTCATCAACTTGCACCTTCAACTCTTGTTGTTCCCTAGGCGCCATCCGCCTAAGAGGCATCACAACAGGTCTGGCTCCCTCAACTAGATCGATACGAAACTCGATCTCTCTATGCGACGGTAACCCTTTGACCTCGTCAAAGACATCCTTAAATCCATTCACAATAGGCACTGATGACAGTCCATCCCGTGGAACAACTAGCGAATACATGAAGCTCATGAAGACGCCTTCTTCATGCTTACATCGTATCACAACCTTTCGCCCTTCCACATTCTCGATTGTCACCTCCAGCCTCTTACAATCAACCCTTGCCGCATATTTCCTAAGCCAGTCCATACCCAAAATAATTCCGAACCCCGCAAAGTTCAGAACAAAACAATCACAAGCAAAAGAGCAATCATGACTCGATACCACTAGACCACGACATACCATACACAAACAAGACGAACCCCCAACTAGATTAGTCACAACTAATGGTCTATCAACAATATCCGGTTCCAAACCCAACCGGCCTACAAGTTCATTACAAACAAAGGAATGCGACGCTCCAGTATCAAACAACACCCTAACTGGAACACCACAAATGGAAAGAATACCTTGAACCACCATACTCTTTCCTTTCTCTTCCGTCATAGGAGCTTTCGAAGATGATGGCACAACCCCCAAAGCATAAGCTTGCACAATCTGCTTGTCCATCCTCAGTTCCGGACAATTCTTCTTGAAATGCCCCGGTTTGTCACAGTTGTGGCACTTCGCCGGCACTCTCGGTTTCTTACAATCTCTGGAGAGATGACCCTTCTGCTGACAATTGTAGCAGGCCACTTCGCCCTTCGGCTTCTTTTGGCCATCCTTACCTTTCTGCTGCTGCTGCTTTCTCTTCTTGCTTCCACTTTGCTCCTTGGTCACAGAAACAACAGATCCTTCTTTAGGAAACAGATTCTCATGCCTGAGAGCTTTCTCCACAAGCTTCTCAAATGGGTCATCCAAATGATCCATCAACTGCCTCCCAAGATAAGTGTCCAATCCTGTCACAAACTTCTCATTCTTCTGATAGGGAGATTCAATATACGACCGAGCATACTTGGACAAAGCTTCAAACTCAGAAACATACTCAAGAACTGGCCTTCCACCTTACTTGAGCTCCACAAACTTCTTGAACAGAACAGATTTCTGAGCTATAGAAATAACTTAGCTTCAAATCTAGCTTGGAACTGCACCCAAGTAATTTCTTCCTCCGAAGTATCAATAGTGATAGAGTTCCACCAATCAGAAGCTCTCCCTTGAAGCTGTCTCGATGCAAGCTTCCTCTTAGTTGCATCCTCAATTCCCAAGTCACCAAAGATCCTTCTACAAGCATCTATCCATCTTTGGACTTCAATGGTTGACTCTGTCCCTAAGAAAGCCTTTCCTCCAAGAGCAGTATAGTCCTTACACAACTTAGCAACATCCACTGGTCTTGGGGCTTGAACTTGAACTCCAACATCTACCGATGGCCCCGGAGCTGGCATCCTTCTCATGATCGAAGTCATCATAGCCTCGAACATAGAAGTATAATCAGCAGCCCCCTCAACTGCACGGCCTCCTCTAGCAGCTGGTCTCCCTCTTCGACTCATTCCTAATATCTAAAAGAAATGATTAATATACCCTGGAGAAACAACTGCATAATAAGTTCAAATCCTTCTAAGCTACTATATTATATATAGTAATCATCCATCAAAATACAATTACGTCTCTCATACGTAGTTACGTTAGCGAGCGTTGGCTAAAATCGATTAACCAAAGCTCTGATACCAAATGTGACGACCGCCCATGACTCCCGCACCAAAACAAGGAAATAGTGCGCTGTAAAATGTGCCAGGCCGCCATGGACGATCATCAGGGTAAGGTAAACACAGAATAGTCTATCATATTACTCACAGCGCAGGGATAAAATACAATAGAAAAGTATACATAGTGAAGCTCATAGAACAGAATTCTCATCATATAAGCTCATAGTAGTTTTATACAAACATCTGAATAGTCAATACATCAAGCCTCACTACATAACACTCAGAATATCAAACAAACAGCGGAACATCCAGTACATATAGTAAGAAAAACAATATGCAAAAGCCTCCAGCTCGTCTTCGTCATCAACAACGTTAGTCACTAAGAACAGCACCTGTCACCTGCTACCTAGTATGCACATCCCAACATGGATGAACAGCCCAAGGTGATAAGAGTTAAACATAAAACCTTGAGTCAGACAAAAGTCTTAGTGAGCAGTAAATCAAACTATCAAACATACCAAAAGATCATAAAGGGTAAAAAGGAATAGGAACTCAACCATCCCACTCCACCTCTTTCTACAGTGATAGCCCCCAGACACACTAAGCAGAAACAAACATAGCAAAACAAATAATTAAAGCAATTATCACTCGGGTCAAGGTCGATGTTTTCCAAGTACAAACCCCCAGGGCCTAAACCAAGATCAGATAAGCACCCACAAAACATCGCTCTTGAGACCGAGTGACGATACAACCAAAGCATCCAAACATCCATGACTCTGGCTATCACTGTTATCATTGCTTCGATATCACCGTTAATTGAATGACCGACTCATTCTTTCATCCGTCCGTCAAGGGTTAATGGTAACCCCGGTTCTAGACATAACTCCGCACGTCGTCGCAGCCCGTGCCTAGGACTATCGAATCTGCCCAGAGTACTTGGCACGTCGTCGCAGCCCGTGCCTGGGATATCGAATCTACCCAGCGTACTCTTGCTTTGAGCATGCTAGAACCTTCAATAACGATGAAATCTCAGCCTCCTAGTCATCCTCCTCGACGACTATTCTCATACTAGCTCAAGCGCGTCTCGAGCCATCCATTATCAACAAACTCGAACCATATCACCAAGTTATCAACATGCTTGGAATGATCCCGTCTGGATTAAACCAAGACTATCTCATATCATGCTTTGCTTCATAGCATCATAGCAAAATCCCATCTCAACATCATCATCAAATCTATCCATATGAGCTTTCTCATCCGCTTCATATGCCACAAGCAGCTTTCCTTATTCAAGAGCCTTTCCACTTAGCTTTTGAATCATCTTCGACCAACTTGTCCATCTCAAATCCATAAATCAACTAACTTCTATCAATCAATCATTAATCCAAACAATCAACCATTCAAACAAGATCTAAGTAAACAATTATAACAATAATGGCAATTTCGTAAATAAAGAGTCCCAAATCTAACAAACATGAATTCTAAGTAATATCTTGTTGAATGAACTAGCATAGGTTAACATATAATAAAATGGATATCAAAACTTTATTAACGATAGATCTACATGCAGACTTAAGGAAAATGCATGAAATTACTATCTTTAACACACAAACAAGTCACCGATCCAATATACTCCTTTGGGTCCGTGTGAGAGATAACTACCACTCACCGGGTCACCTAAACACTTCAAAAGCTACCAACTCCAGATCTGGACAGCAAAGGATCTAGCTTGATCCGACAAGATTTCCCTTTAAACGATGAAATCTCTCTTCAATGGATGGAGATCTTCAACTTTGGCTCTTGAATCTTCGATTTGATCTTCAATTAAGATGGATGGAAGCACAAGATTAAAGTGGAGAAAAAGAAGTGAAGAAGTGTCGTAGTCGAGCTCTCAAAAAGGGCAGCACTTCGTCGCTTCAAAATTCGGTGCCAAAAAGTGAACCAAAGACGTGTATTTATAGGCTGAAACCTTAGGTCGTCCGCCCCCTTAGGTCGTCCACGACCTAACTATCCCGACCTACGACTTAAGCCTCTACACGACTCAACAACCTAACGACTCAACACTTAACGGCATGCGCGACCTAACGGTCCAACGACCTAACGACTTAACCTATGCGCGACTTAAAACACAAGCCGACCTAAAAACCTCACGCGACCTACGACCTAATTGGGTTAAGTACTCAGGCGGCTCAGCGACCTAAAAAATCCAATGACCTAAAACACACGCGACCTAACGACTCAACCATAAGTCGCCCAACGACCTAACTACAACACAGGCTATCCACTAGGTCGCCAACCCGTTAAGTCATCCCAAACGACCTAAATTACCCACGACCTAAGTTCCACACCTATCCCCTTAGGTCGCCTAAACCTTAAGTCGCTAGCCCTTAACTCATTAACCCGTGGCCTTCTAACTCGTAACTCGCTAACCTCCTTAGGTCGCTCCAAAACTCCACCGACCTAACTATCATACGACCTAACCCCTTAGGTCGTTAACCCTTAAGTCGTCAATTATGTTAAGTCGCTCCACGCGACCTATCTTCCTCACGACCTAACTATTACACGACCTAACTTCTATAGGTCGCTCCATATCACTAACTCGTTCATGACCTAAGCACCACACGAGTTAACTTTCACACGACTTAAGCTTTGGTCGACTCAAACTCTAAACAACTTAAAAACATCAACGACTTAATGTCGACAGTTCTACGATCTTTCGATCCGTAAAAATACGGGTCGTTACAGAAGCGCATATCCGGAATGTTGTATAAATCTTCCCCGGTGTCAGAGCATCCCAAAGTTCTACCAGTTAACCCCGGAGTTAACCTAATCGTATTACCATAAACACTCGACCATAGCCAGTTGTACTCATCTTCAGTATTCCATACTGAAGTACTTTCTAGATTAACGTAGAATAAAAATATAGCTAATTGATCTATTTGAACATCATTTGGAGTAAAAGAGATTAGGGTTTCCAATCCAGCATTTTCACAAAGTTCATCTAGATCATACATAGGGAATTTTAGGAGATTATAGAATGGTCCTATATGAGGTTTCTTCTTTTGAATATCTTGATACCTTTTAATGGAATGCGGGCTTTATGCATCCACCTTTCGATTTAATCGTCGGAGCACACCTGGGGGTTTGAAGATGAAGTGGGCTGATCTTGTTTGCGTTTTGGAGCCTTGATATTCTTAGTGCGAGGAGGCATTTTGACTTAGTTTTGTAGAACACGTTTATTATGAGGAAAAAATCGTCAAGCAGCAGATGGTAAAGTGGAATAATTTTGAGATAGAGAAAAAAATGACGTTATCTGGGTGTATTTAAATGGTCGATTGAATTCCAGACGTCTGGATTTGAATGCAGACGTCTGGTTTGCCCTAATTTTTTTACATACGATACAAACAGACATCTGGTATTTTGAGTAGACGTCTGTTTTGGTCGAATTTGTGAGTTTGAATAGGCAGAAACTTGAAACAGACGTCTGGTTGTATATGTCAGTCGTCTGGTTTAGATAAATTTGTGATAGAAGACTTGGTCAGACGTCTGGTTCAATGTGTTAGACGTCTGAAATTTTTTGAATTCTATTTTTAGGGGGCAGAACCTAAATTCAGACGTCTAGGGGATATATCAGATGTTTGACATATGCACACTGCTAAATTTTTTAACTGTGTCAGAAGTCTGGAGGATGTAGAAAGATGTCTGAAATTTGCAGTTTGGCTAAAAATAGCCTAAAGTTTGATGGTTTCACTTATTTATCGAAAGTTGATAGCAAATATTTTTATTGCTGTAAAATATAATAACACATAAGCATAGATATATACAATAATTAATACAATTTATTTATTTAGACGGCGACGGAGTTTTAGGATTTCCTGACTCGTTATCCTTCCATGGTCTAAGTGGAGACCATATATTTCCACGTTAGTTGGTCCGTGGGGAGCCAGAATATCGTCTTGGTAAGGGATCTGAAGGAGTACGATATGAAAAAGATAGATCCAATGAACTACAAGGTTTTGGTAGCAGTTCATGAACATCTTTCTTTCGTGATGAGCAAAACTTCATCGCCACTTGCTCTAGAAAGTTTAGCCGTCGTGCTGTAATTTTTTGTTCGAAATAAAGCTCTCGTTGAAGATCTATTTGTTGTTTCTGATAATGATGAATTTCATCAATTTTCTCCTTTGTCTTAGGAGAAATAAACAGAGATCTTTTAGTTTTCTTATTATCTGGAGTAAAACTCGTATAATACGAGGACCACCTATTTATTGGCTATTGTTTTGGTGTAGGCGTAGGAAGACGCTGTGATGTCTCAACCGAGCTATCCGTCGATGGTGTTGAGATGGAGATGGATATATAGGAGTTCCCAGAAGACATTGTTATATTTTATTTAAAAAATTGATTGTTTGTATATAGTTGTTATGTAACTATGTATATATATAAGCTGAAAACATTATTTATAGAATAGCTAATTGTCTAAAAATTTAATGGTTCAGAAATTAATAAGTATAATTTGTGGTAATAAAATTGGTAATTAAACTTAGTCTTTAATTGAATTTTTTAAGGAAGAAGATCATGAAATGAACAAATACCTAAACTTCGTTGGAGTTTAATGAAAGTTTGTTCATTTAATGGTTTTGTAAAAATGTCGGCTACTTGATTTTCGGTATTTACGTATTCTAAAGGAATAGTTCCTTTTTCAACAATGTCTCATAGAAAATGATGTCGTATATCTATATGTTTGGTTCATGAGTGATTAACAGGGTTTTTTGATAAATTTATAGCACTTGTGTTATCACAATATATTGGAGATTTTTTGATAATTTTACCGAAATCCGTTAGTGTTTGTTGCATGTATATTACTTGTGCACATGCTAGAGCTGCGGAGATGTGTTCGGCTTCGCGGGTAGATAAGGAAACACAATTTTGTTTTTTGCTAAACCATGAAACTAATGATTGTCTGATAAAGTGACATGTTCCACTAGTACTCTTACGATCTGTTTTACATCCACCGAAATCCGCATCGCTATATGAAACAAGTTCAAATTATGATCCTTTAGAGTAAAACAAACCATAATCTCTAGTACTAGATAGAAAACTTAAAATACGCTTAAAAGCTCTTAGATGGGATTCTTTTGGTTTTGCTTGAAATCGAGCACATAGACATACACTCATCATAATATTAGGTCGACTAGCCGTTAAATAAAGTAAAGAATCAATCATGCTTCGATATAACTTTTCATAATTTTTTTTTCATTTTCATCTTTTTCTAAGTGAACAGTGGTACTCATTGGTGTTGGTTTGCTTGATTTTTTATGCATTTCAAATCGACATAATAAATTGTTACAATATTTTTCTTGGTGAATAAAAATTCCATTTTCGAGTTGTTTTATTTGTAGACCTAAGAAGAAATTTAATTCTCCCATGTGTGACATTTCAAATTCATTTTTCATAATATTTGAAAATTGATTACATAGATTTTTGTTAGTTGAACCAAAAATGATATCATCAACATAAATTTGTACAACTAAAATATCGTTATTTTCTCTTTTAATAAATCAAGTTGTATCTATTTTGCCTATATGAAAACCAGATGTTATTAATTGATTTTTAAGACGTTCGTGCCATGCACGAGGGGCTTGTTTTAATCCATATAGTGCTTTATGTAATTTAAAAACATGATCGGGATATTTTTCGTGAACAAATAATGGTGGTTGTTCGACGTATGCATTTTTAATAAAACCATTCAGAAAAGCACTTTTGACATCCATTTGAAATAATTTAAAATTGTGATGAGTTGCAAAGGCGAGTAATGTACGAATGGCCTCTAATCTTGCTACCGGAGCAAAGGTTTCATCGTAATCTATTCCTTCTTCTTGATTGTAACCTTGAGCAACTAAACGTGCTTTATTTCTAACGATATTTCCATTCTCATCTGCTTTGTTTTTAAATACCCATTTTGTTCCTACTACTGATTGATCTTCAGGTCTTGGTACTAATTCCCATACGTTATTACGTTCAAATTGATTTAATTCTTCTTGCATAGCTATTATCCAAAAATTATTATTTGAGGCTTCTTTATAATTTTTTGGTTCAAAGTTTGACACAAATGCTATATGGCTTATTTGATTGAGTTGATTTCTAGTAACTCTTGAATTAAGGTCTCCAATAATATTATCTATTGGATGATTCTTAAGAATTCTAAGGGATGAAATCAAGGTGTTATTTTGCATATTTGCTTCATTATTAATAGAATTTGTTGAATTTTTTAGTGGAATAATTTCTTCTTCATCATTAGTATGACGGTTAACAAGATTTTCGTCGAACGAGACATGTAAGCTCTCTTCAGTAGTATTGTTTCGTTTATTAAAGATTCTATATGCTTTGCTACGATCCGAATATCCAACAAAAATACCTTCATCGGCCTTTGGGTCAAACTTTCCTAAGTTATTTTTTGTATTTAGTATAAAATATTTTGAACCGAAAGTTTTAAAGTATGATACTTAAGGTTTTTTTACCAAAACATATTTCAAAACAAGTTTGTTTAGTCATGGGACGTATGGTTACTCGATTTAATACATAACAAGATGTCGCAATAGCTTCAGCCCAAAAGTGTTTTGCTAAACCACTACTATTTAGTAATGTTCGTGCACATTATTGTAATGTATGATTTTTTCTTTCTACGACACCATTTTGTTGAGGCGTATGAGGAAAAGAAAAATTATGCGTTATTCCTTTCTTATTACAAAAATTTGTAAAAAGTTCATTTTCGAATTCTCCTCCGTGATCACTTCTAATAATTTTAATTTTCAAATTCATTTGAGTTTTAATTCTTTTAGCAAATATTTTAAATATACCAAAAGTATCGCTTTTGTGTTTTAAAAATAAAGTCCATGTATATCTCGAAAAATCATCGACTATTACGAAAACATATTTATTGTGATTTATCATAATAGTCGATGATTTTTGTTTCTAAATCAAATAATATTTTAGTTTCTAAATCATTCAAAAATGAGTTGTTTGTTATTATCTAAAATATTACATCTATCTTTTCAAAATTTGTTTGAAAACCTTTATCGCATTATTGACTAATGCTTAGTAAGTTGTATTTTGGATTTTCTACTAATAAAACATTTGTAATAATAGAAGAGTTAGATATGCCAGAGTTGATGACTTCTCCAATGCCTATGTCATATCCTTTTGAATTATCTCCAAAGGTTACCATTCCACCATCGATGTATGTTATATTTGATAACATTTTTGAATTTCCGGTCATATGTTTGGAGCAACCGCTATCTAGTTTCTATTTCTCCTTATTTTTTATTTTGGGTACCTGCAAAATAGAGAATGTTTTAATTGGTGCCCATATATTTTATTAGGGTCCTAATTGTTAGAGGAAGGTAGCCATACCCAAGATGGTTTGGTACCTTTATAAATATAATTTTTGTTATAGACAATTCCTTCTAAGTAATTATTAATATGCTTTTGTCTAATCAAATTATTATTTATTTTAGGAATCCAAATTTTCATATTTTTGATATTTAATTTAGACATAGGAAAACTTCTAGTTTTTATGTAACTAATATTTTTAGCATCATTTCCTTTTTGTTTAGAAGAATTTTTAGATCCTATTCTATTTCGATTGCCTGATGGTTTTGAAGTTTTGATAAGATTTTCCAAAGCTTGTTTTCCTTTATTAAATTTTGACACATTGTTGATAATTTTATCTAATTTTTCTTTTAGTTCTATATTTTCAATTTTCAATGATTCAATACCTTTTTTAAACTCAATATTTTCTTTTAACAAACTTTCTTTTACTATAGTAATATTCTCTTTTTCTATCAATTTATTTTTGATTTTTTCTTGAGATATTTCAAGTTCTTCTAGAATAATTTTTTCATCTTTCAACATTCCTACCTCAAGTTCTAATCTATTTATTTTGACTATATATTCTCTGTTCAATTTTTTTATTTGTCTAAATTTATCATCTAATTCCATGCTAAGTTCTAATAATTCATCATAGCTAAGTTCAGGACATACCACTTCAGTTTGTGCCATAAAACATACATTAGCCTGTTCTCCGTCACTATCGCTATCACTTTCGGAAGAAGAATCTGAGTCATCCCAAGTTACTTTGAAAGCCTTCTTCTTCTTGAATTTTTGAAATTGTTATTCTTTTTTTCATTATTTAGTTTAGGGAATCCTTCTTCAAATGACCGTATTGATCACATTCATAGCACTTGATTTGAGTTGTTGTGTTGAATTTCCTTTCTTTTTCAAATATGGTCATCTTTCTAAATTTCTTGAATCTATTATAATTCTTAGCAATGAAGTACATTTATTCTTCATCTAAATCAGAGTCATCATTTTTTGTTGCTGGAAATGCTATATTCTTCTTCTCTGAATTTAGTTCTTTTCGAGCCTGCAAATTAGCTTCTTAGGACATTAAATTTCCTATTAACTTTTCAACTTTGAGAGTAGAAAGATCATTAGCTTATTCAATAGCTAAAACCTTCCTTTCCCAATCTGATGTTAAAGAGTTGAGTATTCGAGAGGCTAAATCAAAATCAGTATATTTAACTCCTAATGCCATAAGATCGTGTTGGATAGTTTGAAATCTAGAATACATGTCAACAATAGTTTCATTTTGCTTCATTTGAATGAAGAGAATTGGTTTTGTAAAATTGAAATCTTAGTTTGTTTGACCTTTGTTGTACCTTCGTGTGTAATTTGTAAGGTACGCCAAATATCAAACGCAGTGGTGCATAACATGACACGTGAAAATTCATTTTTGTCCAAAGAGCAAAATAAAACATTCATAGCTTTAGCATTATTTGATGCTAAGGTCTTTTGTGCATCGGTCCAGGTGTTCATAGCAGTAGTAGGTGCTTCATATTTATCTTGTGCGGCTGACCAAATTTCAAGACCATTAGCTTCTATAAAAATGCTCGTACGTGTTGACCAGTATGCATAGTTAGACCCATTAAAGAGCGGGGGTCGTGCTGTGGATTGTCCTTGAAAAATACTTGCCATATTAAAGTGATTCAAAAACGTGTTACTATTATTTGATCAAAACCTTGTTCTGATACCAATTGAAAGTATATATTAGTCGATCGTATAGACTATATATGCAAGTATATGTAACTAATTATATAATATAACTTGATAGATGATAGTAGCAAAGTAAATTAAAATAATCACATCAGGATTTTATACTGGTTTGGACCTCTCATCCTACGTCCAGTCCTGAAGCTCCTCTTAGGAATTTCCTTTTAACTAACCCTCACTTGACCCGGAGGAACAAGTTTACAATAGCAGAATTTCTTGTCAAGAATGCGTTCTATAACACGGATGTTGACTATTGAGTACAAATGCTTCCAATATATATATATATATATATATATATATATATATATATATATATAGAATATTGAATGAGGAGTTCTGAATATATGGAAGTGTTAAATACAGGTATTTGATTGCTAGAGATCATGTATAGATCAGAGTATAAGAATTAAGAGCGTAAGTAAGTAAGGTGAGTTATTCTCTTGAATTTCTGATTCTATTTATAATGGTGGAGAGATCCTTTGTGTAGTTGCAACTGTTAGTAAGTGCTCTATGGTTGCTTCTCATGGTGATTAAGAGTTGCAGTGAAGAGAAGAGAACGTGTCCTTTCGGATGTGATAGTTGTTCTTTGAATTTTCACAGCCGAGTCCAAAATCAGATGTCTGGAAAATATTTCAGACGTCTGGTCTTCATATATTTTTTGCAACTGGTTGTATTTCAGACATCTGTGTTTACTAACCAGACATCTGGTCTTCATATATTTTTCATACCCGGATGCTTTTCAGACGTCTGAATGTGGTAACCAGACATCTGATTCTTTCTGAGTTATGAACCAGAGGAATCAATCAGACGTCCGGCTAGTGTTCCCAGACGTCTGAATGTGTGCATGTTGCTTTATCTTTGTCTGTGTCATCCCTCTTTCACTTCTATCGACTTGAAGTCTTTTGATACTTCTTTTGAGTCGTGTTTTTGTCTCTTTGGTGATGTTACTTTATCAACTACCTGTAAATATAGATATATATGTACATTCGATTTCCATTGTATAGTTGTTATCATCGAAACCATAGAATTGATTTCCTAACAATTAAAAGTTACAATGTTTAATAAGGAAATGTAATACGATATTATACAAGTAAGACTTGAAGTAATGAAAGTGTTCAATGAATTATTTTACAAATAAGAATTTGATGTTATAGCGGTTATAAGCTTAAGTTATAATTGAAATATTACTATAATAAAATGTGATGGAAAGTAAATATTGCAAGTAGATGGCTATAAACTTAAGTTAATGAATTGATATAATAAGAAATTGAATTAAACATAAATACTATAAATAAATGAATGTAAATAAACGAGGTTATGCAATAATGAATGAATAAATAAATATAATGCAATGAAAGGAAACTGACATGACATGGATGAATGAAAATGAAAAATTGTAAGTAATAATTGAAAATAAATGAAATAATCACTGAATGAGTGAATGAAAATAATAGTTTGTAAAAATAAATGTAAATTAAAGGATGAATCATTATATGAATGAAAAGAAGTTTAACCAATAAAGGCTATGAAATGGAACTAATAAGAATGAACTTGATCTATTGTTTGGAATTGTTGTTTGTTTGGTTTATGGCTGTTTGAGCAAGGATACTTTAAAATTGTTTGGATGAATGAATAATCTATTTATTTCATCTAAGACTGTTGAATAAATAGTGCACTTAGCAGTTTATTTTTCATGATGTACAATTTAAAGTTTTGAACCCGAACAACTATTTGTTTTGTTTGATATGAATGGATAATTGATTTTATTGGCTTCATATGATAGTTGTATTAGAGGACGGCGGAGCTGGCAAGGTCGTGCGGCGTGGCGATGCAGGGGCGTTGGAGGCGGCGCCGTGGCCAACGGTTACACGTAGGCTGAGCAAACGTCGATCAAAGTCTCGGCTATGGGCTGTAGGGTTTCGATCGGTAACTCTAGAAGGAGTGTGCATGAGTGACGTGTCGGCTATGAGTGGTTGTTTTTATTTTATTTATTTATTTCAATTTTATTTTTTCAAATGTTCTAACACGTGTAACTTTTGTATAAGAGGTCTGTTTCACGCGCGGTTTTCTCCACTAGGTTCAAAATTGGAATTCCGGACATTTTGACGTTGGTTTGGACGAATTCTGAGACTTTTCAAATTTTGGGTGTAGATTGGATTTAGATTCAATTTAAATTCAAAAGGTGAGCGTTTTAACCCACTCACAACTTCTAATATTTCTTATGTTTGTTAAATTGAGTTATGATGTGATTAGAAATTTATTTATGACTGCTTGGTGTATTTTGAATCATCATCTCAGTTTATTTTAATTTATTTGGATAAAATAGTATTTAATTTATTATTGAATATAAACTGCCAGTAAATACCTGTTATTTATTATCTGTTCTATATTGATGTTATTGATTGAATTGGATGATGATTGTGATAAATGTTTGATGATTAATATTGGATGAACGGATGTGGTATTTTATATTGTTATAAATAAAAAATTGTTATGGATTTTTATTTCATTCGAGATTGTAGTTTGAAATGATATATAACCGTATTTATATTTTAAATTACGGATTAAAATGATAAATATCCGTATCACTTGACCATAGGATAGAATTTTATATACAGACACCTTAGTCTATATATATAAAAATATTTTAAAATGATTTCTATGGTTTTGTAAAGAAATATATGGTTTCAGATAAATATTGATTTTTGATATTATATAAATGTTATTTTATCCTTGATTTTAAGCTATGTATAATTTTTTTAATATAGAATAAGCTTAATAATAAGTTTGATTTTATTGATGATAATATGGTTAAGTATTTATATAAATTATATTTTAATATAGAGTTTATCATGATTTAAGTAATTAAAGTTGGAAGATAAATTGGAAATCCATTGAAATTGAAATTATTTAAGAATTAAACTCAAATAAGTTGATGTGAAAGTTATTGAATTTGAACTTTTAAAGGTATGATTTTATAACTTGATTTTGATTTAGGGTGAATTAAATGAATATTTCAAGTATAAATAAATTGAAGGAAATATTTAGTTCTTTGTAATTTGAGTTTATTTAAATGATAGTGGATTTATTATATAAATATTTCAAAACTAAATAATAGAGCACTGAATTGTTGAATCGTAATTACCAAACATAGTTTTGAAATTGTTGAATACTTAAAGTTTGAAATATATTGAATTTGAAATGGTTTATTCTGTGGATAAAATCTGATTTGAAATCGATACAATTTGGAATAGTTTATTTGGAAACTAAATCGTATTGAAATTTATGATTTGGGATTTGGTCAAATTTAAAATTTATAAATTCGAGTTATTTTGGAATTGATTTGTGAAATTGAAGAAGCTAGTTTATTATATAAAGTATTTTAATATTTTAACCATTTAAGTGGTGGAAGTTATGTTTAAAAGTCTGAGTTTCAAAGGATTATGATTTGAAGGTGTTATATTTCAAGTGTTTTGATTTCAGAGTGTTATAACGTTGAAAGGGTTATGATTTTTGGAAAGGGTATATTTGAAATAAAACTGATATTATACTGATTTGGGTTTTTATAAAAATGATATCCTATTGGTCTGGTTTTTGAAATGGAAATGATATCGTATTTATATGGTTTTGACATGGATATTATATTCTAGTTTTGAAGTATAAATTATTTTGAAATGACCGCGGTGTTATAATAACGTTTAGTTGTTAAAGAGACCGGGATCGGAAGTTGTCATACTCTCTACCAACTACGAAAACCACTTTAACAGTCGTTACGTGGTGGAGATTACAAAATGAAGTTGGTTGGTGGCGGCGTTCCTTTGCGGTATATACCTCGACCCGACTCCCGAGAGTTGGCATAAGGTGGCTAAAGCAGGAGCGATTCTCAGGCCAAGGAGGTAGCCCTTCTTATCGGACACACTCCTTCGATATTATAGTCTGACTTTGGATTGTTTTGGTGGCCACTTTTCATTTTTGATTTTAGGGGTGTGGCTCGAGGTGGGCGGTAGTAGCTGCTACACGTTACCACCAGTCCGGATGCGTAATTGGTATATCTACCCTGGCATTGCCTTGTGTGCCGTGTCACGTACCCTATCGCGCGTTGTACGAGTTTGGTTTTCTCCCGTAGCCCGTGTGGTATCCACTGGTGGCTTCCCGTTCAAGAGGGACCATGATACTGGATGGACTACTGGGACTATTACGTGTTAAGGTGAAAAATGTAAAGCTTTAATGCTATTTAAAAGTAAGTTTATTTTACTGTAGACATTATTATAATAGCGAAATATTACTACATAGTAAATAGTTTAACGGATCCTTAGGAGATATGAATCCCGAGCATCTCTTAAGTTACTGCACTCACGTTAGACACTGGATAGGAGATGTCAAATCCCATAAACATCTCTGACGCCGTTACACTCATATTTATTTCCGTTGATTTAACTCACATAAGATCTTTTAGTTCTGACTCGAGTGTTTTGTCTTTCTATTCGTTCGGGTCAGCCTGAGCGTTTCATGATTTGAAGACTTTATTTCTGGAGGACGAAGACGAAGATTGTGTTACTATTATCTATTATATTATTCCACTACATTCATACTGTTCTGCTGCATTATTTATTATTCTCTGGTTTGTGTAACTCTGATACGTGTTGTATAAGTATAATCAAATGTTTTGTAAAATAGCTTAATGTACTGTTATTTGATTATTATATTTTATCGTTCCGTTGCAAGATTCTGTTTTGTTTTTTTCTTTCTCTGCTTTTTCTTATTTCCCCCATAACAATCCCCCTTTTTGTGTGGTTCGAGTTGGCACATGTGTCTACTTAAATGTACTAAATGGCAGGATGTTACACCTTGCAGTCTGAATCTTTACTCCTGATCTTCCCTTGAGATCTTCATGACCTGATGTTTATTTTGGATGGACGTGGTTTTCAGATAATACAGATATCCGATCCCAGTCTCATCGAATCCAAATGCCAGATTTTTAAGGCCAAGTTGTTTTAACAAAACAATTCAATTTCAAAATGTCAACATTCACGTAGAAATTTCACTACAAATATCTATTTTTAATAAATATCTCGACGTTTATATTTAACTGTTTAATTTATAGGGTACTTCATATCACAGATCAACTGAAATAAATACATAGGAGAAATCACGACAATCACATAACCTGAACTATTCTAAACAATTTATGATCTATATTGACGAATCTCAATCCATCATCTATTTAATTTAAAATAAAATTAAATATTTTTCAGTCCTGCTTGCTTATACTTAAATTTATTACAAAAATCAATTATTATTAATTTAAATAAATTTTAGAAATTTATCAATAACTATCATATATAAATTAACATAGGATTTAATTTGTTTTAAAGTTTTAAATTTTTTTATTCACATTAATCATTTTAAAATTAAATTAATTACCGAAACTTAATCAAGAGTAAATAGCTTTGGAATATAAGATAATTACAATTCCCTATATTGTTTTTAAATTAAAGAAAATAAGTATTTAAAGTTTTATCGGTTTTTGGTGAAACTTTGTTAACACTCATAATATTTTATATTTAAAAGTTTATAGGTTTTCATATTTTATAGGTTTACACATTTTTAATGTAACACGACCTGCCCAAACGGCCTAAAACAAAACAAGAATGACCCGCTTCCTTCTGTTCTCTTTATTTCCCACTATTCTTCTTTCCAACATTACCCTGTTCGACCTGCAATTGGACTACGCCGTGCACATGCACACGACGAACCCTTGCCAATCACCTCCGACCTCTATCCCAAGTCGTCTCCGGCCTTCGAATCCCCCTGGCCACCCAGATTCCCGCGACAAAGCCTAGTTCGAAAAAAATCGAACATAAGCCAGCACCAGGAAAATGACCGACCATCTCGCCTCATCCAGCCATCTTCGACCATCAACGCCCACCAAACCTCGCTAGAAGCTTCGCCACTCACCCCTCCACCTTCTCCCCTCATGCCGCAACCTCCTCTCCCCTCACCGTCACCACCATCACCAAATAACCAAACACGACTCAAAACCTGCTTAAAACCTATATCAAACCCGACCAGCCACCACGCCGTTCTATAAAACCCAACACCATTTTTCTCGAGCTCCTTAGCTCCACAGCCACCTTCTGGCCAAACCTCGACCTTTCCCATTGCCTAGTTTGCCGAAAATCGATCCAAGACCCCAAAACATACAACTTCTTCTACCTCGATGCATACGTGATTAAAAATCATGAAACAACTTCCAAAAATCCCCTCTTCCAATGCCGAACATGATCATATAAACAAAAATCCAAAATAAAATACTCGATTTCCTAACAATGTTGGTCATCTTACTATAAACTGCATTTTTATTCATTTACACTTGATAATATTTAATAATTTTTTTTTAAGTCAAAGTATAACCAGAACAAACATTTTACCTTTTGACATCCTAACCTAAATCTAATTGGATTGAGAGTTAGGAAAATTTAAAACCAAGTATAAATTTTTTGAATAACCGAACAGTGTTAAGGAGAAGATGATGAACAACCAATGTTTCCTCTGGTAATAACTTAACATATATTCATATATAGGTGGGTATATATATACATTTCTGCACAAACATACATATCACCAACACCTCAAAATATGCACATCCAAAACATAAACATAGTTTGTAGTATAATGGAATGTTTTACTCACCTTTCTTTGAATAGTGATCTGTTTAGAAATATGCTGCTAGCTTTTGTTTTGATCCCTGTACTTTGAGTTGCTTTTGATTTCCTCTAAGTTATAATGGCTGTTTGTTTTATTTTTTACTTTAGTTGATCAAATGAGAAAAATGAAACAATGGCAAGTGGTATTTATAGGAGAAAGTAGGCTGCAATTTTCTTTGTTTATAGTAAGTTTTCTTTTTATTTTTCTTTTATTTGATATTGACCTTGATAACGACCCGATTTAAAAAGATTTTAAATTGACCTGATTTGATTATTTGGAAAAGGGATTTGATTTATTATATGCTTCAGGGAATGTGCATTTAATGCCATGTTTCCTTGTATGTTTACATGCATATATATAACATTAAATATATACATTCTACATATATATACTTATAAACATAGTTTTTATCTTACTTTATCTTATACAAATATATATATATATATATATATATATATATATTTATGCATATATGCCTATCCTTATGTAATTTATATAAATTTAAACTTATGTTACATACAAGCAAATATTAGCCACTTATACGAATGTATTCCTATTTTTTTATATGTATATATTTTATTTTAAATTAAATATCAAAGCTAAGCATATCACATCCAATTATATTTCTATATACAATTATATCTAGTAGTAGAAAAGTGGAGTTTTTATTTAAACATTTTTGAGAGATTAAACTTTAGATTTTTAAACTATAGCTTCCCAAATATGCATACATACATACATACATACATACATACATACATACATACATACATACATACATACATACATACATAGATACATACATACATACATATATGTCTATGAAACCAAAACTTTTATTATTGACCGATAAAAACTTATATTGTCAATAATTAAATCAGAAAATCATCCAAACGATAGTTTCAAAAATCCCAGGTCATTACATTCCTTCCCCCTGAAATTTAAAAGCAAGAGATAATTTAACTTCTATCAAAAAGTTTTTTATATTCACACAGCAAGCATACATGTCATTCATATCCTAACAACCATAACAATCAGTTGTACATAGAATAAAACAACCCTAACTATACTGACAACAATTCTTGATAGGCTTCCCTTACACTATCCAGAGTTTCGCAAGTGCAATCTCTGGGATCCTCGCTCCATTGGATCTTAACTAACTTTACCACTTTGTTCCAGAGCTTCTTTTCATCTTGATCCACAATCTGAACTGGATACCTGACCACAGTTAAGTTTGGTTCAATCTCCAAATCTTCTTGAACCGATGGTTCTACAACCAAGGATGGGTCATGCACGTATTTCCTCAGATGAGATACGTGGAATACATTGTGAAACCCAACCGTCCTTTTTGGTAGTTCAATCCTATATGCCAGAGCACCGACCCTTTCGAGAACATGAAAAGGTCCTATATATCTTGGAGCTAGCTTTCCAGTCTTACCAAATCTACTTTCTCCTCTGATCGGGGAAATGTTGACGTATACCAAGTCTCCAATTGCGAACTCCAAATTCCTTCATCACTTATCCGCGTAGCTCTTTTGATGATCCTGTGCTGCCTTTATTCGTTTCTTGATCAGTTCGACCTTCGCAGATGCTTCCCGAATCATGTCTGGACCAAGTATTAGACAATCCTATGACTCCACCCGACAAGCTGGTGATCTTCAGGGCCTTCCGTAGAGAGCTTCGTATGGTGCCATATCAATACTTGCTTGGTAACTGTTATTGTAGGAAAATTCCACCTGGTATAGATAATCTTCCCAAGATCCACCGAAGTCTAGGATGCATGCCCTTAACATATCCTCTAGAATGCGGTTCAGCCTCTTCGTTTGCCCGTCGGTTTGGGGATGATAAGCAGTGCTCAAACTCAACTTCATTCCAAGAGCTGTCTGTAGAGCTTCCTAAAATATGCTGGTAAAAATCGGGTCACAATCACTTACTCTGATGATGTTCTCCATGTAATCTGACAATCTCCCTCATGAAAATTTCCGCCAAGGAAGCTACAGTTCTGGTTGACTTAACTGGGATGAAGTGGGCGCTCTTCGTCAGCCTGTCTACAATAACCCCCACTCGCTCATTCCCCTTCTTGATTCTTGGCAACCCATCGATGAAATCCATCGATATCATCTCCCACTTCCACTTCGAAATCTCTAGAGGTTGCAACAGTCCCGCAATCTTCTACTGATCACCCTTTACCTATTGACAGTTTTCACACTTACTGATAAAGGTATGGATGTCCTTTTTCAGTCCCGACCACCAGAAAACTATTTTCATATCTTTGTACATCTTATTCATCGCTGGTTGGATACTTAACCTAGATTTGTGGCCTTCAAAAAAATTTCATGCCTCAGCCCATTCACATTCGGAACGCACAATCGCCCATTAATCCTTAATGCTTTTTGATTGTCTAACTCAAAATCCAAACACCAACCGTCCTCAACTCCTTGAATTAATTTTTCTAGAGTTCTATCCTCCCTTTGATTGCTCGTAATTCTTTCCTGAAGAGTTAGGATAACTTCCAAAAGAGCCAAGACTGCATTTCTACTCAAGGCATCTACCACCACATTCGCTTTCCCCAGTATATAGAGAATGTCCAAAACATAGGATGCCAGTAATTCCACCCACCTTTGTTGCCTCAGGTTCGAGTCCTTCTGGGTGAAAAGGTATTTCAGGGCCTTATGATCCTTAAAGAGCTCAAACTCTTCACCTAATATAAGAAAAATTCTCACTCCTAAATTTCTAAGAGTTAACAAGAAACTAGCAAGAAAAAGAGGGGTCCTTACCCAATATAGATAGCGCCTCCTCATCTTTAGTGCAAAGACAACAGCCAGCAACTCCAAGTCATGCGTAGCGTAGTTCTTCTCATGAGGCTTTAAATGCCTACTCGCGTATGCAGTGACTCTTCCGTGCTGCATCAAAACAGCTCCTAGTCCTACCCACAAGCATCATGTACACCGCGAATTCACTATTCCCATCTGGAACAACCAAAATGGGTGCACTGGTCAATCTCATCTTCAATTCTTGAAACGCTTCTTCACACTCTAGAGTCCATTCAAATTTCACTTCCTCTTAGTCAGCTTGGTCAAATGGGAGGAAATCTTAGAGTTATCCCTAATAAATCTCCCGTAGTATCGTGCCAATCTAAGAAAACTACGAACCTCTATAGGAGTCCATGGTTGCTTTCACTTCTAAATAGCCGTTGCCTTAACTAGATCCATAGAAATACCATTTCCAGATACGATGTGTCCTAAATTTTTTACCTTCAATTGCAAGAAACTGTACAATGAAAACTTTGCTTTTAGGACATGCCTTCTTAAGGTTTCCAACACTACTTCCCGATGATGCCTATACTCCTCATTTGATTTGGAGTGGATAAGAATATCGTTAATGAACACTAGCATGAACTTGTTCAGAACATCTCGAAAAAGACGATTCTTTAGATACACAAAATGAGCTAGAGCGTTGCTTAGCCCAAAAGGCATAACCCGCCACTCAAAGAACCAGCCAGGCCCTCTGAATGCAGTTTAGGGTATACTTTCTTTAGCCACTCTTAGTTGGTGAAATCCTGAAGCTAAATCCATTTGGGAGAATACGGTAACCCCATGAAGTTGGTCAAAAAGATCGTTGATGCGGGGTAAGGGTTATTTATTTCTAATGGTCAGCTTATTCAACTCCCTATAGTCTACATAAAGTCTTAACAACCCATCTCACTTGGCTGCAAACACTAAAGCAGAACCACAACTCGAACGACTGGGTCTGATCAGTCCTCTTCTTAAGAAATCCAGAGTCCGACTCACCAATTCATCCCTCTCTCTCAAAGCCATTTGTGAAGACCCAAATTATTGAGATGAAAATGATTTTAAAATGAAAATCAGTTGATGGGAAATATTCAAAGGATAAAATAGTTTGAAAATGAATGTCAAGAATGAGTGACATAAATAAGGAAGTGGATAGTTGTTTTTAGTAAATAATAATGAGAAGAAAATAACTAACTGTGAGTGAGTTTTTTTTATTCACATATTTTACATATATATATATATTGTATATAAGTAGCCATAGGAGTATAGAGTGATAAAATAAACTTTTATGATGATTTAAAATATATGAAACCAGTTTAGTATTATATATGTATAAATACATTTTTAAAACCAAAAGAAAACAAATGGTTTGAAATATTGGCAAGGAATTAATTGATAAAAAGATATATATGTGAAAATTTCAGATTTGTCATAAGGAAATACATAATGTAGATAAGTCACATGAAAATAGTGTGTAGGTGAAACATGCAAATGGCATGTACACAGAAAAAGAAGAAAAGCAGCTGTAATACCCGAAATAGAATTAAAAAAGAAAATGGCATATTTAGCCATAAACACATATACATAATTCTCTTATTTGTGTGGGGATAAAATGGGTTTTTCTCTCCACTAAAACCCTAGCCAAATGTTTTAAAAAAGGAAAGGATAAACAACAGTTTATTCTAGGAAAACAGAAAGATATTTTTAGAAAAAAACAAAATCACGCTGTTTTCAAGTTAAAGCATTCTCGGGGAAAAGAAGAAGGAAGGTGAGTGATTAATCATCTTATAAGATTTAAGGCATTAAGACCCAAGTTAAGGGCAGCCATATTACTTTGATAAAAACCATATGAGTTTTTTGTTTGATTTTTATTCTCTGAATAAATAAATGTTGATTATGGTTGGTACTTTGGCTGAGTCTTTGGTTGATGTTTTGATCTATTTTGATTGTATAGATCAATGCTTTGAAAAGTTAAACATCCTGATCACAGAAATGAATTCTGTAACTCATAATCCAGTTTTTATATAGGGATGAGTTAAATATTTTTACTGAGAAATAGGGTATTAATGTAGAATGAAGTAGGCGGTGTGAATAAGGGGATTCATGCTTATCTCTAGTTCATTTTAAAAATGATATGAACAATGCAATATTATATATATTTGCTGATTTGTTCAATTCACAAGCTAATATGTTTTTATAGGTTTTTCTCAAAAAAAAAAACCATACCCTATGTTCACAGTAAAATGAGTGTAATGTCTTATGTGCTTTCACCAGATTTATGTAAGAAATGGGAATATTTCTGGAAATAAATATATATGCAAGTTTTAGAAAATATGATTGAATAAAAATGACCTTAAAAGGGGTATGGTGTTTTGCATGAATGCTTTGTATGTCTGGCTGAAATCCCTGAGTGAGTTTAAATACTCTTTGATTTATGAAAGGAAGAAAAGAATAAAAAGCACTTAAAGAATTAATAAATTTCTCCTGAAAGAAAATGAGAATGGTCTCTAGATTATAAAGCTAATTTAGGAGCAGTGCCTTGATCTATTCATCATCAGGTGGATGATGGGTATGTGCATGACTTGTTTAAGTCCTGTAGGCCTCTGTGTAAAGGGTTAACAGAATTGAGCCCCTTTGCAATGAACACATGGTGTTCAATGGCAAGAGTTAAGACCAATTAAAATGATAAATAGGGATTGAATAATTGAGTCTCGGAATTAAGGGAGTTAATCCATAGGAGTATATGTATGTATAACTGAATGGTGTTGATGAATGAATGCTTGGGTGCATGTATGTTAAAAGAGCTTATACATATATAAACATACTCAGATTTTAGTGTAAATTTGAATAAGCACCAAATATATGAATTCTCTGCACAATATTTAGTAAATACAAGTTTTTTTTATAATCTTCGATTTGACTCACACCAAAATATATTTTCTGACCCTATTTGTTGCCTTTGCTATCTTTGGGGTGTCTCATTTTCATTGAGGCAGTTCAAAGTGTTGCTGCAAGGAAAGTTGCTTGAATAGCTTGCTTGAATGGATGTTTGAAGATCATGTTGGTTTTGAAATGCTTTAGACAAGTAGCAGTTTAATTGTAATGAATAATCTAGGCAAACTCCCTTATGTCTTGTGTATTTCCAGGAGTGATACTTGCTTTGTTTTCTTGAAAAGAACATGTAAAAGAAGAAAAAAAACTTAAGTATTATATGTGCTTGTGGGTTGTTGCTTTAAGTAACAGGTTCTGGAATTAATGGGTAGATTATGATGAAGGAGAATATGCCATATAATCTGATATGTGGATATATTCTCCTTGGCATGTTTGTCATACTTCAGTTATAAAGTTAAAATTGCTTTTGAATAAATATGTGCCAAAGTGTAAAGTAAATGGGTGGAACATGAACTTGGCTAACCAGTAAGGCTTAAACATGTCTTGTAATTGATATGAGTACATGCAAAAGCTAGAAGTCATAGCCTTTGATTGTATCTGGACATCTGATTTTCCAGCTGAAGCTTGTTTTGCATTATGTAGTGAGTTGATGTACATGCTTTGTACTTGTAGTTTTTGCTGTAACCATATTGAACAAAACCCTGTTGTCTACATGCTTGATTTGAAGTCTGGTTGCATTTGGTTAGATGAGTCTGTTGTAGTTCACAGTATCATATGGTCTTGTTTATGTATTGAGCATATCCATTACTCCACTGCACATTGATCACTGTCACATGCTCTTTGTTTGGAGTTCAGTAGCTTGTCTTCATTATGCGTTCATCTGGAAGTTTTACATTGTTCTGATTTTTGACATTGCCTGACTATATGAATACATTGATATCACCTCTGTCCTTGGTCCTTGTTCATAGCATATTGAGCCGGTACCTTTATTAAACATTCATGTGTATAGTTGCCTTTCACTTAAATCAGTTGTAATTGCTGCCTTTATGTACTTTCCCAGTCTTCATTTGGTATGTTGGTCTGGGTTGCACTTTTTTCATTTGTATTGTTTTCATCTGCATGACCTTTAAATTAGTTTACAACCCTATTACTCACATGATCATTACATTCCCTATGAACCAAGATATGTGCATGAATTGTTTGTGTTTGAGTTCAGAATCTGGGCTAGACTAACATGTATGAATTGCTTTAATATAATTTATCATTCTAAAACAACATGTATGAATTCCTAAATCCCAAAGATCAAATACATGGTTTATAAATCCATGAATTAATTAATTAATTTGGGAAATAAAATGAGAAAATAATAAGTGGTAACACTTGAATCATGTATTAGTCAATCTTGAGTCAATAAAAAAATTTAAGTGTAGAAATAGCTATGTGACACAAAACCTCCCAATTATGGGAAATATTGTGTGGTTAAATTTCTTTGCTACTTTAACACTCTGATAGGCAAAGAAACATTTATATAACTTCACATATATAAATGATATGACTTGATTTATATACTGATGTTTTTATATTAGTAAATTCTGGATCTTGGGAAATCAATTAAAAGAGGCGATCCCTTGTTTTAAAAAAAAATCAACTAAAAGTGATTAAAATATGGGTGAAGAAAAGTGGGTCATTTCAGTTGGTATCAGAGCTATGTTGCCAAAAACATAGCAAATATATATATACACACACACACACATATATATATATATATATATATAAAATCTATTTTTCTTATATGGATAAAATTCTAAGGAACAAACCACATAAAAATATTTTTCAGTAGGAGTAAATTACTGAAACAATTAAATTAAAAACAAGGCTAACTAGCTATGTAAATTGTATAAAATCATGGTAGGAAGGCCACCAAACTCCGGAGCAGGTCCCTCTAATGCAACACCATTAGTCAATTTGCAAGATTTGGTGAGGGCATTTAGGGAAAGAGCAGTGCAGAGGGAAGAAAATCCTCATGAGGAGTTATCTAAGCTACTAAAAACTTTCTCAAATTTAGGAGGCAAGGATTTTGAAGGCACTGAAGGGGTAATGGGTGTGTAAACATGGCTAAGAACCGTGGAAAGGATATTTGTAGACATGCAAATCAATGACCAGAGGAAGAGGCAAATATCTTCTAGAAGGCTCAAAGGAGCAACACTAGATTGGTCGGAGGCAATCATCACAGGAAGACCAGAAAATGAGATAATGTGGGATCAATTCAAGGATATGCTTGAGGCTAGATTTGTCCCAACAACAGCTAAGGCAACATTGCTTGAGGAGTTCACAAGATTGAGGCAAGGATCAATGTGTGTGACCGAATACACTGAAAAGTTTGAGAGCTTGTCTAAGTATGGAACCATTCTCATAGGGAATGAGGAATCAAAGAATTCAAGATTTATTTAAGGACTTAATGCTGGTTTAAGTAGAGCAATGCTACCATACAAAGATAAAACATTTGATCAAGTCATAGATCTCACTCTTTCTTTTGAACAACATGATAATGCGAGCGAGAAATTCAGGAACATGAGAGCTAATAATCACAAGAAAGGGAAAAATAGAGCACATCCTTATGACAAGAAGAATTCAGACAAGAAGGTTGAAGGAGCAACCGGTGGGGAAATTAAGAAGAAAATTATTTGCTACAATTGTGGCAAGGAAGGACACATGAGTAATAGGTGTCAAGTAGCTAAGAAGACCCCATTTAGTTGCTATAGTTGTTGGAAAGAAGGTCATATCAAAAGGAATTGCCTAGAGTTCAAGAAAGGAGCAAAGGTAGGAGCATTGGAAGGCAAAGCAAAAGCAAATGCAGTGGGAAATTCTAGACAATTGGAAGGTATACTCCTAATTAAAGATTATCCAGTCTCAGTTATATATGACACCGAGGCTACACATTCTTTAATATCCAAGACATAGTGAATAAATTGGCTTTCACATGCAATTTAGTTGATAAACCTTTGTTTATTCAGAGTCCCCTAGGTAGTTCTTGCATGCTAGGAATTAGATGTTTGGGTGTAAAATTAAACATAGGTGGAAATATGTTTAAATCTGATTTGTTTGTGTTAAAATATCCTGGAATAGGGATTATTCTAAGAGTAGATTGGTTGAGTAAATTCAAAGCAATTTTGAACTTGGAAACTTTTACTATTTCTTTGAAAATAAAAAATGGTAAAAATATTATAGTCATGAGTGAAATAGCCAAAAAAAATTGCCTTAATCAAATATGGAGCATGACTGAAAAAGAATTAATTCTGGAAGACATAAAAGTAGTAAATGAATACCCAGATGTCTTTGAAGAGGTTATAGGAGTTCCAAAAAATAGGCAAGTTGAATTTCAAATAAGATTAATCCCAGGGGTAAGTCCTGTCATCAAGAAGCCTACCAGAATGAGTCCTAAAGAATTAGTGGGATTAAAACAACAATTGGAAGAATTGGAGCAGAAAGGCTTCATAAGGCCTAGTAGTTCAAACTGGGGTTCTCCAGTGGTATTTGTAAAGAAACATGATGGTACCATGAGGATGTGTATTGATTACAGGGAATTAAACAAAGTTACCATCAAGAATAAATATCCACTCCCCAGAATTGATGATTTATTTGATCAATTAAATGGAGCAAGAATCTTTTCAAGGCTAGACTTAGCCTCTGGATTCCATCAAATGAAGGTTGAGGAGGAGAGTATTAAATACACTGCATTCAACACAAGGTATGGGCTATATGAATTTTTAGTAATGCCTTTTGGATTGACAAATGCACCATCCTATTTTGTAGATTTAATGAATAGGACATTTAGAGATTTTCTAGATAAATTTGTAGTTGTTTTCGTTGATGATATATTGGTGCATTCAAAATCAAAAGAGGAACATGCAAAGCACTTGCATCTGGTTTTGTCAAGATTAAGAGCACATAATCTAAAGGCAAAATTTACTAAGTGTACATTTTGGCAGAATGAAGTCAAATTTTTGGGACACATTATATCTCAACAAGGGATTTGTGTAGACCCAAACAAAGTCATGGCAGTGCAATCATGGAGTAGACCCAAATCAGTGACTGAGGTGAGGTCATTTTTAGGGATGGCAGGCTATATAGAAGATTTATAAAAGACTTTGCAAGGATAGCCATTCCACTAACTAAGCTAACCAGAAAAGAGCAACCATATGCATGGACAGAAAAATGTGAACAAGCTTTTGAATCATTGAAGAAGGCAGTGATGGAAGCTCCAGTCTTGCAAGTTCCAGAGGGAAATGAAGGATTAGTGGTTTATACTGATGCTAGTGGGTCTGGATTAGGGGCAGTACTCATGCAACATGGAAGAGTCATATCATATGCGTCAAGGCAACTCAAGCCAAATGAAACCAGATGTGCCACTCATGATTTAGAGCTTGCTGCCATTGTTTATGCATTGAAGCTATGGAGACACTACTTGCTAGCTACTAAATTTGAGTTGTTTACAGACCATAAATCACTTAAGTATTTGTTTTCTCAAAAAGACTTGAATATGAGACAACATAGGTGGGTAGAATTTTAAGCTGCCTATGATCTTGATATATTATATACTCCTGGAAAAGCTAACAATGTAGCAGATGCTTTGAGTAGACATCAAGCAAGATTGGCAAGCTTAATGATGACTGAATTCAAGGATTTAACAATCCTTAGTGAAGTAGAAATGAAGGAAGAAATTGGTGCATCAGACAATGTACATAGTGGCATGATTGAATATGGAAAATTAAGTCTCATCTCCTTAAGATCAACCCTGGTTGATAAAATAGGAAAGATGCAGAATTAAGACACTAATTAAAAAGAAAAGAAGGACATGATATTACAAGGCATATCAGTGGAAAATTATGAAGTTGATGGTAGAGGCTACTTAAGAAAGAAAGGGAAACTCTGCATGCCCAATGTAGAAGAACTGAAGCAAGAGGTTATGGATGAGCATCACAAGACAAAGTACACTGCACATCCAGGTGGTACAAAAATGTACCATGATCTTAAAAGAAACTATTGGTGGCCAGGAATGAAAGGGGCAGTGGCAAGTTATGTGGCAAAGTGTTTAATATGTCAACAAGTCAAGGCAGATTATCAAAGACCTTCAGGCCTATTACAACCTCTGAAAGTGCCTACCTGGAAATGGAAAAGCATTTCAATGGATTTTGTGGATGGTTTTCCAAGAACAAGAAGAGGCAATCATAGTTGGTTGTGGTTGATAGGCTCACAAAAACAGCTCACTTTATTCCAGTGAATTCAAATAGAAATGCTCATAAATTAGCTCAATTATTTGTGAAGGAGATATTGAGATTACATGGAATCCCCAAGACTATCATTAGTGATAGAGATACCTTGTTTACCTCAAGGTTTTGGAGTAGCTTTCAAGAGGCCATGGGGACAGAATTAGGCTTGAGAATAGGTTACCACCCACAAACAGATGGGCAAACTGAGATTGTTAACAAGATTTTAGAGGATTTTCTTAGAGCATGTATACTTGATTTTGGAGGCAACTGGGAAGATCATCTCTATTTAGCTGAATTTGTTTATAACAATAGCTATCAGTCCACTATAGGTATGGCTCCATTTGAGGCTTTGTATGGGAAGCCTTGTCTATCTCCTGCATGCTGGATGGAGGCAGGTGAAAGAGTGTTGCTTGGACCAGAACATGTGAAAGAGACCTCTGCAAGGATTGAACTTGTAAGGCAGAGAATGAGAACATCATAAGAGAGACAAAAAGCCTATGCAGATAAAGGGAGAAGGCCAGTGGAATTTGAAGTGGGAAATTATGTATTTCTCAAAGTTTCACCAATGAGAAAAATATCAAGGTTTGGCAAGGCAGGAAAATTATCACCAAGATATATAAGGCCATATGAAATTATTCAAAGAATAGAAACTTTGGCTTATAAGTTGAAATTGCCAGGGGGAATTGAGTAATATACATGATGTATTTCACATATCTCAATTAAGAAAATGGGTGCATGATAAGGAGACCATTCTAGAATCCTCTACATAAGTTGAAGTTCAAGAAAATCTGGTTTATAAGAAGGTACCATTTGGTATTATGGCTAGAGAAGAAAAGAAATTGAGAAATAAAATAATTAAATTGGTTTAAATCCAGTGGAGTTTAGATGATTGTACATGGAAAACTGAAGATAGGATGAAGGATAAATATCCTAATCTATTTTCTGCTTAAAGGTATGCCTAAAATTATGATAAACTTAGACATTACTTATGTGTGTTTGATTGGTTTTGAATGCATAAGTTTCTGAAATTTCTGAAATGAAATTATGCTTTGTATACTAGTGGATGGAAATGTATGGAAAAAATAATAATAATTGTGGGACACAATTCCTTTTAGGAGGAGAGTATGTGAAGTCCCAAATTATTGAGATGAAAATGATTTTAAAATGAAGATCAGTTGATGGAAAATATTCAAAGGATAAAATAGTTTGAAAATGAATGTCAAGAATGAGTGAAATAAATAAGGAAGAGGATAGTTGTTTTTAGTAAATAATAATGAGAAGAAAATAACTAAGTGTGAGTGAGTTTTTTTTATTCACATATCTTACATATATATATATATATATATATATATATATATATATATATATATATTGTACATAAGTAGCCAGAGGAGTATAGAGTGATAAAATAAACTCTTATGATGATTTAAAATATATGAAACCAGTTTAGTATTATATATGTATAAATACATTTTTAAAACCAAAAGAAAACAAATGGTTTGAAATATTAGTAAGGAATTAATTGATAAAAAGATATATATATGAAAATTTCAGATTTGTCATAAGGAAATACATAATGTAGATAAGTCACATGAAAATAGTGTGTAGGTGAAACATGCAAATGGCATGTACACAGAAAAAGAAGAAAAGCAGCTGTAATACCCGAAATAGAATCAAAAAGAAAATGGCATATTTAGCTATAAACACATATACATAATTCTCTTATTTGTGTGGGGATAAAATGGGTTTTTCTCTCCACTAAAACCCTAGCTAAATGTTTTAAAAAAAGGAAAGGATAAGCAGTAGTTTATTCTGGGAAAACAGAAAGATATTTTTAGAAAAAAAAAACAAACTCACGCTATTTTCAAGTTAAAGCCTTCTCGGGGAAAAGAAGAAGGAAGGTGAGTGATTAATCATCTTATAAGATTTAAGGCATTAAGACCCAAGTTAAGGGCAGCCATATTACTTTGATAAAACCATATGATGTTTTTGTTTGATTTTTATTCTTTGAATAAATAAATGTTGATTATGGTTGGTATTTTGGCTGAGTCTTTGGTTGATTTTTTGATCTATTTTGATTGTATAGATTAATGCTTTGAAAAGGTAAACACCCTGATCAAAAAAATGAATTCTGTAACTCATAATCCAGTTTTTATACGGGGATGAGTTAAATATTTTTACTGAGAAATAGGGTATTAATGAAGAATGAAGTAGGCAGTGTGAATAACGGGATTCATGCTTATGTCTAGTTCATTTTAAAAATGATATGAACAATGCAATATTATATATATGTGCTGATTTGTTCAAATCACAATTATAGGTTTTTCTCAAAAAAAAACCATACCCTATGTTCACAGTAAAATGAATGTAATGTCTTATGTGCTTTCACCAGATTTATGTAAGAAATGGGAATATTTCTGGAAATAAATATATATGCAAGTTTTAGAAAATATGATTGAATAAAAATGACCTTAAAAGGGGATATGGTGTTTTGCATGAATGCTTTGTACGTCTGGCTGAAATCCCTGAGTGAGTTTAAATACTCTTTGATTTATGAAAGGAAGAAAAGAATATAAAGCACTTCAAGAATTAATAAAATTCTCCTGAAAGAAAATGAGAATGGTCTCTAGATTATAAAGCTAATTTAGGAGCAGTGCCTTGATCTATTCATCATCAGGTGGATGATGGGTATGTGCATGACTTGTTTAAGTCCTGTAGGCCTCTATGTAAAGGGTTAACAGAAATGAGCCCCCTTTGCAATGCACACATGGTGTTCAACGGCAAGAGTTAAGACCAATTAAAATGATAAATGAGGATTGAAGAATTAAGTCTTGGAATTAAGGGAGTTAACCATAGGAGTATATGTATGTATAACTGAATGGTGTTGATGAATGAATGCTTGGGGTGCATGTATGTTAAAAGAGCTTACACATATATAAACATATTCAGATTTTAGTGTAAACTTGAATAAGCATCAAATATATGAATTCTCTGCACAGTATTTAGTAAATACAAGTTTTTTTTATAATCTATAATTTCACTCACACCAAAATATATTTTCTGACCCTATTTGTTGCCTTTGCAATCTTTGGTGTCTCATTTTCATTGAGGCAGTTCGAAGTGTTGCTGCAGGGAAAGATGCTTGAGTAGCTTGCTTGAATGGATGTTTGAAGATCTTGTTGGTTTTAAAATGCTTTAGAGAAGTAGCAGTTTAATTGTAATAAATAATCTAGGCAAACTCCCTTATGTCTTGTGTATTTCCAGGATTGATACTTGCTTTTTTTCTTGAAAAGAACTTGTAAAAGAAGGAAAAAAAACTTAAGTATTATATTTGCTTGTGGGTTTTTGCTTTAAGCAACAGGTTCTGGAATTAATGGGTGGATTATGATGAAGGAGAATATGCCATATAATCTGATATGTGGATATATTCTCCTTGGCATGTTTGTCATACTTTAGTTATAAAGTTAAAATTGCTTTTGAATAAATATGTGCCAAAGTGTAAAGTAGATGGGTGGAACATGAACGTGGCTAACCAGTAAGGCTTAAACATGTCTTGTAATTGATATAAGTACATGCAAAAGCTAGTTGTCATAGCCTTTGATTGTATCTGGACATCTGATTTTCCAGCTGAAGCTTGTTTTGCATTGTGTAGTGAGTTGATGTACATGCTTTGTACTTGTAGTTTTTGCTGTAACCATATTGAACAACACCCTGCTGTCTACATGCTTGATTTGAAGTCTGGTTGCATTTGGTTTTCGATGAGTCTGTTGTAGTTCACAGTATCATGTGGTTTTGTTTATGTATTGAGCATATCCATTACTCCACTGCACATTGATCACTGTCACTTGCTCTTTGTTTGGAGTTCAGCAGCTTGTCTTCATTATGTGTTCATCTGGAAGTTTTACATTGTTCTGATTTTTGACATTGCCCGACTATATGAATACATTGACGTCACCTCTAACCTTGGTCCTTGTGCATAGCATATTGAGCTGGTACCTTTATTAACCATTCATGTGTATAGTTGCCTTTCACTTAAATCAGTTGTAATTGCTGCCTTCATGTACATGCCCAGTCTTCATTTGGTATGTTGTTCTGGGTTGCACTTTGTTCATTTGTATTGTTTTCATTTGCATGACCTTTAAATTAGTTTACAACCCTATTACTCACATGATCATTACATTCCCTATGAACCAAGATATGTGCATGAATTGTTTGTGTTTGAATTCAGAATCTGGGCTAGACTAACATGTATGAATTGCTTTAATATAATTTATCATTCTAAAACAACATGTATGAATTCCTAAATCCCAAAGATCAAATACATGGGTTATAAATCCATGTATTAATTAATTAATCTGGGAAATAAAACAAGAAAATAATAAGTGGTAACACTTGAATCATGTATTAGTCAATCTTGAGTCAATAAAAAAATTAAAGTGTAGAAATAGCTATGTGACACAAAACCTCTCAATTATGGGAAATATTGTGTGATTAAATTTCTTTGCTACTTTAACACTCTGATAGGCAAAGAAACATTTATATATCTTCATATATATACATGATATGACTTCATTTATATACTAATGTTTTTATATTAGTAAATTCTGGATCTTGGGAAATCAATTAAAAGAGGTGATCCCTTGTTTATATAAAAAAACTCAACTAAAAGTGATTAAAATATGGGTGAAGAAAAATGGGTCACTTCACCATTCTTCTTTTTGGTTGGACTACAGGTATTACCCCTGGAACTAAATCAATACGGAATTCGATTTCTCAATGCAGGGTTAAACCTTTGACTTCTTCAAAAACATCAAGGAAGTCTCTAACAACTTCAATGGATTCCAATCCTTCTTGAGATGCTTCGAGCACATGCAAGAGACTACTCAGGTGAATACTGGGGCTTTCAAATTCCACCCTTGCATTCCTTCCCAACTCGGTTTCCAAAGACAAGATTCTCTCCTCACATTTTAGAATAGCTTTATACTTGTCTAACCAATCCATTCCAAGTATAAGGTCAAATCCTTTAAAATATGATACATAAGGATCACATGAAAAGCTATGGGAAAGATAAGAAATTTTCAAGCCTTCCCAAATCATGTTCAGTTTGGTCTCTCCTTCTTGTGGGATTTGATATGTAAATAGGGTGGTCTACGATACTAGGGGTAAGGTGAAATTTCTCTACCGTTTCCAAAGAAATAAAGCTAAGAGAAGCACCAGAATCAAACAATACTCTAACATAAACACCATTTAAAAGGAAAGTACCTTCGAGGAAGTTTTTGCCCTTCACCAACTTGCAAAGTTTACTCGTGGCTGTACTAGAGCTACGACTCAACAGCCACTCTACCACCTCCAACATTCAGGTTCCTTCCATTTGTGGTTGTTGTGCTACTTGCTCCTCTACCTCGCCTTCCCCTTATACTCATTTTTGACAACCTGAGCAGAGTAACCCAACAATCAGGGTGGTGTATATAAGTATATATATAAATAAAAATTTACAAATACGCTCTCTCAAGATGATATTAACCCAAAAGCCTAGGTTTTCATTCAACCTGGCACTTTGATGCTAAATTTGACGAACTGCCTTTCATTCCATTAAAAGACGAGTGGTAATATAGAAAGAAATAGGTAGAAAAGAATTTGATAGAAAGAAGGAACTAAAAACAAACCATATAATCTCACATTGGAACGGAATATATATATTACATCACATATATCACAAAGTCACTAGTACAATATATCAGAGTCATAACTTTTACGTACATCATACTAGACAGTCATAGTGACCTACCTACACATTAACCCAAAATGCAGACATAGATACTAATACAGTGGATATAGCTAGATACATGGAAGTCACAAACCTGGAAATCACTTGGCTACTCATAAAAATTTGAGTACCCAAGAGTTTATGAAAAATAAAAAAATAAACTCTAGGTCAGACATGGGTCTGGTGTGAGTAAAACAGTTACATTTATTTAAATTGAAAATCATTTGAAATCAAAGGTATCTCGTAAGACCCGCCGTACATAAACACAGACGAGTTTTCCCCTTACGATAACCAAAACACTTTCATAGGAAATCCGGTGATATTATAATAATGTCTAGGATTTCAATATAAACTAGAAAATAGCTGGAATGCTTTCACCTCACATTCCAATATTGTTGGGCACAATCAAAACGTACAGAACTCATTGGAGATTGGGTTCCATATAATGATAGGGCTACTAGGGTACCGCTCGTCATGGTGCATCTCTAAAAAAATAACACCGAGGTCACTATGTGGTCCCCTGCTACACAAGAACGGACTAGCCCTTAAACTGGATAGCCCAAACAAGATCACCCCGCGGTTGGGATCAACAACCGCCACACAGTCGAAATAAAAGGAATCTAGATAGGGGTAACCTTACTCTATTTGTGAGCGACCTACTTAGCTTTTCTGCATCTCCACCCTTTTAGCTATTCCCGGTTGATGAGGCTTGAGGCTACGATTACCATTTTAGAACATATTCACTTAGAATGCTCATCGTTCTCCAATGTCGATTGTCTGATAGCATTCGTCCATACAAGTCCGTTTTGGGTCCGAACGGAACCGAAGGCACTCTCTCCACTACGCTCATATTAGAATCACCCTCAGAGTAAGCGACAAATATCCCTTGCATTACGAATCTTCATTCCGGATCTTTCCTTGAGATCTTCATGACCTGATCATTTATTTTGGATCGACGTGGTTTTCGAATGATACAGATATTTGATCCTGGTCTCATCGAATCCAAACGTCGGATTTTTAAGGCCAAGTTGTTTTAATAAAACAATTCAATTTTAGAATGTCAACATTCACATAGAAATTTCACTACAAATATCTATTTCAAATAAATGTCTCGATGTTTATATTTAACTGTTCAATTTATGGGGTACTTCCTATCACAGGTCAACTGAAATGAATACACTGGGGAAATCACGACAATCATATAACCTGAACTATTTTAAACAATTTATGATTTATATTGACGAATCTCAACCCATCATCTATTTAATTTAAAAAAAATTAAATATTTTTTAGTCCCGCTTGTTTATAATTAAATTTATTACAAAAATTATTTATTATTAATTTAAATAAATTTTAGAAATTTATCAATAATTATCATATATAAATAACCTAGGATTTAATTTGTTTTAAAGTTTTAAATTGTTTTATTTACATTAATCATTTTAAAATTAAATTAATTACCAAAACTTAATCAAGAGTATATAGCCTTGGAAGATAGATAATTACAATTCCCTACATTGTTTTCAAATTAAAGGAAATAAGTATTTAAAGTTTTATAGGTTTTTGGTGAAACACTGTTAACATTTATAACATTTTATATTTACAAGTTTATGGGTTTTCATATTTGATAGGTTTATACATTTTTAAGGTAACACTACCGGCCGAAACGGCCCGAAATAGAATGAGAACGATTCACTACCTTGTCGTTTCTTTATTTCCCACTATTCTTCCTTCCAGCATTACTCTATTCGACCAACACTGGAACCATGCCGTGCACATGTACACGACGAAGAACCCTCGCTGACCACCTCCAACCTCTTCCCGAAGTAGCCTCTGACCTTCGAATCCCCCTAGCCACGCAGCTTCCCGCGACAAAGCCTAGTTTGAAAAAAATCGAACACAAGCCACCACTAGGAAAACGACCGAACATCTAACCTTGCCTCGTCCAGCCATCTCCGACCATCGACGCCCACCAAATCTCACCAGAAGCTTCGCCACTCACCCCTCTACCTTCTCCCCCCATACCGCAACCTCCTTTCCCCTCACCATCATCGCCATCACCAAATAACCGAACAGGCCCAAAACCTGCCTTAAACCCTATATCACCTCCGACCAGCCACCCCGCCGTTCTATAAGACCCAACACTATTTTTCCCGAGCTCCCTAGCTCCACAGCCACCTTCTGGCCAAACCACGACCATGCCCATCGCCTAATTCGCAGGAAATCGACCCAAGACCCCAAAATGTTCAACTCCTTCTACCTCGATGCACATGTGATTAAAAATCACAAAACCACTTCAAAAAATCCCCTCTTCCATGGCCGAACATGATCATATAACCAAAAAGCCAAAATTAAACAATGGATTTCCTGAAAATGTTGGTCATCTTACTGTAAACTGCATTTTTATTAATTTACACTTGATAATATTTAATAAAACTAATTTTAGGTTAAAGTATAACCATGAACAAACATTTTACCTTTTGACATCCTAACCTAAATCTAATTGGATTGAAAGTCAGGAAAATTTGAAACCAAGCATAACATTTTTGAATAACAGAACAGTGTTAAGGAGAAGATAATGAACAACCAGTTTTTCCTCTGGTTACAACTTAACATATATTCATATATAGGTGGGTACATATATACATTTCTGCATAAACATACATATCAACACCTCAAAATTTACACATCCAAAACATAATCATAGTTTGCAGGATAACAAAATGTTTTACTCGCCTTTCTTTGAACAGAGTAGTGTTTAGAAAAATGCTGCTAGCTTTTGTTCTGATCCCTGTGCTTTGAGTTGATTTTGATTTCCTTTAAGTTGTAATGGCTATTTGTTTTATTTTTTACTTTAGTTGTTCGAATGAGAAAAATGAAACAAGGGGAAGTGGTATTTATAGGAGAAAGTACGCTACAGTTTTTCTTTATTTATAGCAAGTTTTCTTTTTATTTTTCTTTTGTTTGATATTTACCTTGATAATGATCTGATTTAAAAATATTTTAAATTGACCTGATTTGATTATTTGAAAAAGGGATTTGATGTATTATATGTTTGAGGGAATATGTATTTAATGCCAAGTTCCCTTGTATATTTACATGCATATATAACCTTAAAAATATACATTCCACATACATATACTTATAAACATAATTTTTGTCTTACTTTGTCTTATACAAATATATATGCATATATGCCCATCCTTATGTAATTTAATTAAATTTTTACTTATGTTACATATAAGCAAATATTAGCCACTTATATGAATTTATTCCTTTTTTATACGTATATATTTTATTAAAATTAAATACCAAAGCTAAGCATATACATCCAATTATATTTCTATATATAATTATATCTAGTGGTAGAAAAGTGGAGTTTTTATTTAAATATTTTTGAGAGATTAAACTTTATATTTTTAAACTATAACTTCCCAAATATATATATATATATATATATATATGTCTATAAAACAAACATTGGCTGATAAAAACTTATGTTGTCAATAATTAAACCAGAAAATCATCCAAATGATATTGTCAAAAATCCTGGGCCGTTACACTCGCATACAGAGTAGTGTTGCCGAGCAGTTTGGCATGTGTCCATAATGTGTTTCATGTGTCTCATCTTCGTGAATATGTACATGATCTAAAGGCTACTATCCCACCGACTACATTGGAAGACTTAATAGTAGAACCAAATCTAAAATTGTTAAGCAACTTGTTCGGTCTATAGCGAGAGATGAGAAGAGGTTAAGAAACAAGATAGTTAAGTTAGTGAAAGTTCAATGGAGCGACAATGTGAAGGACTGCACTTGGGAGACAGAAGACATGATTAGAGATACTTATCCCGATATGCTTTAAGCGTATGTTCTATATTTACCTTATATATTGTTTCCTACTCAGGTAGGCTAGTATGGTTGTTAGGAGATATTACAGATGATTGTTGTGATTAGTATTTAGTCCCTGTTGAATTTCGAGGACGAAATTCTTTAGGAAGGGGAGCCTGTAACACCCTATTAAATAACATTATCCAAAAGATTTAATTAGATAAATTAAATAGCATAACGTAGGGACTGGAAGGGAATCCAAATTGAAAAACTAATTAAGATCGTGCCTTAACTATATGAATCTACAAGAATGGCTTATAACTTATATACCTAAGAGAATAAGGTAAGGGTAATATGGGAATGGCTGAACCCTATAACCACTAAAACCACTTACAAAATTAACATTTACATTCTTACAGAAAAACATAAATAAAAGGAAAAACGAGGCCGACCACAATCCAAGGTGAAGAGGAGCTCAAAAATCATTTAAAGGCTAAGATTCAAGCTAGGAGGATCAAAGCAAGAAAAAAAATCTCAAGTTCTTTATCCAAACAAGGTGAATAATGATCTAAACCACCTTATATAAGTCATCTTGAAAGTTTTAATTTGGGTTTGAGGTTTAAAACCATTGGATTGGAAGAATAATGGTATGTTTTGATAGACTAAATGGGTATATATGCATGTTGATGACTTATATAATTTAATATGAATTTTATGATAGGTTTTAGATAGGAAAACTTATCATACGACATCTAGAACTGTTGCATTTGTGATATATGGTCAAAAATGTTATTTTAGAAGTAGGTTTCAAGTTTCATAATTTTCCAAGTAATTATGGATTTATCATGAATTTCTAAGAGAGAAAGTAGTTAATTTCGGATTTAAAATTTATATATGTTAGAAAACATATTTAATATGAATTATGAAGATTTTGGGGATTTTCCCTAAGTATGTTACTATGATAATAAATTATTTAAGTTAGAGGACTTAAATGTTTTATTAAGGAGAAGTGCTTAAGTGTTAAGTTCTTTCAAATCTAAATTTGATTTTAGCAGCCAATTATGAAAAAGGAAATTGATAAAGTTTTTTAAACAAATAAGATTGAGAAAAATATTGATGGTAGGTGAAAAGTATTTTCTTTAATAAGCAAAAATGCAGTTTTTATCCAAATTCCATCTTCGCCACTTAACCCTACTAGCTTTCGACTTCATGCAGACCCGCCTCTAACCCTTCCACATCCATTCGTTGCCATTATATATGGTATAAAGCTAGTGGTATAAAGTATATTGGATCTATGCGAAAAATAGAAAAGGTGTCAAAAGTATGCATGCATAAGGGGTGACGTTGTATTTTCAGTTTTCGTATCTATAAGCCTACCTTAGATATTATATCTTTGAAAGGGTTGCTGCTTTTGAACCCTTTCGATTCCCTAGCTGCCGCATTAAAATCCTTCGCCTTAGTATGATGCCACTTTTATAACTCTTTGAATTAATGAGTTCAGAGGGTAGAGTTTTGAAATGATA
Organism: Allium cepa; assembly: GCA_030765085.1. Lineage (NCBI taxonomy): Eukaryota > Viridiplantae > Streptophyta > Magnoliopsida > Asparagales > Amaryllidaceae > Allium > Allium cepa. The sequence goes on along the minus strand of CM060934.1, from coordinate 635,741,218 downwards.
CTCTTCTACAACAATTGAAACCGCTTAACTTATACATGCGAAAGGGTTAGTGCCACTCCCATACCTTTTAACATGGTTGAAGCCGCTTATTTAAACCCAAATACACATGCGAAAGCATGTTGCCGTCATTACGGTCTTTCAAAGGTATAGATTTCGAATGTGTCCCCTTTAATACACTTTGTAGTTTTTTTTGTTTTCAAACTATGGTTTCTAAAGAATTTTTTAATTGGTTTCAAAACTATGCTTCCATAACTTTTGTAACAGTCACGGATTATCGACTCTCGAAAATTCAACATCGACACTCACTTTATCGACTGCCGAGAAATCAAAGGCCGAAAACCGAGATGTTATGGGTTTTAAAAAGAAAATTTAAGAAAAAGAAAGAGATAGAAGAAGAGAGAAGATAGAAAATAGAGAGGAAAGAAGATAGACGATTTTTAGAAAACAGAGAATTTTGAAAAACAGACAGAAGATAGAAAATTTTAAAAATAGAACGGACAGAAAGGAAACAACTTAACAACAACAGAATCTCACAATTCGCAGCGGAACAACATATAATAATAAATGAATAATCTTTAAACAAAGAACTATATCAGTTATTACATTACATTTTATTACATCATATCATCACATCAGAGTGTACAACAACAACATATAACATCAAACAGTGCAGCGGAAAAGAAATACTATATAAATAATACGCCATGCCATCCAGCTTGCCTCCAGCAACTCCAGAATATCCAGAATATCCTCATAAACCTTAACTCTTGACTGCCCGTGTGGAAATTGGTGGGCACCCAGAGTTTAGGAAGGAAAACAATAAACTCCAAGTCAGTCATGTGACTGGTGTGAGAACTCAAAACAGTTTATTTATCTTTAAAATCAAAATAGAGGAATATTTTTAATCAATTCGCAATGCTTTTAAAAATGAGACTACCATAAGGCCTCCCGCACACACACACATGCAAACGCAGAATCGGAGGAGATTTCTCCTTATGATAGCCAAAGATGCTTGATACGCATTTAAAATAATATTTGATATTATTATTAGTGTATAGTGTAGGAAAAATTCATTTCGAAAATAAAGATATAAATCTTAGCCGACATAGACATTTCGAACTATGCCTACTATAGCTACTATCCAAACAGTGGTAACCACCATAAGTGAATAGCAGGTTCTACAACTAATACCGTACAAGTTTCGTATTGGGAATTGGATTTCCAACAAATGGTCAGGCCAAGGAACTTCCCATTGCCACTGAGAATGCCTCTGGATGGACATCCCCGAGAACCAAACCGGATCTCAACCAACACAAGGCCGGGTTACTCCTAACTGAGCAACAACTGACCGAATATGCCATCCCCCGGTCCTTTGGGACCTTTTTCCGAGAGCGCTCTCTAATCAATTCACACAATCATAACAAAGTGTTTTCAACATGAGTAAGTATCTGGGCTCCATACCATGATACCACCCTTTTCCAGAAGGAAATGGACACATCCTAAAGGGTGCTACCCCTCATAACCTTGCTGCTTCTTTCCTGTTTTGACCATTTCCGGGATGTGAGGCTCGACGAATTCACGTCCACAAAAACATACTTTATACAAAAGCCATGCTTTGGGTCAACAAATGATCAACACAATGATCACTAAGATAGACGATCAAATAAATGATCCTATCACAATAATCAACACAATGATCATTTCAGCATCACTCAGCATGTCACATTACCAAATTGGGAATATATCGCTGATAACTTCAACTATATAACCTTTGAGCTCGTACGTCTCAAAGAAGGGTGTTAAGCAAAGAATAAATTCTCCGCCACCAACAGAAATATATTTGAAAGAAATCGGCTTTATATCTCAAATTGTAATGTCAGACATACAATCCATACAAGTCTGTTCCGGGATCGAACAGAACCGAAGGCACTTACAAAGAAGTCCTTGCAATCCGGATATTCACAATCCTGATCGGATTTCCCATCACTTAGGGAGTTTCTATACCGGCGCGACTCGGTGCAGAAACAATCGATAGGTCATCCTATCGCTCTCGCAAATACCGGTCTTCAACACCGATCTTCAATGCAATTTCACAACGACGTATCACATATTCGGAGTGGGTTATACGACCCCATGGTCCTTTCCCGGTTAACCCGAATAGTGAGCGCTTATTCAAAAATAAGTGTGCATTCAAATTCAATCAATTCACATCAAATACCCATTCAAAGGGAAATATTGATAGTCGGTTATTGAACTATCACTGGATATGCATACATCACCAGATTCCAAATAATTTTCCAAATTATTTATTTTCCAAAATATCTTTACTAGATATATAGTTCCAACACTTCAAAAACAAATCAATATTTATTTTCAAACAAATTTCACTTTCACATATAAATTCCATAATGAATTTATACTTCAAAATATCCATGCATATATGATTTCAACTATTCATTTCAATTTATCTTCAAAAAGATAAATTCTAATTTTTCACTTCATATTGGAAAACATTCCCATACTTATTAAATAAGTAATTCACAATCTTTTATTTTCAACACTTAGAAAATATTCAATACACTTAAACCGAATTAAGTATATATTTCTTTCTTTAAGGAAATCATTCACTTAACATATTTATTTGGGCCAAAACGAATGTTACGTAAAACATCGTTACGACAACCCAAAATCACTAGTATAGGGATTCGAAATTAAAATAGATATATAAATCCCAATACTAAACCAAAACATTTCCATTCGGAAATCATTTACTATAACAACAGTGTTATAGTCCACTATTTCCTTTTATTTCTCGAAACATCTATTTCAACAATAAATGTTGAAATCTATGGTTTCGAATCTCTATACCTTTTAAAACATCGTTGGATCGTTTTAATTCTATTTAAAACATTCACATTCTAAACAATTTCTTTAACGTGTTATTCACTATTCAAAAACGTGAATAAACTACTTTAACCAATTTCATTCTTTTATTCATTTTAATTCAAAGGATTATTCACTATAAAAAAATGTGAATATAACTCCATTTCTAAGTTATAACAATTAACTTGTCAAAATAAGTCATTTGCGAATTTATAAAACAACGTTTATAAATTTCTTTTCTATTTATTTATAAAAACTTCCTTTTTTATAAATTCCTTTATTAACATATTTGATTTCATATCTCAATTATAAACTAAAAATTCATATTATAAGTCAATTGCTTATAAAACGATTATTTTACAAAATCGTTCTTTTTAAAGACTTTTCAATTTATAAACCTTATAACTTATAAGATTTATTTATTTAATAAATCTATTTATTCAAATAATTTCACCAAATTTATAAATCTTACTATTTATAAATTTCGTTTATAACTTCACAGTTTATAATTCTATAAATTTCATTCTATTATGAAATTCATTTTCACTACATTCAAACACTTATAAAAACTCGTTTTATAATGTCTATATTTCAATTTATAAATATCCATTTATAAATCTCTTAATATAAATCAGTTTATATTATTATTCTAAAACGTCTTTAATTTCCTTTATAATTTCATCATTTCGATTTATAAAATAATCAAATTTTATAAATCCTATATTTAAACTTTTATCATATATTCAAAAATCCAATCTAAATTATTTTATAAAATCATTAGTTCATATTTCTCAAAAATCGACTTTTAATCGTATTTCTAAAAATCAGCTTTTTAACTATATTTCACAAAAACCATAATTTTTATAACTTTAAAAATTATAACGTTTATTTATTTATAATGGATCAATTCCAAAAATATAGTATATTTTCAAAATCACTTTTAAAATCATTTTAAAATCCCAAAATCTGGGTCCAATGATGCTACATACCAAATAGTCAATCACGACTACACGATCCATCATATATCGTATATGATAATCAATCAAATATCAAAATATCTGAAATCAAATAAAACTGTTGAGGAATCCAGTTGGATCCCTCCAACCTGTTTCCTGCATCCAAAAACATTAGCACAATACCAATTTCGCTCCAGTACGAAATTATCGCGGTACATGTTTTTAATAAATATTATCCGCTTACTAACGGCGTAATAGGGTCTCATCCGCTAAACAAAAAAAATTGCGGGAAATCAATAACTGCAATATATACATATGCCAATATATATATATTGATATTATATATAATACCAATTTCACTGTTTATGAAATATTCGCGGTATATGTTTATATTAAATAACATCCGCTTACTAACGGCGCATAATGTCTATTTTAACAATCAATAATTTACAGTCATCATTCAAACATGCATTCAAATATTTTAAATCTAACTATTTAAAAAAAAATCGAAATCTATTCGATTGAGTGAGAAGTTCTCACCTTGGTTTTAATTTCCGTTTTAGCGATTTTTTTCGAATAAAATTAAACGCGCGTTTAATTTTACCCGAAATTCTCACTAACTCCAAACGACTCCAAACCAACTCCATCGCGTAGTGCTCGTCCATACGATTCCAACGCAACTGATTTCGTGCAGTTTCGACCTCGTATGAAAAAGTTACGTATTTTTGAAGTTACACGAGTTTTATATAAACAATTTACAATCAAAACTTAAAATTTTTTAAACCCACATCAATCCTAGCCACAAGATCCTTGCTCCTCCATCATAGCCGTGAATTTTGCTTCTCCTACATCACGTATCATCTCCAGGCCGACATCCCCCTTCTTGAACCCATGACTTCAATTTTAGGGTTTAATCTTGCTCGCTCAATACTCGATGAAAATTCATCAAACCACTTGCATTTTGAAGCTCCTCTCCCCCTCTAGGTTCGGCCCCAACCCCATGATGCTCGGCCTCCAGGTTTGCTTGGAAATGCGTGCGCAAGTTGCAAGTTTCTAGCTCGATTTGCCGCCAATCCGAAGCTCCAAACACGATCATAGCCGTTGATATCGTAGAGCTTGACGTCCTCTTCAATTTGTTAGTTGAACGTTTTTGCAATCGATGCATGGATTTAGAGTTATTGAGGGAGGAAGGCCGTGTGTTTCTGGCCGTGGGTTGGGTGCCTGGCGGCTAGGGTTTGGATGTTTTAAAATTTTTTTTTTTTTTAATGAAGGGTGTGTGTCTATTTATAAGAAACAGCTAGCGTAAACACTATTCATCTCGGGAATTCCGAACTCCGATTTAGACGCCGTAACCAGCGTACCTAGGGTTTATCCCGCGTTCCGGACACAATGGAACAGGTTTCGGAAGCTAATTCGGAAGTATGTGCGAGTTATGGCTGAAAACGTTCAATTTGAATTAAACCGATTTAAATCGATTTCTAGGCGTTTTAATTTGTACCGGACAAACGGTAAATCCAATTGACTTGAAATTTGAAACCTTACAATAATATCACATTACGGATCCGATGAAACTGGTTTCGTCGAAATCCGAGACTTTTTGAAAAATGGCTATTTTGACTCGCCAAATTTAAATTAAAAACGATTCGATGCGTTTCGAGCTGCCACGATCAAACGATAGCTCCGATTGACACGAAAATTGAAATCCGGTAATAACTAACTATTACGGATCCAATGGAACTGGTTTCGTTCAATTCTGAGACTGTTCAAAAATTGACTATTCTACAGTCGATTATAAAATATTAAAATATTCAATTTTCACAAATTAACTTTTAATTCGATTTTAAAAGTTCTAAAATATTTCTATAACTCCAGTATGATTAAATAAAATTTTACAAATCATTTTCTATCATATTTAACTCTATTTTCAATTATTTCCATAATTTAACATATTAAATTATCGATTTAATTATCCAATTAAATCCAATAATTCAAATAAAAATTTATTTGACTTATAAATTCACTTATTAATATTTAAAATTAATTAAATATTCAAATTTTAATTAATAAAAATTCTGGGTCGTTACAATCTTTCCCCCTTAAAAGAATTTCGTCCTCGAAATTACAAGTAAGAAAGGTTACAGAATTTATTAACTTTCCAAAATTTATAATTAAACTTCTTACAATACTTTACTAAGTTTTCAAATCATACTTAGTTATCTTTTCAAAAACAACTACTACTGTTTAACTTTCAATTCTAAATCAAAGTTTAAAGTTTTCAAAAAATTTCCCAATTTTCTCAAAATTTTCCTAACGCCTTAAATTTTCGGAAAAATTCGCCATAGTCTCCTTTGCGCGGCTCGATCCGAAAAAAAAAAAATGACAGTATATATATCACAAATATACATCTCATCAAGTAATGAGGCATCCCGAAGGGAAAAAAGTGTAAAAGTGCGATATTTAATCCGAGATATGTACCTTATACTTTTATTAGCAAGCATATACGGCTAATATAGCGCTAAAGCGAACTCCAAATGCGAAGCAAACGCGATCCGCACCTACTAAACTCAACAAACAACATGAGAATCATGCATATATGTAAATAATCTCCATATACAACATATATCTCATAATAACTATATATGTCACATAGCAAATGCAACAATAGCAATATATATTCAACCATCAACCAACTACATTCATAACCAATAATATTCATTCATATTCTCATTATATTCAATGAATTGGTTTTCACTTTAAATCATATTTGATTTGTTAACATTGGATTTTATTACTACCATTCATTCTTAATTCAATTAGTTTGCATTCACTAATTAAATCCAATTCACATTCAATTCTATTCAAATTTATTTATCTTTAATTTGAATTCAATTACATAGCTTCCAATTTCATTAACACTTAATGAACTTATATACAATCATATAACAATCATATAACAACCAATTTATATTGATTACAACCAAATTTCTTCGCTTCACTTACATTCATTTTGGTTTAACATCTTTACTTTCCAATTGGTTTTATTAAATTGATTTTCATTCAATTTTATTCAACTTCCAATAAAATTAGATTTTAATGAATTAACACTTTCATTAATTATTCCTTATCAACTTAAATTACATTTAATTGATTAACAGCCAAGCCATTCATTCAATTACAAAAGTTGAATTTCTATTCACATAACTTAAGTTCATATCTATCATTAACCTTAAATTCATTTTTATTTACAATTCATATTCATAAATATATTCATATAGTTTCACTTCTTATATATATAAGTTTATTTCACAATTGTAAATCACTTTAATTATAATTTCAATTCTTATAATTCATTTGCTTATACAATTCTTCTTTTATTTAGATTATTCAAACAACCTAACAATCAACTTATATACTTTCATAATTCTGAAAAATTATTTCTTCATATATAAAATATACTCAAGGTAAAATTATTTCATTTACCCAATTTAAAACAATACTGTGTCGAATTGTTCTGTACAAGTGTTTAGAGATCCCTATCAACAACGTTAATTACTCGTATTAACCAGAATCTATATACCACTCAACAAACCAATCATCACAATATAAAACAATTTCATATCACTAACAAATACGCACTCGTATCTATTATTACACTCAAACTCATTCTAGAGTACTACTGACTCTATCTCTAATGAGTAATACCCTACAGAACCATGGTTGTCGCTTAACCATCAGAGCTCTGATACCAAATGTAACAGTCACGGATTATCGACTCTCGAAAATTCAACATCGACACTCACTTTATCGACTGCCGAGAAATCAAAGGCCGAAAACCGAGATGTTATGGGTTTTAAAAAGAAAATTTAAGAAAAAGAAAGAGATAGAAGAAGAGAGAAGATAGAAAATAGAGAGGAAAGAAGATAGACGATTTTTAGAAAACAGAGAATTTTGAAAAACAGACAGAAGATAGAAAATTTTAAAAATAGAACGGACAGAAAGGAAACAACTTAACAACAACAGAATCTCACAATTCGCAGCGGAACAACATATAATAATAAATGAATAATCTTTAAACAAAGAACTATATCAGTTATTACATTACATTTTATTACATCATATCATCACATCAGAGTGTACAACAACAACATACAACATCAAACAGTGCAGCGGAAAAGAAATACTATATAAATAATACGCCATGCCATCCAGCTTGCCTCCAGCAACTCCAGAATATCCAGAATATCCTGATAAACCTTAACTCTTGACTGCCCGTGTGGAAATTGGTGGGCACCCAGAGTTTAGGAAGGAAAACAATAAACTCCAAGTCAGTCATGTGACTGGTGTGAGAACTCAAAACAGTTTATTTATCTTTAAAATCAAAATAGAGGAATATTTTTAATCAATTCGCAATGCTTTTAAAAATGAGACTACCATAAGGCCTCCCGCACACACACACATGCAAACGCAGAATCGGAGGAGATTTCTCCTTATGATAGCCAAAGATGCTTGATACGCATTTAAAATAATATTTGATATTATTATTAGTGTATAGTGTAGGAAAAATTCATTTCGAAAATAAAGATATAAATCTTAGCCGACATAGACATTTCGAACTATGCCTACTATAGCTACTATCCAAACAGTGGTAACCACCATAAGTGAATAGCAGGTTCTACAACTAATACCGTACAAGTTTCATATTGGGAATTGGATTTCCAACAAATGGTCAGGCCAAGGAACTTCCCATTGCCACTGAGAATGCCTCTGGATGGACATCCCCGAGAACCAAACCGGATCTCAACCAACACAAGGCCGGGTTACTCCTAACTGAGCAACAACTGACCGAATATGCCATCCCCCGGTCCTTTGGGACCTTTTTCCGAGAGCGCTCTCTAATCAATTCACACAATCATAACAAAGTGTTTTCAACATGAGTAAGTATCTGGGCTCCATACCATGATACCACCCTTTTCCAGAAGGAAATGGACACATCCTAAAGGGTGCTACCCCTCATAACCTTGCTGCTTCTTTCCTGTTTTGACCATTTCCGGGATGTGAGGCTCGACGAATTCACGTCCACAAAAACATACTTTATACAAAAGCCATGCTTTGGGTCAACAAATGATCAACACAATGATCACTAAGATAGACGATCAAATAAATGATCCTATCACAATAATCAACACAATGATCATTTCAGCATCACTCAGCATGTCACATTACCAAATTGGGAATATATCGCTGATAACTTCAACTATATAACCTTTGAGCTCGTACGTCTCAAAGAAGGGTGTTAAGCAAAGAATAAATTCTCCGCCACCAACAGAAATATATTTGAAAGAAATCGGCTTTATATCTCAAATTGTAATGTCAGACATACAATCCATACAAGTCTGTTCCGGGATCGAACAGAACCGAAGGCACTTACAAAGAAGTCCTTGCAATCCGGATATTCACAATCCTGATCGGATTTCCCATCACTTAGGGAGTTTCTATACCGGCGCGACTCGGTGCAGAAACAATCGATAGGTCATCCTATCGCTCTCGCAAATACCGGTCTTCAACACCGATCTTCAATGCAATTTCACAACGACGTATCACATATTCGGAGTGGGTTATACGACCCCATGGTCCTTTCCCGGTTAACCCGAATAGTGAGCGCTTATTCAAAAATAAGTGTGCATTCAAATTCAATCAATTCACATCAAATACCCATTCAAAGGGAAATATTGATAGTCGGTTATTGAACTATCACTGGATATGCATACATCACCAGATTCCAAATAATTTTTCAAATTATTTATTTTCCAAAATATCTTTACTAGATATATAGTTCCAACACTTCAAAAACAAATCAATATTTATTTTCAAACAAATTTCACTTTCACATATAAATTCCATAATGAATTTATACTTCAAAATATCCATGCATATATGATTTCAACTATTCATTTCAATTTATCTTCAAAAAGATAAATTCTAATTTTTCACTTCATATTGGAAAACATTCCCATACTTATTAAATAAGTAATTCACAATCTTTTATTTTCAACACTTAGAAAATATTCAATACACTTAAACCGAATTAAGTATATATTTCTTTCTTTAAGGAAATCATTCACTTAACATATTTATTTGGGCCAAAACGAATGTTACGTAAAACATCGTTACGACAACCCAAAATCACTAGTATAGGGATTCGAAATTAAAATAGATATATAAATCCCAATACTAAACCAAAACATTTCCATTCGGAAATCATTTACTATAACAACAGTGTTATAGTCCACTATTTCCTTTTATTTCTCGAAACATCTATTTCAACAATAAATGTTGAAATCTATGGTTTCGAATCTCTATACCTTTTAAAACATCGTTGGATCGTTTTAATTCTATTTAAAACATTCACATTCTAAACAATTTCTTTAACGTGTTATTCACTATTCAAAAACGTGAATAAACTACGTTAACCAATTTCATTCTTTTATTCATTTTAATTCAAAGGATTATTCACTATAAAAAAATGTGAATATAACTCCATTTCTAAGTTATAACAATTAACTTGTCAAAATAAGTCATTTGCGAATTTATAAAACAACGTTTATAAATTTCTTTTCTATTTATTTATAAAAACTTCCTTTTTTATAAATTCCTTTATTAACATATTTGATTTCATATCTCAATTATAAACTAAAAATTCATATTATAAGTCAATTGCTTATAAAACGATTATTTTACAAAATCGTTCTTTTTAAAGACTTTTCAATTTATAAACCTTATAACTTATAAGATTTATTTATTTAATAAATCTATTTATTCAAATAATTTCACCAAATTTATAAATCTTACTATTTATAAATTTCGTTTATAACTTCACAGTTTATAATTCTATAAATTTCATTCTATTATGAAATTCATTTTCACTACATTCAAACACTTATAAAAACTCGTTTTATAATGTCTATATTTCAATTTATAAATATCCATTTATAAATCTCTTAATATAAATCAGTTTATATTATTATTCTAAAACGTCTTTAATTTCCTTTATAATTTCATCATTTCGATTTATAAAATAATCAAATTTTATAAATCCTATATTTAAACTTTTATCATATATTCAAAAATCCAATCTAAATTATTTTATAAAATCATTAGTTCATATTTCTCAAAAATCGACTTTTAATCGTATTTCTAAAAATCAGCTTTTTAACTATATTTCACAAAAACCATAATTTTTATAACTTTAAAAATTATAACGTTTATTTATTTATAATGGATCAATTCCAAAAATATAGTATATTTTCAAAATCACTTTTAAAATCATTTTAAAATCCCAAAATCTGGGTCCAATGATGCTACATACCAAATAGTCAATCACGACTACACGATCCATCATATATCGTATATGATAATCAATCAAATATCAAAATATCTGAAATCAAATAAAACTGTTGAGGAATCCAGTTGGATCCCTCCAACCTGTTTCCTGCATCCAAAAACATTAGCACAATACCAATTTCGCTCCAGTACGAAATTATCGCGGTACATGTTTTTAATAAATATTATCCGCTTACTAACGGCGTAATAGGGTCTCATCCGCTAAACAAAAAAAATTGCGGGAAATCAATAACTGCAATATATACATATGCCAATATATATATATTGATATTATATATAATACCAATTTCACTGTTTATGAAATATTCGCGGTATATGTTTATATTAAATAACATCCGCTTACTAACGGCGCATAATGTCTATTTTAACAATCAATAATTTACAGTCATCATTCAAACATGCATTCAAATATTTTAAATCTAACTATTTAAAAAAAAATCGAAATCTATTCGATTGAGTGAGAAGTTCTCACCTTGGTTTTAATTTCCGTTTTAGCGATTTTTTTCGAATAAAATTAAACGCGCGTTTAATTTTACCCGAAATTCTCACTAACTCCAAACGACTCCAAACCAACTCCATCGCGTAGTGCTCGTCCATACGATTCCAACGCAACTGATTTCGTGCAGTTTCGACCTCGTATGAAAAAGTTACGTATTTTTGAAGTTACACGAGTTTTATATAAACAATTTACAATCAAAACTTAAAATTTTTTAAACCCACATCAATCCTAGCCACAAGATCCTTGCTCCTCCATCATAGCCGTGAATTTTGCTTCTCCTACATCACGTATCATCTCCAGGCCGACATCCCCCTTCTTGAACCCATGACTTCAATTTTAGGGTTTAATCTTGCTCGCTCAATACTCGATGAAAATTCATCAAACCACTTGCATTTTGAAGCTCCTCTCCCCCTCTAGGTTCGGCCCCAACCCCATGATGCTCGGCCTCCAGGTTTGCTTGGAAATGCGTGCGCAAGTTGCAAGTTTCTAGCTCGATTTGCCGCCAATCCGAAGCTCCAAACACGATCATAGCCGTTGATATCGTAGAGCTTGACGTCCTCTTCAATTTGTTAGTTGAACGTTTTTGCAATCGATGCATGGATTTAGAGTTATTGAGGGAGGAAGGCCGTGTGTTTCTGGCCGTGGGTTGGGTGCCTGGCGGCTAGGGTTTGGATGTTTTAAATTTTTTTTTTTTTTTAATGAAGGGTGTGTGTCTATTTATAAGAAACAGCTAGCGTAAACACTATTCATCCCGGGAATTCCGAACTCCGATTTAGACGCCGTAACCAGCGTACCTAGGGTTTATCCCGCGTTCCGGACACAATGGAACAGGTTTCGGAAGCTAATTCGGAAGTATGTGCGAGTTATGGCTGAAAACGTTCAATTTGAATTAAACCGATTTAAATCGATTTCTAGGCGTTTTAATTTGTACCGGACAAACGGTAAATCCAATTGACTTGAAATTTGAAACCTTACAATAATATCACATTACGGATCCGATGAAACTAGTTTCGTCGAAATCCGAGACTTTTTGAAAAATGGCTATTTTGACTCGCCAAATTTAAATTAAAAACGATTCGATGCGTTTCGAGCTGCCACGATCAAACGATAGCTCCGATTGACACGAAAATTGAAATCCGGTAATAACTAACTATTACGGATCCAATGGAACTAGTTTCGTTCAATTCTGAGACTGTTCAAAAATTGACTATTCTACAGTCGATTATAAAATATTAAAATATTCAATTTTCACAAATTAACTTTTAATTCGATTTTAAAAGTTCTAAAATATTTCTATAACTCCAGTATGATGAAATAAAATTTTACAAATCATTTTCTATCATATTTAACTCTATTTTCAATTATTTCCATAATTTAACATATTAAATTATCGATTTAATTATCCAATTAAATCCAATAATTCAAATAAAAATTTATTTGACTTATAAATTCACTTATTAATATTTAAAATTAATTAAATATTCAAATTTTAATTAATAAAAATTCTGGGTCGTTACAACTTTTTACTTGAACCCAATGCTTTTGAAAGGTATGTTTCAGTGTTTCGAAAGGCATGTTTTTTAGTGTTTCAAAAGGGCGTTTCCAAGTTTTCGAAAGATATATTTTATGGTTTCGTAAGAGGGAGTCCAAAATTTTAAGCAGTAAATTATGGATATATTTTATGTTTTCGAAAGGAAGCTCTCTTTAGTAAATAGGTAGGTTAAGAGTACTGACCACCTTTCATCAAAAAAATAAATATATGGAATTAAAATAGGGATTTTTACAAGGTGCGTATCATTTGATCAGTTATCATGAATGTTGCATTATCTTATTTACTTTATAACCCATATGAGCATGTTGGGGTGTTAAAGAGTAGGATGACCTGCTAGGTTGACCCAATAGTAAATGTAAACTGAGTAAAAATGCCATGGATTTAAAAAGGTTCTCGGTAAGCCCATGAAAACTATGTTATGGAAATTGTTGTTGGCAGGGCCAATAGGTTCTTAGTGATCCCATGAAAACTATGCCCAGAACATGTTGTTGATAGAGATCAATTGATTCATAGTCGGCCTATAAAAACTATGACATGAGAGATGTTATTGGAGAATCCAACTGGTTCATAGTGGCCCCATGAAAAATATGATTGGATGATGTTGTTGGTAGGTAGTAATAGGTTTTTAGTGATCCTATAAATACTATGAAGCCGAACAGATAGTCTGTAAGCTTGAAACATGTTATTAGTCAGCCCATGAAAACTAATAGGTCAACAGTGACCTTAGAAACTATAACTTGAGATAGATAGTCAGGTGAATGGGGTGGGAAATCCAAAGCATATTTCATTTTGCGTATCATCATGATACATTTTATTATATTATGTCTTAACCATTGTGGATGAAGGTGCACGGTGTATGGTTATTATAAGTTGAGTTAGGATACCAGTGAGGGGAAAACCAAGTACGCTAAGAGACGTGGTCTCGCTAGATATTTGTATGGTTCGAGATGTAGACTATTATTCATACTAGACTTTTTGTTTGACTCGAAGTTTATGTTTTCCCCTTAAAATCTTAGGTGATCAATTTATTTTGAATAGATTGAGAGTTCAGGTTTTCAGGTTCTTCTTTAGACGAGTAAGCTTCCAGAGACGTGCATGAGGCAAGTTAGCTATTAAGATATCTATTTGTTTGCTTCTGCGTTGTAATTGGATGCAACCAAAAAGTTGTTTAGTGCCTATATTTAGACTCTGATCAACCAACGGGGAATCTTCATATGTCACTCTTCGTGTAATTTATCATAACTATATTTCTCTAAATGTTGTTTACAAATTTGGATTATGTAATGAATCTGAAATGCTATTTGTAATGAAATGAGAATTTTTTTGTAAATTGAGTTTAATTTTTTTTCATATTCATGTGTTTCTGATATATTAATGTATCTAGCATTACCACATTTGGTCATCAAGAATTAATAACTATGGATGGCTGCAACATCAGTAGTAGTTAGTTTTGGACCTCTAAATAGGGATGTTAACAGTATTCATTTTCGAGTTACTAAGTGATGAATTGCTACCTTAGTGATTTTCCATTGAAAGTGTGTTCTGGTAAAACAAATTTTGATTTTAAAACCTAACGTATAATTAGATAAATATGAGAAAATAAGTTTTATAACTTATAAATTTTTTAGAAGTAGTAAGTTAAGACAAAATTTTAAAATTTGTTGAAAATAAAAGTTAGGAAAAGGAAAGATTGAAATTGAACTACGAAATAAAATTTAACTTAAGTTAAATAAAATGAATTTTGAAAAGAAATTTAACTCAAATAAAGTTAAAGGAAGTGAATTAATGAAATAAGTTAAATGAAATTGAATTTGATTTGTAATGAATACTTGAAATGGACATGAACTTGAGTTATAAAATGAATTGAATATGTTTTAGAATGTTGTTTGATATAATTGAATATGAACTTAAGTATTGAAGTGATAAACAAACATAAGTGGTATTGTATAAATATTTATAATAAACTTAAGTAAATTCTATGGAATGGTTCCTTCTGTTATTAATATTAAAAGAACTATACCAAATTAATGGAATGTTAATTAATCGAATTTAAATAAATGGAACAAGAATAAAAGGGAATGGGATATAATAAGAAGCCAATTGAAATAAATGCGCAAGCTGTACGTGTATTATTTTATTGCATAACTGTTTGGTCCAGATTCAGGTATATGACTTAAAATGATATTACATTGGTCCGAACATGGGTTTTTCACTTGATTCTTGAAGGAGAACCCTGGATATGGATTTTTGATTGATTTTGATGTTTTCTATCATAGTATATGGCTACGCAAGGAAAATGATAGTTTCTATTCACGAAACTGAAGCGAAGTCCGCACTAGAGTGGTTGTATAAACGATACTAGTTCGAAAGTGATATTATGTGATTGAGCGGGCGATCTGGTATGGTTTTGCATACAGATGGTATTAGTTGGAATCTGTGAATGAATTTTAAAGACACAGAAATTTTATAATCTATTTCAATTAATTGGTTTTGAAAAGTTAATGGGTTTGGACATTTTTCTAACTTGGTAGTTTCGAGGACGAAATTCTTTTAAGGAGAAAAGTATGCAACGACCCAAAATTTCAATCATTCGAATATGAGATATTTAATTGATTTTAAATATTGAAAAGTAAAAGTCATAAGTTAAATAACTTGAATTTCAAATATAACTGTTATTTGAACAGTTGAAATTGTTTAAAATATTTAAACCTTGAATTTAATATGAATAAACTAATTTTGAAAGATGATTTAAATTCTATTTGAATTAGAATGAAGTTAGTAAAATTTAAATTTAAATTTAGAGGTGATTAAACTAAAGTTGGAAATGATTCGTGTTAACTAAACATGTGAAAATGGCCTTTCGGGATACTATCTAGGATTTCGATGAAACTTGTGCTATTGGATCGATTATATTAATTGTTATATGATAACGAATTCCGCGGAGACTAGACGTATTGTTTGGTCATGCGAGTTCGAAAAGCATAGAAATTAATAAAAGGAATATAAACTAATATAATTTGATTTTTGAAGCTAACTTCTATACACTTTGGAATTGGGTCCCGATATATATCTCGCTGTGTTCGGAATAGGGGTATAACATATAGAATGCCAGGTGGCAAACTTCGATTGGAGTTCGAAAATTTGGCGATTGAGTAGTGTCGTAAACTTTTCATATACAAGGACCCCCACATTCACAAGTTTCCCAAACCCTAAATGAGAGCTTCAGCCGCTATTAAACCCTCTTCACCATCTGATTTTCGCAAACGCTTTGGCCAATCCAAACATTTTCAGGCCTCAACATCTGAACATAATTGCCATCCCTCCTCACCTTGAACCAATCCATATAATCTGATCGTCGAATAGAGGCTCGACGTAGCCTAGATCTCTCAACGTTTAGACCGGCTGTTTGGGATTCGGGGAGGTGATCGACGTTGAACTGGGAGCGTGCATGGGTAGAGATCGTCTTGACTTGGCGTGGGCGTGCTTAGCAAGGCTGGCGATGGACGCAGGATGGTCAGTGGATAAACGATTTAGGGAGAAGTCGGGTGTAGTGAAGTTTGTACACGGACTAGGAGGACGGTGATTAGAAAATTGATTGGAGGATGATTAATTCTTAAGCACGCAATTAAAATAAAATTAATTTTATTATATTAGGCATTAACTTATAAATGCTATGATGTTTACGTATGAGGTCATTGAACACGAGGAGTTACATTGCTTTCTTATCTACGATTACTACGTTATGGACTTGGATTGGAACAAAATGGAGCTGGTGGAATTTTTTTGCTGAAACCGAATGTCGTTTGATTTCAAACGAAACCGGAACGTCTTGACGACGGTTGGAATAATGGTGAGTTAACTGGAAAACCAGTAATATTTCATAGTTGATAAAAATTTTCGTTTGGATGTTTGGATGATTTACTGTTTTTATTAGTTGGTTTGAATATATTCCCACCCTGTAGTGGATGAGACCCTAAAATGCTCTCATATAAGAGTAGATGACCCTTTGTATATGATCCCACCTCGAAGCGGCTGATTTATATTTCATGATTATATACTGTCTACGATGTAGGTGGACATGTTGGAGGGATCCAACTGCATTCCTTATACCGTTGATTTTAATTTTCATAAATATTGTGATATCTGACTTGTTGGATGCCAAATTTGATGACATAGATATGATTTTTCTTATTTAATGCTTTAGTAGCAATGGGCCTTATTTTTCGTATTCTAAAATACTATAAAAGTAATGATTTTGATTCAAAAAGGGATTTAAAAATGATTTTGGAAATTATATATGTTTAGTTATTATCCTCGAGTTATTTAAAGAAGGAATTTATTTAAAGTAAATAAATAGTATGTTTTTTAGAGATTATAAATTTATAATCATATAAAATATTTTAAATAGAGATTTTGAACGATGAATAAATATTGTTAATATCTTAAAAATAAATCCATATTTTAAATAAAGGGATATGATTTTAAAAAGAAGAAAGGAATAGCTTCGGTATAAATATTTATTAACCCTTTTATATAAAGTGATACACACACACAGAGACATACATACACACAGATATATATATATATATATATATATATATATATATATATATTGAGGTAAATTTTTAAATATGGAGGTTTATAAATGGGGTAACGTATAAATGGGACATTTTACAAATAAAATGAAGATTTGTAAAATTTATTTTATTAATAAAGGGATAAATTTATCAATAGTGTTTTATAAATTAAAAGGAAATTATTATCATTTAATAGATTGGAGAAATAAATCAAACAATGAATTTATCATAAGAGGTGGATTGTTGTTTAGAAAATAGTTGATCTTATTCTGGAAATTGAAGGCGAGGATAAATTTGGAGGCGTTAAACGGTATTTTATAAAGAGAAAGGAATTTATAAAAGGAATTTATCCATGTGTGAGCAATGTTAAAAATGGATGGTGATTGATGTTTTTAAATGAGATTTATGAACAGGTGAGATTTATAAAGGGATATAGTTACGAATGGCGTTTTATAAATAAAAGGATTTTTATAAAAAGGAAGCTAATAAAACAAAATGAAATTTATAAATACAGTTTATAAATATGGAAACGATTATGTTGAAATTTGAGTATGGATGTTTATTAAAGAAATATATTTATATTTAAAAGTTGATTACTTATATTAATGTTGTTTTAAAGCTGTTTATCAATATTTTAATATTTTGAAAAGTTTGTTATTTTAATTATTAATATGGATTGAAATTAATTATTATTACTTATCAATAAGGTTTTGGAAATATATTATTATTATTTATAATAATGTTGAAGATATAATATTATTGTTTTAATAAGAATGTTTTGAAATTATCAATTATTGTCTTTAAGATATTTTGAAGTAAATTACTATTTATTTAAATTATTTATTATTATATAATAGTGTTTAAAAGTAAATGATTAGAATTTATTTATAAATGTTTTCGAGATTTATAAATAGGGTTTTAAAAATAGATGTGAATTTCATAAGAGGAATCTTATAACATGGTTTGGAAAAGTTAAATGAAGATTTGAAAATAGGTAAAAACTGTTTTATAAACGGTGTAGATATCTATAAAAGGACATTTGAAATGGGTTTATAGATTTATAAAAAGAATTTTATAAGCGGTCTTAGATATTTATAAAGGGATTTTTGAAATGGGTTTAAAAATTTATAAAAAGAGCTTCATAAATGATCTTATGGATAGGGTTTATAAATGATTTTAGGAATGTACAGTAGGGAGTTTTTTAAATGATTTTAGAGATTATTGAGTGTGGTTATAAACGGGTTTTAGATATTTATTAAGAAACGTATAAGTTTGTTCTACAATTG
The DNA here is from genome assembly GCA_030765085.1 of Allium cepa. NCBI lineage: Eukaryota > Viridiplantae > Streptophyta > Magnoliopsida > Asparagales > Amaryllidaceae > Allium > Allium cepa. Next base: position 635,722,064 of record CM060934.1, on the reverse strand, counting down.
TTTAAAAAGATCCTTCCCTATTTTATGAATATACTTATACCGCTGAGATAAGTATATGGATATTTTCCAAGTATCGAAAATATAAGGATTATGAATGAATCCTTTTAAAAGTATTTTGGTACTAATATTTACAGGTGATTTTAGTTAGTGAAAAGGTTTATTAAGAGAGGCTATTGGTTGCGTATGTGCTTAACCAATGTTGGTTTTTCCTATGGAATAAATCCCTAATTTGGATATGTGTTATTGGATAGTAAAATAACCGACTATCAAATTAAGAGCGAAAATGTAAATTTGGAAATAACAAGAAGAAACATGTGAGTTTATATGGACATTCATCTCTAGTGATGCTACACTATGCATATAAACCTTGTTTCGTTCTCCTATGACAAACAATAATGACATCTGTTTACTAACGGTTAGAAGGCGATCTTCGCTCTTATCTTTGACTGTTTAGTTCCTAAAGAACTAGGGTTGAGTTTACCGGAAACCCTCGAGTGTTGTTTCGAAGAGACCAGGATCAGATATGTTACCTGAAAACCACTTCAATCCAACTCAAGCATTTCAAAGTGAAAATACCTTCAAGATGATGGAATTGAAGACGGAGCTCTTAGGTGTTTCGTTTAGCCCTGGAACGAACTTGTATGGATGAATGCTGGTAATGCAGCGTTATCTGGAGGGAAATATTAACATTCCAAGTAGAAAGTGCTATATAAAAGGTAAAACATGGCCTCAAGCCTCATCAACCGGGAATGACTAAAACGGACGAGTTGCAGAAGGGCTAAGTAGGTCATTTCCAAGTAGGGTATGATCATCCCCATCCAGAGTCGATATTATCTCCTATTTTTTGCTTCGGGGCCCATTAAACTAGGGGTGATCATATTCGATACTATCCTGTAAAGGGTAGGCCAGTCATGTGTCAGCACAGGTCGATAGGTTCGACCTTGGTGTTAATTTATCTAGAGATGCACCGTAACGGGCGACACGTAGTAGCCCAGTCATTGTATGGACCATTCATTAATAAGTTTCCTACGGACTTTATTGGGCCCTACTATGTTGAAATGTGAGATGCAAGCATTTCAGCTATATTCATATTTTACTTCGATCCCTAGACATTATTATAATACAATTGGATTTCTATAGAATTTTATTTGTTATCATAAGGTAAAAACTCATCTGCGTTTTTATGCAGCTTGGTCTTATGAGATACGTTTATTTTGAAACGAATTTGATAATTTTAGGAATTCAACTAGGTGATTTTTCTCACGCTGGTTTACTAGACTGACTCAGGTGTAATTTTTATTATAATGCTCAGGTCAGATCAAGCATATTTATAGATTGCTTTGGCTGCATTGGAGCTCGAGGGACCTGCTAGAGGTCTTCATGACAAATTCCGTATTTATTTATTTTCCACTGCATTTTTGTTGAAATTATCGACATTTGACAAGTTGTTATAACTATCTAGGCTGATGGTTGGCTATTTGTGGACTCTGATTTGGTGTATGTATAGTACAGTTTCTCTTGCTAAAGATCATTATATTATATTATATATCGTTTTGCTACGAGTGTGAGATTCTATGTTGTTTGTTTCCTTTCTCTAGTCTTTCTTCTTCCTCCCTTCTTCTTCTTTTCCCCTAATAATTGGGTTTTTTGGCATTCGATTTCTCGACACGCAATATAGTGAACATATTAATGTCGATTTCGAGGTCAAAAATCCTTAGTCGTTACACTTGGTATCAGAGCGCAAAGTTAAGCAAGAACCTTGGCATTGGTGGGGTAACTCATTAAGAGATAAGATAATGGAATGCCTTATTATGAGTTTTGACTGTATTATATATATGAGAGCTTATTTGTTTGTGATTATAAAATTGTTTTATACTGTGTTAATTTATCTGTTGAGTGACTTATAAATTCTGGTCGGTATGTGGGACGCCACGACATCGATAAGGGTTTCTAAACACTTAAACAAGAAAACCGACATGGTATTATTTTAAGAATTGGTAAATGAAATAATTTTACCTAAATTATATTGTATATATAAAAGAATAATTTTTCAGAAATTATTATAGTTATATATGGTGGTTTGGTTGTCAGTGAATGATAACATTTGAGTACTATCATTGTTGTTTGTTCTTTGGGTTCTAATAAAAGTTGTTATTATAATATAAACAAAGATAAACATTTGTAAAACCAGTTATATAAGAAAGTAAATTTATAAGTATGACATAGAGTGTTGATTATAGTTAAAATAATCAACATTTGTGAAATGATATTACATAAGAAGTGAGATTAAATAAATACGATTATATATGTGATTTATAAATGGAAAGGAAATGAAATTGTATAAGTATATTTATAAATATGATTTGTAAATAAAAATGGTTTTAAAACAAAAAATTTGAGAATTTAAAACCCGTTGATTTTGAAAATTGCTTCAAAGGTTTTGGAAGAATAATATTAATGTTATTTTGGAAAAAATTGTTTTAAATGGAAATATTTTTAAAAGATTTAAAATAAATAGAAAGCATCGAGTTCGCTTCTGTCGCTGAAAAATGATTTTGGTGATGACTGTAGCATCATCATTATTGATTTTCGAGTTCCTAATTGATGATTTTCTACCTTAGTGATTTTCCATTGAAGTTGTGTTTGGAAAAACAAGTTTTGATTTTAAAATCTAAATTATGATTGGATAATATGGGAAAATAAGTTTTACAACTTATAGAATTGAGAGAACGAGTAAGTTAAGACAAATTTTTTAAATTTGCTGAAAATAAATGGTAAGAAAAGAAAAGTTTGGAACTGAACTATGAGGCGAATTTAACTTAGGTTAAGTTAAATAAAATGAATTTTGAAGAGAAATTTGACTTAAGTAAAGTTAAAGGTAGTGAATTAATGAAATGAATTAAATGAAATTGAATTTGTTTTGTGATGAATTAATGAAATGGATATGAACATGAGTTATAAAATGAATTGAATATGTCTTGGAATGCTGTTTGATAGAATTGAATATGAACTTAAGTATTGAAGTGATAATAAACATTAATGGAATTGCATAAATGTTTATAATAAATTTAAGTAGAATGGTTCCTATTATTATTAGTATTAAAAAAAAAATACTAAATTAATGGAATGTAAATTAATTGAACGTAAATTAATGGAATGAGAATAAAAAACAATGGGGTGAAACAAACTGAAATAAATGCGTAAATTGCACGTATATTATATTAATTGCATAACTGTTTGATATGGATTCGAGTATACGATTTCGAGATGATATTACATCAGTTCGAACGAGCATTTTTCATTGGATTCTTGTTAGCGAACCCTGGATATATAGTTCTGATTGATTCTGATGTTCTCTATCATAGTATATGGTTATGCAAGAAGAATGATGGTTTCTATTTAGAAAACCGATTCAGAGTCCGCACTAGAGTGGTCGTGTGAACGATACTAGTTCAGAAGTGAAATTGTGTGACCGAGCGAGCGGTCCGGCATAGTTTTGCATACGGATGGCATTTGTTGGAATCTGTGAATGAATTTTTAATCCTTAAAAATTTTATGATCTATTTCAACTAATTGGTTTTGAAAAGTTAATGGGATTGGATATTTTCCATGCTTGGTAATTTCGAGGACGAAATTCTTTTAAGAGGAAAGTACACAACGACCCAGAATTTCAGTCATTCGAATTTTAGATATTTAATTGATTTTAAATATTGAAAAGTAAAATTTTTAAGTTAAATAACTTGAATTTCAAATATAACTATTATTTGAATAGTTGAAATTGTTTAAAATAATCAAATCTTAAATTTAGTATGCATAAATTGATTTCGAAAGCTGATTTAAAATCTATTTGAATTAGAATGAAGTTAGTAAAATTTTAAATTTGAATATAAAAGTGATTAGACTAAAGTTGGAAATAATTCGTTTTAATTAAACGTGTGAAACTGGCCTTTCGGGACACTGTTTCGAATTTCGATGGAACCAACGCCATTAGATCCATAAGAATAAATTGTTGTATGCTGACGATTTTCATGGCGATCGGACGTATCATTTGACCATGCAAGTTCGAAACGCGTAGAAACTAATAAAGTGAACTTAAATTAATATATTTCGATTTTTGGGAAGCTAATTTCGGTATACTTTTGAATTGAGTCCCGATATAAATTTTATTATGTTCGAAATAGGGTGTAAAATATAGAATGCCAGGCGGCACGCTTCGATTGGAGTTCGAAAATTTGGCAAGTGAATAGTGTTATAAATTTTTTATATATAAGGACCCCTACATTCACAAATTGCCCTAACCTTGAACGAGAGCTTCAGCCGCCATTAAACCCTCTTCACCATCCAATGGCTACAAACGCTCTGGCCAATCCATACGTTTTCAAGCCTCAATATCTGAACGTACTTCGTAGCCCTCCTCACCATAAACCAACCCATATAATCTGATCGTCGAATCGAGGCTAGACGTGGCTTAAACCTCACCATGTTTAGGCTGTCTTATTGGGGGTTCGGGGAGGTGATCGACGATGAACTGGGAGCACGTGTGGGTGGAGATCGACTCGTCTTGCCATGGTGGTGCTTGGCTAGGCTTGAAATGGATGAAGGATGGTCGAAGGTGTAGCGATTTGGAGATGAAGTCTGTTGTGAAGTATGTATGCGAACTGGGAGAAGGGAGATAAGAAGCGTTATTAGAGGGTGATTAATTCTTAAGCATGCAAAATTATATTAATATTATTATATAATTGTTAACTTATAAATGCTATAACATTTTCATACGTGGTCCAAATTGAACGCGACGAATTGCATTACTGTCGTTTCTATGATTACTATGTTATGGAGTTAGATTGGAAAAAATAGAGCTAGCGGAATTTTTCATTGAAATTGAATGTCGTTTGATTTCAGATGAAAACAGAACGTCTTGATGGTGATTGGAATAATGGGGCGTTAAACTCACCTTTTTGGCTAACCAGTAATATTTTATAGTTGATAAAAATTCTTGATTGGAAGTTTGGATGATTTACTGTTTTTGTTAGTTGGTATGAATATATTCCCGCCCTTGGAGTGGATAAGACCCTATTACGGTCCCGTGTAAGAGCGAATGACCCTCTGTATGCGATCTTGCCTCGAAGTGGTTGATTTATATTTCATGATTATATACTGTATGTGATGCAGGTGGATAGGTCGGAAGGATCCAACTGGATTCCTCATACTGTTGTATATATATTGTGAAATATGACTTGTTGCATGCCATATTTGATGACATGGGTATGATTTTGCTTATTTAGTTCTTTAGTAGCACAGGGCCTTATTTTTGTTATTCTAAAATACTATAAAAATAATGATTTTTTTTATTTAAAAAGGGATTTCGAAATGATATTGGAAATTATACATGTTTAATAATTATCCTTGAATTATTTAAAGAAGGAACTTATTTAAAGTAAATAAAAAAAGTTTGATTTTTAGAGATTATGAACTTATAGTTTTATAAAATATTATAAATTGAGATTTTGAATGGTGAATAAAGATTTTTAAAATCTTAAAAATAACTTTGTGTTTTAAATAAACGGATATGATTTTAAAAAGAAGATAGGAATAGTTTTGGTATAAATATTTATTAACAATTTTATATAAAGTGATATATACATACATACATATATTAAGGTTAATTTATAAATGTTGAAGTTTATAAATAGGGTAATGTATAATTGGGACATTTTACAAACAAAGTGAAGATTTGTAAAATCGTATTTTACGAATAAAGGGATAGATTTACAAACGGTGTTTTATAAATTAAAAGGAAACTATTATCATTTAATAGGTTGAAGAATAAATCATAACAGTTGATTTATTATAAAGGCAGAATGCTGTTTAGTAAATAGTTAATTCTATTTTGGAAATCGAAAGTGAGGGTAAATTTGGAGGTGTTAAACGATATTTTATAAAGAAAAGAAGTTTATAAGTGGAATTTATCCATATGGGGGCAATATTAAAAATGGATGGTGATTGATATTTTTAAGTGGGATTTGTGAACAAGTGAGATTTATAAAGGGATAGAGTTATGAATGGGGTTTTATAAATAAAAGGATTTTTATAAAAAGGAAGTTAATAAAACACAAATAGATTTATAAGTACAGTTTCTAAATAAGGAAATGATTATGTTGAAATTTAGTATGGATTTTTATCAAGGAATCATATTTATATTTAAAAATTGGTTATTTATATTAATGTTCTTTTAAAGTTGTTTATCAATATTTTAACATTTTTAAAATTTAGTTATTAAATTATTAATATGGGTTGAAATTAATTATTATTATTTAGCAATAAGGTTTTGGAAATAAATTATTATTGTTTACAACAATGTTAGAAGATAGATTATTATTGTTTTAATAAGAATGTTTTGAAATTATCAATTATTGTCTTTAGGATGTTTTGAAGTAAATTACTATTTATTTATACCGTTTCTTATGATGTAACAGTGTTTAAAAGTAAATGATTAGAATTTATTTATAAATGTTTTCGAGATTTATAAATAGGGTTTTATAAACAGATGTGGGTTTTATTGGAGGAATCTTATAACATGGTTTGGAAAACTTAAAGGAAGATTTGAAAAAGGGTAAAAAGAGTTTATAAACCATCTTAGATATTTATAAAAGGATTTTTGAAATGGGTTTGTAGGTTTATGAAAAGAGTTTTATAAATGGTCTTAGATATTTATAAAAGGTTTTTTGAAATTGATTTATAGATTTATAAAAAGAGCTTTATAAATGGTCTTTTGGGTTTATAAATGATTTTAGGAATGTATAAAAGGGAGTTTATAAACGATTTCATAGATTAATGAATGGAGTTATAGATGGGTTTTAGAGATTTATAAAGGAATGTATAAATCTATTCTAGAATTGTGTAAAAAGAAAATCCTTTCCAGTTTTGTGAATATACTTATACCATTGAGATAAGTATATCAATATTTTCCATGTATTGAAAATATAAGGGTGCTAAATGAATCTTTGTAAAAGTTTTTTGGCACAACTATTTACAAGTGATTTTAGTTAGTGAAAAGATTTATTAAAAGTGGTTAGTGGTTGCTTATGTGCTTAACCAATGTTGGTTTTTGTTATGGAATAAATCCCCGATTTGGATATGTTTTTGTGAATAGTTAAATAACCGGCAATCAAATTTGGACCCAAATCGTAAATTTGGAAATATTTAGGAGAAACACGTGAGTTTATATGGCACAGTCATCTCCAATGATGTTGGACTGTGCGTATAAATCTCGATTCATTCTCTTAGGACAAACAATAAGGAAATTTGTCCATTAATGGTTAGGAGGAGATATCTGCTCTTATCATTGACTGTTTATTTCCTAAAGAAATGGGGTTGATTTTACTAAAAAGTATCGAGTATTATTTTGAAGTGATCGATATCAAATATGTTATCCGAAAACCACTTCGATCGAACTAAAGCATTTCGAAGTGAAGACATCTTAAAGATGATGGAATTGAGGATGGAGCTCTCAAGCGTTTCGTTCAGTCACAGAATGAACTTTTATGGATGAATGCTGGTATTTTATTGGGAAGTGCTATATAAAAGGTAAAACGTAGCCTCAAGCCTCATCAACCAGGGATGACTAAAACATGGAAGATGAAGCAGGGCTAAGTGGGTCGCTCCTAAGTCGGGTATGATCATCCCTATCTAGAGTTGATGTTATCTCTCATTTGTATGCTTCAGGGATCATTGAACCAGCGGTGATCATATTCGGTACTATCTAGTGAAGGGTAAGCCGATCCTGTGTTGGTAGGGGTCCATAAGTTTGACCTCAGTGTTATTTTATCTATATGCACTGTGATGGGGGTACCCCTGTAGCCTAGTCATTGTATGCAATCTATTCTCCAATAAGTGCCGTACGGACTTAGTTATGCCCAACTATGCAAAAATATGAGATGCAAGCATCTGAGCTATATTTATATTTCACTTTGATTCCTAGACATTATTATAATATAAATGAGTTTCTATAGAAATTGTTTTGGTTAACGTAAGGTAAAACCCGTCCGTGTTTATGTGCGGCTTGGTCTTACGAGATACATTTATTTTGGAAAGTATTTGATAACTTTAAGAGCTCAATCGGGTGTGTTTTCTCATGCTCTTTTGCCAATCTTTATCGGATGTTGTTTTTATTATAATGCACGTGTCAGACTGAGCATATTAACTGATTGCTTTAGATGCATTGGAGCTCGAGGGACAAGCTAAAGGGCTTCATGACGTATTCTTGAATTTATTTATTTTCCGCTGTATTTTTGTTGAAATTATCGGCATTTGTGTGGACATGTTGTTATAACTGTCCAGGCTGATGGTTGGTTACTTATATACTATAACGGCCCGGGATTTTCGACACTCGAAAACCGACAACAATACGTTAACTGTATAGCATGCCGAACAATGAAGTGCCGAAATACCAGATCATTAGGGGTGGAGAAGAAAAGAGATAGAAGAAAACAGAAACAATGACACAAAATCTCACAATCGCAGTGGAACAAAATATAATATATAATAACAGATTTTTATACAAAAGAATTCGTTACTGTTAATATACACACAATCATCAGAGTAAAACAATCAACAATCATCTGGACAGTTATGGTAACTTGTCATCTCAAATACTGAATATACAACATAACACACACAACGGAATATAATCAAGTATGAGAATACGCTAGAGAATTCTTCAGCTCGTCTCCTGAGCTCCATAGTATCCTAACCTGAATTTGTAATACTCGGTCTGACCCGAGCATTATAATAAATAACACCCGAGTCAGTCAGGAAAAGCGACGTGAGAAAACACACTCAAACTGAATTATTACTATTATCAAAATCCTTTGAAAATGAAGGTATCTCATAAGACCAATCCACATATAAATACGATGGGTTTTTATCTTACGATAACCAAAACATTTTATAGCAAAATCATTTGATATTATAATAGTGTCTATAGAAAGTAAACTATAAAACATCTGAAATGCTTGCATCTCACGTTTCAGCGTAGTTGGACACAATCAAAACTGTACAAGCTTAAGTAGATATTGGATTCCATACAATGACTGGGCTACTGGGGTACAGCCCACCATAGTACACCTCTAGAAAAATGTACTGAGATCATACCTGACGATTCCGACCAACACAAGATCGACCTATCCCTTGCGGATAGTACCAAATATGTTATCACCCCAGGTTTTCCCACCTTATCAAGCACTCTGTTTTTCCACGCACAACCATATCCATAATTATAATATATACAAAGGTATCTAGAAAAGTGATAACATACCCTACTTGGGTGCGACCCACTTAGCCCTGCCGCATCTCCCTTATTTTAGTCATTTCCGGTTGATGAGGCTTGAGGCTACGTTTTACCCTTAGAATAACACTCATACTTGGAATGCTAACACTGCCTTACAGGAAACGATGTCGTTATAGCATTTTATCCATGTTGTTCTGGATCTGAACAAACCGAATCTCCAAGAACTCTGTCTTCATTATCTTCGATATTTCACAATTCGTAAATGCAAAAATCGGATCGAAGTGGTTTCCAGATAATTAAATCCGATCCAGGTCTCTTCGAAACGATTAACGAAGTTAGCCATATTTGATAGTCGGTTATTTAACTATCAAATAACACACATAAGCAGTCACAAATATTTGAATAGCCAACTTTCAAATTATTTCAACCCAAGTAATAGTTTTTAAACTACATAGTTTAGTAAATAAAATCTCTTTTGAAAAACTTAACTTCTCAATCAAACTCTATTTTTAGAATTCAATATAACCACATTTATATTTATAAATTGTCTCTCGATTTATCACAAATCGATTTATGTTTCCAATTCCATAACTATTTCCAATTCCAAAATAGATTCCACTATTTGATTCTAAACCGATTTCCATATCTCATTTTAAATTCACACGGCGAATTTATGTTCTCAATTTATCAAACGATAATCTTTCCCACTTTATTTATAAACATCGTTGATAAATTTTATAAACTCCTTTCTAGTTTTCTCTGTTAACAACCGATTTATATTAATAACTCCATTTATAAATCGATTCCTATTTAAAATTCCATATAGAAATCTATTCCTTAATAAGTTTCCATTTTAATCCAAATTCATTCAAAATTTCGATTACGACTTATTTTTCCTATTTTAAGAAATCTCATTAAAAATCCATTGTTTAAAAATTCTCTATTTAAAACCATTTCACGAAATAGATAAACAAATATCCAAAATCAAATTATATATTTTATCCATCTTATTTCCTTTTTAGATAATTCCAAATCCCTTCAAAAACTCGATCTCAACTTCTAATTATAATTTAAGAAATATTTTTAAAATACCTTGTTTCCAATTTCCTTGTATATAAATAAATTTCAAAAATATATTTATTTTTGAAAACTCCTTATAAAATAGTTAAGTATATTTCCAAAATCAAATCTTTTATTTAATCCGAACCATTCCTTATTCAATATTTCAATTTCCATATAAATAATTTTATTCCCAAAAATCACCTTTAATTTTTTTTTAAGATTCAAAAATATTATTTATGGTTTATAAAATACCAAAAATTAGGGCCAGTGCTACTATAGCATCAAATATATCAAATCACACAACAATTCATAACAGATCATCTAATCACAACATATATCACTATACATGAAACAATCAATATATTTTTGAGGATTCCAGTTGGATCCCTCTAATCCTTTCTCCTACATCCACAGATGTTATATAACATAAAATGCCAGTCCTGCTTCGATGCGGGATATCGCGGTAATATAGGTTCATCCACTATTATCCGGGGCACATAGTGTCTCCTCATATTGATTTTTAATTCGTCTAAGCAATCAATAATTAAATTTTAACATTTTATATTAAAAAACAATCTAAATGAGTGAGATTTACTCATATTGATTTTTAATTTACCAAACATCCAGATTTTAAATCATCTAAAATCCCAGCCGACTTCATAAAATTCCAAACCAATTTCTATGCGAGGTATCCGATGCCACTAGCGCAACGCAACTTGTTTCGCTAGATTTCGACCTCGTAAGAAAACATTATGAATTTTATAAGATAACGATTTATATAATACAATCCATTAACTTAATTATAAATTTAAATTTCAGTTAACAAAATTAAATGATAATAAAAAACAAAACACTACCTCACTACTCACAAGCTTGGTCCCCTCACTCTGAAACCCAAGCGAAGCTAGAAGTGTAGTAACCCAAGCCGAACCCTAAAATCGAGACCCACGAACAATGACGTACCATGCCCCCTCCTTCACCACTTCCTCCCTCGCTCGCGCATGCAAGCACGCACACCTTAGAAAACTATTGCCGACCACCTCTGATTGCTCATGAGAACCCTAAATGTCGATCACGAGGAACAAAGTACCCTCTGCCTTACAACTTCCAGCCACCATCACAGCCTCTAGTGACCATTGCACGCGCTCGATCGATTACTTTCTCTTTTTTCTACAGAGTTGATTTTGATTTGATTTTCATTCATGAAGGAGAAGGGAAAAGTATACGCGATTTGAAAATAGAAGAAGGCGACTTCATTAAGAGGTTAAGGTGGCTCGAGTATAGGTTTGGGCTGTTGGGTTGGCCTTTGATTGTTTTTTTTATATATTCAAAATATCTCGTTTTATATATAGGGAAATCTCGAACTCCTATCAAGGCATGCCGCCTGGTGTTTCTAATGTTATACCCCTATTCTGAACGCAATGAAGCACGTTCCGAGATCTAATTCGATCGTATGCAGATAATAGCTTTTTGAATCGACTTTTTTTAATTAAATTACTGATATTTATTTCAACACGTTTCTATCCCGTACAACCAAAAGGTAACTCCAAACGCTACGAAATTTTAAATCCGATAATAATACACTCTTATGAATCTAATGGAACTAGTTTTGTCGAAATCTAAGACTGTGCCCCGGATCGCTATTTTAATGCGTCGATAAAATCGATGATTTCAAAAATTCTCAGGAATCATTTGAAATTTTAGTTTTAAAAACTTATTAGCTCAATCCTAATTTAAATAGAATTTATATCAACGTTAGAAATCATTTTGATTCATATTCAACTCAAATTTCAATTATTCACCATTTTCATATTTCGATAAATCGTTATATTTGAAACTTAAATTCATTCTAAAATTTCAACCAAAACCTCATATTCAAAATCAACTTATATTATAAATCCAATATTTAAAACCATTTTAATATTCAAAACTAAACATTGGAAAATCCGGGTCGTTACATTCCTTCCCCCTTAATAGAATTTCGTCCCTAAAATTTCTAAGGTAGGAAAAATACTCCAAACCCACTAACTTATCAAACCCATTTAGTTAAAACTCGATATTTCACTTTCTAAATCCTTTAGTTCTATAACAAACATTTAGCTTCTATTTCTAAAACAAAATCCCTTATTTCAATTACAATTTAAAATCAAATTTTGGCTAACAAAATTTTTCCAAAAAGTTTCTAAATTTTTTTAACACCCTAAATTTCCGAATTTTTTTAACAGAGTCTTCCTTGTATGGAGAGCCTTTTGCAATATGAAAAATATGATAAAAAGATGTACATCGTCTCTCATGGTCGGAAAACGCTATATATATATATATATTTCACGCTAAATTTGTAAGCATACCTTATTTTAGCATTGTTTAAGCGAGCTCGCTCAATTTATATGCAATTTCGTAACTCAAATCTAGCCAATAGCCTTCTTCTACCGCTACTTACTTAAATAAAACCCATAAGTACTAAATATATCAAATTTAATAACTTTACATTCATTTAACTATTTAACCACATAAATTCCACAACCAAACATGTTATAGCATGAATTTATCAATAATCACAAGATTCCAACATTTAATTATTCATTTCAATCGATTTACATACCTTTTTATTCAATTCCAAGTGATTCACAAATAATTCATTTGTATCTAATCTATATTTATACATATTACATTCATATCCATTTTAATTTGGTTCTAAATCAATTTATTCACTTTCCATCTGTTTGCATAATTTTGTTTATTTCCTTTTCAATCAAACACACTTTCCTTTTATGCAAATTCAGTGACATCCATTTAATAAAATGGCCACTTATGCTTATAAAACATTTTCAATTGATTTTAAATCAATTCGTCAATTTCTATTGATTCACATTCAATTAATCATAAAATCTTGTTCGCTCAATTTTATATTCAACAACAAACCAATCCATGCCCATTTAGTTTATATACCTTTCATAAATTTACCTGAGCCAAGTTTTCATCCAATAATATTAACTTAATACATTTATCTCCAATTATTTCAACTATATAACTTAAGTTTATTTCCAATGCAAAAAAAAATCCAATTCAATTTTAAATTGATTCTTATTCAATTTATTCAATTCCCTTTAACTCAAGTCTCATTCCAATATTCAATTTACTAATTAATTCATCTAATTAGTTTACTTTCATTTTATACTTCACAATTAGATTTTTATTTCATAAATCACTCCATTTGGTTTGACTTGAGTTTGAATTCATTTTATAATCCAAATTTGGATTTCCATTCCTTTACTAAAAAGATCAAACCGCTTCTATTTTGATTTTCTATTCCACTTTTTCAATTTATAAGTAACGCCATTAATTTTTTACATTTTCATCAATTCTATATTTGAGTTGATTCCATTCAAAATTTATAACTTATAGTTATATAATCATTTTATAATTCAAACTTTATATTCAATTCCATTCGATATAATTTCTAATCCAATCCAATTTTATTTAACTTAGCTTAGTTAATTTCCAATTCATAGAATTTATTTTAACTTACTTAATTTTAATTTCAATTCCAAAATTCAATTTCAAACTTATTTAGATGAAATTCCAGAGTCTAAACACCTGGTTTTATTTCAAATCATTTTTAAAATCAAATACACACACACACAAACATTCTCTTTTGAATATTAAACCTTAACTATAGAATTTTTAAATCAAGCATGCTTTTGCCAACCAAATTCTCTTTGAAATTTTAAATCAAACTCGTTTTCCCAAAATAATCTCGAAACAATGACCCAGGCAGCAATCTGTCACTTAGAAACTCAAAAATGAAGACTGATGATGCGCCCGTCATCACCAGAATTATTTTCCAGCGATTGAAGTAAGTTTAGTGCTTAGTTACTTCCAAAATCTATTTAAAACCAATTTTTATTAAGAAATATTTTCAACATAATACTGTTATTATTTATCTAAAAAAACATTGAAAAAAATTTCCAAAAATTGCCAGGATTTTAAATTTCCAAATTCTGGTTTGATTCCAATTTCTTAGTTTGTATAAGTCATATTTATACAATTTTATCTGGTTATATAAACCATTTCAAATTTTATAGTCTTGTTTGGATTATAATGATTACAACCTAACATTCCATATAAAATTTCAGAAAATTATTTCCTTTGTATCAAAATATGGTTGGGTAAAACTATTTCATTACCCGCTTCAAAACCATACCGTGTCGATTTACTCTGTTTTAAGTGTTTAGAAACTCCTATCGATTTCATGGCGTCTCATTGCTCGACTAGAATTCATAAGCCATTCAACGGATAATCAACATAATATAAAACATTTTATATTCACTAATAAATATGCGCTCATATCTATTAATACACTCAAACTTATTCTAGGGTGCTACTAACCATAGCTCTAATGAGTGATCCCCACCAAAGCCAGGGTTCTCGCTTAACCTTACGCTCTGATACCAAATGTAAAGATCTAGGTTTTTCAACCATCGTTAGTAGGTACACCACTTTAGCTTACACTGGTGCCTCGAATTCGCTTTTACAGCCAACATCTCGACTATAAGCACCTAACAAACCAAACACTCAGGGACATGTAGGGGTAAGAGTCATCTGTTTGCTACCTAACAAGAAGCGAGAACCCCCTATCATGCGTGAAATGATCACCAAGCTAATTCGATCCCGGTCTCTTCGAAACGATTAACGAATTTGGCCATATTTGATAGTCGATTATTTAACTATCAAATATCACACAAGCAGTCACTAGGCCCATATTATAAATCTTTCAAAACATTTATTTCAAAATATCTTTACAAAGATATATATTCAAATCTCTTCTAACGTTTCAATACTTAAAACAATTTCAAATACTTATATCCATAACAGGATATTTCAAACCATTTCAACACTTAAAAATATTTTTGAATTCAATTTGTTTCGCTTAGAAATATTTCTATAAAATTCATTTCACACTTAAAATATTTCCAAAACCCTCCTTTTCAGTACTTAGGAAAATATTTATAAACATATTCTCCATAATCATTTAATATCAAATTTAGAAGATATTTCATAATTTATCTCATAAATCTCCGGAATCATTAATAAATTCCTTTTTACAATTTCCAAAACCTATTATACTAATTTATAATCCATTCAACAATTTATAACTTCTTTTATGAATTCCGATTCATTTTCGAAGTTCTCGTATCTAAAAAATTTAGAAATTTCCTTAAGTTTCCAAAATTCCATTATATAGTTCCTCTTACAAAATCACATCCACTGAATAAAACCCCATTTACAAATCTCGTGAGAATTTATAAATAAATTTGATCAATTTTCAAAACTCTATATTTATAAAATGAGCATTTTTAAATAATAGTAATAAATTTTCAGACCTAAGTAATTATTTAAGATATCAAACCCCTTTCAAATAAACAACGATAAGTAATTACCAATTCATTTGTAAATAATACTAATCAAATTACAAAGCTTATTATAAAAATTAGATCCCATTTCAACTAATATAAAATATTTGAATAACCAACTTTTCGAAATATTTCAACCCAAATAATAGATTTTTAAACTACATAGTTTAAATAAAATCCCTTTTTAAAACAACTTAACTTCTCAATAAAACTCTATTTTTAAACTTCAACATAACCACTTTTATATTTATAAATTCTCTCTCAATTTACAAAAATCGATTTACATTTTCAATTCCACAACTATTTCCATTTCCAAAATAGATTCCACTATTTCTTTCTAAATCGATTTCCATATCTCATTTTAAATTCACATGGTGAATTTATGTTCTCAATTTATCATACTATAATTTTTCCCACCTTATTTATACACATAGTTTACAAATATTATAAACTCCTTTCCATTTTTCTCTATCAACAACTGATTTATATTAACAACTCTATTTATAAATCGATACCTGTTTAAACTTCCATTTAGAAATCTACTCCTTCATAAGTTTCTATTTAAATCCAAATCCATTCAAAATCTCGATTACGACTTCCTTTTCCTATTTTAAGAAATCTCATTAAAAATCCATTGTTTAAATATTCTCAATTGAAAATTCTCTATTTAAAACCATTTCACGAAATAGCTAAATAAATATCCAAAATCAAATTATTTATTTTATCCAACCCAATTCCTTTTTAAATAATTCCAAATCCCATCAAAAACTCGATTTCAACTTCTAATTATAATTCAAGAAATATTATTAAAATCCCTTATTTCTAATTTCCTTGTATATATATAAATTTCAAAAATATATTTATTTTTTAAAACTCCTTACAAAATAGTTAAGTATATTTCCAAAATCAATTTTTTTACTTAATCTGAACCATTCCTTATTCAATATACCAATTTCCATATAAATGATTTTATTTCCAAAAATCACCTTTAAATTTGTTTTTAAGATTCAAAAATATTATTTATGGTATTTAAAATACTAAAAATTAGGGCCAGTGCTACTATAGCATCCAGTATATCAAATCAGACAACAGTCCATAATAGATCATCCAATCACAATATATATCACTATATATGAAAAAATCAATATATTTTTAAGGAATCTAGTTGGATCCCACCAACCTGTTTCCCTGCACCCACTGATGTTATATAACATAAAATACCAATCCCGCTTCGATGCGGGTTATCGCAGTAATATACGGTCATCTGCTATTATGCGGGGTGCATAGTGTCTCATCCGCTCCAACGGTGGAAAATATATCCAACTACAAATATATATAATATAACATTCAACTGATAATAATTTACAAATTCATCCAATCAACCAATAATTAAATTTTAATATTTTATATTAGAACCAGCAATCCAAATTAATGAGTTTTACTCACATTGATCTTTAATTTGCCGAACATCTAAATTTTAAATTATCTAACATCCCAGCTGACTTCGAAAAATTCCAAACCAATGTCTATGCATGATATTCGATGCCACGAGCGCAATGTAACTTCTTTCATCAAATTTCGACCTCGTAAGAATACGTTATGAATTTTATAAGATAAAATAAAATTCATTACTTAATTATAAATTTAAATTTCAGTTAACAAAACTAAATAATAAGAAAAAACAAAACGTTACTTCATTGCTCACAAGCTTTGCTCCCCTCACGCTCAAATCAAGGCGAAGCTCAAAGCGCAAAAAACCAGGCCGAACCCTATAATTGAGACCCATGAACAATGGCGTACCACGCCCCCTCCTTCATCGCTTCCTCCCCCTGCTCGTGTACGCGAGCACGCATACCTTAGAAAACTGCTGCTGGCTACCTCCGATCGGTCACGCAAACTGCAATTGTCGATTGCGAGGAACAAAGCACCCTCCGCCTTGCAGCTTCCAGCCACCATTGCAGCCTCCAGCCACCATTGCACGTGCGCGATCGATATCTTTCTCTTTTTTTATCATGCTGATTTCGACTTGATTTTCATTTACAAAGGTGAAGGAAAAAGTATAGGCGATTTAAAAACAAAAGAAGGCAGTTTCGTTCAGGGATTATGGTGGCTCGAGTAAAGGTTAGGGCGGTTGGGTTGAACTTTGATTGATTTTTTTATTTATATATTCAAAATATCTCGTTTTATATAAAGGAAATCTCGAACTTCTATCGAGGCATGCTGCCTGGTATTCAAAATGTTATACCCCTATTTCAAATGCAATGGAACAGGTCCCGAGATGTAATTCGATCGTACGCAGAAGATAGCTTTTTGAATCGACTATTTTTAGTTAAATTACCGATATTAATTTAGGCATATTTCCATCCCGTACGACCAAACGATAACTCCAAATGCTACAAAAGTTGAAATTTAATAATAACACACAATTACAGATCTAATGGAACTTGTTTCGTCGAATTCTGAGATTGTGCCCCGGATCGCTATTTTAACGCGTTGATTGAATCGACGATTTCAAAAATTGACGGAATCACTTGAAATCCCAGTTTTAAAAACTTATTATCACAATCCTAATTCAAATAGAATTTATATCAACATTTGAAATCATTTTGATTCATAATCAACTCAAATTCCAATTATTCACCATTTCCGTATTTCGATAAATCACTATATTTGAAATTTAAATTCATTCTCAAATTTCAACCAAAATCTTCATATTCAAAATCAAATTATATTTTAAATCCAGTATTTAAAACCATTTAAATATTCAAAACTAAATGTCGAAAAATTTGGGTTGTTACATGTACTCTGATTTGGTGTATGTATATTACAGTTTCTCTTCGTAAAGATCATTGATATTATATTATATATTGTTTCGCTGCGTGTGTGAGATTCCGTGTTTTTTCCTTTCTATCCTCTTTCTTTGTCCTCCTTTCTTCTTTCTTTTCCACTAACAATCAGGTTTTCCAGCATTCGATTGCTCGGCACACAATACAGTGAACGTATTAGTGTCAATTTTCGAGGGTCGAAAATCCTGTGTCGTTACAGTTATGGTCTAATGGGAAGTGTTTATAGCACCGTAAAGTCATTGTTCTGAACACGACAATCTTATAATCATTAATATCATCATGACTAATCAATAATACATGTCATCACTTCTTTAACCTCTGAATTTTTCATTCCATTAGCTACCAAAGTGGAAAATTATAAGCAATACGAGGACGAGATTTTTCAATGTAGGAAAATATTTTCAGATCTCAAATCATGAGTCCTAATGAGCATCTTTCATCGATCAAATGTGATACTCACTTAACTGAAGAATATCTTAAACCGATGGAAATTTTTTCTAATGAAAATGTTATAATTCATTCTCATTTTGAGGATAATTATTTTGCATTTTACACTTTGAATGGTACAAGATTGGAATTTAAAGAGATCTCTCGTTTCAAGTTCATGAGTATTCCATAATGTTTGAGCAGCTTCACGATAAGTTATAGAGTTTGAGCACTCTATAAAAAGAGATGGATCAAACTTGCTTGATACAACACCTACTACTTTTTACATTGGAAATCTCAAAATTGAACTTACATGGTCAAGAAATATAATAATCATTAATCTTATATTTCTCGAGACTATTTAATTTGCGAGCATCTTCCACCCCAGTGAAAAAAATTAATGCGTAAGGATTTATGATAAATATTGACATCTAACCAAAACATTATTAAATAAAGAATTTTTTTTACTATATGCTTGCTATCAATTACATATGGTTTCTATTTTAAATCGACGTTAGCTTACGGACACTGCATGTTTTCATCATGTTTAGTACGACACAAGAAATATTTCTCCCCACTTAGATTATGATGGAACATGAGATAGTTATTGGCGATGGATCAAGTTTGAAAATTACTCATGTTGGTTCTTATACACTTTTTACCCTTAATCATTATTTTATCAATCAAAAGTTTTTGTTTTCATTTTTATTCACTACAATTTAATTTCCTATCGGAATTTTTTGAAAATAATAATATTTTATTAACCTTTTGATGATTACTTTTTAGTGAAGGATATATGCATGGGGATGGTTCTAGTGAAATGGAAAAACAGAAGTGTTACTTATGAAATTCGACAAATTATAAATAAAGCTTGTTATCAACATTAGGCTCATGTTTGGATATATAAATCTTATTATAACCGATGCAAGGTTTTTTGTTATGTATTTTTCCATATTCACCAAATTATTCTCAAGTCTTTATATATATCATTTGAAACTTTATTCAGTGCTCGTTGTAATTCCTTTTAATCATTAAAAGTCATCAATTTCCTTTTAGTTCAACAATTTTGTCATATACTCGCCCATTTAAGCAACATCGATAGATTATACAGCTAAGGCGTTTAGATATCACATAATAAGTCGCTAGTTTGATTTCTGATACCTTCAAAGACTTCTTGGTTTGCAAATACTATTATGTTCTCAAAATTATAGCTCATTATACAAGAGCAAAGAGTAAATAAAAATTAAAAATAACTTATCTACTAGGATGTATGAGGACATGCTCCCATACAATCTTTTGATAGTTATACATATTATTTTATTTTTGTCAATCCCTATATCAAATATACTTGTTATTCTATGAAATATAATATCCGTATTTCAACTATATGTCAACAATTTTGAACAATGTTGAAGAGCTACTTTGATGCAAAAAATAATATCCATTTATTTGCAAGGTTGTGCTGAATATACATAACTAAAAACTTATTTTAATTCATAGGTATTGCATATTTATAAACTCTCATGCTACAATATAATGGTGTTTTTAAAAGGTGTCACAAACATATAGTAAAAATCAGATTGACCATTATACGTGATGCATTTTCTTCCTTCGTCTTCTCGTTCCTTAGATTTTAAGTTGTTGTATACTTAGTCAATCATTTTCCCACTATTTTCTCTCCTACTATCACCTTATAGACCTTCGATGTATTTATTAAACTAGATTTAAACTTTATCATTAAATTAAGTTAGATATAAAGTCCGAACCATGCATTTTTCTTGATTACCCAAAAAAAGTGTTTATGTATATGACATGCCATGCAAAAGAAAATTTATTCTCCCTAGCATGCTATATTTGATGAATAATTTTTTTCTTCTTGTTACTTATCTTTGTCTAAGTTGCAGGATTACATTTCTGATACACGTGGTCACAATCTTCATTATCTATTCTTGGTCCAACAACTTCACTTTAGAAATAATTTCAATGAAAGAGGTCAAAAAAATATTCACCCTTTAAGAAATCAACCTACTAAAGTGGACCCGTTGCTTGATTAATCACAAGAAATATCAAATTCTCCTCTAAACATCAAATCCAAATAAAACACAATTTCAACATATGATCCACTTTACACTCACATAATTATTGTATCTTAAATAGTATGTTTCAATCCAGAAAGGAATATACTTGTAACAACCCATAATTTTCTATAATTAAAATAGATAATCTAATGAGATTTTTTGATTTAATATCGAAAGAAATAAAAAATTTGTGATTATTAATGAAAATAATAACTAGAATGAATTGCAACAATATTAATCTAAGTTAATTACTAACAACTC
Source organism: Allium cepa (assembly GCA_030765085.1). Taxonomy (NCBI): domain Eukaryota; kingdom Viridiplantae; phylum Streptophyta; class Magnoliopsida; order Asparagales; family Amaryllidaceae; genus Allium; species Allium cepa. The sequence continues at coordinate 635,700,691 of CM060934.1, read as the reverse complement.
TAATGGAAGTTCAATTAATTGAAATAATTTGAACATTATACTTGGCTATAAATTTAATATAAGAAAAAAAATGTAAATATTGAAGTAACTAATGAATTAGTATGTAATTAAAGATAATTTGATAAAATCAGTGTTATGTAAGCAATTGTAACATTTGGTTGTAAATAATAAACTTATAAGTGTAATTAAAAGTTAATGGTAACAATTATTATATGTTACCTATTTTTTAGTGAGTTAAATTTAATTGGAAATCAATCACAATGAATGAAATTAATAATAGCGTTAAAAATGGATTAGGATAATGACCGTGGAATATTAAGGTAATTAGATAGAAACCAATGTTAAATGTATGTATAGAACAATCAATGATTGAATAGAAAGCTTTGAAATCAAGTTAATCAAATTATTGGAATTTAAACTATAATAATCGAATTTATTGCAATTAGATGTAATTAAATATTACGTTAACGTAAATAAAGATGACATTGGAGAATATTAGTGTAATAAGATATAAACCATGATAATTATATCCGTAAGGTAACAACTGATTGTATAATAAGATGGAAACACAAATAAATGGAATTACTGAAAATTTAATTTATAATTACAGAATTTATTGAAATTGAAATTGAAATTAAACACTGTAAATTGCAAAATATTCAATAATAAATTGATACATAAATTTGTTTTAAAAGGATTATAAATTACTAAGCAATCCAAAATGAGAGAAATTGGAAATTATTAAATTTGAAATTAAAAATTGATTTAATTAATGTGGAAATAGCCATTTTGGCCACTGACTCGGATTTCGACGAAACTAGTTTCATCGGATCCGTAACGGTGATTTTGTAGGATTTCAAGTTTCATAGCGATCGGACTTATTGTTTGATCCTACGGACCCGAAATGCGTAGAAATCAGTTTAATAAAATCATTGAAATCAATTTGAAATAAGCTAATTTCAACATAATTCTTCATACGATGGAATTCGGAGTTGAAATCTGTTCCATTGATTTTAAAAATATCGAAAATATCTATTTTGTTATATGGGATGACCCATTTTCGTTTCAGAGGTAGAACGGGCTTTTCGGGTTGTTTATCGTTCAATCCAAATCGGTTTGGTCCATTCTTTCTGTTTTCAGCTTTGCCCATAAATAGCTGTGACGCCCCACCTCTATACCCACGCTAGCCAAGAACATTACTGTGAATGCTGTCAACTAGCACGGAGAATAAGGCTGTTGAGGAGCGACCATCTGTATAATTGCTTTGTGCGAGTACCGATATACCGGATAAAAATATAACTTTTCATCTAAAGAGGAAATCCGACATACCGACACAAACTCAAAACTACTACACAGTGGCTATAATATCTTCGGAAAAAAATATAGAAATAAACATAACGTAAATCAGTCACAGACAATTCATATCACAAAGGCGGAAATAGATATGAATATTACACATAAAAGTGTATAACAGAGTAGTGGTCAAAAGATCCACGATAATACAAAAGAATAGCAACACGTGCTATACAAAAGAATACATCTGTGAGTCCATATCTCAAGTGTATACAACAAAATAAACTACTAATATACGTAGTTAGCCAAAATATTAGATGAAGACGGATAAGGAGTCAAGCAGAAGCACCTGTAAAATCTCGGTCTGACCCGAGTATTATTTAAGAAGAAAATAATAAACGGATCAGTCTAGCTATAAATATCAGATGAAGTGATATATAATAAGAGATATGACATAAACGTATAATAATCAAAATGCCAAGCTGTGATAAATAAGTAATTGAAAATCAACAAGAGATTAATCAATATCACAATAATCTACTCAAGATAAAAAGGAATGTCATACTCCTAATTTCATTCACCAAGCCATAATAAATGACATATTTATCAATGCCCATCGTAAAAGTTGGTGAAACACAAATTCCAGAAATCAACACACGAAATCCAGAAATCACAATAAAAAGGGTGGCCAAGATATCGATGTAGTACAAACGGTACATCCAATGAATCCAAAAGCCAAAACATCGATGTAGTACAAACGGTACATCCAATGAATCGAAACACATAAGAAAGCACATGGGTCGCTAGCCCACGAAGAAATGAGACGAAGCTCGATTTAATGAGGTACGGTCCTCCACATAGACAAAGAGACATCGCACATTGCTAGTCGAAACCATAAAATGATAATCATGATCAAAGGGAAGTGTCAATTACACTAAGCTAGTAAATATAAAAGTTTAGCTTCATGTCCCATAACCACTTACTTAACTTAAACATTTACGAACAAACTGTAAATCTCCACTAGAAAATTGTCACAAGAGATTCAATCGAACAAGTCCAAGAATTAACCGACGAAGTAAACGCAAGCGTTTCATACCACTCGTTTTACTAAGTCGTTTAATTAGATTTCTCATACGAGTGAGGTAAAGGTTTATATATACTAATAGATTGGAAAACAGTTTGAGAAAATGAGAATTATAAATAAAATAGTTGTTGAAATCGTTTTGATGAAAGAGTGTTGATATTTACTATTAGTATTGAAACCTTTATATTTTTAAAGTGACAAAGCACAAGGGGGATTGTAGAAACAATCAATCACAAAGATCACATTCGAAGATGTGAATAAAAATCCAATGAAATCGATAAAGGATCCATCGAAGTGGATATATCTAAAATTCCCAAAGAAAATAAGTCATCAAAGATGATAATAAATGATGACAATAAATAGGGTCATCACGAATCGATTTAAATTGAAAATTCAATCCAAAAAGGCAAATTGGACTAAAACAGCAGGTTCAGTCGACTGAACAGAGGTTTCAGTCGACTGACCCTGTGCCTGGGAATTTTCCAGGTTCAGGAAACTTTCTGTTTCCAGGTTCAGTCGACTGAACAGAGAATTCAGTCGACTGAATCATGCCTGGAAACTTTCGGGTTCCAGGTTCAGTCGACTGAACAAACTTTTCAGTCGACTGAATCTTGCCTGGGCCGTTTTTCAGCCTATCAAATGAAGAGCAAACTCTTTCAAAATGCGACCGAACGAACATTGGCTCTAAGGGTTTATGCCAATCGGCAACCCGGCCCTATATGCTCCTCGATGCATCATCCAAAGCATGATCAAACATCCATAAAAGGATTTTCACGCAAATTGACTTAAAAACTCAAAAATTGGAATATTCACAAAACCAATCCAAATCAAGAGCAAATGCACATGAAGAAGTGTTAGGAATTTATACCTCATAGATGTGAGATAAAAAATCTCACCTTTGAACCCAAATCAAATGAATGAGAAGCTTGAATCAATGGAAGACCAACCACACTTCAATCTCAACTCAAGAAGCTTGATTCTAAGCTAAAAAGAGAAACATTTCCCAAAGTTAGGTTTAGGAAATTTCTGAAATTGAATGGAGAAAGAGTTGGAGAAGATAAAGGAGATGCTTACCAATGGGTTCTCATAGATTTTGGAGCAAGAACTTGGATTTTGCTATGGAACTAGGGCTTGGAGTTTTAATTTCCACTCCTCTCCACCATTGTTGCAAAAGCTTGAAGGGTTAGGAATTAGAAATGAAATGAAGATAAGTGGAGAGGGTTGGGACTGAATACATAAGTGGGGTTAATGGGCTCAGGCCAAACCAAATCCCTAAGTGAAAAAGTGGCAAAAATCAACCTTCTCCAAAAATATCGAAGCTTATACTCAAAAAGGTCGCAAACGGCATTTTGAACTCAATGGGGGTGGTCTCGAGTCCTAATTCGGCTGTTTGCAAAAAGTAGCTTTTCGGACCAAAATCCGACAAATGATGAAATATTTAAATATATAATCGATAAATATGCGGGTTGTTACAGACTCCCCTCCTTAAAGAAATTGCGTCCCCGCAATAATTAAGAAAGAAATATAAGAAGTAACAACCATAGAAGCATATTAACACAAAAGAAAATTTGAATCAAGAAGTTCACCATAAAGAGCACGAAGGAGTAAATCCGAAAGTTTTCGTTCGATGAATTCTCAAGATTTCACAAGAGCAATCCTAAGGATTTGAGAACCATTGAACTCTCACAAGAAGAACATCTTTGTTCCGAAGGCGCTCAACCTCCGAAGCAATGATGCGAATGGAATGTTGCTCATAAATCAAATCTGGTGAAACTTCAATTCCTCAATAACACCGGGCTCAAGAATAAAAAAAAAACCGGAAACATAAAAGCATTTCTGTAGTTAAAAGACGTGGAAAATGTCAAGAATAACAGAAAGTTGAGCCGGTGCAACGGCGTAGTACAATCACGGTATGCCCGAGAAACTAGAAACTCGAATAATTTGGAACACCGACGTAGTACAAAGACGGTACGTCTAGTGAACCAAAAAGCCAAGTCATTGATGTAGTGCAAACGGTACATTCAATGAACCAAAAAGCGAAGAAATCGATGTAGTACAAACGGTACATCCGATGAATCAAAAGCAAAGACATCGATGTAGTACAAACGGTACATCCGATGAATCAAACAGCAAAGTCATTGATGTAGTACAAACGGTACATCCAATGTATCAAAAGTATATCATTGATGTAGTGCAAACGGTACATCCAATGAATCCAAAAAGAAAAGACATTGATGTAGTACAAACGGTACATCCAATGAATCAAAAACATATCATTGATGTAGTGCAAACGGTACATCCAATGAATCCAAAAAGAAAAGACATTGATGTAGTACAAACGGTACATCCAATGAATCAAAGACAAAGACATCGATGTAGTACAAATGGTACATCCAATGAATCAAAGACACTGATGTAGTACAAACGGTACATCCAATGAATCCAAAAAGAAAAGACATTGATGTAGTACAAATGGTGAATCCAATGAATCAAAGACACTAATGTAGTACAAACGGTACATCCAATGTATCAAAAACATATCATTGATGTAGTGCAAACGGTACATCCAATGAATCCAAAAAGAAAAGACATTGATGTAGTACAAACGGTACATCCAATGAATCAAAGACACTGATGTAGTACAAACGGTACATCCAATGTATCAAAAACATATCATTGATGTAGTGCAAATGGTACATCCAATGAATCCAAAAAGAAAAGACATTGATGTAGTACAAACGGTACATCCAATGAATCAAAGACACTGATGTAGTACAAACGGTACATCCAATGTATCAAAAACATATCATTGATGTAGTGCAAACGGTACATCCAATGAATCCAAAAAGAAAAGACATTGATGTAGTACAAACGGTACATCCAATGAATCAAAGACACTGATGTAGTACAAACGGTACATCCAATGTATCAAAAACATATCATTGATGTAGTGCAAACGGTACATCCAATGAATCCAAAAAGAAAAGACATTGATGTAGTACAAACGGTACATCCAATGAATCAAAGACACTGATGTAGTACAAACGGTACATCCAATGTATCAAAAACATATCATTGATGTAGTGCAAACGGTACATCCAATGAATCCAAAAAGAAAAGACATTGATGTAGTACAAACGGTACATCCAATGAATCAAAGACACTGATGTAGTACAAACGGTACATCCAATGTATCAAAAACATATCATTGATGTAGTGCAAACGGTACATCCAATGAATCCAAAAAGAAAAGACATTGATGTAGTACAAACGGTACATCCAATGAATCAAAGCCCGAATGATTTCGAAACACCGACGTAGTACAAAAACGGTACGTCCAATGAACCGAACACAATAAAAGAACATCGGACGCAAGCTCATAAAAGAAATGAGATGAAACTCAATAAAACGAAGTACATCAAAACACCCGATGAACTTGATAAAAAGATAATTTCATTCGGTCATCAACAAAGAAACAACCCCTTGTTGCTTATGACTAAACGCATTGGCAACACGATTTCCCCTTCGGGAATAAAAAGAATATCAAGATCATAGGAAGCTAGGAACTCGAGTCAACATGCAGTTCCTTAAGAGAACATAAATATTCCAAAGATTTATGATCGAGGTAGAGAACAAATTTCTCATCCAAATATGATGATGCCAAATTCCAAAAGCAAAAACAATAGCCGAGAGCACTAGATCATAAGTGGCATATCTAGTCTCGATAAGCCATAATGATTTAGAAGCACAAGTGATAGCACGTTATCTTTTGCAAGAGAATGGCATCCAAACCAATACGACTAGTATCAGTACAAATAACAAAGTCTTGGTTCCCCTTCAGGAATCACAAGAATAGGAGTATCGAAAGGAAGAGTTCTTTTTAAATAATATTCTTTCCCGAAAAGCTAAAATTTCAAAATCAAAATTATTTCGATGTAAAAATATTTCTAGAAGAATTTACATTTTTCAAGTCAATATATCGTGTCTGATTGTCACATCAAAGCGTTTAGGAAATTCCTATCGATAACGTTGATCAAGCGCATCGACCAAATTCTTAAAGCACTCAACGGGCAATACAATCACAAAATCTTCTTTTATAGGATAAATAAATCTCTTAAAAAGTTTTAAGAATATTCTTTGCTCGTTTTAAGAGCAAAATCAAATTGCACTTATAATTAAATCTTATGAAAAAGATTTGAAAAATTTTAAATTTCTATTTCCATCCAAAATCCATAAATAAGAATGGTCTCATCGAAATTTTCATAGAATATTGGATTTATAAAATGGATGAAATAAGTTGGACAATTTGAATGACACAATAAGGTATTCATAAGAATCATAACGAGTGCGGAATGCGGTAAGTGGACTGCTAACTTCCGCAACTCGTAGCAAATGAAAACCGGTGGTAAAGTCAAACTAAAAAGACCTTAGCACCACACAAAAGATTACTTAGGTGATAATCCTAAGACAAGTCAAATATACCGGAAAATTCTCAAACTATTTAGATGAGAGAAATAACACTTTCCTCACCATAAGGACTTTAAAGAATAAAATGATGCCATCAAGATGGAATCAAAATCACAAAGAAAAATAGAAATCTGCTTAACAGATTAAAAATGTCGAAGATGAATAGTCCACTCGAGAAAATAAGATATAGGCTTCATAATGGTTAAGCTAATCCTATCGCACAAATCAATTCCGGAGCCTAAGTAAAAATATCGGCTCGGAAAGAAAAATCACATAAAACAATCTCGACATCAATAAAAGCAAATTGAGTGTTGCGGATCTACCATCCGGATTCACAACTCCCAAAGAACTCATCAAGCCCAAAATATTCAAAGAAAAAGAATCGACAAGTTCTTTTGATATAAAAATAATGAGATGAAACTCATATCAAAAAGAACTCGAATAAGAAGATCACGAAATAAATGTAATCAAGGATTAAATGAGAAATACCTTGACCAAGAGAAGAGTTGCTAGGGGCTTGCACAATATTTAGCTTTCTCATGTCCTTGTTCAAAAGTTTGGGACACGCAGATAAAAGATGACCCGGTTTCTTGCAATAGCGACAAGAATGAGGTTTTGGACACATATTCGCATAGTGTTCCATAGAATTACAATTGTAGCATCCTCCACGATTAGGGATTGGAGTCTTTGCTACAAAAGTAGTTTGCTTCACTCTCTTATTGGGATTAAGGCTCTTGAACTTAATATGCCTCTTCTTGGAAGTCCCAATATCACAAACACTTCCTTTACCAACCTCTCCATGAAGAAGAGTAACATCCACAAGCTGATTGAAAGAAACTTCAAGTTTCAAAGGTAGAACCATTTCGGGGTTCTTACTCAAAGCATAGATAAACTCTTGATTCTTTACAAGATCCAAAAGTTGTTGAGCAGACATGAATACTCCATCTTGGGGAGTAGCACTAGATTGACCGGCGCTGGGACGGCCTGGTCTAACCATTTCTCTTCTTTAAGAAAGAAATAAAGAAGAGGAAAAAGTTATTCTCAAGGTAAATATCAAGCAATTCTTGATAGATAAAACAAGGAATCATAAAGAAAATAGGATGAATCGGTACGAAGACTCGAATTAAAATCCTAAAGCACGACTCCTAAGTGGACTTAGGACGATGATCCTTGTTAAATTATTCTACATTGTTCCGAAGTTTGGCTCTGATACCAAGCTGTGACGCCCCACCTCTATACCCACGCTAGCCAAGAACATTACTGTGAATGCTGTCAACTAGCACGGAGAATAAGGCTGTTGAGGAGCGACCATCTGTATAATTGCTTTGTGCGAGTACCGATATACCGGATAAAAATATAACTTTTCATCTCAAGAGGAAATCCGACATACCGACACAAACTCAAAACTACTACACAGTGGCTATAATATCTTCGGAAACAAATATAGAAATAAACATAACGTAAATCAGTCACAGACAATTCATATCACAAAGGCGGAAATAGATATGAATATTACACATAAAAGTGTATATCAGAGTAGTGGTCAAAAGATCCACGATAATACAAAAGAATAGCAACACGTGCTATACAAAAGAATACATCTATGAGTCCATATCTCAAGTGTATACAACAAAATAAACTACTAATCTAAGTAGTTAGCCAAAAGATCAGATGAAGACGGATAAGGAGTCAAGCAGAAGCACCTGTAAAATCTCGGTCTGACCCGAGTATTATTTAAGAAGAAAATAATAAACGGATCAGTCTAGCTATAAATATCAAATGAAGTGATATATAATAAGAGATGTGACATAAACGTATAATAATCACAATGCCAAGCTGTGATAAATAAGTAATTGAAAATCAACAAGAGATTAATCAATATCACAATAATCTACTCAAGATAAAAAGGAATGTCATACTCCTAATTTCATTCACCAAGCCACAATAAATGACATATTTATCAATGCCCATCGTAAAAGTTGGTGAAACACAAATTCCAGAAATCAACACACGAAATCCAGAAATCACAATAAAAAGGGTGGCCAAGACATCGATGTAGTACAAACGGTACATCCAATGAATCCAAAAGCCAAAACATCGATGTAGTACAAATGGTACATCCAATGAATCGAAACACATAAGAAAGCACATGGGTCGCTAGCCCACGAAGAAATGAGACGAAGCTCGATTTAATGAGGTACGGTCCTCCACATAGACAAAGAGACATCGCACATTGCTAGTCTAAACCATAAAATGATCATTATGATCAAAGGGAAGTGTCAATTACACTAAGCTAGTAAATATAAAAGTTTAGCTTCATGTCCCATAACCACTTACTTAACTTAAACATTTATGAACAAACTGTAAATCTCCACTAGAAAATTGTCACAAGAGATTCAATCGAACAAGTCCAAGAATTAACCGACGAAGTAAACGCAAGCGTTTCATACCACTCGTTTTACTAAGTCGTTTAATTAGATTTCTCATACGAGTGAGGTAAAGGTTTATATATACTAATAGATTGGAAAACGGTTTGAGAAAACGAGAATTATAAATAAAATAGTTGTTGAAATCGTTTTGATGAAAGAGTTTTGATATTTTCTATTAGTATTGAAACCTTTATATTTTTAAAGTGACAAAGCACAAGGGTTATTGTAGAAACAATCAATCACAAAGATCACATTCGAAGATGTGAATAAAAATCCAATGAAATCGATAAAGGATCCATCGAAGTGGATATATCTAAAATTCCCAAAGAAAATAAGTCATCAAAGATGATAATAAATGATGACAATAAATAGGGTCATCACGAATCGATTTAAATTGGAAATTCAATCCAAAAAGGCAAATTGGACTAAAACAGCAGGTTCAGTCGACTGAACAGAGGTTTCAGTCGATTGACCCTGTGCCTGGGAATTTTCCAGGTTCAGGAAACTTTCTGTTTCCAGGTTCAATCGACTGAACAGAGAATTCAGTCGACTGAATCATGCCTGGAAACTTTCGGGTTCCAGGTTCAGTCGACTGAACAGACTTTTCAGTCGACTGAATCTTGCCTGGGCTGTTTTTCAGCCTATCGAATGAAGAGCAAACTCTTTCAAAATGCGACCGGACGAACATTGGCTCTAAGGGTTTATGCCAATCGGCAACCCGGCCCTATATGCTCCTCGATGCATCATCCAAAGCATGATCAAACATCCATAAAAGGATTTTCACACAAATTGACTTAAAAACTCAAAAATTGGAATATTCACAAAACCAATCCAAATCAAGAGCAAATGCACATGAAGAAGTGTTAGGAATTCATACCCAACAACCAAAGATAATTATAGTCATAGATGTGAGATAAAAAAATCTCACCTTTGAACCCAAATCAAATGAATGAGAAGCTTGAATCAATGGAAGACCAACCACACTTCAATCTCAACTCAAGAAGCTTGATTCTAAGCTAAAAAGAGAAACATTTCCCAAAGTTAGGTTTAGGAAATTTCTGAAATTGAATGGAGAAAGAGTTGGAGAAGATAAAGGAGATGCTTACCAATGGGTTCTCATAGATTTTGGAGCAAGAACTTGGATTTTGCTATGGAACTAGGGCTTGGAGTTTTAATTTCCACTCCTCTCCACCATTGTTGCAAAAGCTTGAAGGGTTAGGAATTAGAAATGAAATGAAGATAAGTGGAGAGGGTTGGGACTGAATACATAAGTGGGGTTAATGGGCTCAGCCCAAACCAAAGCCCTAAGTGAAAAAGTGGCAAAAATCAACCTTCTCCAAACATATCGAAGCTTATACTCAAAAAAGTCGCAAACGGCATTTTGAACTCAATGGGGGTGGTCTCGAGTCCTAATTCGGCTGTTTGCAAAAAGTAGCTTTTCGGACCAAAATCCGACGAACGGTGAAATATTTAAATATATAATCGATAAATATGCGGGTTGTTACAATAGCCCATTATAAACCCTAGTTACTTCTTGTTTTCATTTATCTATATGTACAATTCTCTCTGGCTTCTTCTTCTCAATGGCAGACAAACCAAACAAATTCCAAATTCAAATGCAAATCAAAATCAAATCAAAAAAATTCAAACTCCTCCAACTCGAACAAATTATATACTGTTTCGAAACTCTTGATGAGTGCAAGATAATCTTCAGTTTTTTTTTCGATTTGAGTCTCCATGTGTCCATAATTCGATGTTTAATTTCAGTCGTCCATTGGATAGGGTGTTGATCCTACGGTGGATCTACGTCCTTAGGTCGATCGAATGGCATGGGTGGGTTGCGGTCGTTGAGCAGTGTGCATCAGGGTTGTCGCTCATTCCCAACTGGTTAAAATTCACTGGAAATGATGAATATAGGGGCGTAGTAGCGGTCGAATTAGTGGGGGCCGGAGAGGGATAGCGGACTAGCTCGAGGAACTCAGTGGTTCGACTTGATCGAGGAGCAAAGGTCAACGAGCGTGACGTGGCTCAGTTTGCTCGAACTGGAACGAGCGTGTTAGGATTTGGGAGAGAGGTCAATGAGCGTGACGTGGCAGGTAGCACTTGCGTTTTATTTTACTTATATTTTCTTCATTTTAAATAGTGTAATTCTTTAACATTTATAACTTTTACATACGAGGTCCGATTCATGCGTAGTTTGATTATTATATTTGAGAGAGAGGTCAACGCGCATGACATGGCGGGTAGCTTCATGAACTATTATTTGATTATTATATTTTGTCATTCCGCTGTGAGATTCTATGTTTGTTTTATGTCTTTCTCATTCCTTATTTACCCCATAACAATCTGCCCTTTTGAATAGTTTGAGTCGACATATGTGTCTGCTTAAAACGACCAAAAAGGCAGGTTATTATAATACTACAACCAAGCATCCTATATATTCAACTTTAGAACCAAAATGAGTGTCTTTGAATATTTGGAATCCTAAATGGCATCAAGCTATGCCCACTACATTCAATGCTCTTTTATAAAAGATAACACATAAGAAATTATCCCTCTTACCTCAACTCAGAATATAGTCAGGTGCAAATTGGTTTTTCAAATAAAAAGAAATCATACTGCTAAAATTTCAAGAAATAAAGCTAAACTAGTTACAAAAGATTTTCATTGGAAGTACTAAATTGGTTTATTTATTTTACATCAAGATCTAATCAATAGTTTCATTTAGAATTATTTTTAATTTTTTAGCAATTTGTATTAGAGCACCCATCATTGATTTCATTGAGAATTATTATTATTTTTATTATGAGAAATTTCTAAATTGAATGTTTATACATCATAGAATTCATGTAATAACTTTCTCAAGTTGTAGATCTATTTGATCTATGTGCTAAGAGTTTTCTTTTCTTTCATGATAATCTTGGACAAGATCCAATATCAAAGTTATTTTTCCTTAAATTAAAAGGTTGATTTCTCAAAACTATTTTGACATAAAAAGATAGATTAAGTAATCAATAAAGTGTGTGTGTAATTTCATTTTGAAATGATTTTAATTTTGGAAATAATCTAAACCTGCTAAAATTTTAAAACAAATTGTGTTGGTTAAAGGATCTATAATTAAACCAACTAACATACTCGCTTGTTGTAAAATTTCCTAGCTTTAGATGAATATGTAAACTATAACAACCCTGGTTTAGAGATTACCTTTTAATATTGAATTATAATGATAATTATAATTAAATATTGTGAAATAAATTGAATTTCGAGAAATGAAGTTGTTTATTTGAAATAAACAATGAATTTTGAAAACAAAATGCGAAAATAAAGTTTGGAAACTTTATTTTTGATTATTTGGGTTAATAATGAACGGAAAATGATTTTTATTTAAATAAAATGCAATAATTTTATTAATTATTGCCAATTACTTCTTTTAATAATTTTTAAAGGAAGTATTTGATTTTTAATGGTTGTTTAATCAAATAAAAAGAGAGAAAATATGATTAAAAATAAGTTCTGAGTGTAAATAATATTTGTAAATGAATTGGAACATTTTTACAAGTAATAAAATGTAATTTGTTGAATTTTAAAAGGAATAAACGTGGCATATTACAATTAATTGAACAAAAAGTGCATTTTATTCAAACTAAAGGAAATTAACAATAAAAATGTTTTAAAAGAGTAAATTATCATTTTAAATGATAGAAAATGTTCTATTTTATGCGTATACAAGTTTTCACATTTTTATTATGTAAAACTTTAGAGAAAATGTAATTTTGTTTTATGTATAATGTGATATGTGTACACATTTTAGTTAAGTGTTGATTATTTAACAAATAGTCCATTTTATTTTCTTTTTACTAGTGGGTCCAAAGCCTAATATTGCTTAACCAGGTGAGATAATGAGAAATCTAATTGTCTGTATGTTCCTTTTCACTATCTCATCTTCTTCTTCTTCTACCTGAGAAACAAAATACAGTAAAAAAAGCAACCATTCCCTCAATTCAAGCTCAAATCTTCAAGTTAATTCGACAAAATTAAATCTTTTCCAATCTAGAGTGATAATCTAAAGGTATTCAGTATCTAAACCTTATAATTTCATCAAATTCCTAATTTGAGAAAGAGGTTTCTTATTTGCTCTATTTTTTTCTTTGCATGTACTGTAATTGTTTTCTATAGTTCTTAAAAGCTTCAATCAAGCTGAAAGCTTCAACTTTGAGGCAAAATCCAAGCTTTTGCAATAAATCAGCATCGTGAGAACAATATCTCACAAATACTAGCTAAATCACTTGAGAAATTGCTTGAATCTGCTGCCTATGTAAAAGTTTATTCACTATAAAGTCTATTTTCGTTTCTGGCCTAAAGTGGCAACTCTGGCTATCCATAACTTTCATCTCCAGCAACGAACTGCTGCCGGATCATTTTCCGTGTAACAACCCTAGATTGTTGTATATTATTTAAATTGAACTTTCTTTTATTTTTAAATTATTTTAAATTTTTTTATTTCAAACATTTCATTTTTAAATATAAATGTTGATTATTAAGTGATTTACAGTTCAAACTAGTATAATTTGAATATTTTTACTGTAAAGTGAATTTCTGGTCAAACTGTTCAAACTTTGACTTCTAAATTTCAAATTTAAATTATTTTAAATCTTAAATTTTACCTATTGTTATGAAAATAGATGTAATAACTTGAACACTGCTTTTCGTTTCGTTGAAAACGGAGTTAAACTGTAAAAGTTATGTACATTCCAATTTTGAGTGTAATTTGATTTATTTGACAATTTTGTCTATTTTAAATTATATAAATTATATTTTCTTTGTCATATTTTTATTTTAATATGTGTTAATATTTTATTTTACGTATATTTTTTCCTTTTAATATTTTTGAAGTGATAGTATAATTTTTCTAAAGTTTACTTGAATTTATTTCAATTTTTAAAGCCTAGTTTCCATTTTTCTGCTAATTTCTTCATTAAATTATATTAAATTAAATTTTTTTTTGTGAATTCATTTTTATTTTGTGTTCTTATCTTTGTTTATAAATACTTTTGAAGTACATAATTTTTTTTCCAAATTTCATTGCATTTATTTTTCATATCTTCAAGACTAGTTGCAATTTTTGTTGTTTTATTTAATTAAATTATATATATAATTAATAATTAATTAATTTATTTTTATTTATTTACTAAATTTTCGTATTTTATCTGAGTTTATATATATATTTCAGTTATATAAAATTAAAAAAAGAAAATATAGGAAATTCGAAGAGTTTTAAACTTTTGAATTCCTAAGTCCTTTTGCATTCCGTCCTTTCACTTTCCCAACTCCTTTCTTCAATGCTTGGTCGTACCTTTACTCCACCTTTCAGACCATTTCTCCTTTTAATTTTTGTGAAAATTTTATCATCTCTCAAGAGAAAAAAAACTCATGCCCCCCCTTGTTCAAGCTTGGTAAAAATTCATTCTTTCTTCCTCGTTTTCTATGTTTTTTCTATTGAATTTGCACATGCTCTTTATCTTCAAAGCTTTGTTCCTCCACCTCCAAGCTTTGGCTGACCACCATCACCCCCTTCCTATGACCAGTACCCATCCTACTACCTCCCTATTTCAGGCCGAGCCAACCCAAGGTGAAGATCATCACAAAAATCCACCTAAACTATCACTAACCATCACATGTTGCCAAGCCTAGTCTAGAATTGTCATCTCCTCCTTCTACCACCTCTTGCCGCCACAACCTCCACCACCACCACCTCTGACCTGACCTCCACCCTCTTTCACACCACCCACCACCACCTGAGCATCAGGCTGAGCCAAAATGACCTCTGGCCGAACCATAATATAGCCTAGATGTGATGATTTTTAGCCTTATACACCTAGTTATGCACCTAGATCACAACCACCTTCAAACCCATGTATAGGACGACCCTTTGCACACCCAAAACAGACCCACTTCCGTATGTTAGCTGAGCTTAGTCACTGCATAACTGAAGTACCTGAGGTAGAGAGAAAGTGCAATGCAAATATTTATGGTTTTGGGTGTTGAATTATATGTTGTTTGATGATAAATGTGTGTTGTAACTTATGTATGCATTGTATTGTTTTTGTAATTGTTTTCAAGGGATATAGCTTTGGCTCTCCACTCTCTAGTCTTGTCCGTATTTTCGTGCCTTTTTTGTGTCAGTATCTGTGCTTTGGTGTCGATCTCCAGCTTTGAACATGTGAGTAAATCTCACCAGACTAATGTGTACTTGTATAGTTATAAACTGACATCGCTTGAATCTGTAATCCATTTCATCCTGCTATAACTGCCACATTATTATCATATGATGTTCATACCTATTATTACACTTGTTATATCATATGTTACCGTTATTTTATGTTATTCAGTTATTTATATCAGTTATCACCATTGCAAGTTCCCTGTAGACTAGAATCACTATGGGTTGAAATGATACATACCCGAACAGACTTTAGAATACGGGAAAATCGTTATGGGCTGAAATGATAGGCCTGAGCGGTTTTCAAAATCATTCAATTTACTTGGGACTGCGGGTTTGAAATGATAGAACCCGGGTTTTCTTTGTAAACTGTGGATTGAAATGATATACATCCGTATCACTTGACCTAGGCTAGAAAACTGTATACAGACCCGTGGGTTATAAATTATTTTCTGAAATGTTTTAAAATTATTTTTAAAAGTAAAAGTATAATATTTTGAACTAAAATGAATAAAATGATTTTTTTATAAAAATAAAAGTGATTTTTGAATAAATGAAAATGTGAATAAATGAATGTTTTAAATCAAAATTTTGAAATATAACTTATTGTGGGAAATTTTGAACTTCGTTAAAAATGACATTTTTATTAAGTAAAATAAATAGAAATAAGTTATAATTTGGTAATTTAAAACTTAATGGTTAAGTAATAAAATTAATTAAATAAATGGGATTTAACACTTTAATTTAAATAAGAAATTATGTTAAAATTTGATTTTTGGATGAAATTTAACTGTATAAAAATCATAAAATAAGAGTATTGAAATGATGATTTTAAAATGTGAAATTTTATGATTTTATACGTTAAATGGTTTAAATTAAAATTAACTGTTGGTGAAATTTGTATTGAAGCCTTGAATTTGATTTAACAGCATTTTTGAAATGTAATGTAAGGGTATTACAACATTTTGCTAATGTTGTAGTTCTTTTGAATGAACTAAAAAGTTAAATTGAAATAAAGGCTATTATAGCACATTGTAAATGTTATAGTGGTTAAACTTAACATTTAAGTTTATTTGAAATTTAAAGGAAATCTATTACAGCACTTAAACACTGTCTTTCGTCAAATGAACTATTTTAAACTATAACTTTACGTAGCATTTTTTAGTGCTACGGAAACTATTTTTTTGTTGTTTTAGTAACTTTTATGAAAAAAATTAATCTTTGGAAAATGATAAAATTTTGAAAATTAAATGTTAAATTTCTAAAGATAACGAAGAGACATTTATATGGCTTTAAATGGATGGATTTAAGTTTTGAAAATTTAATATTTAATTAATAAATATAAGGAATTGACTTTAGATGATTTAAATGGAGAGATTTAATTTTTGATATAAAATCTTTTGAAACGTAAGTTTGAAACGGTAATTAATTCCTAAATAAAATAAAGGGATTTAAAAGTTATTTAAATGAATAAAAATAAATGATGTTTTGAATAATATTTTGACATTTTGATATTTTGAAAGGATATTTGATTTCTGATTTATTTAATTTATTTGATAAGTGAATATTTGAAGTATATATTATTTGAGTTTATTTAAATGATACTGGATAGATGAAAGGTGGGATATTCAAATCTTGAAATATACGAAAGATTGAATATTGTATTTTGTGGATTAAACCTATATTTGAATTTGATAAGATTTAAAATGGTTTGTTAGTAAACTGAATTTGAATTGAAAATGATGGTTTGAATTAAATTAAATTGAAATTGAAATTTGGGTTTAATTTAATAAATTTGTAAATGTATAGAATTAAAGGATGATTGCAAATGTATGATTTCAAAATGTTCTGATTTCTAAAGTGTAATGATTTCAATGTTTTGGTTTCAAAAGAGTTATAACTTTGGAAGTATAAACTATTTTGAAAAGTGAATATATGTTTGGAATGGAAATGATATTGTTTTTGAAATAAATATAGTTTTGAAATAAAAAATGATTTTTGGGTTTTCGAAGTATAAACTATCTTTGAAATGATATTTTGATACTAAAATGATTTGTAGTGAAGTTTTGAAAGGATATGATATTTCGATATATTGAAATGATTTGAAAAGGAAGTTTTGAAAGGATATGCTATTTTGATATATTGAAATGGTTTGGAAATGATTTAATCTTTATTTTGATAAAGATTTGGATTTGAAATGATATTCTATTTTGAAGTATAAAATATTATATTTAAAATTATAACCATGGGTTATAATAACGATTGGTTGTTAAAGAGACCGAGATCGGATATCTGGCATACTCTCTGTCGATACCGAAAACCAATTTAACAACTGTGTACGCGGTGGAGATTCCAGAATGAAGTAGGATGGTGGCGACGTTCTTGAGGTATATTACGTGAACCCAACTCCCGTGAGTTGGCATAAGGTGGCTAAAACAGGTGCGATCTCGGGCCAAGTGAGGTCATTCCTCCGATCGGACACATTCCTTCGATACTATACTCATACTTGTGATTGATTAGATGGCCATCCTCCGATTTTGATATGGGAGTGTGTTCCGAGGTGGGCGTACGTGGCTGCCGCGTTACCACCAGCCCGTGTGCGTAATTGGTATATCTACCCTGGCATTGCCTTGTGTGCCTTGTCACCTACCATACCGAGCCTTTACTACGAGTTTGTTTTTCTCCCGTAGCCCGTGTGGTATCCTCTGATAGTTACTCGGTGTGGAGATGTCATGATATTGGATGGACTGCTGGGACTATTATGCGTGAAAGGTGATATGGGTAGCCTGGAATGCTATTTAAGAGCAAGTTTATTTTACTATCGACATTATTATAATAGCGCAATATTACTACATAGTAAATAGTTTAACGGATCCTTAGAGGATGGGCGGTCCCAGGCATCCTTTAAGTTACTTGTACTTTATTATAGTTCACTTGAGTGGGTTTACATTATATAAGTATATATTGTCCTGACTCGAGTGTTTGTATTTTTATTTACGCTCGAATCAGCCTGAGTTATTCACAGATTTGGATTCCACTTTCTGGAGATTGGAATCGCTGGAGATTATCTGCTTATCTAGTTTTATCTATTCCAGTTCTGTTGTTCTATCCATCTTGTACTTGGTTATCATCTTGAGACTTATGTTATACTTTATTTATTCTGTTGTATCTTATTTAACTCTGATATTAATATAGTAGCTTCATGAACTACTATTTCTTTTACTTCCGCTACATTATTGAATACTCTGTGTCTGTGATATGTGATAATTGTTTACTGTATATTCTGAGGTTTGCCAAATTTTATTTACAACGCGGTATTTTGAGCAATTCAATTCCGGCATGAGCGTCTACCTATACACTTATAAGGGATGCGAAAGGTTGAAAATACCTGGTCGTTACATTCCGAGTCAAGCTTTATGTTGAAATTTGTTTCTTTGAAAATTGGTAGAAAAATAATGCCATTTGAGTTTGAAACCGTCGTTGCAAAATGGTTTAGTTCAAGATTAACTGCATTTATAAAATGTCGTAAAAGATATTTAGTTATTTCAAACATTGTTAGATTCAAAACAATAGCATTTAAAAATGCTTTCAAAAGACTACAACATTTTGAAGATGCTATAAAATTCCAGATTTCATTTTAGCTTTTCAAAAATAATAATAAAACTCCAAATTTTATTATAACTCAAATATCATATTTCTAGACTTCAAAATTTCACATTTAAAATCATTTTAACATACGATTTAACACAACAAAATTTTTAGATCAAATATTCAATTTAAAAACTCCATTCATTTATTAAGTCAAAATTCACTGCTTATTAACATATAAATTAAATAAAACTAAACTTTTGACTTCAAATATAATTTTAAAACTTTAAATTTAATTTCTATTATTTATTTACATTTTAAAATAAAATTTAAAGTCTAAAATCTCAATTACTTCAAATTTACGTACTCAAATTCACAATTTCAAGACTTAATATTTAATTTTCTTAAGACCATAAAATATATATTTTTAAATCAAAATTTCATACTTTTAAAAATACATATTTTAATAAAAATCATTTAAAAATATAACACGGGGTCTGTATATAATTTTCTAACCTAGGTTAACTGATACAGATATATAACATTTCAATCCGCAGTTTACAAAGAAAACCCGGGTTCTATCATTTCAAACCCGCAATCCCAAGTCAAATAAAATACAATAAAAATCGCTCAGGCCTATCATTTCAGACCATAACGATTTTTTCCTATTCTAAGGTCCGTTCGGGTATGTATCATTTCAACCCATAGTGATTCTATTCTAACAGGGAACTTGCAGTGTGATCATATGCATAAACAATATAAACAATGTCAATGTCGCAATATATCAAATGTCAGGTGATAACTAACAGTTTTAACATGGTAATAACATGGCATAGCATATCATATGATCATTATTAACTTGCATACACATTTTATATTACTATACACTTGCCATCAATTTACTATTTCATAAGTAAATATGTCAAAGTGAAAGACTCACCTTTTACGAAGCTAGAGACAAACAACACACACAAGAGCGATTCCAAAGGCACGACAAGCACGATTTGATTTGAATTGATGGAGACCCTTGTAAACAACAAAAAATATAACATACATAAGCACAAATATAGATATCGACATACAAATATAATCAACAACTTTAGTTTGCAGAACAGTTGCAAAACAAGAGAGATGACTAAACCTTAGAAGCAAAAGACTTGCACTTGACAACATAAGCTTGTCACATGATCAAATGGGCTTGATCTCACCACACTAGGCTCTGGTTTGGGTCAAGTATGGAAACCATAAAGGTCAGGTTACAAGTGGATGAAGGTGGTGGAAGAGTTACAACATGAAGCATACATGGGCACAAGGCAAATATGTGAAGTTTTTGGTGCATTTTGACTCTGCTATGACCACATATTGGCTCGGCCATGGGGTCTTCATGTCAGGTCAGATCTGGACAGTAGTGAAAGGGGCAGCCAGAGGTGAAGTAGATGATGGTGGTGGTGGCTAAGGGGTGGCCAAAGGCAACTATGAAGGCAATAGTGGAGTATAGGCTTGGCTAGCATTGTTTTGGTGAAGTGCTTTGCAAATTTGAGGTGGTGGCTTCATCTAATGGTCATGGCCAGAGGTGGTGGTCAGAGGAGAGGGGGTTGGTGCTACTGTAGATGGTGGAGAGGATGGTGGTACGCAAGGAGAGAGGTGAGGCCAAGCAAACATGAAGAAGAGGGGAAAATGTGAAAAGAAAAGCCATTTGTTTTTTTTCTTTTTCTTCTTCTTCATGGCCGTGATTTTTAGGGGATGAGAAGTCTTCCCTTTCACGTGAAAAAGAAAGAAGAATACGCGGCTGAAGAATGGAGTTAAGGCAGCCAATTGAAGAGATGTTGGTTGAGAAATGAAAAGACAGAATACAAAAAGGCTTAAGCAAATAAAGAGTCACAAACCTTTCAAATTTCCACCATTTCTTTTTAAATTTAAATACATGTAAAATATGTATAAATACAGATAAAACACGAAAATATAGTAAATAAATAAATAAATATTAATAAATATAATTAAATTAAGAAAATAACAAAGAAAATGTAAATTAGGCTTGAAAATTTGAAAATAAATGAAATGAACTTTGGGAAAATTGTATGTACATGAAAATAATTATAAATAAAGATAAAAACATAAAAATAAAATGCATACATAAAAATGAATAAATAAATTTTAATTAAATATAATTTAAATGAAGAAAATAGCAGAAAAATGAAAACTAACATTTAAAAATAGAAAATAAATTCAATGAGCTTTGGAAAAATTCAAACATCACTTTAAAAAATTTTTTTAAAATAAAAATATATGTAACATAACATATAATACAATTTAGAATAAGATATGACAATTAAAAAGATTATTTATATAATTTAAAATAAAAAATAGTGTTAAATAAAACAATTTACACCCAATTTTGTAAAAAGCATAACTTTCACAATATTATTCGGATTTCAACGAAACGAAAAGCAGTGTTCTTGAAATTTTATTTACGTACATAATAAAAGATAAAATTCAAATTTCAAAATTTTAAAATTTAAAAGTAAAAGTTTGACCAGATTGACCAAAATTCACATTTTCTGGAAATATTCAATTTATGCATGTTTGAAATTCTAATCCACATCAAAATCAACATTTATATTTCAATTAACAAAATATATTCATTTTAATAAATAAAATAAAGTTTTTAAATTAGGAATTTAAATTAAAATAATTAAAATATACAATTACAATAATCAGAAAATACAGGGTTGTTACACTCTCCCCTACTCAAACCTTTTCGTCCCCGTAAAGGAATAAGGTACGGAAAATCACAGAAAAAGATAGAATGAAATAGTATTAAGACAAGATGACAAGAAGATTAAAATTATACCTGATAACTGTTGCTATAGGTAAGTTTAACAATGTGGAGATGATCTTTCCAAGATCTTCCAGAATCAAGAACACAAGCATGAAAAAAATCTTTTAGAATCTGATTCACCCTTCCCGTTTGACCGACGGTCTGTGGATGGCAAGCAGTGCTTAGATTCAAAGAAGAGTACCAAAGATTATTAAAGATTATAGAAAGATTTCTAAATAGACTGGTATATGCAATAGCCTCCCATTCTGTAGCAAGATAAGGGAAATTAGGACAACCAAAAGATAGTTTGAAAAACAAAACAAAATAATAAATTTGAAACCATAAAATTTGAACTTAAACTGAAAATTAATTTTACATAAGTCAAATAAATCTTAAGAATCTCTAATTTCATTATCTTATCATCCAATTATCTTAAATTAACAAATCCCTAAAATCATGTATTTGAAAAATCTTTTATTATACTCAAAATGTACCAAATAAAATTTAATTCTTCTTCGCTACTAATTAAAATTAAATTTATTCCTCTCAATATATTTTATCACCTATGTTAAATATATTTAAACTCATTGTAACTGCCTTAAATTTATTCTTAGTTCCTTTATCATCATTTTATATTATAAATTATTCCATTACACTTTTTCTTTATTTACCTCTGTTAATCCTTTTATAACTAAAATTTAAGTATATATACATTTATAATAACCACTCAAATTTTATTTATAAAATCTTTTTTTTATATTATATATTATCCAATTACATATTCAAGTTCTGAAATTTATGGTAAGTTATATTGGAATGAAATTGTGTATTATACAAATAAAACTTTCTAAGTCAATTATTTCAAGCTTGAATATTTATCCAAATCTTGAAATTATACTTAGAAATTATCTTTGAAGATAAAATTTAGGAATTAAATTTTCGATAAATTCCAAACTATTTAGAGATAAATAAATGCTCATATACTATATATATATATGTCCATTCAAATTTAAATCATATATCAGCATATGTTATAAATCCATTCTTATTTTAGAAATTAAAATCAATTAAATTTTCCCAAAACAAAACTATAGCAAGACTACAGAATGGTCTCTTCACTTCGAAACTCGAAAATGAATGTCGATGATGCTGCAGTCATCACCGAAATTATTTTCCAGCGACAAAGAGAAGAGCACTAAATTTAATTTTAAAATTCTTTGGAAACAAATTTCTATTCAGAAATACTTTAAATAATATATCCTTTAAAACTTTAAACACAAAGTTTGAAATCCATCGGAAATTAAATTCTCAAATTCTTGTTTTACATTCATTTTAAATTTCCAAATAAATTTATAACCATGTTTTATAGTTCAATTAGATATATGAAGTGTAACAACCCTGTATTTTGTAATTATTTTATTGTATAATTTAATTATTTTTAATGTAAGATTTTGATTTAAAAACTTATTTTACTTATTTGAAATGATTAAATTTATTATTTAAATATAATCTTGATTTTTATATAAGTTATAATTCCAAAATTTTGTAAGTTGAATATTTGCCTGAAATGCTGATTTTGGTCAAAATAGTCAAACTGTGACTTTCAACTTAAAATTTTAAAAGTTTAAAAATTTAAATTTTTTTCTTTTATTATGAAATTACATAAAATTATAAGAACACCATTTTTCGTTTCGTTGAATTTGGATGTAAATTGTGAAAGTTATACCCTTTACAATATTGTGCGTATATAGGGTTATTTAACAATGACTATTTTAAATTGTATAAATTACTTCTTCTTGGTTATATTTTATTTTAGTATGTGATAATATGTTTTATTATATATATTTTGACTTTTAAATATTTTTAAATGATAATAGAATTTTTCCAAAATTTACTGTATTTATTTCCTATTTTTAAAGGCTGTTTTCTAATTTTCTGCCTTTTTCTTCATATAAATTATATTTAATAATTTTTTTTTGTGAATGCACTTTTATTTTTTTGTTATTTTATTTGTTATAAATATTTTACAAGTCCATGAAGATTTTCTAAAGTTCATTTGGATTTATTTCTAATTTTAAAGCCCAGTCTACAATTTTAAGCCATTTTCTTATTTTAATTATATATAATTAAAATTTATTTATTTATTTTATGCACTCACTTTTATTTGCTGTGTTTTACTTTATTTTATTCATTTTACATGTATTTAAATTTAAGTAAATTTTTCCAAAGTGTATTGAAGTTATTTCTAATTCTTAAGTCTAGTTTTCATTTTTCTGTGCTATTTTTCTTATTTAATCATATCTAATTAATATTTAATTTTTAATATTTTGTTTATCTATTATATTTTAGAATTTTAACTTAGATTTTAATTATTTTCAGTTATTTGGATGTATATAAATATATATGAGAAATTTGAAAGGGTTAAGAGCTAAGAAACGGAAAAACGTTTTATCCGTTTCTTTTGCAGTTTCTTCTGTCATTAATACATCAATTCATCTTAGCCATTCCTTTCCCCATCCTTTGCAGCCGACTTCCTCTTGTCATTCACGAATTTTTGAAGCCCCAAAACCCTAAAAATCATGGCCTCCATCTTGAAGAAAAAATATTAGGTAAATCCCTCTCTTCTTTCTACTTTTCTTACTTTTCTATGCAATTTTGCCTTGTTTCTCTTCTAAGTTTGGATCGGCCTCTTCTCCATAGCCACAGCCACGAACTCCTACATCTCTTTCATGCCTCCAACATCATCTACTCCACCAACCATGACCATGGCCGAGCCATCTATGGTGGCCAAACCCTTCAAATTGCAACCTACATGCCTAAAAACAATGTTTTTGACCATTGTTGCCTCATTCCCTTCATCTCCACTTGTTGCCTTGCCTATATGATGTTAAACCTGACCTATATGATGTCATACCTGAGTCAAAGCATCATCATAGCCAAGCATAAGTGTCCCTTAGGCCAAGCATTGAAGTGGTTGAAGCAAGGTCCAATCTATCTTGTTCATTTCGCTTTGTATTTCAAAATTGTTTCAATGTTATTTTATGTTGAATGTTTATATATTGTCTGGTTTGTTTTGTTTTGGGTTGATGATACAAAATCATATCTTGGCTATCTTTCAACTCAAATCAAAAGTCGTGAAATTTTGCTTGTCGTGCCTTTGGAGTCGTGCTTGTATGTTGTTTTGGTCTCTAGCTTTGAAAAAGGTGAGTCTTTCTCACTCTGACATATATACTTATGAAAAGTGGATTGACGACAAGTGTTTAGTAATGTAAATGTTTATGCAAGTTAATGATGATCATATGATATGCTATGCCATGTTATTACCATGTTATTACCATGTTAAAACTGTTAATTTTCACCTGACATCTGATATATGACTGTATATTGTGATATTGACCTTGTTTATGTTATTTCTGTATATGATCACACTGCAAGTTCCCTGTTAGAAAAAATGTTATGGGCTGAAATGATAGGCCTGAGTTATTTTATTTATTTATTTAAACTTGGGATTGCGGGTTTGAAATGATAGAACCCGGATTTTTACCTTTTAAACTGCGGATTGAAATGATACATATCCGTATCACTTGACCTAGGTTAGAAAACTATATACAGACCCGTGGTTATTCTATAAAGTGCTTTGAATATTTTAAGTATTTTCAAAATATAAAATTTTGAAATTTGATTTAAATAGATTTTTAAAGGTTTTAAAATAAATAAATTATGATTTTTCTATGTGTTAAAAATGTAATTTATGAATGGATTAATTGGATTTTGAAATATAACTTATGTTTGAAATTTGGAATTTTGACTAAAAATGATATTTAAGTTACATGAATAAAATGGACTTTAATTTTATTTGGAAAATGGTAAATATGATAAATTGATTTATATTTGAATTTAAGTGTTTTATTAAAGAATTATTGATTTTCTATAAATTTAAGTGGTTGAATAAATGACTGTTGAAAATGAAATTTAAAATATAACTTGACTTGAAAATGTGAAATTTGAGTTTTAACTAAAGATGTTAAATTAATTAAATAAACTTGAAGTTTAGTTAAATTTGTGAATTGGTAATATAAATTTGAAATGTTAAGTTTTAATTTATGAAAGAAACGTATAGGTTTTAATTTATGAAAGAAACGTATAGGTTTTAATTTATGAAAGAAACGTATAGGTTTTAATTTATGAAAGCAACGTATAGGTTTTAATTAATGAAAGAACGTATGGTGTTCTAATTAATGATAGGAACATGTAAATTCCTAATTAATGAAAGAAAGGTATAAGTTTTAATTAATGAAAGAAACGTATAAGTTTTTAATTAATGAAAGAAACGTGTAAAGTCCTAATTAATGAGAGAACATGAAAGTTTTAATTAATGCAAGAACATGTAAAGTTTTAATTAAGAAAGAAACATGTAAAGTTTTAAGTAGTGTGGTATTGATTTAAATTAATAAATGTTCATTATTGTAATAGGAATATAAAATTTAAAATGTACATTTGACATGTAGATTTTAATCAATGTAATGGTGTATTTTAAATGGATTAAAATGATAAATGTTACTTACTGTAATAATAAAATGTAAGTTGATAACGTACATTTGATAAGCAAGTTTTAATTTATGTGAATGGCATACTTTAAATGATTAAAATAATAAAGTTTCTTTATTGTAATAATAATGTAAGTTAATAAGGTGCTTTTAACTTAACATAAGAATTTCGGTTTAAATTGTATATTACAGTAAGAAAGTTTATTTAACTATAAGGCTATGATAAATTGACATGTTAAAATTTTAAGCTTATCAATACTCTGATTATATACAATGTAAAGTGGAAAGTAGTACATTCCAAAAATGCTATGATTCCTTAAGGTAACATTTCCAAAATGCTATGATAATTTAAAGTAATATTTCAAGTTTAATAAATTTAAAGAAATATTCAATGATTTGAAAATTTGGGTTTTATTTGAATGATATAATATTGAATTATTTTTGAAATGGAAATGATACAATTGTGATATTGTTTTGAAATGAGTATGATATTTTGGCCTTGAAAGTATAAATTATTTGAAATAAATATCCATGGGTTATAATAACGATTGGTTGTTAAAGAGACCGGGATCGGATATTGTCTTATAGCCGGACAATACCGAAAACCACTTTAACAACTGTGTACGCGGTGGAGATTCCAGAATGAAGTAGGATGGTGGCGACGTTCTCGAGGTACGTTACGTGGACCCAACTCCCGTGAGTTGGCATATATGACTAAAACAGGAGCTATACCGGGCTACACAAAGGGTCGCACCCTTTCATCGAGCATGCTCCATCGGAAACTATTCTATTACTTTTGTGATTCGATTCGGTGGCGCTACTTTGATTCGGGGGTATTGTTCGAGGTGGGCGGAAGCTGCTGGCTTGCCATCACCACCGGTCCGGGAGTGCAAACGGTGTATCCACCCTGGCATTTCCTTACGTGCCGTGTCATATCCTTATATCGAGCCCACTACGATTTTGGTTTTAAAGATCCGACCGCGTTAAGGTTCACCATCCCCTTAACGCTATTTTCTATATGATTATACTTTACTGATTAGACACTACCGTATATAGCGTATATTACTACATAGTAAATAGTTTAACGGATCCCTTGAGGATGGGCGGTCCCAAGTATCCTTTAAGTTACCGATGCATTTTGTTACTGTTCACTTGAGTTGATTTACAGTTTATAAGTATTTATGTCCTGACTCGAGGGTTTTGTGTTTTGCTTTACGCTCGGGTCAGATTGAGTGAGTTAGCATTCCAGATTCACCTTCGGCGTTGGAGCTTTCCTTGAAGATCCAGCCATCTATTTTGTTTCAGTATCCAGTGGTTCAGTGATGTATCTGATTTGTACCTGATGTATCCTGTTACTTTTCTGTTGTATCTTATTTAACTCTGATGTGTCTCATATTTATATAGTAGCTTCATGAACTACTATCTCTTTTTCTTCCGCTGCATTTTTATATACTCTGTGTCTGTGATCTGTGGTTTTTATTTACTGTATATCCTGAGATTTGCCAAATTTTTATTTACAACGCGGTATTTTGAGCAATTCAATTCCGGCATGAGTGTCTACCTATACACTTATAATGGATGCGAATGGTTGAAAATATCGGGTCGTTACATGAAACAATAGAAAATGATATATAAAATCAAATATTATTTCTTAACAACCAATTCAAATAAAACCAGATAAAGATTTATAATTTATTTCACAAAATTTATTTCATTACAAAATTTTAAAAACATATTGTGTCAGTTGCTCTGTTCAAGTGTTTTGGAAATCTTATCGATAGCATTGATCAAACGAATCGTTTAGAAACCCAAATCAACATCAACAACTCAAACAACATAATATATAAAACATTTTAAATATTAGTTTACAAATACACTTCAAGAATAATTTGAAGATAAGTTGGAAACAAAGATGAGATGATTAAATAACAGAATAGGGATGTGGATGAGTTTATATAAATCGCGGGCAACCTTAACCGGGTCAACCGTGACTTAAAGAATAAGATCGATGTGGATTTCTTGGGTAAATCGACATTCGATCTCAAGATCTAGAGTTCGAAATTATAAGAGATCCTAGCATCTAAACCGAGGATATAGAATCTCTGGTGAATCGATGTTGTTGTAAAGTAGTTTTCCCCCTTTACAAATAAATTTGAGGTTGGCGAGACCGCCGACTCGTTATGAAGATCTTTTGAAGTGGAGTTATGGGATACTCTAGAAATAAAAGAAGATAAATAGTGAGGGACACGAATGGATTTTGGAACCATAGTGTTCCAAAATTCAAAGGAATCGAGTCAAAAAGGAATAGGTTTAAACTCGAATGAAAGTGATTCTGTAAATACATTTACCCTATATACAGAGTTTTGCCTAGAGCTACCAAAGCTCTGATACCAACTGTAACAACCCGATATTTTCAACCATTCGCATCCGCACATGTCGGACTTGAATTGCTCAAAATACCGCATTGTAAATTAAATTTGGCAATTCTCAGAATATACAGTAAATACATAATCACAGATCACAGACACAGAGTAAATAATAATGCAGCGGAAATAAAAGAGATAGTAGTTCATGAAGCTACTATATAAAAATAAGATACATCAGAGTTAAACAAGATACAAAAGAAGAGTAACAAGATACATCATGTACAAATCAGAATACATCACTAAAATCACTGGATACAAAAAGCAAAATAGATGGCTGCATCTTCAAGAAAAGCTCCAACTCCGAAGGTGAATCTTGAATGCTAGCTTACTCAACCTGACTCGAGCGTAAAGCAAAACAAAAAATACTCGAGTCAGGACATAAATACTTATGAACTGTAAATCAACTCAAGTGAACAGTAACAAAAAATGCATCAGTAACTTAAAGAATGCTTGGGATCTCCCATCCTTTAAGGATCCGTTAAACTATTTACTATGTAGTAATATTGCACTATTATAATAATGTCTACAGTAAAATAAACATACTTTTAAATAGCGTTCCGGGCTACCCATATCACCCTTCACACATAATAGTCCCAGTAGTCCATCCAATATCATGCCATCTCCACTCCGGGTGACTGTCAGAGGATACCACACGGGCTACGGAAGAAAAACAAACTCGTAGTAAAGGCTCGGTATGGTAGGTGACACGGCACACAAGGCAATGCCAGAGTAGATATACCAATTACGCACACGGGCTGGTGGTAACGCAGCAGCCACATACGCCCACCTCGGAACACACTCCCATATCAAAATCGGAGGATGGCCATCTAATCAATCACCAGTAAGAGTATAGTATCGAAGGAATGTGTCCGATCGGAGGAATGACCTCACTTGGCTCGAGATCGCTCCTGTTTTAGCCACCTTATCCCAACTCACGGGAGTTGGGTCCACGTAATATACCTCAAGAACGTCGCCACCATCCTACTTCATTCTGGAATCTCCGCCACGTACACGGTTGTTAAAGTGGTTTTCGGAGTTGGCAGAGAGTATGACAACTTCCGGTCCCGGTCTCTTTAACAACCGAACGTTATTATAACGCCGTGGTCATTTCAAAATAGTTTATATTTCAAAAAGATCAAATCATTTCATTTCAAACTATATTTCTTTCAAAATAGTTTATACTTCGAAACCAAAACCATTTTTATTTCAAAACTATTTATTCAATCAAAATAGTTTATACTTCGAAACCAAAAACATTTCAATCATATATTCATTTCAAAATCATAATATTTTCAAAATCATACATTTGAAATCATGGGATATTCATTCAATTCTTTACATTTTACAATTCATTCAATTAATCCCAAATTTTCAATTTCCAACTTAATTCAATTCAAACCATCAGTTTCAATTAAATTTCCCAATAACCATTTCAAATCATATCAATTTCAAATATAGATTTGATCCGCAAATTAAACTATTCAATTTTTAATATATTTCAAAGCTTAATATCCCGCATTTCAAAAACTAAATTTTATAATTTCTTATATCTCAAATCTAGTTTCATTATTACTTAATTTTGAAATATTCATTTCATAAATCCAATATTATTTAAATAAACTCAATTTACAATTAAACTAAATATCCTTTCATACCAATATAAACTTCAAATATTCATTTATCAAAAGTACATATCATTGCAATTCATATTCTTTATCAAAATAAAGATCAAATCATTTCCAAACCTTATTATCAAATCATTATTTGAATTCAAATTCAAATACTCAAATTTAAATATCATTTTTAAATCAAATAAGTCATTCATTTGTTATTTCAAGTATCATTACAAAATACATTAAAAATTCCATTCAAAAATTCATTTGTCTCATTACATTTCATTCCATTTAACACATAACCAAGTAAACCTTATTTAAATTCAAATTCAAATTTAAATTCCTTAAAAATTCAAATTTAAATATTAAAATATATTAAAAACTTCTTAAATTTCACAATTAATCAATTTCCAAAAGTTAAATCATTTAACACTTTAAAATATAACTCAAACAGTGTTAAAATCTATTACATTTCAAACATTGTCAAATTATAGCAACGACGACAATTATAAAGTGCTATCGTAGCTTATATCTTCCAAAAATGGTTTAGTTCAAGAGTAACGACATTTATAAAATGTCATAATAGATATTTAGTTATTTCAAACATTATTAGATTCAAAACAATAGCATTTAAAAATGCTGTCAAAAGACTACAACATTTTGAAGATGCTATAAAATTGCAGATTTCATTTTAGCTTTTCAAAAATAATAATAAAACTCCAAATTTTTATTATAACTTAAAAATCATATTTCTAGACTTCAAAATTTCACATTTAAAATCATTTTAACATATGATTTAACACAACAAAAGTTTTAGATCAAATATTCAATTTAAAAACTCCATTCATTTATTAAGTCAAAATTCACTGTTTATTAACATATAAATTAAATAAAACTTAAAATTTTACTTCAAATACAATTTCAAAACTTTAAATTTAATTTTCATTATTTATTTAGATTTTAAAATAAAATTTAAAGTCTAAAATCTCAATTACTTCAAATTTACGTACTCAAATTCACAATTTCAAGACTTAATATTTAATTTTCTTAAACTCAAAAAATATATATTTTTAAATCAAAATTTCATACTTTTAAAAATACATATTTTAATAAAAATCATTTAAAAATATACCATGGGGTCAGTATATAATTTTCTAACCTAGATCAACTGATACGGATATATATCATTTCAATCCGCAGTTTACAAAGAAAACCCGGGTTCTATCATTTCAAACCCGCAATCCCAAGTCAAATAAAATACAATAAAAATCGCTCAGGCCTATCATTTCAGCCCATAACGATTTTTTACTATTCTAAAGTCTGTTCGGGTATGTATCATTTCAACCCATAGTGATTCTATTCTAACAGGGAACTTGCAGTGTGATCATATGCATAAACAATATAAATAATGTCAATGTCGCAATATATCAAATGTCAGGTGATAACTAACAGTTTTAACATGGTAATAACATGGCATAGCATATCATATGATCATCATTCACTTGCATATACATTTTATATTACTATACACTTTCCATCAATTTACTATTTCATAAGTAAATATGTCAAAGTGAAAGACTCACCTTTTACGAAGCTAGAGACAAACAACACACACAAGAGCGATTCCAAAGGCACGACAAGCACGATTTGATTTGAATTGATGGAGACCCTTGTAAACAACAAAAAATATAACATACATAAGCACAAATATAGATATCGACATACAAATATAATCAACAACTTTAGTTTGCAGAACAGTTGCAAAACAAGAGAGATGACTAAACCTTAGAAGCAAAAGACTTGCACTTGACAACATAAGCTTGTCACATGATCAAATGGGCTTGATCTCACCACACTAGGCTCTGGTTTGGGTCAAGTATGGCAACCATAAAGGTCAGGTTACAAGTGGATGAAGGTGGTGGAAGAGTTACAACATGAAGCATACATGGGCACAAGGCAAATATGTGAAGTTTTTGGTGCATTTTGACTCTGCTATGACCACATATTGGCTCGGCCATGGGGTCTTCATGTCAGGTCAGATCTGGACAGTAGTGAAAGGGGCAGCCAGAGGTGAAGTAGATGATGGTGGTGGTGGCTAAGGGGTGGCCAAAGGCAACTATGAAGGCAATAGTGGAGTATAGGCTTGGCTAGCATTGTTTTGGTGAAGTGCTTTGCAAATTTGAGGTGGTGGCTTCATCTAATGGTCATGGCCAGAGGTGGTGGTCAGAGGAGAGGGGGTTGGTGCTGCTGTAGATGGTGGAGAGGATGGTGGTCAGCAAGGAGAGAGGTGAGGCCAAGCAAACATGAAGAAGAGGAAGGCTAAATCAGTGAAGAAGAGGGGAAAATGTGAAAAGAAAAGCCATTGTTTTTTTTCTTCATGGCCGTGATTTTTAGGGGATGAGAAGTCTTCCCTTTCACGTGAAAAAGAAAGAAGAATACACGACTGAAGAATGGAGTCAAGGTAGCCAATTGAAGAGATGTTGGTTGAGAAATGAAAAGACAGAATACAAAAAGGCTTAAGCAAATAAAGAGTCACAAACCTTTCAAATTTCCACCATTTCTTTTTAAAATTTAAATACATGTAAAATATGTATAAATACAGATAAAACACGAAAATATAGTAAATAAATAAATATTAATTAAATATAATTAAATTAAGAAAATAACAAAGAAAATGTAAATTAGGCTTGAAAATTTGAAAATAAATGAAATGAACTTTGGGAAAATTGTATTTACATGAAAAATATTTATAAATAAAGATAAAAACATAAAAAATAAAATGCATACATAAAAATGAATAAATAAATTTTAATTAAATATAATTTAAATGAAGAAAATAGCAGAAAAATGGAAACTAACCTTTAAAATAGAAAATAAATTCAATGAGCTTTGGAAAAATTCAAACATCACTTTAAAAATATTTAAAAGGTAAAAATATATGTAACATAACATATAATACAATTTAGAATAAGATATGACAATTAAAAAGATTATTTATATAATGTAAAATAAAAAATACTGTTAAATAAAACAATTTACACCCAATTTTGTAAAAAGCATAACTTTCACAATATTATTCGGATTTCAACGAAACGAAAAGCAGTGTTCATGAAATTTTATTTACTTTCATAATAAAAGATAAAATTCAAATTTTCAACTTTTAAAATTTAAATTTAAAAGTAAAAGTTTGACCAGATTGACCAAAATTCACATTTTCTGGAAATATTCAATTTATGCATGTTTGAAATTCTAATCCACATCAAAATCAACATTTATATTTCAATTAACAAAATATATTCATTTTAATAAATAAAATAAAGTTTTTAAATTAGGAATTTTAAATTAAAATAATTAAAATATACAATTACAATAATCAGAAAATACAGGGTTGTTACAGAGATATTTGGGTTTGTCCCTTTGGGCTTGTGGATCCTTATTTATACAGTACTAAACATGTGCATCCTTTGTTTCTTTGATATTTATATTTCCCTAGAGTATCGCCTTTCGAGGTAGGTCCTTTGAACCACACGACATATAGCGATTACCTTGTGGAAACTTGTGTTACCTTTATTGGTATTTCTTATTTCCCTTTTTGGCTTGATTTGGGATATTCATATCCTTTGTTTATTTGAGTTGCCAATGATATGAAGCTTGTTATGATTCATCTTTTGTTAGATGAACGAGTTATCTCTTTTAGAGATATTTGTTGTACTTTATGACCTTGCATGTTCATTACCATTTAGCTTATCTAACTGATTTGTTTAGCTAGACTGACCCATGTATTTTATACTCGGGTCAGACTGAGGTGTTTCAGGTTAGGTACATTTGGACTTAGCCTATTCTGCTTCCGCATGGACTATTCTGCTAGCTCCTTTTGTTATAGGTTTTTGTGTTGTCCTTTTTTGTTGTAACTCTGATATGTATATTCTTTTGACTCGCCTGTATATTGTGGTTGCTATACCACTTGACATGTATCATTTTGTATACTCTATGATGTATCCGTATATGTGCATATGTATGTGATGATCTACTGTTCCGTGATGGGTTTTATATTTGAGTTGTTATATTTTGTTGTGTTAGATCTTATAGCCATTATAGTTTTGTATTAAATATCTATTGGATATGTTGATCCACCTAAAAAAATATACGCTACATTTATCGACGTATTCAGTAGATAGTTAAGATAACGCTATAGATGGTCGCTCCTATCCAGCTCTATTCTCCGAATTAGTAGACGGTATTACCTTGTAATACTCTTTGTTAATGTGGGTCTCGGAGTGGGGCATTAAATGTTGGTATCAAAGCTAAATTCAGGACAAAATATGATAAACACAAAACAAAAACACATATTACGGTACATCAAAGAGTAATACAAGTGTTACGGATCCCTAAATCATGTGCTTTTATTCTTTTCGTGCCCTTATGCTAGCTAGAATTTTAGGAATACGTCTAGGAATGCATTTTTATTCCGTAGTATTCCATATTTGAATTAATGATATCTACCATGTGAATAATCTTTATCTTATCTTAACATTTATTTTATGGCTGGAAGAGGCAGAGGAGGACGATGTTCGGATGTCGGGCAGTCCAGTGGATCCCATCCGGATGGAGCATATATGTTTGCCGATCAGTTTATGGAATTATTTAGGAGCACTCAACCTCCAGCTCCTACTCGAGCTTCTCCTCCATTCAAGTCTGTCTTTGCACGCTTATGCAGTGATTTCTCCTATCTCGGAGGAAAGCCGTTAAAAGTCTCCGAGTCGGTTCTTGCAGTCCAAGCTTGGATTCTTACGTGCGAGCGCATCTTCTCTCGCATGGATTTTTCTGACCACGACCGAGTTCTTGTAGCATCTAGCCTATTGCAAGAGCGTGCCCTTGATTGGTGCAAGCTTCTCATAGTCGAGCTCGATGAGTCTACTCTTAAATGGACTTAGTTTCGTAAACAATTCGAGCTTAAGTTCATTCCTAAGTCTGAGAAAGCATCTCTTGCCCGTCACTTCCTTGAGCTAAAGCAAGGGAAATCTTCTGTTTCTGATTATGTGTCTTCTTTCAAGGCTCTTTCTAAGTATGCCTTGAGTATATTAGCACTCCATAGAAGAAGAACATTAAGTTCGTTTCCACCCTTAAGAAGTATTTGAAGAAGTCTTTGATGCTCCAGCTCAAGCTTTCTTTCGAGGAGCTAGTTGACTCGACACTTCATCTTGAAACCGTCGAGAAGGAGATCGATAGTGGTGATGATGTTGAGGCTCGCAAGAACCCTAATAAGAAGCAGTTTCCATTTCAGAAGTCCAAGTCTTTTCCTTCTAAGAAGAAGAAGACTGGTGGTTCTAACTCTCAGACTCAGTCTACTGGAACACCTTCCATTCGGAAGTGTTTCAATTGTAGTTCTCTTGATCATATGATTTGAGCTTGTCCTAAGCCTCTCTTTTGCTATTATTGTAAGAAGAAAGGTCATCATGTTTCCACCTGCCCTACTATTCCTGCTAGTGCCAAGTTTGGCAAGCTGTATGCTACTAAGGCTTATGGAAGTTCTTCTCATTCTAGAGGTATATCTCCATTTATTTTTGAAGGTTCTATTTTATTTCATGATCGTAATATTCGAGTTCTTTTCGATACGGGTGCTTCAAATTCATTCGTATCGAAGAAGCTCATCGATGATTTGTCTTTGGATGTTTCTTGTATGGTTACTTCATTGAGGATTGCGAATCTTATTGGGGGATCCACGACCCTTAACATGCTTTGGGATGATGTTGAGATTGCTTTATGTGGCTTTTCTTTTCATGCGAATCTGCATGTTATTTCTTATTTGGGATTTGATATGATTTTGGGTATGGACTGGCTAGTGTGATACGATGCCAGGATTATTTATTATATGAGAATTTTATATCTTCGACATCTAGATTTGCCTACTACGCTATCACTTTTTCTTCGGAATGTAGATAATTCCGAAGTGGCTTTATATTCTCTAGACTCACGACATGCTGATGACTATATCTCGTATTTCTATTGTTTGTGACTTCTCTGATGTATTTGACCCCGTTTTGGGTTTGCCCCCCAAGTGGGAAATTGAGTTCCACATTGATCTCATTCTAGCGTGCAGCCAGTTAGTCGTTCTCGCACGAGGATGTCTAGAAAAGAAAATGAGGAACTCAAGAAACAGCTTTTAGAGCTTGAGTCCAAGAAGTTGATTCAGTCTAGTTCATCACCATGGGGTGTCGAGGTTGTATTTATGAGGATGTCTGATGGTACTATTAGGCTTTGCATTGACTATCGCAAGCTTAACGAGTTGACCATCAAGAATAGGTATCCATTACCTAGGATCGACGATATGTTCGATCAGTTGTGTACTGCTAAGGTCTTTTCTTAGCTCGACCTTGCCACTGATTTTCATCAGTTATGAGTTGCGGGGGATAGCGTTCCTCTTACAGTTTTCTGCACTCGTTATGGTTCTTTTGAGTGGCTCGTTATGCCGTTCGGTTTGACGAATGCTCCTACTTTCTTTGTTGATCCCATAAATCGAATATTTCGAGAATATCTCGATAAGTTCGTCCTTGTGTTTATTGATGAGATCCTTATTATTCTATGTCCGAGACAGAGCATACCCACCATTTGAGGATTGTGTTGGATATTCTTCATCAGCATCAGCTCAGAGCCAAATTCTCCAAGTGCCACTTTTGGGAAAATAAGGTTAAGTTATTAGGTCACATTGTATCTTCCAAGGGCATTTCAGTCGATCCCTCGAAGATCAAAGCTATCAAGAATTGGAAGAGACCTGAGAACGTTCATGAGATTCATAGTTTCCTTGGATTGGCGGGTTATTACATTGATTCATTAAGGATTTTTCCCGTGTTGTGCTTCCTCTTACTAGCCTTACTCAGAAAGGCGTTCGTTATATTTGGTCTGACAAGTGTGAAGCTTCCTTTCAGACATTGAAGGAACTTCTCACTAATGCCCCTATTCTTGTGGTTCCCGAGGGGAATCATGATCTTGTTGTCTACACCGATGCTTGTGAAAGTGGTCTCAGTGCTATTCTTAATCAGAAGGATCGGGTTGTTGCTTACGATTCTAGGCAACTTCGTCCGGATGAAGTTCGCTGTGCCATTCATGATCTTGAGTTAGCCGCCATTGTCTTCGCTTTGAAGATTTAACGCTATTACCTCTTAGGAGAGCGCTTCATTCTCTATACCGATCATGAATCCTTGAAGTATTTTTTCACTCAGAAGGAACTCAATATGAGACAACGGCGTTGGCTCGAGTTTCTTGCCTTTTATGATATTGATATCCAGTATACCCCTGGTTAGGGTAATCATGTTGCTGATGCGCTTAGTTGCAAACACTCGGCTGTTGTTTCTATGATGCTAGCCGAGTGGAATGTTCTTGAGGCTCTATATTTATGCGATATTCGAGGTCGTGCCCCATCATCCGATTCGCCTATTCTACTGTTTAGCTTGGAAGATCATACTAGTTTGTTGGATCGTATTGTCGTGGCTCAGCGATAAGATCCAAAGTTGTTGCCTTATTCAGCTTTGTGAGTCTGAATCTCGTGATGAGGCGTTGCGGGATATCAGCATTGATTTTCATAGGTGTCTTCGCCAGAAGAACCGTATTGTTGTGCCTTCTGATTCTACACTTAGACATGGCATTCTCGATGACTGTCATCGTTTTAAATATACCATTCATCCTGGCAGTAGTAAGATGTATGCCGATATGCATCGCCTTTATTATTG
This sequence comes from Allium cepa, assembly GCA_030765085.1. Taxonomy (NCBI): domain Eukaryota; kingdom Viridiplantae; phylum Streptophyta; class Magnoliopsida; order Asparagales; family Amaryllidaceae; genus Allium; species Allium cepa. The sequence continues at coordinate 635,662,479 of CM060934.1, read as the reverse complement.
GGAAGGCATGAAGCGCGATGTGGCGAGTTATGTGAGTAATTGCATGACTTGTCAACATATCAAAGCCAAACATCAATGCCCTTCTGGTATCCTTCTGCCTCTAGAGATTCCATTGTGAAAATGGGATCAGATTTCGATGGATTTTATCGATGGCCTACCTCGTTCGAGATCGGGTCATCGTAGCATTTGGGTTATTGTTGATCGCCTCACCAAGTCTGCTCATTTTATTCCTATTAAGTGTAATAGGACTACTTCTCATTTGGCCAAGCTTTATATCAAGGAAATCATGAGACTTCACGGTGTTCATAAATCGATTGTTTGTGACCATGACCCTTTGTTCACGAGTCATTTCTGGCGGAGTCTTCAACAAGTTTTGGGAATAAAGCTTAATTTTAATACATCTTATAATCCACAGTCTGATGGACAGACTGAACGGGTGAATCGTATCTTGGAAGATCTCCTCCGTATTTGTATTCTTGATTTCGAAGGTAGTTGGAAGGATCATTTACCCCTTGTAGATTTCTCCTACAACAATAGTTTTCAGTCTAGTATCGATATGGTTCCTTTCGATGCCTTATACGGAAGGCCATGTCGATCACCTTCTTGTTGGTTGAAATCTGGTGAGAAGCTTATTCTTAGCACAAATTTTGTTTGTGATTCTTCTAAGAAGATTGATCTTATTCGTTAAAGAATAAAAGAGCCACATAGCAGATAGAAATCCTACGCGACAACCGTAGGAAGCCTCTCGAGTCCTCTATTGGTGATCTCGTCTTTATTCGCGTTTCTCCTTTAAAAGGGGTTATGCGCTTCAGTACGATTGGGAAATTAGCTCCTCGCTTTATAGGACCATTTCCTATTACTGAACGTATTGGCCCTATGGCTTATAGAGTATCATTTCCAGCTTATTTATTTAGCATTCATTACATAGTTCACATCTCTCAGCTTCGGAAGTGTCTTTGGGAGTCAGATTCTGTCATCGATTCTCGTGATTTGCAAGAGCTTGAGATCTCACGAGACCTATCTATTATGCAGCGGCCTATTCGTGTACTTGCTTCGGAAGTGAAACGTCTTCGAAACAAGGACGTGCCGCTCGTTAAAGTTTGATGGTCCGCTAATCCCAATGATGCACTTAGGAAACCATAGAGTGTAGTGAGCGACCCTATCCCAGTTTTCTATCTTCGCTTAGCGATGGTGAGAATATCTCTTTATCTCAAGCTTATTTTCTTTCTTTTTAAGTGATGAAATTAAATAGTTGAATACAAATTCTTCTCTAGGAATTGTGAGGACGCAATTTTGTTAAAGGGTGGAGTCTGTAGCAACCCTGGTTTAGAGATTACCTTTCAATATTGAATTATAATGATAATTGTAATTTGATGTTGTGAATTAAATTAATTTAGAGAAATTAAATTGTTTATTTGGAATAAATAATGAATTTTGAAAATAAAATGTGACAATAAAGTTTGAAAACTCTATTTTATTTGTTTGGGTTAATAATGAATGGAAAATGATTTTATTTAAAGAAAATGCAATAATTTTATTAATTTTTGCCAATTACTTCTTTTAATAATTTTTAAAGGAAGTATTTGATTTTTAATGGTTGTTTAATCAAATAAAAAGGGAGAAAATGTGATTAAAAATAAGTTTTGAGTGTAAATAATATTTATAAGCGAATTGGAACATTTTTACAAGTAATAAAATGTAATTTGTTAAATTTTAAAAGTAATAAACGTGATATATTACAATTAAATGTACAAAAAGTGCATTTTATTCAAAATAAAGAAAATTAATAGTTAAAATGTTTAAAAAGAGTAAATTATCATTTTGAATGATAGAAAATGTTCTATTTTATGCGTATACAAGTTTTCACATTTTTATTATGTAAATTTTTAGAGAAAATGTATTTTTCTTTTATGTATAATGTGGTATGTGTACACATTTTAGTTAAGTGTTGATTATTTAACAAATAGTCCATTTTATTTTCTTTTTACTAATGGGTCGAAAGCCCATTACTGCTTAACCAGATGAGATAATGAGAAATCTAATTGTCCATACGTTCCTTTTCACTATCTCATCTTCTTCTTCTACCTGAGAAACAAAATATAGTAAAAAGAAAAAGCAACCATTCCCTCAATTCAAGCTCAAATCTTCAAGTTAATTCAACAAAATTAAATCTTTTTCAATCTAGAATGATAATCTAAAGGTAATCAGTATCTAAACCTTATAATTTCATCAAATTCCTAATTTGAGAAAGAGGTTTCTTATTTACTCTATTTTTTTTTTTGCATGTACTGTAATTATTTTCTATAGGTTCTTAGAAGCTTCAATCAAGCTGAAAGCTTCAACTTTACGACAAAATCCAAGCTTTTGCAACAAGTCAGCAAGGTGAGAACAATATCTCACAAATACTAACTAAATCACTTAATAAATTGCTTGAATCCACTGCCTATGTAAAAGTTTATTCACTGTAAAGTCTATTTTCGTTTCTGGCCTGAAGTGCGAACTTTGACTATCCATAACTTTTATCTCCGGCAACGAAATGCTGTCGAATCTTTTTCTGCAAGCTTATATGTTGAACTTCGTTTCTGCAAAATTTGGTTAAAAAATATTGCCATTTGAGTTTGCAAACCGTCGCTGCAAAATCAATGCACAGCCTGGAAATTTTCTGTGCACATTTTGTTGTCTGAGTTGCTGCAAACATGGCCTGAGTCCGTGTTTGGGACAGCATATCTCTTTCATTTCCTACTCGAATTTCATGATTCTTTTTTTTTCAAAAGATGAAGTTCTCTATTATAAGCATGCCAAATTCAGGTCATTTCGACATTGATAGCTTATATAAATATGCTGCCAAACTTTGACCTGGACCATGTTTTTGCACAGAGTTTTACAATGAAAACACTGTCTGGGTTCAACTTTGAGACATCATAACTTTCTCATATTTTATCCAAATTGTATGATTCTTTTTTTCTGAAAGATAAAGTTTTCTAATACATGAATACCAATTTTCGAGCTTAATCCGATGCTATTTGATCCTCTGTTACATGCTTGAAATTTGAACCCAAGATGGTTTCGGGCCTGTACATTTTTGGATTTTGAACTGTTGCAAACATGGCCTGAGTCCATATTTGAGATAGCATAACTCATTCATTTCTAATCGAATTCAAGTAATTCTTTTTAAAGATTGAAGTAGGAGAATTGAATTACATTGCTGCAAAACTTCATGATAATATGGGTTCGTTTGCTATTTCAAAACTGCTGTCGAACTTGAATCCACAGCCTGCAGGAATTCAGCGATTTAACCTTGTTTTGGTCCAAATTTAAAATGACGCAGATTCTTCATTTCAAATAGGATTTGAATAATTCATTTTGCAGATTGAAGTAGGAACGTTGAGCTATATTCCTGCAAAACTTTAAATCATTTTGATATTGTTAACATGTTCAAACCTGCTGTCAAATAATGAGTCGCAGCTTGTTTTAAACGGATAATACTTGGTGTAATTTCCGTTATTTCGATGTTTTCTTGATATTTCTTTCTGGATTTCGTATACAGGTATTATAATGTGTTTTAAAATTGTTTTTCAAATAAACGGGCCTTTGAAATTATTATTATATATTATTTTTTTGGTATAAAAATTATATACTCTATAACAAGAGAATTTCAAAGGCAATTTCTAAAGCAATTTCGAAACGTTCTTAAAACTCGTTTTCTTCAACTTAATTTCTATGTAAAACACACAAATTTTCACTTCAAGCAAAGAGGGAGGAAATGATTAGATAAAACGCGTGTTATGAACATGTACGTTTATCTTTTCAGTTAATTCCTAATCTATTCGTTTGATCGTTTTGACCTTCGGGTCTAGTTTACCGATGAGATGAGGTAAACTTTATACTGCTTTAAGCGTGCAATTGACTAATGGTTAGTAAACCGTTTAGTGTGAAAGTGTGGTATGGGACACAGGTTAACACTTTGCGGGTTTCTATCCGAGGGGCTTGTGACACATATTGCCTGTTAGTGGTGTTCAATATTGGGCCTCCGGTTCTTAGCCACTATGGTTTATTGCCTTCGGGTTTGTGCCTTCGGGTTTATTGCCTTTGGGTTTGTGCCTTCGGGTTTGTTGCCTTCGGGTTTATTGCTCTATGTATCGTTTTTGGAGTTGGTCCTTCGTTACCGCTCGAGGGATACTTGGATTTGTCGCCTTCGGGCTTGTGGATCCTTGTTTATACAATACTGAGCACGTGCATCCTTTGTTTCTTTGATATTTATATTTCCTTAGAGTATCGCCTTTTGGGGTTGGTCCTTTGAACCACACGACATACAGCGATTACCCTGTGGAAACTTGCGTTACCTTTATTGGTATTTTTTATTTCCCTTTTTGGCTTGATTTAGGATATTCATATCCTTTGTTTATTTGAGATGCCGATGATATGAGGCTTGTTATGATTCATCTTTTGTCAGATGAACGAGTTATCTCTTTTAGAGATATTTGTGGTACTTTATGACCTTGCATATTCGTTATCATTTAGCTTATCTGACTGATTGGTTTAGCTCGACTGACCCGTGTATTTTATACTCGGGTTGGACTGAGATGTTTCAAGTTAGATACATTTGGACTTAGCCTATTCTGCTAGCTCCTTTTGTTATAGCTTTTTATGTAGTCCTTTTCGATTGTAACTCTGATATGTATATTCTTTTGACTCACCTGTATATTGTGGTTGCTACACCACTTGACATGTTTCGTTTTGTATACTCTATGATGTATCTGTATATGTGTATATGTACGTAATGATCTACTGTTCTGTGATGTGTTTTACATTTGAGTTGTTATATTTTCTTCTATTAGATCTTATAGCCATGATAGTTTTGTATTAAATATCTATTGGATATGTTGATCCATCTAAAAAATATATGCTACATTTATCGATGTATTCAGTAGAAAGACAATGCTATAGATGGTCGCTCCTATCCAGCTCTATTCTCTGTATTAGCAGACGGTATTACCATGTAATACTCTTTGCTATTGTGGGTCTTGGAGTGGGGCATCACATAAACTCTTGATCTTTAGATCAATAAAAGATAAAAAAACTGAAATTTGCATAAATCTTAATAGGCTAGATCTAAATCATAACAGGCTAGATCTAGACCATAACATGCTAAGTCTTTGAACAAAATGATTTTTACAATCACTTAGCAGATTAAGAGAGTGTACATTAATTCGGAGTAAAAGCAATTAATTTCTAGTGAATAGTTTCCTAGGATAGTATTTCCCTCTCTCTTAACCTCTTTGGTTTGACAAGCTTTCTTTATGGAGAGGAAGAATAGACAAGTGGGTAAAGAGAGCCAATTCCATTAGGTTTTCTATTCTTTATATGCACTTGCCATCGTGGTGTTGGCAGGAAAGTACCTTTCTATCCACCAATATAAATTATTCTCTTTGTTTTATTGAACTCAATTTGGTACCTTTCACTAAGTCGCTTAATTATCCACTTGGCTTACATATGCATTGGAAAGTCCAACATTCTCCCACTTTGTCCATATGACATTATGTACCGAATTTTTTTAATAATAAAACATAATGGTGAAAGAAATAAATTCATCCTCATATTGGTCACATCATAAAGTCATTATTAAACAGAGAAACTAATAAGGATCATAGCAGTCATATATCAATTTATTGACATTGTCCCTTTGTATCATAATATTAGTCTTCCACATAACATGACACAAACTAGGTATTCAATAACGACTCAACAGTGTCTTTGTTAAAGACAAAATCTTTTTTAACATACATAATGCATTTTTATATATAAACCAATCATACGAAACATGATTCATAAATTCATTTTAGAAATAATAAATAAACGTGGTCAGAGTGTTCATTCTTTCGACGTGTTCATTAAATGTCTTTCGGGCAATCCTTTCGTCAATGGATCCACAACCATAAGGTTAGCGCTAATGCGTTTGATTAACACTCTTTATCTTTGAACTTCTTTAACGGGAAAGTATTTTAATTCTATATTCTTAGCACCGTTTGTAAACTTGTTGTTTTAGAAAAAATACCACTATATAATTATCACAATAAATTTTCAATGGCTTAGGAATAGTATCAAAAATTCCAACTCCTAAAATGAAGTTCCATGCGTTGTGGCTTCAAAGCATGCCACAAACGTAGCCTCTGTAGAGGATGCAACAATGATAGACTGCTTCACACTCTTTCATGAAATTGTTCCTCCAGTTAATAGGAATAGATAGCTGAATGTGGATATTCTGGTATCCCACATCCAACAAAATCAAAATCTGAATATCCAATCACCTCGATATGATCAGATCTCTTATAAATGAGCATATAATTCATTCCTTGTAAATACTTGAACACATTCTTTGTAGCTTTCCAACTATCTACTTCTAGATTACTTTGAAACCCGTCCAGCATTTTGACAATAAAATTGAAGTCCAATTTGATATAAGTTTGAGCGTACATCAAGCTTCCAATAACAGAAGTATAAGAAATGTGTTCCGTTTGACTACGTTCTAATTTAAACTTTGGACGTTGCTTGAGACTAAATTTATCTCCTTCCATGTTATACCCCGTAAATTGAACATAATTTATTAGAAAATTAGTAGTAAAGCCAAAAATAGAATTTTTGCAAACGTCATAATTTTGCTATGAAACTTGCACTATTGTATTTATAGCACTTTTCTGATCAGTTTTCATATACAAAGTTTTCCGATCGGAGTTCAAACGAAAAAATTAATGATATTTGAATATTTCATATCGGAAATAATTATATATGTAATTAAATGTAATTAATTAATGTTAAGGTTACTTAACATCTAATTAGTATTAATGTTAAATTTGATTGGTTTAAAAAAAACATGAAAAAGGAAACAAACTAAAACAGATAACAAAAATAGGCCACTGGTCGACCCCTCGTTGGGACCGGTTGATTGCTAGCGGTCGACTGATGGCATCAAAGCGATTAACTCCTTATATGCTAATGGCTGTAAATTGAACCTTAGTCGAATAGTTTAGTTTAATATAACTAAATCTAAAGGCTAGCGTTGATTCAAACTTCTATAAATACATGTCTAACCCCTTATTATTCTCCTCATATTTTCTAACGCAACAACGAAACTTTGCCATTTTCTCTTGTCCTCAAATTCTAAAATCTTTATAAACTATAATATATATATATATATATATATATATAAATGGAGAATAGAGAAGTGTAATATGAGAAGAAGAATAGTATCAAATCAAATCGTTAGCCAAGATAAGTTGTAAACCTAAATCCAAATCAAGATAAAATTCAAATCAAGATTAAATTCAAATCACTTCTTGAATATAAATTTCTAACAACTATGTAAATACTTTCGGTACATACTGCGATAGGGAGAGAAATGGAGTTAAATAGGAATAACAAGTTTTAGGTTTGGAGATTTGGAAGCGTAAAGGTGATTGGAAAATTATATATTTTTACATTACTAGATTTGTATTGTTGTAAATCTATTCATTGCATGCCCTAAAGAAATTTTGGAGTGTTAAACTTTAATATATTCATATATTGAATTTATGAATTATGCCTAAATATTCTATGGATTGTTAACTTCGATTAAATATTGCATATACCTGAATCCAGAAATTAAGGGTGAAGGAAGTCTCTAAATTTATAATATTGTGTAGGAATTCTAGGTTCGTTGTTTGAATGATATATGTTAGTAAACATGAGTTAGAAGTTATTATAATTTAGATTGGGATTTATGTAGTATTTTAATTCATTAGAATGAAATGTTGTAATGTAAATTATATAAATTATCTAGTTCTGTAAATGCGAATAAGTGTATTGTTTGAAATAATATGAAACATGCCTAAAAAAAGAGATGTACAAAACAGGGATGTTTACCATATTTTATACCATCTATTTCAATAATAATAGAAAATATAATTTCTTGTAATTCTAAACATAACATAAGTCCTCTTTAGCTAATGTATGGAAAGTTACACTATTAACATTTCCTTTTAGGAAGATGGAATTCCATTACATTAAAATATAGAAATACCTAAGTATAAACCAAAGTAATGTAAGTAATGATAATAACAATAATTTAATTGTGAATCTTTTTATATGAAAGAGTAGTCCTCTTATAAGGAGAGCACTCATAATTTAATTGTGAATCTAATATATTTGATGTAAGATAAGTTAGAAAATAAACAATAAGGGAAGAAATATTTATAACAACCCGAAATTTCACCACTTTAATTTACGAATATTTAATTAATTTTAAATATTCAAATAAAAGATTTATAATTAAAATAAAACTATTTTAAATAATAAATAGAGATGGTGAAGTAGTCTTCAAAATTAACTCACAAAAATAATTAGTTCGAAGAAAAATCGTAAATGTGACCGGAATTCGTTTTTCGAATTTTCGTCGGCTAAACGTTGTTAAAAACGTGTGAACATTTTATCTAACTTCTACACATGCATATTTTAATAAATTAAGTATGTTAAAGTTAGTAATATGGTAGAAATATAATTAATTAAGTTTATGTGACGACCCGGAAACTTTTAACATTTGAAGTGGAATATTTAATTGATTTTAAATATTTGGATGTTAGTTTAACTTGAATTTCAAATATTATTGTTTGATTGGCAATTAGATTATTGAATTTAATTTATTGAAGTTGGGTAAAAATTTGAATCTACGGTTTTAAGCTGATTAAAAATATTTTAAAGGCTTCAAAAATTTATATTGATGATACCGAAGACAATAGAAGCTTCGGAATTGAATTTGGAAATATTTATTCAGTTTTGAAACTTTATCGTTTAACTTGATATTTAAAAATAGCCTTCCGAGGCACACTCTCGGAATTCGACGAAACCAGTTCCATTGGATCCGTAATATTGTATTATTATCGGATTTCAATTTTTGCAGCATTCGGAGTTGTTGTGTGATCGTACGATAAGCAAACACATTGAAATTTATATTGAAATTTAATTTAATAACTGGTCTGAAAAGTTATCTTCTCCATACGATCGAATTGGGACTCAAAACCTTTTCCATTGCGTTCGGAATAGAGGTATAACATTATAAACGCCTAGCGGCACGTCTCGATATGATTTGAGATTTTAGGATGCGAAATCGAGACGATTAAATTTAAACATATATATATCTGATCAAAATCATATCGCAACACCTTTTTGCAAAACGTAATGTACATGTTCCATTGTCTTCTCCTACACACCACCCTATCCTATCTTCCTTTGAAAGCTAACCGATCTTTATAAAAAAAATGTCGATGTACGTAAGAAAATGATGACGGCTTCATTATCTTCTTTCATATTGAATGCTTCTCCTCCTCCCTGTTCGAATCTGAAATAAATAAAAAATTTCTTGAGCCTATTTTACAACTCGAAATCGAATCCCTCTTTCAATTTCGAGTTCCCAGTACGAATAGGAACAAAAATCGTTCGTCCCAATAAAAAAAAAATGGTGGCTAGAGAGAAAAGGAGGAAGCGCACATGCACGCTCGTGCATGTGAATGGGAGATCGAGGAGCTGAAGTTCGAGCACGGCGGTGACTCATTAGGTTTGGTGACCGAAGATTTTTTCTCGCGCGCGTACGTGTGGAGGCTCTGGATCTACTCGAATCAAGGCGTAAACCGCGATCGAGGTTTGGGCGAGGCTAGAATTATCGCGATGCTCGATCGACTGTGGCGGCGGTTCTCGGCGGCATGGACTAGGTCGGCTTCATCTCTGGTAAATGGCGGCAGCGCGTGTGTCGATTTAGGGGATCGATCGCGTTGTGAATAAGGGTTTCGAGTTAGAGCTCTTGGTGAGGTAATTTGTTTTATTTTATTTCAATTTATTAAATTATATGTATAAGAATATATGCAGAAATCAAATAAAAAAGAAAAAAATATCATTTACAGTAAAGTGAAATTTGTTTTTGTTATTTACTGAGAAAAAATAATACTAATAATAGGGATTTACAGTTCCGACTTAATTTAATGTTAGTGGAAACCTTAATTTAAGTTGAGTTTATTATGTGAATTATCGAAAATTTACAATAAAATAAATTTGGTTATTTTAGTTACTAGAAAATATTATTTTTTATCAAAAGAAATATTATTTATTATTGGAAAAATAGGTTAAGAATAATTTATTAAGGTGTTTAATTAACTTATTTAATTCTTTTGGTTACTAAAGAAAATTATTAAAGGCAATTTAGTTTTAAACTTAATTTTTTAGTTACATAAATTTATTAAAAAGAATTTGTTTAAAATTTAAAAGTATTAGTTTTAAATAAAACTATAGGTTAATTAAACTACCAAAACGAAAATTTACTTATTCGATTGGTTCGAGTATTAATAAATTGTATAATTGCTTATACAAGGTTTAAAGATCGTGAAAAACAAAACTGAAATGAAAATGGATTGCATGCAAAGCAAATGTGAGATCTTCTCACTCAATCAATATCTTTTTTATTTAAATTTTAAATGGTTAGATTTAAAATTGATTGACTGTGTGGTTGGATAATTGACTGACAATAATTATTCACCGGATGATATTATATATAGTAGTGTATAGTATATATTGGGTGATTGATTTCCCGCATTATATAGCGGATGAGACCCTATGCGCCGCATAATTGCGGATGATATTTTATAAAATCCTATATACCGCGATATTCCACCTCGAAGTGGAATTAGTATTTAATTGTTGTACTAACGTTTGTGGATGCAGAGAAACAGGTTGGAGGGATCCAACTGGATTCCTCGAACATTTGAATTTATTTCATTTGTTGTGTGTTAAATTATTTATAATCTCTGTGTGACAATATTGTAATTGGAATCATTGTAGGCTAAAATTTAACCGAACATATTTTTGGTGTCGTAAGATACTGGAAATAAATAAAATAATATTTTTGAATTTAAGTAGAAAAATCTTAGTGAAATCCTATTGAATAAATTCCAAAATATGGGGAAATATTTTTTATAAATGGATTTTGAGAAATGTTGTTTAAAAGTTGAAGGATTTATCTAAAAATTCGAATTTTTAATAGTTTGGGAAAAAAAATAAAGGGATTTATTTTAAAAGATGATAAATTTGGGAAATCCATTTGGAAATTGATTTGGATGTTTGAAATAAATTTGGAAATCAATGTGAAAATTGATTTGGTGTTAAAAGTGAATATTTGGGAATCGATTTGAAAAATCTTATATCAATGGATATTTGGAAATTTGAATTCACAATGGGAATTTGTAAAGGAAAGGAAATTTTGTTTTAAAAATAAACACTAAGTTATTTTTAAAAGTGTGGAACGGAATTTACGGATTTGGAACATAAATTTAAAGTAAATCTAGAAGGATTTATAAATTAATTTGAATGAACCATTTTAGAATGGAATGTGTACTTTCCCTGGAAAGCCGAGTATGTTTTCAATATAGTCTATAAATATGAAATTGAAGTTGTGAAGATGGTTTTCAGGAAAGTTTATTTTGGAGAAATTATTTACTTGGGTTATTTTGAAAATCTTTAAATTAAATATTTAATTAATTAATTATAGAAGTGATTATTTAAGATTTAATAGATATTTGTTTTAGAAAATGGTTATTTAAATAATTGTACTCTACCTACTAATTTTATTTGAAAATTAGTTTAGACTTAAAAGTTTATATGTAATATTAGTATATTGTTTTTAAAACTAATATTTTAAGTAAAATGTTTTAAAATGGTTTTATCTAAATTTTTCCAAGTATATATTTTAGATAAGTGATTTGATTTATTTAAAGTATTTTAACTCGGCAGACTTCCATGGAAATAAATAATATCGGGAATTTTATTCCGCGAGTGAAGAGTGATTTGAAAGTTGTTTTCAAATGGTTGAAGTGTGAAAATATACCTTGCAAAGATATTTTGAATATAAATAATTAAGAAAATTATTTAAATCTGGTAATTGTTGTGAATGTTGATTGATAGTCAAATAACCGACTATCAATATTTGCCTTTAAATAACGTTTGAATTTCGATGCGACCGGGGGTCGGATTCCAAGTGGATATCCTAAAACCACATCAAACCTTTGTGATTGTGATGAATCTTTTATTTAAAAGACAAAAGTGGAAATTGTTGTGATTTTTTTGAAATCTGAATGAACACTTATTTTTAAAAATAAGCGCTTATTATTCGGATTAGCCGGGAGAGGACCTTTGTGTCATATAACCCATTCCGAATAATGATACGACGAAATGGGATTGCATTTGAAGACCAGTGGTGAAGACCGAGTATTTGCGAGAATGATAGGATGACCTATCGATTGTCTCTGCACTGAGTAGCTACGGTATAGAGATTCCCTAAGTGATGGGAAGTCCGATCGGGATTGTGAATACCCGAATTGCAAAGGCTTCTTCGGAATTGCCTTCGGTTCTGTTCGAAGCCGGAACAGACTTGTATGGATGTGTGTCTGACGTTACAGATTGAGATGTAAAGCTGGTTTCTATCAAATACATTTCTGTTGGTGGCGGAGAATTTATTCTCTTAGCTTAATACCCTTCTCTGAGACGTACGAGCTCAGAGGTTTTGTAGTTGATGGTTAATAGTGATACATTACCAATTTTGTAATGTGGCATACGAAGTGCTGCTGATCATTTGTTGATCGAAGCATGGCTTTGTGAAAAAGCATAGCTTTGTGGATGAGACTTCGTCGAGCCTCACAACTTGGAAATGGTCGAAATATGAATGTTGCGGCAAGGTTTTTAGGGGTCGCGCCCCTAGGGTATGTCCATTTTCTTCTGGATAATGGATGGTATCATGGTATGGAGCCCAGATACTTAACTCATGTGGACACTGTAAATATATTACTGTGTGATGTTGCTTTGTGGTTGAGGATCCTTGGATAAAGGTCGGCAACGACCGGGGATGGAATACTTGTGTGTTACTTACCTATGTTATAGCTTGGTTAAAGCATGAGGTAACGTCGGCCTTGTTAGCAGAGATCCGATTAGGTTCTCGAGGCTTCCTTCCAGAGGCGTACCCATTTCGGTGTAGGAAGTTCCTTTGCCAGACCATTTGTTGGAAATCCAAAGAAACGATATGCGCCATGTACGGTTTTAGTTGTATAACCTGCCATGGAATGTGGCGGTAACCTACTATTGAACATGGTAGCTATAGTACGCATACGATGAAATGTTGTATGTCGGCTAAGGTTAATATTATATTTTCGAAATGTTTTCTACATGATGCACTAAAATTAATATCCAAAGAATTTTGCGTATTAAGCATTTTTGACTGTCATAAGGAGAAATTCCTCCAAGTGTGCGTTTGCATTGTGTGCGTGGTAGGAGGCCTTATGGCAGTTTCATTTTCCAAAAGCATAGCGAATTTCTTTTATTTTTTTATGAAAATAACTGTTTTTAAGATCTCACACCAGTCCCATGACTGACCGGGAGTTTATTGTTCCCTTTTTAAACTCTGGGTGCCCACAATTTTCCACACGGGCAGCCTACAGTCAGGTTAGCAGTTATTCGGGAGCAAAGTCAAGAAGTTGCTATGGAGATCAGGAGTTGGAGCTAGACGGCAAGGCGTATCACATATATATGTAATATTTCTTTCCATTGTTTGTTGTTGTACACTCTGATAATGTAATGTGATGTAATGTAATAACTGATATAGTGATTCTGTTTAAAGAGAGTTATTTATCTATTATATTTGTTCCGCTGTGAAATGTGAGATTATGTTATTGCTTTTATTTCTTCTTTCTTCTTCTTCTTTCTTCTTCTTCTTAAACACTAATGGTTCGATTTTCCAGCATTCGAGGGTTCGGCAGTTGAAACAGTGGACGTATTAATGTCGACTTTCGAGCGTCGAGAAATCGGGCCGTTACAAATTGGTATCAGAGCATTTGGTTAAACGATAACCCTGGCTTTGTTGGGTGTTACTCATTAGAGATAGAGTCAGTAGTACTCTAGAATGAGTTTGAGTGTAATAATAGATATGAGGGCGTATTTGTTAGTGAATATAAATTGTTTTATATCGTGTTGACTTATCGGTTGATTGTTTATAGATTCTGGTCGGTGCAGTTTGGCCTACTGTATCGATAGGGATTTCTAAACTTTTAAACAAGATAAACCGACACAGTATTGTTTTAAAAATAGGGTAAATGAAATAATTTGCCCAAAACTATTTTTGTATATAAAAGAAATGATTTTCTGTAAATTTTTATGGTATATGGTTGCTTGGTTGTTAGGAAGTCATGATATTGAATTATCATCATAATTGAATGGAAATTTAATAAGAAATAATGGTATAACCAAAGATTTGGAGATAAATTCATTTAACAAATGTAATTTATAAATTCAACATGAATTGAGAATGGAAATTCGAAATAAAAAATGGATAAGTGAATAAAACTAATTTAATTAAATTAGCAGTTGGAATGAATATACATAAATGAGGTTTATAAAATGGATGCTAAGTAAAGATTTTTGTATATCAATGCATCAAAATGAATGTGAATATGGAATGCAAAATGAATTGAACAGAATCAGTTGGAAATGAAATGGAATAAGGAGTAAATTGGGTTGGTATCAATTTAAATTAGTTATAAACTGGATTGGATATTCTATTAAGTGAATATCGTCGAATTTGCATAGAAATGGTTTTCGTTTGACGCAACGTGATTATATAAAATTCTATGAGTTAATGAAAGCCAACAAAATTGATTTTTGAATTAATTGAAATGGATATAATTTCGTTTCGTTTAAAAAAAATGAATTGAATGAAAGAAAGTGCATTGTAAATCGTTTGAATTGAATAGAAATGTTATTGGAATGTAGTTGTAAGCAATTAAATTTGTATTGAAACCTTATAATTTTCTTATGGGGATTATTTTGAGTGCATTGCTTATGAAAACTATGTGTTCACTATTGAAAATAAGTGAAATGTAAATGAATTTCCTATATATGGCCCTTACGTGTTTACATTGAGTAAGTACAGGTACATGGGGGCAGTTTGGATGGATTTGATCGCGCTAAAATGCTAATAATAAACTGCTTTGCTTAAAAACGCTAAACAAGATACGCCTACGTAATAAAAAAATAGGAAACATGAACTGTTTTTGTTTTTTTCGACCCGGTGGGTCGATGTATATATATTTATATCTTTTGTCAAATTGCAAAAGCTCCTTCGTACAAAGGAGACTCTGCCAAAAATTTTCAAAAATTTAGGGAGTTAGAAAATTTTTGAAATTTTTGTTAGCGACAAACGATTTCAAATTTTAAATTGAAGTAAATTAGTGAATGAAACTAATTTAAAATAATGATATGAACCAGTTATAATTGAAAGATAAAATTCAATATTCAGAGTTGAAGATAAATTGAATTCATACGGTAATGGGAAAACAAATTTGAATAGAAGTTGATAAGAAACTTCTGTAAGGAAATTTATAAAATGATTTTGGAATCTGTAGTTGGAAATGGTTAAATTGGATATATAGGTATTAAAAAGCAAGTGGGGAAAAATTGATTTTAATTTCAGAAGATAAATTTGAAATTGCTCGACAAAAAGGTACGTATTTAAATTTCTATATGAAATTTGGTGATTTTCTTGTCTAGCCACTTGCCTTTTTTTCTTTTGGAATCTGAGGGCCTGTGGTGCCATTTCGTAGTTGTACCGAGCTAGCCACGCAAAGGAGACGCTGGCGAAATTTTTCGAAAATTTGGAGGGTTAGAAAAATTTTGAGAAAATTTTGAAAGTTTAAAATTTGAATTTGAATTCAAATTTGAATTGTGAAGTAAATGAAGTTGTTTGGAAACTGTGAAGATTTTAGAAAGTTAGTTGAAATGAATCTTTAATAAAAAGATTTGGGTTGATAAATTGATAAAATTGTTTGGTTCTGGGAAAATATTTAACGGGTTGAGGATCATTCTTCTTAACTAGTAATTAAGGGACGAAATTCTTTTAAGGGGAAAGGATGCGACGATCCGAATTTTTTTAACATTTGAAATGGAATATTTAATTGATTTTAAATATTTGGAAGTTAGTTTAACTTGAATTTCAAATATTATTGTTTAATTGGCAATTAGATTATTGAATTTAATTTATTGAAGTTTGGTAAAAATTTGAATCTACGGTTTTAAGCGGATTAAAAATATTTTAAAGGCTTCGAAAATTTATATTGATGATACTGAAGATAATAGAAGCTTCAGAATTGAATTTGGAAATATTTTATTCAGTTTTGAAACTTTATCGTTTAAATTGATATTTAAAAATAGCCTTCCGAGGCACAGTCTCGGAATTCGACGAAACCAGTTCCATTGGATCCATAATGATGTATTATTATGGGATTTCAATTTTTGTAGCATTCAGACTTGTCGTGTGATCGTACGATAAGCAAACACATGAAATTTAATTTAATAGCTGGTCCGAAAAGCTATCTTCTCCATACGATCGAATAGGGGCTCGAAACCTTTTCCATTGCGTTCAGAATAGAGGTATAACATTATAAACGCCTAGCGGCACGTCTCGATACGATATCGAGATTTTAGGATGCGAAATCGAGACGATTAAATATATATATACATATATATAGATATATACATATATATGTGTATATATACATATATATATATGTGTATATATACATATATATATGTATATATACATATATATATATATGTGTATATATACACATATATATATGTATATATGTGATCAAAATCAAATCGCAGCACCTTTTTGCAAAACGTAATGTACATGTTCCATTGTCTTCTCCTACACTCCACCCTATCCTATCTTCCTTTGAAAACTAACCGATCTTTATAAAAAAAATATATCGATATACGGAAGAAATGATAAGGGCTTCATTATCTTCTTCCATATTGAATGCTTCTCCTCCTCCCTGTTCGAATCTGAAATAAATAAAAAAAATTCTCGAGCCTATTTTAGAACTCGAAATCGAATCCCTCTTTCAATTTCGAGTTCCCAGTACGAATAGGAACGAAAATCGTTCGTTCCCAATAAAAAAAATGGCGGCTGTGAGAGAAAAGGGGGGAAGCGCACACGCGCGCTCGCGCGTGCGAATGGGAGATCGAGGAGCTGAAGTTCGAGCATTGCGGCGAATCGTTAGGTTTGGTGACCGAAGATTTTTTCTCACGCACGTACGTATGGAGGCTCTGGATCTACTCGAATCAAGGCGCAAGGGCATCGCACGAATTTAAAAATCGCGATCGAGGTTTGGGTGAGGCTAGAATTGTCGCGATGCTCGATCGACTGTGACGGCGGTTCTCGACGGCGTGGACGAGGTCAGCTTCATCTCTGGTAAATGGCGGCGGCGCATGTGGTGATTTAAGGGATCGATCGCATTGTGAATAAGCGCTTCGAGTTAGAGTTTTGCATGAGGTAATTTATTTTATTTTATTTCAATTTATTAAATTATATGTATAAGAATATATGCAGAAATCAAAGAAAAAAGAAAAAAATCATTTACAGTAAAGTGAAATTTGTTTTTGTTATTTACTGAGAAATAATAATAATAATAATAGGGATTTACAGTTGCGACTTAATTTAATGTTAGTGGAAACCTTAATTTAAGTTGAGTTTATTATGTGAATTATCGAAAATTTACAATAAAATAAATTTGGTTATTTTAATTATTAGAAAATATATTTTTTATCAAAAGAAATATTATTTATTATTGGAAAAATAGGTTAAGAATAATTTATTAAGGTGTTTAATTAACTTATTTAATTCTTTTGGTTACTAAAGAAAATTATTAAAGGGAATTTAGTTTTAAACTTAAATTTTTAGTTACATAAATTTATTAAAAAGAATTTGTTTAAAATTTAAAAGTATTAGTTTTAAAGAAAACTATAGGTTAATTAAACTACCAAAATGAAAATTTACTTATTCGATTGGTTCGAATATTAATAAATTGTATAATTGCTTTTACAAGGTTTAAAGATCGTGAAAAACAAAAATGGAATGAAAATGGATTGCATGCAAAGCAAAGGAGAGATCTTCTCACTCAATCAATATCCTTTTGATCTAAATTTTAAATGGTTAGATTTAAAATTGATTGACTGTGTGCTTGGATAATTGATTGATAATAATTATTCACTGGATGATATTATATATATAGTAGTATATAGTATATATTGGATGATTGATTTCCCGCATTATATAGCGGATAAGACCCTATGCGCCGCATAATAGCAGATGATATTTTATAAAATCCCATATACCGCGATACTCCACCTCGAAGTGGAATTGGTATTTAATTGTTGTGCTAACGTTAGTGGATGCAGGAAACAGGTTGGAGGGATCCAACTGGATTCCTTAAACATTTGAATTTATTTCATTTGTTGTGTGTTAAATTATTTATAATCTCTGTGTGATTATATTGTATTTGGAATCATTATAGGCTAAAATTTAGCCGAATATATTTTTGGTGTCGTAAGATACCAGAAATAAATAAAATAGGATTTTTGAATTTAAGTAGAAAAATCTATAGTGAAATCCTATTGAATAAGTTCAAAAATAAGGGGAAAGATTTTTTATAAATGTATTTTGAGAAATGTTGTTCAAAAGTTGAAGGATTTATTTAAAAATTCGGATTTTAAATAGTTTGGGAAAAAAATAAAGGGATTTATTTTAAAAGATGATAAATTTGGGAAATCCTTTTGGAAATTGATTTCGGTGTTTGAAATAAATTTGGAAATCAATGTGAAAATTGATTTGGTGTTGAAAGCGAATATTTGGGAATCGATTAGAAAAATTGTATATCAATGGATATTTGGAAATTTGAATTCACAATCGGAATTTGTAAAGGAAAGGAAATTTTGTTTAAAAAATAAACAATGAGTTATTTTTAAAAGTGTGGAAAGGAATTTACGGATTTGGAACGTAAATTTAAAGTAAATCCAGAAGGATTCATAAATTGATTTGAATGAATCATTTTAGAATGAAAGGTGTACTTTCCCTGGAAAGCCGAGTATGTTTTCAATATAGTCTATAAATATGAAATTGAAGTTGTGAAGATGGTTTTAAGAAAAGAATATTTTGGAGAAATTATTTACTTGGGTTATTTTGAAAATCTTTAAAGTAAAGATTTAATTAATTAATTATAGAAGTGATTATTTAAAGATTTAATAGATATTTGTTTTAGAAAATGGTTATTTAAATAATTGTACACTACGTACTAATTTTATTTGAAAATTAGTTTAGACTTAAATGTTTATATGTAATATTAGTATATTGTTTTTAAAACTAATATTTTAAGTAAAATGTTTTAAAATGGTTTTATCTAAATGTTTCCAAGTATATATTTTAGATAAGTGATTTGATTTATTTAATGTATTTTAACTCGGCAGACTTTCAGTGGAAATAAATAATATCGGGAATTTTATTCCCCGAGTGAAGAGTGATTTGAAATTTGTTTTCAAATGGTTGAAGTGTGAAAATATAACTTGCAAAGATATTTCGAAAATAAATAATTGGGAGAATTATTTAAATCTGGTAATTGTTGTGAATGTTGATTGATAGTTAAATAACCGACTATCAATATATTCCTTTAAATAACATTTGAATTTCGATGCGACCGAGGGTCGGATTCCAAGTGGATATCCGAAAACCATATCGAACCTTTGTGATTGTGATGAATCTTTTATTTAAAAGATCAAAGTGGAATTTGTTGTGATTTGTTTGAAATCTGAATGAATACTTATTTTTAAAAATAAGCGCTCGTTATTCGGATTAGCCGGGAGAGGACCTTTGTGTCATATAACCCATTCCGAATAATGATACGACGAAATGGGATTGCATTTGAAGACCGGTGGTGAAGACCGCGTATTTGCGAGAATGATAGGATGACCTATCGATTGTCTCTACACTGAGTAGCTACGTTATAGAGATTCCCTAAGTGATGGGAAGTCCAATCGGGATTGTGAATACCCAGATTGCAAGGGCTTCTTCGGAAGTGCCTTCGGTTCTATTCGAACCCGCAACAGACTTGTATGGATGTGTGTTTGACGTTACAGATTGAGATGTAAAGCTGGTTTCTATCAAATACATTTCTGTTGGTGGCGGAGAATTTATTCTCTTAGCTTAATGCCCTTCTCTGAGAGAAACGAGCTCAGAGGTTATGTAGTTGATGGTTACTAGTGATACATTCCTAATTTGGTAATGTGGCATATGAAGTGCTGCTGATCATTTGTTGATCGAAGCATGGCTTTGTGAAAAAGCGTATCTTTGTGGACGAGACTTCGTCGAGCCTCACAACCTAGAAATGGTTAAAACAGGAATGTTGCGGCAAGGTTTTTAGGGGTCGCGCCCCTAGGGTATGTCCATTTTCTTCTGGATAAAGGGTGGTATCATGGTATGGAGCCCAAATACTTAACTCATGTGGACACTGTAAATTTATTACTGTGTGATGTTGCTTTGTGGTTGAGGATCCTCAGATAAAGGTCGGCAACGACCTGTGATGGCATACTTGTGCGTTAGTTACCTATGTTATAGCTTGGTTAAAGCATGAGGTAACGTCGGCCTTGTTAGCAGAGATCCGGTTAGGTTCTCGGGGCGTCCTTCCAGAGGCGTACCCATTTCGGTGTAGGAAGTTCCTTTGCCTGACCATTTGTTGGAAATCCAAAGAAACAATACGCGTCCTGTACGGTTTTAGTTGTATAACCTGCCATGGAATGTGGCGGTAACCTACTATTGAACATGGTAGCTACAGTAGGCATACGACGAAATGTTGTATGTTGACTAAGATTAATATTATACTCTCGAAATGTTTTCTACACTATGCACTAAAAATAATATCCAAAGAATTTTGCGTATTAAGCATTTTTGACCTTGATAAGGATAAATCTTCTTCAAGTGTGCGTTCGCTTTGTGTGTATGGCGGGAGGCCTTATGGCAGTTTCATTTTCCAAAAGCATAGCGAATTTCTTTTATTTTCTTTGTGAAAATAACTGTTTTTAAGATCTCACACCAGTCCCATGATTCACCTGGAGTTTATTATTCCCTATCTAAACTCTAGGTTCCCATAATTTTCCACACGGGCAGCATAGAGTCAGGTTAGCAGTTATACGGGAGCAAAGTCAAGAAGTTGCCGTGGAGATCAGGAGTTGGAGCTAGACGGCGAGGCGTATCACATATATATGTAATATTTCTTTGTGCTGTTTGTTTTTGTACACTCTGATAAAGTAATGTGATGTAATGTAATAACTGATATGGTGATTCTGTTTAAAGATATTTATTTATCTATTATATTTGTTCCGCTGCGAAATGTGAGATTCTGTTATTGTTTTTGTTTCTTCTTTCTTCTTCTTCTATCTTCTTCTTCTTAAAACCTAATGATTCGATTTTCCGGCATTCGAGGGTTCGGCAGTTGGTACAGTGGACGTATTAATGTCGATTTTCGGGCGTCGAGAAATCGGGTCATTACAAATTGGTATCAAAGCATTAGGTTAAACGATAACCTTGGCTTTGTTGGGTGTTACTCATTAGAGATAGAGTCAGTAGTACTCTAGAATGAGTTTGAGTGTAATAATAGCTATGAACGTGCATTTGTTAGTGAATATAAATTGTTTTATATTGTGTTGACTTATCGGTTGATTGTTTATAGATTCTGGTCGGTGCAGCTTGGCCAACTGTATCGATAGGGATTTCTAAACTTTTAAACAAGATAAACCGACACAGCATTGTTTTAAAAATAGGGTAAATGAAATAATTTTCCCAAAACTATTTTTGTATATAAAAGAAACGATTTTCTGTAAACTTTTATGGTGTATGTTTGCTTAGTTGTTAGGAAGTGATGATATTGAATTACCATCATTATTATATGGAAATTTAATAAGAAATAATGGTATAACCAAAGATTTGGAGATAAATTCATTTAACAAATGAAATTTATAAATTCCAGATGAATTGAGAATGGAAATTTGAAATAAAAAATGGATAAGTGAATAAAACTAATTTAGTTAAATTAGCGGATGGAATGAATATACATAAATGAGGTTTATAAAATGGATGCTAAGCAAAGATTTTTGTATATCAATGCATCGATATGAATGTGAATATGGAATGCAAAATGATTTGAACAGAATCAGTTGAAAATGAAATGGAATAAGGAGTAAATTGGGTTGGTATCAATTTAAATTAGTTATAAACTAGATTGGATATTCTATTAAGTGAATATCGTCGAATTTGCAAAGAAATGGTTGTCGTTTGACGCAAACGTGATTGTATAAAATACTATGAGTTCATGAAAGCCAATAAAATTGATTTTTGAATCAATTGAAATGGATATGAGTTCGTTTCGTTTAAAAAAAATGAGTTGAATGAAAGAAAGTGCATTGTAAATCGTTTGAATTGAATAGAAATGATATGGAATGTAGTTGTAAGCAATTAAATTTGTATTGAAACCTTATAATTTGCTTATGGGGATTATTTTGAGCGCATTGCTTATGAAAACTATGTGTTCACTATTGAAAATAAGTGAAATGTTAATGAATTTCCTATATATGGCCCTTACGTGTTTACAATGAGTTAGTACATGCAACGACCCAGGATTTCTGTCAATTTAAAATTTGTATATTTAATTAATTTTAAATATTAATAAGTGAAATTAAACAGTCGAATAAATTTTATTTCGAATATTGGATTTAATTGAATAATTAAATCGATAATTTAATAGTTGTAATTACAGAAATAATTGAAAATTGGGTTAAATATGATTGTGTAGGATCTAGATTAACCCTAGAGGGGGGGTGAATAGGGTTATAGCAAATTTTCTCGATTTAAACACAGAAAACAAACTGCAGAAATAAATATGATGAAAAGTAAATCACACACAAAATTTACCCAGCTTTGGCAACCCCTGCCTACTGCTGCATTCCCAGATTTCTATTAGAATTAAACAGTATCCCGCTTACAAACACTCTACTAGACTCGCAAACCCATTTGCTCCCGCTCACAAACACTCTCATAGACTCGCACACCCTGCTCCGCCTATAGAGTTTCGCTTACTCGCAAACTCTGCTCCGCCTATAGAGTTTTGCAAACTCGCACACCCTGCTCACTGAACTAATTCTAACTAGACAATCTGACACTACCTACAACCTAGGTGGTGATTTACAAATTCTTTGACTCGAAAATAAAAAACAACTTCAAAAATAAAAGCAGGAGCAAAATTTAAAATATAAACTTGAATCCCTAATTTTTGCTCAAATAAAAAAACAAATTTAAAACTAAAAACCCCCTTTATAAACTAAAGCCCTCTTTTATAAACTAGGCCGGCCCATTCTTTTGCTTTATCCCGTTCCTCTTTTGGCTTGTGAAAAATGGCGGCTCTGATTAATGTGAATTAGGGCTTCGGCTCGCAATCCAAATTTGGGGCTTTTTCTGGAGCATGCCTATGTTGATTCTCTGATTACCGTGTTGCTCCTCTGTTGATCGATTCTCGTTGCTTGGCTTGCTCGTTGTTTAGCAGCTGCTTTTTGATCGAGTGCGTCGTCGATTCGGTATGTAATTTCTTTTTGTTGCTGGTTTAGTGATTTGCTTGACTCGATGCCTATGATGAACTTTTGGTTTGGTATTTATATGAATTCGAATACACTTGATTCATTCGTATTCACGTGCGCGACTTCATCACTTTCCTAATGTTTCAATTTCCTGATGCACACGGCTTTCCTGATATTTTTGCGACTTGTTTCTCACGGCCTTGATTTTCAATCGTTTGATTTTCCTTGATTAATACGGCAAACACTTTCCCTTTTACTTTGTGACTTTTTCCACGATACGTATTTGATTTTCTTGACTTGGTCATCTCTAATCTTTTGTCAACTCTGACTTCGGTTTTGCTGTGAATTACGGCTTTGACTTTCTGCATTGTTAATCTTTCGACTTTCACTGTTTACATCACTGGACTTTGGCATCCTTTCATGATTTCGACTTCACTGTTGTATATGTTGATTCCTTTACTGTTGTTGCATGCACTCTTATGTTGTTTGCTTGTATTACTGATCATGGTAGTCTGATCATTGATTTCTGTATATTTGGGCTTCACTGTTGCTGTGTCATTGCTGTTGACATCCATGTTCTTCACTGTGTTGCACATTTGTGGTTTTGTGCATTGAGCATTGCATTGTTTGTTGTGAAGTTGTGCACTTGCCTGCACTTGTACCTCTGGTTCTTCATGCATGTTCTCTGTTCATTGGTGCATTGAGCATTCTCACTGTTGTATCACTTTTGTAGTTGTAACTGGACATGTTGGTTTAATTGTATTGCAGTTGCATTCATGTTGATTGCTTCATTCTGGTTGGCGCGGTATTCATGTTGTTGTTGGTGGCAATCTTGACCCTTTGTTGTGCATGTCACTGACTTGCTTCCTGTCTCATTTCCATTGATATGTCTTGAACTTGAATCTGTTTCTGTATTGCTTCATGAATTGTGTATACTGTGTTATTTGGATTGCTGAATTTTGCTGCAATCTTCATTGAGCTTGTGCACCATGTTGCATGCACTGGTTTTAGTCTTGAATGCATCTGTGCATATTTTTGATGGTTCAGTGGTGTCACTTGTGCATTGTTGTACTTGGTGGCAATCTTCGAGTTAGTTTGCATCATTGCAGTGGTTGGTCTGGAGTTCTTGTTCAAAACTGCCATGTCACTTTTGCAGTTTGGTCACTTGTTCATATAGCTTTTGTAAACTTGTCACATTTGACTTGACTGTGTTGATCCAATTCATCATGTTGCTGTTGGAATGTAGTTTGCATTATTCATGTCGCCTTGTGTTGAATCCAGTTTCAAAAACTCGGGTTTGACCTTGTGCTTGTGTCGTGATTTTAAATATATTGCACGTGAGTTGAACCCGGCTTTTCATTTGGGTTTGACCTGTGCTCACCTGTCCCTGTAGCATTATCAAGTGTATATTGATGTGCACGGCCTTGTGGCATGTACAGTGATACACTGTGCATGTCACACTGTTCGTGTATGTGATGAATTCAAATGTAAATGATGACGAAGAACCCAAATAACCGAGGCAAATCATATTTTCAAAAATCATATTTTATTTATTTTGCGAAAATATTTCTTTTTCAATTTTACTGTGTTAGTGAATATTTTTGCAGATTGCTCAGATGCTGGATTCAAACTGGAATGCAGTTGAAGACAAAATACGAGTGTGAGTGATATGTAGTGAGGAATTTATGTAAACTGAATTGTGATGTAATTAAAAATGTATATGTATAGTGAGAGCTTGATTTGTACTATTCAAGATTGTAATAAATATTTGTTTGAATAAAATTTCTGTTTGAATTCAAAATCTGTGTAACTTGTTCTGTTTGAATTCAAATTCAAATTCTGTGTAATTTATTTTATTCAACAAATATTTATTTAATCTATGAAAAACAAAATAGTACATTACCAAATACATTTAAATGAATATATATGTTTATTATCATCAAATAAAAACATATAAGCCCATATTCATACAATCTCTCCCTTTTGATGATAACAAACATATATTTAAGATTTTGACCGTGTTAAATGTATTTGACCTATTATATACTCTAATTGCTCTTCTATTTAAATGCTTCCTCTCTACATGATGCTCCCCCTACATATATGCATACAAATAGAAATATATTCAAATGAGCCTAGATGCAAATGGAAAATTATTTGACCTTTGCTTGACTCTATTTGACAAAATCTTAACTTTTCTCCCCCCCTTTTGTTATCAGCAAAAGAATAATAGTGTTAGAGAAAAATAGAGATAAAGTGGTCAATATTAATCCAACATTAAACTCAAATCGAATATAAATATTAAACTTCAATAAGAATCAAACAAAAACCATAACTACCCTTGTTAGGCACATATTCCACTTTTAGAAATGATGTAAATGATGTTCTATTATAAAATCATACAATTGTATCAACTTGTGGTACATTTATATATCAGGAATTTGAATATCTACTAATCATGCATAACCGTTAGGACTTTTAAATGAGCTTAGTAGTATTCCATTTAATTTAAAAAGTGAAATCAAGTATCTTCTAACCACGCATGACCGTAGGACTTTTAAATGGGATTAAAATCAGCTTTTCTATTTAATCAATTAATTTTGATATGCGTTCCATACATGCATAATCGTTAGGACTTTTAAATGAGCATGGAAGCACATAATCAAAAATCCAAGTAATTCACCCATGCATAACCGTGAGGACTTTTAAATGAGAGTGAATACTTTGGATATTTATTTATTTTTACAAAAAAAAATATGACATGAAAAACAAATGATTCCTGATTATAGTACCACATATCGACAAACTATATTTAAGATTTGATAAACCATGGTCGATAGAAATATGATAGATAAAGAAATGGTCATGGAATCTTTACCCAACAAAAAGTTTTATAACTCTTGTTTGAATTCCTAAAGAAATTTTCCAAATATACTCTCTTGAGTAATGTATCTTAAATATCAACACTTATCATCTTTTCAATCACTATCTATCTTTTCGATAATTAGTAGGGAGTCGGATTAGTCAAAATTTGTCATTTAAAATCAAATAAAAATGACTAATCTGAAAATATGGTCAAACAATTATTTTCTCGAAGGGGTTATATGAGAGAATTTTCTTCTATTTGAAAATTATTTGAAATGAAAGATATGCAGATATTTTCTTCGAAAAATGATGCAGTAACTAAATGTTTCACCATAAATCACATTCAACTCGTAAGTTTTCTATCAACTAGATTACCAGTATGAACTGCATATGAATTTTTCTTTTCAATCCAAAATATCACTAACTAAATTTGATAGACCAGACCTTGAAATGTGGATCAAAAAATTTTCAAACTCAATTTTAACAACAATTTAAATGACATTCTTTGAATTTGAATTGAAGCCGTGTAAATAATCAGAAGACCGTGAATAGAGTTAGCCGTATTATAACCAAAAATATTATCATCCAACAAAACACTATCCAAACTAATATATATATGAAGGATTTCAAAGAATGGTGTTTTTGGCATGAGTATAATTGGCCAACTATGTTGAACAAGTCAGAATCATAAAACATCATCTTTACAACATCTCAATATTGGCTGATTTTATTCAGAATATGGTGCAGATTATCACATTTAATTTATCGATCAAACAAATATACCTTCACCTGTTTTACCTTTACGATGATTTCTCGTGATTGCCCATTGTGATTCTGTCACCTTTGTACTAGGCTAAGGAACTTTGCTTTGTCGCCCGTTGTGTTTCTAGAACAGCCAAAAATCCAGAAAACACCGTTGTTGTTCCTTAGCCTGCCACCACACCTACACGGGAAAAGATTTGTGTGACCTATTTGTTTTTATAGGTCCATGGTTGTTAGTGGCAGAAGATTTAGAAAAATAATTTTGTGGAGACCCAAAACTGTTTATATATGTTCCTTTTGGCACCCAAATTTGTTTAACTTTGAGAGATTTTATATTTGTGCCTTTTGTAACCCAAATTGGTATGGTTTTCACATGTTTGGGTCTATACCAACAATTATTGTGATCGTGTCCATATTTTCTACAAATTGTGCACACTGAATTTTCTTGGTTAATCTTGCTTTCAACATTTTTAGATTGATTATATCCAAGTCCTTGTCTAGCTGTATGAACAGTTTGCTTCCCTAATAGCAGATTCAACGATTTCTTACTTTTTGAAAATTTATCTAAAGTTATTGACAATTGTTGGACTTGTAATTTGAGAGATTCAATTTCGTTCAATAATTGTGTGCACATTTTGATAGAATTTTCTCTCCTAGTATTTTCGTTCTCTTTCAAAATCAGAATTTCATTTTCAAGTGATTTTATATTAATCTCTGATTTTTTAATTTCTTCTTCGAATGTTGGACACATATCACACTTAGGGATCCTACTTTGATAGGTTTTAACTAATTAGTCACGTTGTTCATTTAATTCTATCAAAGTGTCTTTTTGTGATTCAAGTTTGGCATACTTCTCCCTAAGTCGTTCAAAACAGCCATTCACTTCGTGGAAATAAATAAGTAATTCTGTGAGGACCCGCAAATCCGTACTCCTTGAATATACACAAATCTCCATAGATTAACTCAAGATGAACGGAAATACAAATTCTCATTGTTTAAGAAAAAGAAAAAGGTAGAAGAGGAGAGAAAGAGAGGAAATAGAACGGAACAGAAAAGAAAACAACAACAGAACAACATCAGAATCTCACAATCGCAACGGAACAACATATAATAGATAACTGAATAATCTTTAAACAAAGAACTATATCAGTTATTACATTACATTTCATTACATCATTATTACATCAGAGTGTACAACAACAAACAACAACAAGCAGCGGAAAAGAAATACTAGCAATACGCCATGCCATCCATCTTGCCTCCAGCAACTCCTGAATTCCAGAATATCCTGATAAACCTTAACTCTTGACTGCCCTTGTGGAAATTGGTGGGCACCCGGAGTTTAGGAAAGAAAACAATAAACTCCGACTCAGTCATGTGACTGGTGTGAGAACTCAAAACAGTTTATTTATCTTTAAAATCAAACTACAGGATAATTTTTTTTAAATAGATTCGAAATGTTTTTGAAAATGTAACTACCACAAGACCTCCCACCACACACACAATGCAAACGCAGACTTGGAGGAGATTTCTTCTTATGTTAGTCAAAGATGCTTACTACGCAAAAAATCAAATCATTTTTGATATTATTATTAGTGCATAGTGTAGAAAACATTTCGAAAGTTGAATATAAATCTTAGCCAGCATAGGTACCATTATATTATGCCTACTATAGCTACCATATTAAATGGCAGGTTCTACAACTAAAACCGTACAAGTCTCGTATTGTTTCTTTGGATTTCCAACAAATGGTCAGGCCAAGGAACTTCCCATTGCCACATGAGAACGCCTCTGGAAGGACGTCCCCGAGAACCAAACCAGATCTATGCCAACACAAGGCCGGGTTACCCCTAACTGGGTAACTACTGACACGAGTATGCCATCCCCCGGTCCTTTGGGACCTTTATCCGAGCGCTCGTAACCAACATCACACAATCATAAATAAAGTGTTTCAACATGAGTAAGTATCTGGGCTCCATACCATGATACCACCCTTTTCCATAAGGAAATGCACATACCCTAAAGGGAGCTACCCCTCATAACCTTGCTGCATCTTTCCTGTTTTGACCATTCCGGGGTGTGAGGCTCGACGAAGTCTCGTCCACAAAGCCACGCTTTATACAAAAGTTGTGCTTTGGGTCAACAAATGATCATAGAAATGATCACAAAGATAAGTGATCAAACAAATGATCATATCACAAATGATCAAACAATGATCATTTCACAGCAACACTCAGCATGTCACATTACCAAATTGGGAATATATCGCTGATAACCTTCAACTACATAACCTCTGAGCTCGTACGTCTAAGAGAAGGGTGTTAAGCTAAGAGAATAAATTCTCCGCCACCAACAGAAATATATTTGAAAGAAATCAGCTTTATATCTCAATTTGTAATGTCAAACATACTATCCATACAAGTCTGTTCCGGGCTCGAACAGAACCAAAGGCACTTACAAAGAAGTCCTTGCAATCCGGCTATTCACTAATCATTTTCGGACTTCCCATCACATATGGAGTCTCTATACCATAGCTACTCGGTGCAAACACAATCGACGAGTTGTCCTTTCACTTTTGAAAATATCCGATCTTCAACACCGGTCATCAAATGCAATTCATAACGACGTATCACATATTCGGAATGGGTTATACGACCCCATGGTCCTTTCTCGGTTAACCCGAATAGTGAGCGCTTATTCAAAAATAAGTGTGACATTCAAATTCAAACAAATCACAATAAATACCCATTCAAAGGTAAATATTGATAGTCGGTTATTGAACTATCAACGGATATGCACAACATCACCAGATTCCAAATAATTTATTTCCCAAAAATACCTTTACAAGATATAAAATTTCAATACCTCAAAAATAAATCAATATTTATTTTTAAACAAATTCCCCTTCCTTTTATAAATTCCATAGTGAATTTACATTCCAAAATATCTACGAATATACGACTTCAATTATTCATTTTCAATTTATCTTCAAAAAGATAAATTCTCAAAATATTCACTTTATATTGGAAAACATTTCCATACTTATTTAATAAGTAATTCACAAATCTTTTTATTTTCTACACTTGGAAAATATTCAATATACTTAAATCTAAATTAAGTATATATTTCATTCTTTAAGGAAATCATTCTCTTAAACATATTTATTTGGGCCAAAACGAATGTTGCGTAAAACATCGTTACGACGTCCCAAAATCACTAGTATAGGGATTCGAAATTAAAATAGATATATAAATCCCAATACTATACAAAACATTTCCTTTCGGAAATCATTTACTATAACAACAGTGCTATAGTCCACCATTTCCTTCTATTTCTCGAAAACGTCTATTTCAACAATGGATGTTGAAATCTATGGTTTCGAATCTTAAAACATTTTAAAAAAATCGTTAGATCGTTTAATTCAATTTAAAATATCACATCCAAAACATTTTCTTTAACATAATATTCACTATCCAAAACGTGAATATACTTCGTTAACAAATTCATCATTTCTATTCATTTTATTTTAAAGGATTATTCACTGTCTAAAACGTGAATATAACTCCATAAATAAGTTATAACAATTTACTTATCAAAATAAGCCGTTTGCGAATTTATAAAACAACGTTTATAAATTCCATTTCTATTTATTTTATAACAACTTCCTTTTATAAACCTCCTTTATTAACCTATTCAATTTATAACTCAATTATAAACCAAAGGTTCATATTATAAGTTAAATGCTTATAAAACGATTATTTTACAAAATCGTTCCTTTTAAGGCTCCTCAAATTATAAATCTTATAACTTATAAGGTTCATTTATTTACCCAAATCTATTCCTTTAATAACCTTATAAATTTTATAAACCTACTGCTTATAAAATTCCATTTATAACTTCACCTTTTATAATTCTATAAATTTCGTTCATTTATGAAATTCATTTACAATTCATTCTAACACTTATAAAAACTCGTTCTAAAATTCAAATATTTTAATTTATAAATATCAATTTATAAATCCTTTATATAAATCAATTTTCACTATTATTTTAAAACGTCTTTAAACTCCTTTATAATTTCATCATTCTCTTTGATTTATAAAATAATCAAATTTCATAAATCCTATATTTAAACTTTTTATAATAAATTCAAAAAATCCCGATTTAAACTATTTTATAAAATGATTAACCCCATATTTTCAAAAATCAACTTTTAACTATATTTCTCAAAAATCATAATTTTTATAACATTTAAATTATACGTTTATTTATTTATAATGGATCAAATACAAAAAATATTTTATAAACATATAATTCAAAAATCACTTTAAAAATCATTTTAAAATTCCAAAATTAGGCCCAATTATGCTACACACCAAATAGTCAATCACGACAACAACGATATCATATATCTGTATATGATAATCAACGAATATCAAAATATCCATAGTCCAATAAATACTATTGAGGAATCCAGTTGGATCCCTCCAACCTGTTTTCCTGCATCCAAAAATGTTAGCACAATACCAATTCCGTTCCAGTACGGAATTATCGCAGTATATAGGATTTAAAATATTATCTGCTTAATAGACGGCGCAATAGGGTCTCATCCGCTATATAATGTGGGAAATCAATTCCAAGTACATAAATAATACCAATTTCACTATTTATGAAATATTCGCGGTATATGTTTTTAAGAAATAACATCCGCTTACTAACGGCGTATAATGTCTATTTTAACAATCAATAGATAACAATCATCATTCAAACATACATTCAAGAATTTTAAATCTAACTATTTAAAATTAAAATCGAAACCGATTCGATTGAGTGAGAAGTTCTCACCTTGATTTTCTGATAGCATTTTGTAGCATTTTATTTCGAATAAAATTAAACACGCGTTTAATTTTACCCGAAATTTTCGCTATCTCCAAAAATTTCCAATCCAGCTCCATCGCGAAGAGCTCGACGATACGAACGCAACGCAAAAAGTTTCGTTCGATTCTGACCTCGCAGCAAAGAGATACGCATTTTTAAAGTTTAAACGAATTATATACATAATTATTTACAACTTTAATTTATAATTTTAAACCTAACTGCATATCCACCGTTCATAACAGATCCAATGCCCCCCGATCCTTTCTTCTTCATCGTGATACCCCAGACCCATTCGAACCCACGGCAGCCGCTTCCCCCCGATTTTCGTGACCACCTCAACCAATTCCAACGCGATCAGGAACCACCTCCTTGCTCGCCACCACGTGCTCCACCCATGGCCGAAGACCGGCCCAACTCGGCACTGCCTGTAGCCTCGAAAATCGTGCCAAACGCGCGACGTTCTTGGCCAAAATCTGGCCCCTACGATGCTCCATTAACGATCATCTCCGTATGGATACGAAGGCCTCGATACGCTCTATTACTTTCGTGTTGAACACTCCTTGAATTGATGAACGGATTTAAAAATATTGGAGGAAGAGCATGGTGATTTTCTGGCCATTGAAGTTTAAATGGCGGCTGGCTTTATAAATTAGGGTTTTGCAATATGTTGGAAAAAAGAAAATAATAAGGCGCTATTTACAGAAATTTCTCAATCACTATTCATTCCGGTTTTCCAGAATCCGATTTACGCGCCGTAACTGGCGTTTCTGGAGTTTATCCCACGTTCCAGACACAATGGAATAGGTTTCGAAAGCTAATTCGATCGTCTGTGCGAGTTATGGCAATAAACGTTCGATTTAAAATTAAACCGATTAAACGATTTTCTAGGCATTTTAGCTTGCATCGGACAAACGGTAAATCCGATTGACACGAAATTTGAAACCATAAAATAATATTACATTACGAATCCGATGAAACTGGTTTCGTCGGAATCCGAGACTGTTTGAAAAATGACTATTTTAACTCGTCGAATTAATATTAAAAGAATTTCGATGCGTTTCGAGCTGCCACGGTCAAACGAAAACTCTGATTGCTACGAAAATTGAAATCTGATAATAACAAACTATTACGGATCCAATGGAACTAGTTTCGTCCAATTCTGAGACTGTTCGAAAATTGACTAATTTCACTAGTCGATTAAATATTAAAATATTCAATTTTCACAAATTAACTCTTAATTCGATTTTAAAAGTTCTAAAACATCATTCTAACTCCAATATGATAAAATAAAATTTTACAAATCATTTTCAATCATATTTAACCCAAATTTCAATTATTTCTGTATTTTCACATATTAAATTATCGATTAAATTATCCAATTAAATCCAATTATTCGAAATAAAATTTATTCGACTTATAAATTTCGCTTATTTAATATTTAAAATTAATTAAATATACAAATTTTAATTAATAGAAATTCTGGGTCGTTACATACTTCCCCCCTTAAAAGAATTTCGTCCTCGAAATAATCAAGTAAGAAAAAGTTACAGAATTCATTAACTTTCCAAAATCCATAGTTAAACTTCTTACAATAACTTTACTAAGTTTTCAAATCATACTTAGTTATCTTTTCAAAAACAACTACTATTGTTTAACTTTCAACTTCAAATCAAAATTTAGTTTTCACAAAATTTCCTAATTTTTTCTCAAAAATATTCTAACGCCTTAAATTTTCGAAAAAGTTCGCCAAAGTCTCCTTTGCGCGGCTCGATCCGAAAAAAAAATGACAGTATATATATCACAAATATACATCTCATCAAGTGATGAGGCATCCCGTAGGGAAAAAAGTGTAAAAGTACGATATTTAATTCGAGATATGTACCTTATTTATATTTAACGAGCATATACGGCTAATATAGCGCGAAAGCGAGCTCCAAATGCGAAGCAAATGCGATCCGCACCTACTAAACACTCAACACACAACATGAGAAACATGTATATAGACAATAGTATCGATATACAACATATAACAACATAATAACTATATATGTCAACCTAGAAAATGTAGTAAAAGCAATATATTCAACCATCAACCAACTATCATCCAACTAGCATTCATAACCAATAAATATTCTTTCATATTCTCATTAATATTCAATGAAATGGGTTTTCAATTTAATCACATTTGATTCATTAACAGTGGATATTTTTACTAACATTCATTCTCAATTAGTTTATATTCACTAATTCATATTCAAGTTGGTTCACTCCCAAATCAAATTCACTTCTATTTAAGATTCACTTAACTTCCAATTGGATTTCAATTACTTTGGCTTCCAATTTCATTAATACTTAATGAATTATATACAATCAACTAACAATCATATAACAACCAAAGTATATTAATTACAACCAAATTCCTTTGCTTATATTCATTCAATTTGGTTTAGCACCATCACTTTCAATTGGTTTAATTAAATTGATTTTCATTCAATTATTCAACTTCCAATAACATTAGATTTTAATGAATTAACACTTACATTCATTATTTCATATCAACTTTATTTGCATTCAATTTGATTAACATCCAATCCATTAATTCAATTCAATTACTAAAGTTGAATTTCATTTATATAACTCAAGTTCACATTTATCACCTAACTTTAATAATTTACTTTGATACCAAAATCAACTTCATTCAACATCATTTAAGTTATACTTCCATTTTACAAACATCACTTGGGTTTTACATAACTTAAATTCCCACTTATAAATAAATTCAGATTCCAATTCTAAAGTAAATTTCCATTTAACTTTAAATTCATTTTTATTTACAACTCATATTCATAAATATAATCATATAGTTTCACTTCTTATATATATAAGCTTATTTCACAATTGTAAATCACTTTAATTATAATTCAATTCTTATAATTCATTTGCTTATACAATTATTCTTTTATTTAGATTATTCAGACATCTTATTCAACAACCAAACAATCAACTTATATATACTTTAATAATTCTGAAAAATTATTCCTTTATATATAAAATATAATCAAGGTAAAATTATTTCATTTTCCCAATTTAAAACAATATTGTGCCGAATTGTTCTATTCTAGTGTTTATAAACCCCTTCGGCATAGTTGTGCATACCGTGCTGACGAAGGTTCATATGCCACTCAATAAACCAATCATCACAATATAAAACAATTTTATATTCACTAACAAATACGCTCTCATATCTATTATTACACTCAACTCATTCTAGAGTACTACTGACTCTATCTCTAATGAGCAATACCCAACAGAGCCATGGTTGTCGCTTAACCATATGCTCCGATACCACCTGTGAGGACCCGCAAATCCGTACTCCTTGAATATACACTAATCTCCATAGATTAACTCAAGATGAACGGAAATACGAATTCTCATTGTTTAAGAAAATGAAAAAGGTAGAAGAGGAGAGAAAGAGAGGAAATAGAACGGAACAGAAAAGAAAACAACAACAGAACAACATCAGAATCTCACAATCGCAGCGGAACAACATATAATAGATAAATGAATAATCTTTAAACATAGAACTATATCAGTTATTACATTACATTTCATTACATCATCATTACATTAGAGTGTACAACAACAAACAACAATAAACAGCGGAAAAGAAATACTAGGAATACGCCATGCCATCCATCTTGCCTCCAGCAACTCCTGAATTCCAGAATATCCTGATAAACCTTAACTCTTGACTGCCCATGTGGAAATTGGTGGGCACCCAGAGTTTAGGAAAGAAAACAATAAACTCCGAGTCAGTCATGAGACTGGTGTGAGAACTCAAAACAGTTTATTTATCTTTAAAATCAAACTAAAGGATAATTTTTTTTAAATCGATTCGAAATGTTTTTGAAAATGTAACTACCATAAGACCTCCCACCACACACACAATGCAAACGCAGACTTGGAGGAGATTTCTTCTTATGTTAGTCAAAGATGCTTACTATGCAAAAAATCAAATCATTTTTGATATTATTATTAGTGCATAGTGTAGAAAACATTTCGAAAGTAGAATATAAATCTTAGCCAGCATAGGTACCATTATATTATGCCTACTATAGCTACCATATTAAATGGCAGGTTCTACAACTAAAACCGTACAAGTCTCGTATTGTTTCTTTGGATTTCCAACAAATGGTCAGGCCAAGGAACTTCCCATTGCCACATGAGAACGCCTCTGGAAGGACGTCCCCGAGAACCAAACCGGATCTCTGCCAACACAAGGCCGGGTTACCCCTAACTGGGTAACTACTGACACGAGTATGCCATCCCCCGGTCCTTTGGGACCTTAATCCGAGCGCTCGTAACCAACATCACACAATCATAAATAAAGTGTTTCAACATGAGTAAGTATCTGGGATCCATACCATGATACCACCCTTTTCCATAAGGAAATGCACATACCCTAAAGGGAGCTACCCCTCATAACCTTGCTGCATCTTTCCTGTTTTGACCATTCCTGGGTGTGAGGCTCGACGAAGTCTCGTCCACAAAGCCACGCTTTATACAAAAGTCGTGCTTTGGGTCAACAAATGATCATAGAAATGATCACAAAGATAAGTGATCAAACAAATGATCATATCACAAATGATCAAACAATGATCATTTCACAGCAACACTCAGCATGTCACATTACCAAATTGGGAATATATCGCTGATAACCTTCAACTACATAACCTCTGAGCTCGTACGTCTCAGAGAAGGGTGTTAAGCTAAGAGAATAAATTCTCCGCCACCAACAGAAATATATTTGAAAGAAATCAGCTTTATATCTCAATTTGTAATGTCATACATACTATCCATACAAGTCTGTTCCGGGCTCGAACAGAACCGAAGGCACTTACAAAGAAGTCCTTGCAATCCGGCTATTCACTAATCACGTTCGAACTTCCCATCACATATG
This sequence comes from Allium cepa, assembly GCA_030765085.1. Taxonomy (NCBI): domain Eukaryota; kingdom Viridiplantae; phylum Streptophyta; class Magnoliopsida; order Asparagales; family Amaryllidaceae; genus Allium; species Allium cepa. The sequence continues at coordinate 635,625,497 of CM060934.1, read as the reverse complement.
GAGTCTCTATACCATAGCTACTCGGTGCAAAGACAATCAACGAGTTATCCTTTCGCTTTTGAAAATATCCAGTCTTCAACACCGGTCTTCAAATGCAATTCATAACGACGTATCACAAATTCGGAATGGGTTATACGACCCCATGGTCCTTTCCCGGCTAACCCGAATAGTGAGCGCTTATTCAAAAATAAGTGTGACATTCAAATTCAAACAAATCACAATAAATACCCATTCAAAGGTAAATATTGATAGTCGGTTATTGAACTATCAACGGATATGCACAACATCACCAGATTCCAAATAATTTTCCAAATTATTTATTTCCCAAAAATATCTTTACAAGATATAAAATTTCAATACCTCAAAAATAAATCAATATTTATTTTTAAACAAATTCCCCTTCCTTTTATAAATTTCATAGTGAATTTACATTCCAAAATATCTACGAATATACGACTTCAATTATTCATTTTCAGTTTATCTTCAGAAAGATAAATTCTCAAAATATTCACTTTATATTGGAAAACATTTCCATACTTATTTAATAAGTAATTCACAAATCTTTTTATTTTCTACACTTGGAAAATATTCAATATACTTAAATCTAAATTAAGTATATATTTCATTCTTTAAGGAATTCATTCTCTTAAACATATTTATTTGGGCCAAAATGAATGTTGCGTAAAACATCGTTACGACGTCCCAAAATCACTAGTATAGGGATTCGAAATTAAAATAGATATATAAATCCCAGTACTATACAAAACATTTCCTTTCGGAAATCATTTACTATAACAACAGTGCTATAGTCCACCATTTCCTTCTATTTCTCGAAAACGTCTATTTCAACAATGGATGTTGAGACCTATGGTTTCGAATCTTAATACATTTTAAAAACATCGTTAGATCATTTAATTCTATTTAAAATATCACATCTAAAACATTTTCTTTAACATAATATTCACTATCCAAAACGTGAATATACTTCGTTAACAAATTTCATCATTCCTATTCATTTTATTTTAAAGGATTATTCACTGTCTAAAACGTGAATATAACTCCATAAATAAGTTATAACAATTTACTTATCAAAATAAGTCGTTTGCGAATTTATAAAACAACGTTTATAAATTCCATTTCTATTTATTTTATAACAACTTCCTTTTATAAACCTCCTTTATTAACCTATTCAATTTATAACTCAATTATAAACCAAAGGTTCATATTATAAGTTAAATGCTTATAAAACGATTATTTTACAAAATCGTTCCTTTTAAGGCTTCTCAAATTATAAATCTTATAACTTATAAGGTTCATTTATTTACCCAAATCTATTCCTTTAATAACCTTATAAATTTTATAAACCCACAGCTTATAAAATTCCATTTATAACTTCACCTTTTATAATTCTATAAATTTCATTCATTTATGAAATTCATTTACAATTCATTCTAACACTTATAAAAACTCATTTTAAATTCAAATATTTTAATTTATAAATATCAATTTATAAATCCTTTATATAAATCAATTTACACTATTATTTTAAAACGTCTTTAAACTCCTTTATAATTTCATCATTCTCTTTGATTTATAAAATAATCAAATTTCATAAATCCTATATTTAAACTTTTTATAATAAATTCAAAAAATCCCGTTTTAAACTATTTTATAAAATTATTAACCCCATATTTTCAAAAATCAACTTTTAACTATATTTCTCTAAAATCATAATTTTTATAACATTAAAATTATACGTTTATTTATTTATAATGGATCAAATCCAAAAAAATATTTTATAAACATATACTTCAAAAAATCACTTTAAAAATCATTTTAAAATTCCAAAATTTGGCCCAATGATGCTACACACCAAATAGTCAATCACGACAACAACGATATCATATATCTGTATATGATAATCAACGAATATCAAAATATCCATAATCAAATAAATACTGTTGAGGAATCCAGTTGGATCCCTCCAACCTGTTTTCCTGCATCCAGTCGGAACCGATTCGATTGAGTGAGAAGTTCTCACCTTGATTTTCTGATAGCATTTTGTAGCATTTCATTTCGAATAAAATTAAACACGCGTTTAATTTTACCCGAAATTTTCGCTAGCTCTAAAAATTTCCAATCCAGCTCCATCGCGAAGAGCTCGACGATACGAACGCAACACAAAAAGTTTCGTTCGATCTGACCTCGCAGCAAAGAGATACGCATTTTTAAAGTTTAAACGAATTATATACATAATTATTTACAACTTTAATTTATAATTTTAAACCTAACCGCATATCCACCGTTCATAACAGATCCAACGCCCCCCGATCCTTTCTTCTTCATCGCGATACCCCAGACCCATTCGAACCCACGGTCACCACTCCCCCCAATTTTCGCGACCACCTCAACCAATTCCAACGCGATCAGGAACCACCTCCTTGCTCGCCACCACGTGCTCCACCCATGGCCGAAGACCGGCCCAACTCGGCACTGCCTGTAGCCTCGAAAATCGTGCCAAACGCGCGACGTTCTTGGCCAAAATCTGGCCCCTACGGTGCACCATTAACGATCATCTCCGTATGGATACGAAGGCTTCGATACGCTCTACTACTTTCGTGTTGAACACTCCTTGAATTGATGAACGGATTTAAAAATATTGGAGGAAGAGCGTGGTGATTTTCTGGCCATTGAAGTTTAAATGGCGGTCGGCTTTATAAATTAGGGTTTTGAAATATTTTGGAAAAAAGAAAATAATAATGTGCTATTTATAGAAATTTCTCAATCACTATTCATTCCTGTTTTCCGGAATCCGATTTACGCACCGTAACTGGCGTTTCTGGGGTTTATCCCACACTCTGGACACAATGGAACAGGTTTCGAAAACTAATTCGATCGTCTGTGCGAGTTATGGCAATAAACGTTTGATTTAAAATTAAACCGATTGAACGATTTTCTAGGCGTTTTAGCTTGCACCGGACAAACGGTAAATCCGATTGACACGAAATTTGAAACCATACAATAATATTACATTACGGATCCGATGAAACTGGTTTCGTCGAAATCCGAGACTGTTTGAAAAATAGCTATTTTAACTCGTCAAATTAATATTAAAACAATTTCGATGCGTTTCGGGCTACCACGGTCAAACGAAAACTCTGATTGCTACGAAAATTGAAATCCGATAATAACAAGCCATTACGGATCCAATGGAACTAGTTTCGTCAAATTCTGAGACTGTTCGAAAATTGACTAATTTCACTAGTCGATTAAATATTAAAATATTCAATTTTCACAAATTAACTCTTAATTCGATTTTAAAAGTTCTAAAACATCATTCTAACTCCAATATGATAAAATAAAATTTTACAAATCATTTTCAATCATATTTAACCCAAATTTCAATTATTTCTGTATTTTCACATATTAAATTATCGATTAAATTATCCAATTAAATCCAATTATTTGAAATAAAATTTATTCGACTTATAAATTTCGCTTATTAATATTTAAAATTAATTAAATATACAAATTTTAATTAATAGAAATTCTGGGTCGTTGCAAATTCAGAGTGAGTGAGTTTTGATACCTCGCTTGGCTTCATATTGTGCTCTCTGTTTTTAATTTTTGATTTAGAGATGGATTTCCGTATTTGCGGTTCCTCCTTTTGAATTTCTTCATTGGTAATGCCAGCTCGACTGCTCCATCATCATCATCCTCATCACAACTGCTATTTACCAATCCTGGTAAGCACATTTCTTTAACTGAGTCGGTTGTGGAGGACATCTCATTACTGTTGACTTTTGCACCATATATTGCATCGAGAGTATTCAGATTTTCTGTGCATTTTCACAATGAGAGACGAAATAAAAATTATCACGATTAATATGAAAATATAATATATGCATAGCAAGAGCATTAATCGAGAAAATTTCCGCATTTGTTATATCACACCCATTTTCAATAATATCCCAACATTTAATATTAACAGATTTTAAATAAAATTCCATTTTCAATTTCCAGTTCAGAAAATCTGTTCCATTGAAAATAGAAGGAATAATATTGGAACGACCCTCAACAAAAGTATTATTTGGTGGATTCTTGACTCTAGAGTTAAAGAAAAATACTATGCTCTGATACCACTTGTAGGATCTAGATTAACCCTAGAGGGGGGTGAATAGGGTTATAGCAAATTTTCTCGATTTAAACACAGAAAACAAACTGCAGAAATAAACATGCTGAAAAGAAATCACACACAAAATTTACCCAGCTTCGACAACCCCTGCCTACTGCTGCATTCCCAGATTTCTATTAGAATTAAACAGTATACCGCTTACAAACACTCTACTAGACTCACAAACCCTTTTGCTCCCGCTCACAAACACTCTCATAGACTCGCACACCCTGCTCCTCCTATAGAGTTTCGCTTACTCGCAAACTCTGCTCCGCCTATAGAGTTTTGCAAACTCGCACACCCTGCTCACTGAACTAATTCTAACTAGACAATCTGACACTACCTACAACCTAGGTAGTGATTTACAAATTCTTTGACTTGAAAAAAAAAACAACTTCAAAAATAAAAGCAGGAGCAAAAATTAAAATATAAACTTGAATCCCTAATTTTTGCTCAAATAAAAAAACAAATTTAAAACTAAAAACCCACTTTATAAACTAAAGCCCTCTTTTATAAACTAGGCCGGCCCATTCTTTTGCTTTATCCCGTTCCTGTTTTGGCTTGTGAAAAATGGCGGCTCTGATTAATGTGAATTAGGGCTTCGGCTCGCGATCCAAATTTGGGGCTTTTTCTGGAGCATGCCTATGTTGATTCTCTAATTACCGTGTTGCTCCTCTGTTGATCGATTCTCGTTGCTTGGCTTGCTCGTTGTTTAGCAGCTGCTCTTTTGATCGAGTGCGTCGTTGATTCGGTATGTAATTTCTTTTTGTTGCTGGTTTAGTGATTTGCTTGACTCGATGCCTATGATGAACTATTGGTTTGGTATTTATATGAATTCGAATACACTTGATTCGTTCGTATTCACGTGCGCGACTTCATCACTTTCCTAATGTTTCAATTTCCTGATGCACACGGCTTTCCTGATATTTTTGCGACTTGTTTCTCACGGCCTTGATTTTCAATCGTTTGATTTTTACTTGATTGATACGGCAAACACTTTCCCTTTTACTTTGTGAATTTTTCCACGATACGTATTTGATTTTCTTGACTTGGTCATCTCTAATCTTTTGTCAACTCTGACTTCGGTTTTGCTGTGAATTACAGCTTTGACTTTCTGCATTGTTAATCTTTCGACTTTCGCTGTTTACATCACTGGACTTTTGCATCCTTTCATGATTTCGACTTCACTGTTGTATATGTTGATTCCTTTACTGCTACTGCATGCACTCTTATGCTGTTTGCTTGTATTACTGATCATGGTAGTCTGATCATTGATTTCTGTATATTTGGGCTTCACTGTTGCTGTGTCATTGCTGTTGACATCCATGTTATTCACTGTGTTGCACATTTGTGGTTTTGTGCATTGAGCATTGCATTGTTTGTTGTGAAGTTGTGCACTTGCCTACACTTGTACCTCTGGTTCTTCATGCATGTTCTCTGTTCATTGGTGCATTGAGCATTCTCACTGTTGTGTCACTTTTGTAGTTGTTACTGAACATGTTGGTTTAATTGTATTGCAGTTGCATTCATGTTGATTGCTTCATTCTGGTTGGCGCAGTATTCATGTTGTTGTTGGTGGCAATCTTGACCCTTTGTTGTGCATGTCAGTGACTTGCTTCCTGTCTCATTTCCATTGATATGTCTTGAACTTGAATCTGTTTCTGTGTTGCTTCATGAATTGTGTATACTGTGTTATTTGGATTGCTGAATTTTGCTGCAATCTTCATTGAGCTTGTGCACCATGTTACATGCACTGGTTTTAGTCTTGAATGCATCTGTGCATATTTTTGATGGTTCAGTGGCGTCATTTGTGCATTGTTGTACTTGGTGGCAATCTTCGAGTTAGTTTGCATCATTGTAGTGGTTGGTCTGGAGTTCTTGTTCAAAACTAATGTGTCTCTTTTGCAGTTTGGTCACTTGTTCATATAGCTTTTGTAAACTTGTCACATTTGACTTGACTGTGTTGATCCAATTCATCATGTTGCTGTTGGGTTGTAGTTTGCATTATTCATGTCGCCTTGTGTTGAATCCAGTTTCAAAAACTCGGGTTTGACCTTGTGCTTGTGTGGTGATTTTAAATATATTGCACGTGAGTTGAACCCGGCTTTTCATTTGGGTTTGGCCTGTGCTCACCTGTCCTTGTAGCATTATCAAGTGTATATTGATGTGCACGGCCTTGTGGCATGTATAGTGATACACTGTGCATGTCACACTGTTCGTGTATGTGATGAATTCAAATGTAAATGATGACGAACAACCCAAATAACGGAGGCAAATCATATTTTCAAAAATCATATTTTATTTTATTTTGCGAAAATATTTCTTTTTCAATTTTACTGCATTAGTGAATATTTTTGCAGATTGCTCAGATGCTGGATTCAAACTGGAATGCAGTTGAAGACAAAATACGAGTGTGAGTGATATGTAGTGAGGAATTTATGTAAACTGAATTGTGATGTGATTAAAAATGTATATGTATAGTGAGAGCTTGATTTGTACTATTCAAGATTGTAATAAATATTTGTTTGAATAAAATTTCTGTTTGAATTCAAAATCTGTGTAACTTGTTCTTTTTGAATTCAAATTCAAATTCTGTGTAATTTATTTTATTCAACAAATATTTATTTAATCTATGAAAAACAAAATAGTACATTACCAAATAAATTTAAATGAATTTATTATCATCAAACAAAAACATATTAGCGCATATTCATACAGATTGAAATTGATTTGTAAAATTTTATTATATCATATTGGAGTTAGAATGATGTTATAGATCTTTTAAAATCGAATTAAAAGTTAAATTGTGAAAATTGAATATTTTAATATTTAATTGACGAGTTAAAATAGCCATTTTTCAAACAGTCTTGGATTTCGACGAAAGTAGTTTCGTCGGATCCGTAATGTGATATTATTGTATGGTTTCAAATTTCGTGTCAATCGGATTTACCGTTTGTCCGGAGCAAGCTAAAACGCCTAGAAAATCGTTTAATTGGTTTAATTTAAATTGGATCGTTTATTTCCGTAACTCACACATGTGATCGAATTAGCTCCCGAAACACATTCCATTGTGTTCGGAACGCGGGGTAAACCTTAGGAACGCCAACCGGCACGCTTCGTTTGGAGTTCGGAAAATTTCGATGAATAGTAATTCGAGAAATTTTCTATAAAAGCCCATGTTATTCACAAATTTGCAAAACAAAAAAAATAGGGTCTCATCTCAGAGCCGCCGCCTCCATATACTTCAATGGCCGAAATCTTCTCTCCTTTCTCCTCATTTTTTCTTGATCCACTCAGTATTGATAAAAATCTCTAACTACAACATTGTAGAGTACGTTGAGATCTTCGATGTGAACGGCTATGATCGAAAAATTCGCTACGAATCATCGCCAATTTCTATTCAAAGGCCATACGGTCGCACGCGTTTTTCACGGCCATAGGTGGACCGAGCTCTGACATTTTCTGGCTGTTGGTAGCTCTCGAGTAGTGCTTTGAGGTGGAGTATCTTGATCGAGCTAGAAGTCATCGGAGTGGGTGCGTCACTTAGGGTTTTGGAGGCAAGATGGGTGCGTGCGTAGCCTGGGACGTATTCACGCGTGGGGAAGATGAAGATAGGTGCGGCCTGGATCATGCAGTGTGAAATCAACGGCCCAGATGTGAGGGTTGTAAAAATAAAAAAAGAATTTGTTAATTTAGTTATATTTAAATTCGTGTAACCTTAAAAATGCATATCTTTTTGATACGAGGTCGAAAACGCACGAAACCAGTTGCGTTGGAACCGTATTGTCGAGCACTACGTAATGGAGCTGGTTTGGAGTCGTTTGGAGCTAGCGAAAATTTTAGGTAAAATTAAACGTCCGTTTAATTTTATTCGAAATAAACGCGGAAACTAAATTGAAATCAAGGTGAGAACTTCTCGCTCAATCGAATAGTTTCGATTTAAATTTTAAATAGTTATATTTAAAATTTCTTGATTGTATGTTTGAATGATGATTGTTAAAATAGACATTATGCGCCGTTAGTAAGCGGAGGTTATTTATTAAAAACATATACCGCGAATATTTCACAGTACAGTGAAATTGGTATTATTTATGTGTTTGGAGTTGATTTCCTACATTATATAGCAGACGAGACCCTATTGCGCCGTCTATTAAGCGGATAATATTTTATAAATCCCATATACCGCGATATTCCGCTTTGAACGGAATTGGTATTGTGCTAATGTTTGTGGATGCAGGGAAACAGGTTGGAGGGATCCAACTGAATTCCTCACCAGTGTTTATTTGATTGCAGGTGTTTTGATGTATGTTGATTATCATATGATGATATATGATGTTTGTTGTCGTGATTGACTATTGGGTGCTATTGCATCATCGGATCCATTTTTGAAGTTTTAAAATAAGATTTTGATTTTAAAAAGAATTTTAAAGTGATCTTTCAAAGAATACGTTTTATTAAACTTTTGAATCGATTCATTTTAAATAAATAAACGTTAAAATTTTAAAGTTATAAAAATTATGATTTTTGAGAAAATATAGGATTTTATAAAATGGTTTAAATTAGGATTTTTGAATTATTAAAAACGATGTATATAAAGATTTATAAAATTGAAATTTTATAAATTAAAAATATTGGAATATAAAAAAAACGAGTTTTTATAAGGGTTAAAAAAATGAAATAAAAATTGGATTTCATAAGTAAATGAAATTTATAGATTTATAAACTGTGAAGTTATAAAATGAATAGATCTCGTAAAATAAAAGATTTATAAGTAATTATCTTATAAACTGGATTTTGGGCATTTAAATGGGATATTAATAGAAATTGTTAATAAAGGAGATTTATAAGTTGAAGTTGTTATAAAATATAAACGAATCTTATAAGTAATAGAAGTTTTAAAAAGAACGATTTTGTAAATAAATGAATTATAAGTATTTAACTTATAATATGGACTTTTGGTATATATTTGAGATATATAAATTGAATTGGATTAATAAAGGAGATTTATAAATCGAAGTTTATAAATAGAAATGGAATTTATGGACATTGTTTATAAATTCGAAATTAATGGAATTTGACGAATTGAATATAGAAATTTATTAAAAGAAGTATATTCGCGATTTTGGATAGCGAACTATTCTTTATATAAAATGTGTAGAAATACTGAAATTTGGTTAGTGAAGTATATTCACGATTTTGAACAGTGAATATATTATTAAATAAAATGGTTATATTTTGGGAAAGCGATATTATAAAATGAAGTTAATTATTTTAAAAAGATGTTTTGAAATGTATTATGAATTGAATACATAGATTTCAACATTCATTGTTGAAATAGACGTTTTCGAGAAATAGAAGGAAATGGTAGACTATAACACTGTTGTTATAGAAGATGATTTCCGGAAGGAAATGTTTTATATAGTATTGGGATTTATATATTTATCTTAATTCCGAATCCCTATACTAGTGATTTTTGGTCGTCGTAACGATGTTTTACGTAACATTCGTTTTGGCCCAAACAAATGTGTTTAAGCGCACGTTTTCCTTAAAGAATGAAATATATACTTAATTTCGATTTAAGTATATTGAATATTTTCCAAGTGTTGAAAATAAATGGATTTGTGAATTACTTATTATTAAATAAGTATGGAAATGTTTTCCAATATGAAGTGAATGTTTTTAGATCTTATCTTTTAAAGATAAATTGAAAATGAATATTAGAAATCGATTTGGAAATCGTATATTCATAGATATTTTGGAATTGTAAATTCACTATGGAATTTATAAAAGAAAGGGAAATTTGTTTAAAAATAAACGTTGATTTATTTTTGAAGTGTGGGAATGAATTTACGGATTTGGAACGTAAATATAAAGTAAATCGTTAAGGATTTATTTAATTGGTTTAAATGAACCATGTTGAAATGAAAGTATTTCCGCGTAAGGAAAATGATTGAAATTTGTTTTCAAAAGTGGTAAAGATGAAAGGTGATTTGAAAATTGTTTTCAAATGGTTGAATTGTGGAAATTATATATCTAGTAAAGATATTTTGGAAAGTAAATAATTTGGGAAATTATTTGGAATCAGGTGATGTTGAGCATATCTATTGATAGTTAAATAACCGACTATCAATATTTACCTTTAAATAGGTATTTGTTGTGATTTTTTTTAATTTGAATGCCACACTTATTTTTGAATAAGCGCTCACTATTCGGGTAGTCGGGAAAGGAGAAATCTCCTCCGATTCTGCGTTTGCATTGTGTGTGTGTGTGCGGGAGGCCTTATGGTAGTCTCATTTTCTAAAAAGCATTGCGAATCTATTTTAAAATTATCAAGTTCTTTGTTTTAAAGATTAACTGTTTTAAGTTCTCACACCAGTCCCATAACTGACTCGGAGTTTATTGTTTTCCTTCCTAAACTCTGGGTGCCCACCAATTTCCACATGGGCAGTCTAGTGTTAAGGTTTGTCAGGATATTCTGGAATTCAGGAGTTGCTGGAGGCAAGTTGCATGGCGTATTCACTAGTATATAGTACTTCTTTTCCGCTGTTTGTTGATGTACACTCTGATGATGTAATGAAACGTAATATGATGTAATGTAATAACTGATATAGTTCTTTGTTTTAAGATTATTCATTTATCTATTATATGTTGTTCCGCTGCGATTGTGAGATTCTGATATTGTTTCAGTTGTTTTCTTTTTCTTTCTCTCTTCTTCTATCTTCTACCTTTTCTTCTTCTTTAACCATAACGGTACGGTTTTTCGGCATTCGATTGCTCGACAGTTGATACAGTGGATGTATTGATGTCGGTTTTCGAGCGTCGAAAAATCTCGTACGTTACATTTGGTATCAGAGCCAGGTTTCGATCCTAGGACCTGTGGGTTATGGGCCCACCACGCTTCCGCTGCGATTGTGAGATTCTGATATTGTTTCAGTTGTTTTCTTTTTCTTTCTCTCTTCTTCTATCTTCTACCTTTTCTTCTTCTTTAACCATAACGGTATATTTTTCCGGCATTCGATTGCTCGACAGTTGATACAGTGGACGTATTGATGTCAGTTTTTGAGCGTCGAAAATCTCGTACGTTACAGTACAGGTACAGGGGGGCCGTTTGGCTGGATTTGGTCGCGCTAAAATGCTAATAATAAACCGCTTTGCTTAAGAATGCTATACAAGATACGCCTACGCAATAAAAAATTAGGAAAAATGAACTATTTTGTTTTTTTCGACCGAGTGGGTCGATGTATATATATTTATATCTTTTGTCAAATTGCAAAAGCTCCTCCGTACAAAGGAGACTTGCCAAAGTTTTCCGAAAATTTTGGGAGTTTGAAATTTTTTTGAAATTTTTGTTAGCGACAAACGATTTCAAATTTGAAATTGAATTAAATTAGTGAATGAACTAATTTAAAATAATAATATGAATCAGTTATAATTGAAAGATAAAATTTAATATTCAGAGTTGAAGATAAATTGAATTCATATGGTAATGGGAATACAAATTTGAATAGAAGTAGATATAATACTTCTGTAAGGAAATGTATAAAATGATTTGGAATCTGTAGTTGGAAATGGTTAAATTGGACATACATGAATTAAAAAGCAAGTGGGGAAAAATTGATTTTAATTTCAGAAGACAAATTTGAAATTGCCAAAAAAAGGTACGTATTTAAATTTCTATATGAAATTTGGTGATTTTCTTGTCTAGCCACTTGGCTTTTTTTCTTTTGGAATCTGAGGGCCTGTGGTTCCATTTCGTAGTTGTACCGAGCTAGCCACGCAAAGGAGACGCTGGCGAAATTTTTTGGAAATTTCGAGGGATAGAAAAATTTTGAGAAAATTTTGAAAGTTTAAAATTTGAATTTGAATTCAAATTTGAATTGTGAAGTAAATGAAGTTTTTGGAAACTGTGAAGATTTTGGAAAGTTAGTTGAAATGAATCTTTAATAAAAAGATTTAGGTTGATAAATTGAAAAATTGTTTGGTTTTGGGAAAATATTTAACGGGTTGAGGATCATTATTCTTAACTAGTAATTTCGAGACGAAATTCTTTTAAGGGGGAAGGATGTGATGACCAGGAAATTTTTAACATTTGAAATGGATTATTTAATTGATTTTAAATATTTGGAGGTTAGTTTAACTTGAATTTCTAATATTATTGTTTGATTGGCAATTAGATTATTGAATTTAATTTATTGAATTTGGGTAAAAACTTGAATCTTCGGTTTTAAGCTGATTAAAAATATTTTAAAGGCTTCAAAAATTTGTATTGATGATATTGAAGATAATAGAAGCTTCAGAATTGAATTTGGAAATATTTTATTCAGTTTTGAAACTTTATCGTTTAAATTGATATTTAAAAATAGCCTTCCGAGGCATAGTCTCGGAATTCAACGAAACCAGTTCCATTGGATCCATAATATTATATTATTATCGGATTTCAATTTTTGTAGCATTCAGAGTTGTCGTGTGATCGTACGATATGCAAACGCATTGAAATTTATATTGAAATTTAATTTAATAACTAGTCCGAAAAGCTATCATCTTCATACGATCGAATTGGGACTCGAAACTACTTCCATTGCGTTCGGAATAGAGGTATAACATTATAAACGCCTAGCGGCATGTCTCGATACGATATCGAGATTTTAGGATGCGAAATCGAGACGATTAAATTTAAATATATATATCTGACCAAAATCAAATCGCAGCACCTTTTTGCAAAACGTAATGTACACATTCCATTGTCTTCTCCTACACGCCACCCTATCCTATCTTCCTTTGAAAATTAACCGATCTTTATAAAAAATATATCGATATACGGAAGAAAATGATAAGGGCTTCATTATCTTCTTCCCTATTGAATGCTTCTCCTCCTCGCTATTCGAATCTGAAATAAATAAAAAATTTCTCGAGCCTATTTTACAGCTCGAAATCGAATCCCTCTTTCAATTTCGGGTTCCCGCTACGAACAGGAACGAAAATCGTTCGTTCCCAATAAAAAAATGGCGGCTGTGAGAGAAAAGGGGGGAAGCACACACGTGCGCTCACGTGTGCGTATGGGAGATCGCGGAGCTGAAGTTCGAGCACGGCGGCGACTCGTTAGGCTTGGTGACCGAAGATTTTTTTCTCGCGCGCGTACGTGTGGAGGCTCTGGATCTACTCGAATCAAGGCGTAAGGGCATCACACGAATTTAAAAATCACGATCGAGGTTTGGGTGAGGCTAGAATTGTCACGATGCTTGATCGACTGTGGCGGCGGTTCTCGGCGGCATGGACGACGTCGGCTTCGTCTCTAGTAAATGGCGGCGGCGCATGGGTCGATTTGGAGGATCGATCGCATTGTGAATAAGGGTTTTGAGTTAGAGTTCTGCGTGAGGTAATTTATTTTATTTTATTTCAATTTATTAAATTATATGTATAAGAATATATGCAGAAATCAAAGAAAAAAGAAAAAAAAATCATTTACAGTAAAGTGAATTTTTTTTGTTATTTACTGAGAAAAAATAATAATTATAGGGATTTACGTTTCCGACTTAATTTAATGTTAGTGGAAACCTTAATATAAGTTGAGTTTATTATGTGAATTATTGGAAATTTACAATAAAATAAATTTGGTTATTTTCTTTAAAAACTCAACCTATATCCCTGATGAAATCGAAGGGATAGGAGGAGCTCCCTCTTGCCTGGTCCGACCACAGACAATTGGGCTTTAGACCAGCCCAGCACAGAGAATTTTTGTCCCCAACCAGTGTTTGTGGGTTTACGGGGACCCACGTCCGCGCCTTGAAATTGGGAGTAGGGAAGACGGGAATCGAACCTGCGACCTGCTTAACAGGAGACAAGTATCTTACCACTACGCCACTACTTGCGGACTAAATTTGGTTAAATTTATTTATTTTAGTTACTATAAATATTATTTTTTATCAAAAGAAATATTATTTATTATTGGAAAAATAGGTTAAGAATAATATATTAAGGTGTTTAATTAACTTATTTAATTCTTTTGGTTACTAAAGAAAATTATTAAAGGGAATTTAGTTTTAAACTTAAATTTTTAGTTACATAAATTTATTAAAAAGAATTTGTTTAAAATTTAAAAGTATTAGTTTTAAACAAAACTATAGGTTAATTAAACTACCAAAACGAAAATTTACTTATTCGATTGGTTCGAATATTAATAAATTGTATAATTGCTTATACAAGGTTTAAAGATCGTGAAAAACAAAACTGGAATGAAAATGGATTGCATGCAAAGCAAAGGTGAGATCCTCTCACTCAATCAATATCGTTTTGATTTAAATTTTAAATCATTAGATTTAAAATTGATTGACTGTGTGGTTGGATAATTGATTGATAATAATTATTCACTGGATGATAGATATATATAGTAGTATATAGCATATATTGGGTGATTGATTTTCCGCATTATATAGCGGATGAGACCCTATGCGCCACATAATGACGGATGATATTTTATAAAATCCTATATACCGCGATATTCCACCTCGAAGTGGAATTGGTATTTAATTGTTGTGCTAACGTTTGTGGATGCAGAGAAACAGGTTGGAGGGATCCAACAGGATTACTCAAACATTTGAATTTATTTCATTTGTTGTGTATTAAATTATTTATAATCTCCGTGTGATTATATTGTAATTGGAATCATTGTAGGCTAAAATTTTGCCGAATATATTTTTGGTGTCGTAAGATACCAGAAATAAATAAAATAGGATTTTTGAATTTAAGTAGAAAAATCTATAGTGAAATCCTATTGAATAAATTCCAAAATATGGGGAAAGATTTTTTATAAATGGATTTTGGGAAATGTTGTTTAAAAGTTGAAGGATTTATTTAAAAATTCGGATTTTAAATAGTTTGGGAAAAAAAATAAAGGGATTTATTTTAAAAGATGATAAATTTGGGAAATCCATTTGGAAATTGATTTGGGTGTTTGAAAAAAAATTTGGAAATCAATGTGAAAATTGATTTGGTGTTGAAAGTGAATATTTGGGAATCGATTTGAAAAATTGTATTTCAATGGATATTTGGAAATTTGAATTCACAATGAGAATTTGTAAAGGAAAAGAAATTTTGTTTTAAAAATAAACATTGAGTTATTTTTAAAAGTGTGGAAAGGAATTTACGGATTTGGAACGTGAATTTAAAGTAAATCCAGAAGGATTTATAAATTGATTTGAATGAACCATTTTAGAATGGAAGGTATACTTTCCCTGGAAAGTCGAGTATGTTTTCAATATAATCTATAAATATGAAATTGAATTTGGAAGATGGCTTTAAGGAAAGATTATTTTGGAGAAATTATTTACTTGGGTTATTTTGAAAATCTTTAAAGTAAAGATTTAATTAATTAATTAATTATAGAAGTGATTATTTAAAGATTTAATCGATATTTGTTTTAGAAAATGGTTATTTAAATAATTATACTCTGCATACTAATTTTATTTGAAAATTAGTTTAGACTTAAAAGTTTATATGTAATATTAGTATATTGTTTTTAAAACTAATATTTGAAGTAAAATGTTTTAAAATGGTTTTATCTAAATGTTTCCAAGTATATATTTTAGATAAGTGATTTGATTTATTTAAAGTATTTTTACTCGGCAGACTTTCAGTTGAAATAAATAATATCGGGAATTTTATTCTGCGAGTGAAGAGTGATTCGAAATTTGTTTTCAAATGGTTGAAGTGTGAGAATATATCTTGCAAAGGTATTTTGAAAATAAATAATTGGGAAAATTATTTAAACCTGGTAATTGTTGTGAATGTTGATTGATAGTTAAATAACCGACTATTAATATTTGCCTTTAAATGACATTTGAATTTCGATGCGACCGGGGGTCGGATTCCAAGTGGATATCCGAAAACCACATCGAACTTTTTTGATTGTGATGAATCTTTTATTTAAAAGATCAAAGTGGAAATTGTTGTGATTTGTTTGAAATCTGAATGAACGGTTATTTTTAAAAATAAGCGCTCGTTATTCGGATTAGTCAAGAGAGGACCTTTGTGTCATATAACCCATTTCGAATAACGATACGACGAACTGGGATTGCATTTGAAGACCGGTGGTGAAGACCGGGTATTTGCGAGAATGATAGGATGACCTATCGATTGTCTCTGCACTGAGTAGCTACGGTATAGAGATTCTCTAAGTGATGGGAAGTCTGATCGGGATTGTGAATACCCGGATTGCAAGGGCTTCTTCGGAAGTGCCTTCCATTCTGTTCGAACCTGGAACAGACTTGTATGGATGTGTGTCTGACATTACAGATTGATATGTAAAGCTGGTTTCTATCAAATACATTTCTGTTGGTGGCAGAGAATTTATTCTCTTAGCTTAACATCCTTCTCTGAGACGTATGAGCTCAGTAGTTATGTAGTTGATGATTACTAGTGATACATTCCCAATTTGGTAATGTGGCATACGAAGTGCTGCTGATCATTTGTTGATCGAAGCATGGCTTTGTGAAAAAGCATAGCTTTGTGGACCAGACTTCGTCGAGCCTCACAACCCGGAAATGGTCAAAACAGGAATGTTGCAGCACGGTTTTTAGGGGTCGTCCCCTAGGGTATGTCCATTTTCTTCTGGATAAAGGGTGGTATCATGGTATGGAGCCCAGATACTTAACTCATATGGACACTGTAAATTTATTACGGTGTGATTTTGCTTTGTGGTTGAGGATCCTCGGATAAAGGTCGATAACGACCGAGGATGGCATACTTGTGTGTTAGTTACCTATGTTATAGCTTGGTTAAAGCGTGAGGTAACGTCGGCCTTGTTAACAGAGATCCGGTTTGGTTCTCGGGCCGTCCTTCCAGAGGCGTACCCATTTCGGTGTAGGAAGTTCCTTTGCGCGACCTTTTGTTGGAAATCGAAAGAAACAATAAGCACCATGTACGGTTTTAGTTGTATGACCTGCTATGGAATGTTGCGGTAACCTGCTATTGAACATGGTAGCTATAGTAGGCATACGACGAAATGTTGTATGTTGGCTAAGATTAATATTAGACTTTCGAAATTTTTTCTACACTATGGACTAAAAATAATATCCAAAGAATTTTGCGTATTAAGCATTTTTGACTGTCATAAGGAGAAATCTCCTCCAAGTGTGCGTTTGCATTGTGTGTGTGGAGAGAGGCCTTATGGAAGTTTCATTTTCCAAAAGCATAGCGAATTTCTTTTATTTTCTTTTTGAAAATAACTGTTTTTGAGATCTTACACCAGTCCCATGACTAACCTGGAGTTTATTGTTCCCTTTCTAAACTCTAAGTGCCGATAATTTTCCACACGAACAGCCTAGAGTCAGGTTAGCAGTTATTCGAGAGCAAAGTCAAGAAGTTGCTGTGGAGATCAGGAGTTGGAGCTAGACGGCGACGCGTATCACATATATATGTAATATTTCTTTCCGCCTTTTGTTGTTTTACACTCTGATAATGTAATATGATGTAATGTAATAACTGATATAGTGATTCTTTTTAAAGATATTTATTTATCTATTATATTTGTTCCGCTGCGAAATGTGAGATTATGTCATAGTTTTTGTTTCTTCTTTCTTCTTCTTCTTCTATCTTCTTCTTCTTAAACCCTAATGGTTCGATTTTCCGGCATTTGTGGGTTCTGAAAATGATAGAGTGGACGTATTAATGTCGACTTTCAGGCGTCGAGAAATCGGGTCGTTACAGTTTATGTAAAAGTGATGTGACATGTTCTTAAGTTATTAGAAACAAAATTGTTTAAAGCAAAATGATACCTTAGGAAACATTAAGCAGACATAGTAATTGATGAATGTTGGCATGGAAAGGAAGGTTGGACAAAATGGTAGCTTGTGATGTGATGGGGTGGGTGATGTAGCAAGTAGATAGTGGAGGTGAGATACTTGAGGCTAAATTAGTAGTTTGGTTTTTCATGTTACACTACACCAAATAGGCCATTTTGTCACACTTTTTCGTTTCATTTTGTCACGGTTTTTATTATTGGAAATTTATAATGGTTATTATTGTTATATTGTATTATCACGGCTATTTCCATGAAAAATTTAGGCTTTTCGTAAATATCTAAAAGAGATTGGATAGAGTCGTCATTTATATTCCAATCCTTGCTTCAGCTGTTTGTCACGCTTCTGGCTTCTAATTTCTTTCTTCCTTAAATCTAATTAGGTTAAAGCCGTCTCTCCAGCCTTCCTTCGTTGTGAGTCGCCCACCTATCGCCGTAATTTCGAAGCCTCCTTCCATTTCTTTCGCCAAATCTGCCCATCGCTTTCGCCAAATCCACCCTTCTTCAAAGTCAGGTAATAATTTTCATTTTTAATTTGGTTTTGTATGTTTTAAGGTTGTTTATTTAGGGTTTTGTATGTAATTCAATTCGATTAAATACCTATTCGCTCCAATGCACTTTCGAAGTGATTGTTTATTTAGGGTTTTTTCAGTAGGTCATAAAGTGAAACTGTTTTTCGCATGATTCTGTGTTTTATAGTTTTACTTTGTGAAAATAATTATTCGTTTATATGTGTTGTAACCTATGATGCTGATAATCTGTGTTAGGATAGTGGTACTGTGGTAGGAGATTAATCGCTGAAATTCCTACACTGCTTGCAGCGATTTTAGCAAGCACACGTTGAGCATTGAATGCTTGCCAATGTATGAACGCACTATTTGTTTACACATAAAATAGGATCACGATGTAATGTAAAACTATTTGTTTATACATAAAATATAATGACGCTGTGATGTAAAAACGAGTGCATGAAGTAAAAAAGAAGAGTGTGAGCATCATGTGAAATTGATGGATATTCTTTTAATACGGAAGGATAAGTTTTGGGTTTTCAATAGTTTGGTGTTGGCAAATCATCTTAAAACTTAAATTCTATTGGGACAGTATCCATTGACAACAGTTATTCCAAATTTTCCAATCTTGAGCTAGAAGAAGCCATAGCTTTTGGGAAAGCGATGTATTTTATATTATCTGTGTCATAAGCAACTTTTTAAATGGAACCCCAGTGTTAGTTCGTTATCAATATTTTCTGCAGTGATCTTCAACCTTGTCAAATTTATTATTTTTGGTCTCTGTATTCTATGCTATGTAAAGTTGACATCAGTTTCATGTTTTAACTTTTGACATGGCCATTGTTCATTGCACATCTAAATCATTTAAACTGTTTGATACTTCGGCTTGTATGCATACTTGTGCATTCTCTGTTTTTTATCACATATATGTAGGAATTCATGCTTTTTGTAATATTTTCTTGAATTTGTCCTTAAACCGTCCAAATTAAATGAAACATTTCTTCTAAGAGAACCATGCTGCATATATGAAAGGATGTCAAATGGCTATAAAAAGTCACTTCCTTGCCAATCTTACTTAAAGGAGTCATGACTGCAGAAGATAGCAAGCTTTCAATTCTTGATCTTTTATGTATGATAATTAACTTGAATAAATATATGTTATGATTTCTTTTTTTCTTTTTTGGTTAGGATTTAAGTGTTTAACGATACATAATCATCAATATTTGATAATTTGGGTAATTTATGTGAGACGTGTTGATTTGATTATTGTTCAGTTAAATTCAAGATATTTTATACAATATATTGTCTTATGGTTTATTTATTTTATTTTATATTGTATTAGTTTTAAACTTTATATTTGATGTCACAACAGTTTACATGTAAAGAAAAGAAAAAAAACATTAAAAATTGATGTTCAGATTGTGTTGTTATTTCAGTTCTAATTCATAGTATATTTGCATATTTTGCTTAGAGTTAGTTTCTTTTTTTCTTAAGAAATTTTGATTTTTCAATATTTTGGTACTAAATTAAAATAATAATAATAATAATTTTTGTAAATGACATTGATACATTAAATGAAGTACATGCACTAAAATTTAAGCAGGGGATTTGATCAGACAAGAGTGACTCTTTTCTTCTTTCTTCTCTCTAGGAACCTCTGGAGAGACCTTTTAAATGAGAGCTTTTGATGTATCAAAGGCAAGTAGACTTCATTGCATTGTTTGCCAATTTTCTTTGCATTTTTATTATGTTCATCCATAGTATATTTATCTTCCATTTCCTTCCTTATCATGCAAAAAAGTCTGCACATATTTTTTCTATCTTATGTAACACCGGGCTTGGTAAATGATAAATAAGAAACCAATATAGCACTATTAATGTAATAGTACTTTGAATTAATTTATTTCTCCCTGCAGTGGATATTAAATCACTATAGCAGCCTTTAAATTTCACAAAAACCTTATTCAATAGAAATGTGCAATGAGATGCATAGATATAATCAGTTGTTAGGGGTACACCTAAATATTTTATAGCTATATTGTCACCTGCCATCCCCAAAATTAATAGTGGTTGATCTTTATTGGCAACTTCTCTACTAAAATAAACTTTGGATTTAACCCGACTTATTTGTAGTCCCACTATGCTTGCAAGTTGATTGAAAATAGTAGTCATGGTTATTGCATTTGGGATAGTGGCACCTAGGAAAATTATAACATCGTCAATGTATAATGAATGAGAAATAATAGCCTGAACAAATGAAATAGGCTGTAACTAGTTTAAGAAAAGTGCATCTTCCATTATAAGAGGAAAAAACTCATGGCCACACAAAAAAGTTAGGGAGACAGAGGATTAACATGACATAGGCCCTTGTAAGATGTGATAAATCCATGTGGTGTTCCATCTACCATTATAGAAAAAGTTGGACAGCTACTACACTCCTAGATTATATTTACAAGTGAGACAGGGAATCTTATATCAATTAGCATGTAACACATAAACTCTCTATTCACCATATCATACGCCTTTTGTAGACTGATTTTGATGTACATTTTTTATGTTCAATATCTAACAAGTTCATGAGCAAGCAAAATATATTTTTCCAATATTTCTATCTGGCACGATGCAGATTGATTTTCTGCAATAAGAAATGGGAGAAATTTTTTATTCTAGCATAAATTATTTTAGAAATATTCTTATATAAAATATTTGCATATAAAAAGGTCAATAATCAGCTATGGTTTTTGGCTTATCTTTCTTAAGGATCAATGTGATGAAGTTGTGGTTCAGGCTATAAGCTAGCTTCCCAGTTTGAAAAGCAAAGGTTACAATATGATAGGATTATTGGCGGTTCTACGGAAGATATGAAAGAAACGAAAGAAAAAAAATAAAGGAAGTGAATCCATTTTGTTCGTAACCAATACAGAGAGATTTATGCACTATATGTTATAATTTTCTAGAAAAAACTTTGTCATGGGTTTTTCAGCTGTTTGGGCCTGAATAGTAAGGTTGTAAAACGAAGTAAAAAGGAAACTGCCAATTCTTTTCTAATTTCAGCTACTGAACTGATAGATTTCTGTTCTAGAACATCTTGAACTTAAATGATTGTTACTTCAATAGAGTATCTTGAATTTATTGATTTTTCATTGTTGTACTTCAATCATTTACCACATTGGCATCGATTACTTCAATATTTTGTTAAATAGCTTTTATTTATGATACAGGTTACTAGAATACGTCATACATGCGGTGATAAATTCAACTCTTTTGATTAAGATTTGGAATTGGACGTTATTTGGTTTAATCATGCTCCTTTGATAGTCAGAGTGGATGTAACTTGTAAGAATCGGATTATTTTCTCTTCATACACTTTGATTTTAGTTACATTGCTCCAAAGCACAGTGTGCTTCGTAATTAATTGTTGGTAGGTAATAGTCTTGAAAATTTAAAAGAAAAAACATCAGTATAAACCATGTTTTCTTCTTTACGGGGGTTAGGTAAATACTTAATTTATTTGAAATAAAATTCCAGCTTTTGTATACAAGTGTAGTTGTAAATGTGTCTTTGGTTGTGAACATAGGATAGGATCCATACAAGGGTTGGGTAGCACATGATCTGAGTTTAAGTATGATTTATTTTGAATTATTACTCTTCATGCGTGCATTAGAGTTCAGTGCTGATACATCAGATGATCAATAGGTATTGATTGCCCAATACTTGAATAACCACACTTCCTTGCAGAAATAACGGCTTTGTTGTTGTTATTGTTGTTGCTATGACTAATATGTATCTCAATCTCGAATATTGCAGGTTAATCAACAATGGGGGATAGTGAAAGCATAAATTGGACTGCTTTGAGCCCATATTTTTTTGAGGAGTTGGTCTATTGAAGCATCAGCAGCACCGGTGATAAAGGAAAATACTAAAATGTGGATGATACTCATCTTTACTGGTGCACAATAAGGTACCTCTGTAACGACCCGGAAATTTCGATCCCGAAATTTCCAGATAGTTAGAGAAAAGAAAAAGAGATAGAAGAAGAAGAACAGAAAGAAACACACAATCTCACGTTCGCAGCGGATAAATATAATATCACATAATGATAGTTTTACAAGAAGAACTATATCATTACACTTATATCTTTATACATCAGAGTTGCATCATGTACATAAACATTGGACAAAACAATCATGTCCAGATACTACAATATCACAGTGGATACTCTCTATACGTCACTGCCATCCAGCTCGCCTCCTGAGCTCCAGAACGTCCTTACCTGAAAATCTGTAATACTCGGTCTGACCCGAGCATTACATCAAAGTAACACCCGGGTCAGGCTGGAAACCAGCGTGAGTAAACTCATCTAACATGGAATACAAAAGCATACAACCTATATAAACCCGGGGTAACTTATATCAATTTACAACTTCACAAGTTGTTATAGACATCCCTTATTTTACACATCAAATTCTAAGTACCAAAGCTTAGATTAAATGGTCTAATTTTCTTAAATCATTCCAAATCAGTCTATTGATTCACATATCAATCTATAAAGAATCGAAGTGGATTCGGATATTTCTAATACCCGACTCCGGTCTCTTCGAACCCAATGTCAACTTGACTTAAATTATCCAAGGGAAAAACAATTCAACTTTAAATACAGGATGTCACAGTAATTCATCAATAGAAAACCACATCATCACGGTTTAAATAAAACATATCTTATCACATAGCATCCGATCTAAATATTTGGGATAACAATAAATCAAAGGCTTCCAATATCATTCTATTTATCCCTTAATTAATTTCACAAATTAATTTATCCTTAACCAAATACAGTAATTAATTTTTAAATACCTCATTAATTAATTATTAACCATAACTACTAATCACCCTTAATTAGTAACATCTAGTAATTAACTACCCTTAATTACTTTATTTCAAAATTTTATTAGCCTTAATTAATTATCTCAATTAATCCCCTGATTAATTACATAGGACTTTAATCCAAATTACTTCATCATCAACATCTTTAATTACATCCAGTAATTACCGTTAATTACTTCCTTAAGTACTTACACTTATCAATCTCATTAAGTAATCACTAAATCAATTACCAAGGGACCATCTTTAATTAAATTAATTAATCACCTTCATCTTATTAATTACAACTGGGTAATTTATTCCTTAATTTCCTTATAAACTAATTAATTAATCTTTAATTATAGATTAATTATTCTTTAATTATAAATTAATAAGACTTAATTATCAGCTAATCTCCTTCCATACGAAGTGATCAACCCACAATTACTTATAATCAATTATTTAATGTAACATTCCTGAAAATTCATCAAGTTTAATTTGGCAATTAAATTAATTTTTAGAAATAAATTGTGAATTAATTAGAAAATTTTCTAGGATAAATAAATAATTTTGATTATAAATAGAAATTTATATTTAAAATTTAAGAATAAGTGATTTATAAAACAAGTATTGAACTTCAAAATAAAATGTATTAAAAATATAATGGAAATTAAAAGCCTGAGATTAATAAAAAGAGAATGATAGTTGTTTTCTAAAATATTAAATATATTTGGTAGATGTAACAAATTTCAAAAAGATTTATTTTAAGATTTTAATTCTCTTATATAAATAAATATAACAATTGTTAATATGAAATCAAAGTGTTTAAATCCATTCTTTTCTTTTTATAAAGTTGTACGAGAATAAATAATAAACATAATGTATGAATATATGTAAATAGGTATAAATAAATTTTAATTCAAATGAATTGGGAATTTGAATCTACATTTGAAATAAATGTTTTTTTTAAACATTTTGCTTTTAAAACCAATAAGGTGCAATTTATATAGTATAAATATTGGGTAAAACAATTCCTTTAGCATTGTATATACATATACACACAAATGAACAAGGAATACATTTAATTATAAGGTTCATAAAATTTTCCTGCCTTGTAAAAGATCACAAATGTAAATAAACATTCACATGGAATATAGGGTAGAATGATTAACAAAATCTAGAGATTTTGATATCTTTTAACAAATGGCATAAACCATCATTTCCTTAATAAAATAATTAAATAAAAAATTACAATAAAACTTTTCAGTTCCCCATGTGAGATGATTAAGTATCTCAGCAAAAATCTGAAACAACAGTGACTCAAGATTGAGTATCTCAAGTATCAACACTCAAAAGAAAAGATAAAAAAGAGCAAAGATCAGAAAAAAGAAATAGCAACCTGAAATCCAAAGCCTGCAGATCATCTCAAATACAACTCGAATCCAGATCTATTTGCAAACCTGAAGCAACTAATTCAACTCAAAAACAAAGATCGCAAGTACTTCCAGACCAGGCATGCATTTAAAACCTGGAAATGTAGTTCAGAAAAAAAAGAGAAATTTGGAAAATAAATAAAGGTAAGTAAACTTCTCTAAAATATTTGAATTTGGGTGATTAATCAGTAATGAATCAAAGGTTTTTAAGCAATTGCATCAAATCTAAGTTGCAGGAAAACAAATCAAGATCAAGGCAAAACAATCTTCTGGTTTTCAAAACTGCAGGAAGAAAAAGGAAACATCTCTGTTATATAACAAGAAATTCATACTGAAGGTAAGAAAATTTATAATTTTTTTCAATAAAGTGAATAAGTAAATACAATAAGGAAAGAACAAAGATCTATGTTTAAAATTGACAGATCCAAACTTAAAAGAATTTAAAGTGGCAAAAGGAAAAAAAAAGCTGGTTCCAGGCAAAACATATTCTCTGGCCTCTCTGTCAATATATTCCAAGTGAGCAAATCTACCTAAATCTATGTTATATGCAATGACAAATGTTGTTCTGTTGTTAAAATGCCTGCTTGCCTGTGTGTATGTGAATATATATATACTATGATGGATGCATGCTTGTGTATATGTATATGTATACTCACAGTTTCAGAAGAAAAAAAATATAAACTGTGAGCAAACTATTTCTTTTCAACCATTAATATGTTTCAATACTCTGATGCTTGTGAGAAAACTTTTGTTTCCTCAAATCTTTGGTTGCTGTGTGGATGTAGGATGATGTAGGAAATTAAACTTTGTTTGCATCCTGAATATATGTATGAATGTTTGGTATTTGCATGTTGATTGTATAAATTCAATCTCTGGTTCTAGTCAGGATCGTTACATTTGATATCAGAGCTGAAGGTTAAAACTTTAGCTCAAGAGTATAACACATTAAGTAGCTCATTAGAGATAGGGTGAAATATACCCTAGAATGAGTATATCCCTAAGATATCTGTTCGAATGCCTCAGTAAATTCTCTTACTATTCACTGATAGTAAGTATGAGTGCGAGAAGAGGACGAGATAGGGGACATGGGAATACGACTACAAATGGTCAATACCCTGCAATAGCGGAAACAACTTTTCTCTATCAATCTCCTTTGATTCGATTTCGTATACTTTTGATTGCTTCGTAGCTGCTCCAGGAAGAAGTTTCGGTGTGATGATGTCCCTACGAATCGTTGCAGGAAAATTCTTACTTCGTATCTTAATCGGTTTCTTATCAGCTTTTCGTTCTAAACTCTAATGAATTTGAAGACTTAAATTAAATAAATTGAAAATTTTAAATTGAGTTAAATTGGTTAATAGAATGTAAAGCTAAATTTGAATTGTATAAATAAAACGATATCGGTTAAAACCAAATTTAAAATTGTAATTTAGTATGTATATCAAAGTCCATATACTTTGGGGTATTCCGACCTGAATTCGTTATCCATATCTAGCATTTGGGAATTGTTGAAAATTAAGCCCATCTATCTATTCTCTGGGATCCGATATATTCTACGAACGATTAGTTATCCCTTCGAACTAATCAATGCCCTTGCATATTCGTAGACCGGTAAGCCCGAGTATCTTGTGAAATAATTGTATGAGGTTGTTCTCATATTGTCGATATTCTGATTTGGTAAGCCGAATGCAGAATAAATATTTCGATCTGATCTGATCAATCATTTCTTTATCTATTATCTTTTCTTTCTCGTCTTCCTTGCAATTTCGAGGGCGAAATTCTTTTAAGGGGGGAAATCTGTAACATTCCTGAAAATTCATCAAGTTTAATTTGGCAATTAAATTAATTTTTGGAAATAAATTGTGAATTAATTAGAAAATTTTCTAGGATAAATAAATAATTTTGATTATAAATAGAAATTTATATTTGAAATTTAAGAATAAGTGATTTATAAAACAAGTATTGAACTTCAAAATAAAATGTATTAAAAATATAATGGAAATTAAAAGCCTGAGATTAATAAAAAGAGAATGATAGTTGTTTTCTAAAATATTAAATATATTTGGTAGATGTAAGAAATTTCAAAAAGATTTATTTTAAGATTTTAATTCTCTTATATAAATAAATATAACAATTGTTAATATGAAATCAAAGTGTTTAAATCCATTCTTTTCTTTTTATAAAGTTGTACGAAAATAAATAATAAAAATAATGTATGAACATATGTAAATAGGTATAAATAAATTTTAATTCAAATGAATTGGGAATTTGAATCTACATTTGAAATAAATGTTTTTTTTAAACATTTTGCTTTTAAAACCAATAAGGTGCAATTTATATAGTATAAATATTGGGTAAAACAATTCCTTTAGCATTGTATATACATATACACACAAATGAACAAGGAATACATTTAATTATAAGGTTCATAAAATTTTCTTGCCTTGTAAAAGATCACAAATGTAAATAAACATTCACATGGAAGATAGGGTAGAATGATTAACAAAATCTAGAGATTTTGATATCTTTTAACAAATGGCATAAACCATCATTTCCTTAATAAAATAATTAAATAAAAAATTACAATAAAACTTTTCAGTTCCCCATGTGAGATGATTAAGTATCTCAGCAAAAATCTAAAACAACAGTGACTCAAGATTGAGTATCTCAAGTATCAACACTCAAAAGAAAAGAAAAAAAAAATAAGAGCAAAGATCAGAAAAAAGAAATACCAACCTGAAATCCAAAGCCTGTAGATCATCTCAAATACAACTCGAATCCAGATCTATTTGCAAACCTGAAGCAACTAATTCAACTCAAAAACAAAGATCGCAAGTACTTCCAGACCAGGCATGCATTTCAAACCTGGAAATGTAGTTCAGAAAAAAAAAAGAGAAATCTGGAAAATAAATAAAGGTAAGTAAACTTCTCTAAAAGATTTGAATTTGGGTGATTAATCAGTAATGAATCAAATGTTTTTAAGCAATTGCATCAAATCTAAGTTGCAGGAAAACAAATCAAGATCAAGGCAAAACAATCTTCTGGTTTTCAAAACTGCAGGAAGAAAAAGGAAACATCTCTGTTATATAACAAGAAATTCATACTGAAGGTAAGAAAATTTATAATTTTTTTCAATAAAGTGAATAAGTAAATACAATAAGGAAAGAACAAAGATCTATGTTTAAAATTGACAGATCCAAACATAAAAGAATTTAAAGTGGCAAAAGGAAAAAAAAAAGCTGGTTCCAGGCAAAACATTTTCTCTGGCCTCTCTGTCAATATATTCCAGGTGAGCAAATCTACCCAAATCTACGTTATATGCAATGACAAATGTTGTTCTGTTGTTAAAATGCCTGCTTGCCTGTGTGTATGTGAATATATATATATATATATACTATGATGGATGCATGCTTGTGTATACGTATATGTATACTCACAGTTTCAGAAGAAAAAAAATATAAACTGTGAGCAAACTATTTCTTTTCAACCATTAACATGTTTCAATACTCTGATGCTTGTGAGAAAACTTTTGTTTCCTTAAATCTTTGGTTGCTGTGTGGATGTAGGATGATGTAGGAAATTAAACTTTGTTTGCATCCTGAATATATGTATGAATGTTTGGTATTTGCGTGTTGATTGTATAAATTCAATCTCTGGTTCTAGTCAGGATCGTTACATTTAACCTTTAACTAACTGATTAATTAACCTTTATCTATTGATTAATAATCCTTAATTATTAATCAATATCTCTCAACACAAGTTAATTAATTTTTCTCAATTACTCTTAGTTGCTTCATTTAATTAATTATCAAAATCTTCAATAACTTTAAGTAAATCCTTATTTTAATAATGACTTACTTATTATTTACATAATTCATTTCAAACATTCCAATTTTTGAATTAATCTTTTAATTTATTTCTAATTTAAGATTTAATTTAACCATGTTTAAGTTAACAATATACAAAACTTCTTAATCAAATGTTTAAAGCACCAATTATTTTACATAGTGGTTAAAATTTAGATTTAATTTAAAATCCGCATTCAATCCTACTTCGGGTTCTACCCAAGGATCTCTCGAGTTCAGATTCGGGATTCTATAACTTCTTCATTAAAAAAAACTGCAACAGGAATAACTCACGCGATCGACTCGAATGCTTACTCGAGCAAAACTTCATCCCACCCGAGTTCCTTTGCGAGACCAAACTCCAACTTCCAATACTTGATCTCTGATACCAGAGATACATATACACGCGCACACTTCACCTGGCCGGAGTTGAACCCCGCTCCGACCATCGACACTTCAGAGATCGTCCCCTGGGTCAACCCACCATCCAGATTGCCGATCCATCGAAAATCAAAATTTGAACGATCGAACAGCAACAGGCTACAGGACCCTTGCCAAAGTTCATATGTACTCTCATCTCCGACTACCGGAGACACCTTCATCATGCCCAAACCTTCACCTGACCTCCGTCTTCCTTTTCCCCTGCCATTTGTCCACTTCGATGCTAGCATGCTAAAGTGATCACCCATGGACAGTCCCTACCCAAACGCCATCAAAAACCCTACAATCATCTCGTGCAGGTGATCTATTGATAAAGAAAATCAAATTTCAATTTTCCCGAGATTACCATCACCCATGCTTCCTTATATACAAATCACAAAGCTCAATCTGTCGTCATTCATCATGAATTGACGAAAATCCCAATTTCATTCAACAAGAAAATCCACAGGCTTTTCAAAGTTAAAAATCCTTATTCTTATATCAAAATTCATCATTTAGAAATTCGAATCCATTTATGTAATCAAAGTTAAAAACCCTGATGTTTGATTTAGGACTAATTTTGATTTTTGGACTGTTATTTCACATTCTTGGACTAAATTCACCATATAAAATCTTGAATTAATTTTAAATATTGATGTTGTACTATTCCAGTCATCTTTCCTTTAGAAGTCCTAGCACAAACTTGAATAACTTGATAGAAAAGAGAAAATTCAAGCCTTTAAAACTTGACAGAGATAATGTATATGTAGAGTCATATATCCAGTCATATACATATATGTAAATAGACATGCATGCATATTTCCTTATCATTTATTCAAACATTTCCTCATCATTCTCATATATTTGCCATAACATCATGACTTAAACCAGATTCAAATTTTAAAATAAAGTTCACTCACCTGAACTTAGAAGACAGAGCCTTATTTTGAAGCAGGGAATAGAACTTAATACTTTGAATCTACTACTTAATGTGAACTTGGTAGCTGGTCTGGTCTAGAAGTTGCATTCGACCTGAAGCCTTATTGCTGAAATCCATGCTCTGGAATGCTTCAGATTTTGAAGTAGTTTTACTGCTTTGATCTTCACATTCTCAAATTTCTAGTTTGCAATTTTTTAATTCTTTTTTTGGGTTCATCTTGCTTTTGATCTGCTTGTACATAATTTGTTACTCAGGTTGATTGCTTGCTTAGTTGGTTTATTTTTATTTTTTTTTGTTCCCAGATTGAAGATGAGAGAAGCTTTTAAATTTTTTTCTTTAAACAGAAACCAAGTTTCTTTTTCTTTGACCTCAGATCTTATCTTCTTTGTTTTGATCTGAGTTTTCTTTTCTTTTATTTTTTTTAAAGAGAAATTAGTTGCCACTTGTTCATATTGTAACACTTGTTAAAATTTATTCTAGATTTGTTACACTTGTTATCTTCCATGATTTAAACACTTACATTTGTAATTTGAATGATAAATTATATTTAGTTTATATATATATATATGTATATGTTTTACCAATTTATATGCTAACACATGTGTTTATGTGTTTTCATTTATTTTTAAATTTATTTAAAGCTTTTATATAAATATCCAAATTAGTTAAATATTTTTCTTTCTTAAGAGTTAAATGCCATACACATGTTATTAGAGATGTTCACAAGTTAACACATGTACTTTTCATGCAAAGGTTGATTTTTAAATATTTAATAAAACTTCATAATTAATTATCCAATTTATAAATACTTTTTAGCTTATATAAATCAATCTCTTTTTAAAAAGAAATTAATATAAAACAATTTTGTATTCTAAGTAAAATCATGAAAATACACTTTAAAACCAAAGTAAAATTTTAAGATATAAATAACTATATTTTGAATTTCAGTTCAAACTCAATTTCAATTTAAGGTTAAATTTAAAATCAGCCTATATATTTTTAAAAAAACATATTATTTGTTCGAAAGGCATAATTTGCAAATGATAATAATTAAACTATAAGATTATCAATTAAATATTTATCCAAATATAAAAATCCAATTTCCATTATCATCAGAATTCTTATCTATCTAATCTATAATCCAGTATTTCTTTTAATTAACCCAATCATATTATTAATTTCAATATCCAAAAATCCGGGTTATTACATTCCTCCCCCCTTAGAATCTTTTCGTCCTCGAAAAGGAATGAAGCCAAAATTTATTAAAATACTTATTGTTGGAAAAATTATTCTTAGAAGCACTTTTTAAAACACTTTTAAAATCTACATAATATTATAAAATAGTTTATAAAAATACTTTTTATAACTCGATGTTTCAACCAGTCCATCCTTGTTCTCATAGAAATTTGGTCATACGTTGATCAGGCGTAAGACTGAATATCTACAAGTGCTTGGCAGACCCGTTTTCAACATCCAGTGAAAATACTTTGAAAATAATTTTTATTGAAAATATAGAAAACAGTTTTTGAAAATAGAGGATATATCTTTGGTGAGAATGCTCTGGAAATCATCACCCCCATCCATGGTCACAGTTACATCCAGGGTTACGTTGCCGTCGCAGCAAAAGTCCATGTAACTGCAGGCTCTCAGCTGCCTCTCGATTACGCCATGGATCCCTACACAACAGATCACAGTTACACCCAAGGTTACGTTGCCGTCGCAGCAAAAGTCCATGTAAGTGCAGGCTCTCAGCGGCCCTCTGATTTTCACTGTCGAAGCGAAACTCCTCCACTCCTACATAGGTCGCAGTCTGCGGATATAAAATCAAACGCGGACAGTTGGCTCTCAGCGGCACACACGACTTCCGCTATGTTATACCATAGGTCGCGGTCTACCGATATAAAATCAAACGTAGACCTTGGCTCCCAGCGACACACACGACTTTCGCTATGGTATACTCTACTCACAGTCCCCAGGAACTAGTTTCGTCCGGACTCCTCACAGGATCAACTTTAGAACCCCCCTTTGGGGCTCAAGGCAGCACCACCCGGTGGTACTCCTGAGAAGTTCATTTCAAGGGAGCGCCTTTTTCCCCAGAGCCATCATCAAAACATTTTATACTATACACATATAGTATTTTCAAACCATACACCTAGTATGATCTCATACAAAGCTCCTTTACACAAAATCGATTATTCCAAAATCGATAATTCTCAAACTAGGCTTTCCAAATGCTCATATTGATTTTACCCAAAAAT
Source organism: Allium cepa (assembly GCA_030765085.1). NCBI lineage: Eukaryota > Viridiplantae > Streptophyta > Magnoliopsida > Asparagales > Amaryllidaceae > Allium > Allium cepa. The sequence goes on along the minus strand of CM060934.1, from coordinate 635,593,263 downwards.
CAAAAGCCTTTCCAAATCCATAGGTTCCCAAAACCTTTTTCCAAAATCCTCATAAGATCCTTTGTACATATATATACAGATATATATAATTTTCAAAACCTTGGCTCATTTCAAACCTGTATAAAACTCTTTTTATACTTCAAACATTTTCAAAATCCTTTCCTTCTAGTAAAAGATTCATCAAGGGGAGTTTCATTTTATAAAACAAAGATATTTAACTTTGTTTACTCAAAATCAAATATTCAAATTTGATTACTCTTTTCAATGTCAATTTCATTCAAATCCGTATGATTTAAACATATCATCCGTGTGCTATACCAATCTGATCGCTCACTCGATCACACAATTTCATTTCCGAACTAGTATTGTCCACCCGACTTCCTAGTGTGGACACAGATCTGGTTTCTTGATCAGAAACCGTCATTCTCCTTGCATAGCCTAACTATGATAGAGAATATCCAGAACCAATCAACAATCCATATTCAGGTTCGCCATCGAAATCGAGTGAAAAATCCCACTCGGATCGATATAACTATCTCGAAATTCTGTGCTCGAATCTGGATCAAATCATTATGCGAATAGAGTAACATACGTACACCCTACGTATTTGTCTTATTGGTTATTAGCCAAATAAATTCCATTTTTATTCACATTCACTTTGATTTTCATTCACTTACTCACAATTGCTTTAATCCATTTGGATTATTCCTCTATTCTTATCTCGATTGGGTATTTAACCAATAACAGTTTAAACTCTGTCCAGTTGAAATTTTAGAAAATAGCTTGAATAGTTAAAAATAGATAAGTAGTTGGAAAATAATTACTAGTTTGTAAAATAGGTGTAAAATAGTTAGAAAAGAGTTAAAATAATTATAGAAATTTAAATAATTGCAAAATAATGGTAAGATAGTAATTAGTTTTGTAAAACAGTTGAAATATAGTAATTAGCTTATAAAACAGTTGGAAAATTGTTAAACAATTACAAAAATAATTGTAAACAAATATAAGATAGTTTGGCTTTTAAAAGAAAAGTTGTATATATATAATAAATAGTTTTGAAAATAGGTTTATATTAAAACAATTTATATTAAAAATAGTTCAGAGTCAAAACTGCTCACTTCCCAATCTCCATTCTCAACAATTCAATTTAAATTTCCTCTACCATTTAAATTGACCCAGTTCCAATTTTAAATAATTTCAATTTCCATTGAAATTGATTCAACCCCAAATCAAGTTAAATTAATCTCAGTTTCTTTTCAAATTTCACTTTATTCAACTTTGATCTCAAATTCCATTTCCAAATCAAGTTGAATTATTCTTGATTTCCTCCCAAACTCAATTCAAATTCCATTTGAATTTAAAACTATTCAGCTTTAATTACAATTCCAAATTATTCAAATCAATTCGGACTAATTTCAAATTGAACCCTCTTCAATTTCAAATCGTTTCAAATCAATCAAATTCAATTTTAACTAATTTCAAATTTCTAATTTAAACCATCTCGAATTATATAAATTCGAGTTAATACTTCAAATGTTGATTTAATTCCTTTAAATCAATTTTCCTTTAAAGTTTTTAAACAATTCAATTCTGAGTCCAAATTTCAAAATTCCATTTTAAATTATCTTTACTTAACTCATTACAAGGTTCAAGTAAGAGTTTTCAAACAATTCAATTTCCAAATTTATTTCTTAACATTCAAATCTTAAGTTCAAAGGAATTCCATATCCTTAATAATGGATATATTACCATACCCATTTTTTTTAAACAAATCCAATTCATAGTTTAAAGATTATTTATAATAATAGGGTAATATCATCCAATTATTTTAAAACATCCATCCATTACCAATTTCCAGGTCTCAAAACCCATTTTGAGATCACATAAATTCCCAATTCAAATTAACCATTTAACTTTCCAAGGTAAATTCCAATTCCACCTTAAAATTTTCAATTCAAGTTGTTCATTTAAACCTTTTTAACTTCTCCTAAGTTAAATTCGATTTACTTAATCCAATCAACCTCAAATCAATCCTTAATCTTCACAATAATAATCTTCCCACTTAAAAACTTATCACTTTGGGTATCATATCACATTCCAAATTGAAAACTCAATATTTAGAGCTTATTTCAAATTATCATTGATATCATGTATATCCACATATATACATATTAATTTCTTCTACATACCAAGTTATACTATACAAATTTTTAAACCACCTTGGTTTATAATTTCAAACAAATTTCTTTTAAATTTTCGAACAATTCTTGTTTGAAATAGGACCATTTCATTAAAATGCATTAAATAATATTATTTGTTATTTCTTTAAATTAATTACATCATTAATTAATTTCAATTAATCACATTCGATAATTAACTTATTTCATAATCAACTTCATTAGTAATTGTCCTTTTAATTACTTGCCACTAGTTACTTTGTAACGACCCGTAAGATTTTAATAAATTTTATTGTTTCATTTACGTATTTAATTGGATTTTTGTGAAGTTTTAAATAAATTTATTTACAAATAAAAAGTTAACATTTGGATTACGTCCGATTTAAACATAGCAAATTTTAAAATTTCAATATATTTTATGAAAATTTTTATTATGAAATTCTGTTTAATTTCAAGCTAGCCAACAATTGCTGGTAATAAATTTATTTCCGGGCCTGGATATTTTTCTATGGAAAATTTCTAAATCCTATTCTGAGTAAGACGTCATCCTTCGTTTTTTCAAATTCGGACGTTTACTGCTCCGTTTACCTTATTTCTGACAAATTTACAGCACTTTTGGTGACGATAATCGACTTTTGATCGGATGAGCGTACCACCGATATCTGTATACTGTTTTAATCGTCTCGTCGTGCTGATCTCAACGATATATTTATTCCTGTATTTCGGGATCCGGTGTACAACGGAGGAAATAAATTGTTCGTTGTAACGGTACCGTATATTATGACTTTACTTCTTTCTTCCGATTCAAAATTTAAACACACAGCCTGGACCACAATCATAATTTACCTTAATTATTCACAAAAATCAAGACGTTTGCCCGTTGCCATTTCATTTATTTTGGTACGTTACTTTCATTATTCCGTAATTTAAGGGCTATCACTCTTTCATTGCTGCGTTTAAATTCTTTTATTTCCAATGTTTCAAATTGTTCATTTCCTTCTTTGCTCGGCTACAATTCCTTTTAAAAAAAAACCTGACATCAATCTCTTCTTCTCTGCATTTACTTTTCTCTGAAAACCCACTCTTCTCTGCTTTTCGCCACATCTCCCTCTCCACCTACCGCTTGTCCGCCTGTCCACTACCTCGCGACAGATCCAAGTAACTAAGCCGCCTTCCCAGATTTGAACCCCCTCACCTCGTGCTTCTCCGGCCGAGCATCCCCTTGAACCAAGCTTCCATTCCCAAGCCCAGTTTCCTGCCGTGCTCCCCCTACCAGTTTCGCCTCTTCCCCGTTTATCTGCTCGCCGAGGCAGTCGAGAAACCATCCACTCAGCCCTATCCGATTTGACTCTTCCAGCTTGAAGTCTATGCTCAAATAGGTATTATTATATACATATTGTATATATACTGTTATTTGATTCTGTCATAAACAAATATACGTATATTTGTTTTGTTTAAGATGTGATTTGCATATGATATTCTTACAGTAAGATCCTATATATTTAGTTTAGAAATCTAGTAATATATAAGTTTATAAAATGTTGCTGTTTAATTTATAAAGAGTTATATAGGTTGTATATTATATTTTGTGTACATATTTTATGTTAGTAGTACAGTTTTACTTTGATAGTTTTCTAATATGTGCATGTCTCATTCTGGGTTTATATGATTTCAGAGTTTATATATAGTTTTAATATAAAAGCTGCTATTCAGAGGTATTGGGTTTTATTATAATATGTTTTAAACTTAGGGTGGATATGTGTATATATATGCCAGTTATGATATAGTCGGTTATATATATATATTTTTTCTATAAGTATAATATGTGTGTTGAGTATCTTTAGCTTTATAGTAGTTGTTGTGAAATACATTTTTCCAGACGTTGTGGGTGCGGGCCTTGGGAGATTTCATTTGTATAAGTATCAAATAGTTTATACATGCGTTACTTATTATATATATATACTAGTGTATTTGTTCATAAATAAATTAGTTCCTGGGTATACAAAGTTGTAAGCAGATTTGTTTAAACGGATTGCATACAGTTTTAAAACGTATGATTTTACAAAGTTGAATATGTAAATATCTATATTATTTGTATGTATATGTCTAGTTATGCGTCAAGTATTTCATCAAAGTTATATTTTGTAACAGTAGTTATATTCGAAAGTTATCTATATGCATTCAGACAGATTTTGATTTAATTTAAAAGGTGGTTTATATAAGTTGTTTTTCCGCTTTGTGCTAAAAGTATGAAAATCTTTAAACGTATTATTTAAAATTTTGTATAAATGCATTTTTGATTTAAGGTTATAATTAAGATTTTTTTTTTTTTTTTTTTTTTTTTTTTTTTTTTTTTCATTCGAAACTTATTTAATTTGAAAACTTCTAATACACACACATATGTTGCTAATTTATATAAATCTTTTGGGTTTCGGTATATATTGTTTTGCATGGGCAATATATATAGTCAAGTCTGCATATGTAGATATATTAGTCTGGGTCCATTTAACCTCATTTTTTTTAAGTAGATATTTTTTTCTAACTTAGTCTATATATATTAGTATATTAAGGCACAAGACTATACATTTCATTGAATATATTTATGAGTTCACTTATGCCCGTCTATCGTCAATTGATCCAATTCTGATTTGACTTCATCGAATCTTTGTCATCAGCTTGTCTATCGAATGCTTGTCAATCTTGTTTCGTTTTGAATGTGTGGGACTGGATTCGTAACTCAATTTCTTATCAAATCTATCTGGCCTCGAAAGGTGAGAAATCACTCACGATTAACGTTCTTTTATTTATTAAATTTGATTTCAATTGAAACGACAATTGAAATATGCTGCTGTTAGTTGCTTTACTGTTATGACTGTTATTACCTGTATCTGTTCACCTATGACACCATTATCGGTTAATTATTTATGTGATAATAATGCAGATTGGTTGATAATTGATTTATGGATTGATTGTCGTTTGGATGTTAATTTCTATTGTTAAGTGATAACCAGTTGCTAGTTAAAATTGGGGTAGTATTGTTATAAATTAAAAACGGATTATATATGACGGACCTTGATTTATTAAAACCTGACCCCGCCATATGAAAATTTGATTAGTAAAATTTGACCCATTAACTGTCGTAGAAATTGATAAATTATACTTTAAACCTTTGAACGTAGTTTGGGTTAATGATTGTAGTATTAAACTGAAATTTGAATGGAACGACAAGTGAAAAACTGTAATGTGAAAATCTTTAATCTACATGAAATGATAGTGTAGATTCTAGAAATAATTATACGAATAACAATGCGAATTAATACGATCATTTTGGGGTTATTTGATTTTTTTTATTTGAATTGTTATTGATTGTTGCTATTGCTTGTTTATTTACTTTGACACCATCCCTGTCATCACACTGCAGGTTCCTTTTGTTATGTTTGTTTTGAATTGAAATGGGTTGAAATGATAGACCCAAGCGGTTTCATTTAATTAAAATTTGGGATTACGGGTTGAAATGCTATCCACCCGTATACCTTTAGTGTACGGATTTAAATGATAATATCCGTAACACTTGACCATATGATAAGAAAATATGGTCTTATTAAATGTAAATTCTTAAATACATATATAAAAGGGTAATGATAAATATAGAGTTAATTATATCTAGTTAAATCAACATTTGATTAAATACATAAATTATGATAAATATTTATGTAAATTTTATTTCGGATAAATTTTGCAATAATATTGAATAACTAAGATTGGGAGATAAATTTGGGTTATTTTAAAACGGTATCCAGTTAAGGATTTATTTATTTAAATCAATTTGAAATTTATCGAATGAGATATTTCACGTTTAATAAATTTTAAGAAATATTGAGAAAAATGTAATTTAAGGTTATTAAAATGATATTGAATCAAATAAGGGAGTGTTCAAGACTAAATAATAATGATGTAAAAATCGAGAAGCTATATGAAACTGAAAAATTTATATTGTTATATTTAAGCTATGAACTATATTGTAATTAAATGGTTTAGGAATTGGGATATGTATTTGGAACCAAGATAGTTGAATTTGTTATTTAGATAACGAATTGAATTAGATATAAATTGAGGATGAACTAAATTGGAAATTTTTATTTAGAAAGCTAGATTGGGAAAAAATTTAGTTGAAATGTTGAATACTTAAGGTATGGCAACATATTGAAATAAAAGGGGAAATTGGGATATCAAATCCAAATTTGAGATTTATAAAATTGAAGTGGTTATTTTAGGAAAATTTAAATTGATAAAATGAGATTGAATTTAATTTGAATGGGAAGGTCGGGTTGATGTGAGACGATTTGTTAAGTTGGGAAAATTGGAAGTGCTTTACCGTGTACAGCATTTAATATATATAAATACTATTTTGGTAAATATAAGTATTCGAAGTGAAATTGACATTTGGGTTGGAAGTATAAATTAGGTGTATGACCACGATGTAATAGTGTATATTCTACCCTATAGATAGTTCTATGGACCCTTAGAGGATGGACATCCCAAACATCCTTTAAGTCATATTGTATTTCAGTTGATATTTCATCTGAGTTGAATTTATTGATATAAGAATGTTAATCCTGACTCGAGTGTTTTGTGTTTTGCTTTACGCTCGGGTCAGACTGAGTAATACAGCATTAGAGACTCACCTTGGAGATTTGAGCTTCATTTGGAGATCCAACTATCTATTCAGCTTTCAGTTTTCTAGTCGACTGGTTCAGAGAAGTCATCGGCTCGTACTGAAGACTTTTCTGTATTCAAGAGATTCTGATGTATTTTATTTTAAACTCTGATGTATAGTAGCTTCATGAACTACTATTTTTCTATTCCGCTGCAGTATATTACTCTGTGTCTGTGATCTGTGATTGATTTATTTACTGTATACGTCACGTTTGCCAAATTTTATTAACAATTCGGTATTTTGAATTATTCAAGTCGGACATGTACGGTTTATTTGTCGATTTGAATGGTCCAAAATAGCGGGTCGTTACAGCTGGTATCAGAGCTTTGGCTCTAGGCAAAACTTAACATATATGGTAAATTTATTTACAGAATCACTTTCTCTCGAGTTGAATCTCTTCCTTTTGACTCGATTTCCTTTGAATTTTGGAATGTCCCTCGGTTCCGAAATTCATTATGTCTCTCCCTATTTATATTCAATTGATTCTGGAGTATCCCACCACTCCACTGAATGTTTGTAAAAGGGATGAAAACTCCTTTACAAATTGGCATTGATTCACCGAAGATTTATGTACCCTCGGTTTACGATGCTGATATATCTTGATGTGCCAGATTCTATATTTGGCAACCGAATACCGATTTGTTTTAGAATTCCGCATCGATCATATCCCCTGAAGTCACGGTTGACCCGGTTAAGGTCGCCCGCGATTTATTGAAGTATATCCATCTTCTATTTTGTATTTTGATTTTCTCAACTTTGTTGAGTCTATCTTCGTATCAGGATTCTATTGGTTAGAGTTCCTCTAATTTAAATCTCCATCTTTGTTTGAAACCCATTCTTAAATTATCCTTTGAAAATCGGGTATGTTTGTATTTTGAAATTGCTTTATATATCAAAATTATATCCTATATATAAAAAGAAATTGTTTTCAATAAGGATTATATACCTATATGTATAAAACAAATAAGAAATGTCATTCTATATAAAAAGGTTTTGAAAGGATTTGAAATTTTGAGAATTATAAGAAATTGATTTATATAAAAATGATTTATGACGGAGGTGTTAAATTTCAAATTCGAGAATTGAATTCCGGTATTTTGAAATTGGTTTTCAGATTTTGAGAAATATATAAATAATACGATTTAAAAGTATTTTTCCCAAATAAGAAATGTTTCGAATAAATTCAAATGAGTTCCAATAATTTTGAAGAAATTTCAAAGAAGTTTTCAAGGAAATAGAAGTCCAGAACTCACTTATGTCGCTGGAGAATAATTTCGGTGATGAGTGCACGCATCGTCGACATTGATTTTCGAGTTTCAAAGTGGGGGAGAGGCCACTTTAATAGCTTCGCTATGCGAGTGATCTTGTAAAACCGTTTTTGATTTCAAATTCCGAAATAATTTGATATTTTCGAAAGAGATATGTATATATTTGAAATGATACCGGTGTTCGATCCTCGAGTTTCAGATTTAAATAATTGATTTATTGTTGATTTTCAACTCTTGAATTGAAAATTTGATTTCCCTAACTATTTTGAATGTTCGAACACTTCCAAATCGAGATTAAATTTTCAAAGCTAAGAAATTTCGAAGAGTATAAAATGTCTGATAAAGAATATAAATTTAGTTTTGAAATGTTTTGGAAAAAAAATATTTGAATAATGGTTTTCAAAAGGGTAAATTGGATATTTCACATAGAAATGGATAGTTTAAAGGTTTAAAAGGGATAAATATAAAGTTGGAAACCATTTTGAGTATAATGAATTGTGAGAAAATATTGGGTTTTGAAATTTAATTGAAAATTAAAACCAGTACTTATATGATGATTTTGGAAATGAATTTGTTGACTTGAATTATTTTAATCTGGAAACTGGGATAATTTTCTAAACCTATTATGTTGGGGAACTTTGAAATCAGGATATCTAATTTGGAAGAAATTTGGTGAATTCATATATGACTTTGAAACTAAATTTGATATTGAAATGATTTGAAATTGAGAACCTTATATTATTAAGCACTTGAATTGGGAGTGGTCGAACTTATATAAAATGGATTTGTATAAGTATGAAGTTGATTTGAAAACTATCGATTTGAAAGGGTACTCAATTTGGAAAGAGAAGTTTATATAATCAAAGTCCATATAAGTATGTTTTGATATACTATTGATTTGGAAAATATTCGATTTGGAAAAAGGAATCCTATATATAATGGACTATCTATCAGTATGATATTTGAAAGGGATTTAAAAAGGTACTATATGATATATATTTTCCAAGTAAAGATATGGAAAGTGCCTTCTGCTTGATATCCGCTTTGTGGCCACAGCGTGGATTCATTCTATCGATATTATTCTCTCTGATTTTTGGTTTTCCGGATGTAATACTCGAGTGTTCCCACCGTGGCGTAACCCATGGTTTTTCTTTTTCTCTCGTGAATGCACAGCGAAATTGCCTGGCTGAGTCTAGCTTAGGGGTACGGATTGTTTCCTGGGGGAACCAGGCGTAACCATTGTGTATCCTGCAATCTGTGTAGGTCGCGAATAGTAGCGCAAGTGCCTGGCTGAGTCTTGCCTGGGGGTACGGATTGTTTCCTGGGGGAACCAGGCGTAACCATTGTGTATCCTGCACCCTACTAGTCATCATGGCGTAACTCGCAGGGCTGTGAAAGCTTACGGATATGGATTGTTTCCTGGGGGAACCAGGCGTAACCATTGTGTATCTGCGAACCATGATCGGACAAAGGTTTTGTTTTGGTTGATTTGATTGGATCGTACTTTCCATATCTGTTTTAAAAGGTTTTTCAAGTATTTTCACTGGGTGTTGAAACAAGTCTACTTAGTACTTGAAGAATTCTAGCTTTGCGCCTGATCAACGCATGGCCAGAGTCTGCAAGAACGATGATAAACTTGTCGAAACATCGAGTTATGAAAGTATTTTCGAAAGGAAGATTATTTCGATATAATAGTATCTTATTGTAAAAGATTATTATAAAGATATTTTATTATAAAAGTATTTTTCCCAACAAAGAATTTTGAATTAATATTTGAAACTTAAATCCTTATGGTTCTATATTAACAATTCGTGCCCGATTCTTTCTTTTGAATCTACCTTATCTGGTCAGCTTATTTATTCACCTTGATTCTGTTTTCAAAATCTACCTTCCTTCCTTGTTGGATTTATCTTTAAATATTGTTTATTTACATAATACATGGTTTAATAGAAAATATAAGTGTTATAAATATTTTAGAAGTATTAATTTAATAAAAACATATTTAAAGTAAATGATTATTGATTTATTAACAATGTTGAATAGTATTTTGAGATAAATTTATGAATTAAGGATTAAATGTTCCAAATGGCCTTTGTAAATATAAATAGTAATGTAAATAATTGTTTCGAAAGAAGTTTGAAAAGTATTACATATTAAAATAAAATTAAAATTGCAAATGAAGTGCAAATGAATATTTCGAGGAAAATTTATATAGTTTTAAATAAGTTATCTACACTTTCAATTCACTTTATCCCTGGTTGTTCTATTCTCCTACCTCCTTCCTTTTCGGGGACGAAAAGTTTTGAGTGGGGGAGAATGTAACGACCCGTAAGATTTTAATAAATTTTATTGTTTCATTTACGTATTTAATTGGATTTTTGTGAAGTTTTAAATAAATTTATTTACAAATAAAAAGTTAACATTTGGATTACGTCCGATTTAAACATAGCAAATTTTAAAATTTCAATATATTTTATGAAAATTTTTATTATGAAATTCTGTTTAATTTCAAGCTAGCCAACAATTGCTGGTAATAAATTTATTTCCGGGCCTGGATATTTTTCTATGGAAAATTTCTAAATCCTATTCTGAGTAAGACGTCATCCTTCGTTTTTTTCAAATTCGGACGTTTACTGCTCCGTTTACCTTATTTCTGACAAATTTACAGCACTTTTGGTGACGATAATCGACTTTTGATCGGATGAGCGTACCACCGATATCTGTATACTGTTTTAATCGTCTCGTCGTGCTGATCTCAACGATATATTTATTCCTGTATTTCGGGATCCGGTGTACAACGGAGGAAATAAATTGTTCGTTGTAACGGTACCGTATATTATGACTTTACTTCTTTCTTCCGATTCAAAATTTAAACACACAGCCTGGACCACAATCATAATTTACCTTAATTATTCACAAAAATCAAGACGTTTGCCCGTTGCCATTTCATTTATTTTGGTACGTTACTTTCATTATTCCGTAATTTAAGGGCTATCACTCTTTCATTGCTGCGTTTAAATTCTTTTATTTCCAATGTTTCAAATTGTTCATTTCCTTCTTTGCTCGGCTACAATTCCTTTTAAAAAAAAACCTGACATCAATCTCTTCTTCTCTGCATTTACTTTTCTCTGAAAACCCACTCTTCTCTGCTTTTTTCCGCTCGCCCTCTCTCACCTCCTCTTCCATTACCTATCGCCAAGATGCAGCACAAACCCGAGCCACCAACCAGAGCTACAGCAAACATCCCTGATGCACCACTGTGTCAGTCCCACCACAACCGCCGTACCGTGGCCGACAACCCAAGCTCTGATTTTCGCCACATCTCCCTCTCCACCTACCGCTTGTCCGCCTGTCCACTACCTCGCGACAGATCCAAGTAACTAAGCCGCCTTCCCAGATTTGAACCCCCTCACCTCGTGCTTCTCCGGCCGAGCATCCCCTTGAACCAAGCTTCCATTCCCAAGCCCAGTTTCCTGCCGTGCTCCCCCTACCAGTTTCGCCTCTTCCCCGTTTATCTGCTCGCCGAGGCAGTCGAGAAACCATCCACTCAGCCCTATCCGATTTGACTCTTCCAGCTTGAAGTCTATGCTCAAATAGGTATTATTATATACATATTGTATATATACTGTTATTTGATTCTGTCATAAACAAATATACGTATATTTGTTTTGTTTAAGATGTGATTTGCATATGATATTCTTACAGTAAGATCCTATATATTTAGTTTAGAAATCTAGTAATATATAAGTTTATAAAATGTTGCTGTTTAATTTATAAAGAGTTATATAGGTTGTATATTATATTTTGTGTACATATTTTATGTTAGTAGTACAGTTTTACTTTGATAGTTTTCTAATATGTGCATGTCTCATTCTGGGTTTATATGATTTCAGAGTTTATATATAGTTTTAATATAAAAGCTGCTATTCAGAGGTATTGGGTTTTATTATAATATGTTTTAAACTTAGGGTGGATATGTGTATATATATGCCAGTTATGATATAGTCGGTTATATATATATATTTTTTCTATAAGTATAATATGTGTGTTGAGTATCTTTAGCTTTATAGTAGTTGTTGTGAAATACATTTTTCCAGACGTTGTGGGTGCGGGCCTTGGGAGATTTCATTTGTATAAGTATCAAATAGTTTATACATGCGTTACTTATTATATATATATACTAGTGTATTTGTTCATAAATAAATTAGTTCCTGGGTATACAAAGTTGTAAGCAGATTTGTTTAAACGGATTGCATACAGTTTTAAAACGTATGATTTTACAAAGTTGAATATGTAAATATCTATATTATTTGTATGTATATGTCTAGTTATGCGTCAAGTATTTCATCAAAGTTATATTTTGTAACAGTAGTTATATTCGAAAGTTATCTATATGCATTCAGACAGATTTTGATTTAATTTAAAAGGTGGTTTATATAAGTTGTTTTTCCGCTTTGTGCTAAAAGTATGAAAATCTTTAAACGTATTATTTAAAATTTTGTATAAATGCATTTTTGATTTAAGGTTATAATTAAGATTTTTTTTTTTTTTTTTTTTTTTTTTTTTTTTTTTTCATTCGAAACTTATTTAATTTGAAAACTTCTAATACACACACATATGTTGCTAATTTATATAAATCTTTTGGGTTTCGGTATATATTGTTTTGCATGGGCAATATATATAGTCAAGTCTGCATATGTAGATATATTAGTCTGGGTCCATTTAACCTCATTTTTTTTAAGTAGATATTTTTTTCTAACTTAGTCTATATATATTAGTATATTAAGGCACAAGACTATACATTTCATTGAATATATTTATGAGTTCACTTATGCCCGTCTATCGTCAATTGATCCAATTCTGATTTGACTTCATCGAATCTTTGTCATCAGCTTGTCTATCGAATGCTTGTCAATCTTGTTTCGTTTTGAATGTGTGGGACTGGATTCGTAACTCAATTTCTTATCAAATCTATCTGGCCTCGAAAGGTGAGAAATCACTCACGATTAACGTTCTTTTATTTATTAAATTTGATTTCAATTGAAACGACAATTGAAATATGCTGCTGTTAGTTGCTTTACTGTTATGACTGTTATTACCTGTATCTGTTCACCTATGACACCATTATCGGTTAATTATTTATGTGATAATAATGCAGATTGGTTGATAATTGATTTATGGATTGATTGTCGTTTGGATGTTAATTTCTATTGTTAAGTGATAACCAGTTGCTAGTTAAAATTGGGGTAGTATTGTTATAAATTAAAAACGGATTATATATGACGGACCTTGATTTATTAAAACCTGACCCCGCCATATGAAAATTTGATTAGTAAAATTTGACCCATTAACTGTCGTAGAAATTGATAAATTATACTTTAAACCTTTGAACGTAGTTTGGGTTAATGATTGTAGTATTAAACTGAAATTTGAATGGAACGACAAGTGAAAAACTGTAATGTGAAAATCTTTAATCTACATGAAATGATAGTGTAGATTCTAGAAATAATTATACGAATAACAATGCGAATTAATACGATCATTTTGGGGTTATTTGATTTTTTTTATTTGAATTGTTATTGATTGTTGCTATTGCTTGTTTATTTACTTTGACACCATCCCTGTCATCACACTGCAGGTTCCTTTTGTTATGTTTGTTTTGAATTGAAATGGGTTGAAATGATAGACCCAAGCGGTTTCATTTAATTAAAATTTGGGATTACGGGTTGAAATGCTATCCACCCGTATACCTTTAGTGTACGGATTTAAATGATAATATCCGTAACACTTGACCATATGATAAGAAAATATGGTCTTATTAAATGTAAATTCTTAAATACATATATAAAAGGGTAATGATAAATATAGAGTTAATTATATCTAGTTAAATCAACATTTGATTAAATACATAAATTATGATAAATATTTATGTAAATTTTATTTCGGATAAATTTTGCAATAATATTGAATAACTAAGATTGGGAGATAAATTTGGGTTATTTTAAAACGGTATCCAGTTAAGGATTTATTTATTTAAATCAATTTGAAATTTATCGAATGAGATATTTCACGTTTAATAAATTTTAAGAAATATTGAGAAAAATGTAATTTAAGGTTATTAAAATGATATTGAATCAAATAAGGGAGTGTTCAAGACTAAATAATAATGATGTAAAAATCGAGAAGCTATATGAAACTGAAAAATTTATATTGTTATATTTAAGCTATGAACTATATTGTAATTAAATGGTTTAGGAATTGGGATATGTATTTGGAACCAAGATAGTTGAATTTGTTATTTAGATAACGAATTGAATTAGATATAAATTGAGGATGAACTAAATTGGAAATTTTTATTTAGAAAGCTAGATTGGGAAAAAATTTAGTTGAAATGTTGAATACTTAAGGTATGGCAACATATTGAAATAAAAGGGGAAATTGGGATATCAAATCCAAATTTGAGATTTATAAAATTGAAGTGGTTATTTTAGGAAAATTTAAATTGATAAAATGAGATTGAATTTAATTTGAATGGGAAGGTCGGGTTGATGTGAGACGATTTGTTAAGTTGGGAAAATTGGAAGTGCTTTACCGTGTACAGCATTTAATATATATAAATACTATTTTGGTAAATATAAGTATTCGAAGTGAAATTGACATTTGGGTTGGAAGTATAAATTAGGTGTATGACCACGATGTAATAGTGTATATTCTACCCTATAGATAGTTCTATGGACCCTTAGAGGATGGACATCCCAAACATCCTTTAAGTCATATTGTATTTCAGTTGATATTTCATCTGAGTTGAATTTATTGATATAAGAATGTTAATCCTGACTCGAGTGTTTTGTGTTTTGCTTTACGCTCGGGTCAGACTGAGTAATACAGCATTAGAGACTCACCTTGGAGATTTGAGCTTCATTTGGAGATCCAACTATCTATTCAGCTTTCAGTTTTCTAGTCGACTGGTTCAGAGAAGTCATCGGCTCGTACTGAAGACTTTTCTGTATTCAAGAGATTCTGATGTATTTTATTTTAAACTCTGATGTATAGTAGCTTCATGAACTACTATTTTTCTATTCCGCTGCAGTATATTACTCTGTGTCTGTGATCTGTGATTGATTTATTTACTGTATACGTCACGTTTGCCAAATTTTATTAACAATTCGGTATTTTGAATTATTCAAGTCGGACATGTACGGTTTATTTGTCGATTTGAATGGTCCAAAATAGCGGGTCGTTACATACTTCATTAAGTAACTTCCTCTTAATTTATCATTTCCAATTACTATCCATTAATTAATCTCATTAAATAAAGTTTTATAAATTACGAAAATTAATTGATTATCCTTATCCTGAACCTTTCTCAAATTCAAGATTTAATTTTAGTTTGAATCCATTTCAAACTTGTGCTTATTTAATTTCAATTTGGTTGTATTTCTATTACTTCTTAATACTTACTATTACTTTTAGTTTAACTACAACCAATTTCCTTAATATAATAGATAATCTATTTCTTATATAAGATTCATTTACTTTTGAAATCGTTTAAAAACATTTATATAGGAAAATAACAAGTACGCTCTCTCATATTTATACACTTAACTCATCCTAGGGTATCACTTACCCTATCCTTAATGAGTAATCCCAACAGAGCCAAGGTTCTCGCTTAACCTTCTGCTCTGATACCAAATGTAACGACCCGGAAATTTCGATCCCGAAATTTCCAGATAGTTAGAGAAAAGAAAAAGAGATAGAAGAAGAAGAACAGAAAGAAACACACAATCTCACGTTCGCAGCGGATAAATATAATATCACATAATGATAGTTTTACAAGAAGAACTATATCATTACACTTATATCTTTATACATCAGAGTTGCATCATGTACATAAACATTGGACAAAACAATCATGTCCAGATACTACAATATCACAGTGGATACTCTCTATACGTCACTGCCATCCAGCTCGCCTCCTGAGCTCCAGAACGTCCTTACCTGAAAATCTGTAATACTCGGTCTGACCCGAGCATTACATCAAAGTAACACCCGGGTCAGGCTGGAAACCAGCATGAGTAAACTCATCTAACATGGAATACAAAAGCATACAACCTATATAAACCCGGGGTAATTTATATCAATTTACAACTTCACAAGTTGTTATAGACATCCCTTATTTTACACCTCAAATTCTAAGTACCAAAACTTAGATTAAATGGTCTAATTTTCTTAAATCATTCCAAATCAGTCTATTGATTCACATATCAATCTATAAAGAATCGAAGTGGATTCGAATATTTCTAATACCCGACTCCGGTCTCTTCGAACCCAATGTCAACTTGACTTAAATTATCCTAGGGAAAAACAATTCAACTTTAAATACAGGGTGTCACAGTAATTCATCAATAGAAAACCACATCATCACGGTTTAAATAAAACATATCTTATCACATAGCATCCGATCTACATATTTGGGATAACAATAAATCAAAGGCTTCCAATATCATTCTATTTATCCCTTAATTAATTTCACAAATTAATTTATCCTTAACCAAATACAGTAATTAATTTTTAATTACCTCATTAATTAATTATTAACCATAATTACTAATCACCCTTGATTAGTAACATCTAGTAATTAACTACCCTAAATTACTTTATTTCAAAATTTTATTACCCTTAATTAATTATCTCAATTAATCCCCTGATTCATTACATAGGACTTTAATCCAAATTACTTCATCATCAACATCTTTAATTACATCCAGTAATTACCGTTAATTACTTCCTTAAGTAATTACACTTATCAATCTCATTACGTAATCACTAAATCAATTACCAAGGGACCATCTTTAATTAAATTAATTAATCACCTTCATCTCATTAATTACAACTGGGTAATTTATTCCTTAATTTCCTTATAAACTAATTAATTAATCTTTAATTATAGATTAATTATTCTTTAATTATAAATTAATAAGACTTAATTATCAGCTAATCTCCTTCCATACGAAGTGATCAACTCACAATTACTTATAATCAATTATTTAACCTTTAACTAACTGATTAATTAACCTTTATCTATTGATTAATAATTCTTAATTATTTATCAATATCTCTCAACACAAGTTAATTAATTTTTCTCAATTACTCTTAGTTGCTTCATTTAATTAATTATCAAAATCTTCATTAACTTTAAGTAAATCCTTATTTTAATAATGACTTACTTATTATTTACATAATTCATTTCAAACATTCCAATATTTGAATTAATCTTTGAATTTATTTCTAATTTAAGATTTAATTTAACCATGTTTAAGTTAACAATATACAAAACTTCTTAATCAAATGTTTAAAGCACCAATTATTTTACATAGTGGTTAAAATTTATATTAATTTAAAATCCGCATTCAATCTTACTTCGGGTTCTACCCAAGGATCTCTCGAGTTCAGATTCGAGATTCTATAACTTCTTCATTAAAAAAAACTGCAACAGGAATAACTCACGTGATCGACTCGAATGCTTACTCGAGCAAAACTTCATCCCTCCCAAGTTCCTTTGCGAGACCAAACTCCAACTTCCAATACTTGATCTCTGATACCAGAGATACATATACACGTGCACACTTCACCTGGCCGGAGTTGAACCCCGCTCCAACCATCGACACTTCAGAGATCGTCCCCTGTGTCAACCCACCATCCAGATTGCCGATCCACATCGAAAATCAAAATTTGAACGATCGAACAGCAACAGGCTACAGGACCCTTGCCAAAGTTCATCTGTACTCTCATCTCCGACTAACGGAGACACCTTCATCATGCCCAAACCTTCACCTGACCTCCGTCTTCCTTTTCACCTGCCATTTGTCCAATTCGATGCTAGCATGCTAAAGTTGTAACGACCCAGAATTTTTAGAAATTAAAATATGAATATTTAATTTATTTTAAATATTAATAAGTGAATTTATAAGTCAGATAAATTTTTATTTGAATTATTGGATTTAATTGAATAATTAAATCGATAATTTAATATGTTAAATTATGGAAATAATTGAAAATAGGGTTAAATATGATTGAAAATGATTTGTAAAATTTTATTTTATCATATTGAAGTTAGAATGATATTTTAGAACTTTTAAAATCGAATTAAAAGTTAATTTGTGAAAATTGAATATTTTAATATTTAAATCGACTAGTGAAAATAGCCAATTTTTGAACAGTCTCAGAATTGAACGAAACTAGTTCCATTGGATCCGTAATAGTTAGTTATTATCGAATTTCAAATTTCGTGTCAATCGGAGCTATCGTTTGATCGTGGCAGCTCAAAACGCATCGATTTATTTTTTAATTTAAATTTGACGAGTGAAAATAGCCATTTTTCAAAAAGTCTCGGATTTCGACGAAACTAGTTTCATCGGATCCGTAATGTGATATTATTGTAAGGTTTCAAATTTCAAGTCAATTGGATTTACCGTTTGTCCGGTACAAATTAAAACGCCTAGAAATCGACTTAAATCGGTTTAATTTAAATTGAACGTTTTCAGCCATAACTCGCACAGATGTCCGAATTAGCTTCCGAAACCTGTTCCATTGTGTCCGGAACGCGGGGTAAACCCTAGAAACGCTGGTTACGGCGCGTAAATCGGAGTTCGGAATTTCCGGGATGAATAGTGTTCGAATTTTCTTTATAAATAGACCAACACCCCTCTCTTCATTAAAAAAAAAATAAAATAAAAACATGTAACCCTAGCCGCCACCCCCCCCCCCCCTGAACGGCCAGAATTCAATCTCATTTCCCCCTCGATTTCTTCCAATCCATCAGCAATTAGATGAAGCTTCCAACTAGAAAGTCGTAGAGCGCATCGAGATCTTGAAGTTCAACGGTGGAGATGTGATTTGGAGCATCGGAAGGGGAGATTTGGGGCTGCGTTTGGCCATGCTTGCGCACGCCATACGAGGTGAATAGGGTGGCCGAGTGGGCCGAGCTTCAGGCCGAGTATGGGAGGGGTTGAGCCCTTCGAGATGGCGGTGGTATGATGGGATATCGATGCTTGTGGGTGGTGCAAAGTTTAAACCTAGTTTTGAAGGTGATGGGTTTTGTGTGCGTGTTTGTTACTGGGAAGGAGAACGAAGGGAGAGGGAGAGGAGACGTGCGGCTATGATCAGATGGGGGTGGGATCCAATGGCTCTAATTTATCAAGGTTATAAATAATTAAGTTATGTTGAATTGTTTATATAAAATCGTATACAAACTTCAAAAATCAATATCTTTTTCATACGAGGTCGAAAACGCACGAAATCAGTTGCGTTGGGATCGTATGGACGAGCACTACGCGATGGAGTTGGTTTGGAGTCGTTTGGAGTTAGTGAGAATTTTGGGTAAAATTAAACGCACGTTTAATTTTATTTGAAATAAATCGCTGAAACGGAAATAAAACCAAGGTGAGAACTTCTCACTCAATCGAATCAGTTTCGATTTTATTTTAAATAGTTAGATTTAAAATATTTGAATGCATGTTTGAATGTTGATTGATATCTATTGATTGTTAAAATAGACATTATGCGCCGTTAGTAAGCGGATGTTATTTATTAAAAACATATACCGCGAATATTTCATAAACAGTGAAATTGGTATTATATATAATAGCAATATATATATATTGGCATATGTATATATTGGAGTTATTGATTTCCCGCATTTTTTGTTTAGCAGATGAGACCCTATTGCGCCGTTATTAAGCGGATAATATTTAATAAGAACATATACCGCGATAATTTCGTACTGGAACGGAATTGGTATTGTACTAATGTTTGTGGATGCAGGAAAACAGGTTGGAGGGATCCAACTGGATTCCTCAACAGTTTTTATTTGATTTCAGATATTTTGATATTTGATTGATTATCATATCGATATATGATATCGTTGTTGTCGTGATTGACTATTTGGTGTGTAGCATCATTGGACCCAGATTTTGGGATTTTAAAATGATTTTTAAAAGTGATTTTTGAAAATATACTTTATTTTTAGAATTGATCCATTTTTAATAATTAAACGATATAAATTTTAATGTTATAAAAAATTATGATTTTTGTGAAATACAGTTAAAAACTGATTTTTGAGAATATGATGCTATTGATTTATAAAATAGTTTAATCGAGATATTTTAGAATTTATTGTGAAAAGTTTAATTATAGGATTTATGAAATTTAATTATTTTATGAATCAAAATGGTGAAATAATAAAGGAAATTAAAGACGTTTTGAAGAATAATATAAATTGATTTATATTAAGAGATTTATAAATGGATATTTATAAATTGAAATATGGACATTATAAAACGAGTTTTTATAAGTGTTTGAATGAAGTGAAAATGAATTTCATAATTGAATGGAATTTATAGAATTTTATATGATGAAGTTATAAATGGAATTTTATAAGCAGTAGGTTTATAAAATTTATTAAGTTATTAAAATAATGGTTTTGAATAAATGAATGAATCTTATAAGTTATAAGATTTATGATTTGGAAAGTCTTTAAAAGAACGATCTTTGTAAAATAATCGTTTTATAAGCATTTAACTTATAATGTGAACTTTAGTTTATAATTTAGTTATAAACTGGAATAGGTTAATAAAGGAATTTATAAAAGGAAGTTTTTATAAATAAATAGAAATGGAATTTATAAACGTTGTTTTATAAATTCGCAAATGACTTATTTTGATAAGTAAATTGTTGGAACCTATTAATGGAGTTATATTCACGTTTTTGAATAGTGAATAATCCTTTGAATTAAAATGAATAAAAGGATGAAATTGTTAATGAAGTATATTCACGTTTTTGAATGGTGAATAATATGTTAAAGAAATTGTTTTGAATGTGATATTTTAAATAGAATTAAAACGATCTAACGAAGTTTTAATTGTGTTGAGATTCGAAACCATAGATTTCAACATTAATTGTTGAAATAGACGTTTTCGAGAAATAAAAGGAAATGGTGGACTATAACACTGTTGTTATAGTAAATGATTTCCGAAAGGAAATGTTTTGTATAGTATTGGGATTTATTTATCTATTTAATTTCGAATCCCTATACTAGTGATTTTTGGGTTGTCGTAACGATGTTTTACATAACATTCGTTTTGGCCCAAATAAATATGTTAAGAGAATGATTTCCTTAATAGAATGAAATATATACTTAATCTCGATTTAAGTATATTGAATATTTTCTAAGTGTTGAAAATAAAAAGATTTGTGAATTACTTATTTTTAATAAGTATGGAATTGTTTTCCAATATAAAGTGAATATTTTGAAAATTTATCTTTTTGAAGATAAATTGAAATGGATAATTGAAACATATATGCATGATATTTTGGAATTATAAATTCACTAAGGAATTTATAAAGGAAGTGGAATTTGTCTAAAATAAATATTGATTTATTTTTGAAGTGTGAAATAATATATCTTGTAAAGATATTTTTGGAAAATAAATAATTTGGAAAATCATTTGGAATCTGGTGATGTGTGCATATCCAGTGATAGTTCAATAACCGACTATCAATATTTCCCTTTGAATGGGTAATTGATGTGATTTGTTTGAATGTGAATGCTACACTTATTTTTAAATAAGCGCTCACTATTCGGGTTAACCGGGAAAGGACCATGGGGTCGTATAACCCATTCCGAATATGTGATACGTCGTTATAATTGCATTTGAAGATCGGTGTTGAAGACCCGGTATTTGCGAGAGCGATAGGATGACCTGTCGATTTACTCTGCACCGAGTTGCTCCGGTATAGAGTTCTCCATATGTGATGGTGAATCCGATCAGGATTGTGAATATCCGGATTGCAAGGACTTCTTTGTAAGTGCCTTCGGTTTTGTTCGATCCCGGAACAAACTTGTATGGATTGTGTGTCTGACATTACAAGTTGAGATATAAAGCCGATTTCATTCAAATATATTTCTGTTGGTGGCGGAGAATTTATTCTTTTAGCTTAACACCCTTCTCTGAGTCGTACGAGCTCAGAGGTTATATAGTTGAAGTTATCAGCGATACATTCCCAATTTGGTAATGTGACATGCTGAGTGTTGCTGAAATGATCATTGTGTTGATTATTGTGATAGGATCGTTTATTTGATCGTCTATCTTAGTGATCATTGTGTTGATCATTTGTTGACCCAAAGCATGGCTTTTGTATAAAGTATGTTTTTGTGGACGTGACTTCGTCGAACCTCACACCCCGGAAATGGTCAAAACAGGAAAGATGCGGCAAGGTTATGAGGGGTAGCACCCTTTAGGGTATGTACATTTCCTTCTGGATAGAGGTGGTATCATGGTATGGAGCCCAGATATTTAACCTATGTGGTTACTACGAATTTATTACTTTGTGGTTGTTGGTTTTCGGGATCCCGTGAGAAAGGTCATTTACGATCGGTGTGACGCCCCACCTCTATACCCACGCTAGCCAAGAACACTACGGTGTAGTGCTGTCAACTAGCACGGAGAATAAGGCTGTTGAGGAGCGGCCATCAATAGTTGGCCTTACACTAGTATTGGTTATCTCGATGGGAGTGATATAAATATATATATTCTTTCATTTTTCATCTCTGATTTATTTTCTCCCATCGACATACCCCAATTCCAGTATAAAACGAACTACGATGGTTCGTAATAGTTTAGAACAGTAAATATAAAATAACAACACAGATAATATAAATGCGGAACACAGATGAAACAGAAAGTCTCATATATATATAATAACTGATGTCAGTTACAATACATTCACACGGTACATATGATACAACTACAACAGTCGACTAAGGAAGTTACATATACAAGTACATTAACGTATTTAATATACATGAACACATATCTTCCTATACAATTTTTCAGACTACTACAAATGACGACGACTACTCCAAAAGATATGAAAGAACTTCATAGCTCTAGCAGCAACCCAAAGCAGAATATCTACAACCTGAAATACTCGGTCTGACCCGAGTATTAAATTCAAAAGAAAATAATACTCGGGTCAGTCTAATTCAAACTCAGTTATTAGTGCACAGAAGCAATAATAATCAAATAATGAATAGACGACAGTAACTAAACCAAATCAGAATGCAATTCAGAATATTGAATTGAAATAAACAGAACAGTTCGAACCATTGAAATATCAATTAAAATATTAAGATGAGTAGGGCTGCAGTACACGCACGCGTGTACTGCCTCGCCACTACAGCACATGAACTACGCAAAAGATTAATAAATCAAAACAAAATAGAATATCACAAAACCATACCGTGTGGCTGCAGTTCACGCTTGCGTGCACTGCCTTGCCACTATAGTGATGTCGTACCCAAAAACTCAATTCCGTGTGGCTGCAGTTCACGCTTGCGTGCACTGCCTTGCCACTACAGTGATGATGTACACAAACGGGCACAAGGTCAAATCCGAAATATCGGATTCAACTCAAGTGACTTCGAAAACAAATCAAAACGCAAAGGTCAAGTCACTGCTGTCATGACTCAACCTAATGCAATAGTTTAAAGAAATACACTCGGCAAAGCTCAAAGACCAATACACAAGAATTAACAGTGCAAACTAATGCGCTAAGAAAATGACAGCAGTATAAAGCTCCAACCAAGTGAATATACGATATGTACACAAACGAATGTACATAACGAACTGCACATGGACAAAATGAATCAGAGGTGCAATATGGAACTGCGTATGGACAGAATGCATCATTAAGACACAAAAAGACCACCAATGCAACTGAATGCAACTGTATCGAAGCAAGTAGCATGTTTAGAAGTATGCAATTTCACTACAGGAAACATGAATAAAGATATAACAGGTATGCACTGTGAAACTGGTTAGTATAAATATCATATTCATGACCAAAGGCCAGAGGAACAAATGAAGTTCACATGTGTATCCAGACCTCAAACTTAAACAACAATACAGTATGCATATATGAATCAAAGATCAAGCTACAACATGGCATGTCCATCTGCAGCCTCTTCATGAAGTCAAGGTAAACCCCACATATCAGTATGGACAGTGAGACTACAACCCAGATCACGGTGAAACCCAATGAACATGACCGAACCCGATGCAATTAAATAGTTCATCGAGATTCAACATAACAACATGCACAGGTAAGAGTCATACAAATGACCAGATATGATGCAGTAAAACTGTGAATGCCTACCTTAAATGCAACCTGGACCAAAGGACACTATACAATGCAACCTTCTCAGGTAAAAATCCAATTGTATAAAACTGAAGTGATAAAACACAGCAGCTGTACAAGAGCAAGTGCAGCCCCAATATGAAGCTTGAACACTTACCACAGAAAGTGGTATAACCACAACCAGTAATCAAATACAGATTCCAATTTATCAAAGGAAAACTCAAGCACCAGATTCATGTAAAAGTGTAGTATCAAGAAAACTACTGCAGTTCAATATCAAATACAATGCATCATGATGACAAGGAACAATGCTACAGAGATGTGTGGATACACAATGAAATTCCAGAAGAAACAACAATCATATATATACATACCTGAATGCATATATATGTACAAATGAAGACACAGCAAGACCAAATACACAACAACAAAGTCCAAGTTAACAAAATGGGAACAAGTCAGAAATCAAACCAGGTTCGAATTAGAGACATGAGTGAAAAGAAATCACTCTAATCTTAGTGAAACTCAGGAAAAGGTCCAAATGAAGACTCAATGTCAATGACCAAATTCGCAAGGCGAAAAGATTATCACTGTCAACAAGCACAAGTGCAACACCAACAAGCAGTGAGGCAGTATCGCGCAAGTTTAAAACAGGGCACAGTAGTTTCGAACAAAGGCAGATATGTCTTAAAAATTCATCACATAAACACTGTCAAGTTAAAATATAGAAACCCAAAGCCGAGTAATCAAAAATCAAAGAATGCCTCATCAAATCGAGTAAAGCCGTGTGGCTATGAAATCGATCAAAACCAAGAACATCAAGTATCAGATTATACGAAATTAACAAGGCTGGTGAAATCATCAATCAACAAAACAAATCGAACTAACCAACGTAGCATTTGAATCAGATGTGAGTGGATAGCACTCACCTTGTCGACGAATTTAGGGGAAGCCGCCCAGAATTCGAGCGAAGACGAACGAAGCTATCAACCGAAGCCCTAAATTTGGACAAACGAGTGAGAGAGAGGCCGCCATAATTTTTGTTTCGGTGGTTTTAGGTTAGCAAACGAACGAATAAGATAAATGAATTAAAAAGGGGGATTGTGGGCTGGGCTGAGAAATGAGTTGCGATTTGATTAAGTTTTATAATTTAATACTTTGGGCTGAAATGGGAGAGGCAGTTTGGTTGGGCTGGTTTATATTTAATAAATAATTTAGTGAAGGGTTTAGCTTGTTCGTTTAATAGTAAGTGCAATTTGATTGTTATAAAAATTATTCACACTTTCTGATAGCATTGTTCTTAATTCACAGGTACGCTATGGAAAACCAAGTAAACACTACAGAGATCGAACGTTTATCAACAAACTACTGAAAACCAAAGTTTGGACCGAAACCAAAACAAATGAACCACTATTTAAAAAAATCAAAGCCCCTCAAACTTTATAACCATTTGTAATTTAAATTTTAAAAACTTCAATTTGAAAATTGACGAAAATATCGGGTTGTTACAATCGGGGAATGGCGTGCTCGTGTCAGTAGTTACCCAGTTAGGGGTAACCCGGCCTTGTGTTGGCAGAGTTCCGGTTTGGTTCTCGGGGATGTCTTTCCAGAGGCATTCTCATGTGGCAATGGGAAGTTCCTTGGCCTGACCATTTGTTGGAAATCCAAAGAAACAATACGAGACTTGTACGGTTTTAGTTGTATAACCTGCTATGGAATGTGGCGGTAACCGGCTATTGAACATAGTTAGCTATAGTAGGCATAGTTCGGAATGTCTATGCTGGCTAAGATTTATATTCTACTTTCGAAATAAATTTTTCTTACACTATGCACTAATAATAATATGAAATGTTCTTTTAAATGCATATCAAGCATCTTTGACTATCATAAGGAGAAATCTCCTCCGATTCTGCGTTTGCATTGTGTGTGTGTGCGGGAGGCCTTATGGTAGTCTCATTTTTAAAAGCATTGCGAATTGAAATAAAAATATTCCTCTATTTTGATTTTAAAGATAAATAAACTGTTTTGAGTTCTCACACCAGTCACATGACTGACTTGGAGTTTATTGTTTTCCTTCCTAAACTCTGGGTGCCCA
This sequence comes from Allium cepa, assembly GCA_030765085.1. Lineage (NCBI taxonomy): Eukaryota > Viridiplantae > Streptophyta > Magnoliopsida > Asparagales > Amaryllidaceae > Allium > Allium cepa. Next base: position 635,566,809 of record CM060934.1, on the reverse strand, counting down.
CCAATTTTCACACGGGCAGTCAAGAGTAAGGTTTATCAGGATATTCTGGATATTCAGGAGTTGCTGGAGGCAAGCTGGATGGCATGGCATATTACTTATATAGTATTTCTTTTTCCGCTGCACTATTTGTTGTTGTTGTTGTACACTCTGATGATATGATGTAATGTAATGTATAAAATGTAATAACTGATAGTTCTTTGTTTAAAGATTATTCATTTATTATTATATGTTGTTCCGCTGCGAATTGTGAGATTCTGATGTTGTTCTGTTGTTTTCTGTTCCGTTCTATGTTCTCTATTCTCTTTTTCTTCTATTTAAAAATTTTCTATCTCTTCTCTATTTTCTATTTTTCTTTCCCCTTTTCTGTTTTCTATTCTCTCTAATTTCTATCTTCTTTTCCCTATTCTTTTCTATCTTTTTCTTTTCTTAAATTTTTCTTAAACCCATAACTATTCGGTTTTTCGGCAACGAAAATCCGCGTACGTTACATTTGGTATCAGAGCTTATGGTTAAGCGACAACCATGGTTCTGTTGGGTATAATTCATTAGAGATAGAGTCATTAGTACTCTAGAATGAATTTGAGTGTAATAATAGCTATGAGAGCGTATTTGTTAGTGAATATAAAAATTGTTTTAAATTGGGTAAATGAAATAATTTTACCTTGAGTATATTTTGTATATAAAGAAATAATTTTTCAGAATTATTAAAGTGTATATAAGTTGATTGTTTAGTTGTTTGAATAACCTAAATAAAAGAATATTGTATAAGCAAAAGAATTATAAGAATTAAATTATAATTAAAGTGATTTACAATTCTGAAATAAACTTATATATATAAGAAGTGAAACTATATGAATATATATTTATGAATATGAGTTGTAAACAAAAAAATGAATTTAAAGTTAAATGGAATTGAACGTGAATTGGATTTAATTAGTGAATATAAACTAATTGAGAATGAATGTTAGTAAAAACATCCAATGTAAATAAATCAAATGTGATTAAATTGAGAACCAATTCATTGAATATTAATGAGAATATAAATGAATATTATTGGTTATGAACGCTAGTTGGTTGATGGTTGAATATATTGCATTTGTTGTTTGTTTCATTTGCTATGTGACATATATAGTTATTATGTTGCTATATGATGTATATCGATATTATTATCTATATGCATGATTCTCATGTTGTTTGTTGAGTAATTAGTAGGTGCGGATCGCGTATGCTTCGCATTTGGAGCTCGCTTTTGCGCTATATTAGCCATATATGCTTGCTAATAAAATATAAGGTACATATCTCGGATTAAATATCGTACTTTTACACTTTTTTCCCTTCGGGATGCCTCATTACTTGATGAGATGTATATTTGTGATATATATACTGTCATTTTTTTTCGGATCGAGCCGCGCAAAGGAGACTATGGCGAATTTTTCCGGAAATTTAAGGCGTTAGAAAAATTTTGAGAAAATTTGGAAAATTTTGAAAACTTTAACTTTGATTTTGGAATTGAAAGTTAAACAATAGTAGTTGTTTTTGAAAAGATAACTAAGTATGATTTGGAAAACTTAGTAAGTATTGTAAGAAGTTTAAACTATAGATTTTGGGAAAGTAAATAAATTCTATAACTTTTCTTACTTATAATTTCGAGGACGAAATTCTTTTAAGGGGGGAAGATTGTAACGACCCAGAATTTTTAGAAAATAAAATATGAATATTTAATTTATTTTAAATATTAATAAGTGAATTTATAAGTCAGATAAATTTTTATTTGAATTATTGGATTTAATTGAATAATTAAATCGATAATTTAATATGTTAAATTATGGAAATAATTGAAAATAGGGTTAAATATGATTGAAAATGATTTGTAAAATTTTATTTTATCATATTGAAGTTAGAATGATATTTTAGAACTTTTAAAATCGAATTAAAAGTTAATTTGTGAAAATTGAATATTTTAATATTTAAATCGACTAGTGAAAATAGCCAATTTTTGAACAGTCTCAGAATTGAACGAAACCAGTTCCATTGGATCCGTAATAGTTAGTTATTATCGGATTTCAAATTTCGTGTCAATCGGAGCTATCGTTTGATCGTGGCAGCTCGAAACGCATCGATTTATTTTTTAATTTAAATTTGACGAGTGAAAATAGCCATTTTTCAAAAAGTCTCGGATTTCGACGAAACCAGTTTCATCGGATCCGTAATGTGATATTATTGTAAGGTTTCAAATTTCAAGTCAATTGGATTTACCGTTTGTCCGGTACAAATTAAAACGCCTAGAAATCGACTTAAATCGGTTTAATTTAAATTGAACGTTTTCAGCCATAACTCGCACAGATGTCCGAATTAGCTTCCGAAACCTATTCCATTGTGTCCGGAACGCGGGGTAAACCATAGAAACGCTGGTTACGGCGCGTAAATCGGAGTTCGGAATTTCCGGGATGAATAGTGTTCGAATTTTCTTTATAAATAGACCAACGCCCCTCTCTTCATTAAAAAATAAAATAAAATAAAAACATGTAACCCTAGCCGCCACCCCCCCCTGAACGGCCAGAATTCAATCTCATTTCCCCCTCGATTTCTTTCAATCCATCAGCAATTAGATGAAGCTTCCAACTAGAAAGTCGTAGAGCGCATCGAGATCTTGAAGTTCAACGGTGGAGATGTGATTTGGAGCATCGGAAGGGGAGATTTGGGGCTGCGTTTGGCCATGCTTGCGCACGCCATACGAGGTGAATAGGGTGGCCGAGTGGGCCGAGCTTCAGGCCGAGTATGGGAGGGGTTGAGCCCTTCGAGATGGCGGTGGTATGATGGGATATCGATGCTTGTGGGTGGTGCAAAGTTTAAACCTAGTTTTGAAGGTGATGGGTTTTGTGTGCGTGTTTGTTACTGGGAAGGAGAACGAAGGGAGAGGGAGAGGAGACGTGCGGCTATGATCAGATGGGGGTGGGATCCAATGGCTCTAATTTATCAAGGTTATAAATAGTTAAGTTATGTTGAATTGTTTATATAAAATCGTATACAAACTTCAAAAATCAATATCTTTTTCATACGAGGTCGAAAACGCGCGAAATCAGTTGCGTTGGGATCCTATGGACGAGCACTACGCGATGGAGTTGGTTTGGAGTCGTTTGGAGTTAGTGAGAATTTTGGGTAAAATTAAACGCACGTTTAATTTTATTCGAAATAAATCGCTGAAACGGAAATAAAACCAAGGTGAGAACTTCTCACTCAATCGAATCAGTTTCGATTTTATTTTAAATAGTTAGATTTAAAATATTTGAATGCATGTTTGAATGTTGATTGATATCTATTGATTGTTAAAATAGACATTATGCGCCGTTAGTAAGCGGATGTTATTTATTAAAAACATATACCGCGAATATTTCATAAACAGTGAAATTGGTATTATATATAATAGCAATATATATATATATTGGCATATGTATATATTGGAGTTATTGATTTCCCGCATTTTTTGTTTAGCGGATGAGACCCTATTGCGCCGTTATTAGGCGGATAATATTTAATAAGAATATATACCGCGATAATTTCGTACTGGAACGGAATTGGTATTGTGCTAATGTTTGTGGATGCAGGAAAACAGGTTGGAGGGATCCAACTGGATTCCTCAACAGTTTTTATTTGATTTCAGATATTTTGATATTTGATTGATTATCATATCGATATATGATATCGTTGTTGTCGTGATTGACTATTTGGTGTGTAGCATCATTGGACCTAGATTTTGGGATTTTAAAATGATTTTTAAAAGTGATTTTTGAAAATATACTTTATTTTTAGAATTGATCCATTTTTAATAATTAAACGATATAAATTTTAATGTTATAAAAAATTATGATTTTTGTGAAATACAGTTAAAAACTGATTTTTGAGAATATGATGCTATTGATTTATAAAATAGTTTAATCGAGATATTTTAGAATTTATTGTGAAAAGTTTAAATATAGGATTTATGAAATTTAATTATTTTATGAATCAAAATGGTGAAATAATAAAGGAAATTAAAGACATTTTGAAGAATAATATAAATTGATTTATATTAAGAGATTTATAAATGGATATTTATAAATTGAAATATGGACATTATAAAACGAGTTTTTATAAGTGTTTGAATGAAGTGAAAATGAATTTCATAATTGAATGGAATTTATAGAATTTTATACGATGAAGTTATAAATGGAATTTTATAAGCAGTAGGTTTATAAAATTTATTAAGTTATTAAAATAATGGTTTTGAATAAATGAATGAATCTTATAAGTTATAAGATTTATGATTTGGAAAGTCTTTAAAAGAACGATCTTTGTAAAATAATCGTTTTATAAGCATTTAACTTATAATGTGAACTTTAGTTTATAATTTAGTTATAAACTGGAATAGGTTAATAAAGGAATTTATAAAAGGAAGTTTTTATAAATAAATAGAAATGGAATTTATAAACGTTGTTTTATAAATTCGCAAATGACTTATTTTGATAAGTAAATTGTTGGAACCTATTAATGGAGTTATATTCACGTTTTTGAATAGTGAATAATCCTTTGAATTAAAATGAATAAAAGGATGAAATTGTTAATGAAGTATATTCACGTTTTTGAATGGTGAATAATATGTTAAAGAAATTGTTTTGAATGTGATATTTTAAATAGAATTAAAACGATCTAACGAAGTTTTAATTGTGTTGAGATTCGAAACCATAGATTTCAACATTAATTGTTGAAATAGACGTTTTCAAGAAATAAAAGGAAATGGTGGACTATAACACTGTTGTTATAGTAAATGATTTCCGAAAGGAAATGTTTTGTATAGTATTGGGATTTATCTATCTATTTAATTTCGAATCCCTATACTAGTGATTTTTGGGTTGTCGTAACGATGTTTTACATAAGATTCGTTTTGGCCCAAATAAATATGTTAAGAGAATGATTTCCTTAATAGAATGAAATATATACTTAATCTCGATTTAAGTATATTGAATATTTTCTAAGTGTTGAAAATAAAAAGATTTGTGAATTACTTATTTTTAATAAGTATGGAATTGTTTTCCAATATAAAGTGAATATTTTGAAAATTTATCTTTTTGAAGATAAATTGAAATGGATAATTGAAACATATATGCATGATATTTTGGAATTATAAATTCACTAAGGAATTTATAAAGGAAGTGGAATTTGTCTAAAAATAAATATTGATTTATTTTTGAAGTGTGAAATAATATATCTTGTAAAGATATTTTTGGAAAATAAATAATTTGGAAAATTATTTGGAATCTGGTGATGTGTGCATATCCAGTGATAGTTCAATAACCGACTATCAATATTTCCCTTTGAATGGGTAATTGATGTGATTTGTTTGAATGTGAATGCTACACTTATTTTTAAATAAGCGCTCACTATTCGGGTTAACCGGGAAAGGACCATGGGGTCGTATAACCAATTCCGAATATGTGATACGTCGTTATAATTGCATTTGAAGATCGGTGTTGAAGACCCGGTATTTGCGAGAGCGATAGGATGACCTGTCGATTTACTCTGCACCGAGTTGCTCCGGTATAGAGTTCTCCATATGTGATGGTGAATCCGATCAGGATTGTGAATATCCGGATTGCAAGGACTTCTTTGTAAGTGCCTTCGGTTTTGTTCGATCCCGGAACAAACTTGTATGGATTGTGTGTCTGACATTACAAGTTGAGATATAAAGCCGATTTCATTCAAATATATTTCTGTTGGTGGCGGAGAATTTATTCTTTTAGCTTAACACCCTTCTCTGAGTCGTACGAGCTCAGAGGTTATATAGTTGAAGTTATCAGCGATATATTCCCAATTTGGTAATGTGACATGCTGAGTGTTGCTGAAATGATCATTGTGTTGATTATTGTGATAGGATCGTTTATTTGATCGTCTATCTTAGTGATCATTGTGTTGATCATTTGTTGACCCAAAGCATGGCTTTTGTATAAAGTATGTTTTTGTGGACGTGACTTCGTCGAACCTCACACCCCGGAAATGGTCAAAACAGGAAAGATGCGGCAAGGTTATGAGGGGTAGCACCCTTTAGGGTATGTACATTTCCTTCTGGATAGAGGTGGTATCATGGTATGGAGCCCAGATATTTAACCTATGTGGTTACTACGAATTTATTACTTTGTGGTTGTTGGTTTTCGGGATCCCGTGAGAAAGGTCGTTTACGATCGGGGAATGGCGTCCTCGTGTCAGTAGTTACCCGGTTAGGGGTAACCCGGCCTTGTGTTGGTAGAGTTCCGGTTTGGTTCTCGGGGATGTCTTTCCAGAGGCATTCTCATGTGGCAATGGGAAGTTCCTTGGCCTGACCATTTGTTGGAAATCCAAAGAAACAATACGAGACTTGTACAGTTTTAGTTGTATAACCTGCTATGGAATGTGGCGGTAACCCGCTATTGAACATAGTTAGCTATAGTAGGCATAGTTCGGAATGTCTATGCTGGCTAAGATTTATATTCTACTTTCGAAATAAATTTTTCCTACACTATGCACTAATAATAATATGAAATGTTCTTTTAAATGCGTATCAAGCATCTTTGACTATCATAAGGAGAAATCTCCTCCGATTCTGCGTTTGCATTGTGTGTGTGTGCGGGAGGCCTTATGGTAGTCTCATTTTTAAAAGCATTGCAAATTGAAATAAAAATATTCCTCTATTTTGATTTTAAAGATAAATAAACTGTTTTGAGTTCTCACACCAGTCACATGACTGACTTGGAGTTTATTGTTTTCCTTCCTAAACTCTGGGTGCCCACCAATTTTCACACGGGCAGTCAAGAGTAAGGTTTATCAGGATATTCTGGATATTCAGGAGTTGCTGGAGGCAAGCTGGATGGCATGGCATATTACTTATATAGTATTTCTTTTTCCGCTGCACTATTTGTTGTTGTTGTTGTACACTCTGATGATATGATGTAATGTAATGTATAAAATGTAATAACTGATAGTTCTTTGTTTAAAGATTATTCATTTATTATTATATGTTGTTCCGCTGCGAATTGTGAGATTCTGATGTTGTTCTGTTGTTTTCTGTTCCGTTCTATGTTCTCTATTCTCTTTTTCTTCTATTTAAAAATTTTCTATCTCTTCTCTATTTTCTATTTTTCTTTCCCCTTTTCTGTTTTCTATTCTCTCTAATTTCTATCTTCTTTTCCCTATTCTTTTCTATCTTTTTCTTTTCTTAAATTTTTCTTAAACCCATAACTATTCGGTTTTTCGGCAACGAAAATCCGCGTACGTTACATTTGGTATCAGAGCTTATGGTTAAGCGACAACCATGGTTCTGTTGGGTATAATTCATTAGAGATAGAGTCATTAGTACTCTAGAATGAATTTGAGTGTAATAATAGCTATGAGAGCGTATTTGTTAGTGAATATAAAAATTGTTTTAAATTGGGTAAATGAAATAATTTTACCTTGAGTATATTTTGTATATAAAGAAATAATTTTTCAGAATTATTAAAGTGTATATAAGTTGATTGTTTAGTTGTTTGAATAACCTAAATAAAAGAATATTGTATAAGCAAAAGAATTATAAGAATTAAATTATAATTAAAGTGATTTACAATTCTGAAATAAACTTATATATATAAGAAGTGAAACTATATGAATATATATTTATGAATATGAGTTGTAAACAAAAAAATGAATTTAAAGTTAAATGGAATTGAACGTGAATTGGATTTAATTAGTGAATATAAACTAATTGAGAATGAATGTTAGTAAAAACATCCAATGTAAATAAATCAAATGTGATTAAATTGAGAACCAATTCATTGAATATTAATGAGAATATAAATGAATATTATTGGTTATGAACGCTAGTTGGTTGATGGTTGAATATATTGCATTTGTTGTTTGTTTCATTTGCTATGTGACATATATAGTTATTATGTTGCTATATGATGTATATCGATATTATTATCTATATGCATGATTCTCATGTTGTTTGTTGAGTAATTAGTAGGTGCGGATCGCGTATGCTTCGCATTTGGAGCTCGCTTTTGCGCTATATTAGCCATATATGCTTGCTAATAAAATATAAGGTACATATCTCGGATTAAATATCGTACTTTTACACTTTTTTCCCTTCGGGATGCCTCATTACTTGATGAGATGTATATTTGTGATATATATACTGTCATTTTTTTCGGATCGAGCCGCGCAAAGGAGACTATGGCGAATTTTTCCGGAAATTTAAGGCGTTAGAAAAATTTTGAGAAAATTTGGAAAATTTTGAAAACTTTAACTTTGATTTTGGAATTGAAAGTTAAACAATAGTAGTTGTTTTTGAAAAGATAACTAAGTATGATTTGGAAAACTTAGTAAGTATTGTAAGAAGTTTAAACTATAGATTTTGGGAAAGTAAATAAATTCTATAACTTTTCTTACTTATAATTTCGAGGACGAAATTCTTTTAAGGGGGGAAGATTGTAACGACCCAGAATTTTTAGAAAATAAAATATGAATATTTAATTTATTTTAAATATTAATAAGTGAATTTATAAGTCAGATAAATTTTTATTTGAATTATTGGATTTAATTGAATAATTAAATCGATAATTTAATATGTTAAATTATGGAAATAATTGAAAATAGGGTTAAATATGATTGAAAATGATTTGTAAAATTTTATTTTATCATATTGAAGTTAGAATGATATTTTAGAACTTTTAAAATCGAATTAAAAGTTAATTTGTGAAAATTGAATATTTTAATATTTAAATCGACTAGTGAAAATAGCCAATTTTTGAACAGTCTCAGAATTGAACGAAACCAGTTCCATTGGATCCGTAATAGTTAGTTATTATCGGATTTCAAATTTCGTGTCAATCGGAGCTATCGTTTGATCGTGGCAGCTCGAAACGCATCGATTTATTTTTTAATTTAAATTTGACGAGTGAAAATAGCCATTTTTCAAAAAGTCTCGGATTTCGACGAAACCAGTTTCATCGGATCCGTAATGTGATATTATTGTAAGGTTTCAAATTTCAAGTCAATTGGATTTACCGTTTGTCCGGTACAAATTAAAACGCCTAGAAATCGACTTAAATCGGTTTAATTTAAATTGAACGTTTTCAGCCATAACTCGCACAGATGTCCGAATTAGCTTCCGAAACCTATTCCATTGTGTCCGGAACGCGGGGTAAACCATAGAAACGCTGGTTACGGCGCGTAAATCGGAGTTCGGAATTTCCGGGATGAATAGTGTTCGAATTTTCTTTATAAATAGACCAACGCCCCTCTCTTCATTAAAAATAAAATAAAATAAAAACATGTAACCCTAGCCGCCACCCCCCCCTGAACGGCCAGAATTCAATCTCATTTCCCCCTCGATTTCTTCCAATCCATCAGCAATTAGATGAAGCTTCCAACTAGAAAGTCGTAGAGCGCATCGAGATCTTGAAGTTCAACGGTGGAGATGTGATTTGGAGCATCGGAAGGGGAGATTTGGGGCTGCGTTTGGCCATGCTTGCGCACGCCATACGAGGTGAATAGGGTGGCCGAGTGGGCCGAGCTTCAGGCCGAGTATGGGAGGGGTTGAGCCCTTCGAGATGGCGGTGGTATGATGGGATATCGATGCTTGTGGGTGGTGCAAAGTTTAAACCTAGTTTTGAAGGTGATGGGTTTTGTGTGCGTGTTTGTTACTGGGAAGGAGAACGAAGGGAGAGGGAGAGGAGACGTGCGGCTATGATCAGATGGGGGTGGGATCCAATGGCTCTAATTTATCAAGGTTATAAATAGTTAAGTTATGTTGAATTGTTTATATAAAATCGTATACAAACTTCAAAAATCAATATCTTTTTCATACGAGGTCGAAAACGCGCGAAATCAGTTGCGTTGGGATCCTATGGACGAGCACTACGCGATGGAGTTGGTTTGGAGTCGTTTGGAGTTAGTGAGAATTTTGGGTAAAATTAAACGCACGTTTAATTTTATTCGAAATAAATCGCTGAAACGGAAATAAAACCAAGGTGAGAACTTCTCACTCAATCGAATCAGTTTCGATTTTATTTTAAATAGTTAGATTTAAAATATTTGAATGCATGTTTGAATGTTGATTGATATCTATTGATTGTTAAAATAGACATTATGCGCCGTTAGTAAGCGGATGTTATTTATTAAAAACATATACCGCGAATATTTCATAAACAGTGAAATTGGTATTATATATAATAGCAATATATATATATATTGGCATATGTATATATTGGAGTTATTGATTTCCCGCATTTTTTGTTTAGCGGATGAGACCCTATTGCGCCGTTATTAAGCGGATAATATTTAATAAGAACATATACCGCGATAATTTCGTACTGGAACGGAATTGGTATTGTGCTAATGTTTGTGGATGCAGGAAAACAGGTTGGAGGGATCCAACTGGATTCCTCAACAGTTTTTATTTGATTTCAGATATTTTGATATTTGATTGATTATCATATCGATATATGATATCGTTGTTGTCGTGATTGACTATTTGGTGTGTAGCATCATTGGACCTAGATTTTGGGATTTTAAAATGATTTTTAAAAGTGATTTTTGAAAATATACTTTATTTTTAGAATTGATCCATTTTTAATAATTAAACGATATAAATTTTAATGTTATAAAAAATTATGATTTTTGTGAAATACAGTTAAAAACTGATTTTTGAGAATATGATGCTATTGATTTATAAAATAGTTTAATCGAGATATTTTAGAATTTATTGTGAAAAGTTTAAATATAGGATTTATGAAATTTAATTATTTTATGAATCAAAATGGTGAAATAATAAAGGAAATTAAAGACATTTTGAAGAATAATATAAATTGATTTATATTAAGAGATTTATAAATGGATATTTATAAATTGAAATATGGACATTATAAAACGAGTTTTTATAAGTGTTTGAATGAAGTGAAAATGAATTTCATAATTGAATGGAATTTATAGAATTTTATACGATGAAGTTATAAATGGAATTTTATAAGCAGTAGGTTTATAAAATTTATTAAGTTATTAAAATAATGGTTTTGAATAAATGAATGAATCTTATAAGTTATAAGATTTATGATTTGGAAAGTCTTTAAAAGAACGATCTTTGTAAAATAATCGTTTTATAAGCATTTAACTTATAATGTGAACTTTAGTTTATAATTTAGTTATAAACTGGAATAGGTTAATAAAGGAATTTATAAAAGGAAGTTTTTATAAATAAATAGAAATGGAATTTATAAACGTTGTTTTATAAATTCGCAAATGACTTATTTTGATAAGTAAATTGTTGGAACCTATTAATGGAGTTATATTCACGTTTTTGAATAGTGAATAATCCTTTGAATTAAAATGAATAAAAGGATGAAATTGTTAATGAAGTATATTCACGTTTTTGAATGGTGAATAATATGTTAAAGAAATTGTTTTGAATGTGATATTTTAAATAGAATTAAAACGATCTAACGAAGTTTTAATTGTGTTGAGATTCGAAACCATAGATTTCAACATTAATTGTTGAAATAGACGTTTTCAAGAAATAAAAGGAAATGGTGGACTATAACACTGTTGTTATAGTAAATGATTTCCGAAAGGAAATGTTTTGTATAGTATTGGGATTTATCTATCTATTTAATTTCGAATCCCTATACTAGTGATTTTTGGGTTGTCGTAACGATGTTTTACATAAGATTCGTTTTGGCCCAAATAAATATGTTAAGAGAATGATTTCCTTAATAGAATGAAATATATACTTAATCTCGATTTAAGTATATTGAATATTTTCTAAGTGTTGAAAATAAAAAGATTTGTGAATTACTTATTTTTAATAAGTATGGAATTGTTTTCCAATATAAAGTGAATATTTTGAAAATTTATCTTTTTGAAGATAAATTGAAATGGATAATTGAAACATATATGCATGATATTTTGGAATTATAAATTCACTAAGGAATTTATAAAGGAAGTGGAATTTGTCTAAAAATAAATATTGATTTATTTTTGAAGTGTGAAATAATATATCTTGTAAAGATATTTTTGGAAAATAAATAATTTGGAAAATTATTTGGAATTTGGTGATGTGTGCATATCCAGTGATAGTTCAATAACCGACTATCAATATTTCCCTTTGAATGGGTAATTGATGTGATTTGTTTGAATGTGAATGCTACACTTATTTTTAAATAAGCGCTCACTATTCGGGTTAACCGGGAAAGGACCATGGGGTCGTATAACCCATTCCGAATATGTGATACGTCGTTATAATTGCATTTGAAGATCGGTGTTGAAGACCCGGTATTTGCGAGAGCGATAGGATGACCTGTCGATTTACTCTGCACCGAGTTGCTCCGGTATAGAGTTCTCCATATGTGATGGTGAATCCGATCAGGATTGTGAATATCCGGATTGCAAGGACTTCTTTGTAAGTGCCTTCGGTTTTGTTCGATCCCGGAACAAACTTGTATGGATTGTGTGTCTGACATTACAAGTTGAGATATAAAGCCGATTTCATTCAAATATATTTCTGTTGGTGGCGGAGAATTTATTCTTTTAGCTTAACACCCTTCTCTGAGTCGTACGAGCTCAGAGGTTATATAGTTGAAGTTATCAGCGATATATTCCCAATTTGGTAATGTGACATGCTGAGTGTTGCTGAAATGATCATTGTGTTGATTATTGTGATAGGATCGTTTATTTGATCGTCTATCTTAATGATCATTGTGTTGATCATTTGTTGACCCAAAGCATGGCTTTTGTATAAAGTATGTTTTTGTGGACGTGACTTCGTCGAACCTCACACCCCGGAAATGGTCAAAACAGGAAAGATGCGGCAAGGTTATGAGGGGTAGCACCCTTTAGGGTATGTACATTTCCTTCTGGATAGAGGTGGTATCATGGTATGGAGCCCAGATATTTAACCTATGTGGTTACTACGAATTTATTACTTTGTGGTTGTTGGTTTTCGGGATCCCGTGAGAAAGGTCGTTTACGATCGGGGAATGGCGTCCTCGTGTCAGTAGTTACCCAGTTAGGGGTAACCCGGCCTTGTGTTGGTAGAGTTCCGGTTTGGTTCTCGGGGATGTCTTTCCAGAGGCATTCTCATGTGGCAATGGGAAGTTCCTTGGCCTGACCATTTGTTGGAAATCCAAAGAAACAATACGAGACTTGTACAGTTTTAGTTGTATAACCTGCTATGGAATGTGGCGGTAACCCGCTATTGAACATAGTTAGCTATAGTAGGCATAGTTCGGAATGTCTATGCTGGCTAAGATTTATATTCTACTTTCGAAATAAATTTTTCCTACACTATGCACTAATAATAATATGAAATGTTCTTTTAAATGCGTATCAAGCATCTTTGACTATCATAAGGAGAAATCTCCTTCGATTCAGCGTTTGCATTGTGTGTGTGTGCGGGAGGCCTTATGGTAGTCTCATTTTTAAAAGCATTGCAAATTGAAATAAAAATATTCCTCTATTTTGATTTTAAAGATAAATAAACTGTTTTGAGTTCTCACACCAGTCACATGACTGACTTGGAGTTTATTGTTTTCCTTCCTAAACTCTGGGTGCCCACCAATTTTCACACGGGCAGTCAAGAGTAAGGTTTATCAGGATATTCTGGATATTCAGGAGTTGCTGGAGGCAAGCTGGATGGCATGGCATATTACTTATATAGTATTTCTTTTTCCGCTGCACTATTTTTTGTTGTTGTTGTACACTCTGATGATATGATGTAATGTAATGTATAAAATGTAATAACTGATAGTTCTTTGTTTAAAGATTATTCATTTATTATTATATGTTGTTCCGCTGCGAATTGTGAGATTCTGATGTTGTTCTGTTGTTTTCTGTTCCGTTCTATGTTCTCTATTCTCTTTTTCTTCTATTTAAAAATTTTCTATCTCTTCTCTATTTTCTATTTTTCTTTCCCCTTTTCTGTTTTCTATTCTCTCTAATTTCTATCTTCTTTTCCCTATTCTTTTCTATCTTTTTCTTTTCTTAAATTTTTCTTAAACCCATAACTATTCGGTTTTTCGGCAACGAAAATCCGCGTACGTTACATTTGGTATCAGAGCTTATGGTTAAGCGACAACCATGGTTCTGTTGGGTATAATTCATTAGAGATAGAGTCATTAGTACTCTAGAATGAATTTGAGTGTAATAATAGCTATGAGAGCGTATTTGTTAGTGAATATAAAAATTGTTTTAAATTGGGTAAATGAAATAATTTTACCTTGAGTATATTTTGTATATAAAGAAATAATTTTTCAGAATTATTAAAGTGTATATAAGTTGATTGTTTAGTTGTTTGAATAACCTAAATAAAAGAATATTGTATAAGCAAAAGAATTATAAGAATTAAATTATAATTAAAGTGATTTACAATTCTGAAATAAACTTATATATATAAGAAGTGAAACTATATGAATATATATTTATGAATATGAGTTGTAAACAAAAAAATGAATTTAAAGTTAAATGGAATTGAACGTGAATTGGATTTAATTAGTGAATATAAACTAATTGAGAATGAATGTTAGTAAAAACATCCAATGTAAATAAATCAAATGTGATTAAATTGAGAACCAATTCATTGAATATTAATGAGAATATAAATGAATATTATTGGTTATGAACGCTAGTTGGTTGATGGTTGAATATATTGCATTTGTTGTTTGTTTCATTTGCTATGTGACATATATAGTTATTATGTTGCTATATGATGTATATCGATATTATTATCTATATGCATGATTCTCATGTTGTTTGTTGAGTAATTAGTAGGTGCGGATCGCGTATGCTTCGCATTTGGAGCTCGCTTTTGCGCTATATTAGCCATATATGCTTGCTAATAAAATATAAGGTACATATCTCGGATTAAATATCGTACTTTTACACTTTTTTCCCTTCGGGATGCCTCATTACTTGATGAGATGTATATTTGTGATATATATACTGTCATTTTTTTTTCGGATCGAGCCGCGCAAAGGAGACTATGGCGAATTTTTTCGGAAATTTAAGGCGTTAGAAAAATTTTGAGAAAATTTGGAAAATTTTGAAAACTTTAACTTTGATTTTGGAATTGAAAGTTAAACAATAATAGTTGTTTTTGAAAAGATAACTAAGTATGATTTGGAAAACTTAGTAAGTATTGTAAGAAGTTTAAACTATAGATTTTGGGAAAGTAAATAAATTCTATAACTTTTCTTACTTATAATTTCGAGGACGAAATTCTTTTAAGGGGGGAAGATTGTAACGACCCAGAATTTTTAGAAAATAAAATATGAATATTTAATTTATTTTAAATATTAATAAGTGAATTTATAAGTCAGATAAATTTTTATTTGAATTATTGGATTTAATTGAATAATTAAATCGATAATTTAATATGTTAAATTATGGAAATAATTGAAAATAGGGTTAAATATGATTGAAAATGATTTGTAAAATTTTATTTTATCATATTGAAGTTAGAATGATATTTTAGAACTTTTAAAATCGAATTAAAAGTTAATTTGTGAAAATTGAATATTTTAATATTTAAATCGACTAGTGAAAATAGCCAATTTTTGAACAGTCTCAGAATTGAACGAAACCAGTTCCATTGGATCCGTAATAGTTAGTTATTATCGGATTTCAAATTTCGTGTCAATCGGAGCTATCGTTTGATCGTGGCAGCTCGAAACGCATCGATTTATTTTTTAATTTAAATTTGACGAGTGAAAATAGCCATTTTTCAAAAAGTCTCGGATTTCGACGAAACCAGTTTCATCGGATCCGTAATGTGATATTATTGTAAGGTTTCAAATTTCAAGTCAATTGGATTTACCGTTTGTCCGGTACAAATTACAACGCCTAGAAATCGACTTAAATCGGTTTAATTTAAATTGAACGTTTTCAGCCATAACTCGCACAGATGTCCGAATTAGCTTCCGAAACCTGTTCCATTGTGTCCGAAACGCGGGGTAAACCCTAGAAACGCTGGTTACGGCGCGTAAATCGGAGTTCGGAATTTCCGGGATGAATAGTGTTCGAATTTTCTTTATAAATAGACCAACACCCCTCTCTTCATTAAAAAATAAAATAAAATAAAAACATGTAACCCTAGCCGCCACCCCCCCCCTGAACGGCCAGAATTCAATCTCATTTCCCCCTCGATTTCTTCCAATCCATCAGCAATTAGATGAAGCTTCCAACTAGAAAGTCGTAGAGCGCATCGAGATCTTGAAGTTCAACGGTGGAGATGTGATTTGGAGCATCGGAAGGGGAGATTTGGGGCTGCGTTTGGCCATGCTTGCGCACGCCATACGAGGTGAATAGGGTGGCCGAGTGGGCCGAGCTTCAGGCCGAGTATGGGAGGGGTTGAGCCCTTCGAGATGGCGGTGGTATGATGGGATATCGATGCTTGTGGGTGGTGCAAAGTTTAAACCTAGTTTTGAAGGTGATGGGTTTTGTGTGCGTGTTTGTTACTGGGAAGGAGAACGAAGGGAGAGGGAGAGGAGACGTGCGGCTATGATCAGATGGGGGTGGGATCCAATGGCTCTAATTTATCAAGGTTATAAATAGTTAAGTTATGTTGAATTGTTTATATAAAATCGTATACAAACTTCAAAAATCAATATCTTTTTCATACGAGGTCGAAAACGCGCGAAATCAGTTGCGTTGGGATCCTATGGACGAGCACTACGCGATGGAGTTGGTTTGGAGTCGTTTGGAGTTAGTGAGAATTTTGGGTAAAATTAAACGCACGTTTAATTTTATTCGAAATAAATCGCTGAAACGGAAATAAAACCAAGGTGAGAACTTCTCACTCAATCGAATCAGTTTCGATTTTATTTTAAATAGTTAGATTTAAAATATTTGAATGCATGTTTGAATGTTGATTGATATCTATTGATTGTTAAAATAGACATTATGCGCCGTTAGTAAGCGGATGTTATTTATTAAAAACATATACCGCGAATATTTCATAAACAGTGAAATTGGTATTATATATAATAGCAATATATATATATATATTGGCATATGTATATATTGGAGTTATTGATTTCCCGCATTTTTTGTTTAGCGGATGAGACCCTATTGCGCCGTTATTAAGCGGATAATATTTAATAAGAACATATACCGTGATAATTTCGTACTGGAACGGAATTGGTATTGTGCTAATGTTTGTGGATGCAGGAAAACAGGTTGGAGGGATCCAACTGGATTCCTCAACAGTTTTTATTTGATTTCAGATATTTTGATATTTGATTGATTATCATATCGATATATGATATCGTTGTTGTCGTGATTGACTATTTGGTGTGTAGCATCATTGGACCTAGATTTTGGGATTTTAAAATGATTTTTAAAAGTGATTTTTGAAAATATACTTTATTTTTAGAATTGATCCATTTTTAATAATTAAACGATATAAATTTTAATGTTATAAAAAATTATGATTTTTGTGAAATACAGTTAAAAACTGATTTTTGAGAATATGATGCTATTGATTTATAAAATAGTTTAATCGAGATATTTTAGAATTTATTGTGAAAAGTTTAAATATAGGATTTATGAAATTTAATTATTTTATGAATCAAAATGGTGAAATAATAAAGGAAATTAAAGACGTTTTGAAGAATAATATAAATTGATTTATATTAAGAGATTTATAAATGGATATTTACAAATTGAAATATGGACATTATAAAACGAGTTTTTATAAGTGTTTGAATGAAGTGAAAATGAATTTCATAATTGAATGGAATTTATAGAATTTTATACGATGAAGTTATAAATGGAATTTTATAAGCAGTAGGTTTATAAAATTTATTAAGTTATTAAAATAATGGTTTTGAATAAATGAATGAATCTTATAAGTTATAAGATTTATGATTTGGAAAGTCTTTAAAAGAACGATCTTTGTAAAATAATCGTTTTATAAGCATTTAACTTATAATGTGAACTTTAGTTTATAATTTAGTTATAAACTGGAATAGGTTAATAAAGGAATTTATAAAAGGAAGTTTTTATAAATAAATAGAAATGGAATTTATAAACGTTGTTTTATAAATTCGCAAATGACTTATTTTGATAAGTAAATTGTTGGAACCTATTAATGGAGTTATATTCACGTTTTTGAATAGTGAATAATCCTTTGAATTAAAATGAATAAAAGGATGAAATTGTTAATGAAGTATATTCACGTTTTTGAATGGTGAATAATATGTTAAAGAAATTGTTTTGAATGTGATATTTTAAATAGAATTAAAACGATCTAACGAAGTTTTAATTGTGTTGAGATTCGAAACCATAGATTTCAACATTAATTGTTGAAATAGACGTTTTCGAGAAATAAAAGGAAATGGTGGACTATAACACTATTGTTATAGTAAATGATTTCCGAAAGGAAATGTTTTGTATAGTATTGGGATTTATCTATCTATTTAATTTCGAATCCCTATACTAGTGATTTTTGGGTTGTCGTAACGATGTTTTACATAACATTCGTTTTGGCCCAAATAAATATGTTAAGAGAATGATTTCCTTAATAGAATGAAATATATACTTAATCTCGATTTAAGTATATTGAATATTTTCTAAGTGTTGAAAATAAAAAGATTTGTGAATTACTTATTTTTAATAAGTATGGAATTGTTTTCCAATATAAAGTGAATATTTTGAAAATTTATCTTTTTGAAGATAAATTGAAATGGATAATTGAAACATATATGCATGATATTTTGGAATTATAAATTCACTAAGGAATTTATAAAGGAAGTGGAATTTGTCTAAAAATAAATATTGATTTATTTTTGAAGTGTGAAATAATATATCTTGTAAAGATATTTTTGGAAAATAAATAATTTGGAAAATTATTTGGAATCTGGTGATGTGTGCATATCCAGTGATAGTTCAATAACCGACTATCAATATTTCCCTTTGAATGGGTAATTGATGTGATTTGTTTGAATGTGAATGCTACACTTATTTTTAAATAAGCGCTCACTATTCGGGTTAACCGGGAAAGGACCATGGGGTCGTATAACCCATTCCGAATATGTGATACGTCGTTATAATTGCATTTGAAGATCGGTGTTGAAGACCCGGTATTTGCGAGAGCGATAGGATGACCTGTCGATTTACTCTGCACCGAGTTGCTCCGGTATAGAGTTCTCCATATGTGATGGTGAATCCGATCGGATTGTGAATATCCGGATTGCAAGGACTTCTTTGTAAGTGCCTTCGGTTTTGTTCGATCCCGGAACAAACTTGTATGGATTGTGTGTCTGACATTACAAGTTGAGATATAAAGCCGATTTCATTCAAATATATTTCTGTTGGTGGCGGAGAATTTATTCTTTTAGCTTAACACCCTTCTCTGAGTCGTACGAGCTCAGAGGTTATATAGTTGAAGTTATCAGCGATATATTCCCAATTTGGTAATGTGACATGCTGAGTATTGCTGAAATGATCATTGTGTTGATTATTGTGATAGGATCGTTTATTTGATCGTCTATCTTAGTGATCATTGTGTTGATCATTTGTTGACCCAAAGCATGGCTTTTGTATAAAGTATGTTTTTGTGGACGTGACTTCGTCGAACCTCACACCCCGGAAATGGTCAAAACAGGAAAGATGCGGCAAGGTTATGAGGGGTAGCACCCTTTAGGGTATGTACATTTCCTTCTGGATAGAGGTGGTATCATGGTATGGAGTCCAGATATTTAACCTATGTGGTTACTACGAATTTATTACTTTGTGGTTGTTGGTTTTCGGGATCCCGTGAGAAAGGTCGTTTACGATCGGGGAATGGCGTGCTCGTGTCAGTAGTTACCCAGTTAGGGGTAACCCGGCCTTGTGTTGGCAGAGTTCCGGTTTGGTTCTCGGGGATGTCTTTCCAGAGGCATTCTCATGTGGCAATGGGAAGTTCCTTGGCCTGACCATTTGTTGGAAATCCAAAGAAACAATACGAGACTTGTACGGTTTTAGTTGTATAACCTGCTATGGAATGTGGCGGTAACCTGCTATTGAACATAGTTAGCTATAGTAGGCATAGTTCGGAATGTCTATGCTGGCTAAGATTTATATTCTACTTTCGAAATAAATTTTTCCTACACTATGCACTAATAATAATATGAAATGTTCTTTTAAATGCGTATCAAGCATCTTTGACTATCATAAGGAGAAATCTCCTCCGATTCTGCGTTTGCATTGTGTGTGTGTGTGCGGGAGGCCTTATGGTAGTCTCATTTTTAAAAGCATTGCGAATTGAAATAAAAATATTCCTCTATTTTGATTTTAAAGATAAATAAACTGTTTTGAGTTCTCACACCAGTCACATGACTGACTTGGAGTTTATTGTTTTCCTTCCTAAACTCTGGGTGCCCACCAATTTTCACACGGGCAGTCAAGAGTAAGGTTTATCAGGATATTCTGGATATTCAGGAGTTGCTGGAGGCAAGCTGGATGGCATGGCATATTACTTATATAGTATTTCTTTTTCCGCTGCACTATTTGTTGTTGTTGTTGTACACTCTGATGATATGATGTAATGTAATGTATAAAATGTAATAACTGATAGTTCTTTGTTTAAAGATTATTCATTTATTATTATATGTTGTTCCGCTGCGAATTGTGAGATTCTGATGTTGTTCTGTTGTTTTCTGTTCCGTTCTATGTTCTCTATTCTCTTTTTCTTCTATTTAAAAATTTTCTATCTCTTCTCTATTTTCTATTTTTCTTTCCCCTTTTCTGTTTTCTATTCTCTCTAATTTCTATCTTCTTTTCCCTATTCTTTTCTATCTTTTTCTTTTCTTAAATTTTTCTTAAACCCATAACTATTCGGTTTTTCGGCAACGAAAATCCGCGTACGTTACAAAAGTGATCACCCATGGACAGTACCTACCCAAACGCCATCAAAAACCCTACAATCATCTCGTGCAGATGATCTATTGATAAAGAAAATCAAATTTCAATTTTCCCGAGATTACCATCACCCATGCTTCCTTATATACAAATCACAAAGCTCAATCTGTCGTCGTTCATCATGAATTGACGAAAATTCCAATTTCATTCAACAGGAAAATCCACAGGCTTTTCAAAGTTAAAAATCCTTATTCTTATATCAAAATTCATCATTTAGAAATTCGAATCCATTTATGTAATCAAAGTTAAAAACCCTAATGTTTGATTTAGGACTAATTTTGATTTTTGGACTGTTATTTCACATTCTTGGACTAAATCTTGAATTAATTTTAAATATTGATGTTGTACTATTCCAGTCATCTTTCCTTTAGAAGTCCTAGCACAAACTTGAATAACTTGATAGAAAAGAGAAAATTCAAGCCTTTAAAACTTGACAGAGATAATGTATATGCAGAGTCATATATCCAGTCATATACATATATGTAAATAGACATGCATGCATATTTCCTTATCATTTATTCAAACATTTCCTCATCATTCTCATATATTTGCCATAACATCATAACTTAAACCATATTCAAATTTTAAAATAAAGTTCACTCACCTGAACTTAGAAGACAGAGCCTTATTTTGAAGCAGGGAATAGAACTTAATACTTTGAATCTGCTACTTAATGTGAACTTGGTTGCTGGTCTGATCTAGAAGTTGCATTCGACCTGAAGTCTTATTGCTGAAATCCATGCTCTGGAATGCTTCAGATTTTGAAGTTGTTTTACTGCTTTGATCTTCACATTCTCAAATTTCCAGTTTGTAATTTTTTAATTCTTTTTTTGGGTTCATCTTGCTTTTGATCTGCTTGTACATAATTTGTTACTCAGGTTGATTGCTTGCTTAGTTGGTTTATTTTTTATTTTTTTTTGTTCCCAGATTGAAGATGAGAGAAGCTTTTAAATTTTTTTCTTTAAACAGAAACCAAGTTTCTTTTTCTTTGACCTCAGATCATATCTTCTTTGTTTTGATCTGAGTTTTTTTTAAAGAGAAATTAGTTGCCACTTGTTCATATTGTAACACTTGTTAAAATTTATGCTAGATTTGTTACACTTGTTATCTCCCATGATTTAAACACTTACATTTGTAATTTGAATGATAAATTATATTTAGTTTATATATATATGTATATGTTTTACCAATTTATATGCTAACACATGTGTTTATGTATTTTCATTTATTTTTAAATTTATTTAAAGCTTTTATATAAATATCCAAATTAGTTAAATATTTTTCTTTCTTAAGAGTTAAATGCCATACACATGTTATTAGAGATGTTCACAAGTTAACACATGTACTTTTCATGCAAAGGTAGATTTTTAAATATTTAATAAAACTTCATAGTTAATTATCCAATTTATAAATACTTTTTAGTTTATATAAATCAATCTCTTTTTAAAAAAATTAATATAAAACAATTTTGTATTCTAAGTAAAATCATGAAAATACACTTTAAAGCCAAAGTAAAATTTTAAGATATAAATAACTATATTTTGAATTTCAATTCAAACTCAATTTCAATTTAAGGTTAAATTTAAAATCAGCCTATATATTTTTAAAAAAACATATTATTTGTTCGAAAGGCATAATTTGCCAATGATAATAATTAAACAATAAGATTATCAATTAAATATTTATCTAAATATAAAAATTCAGTTTCTATTATCATCAGAATTCTTATCTGTCTAATCTATAATCCAGTATTTCTTTTAATTAACCCAATCATATTATTAATTTCAATATCCAAAAATCCGGGTTATTACAACCTCAGTTAGTATGATATGTTCAGTTCGAAAATATAAGTGGTAATGGTATAAATTCAAAATGCATGCTCATATATACCACTTAACCATTAACTAATGTTTGGTACACTAATTTTTTATCACCGCGATGGATTATCAGATGCAACAATTATCTATTAAATTTGGCCTTTTAGAGAATATATTGAACAATCAGTCGGTCCACATGTCTGCTCCCGTCAAAAACTGCTTGCAGGCATACTATTTGGTAAAACTGTTTAGCCATCATTAACATTGGATTCATCAAAATAATAATTAACATGATTGAATATCGTTGAAAAATTCAAAGCTCCCAAGTGATGGAATTAAACGAAAACAAAATGAAAAGATTGAAGAAAATGAATGTATGAATGTATGATAATTAACATGATTGAATTGCGTTGAAAATTTCAAAGTTCTCAAGCGATGGAATTAAACGAAAACGAAATGAAAAGATTGAAGAAAATGAATGTATGATAGACACAACATTTTAACCCTCATTGTGTTAGTGCACTTAAAGTAAAATATAAGGGCATGTTTGGTTTCATTTGTATTTTGTGTTTTCCGTTTTCAACATTCATAACCGAGGATAACGGAAGAGATATTTAAAATTTTAGGCCATTACGACGATGATGGAGGGACATGAGAGGGGATGGAGGTATGACGGAGGAGATGGATTGTTTTCCATTCTTTTGTTATTCCTTAAAATACGAAAAACAAAATAAATTTGTTTTTATTTTATATGTTAGCGTTATTTTTCAAATTTGTCATTTTCCAAAAATGCATGCATCGTCTGAATGTTTTTTGAATGAAAACACAAAACTAAAAATGACAAATCCAACGGGGTCTAATGTTGTTATGCTTTTAGAAATAAAGAAATCTAAAAGAAGACAATTGTTGCGACCAAAGTCAATGATTATTAGCATATATAGGTATCTATGCTATTTTGTTGCCTAAATTGGTTTGCTTGGGCAACTGTAGTAACCTTAAAGCGTTTTAAGAGGTTTATTGCATCACAAACATCAAATTTTCGTATATTTATAGGGACCCCATCATTAACTATATAGTTAATTAAATGCTAGATTCTGGAAAGGTACAACTGAAATTAACTTCTGATATAGATATAAGGAGGATGAGAATGTAATCAAACTCAAATTGCGATTGGAGAATAAATTGCCAAACATAGGAACTAGGAATGCTTTTGGAAAAAATATTCCATTAATCCTTCTTTTTTTTTGGTTAGTCTCAAAAAAGGGGTTTGTTAATGTCAAATTTTATTCTAAATCCATCTGGGCATATCTTTGTAGATCTACTGTACATGCTAAAGCAGTTCATCTTGAAGTTCAGCCGTAATTAAACGCCAGAGATACGATACGATCATCTCAAGCTATTCCTCAAAGGGTCCCAATTAGTATAATTGCATGCAATATTATTTTTATTTAATTTAATTTACCATGCCATTTAAATGGATTAATTACTATATCTGAAGTCATTTGTTATGTTTACTTAACAAAAATAGTGCAGGACTGAAAGATCCCTATAACCCAAGAAGTACTACAAGAGGTAATAACAATGGTACAATGTTGATGCCACCACAACAGCAGTATCCAGCCATTCCTAGTCCATCATATGATTTCAGCAGAAGCAGCAGCGTATTTGGCAAGATGGAGGCCCCTTTGGAGTCATCAGAGAAAAAAAAACCAACTACCCATCACAACAACATCACATAGCAATCGACATGAGAGGTGGTGGTGGTAGTTTTCCTTTCTTTCAACATCTTTCAACAGCATTGGGTATTTTTGAAGCGAGTAAGAAGAGTAAACTTGACCAAATAATAGCTGATGAAGTGAGCATGTTGCAGTCAAGGAAACCGCCTTCTTTTAGGCACGGTATTGCTGCTGCCAATGCTCATCATAGAAAGGTTGGTGCTGTTCAGTTTGGCATGACGGGGATGTATTAGTTTTGGTTCAAATGTACATACTATGCTTGTATACTATAATTTGTGGTGTTGGTATGAAGTATCCTTTGTGGTGTTTGTATGAAACATAAATGTTTGGTGTTGTTCTAATTATTGATCGTATGTTTTCTTAATGTTAATACTATATATTTTTTGTATTGATTGTTTGTAGCTGTAATAATATATTGATGTTATATAATTTGTTTGATATTTTTTAGTTATCACGGCTATAAGTGTTAGAAAATAACCTTTCGTAACGGTTATAACTGTGATATAATTTGCATTCATCACGATTATAAGTTTAGAGTTTCCTTTTTGGTAATGGTTATAAATGTTAGAAACTATTGTTCTGTCACGGTTATAAGTGTGATACTATCTAAATTTCCCACGATTATAAGCGTTAGTAATAACCATTTTATCACGATTATAACCGTGAGTAAATACTGTTCTGTCACGGTTATAAGTGTGATAATATCTAAATTTATAACGGTTATAAGCGTGAGAAATTACTATTTTTATCACGGTTATAACCCTGAGCAAAAGTGTGACTGAATTTTCCCACGGTACCTATTTTCACGGTTATAACCGTAACAAACTAGTTTTCTTACGCTTATAACCGTGCAGAAATTGCCTTTCTGGTGTTGTGTTACATAGAACAAATTTTCATATATCTTTTTCCCACTTTATCATTGCATATTCATTTTTCGAAGCTTCCTCTATAACTTCAGATGCTCTTTAACGTCTACAAAGCACTTATAAAGTTTTAAAAACCTAGTTCATATCTCTTTCAAAACTTTTAAATCCTTGTTTAAAACTAGATCCTTTCATTTCAATATCCCTCCTTTACAAAAAAAACCCATACACACCCTATATAACGACCCTTAATTTTCGATAAATT
This sequence comes from Allium cepa, assembly GCA_030765085.1. Lineage (NCBI taxonomy): Eukaryota > Viridiplantae > Streptophyta > Magnoliopsida > Asparagales > Amaryllidaceae > Allium > Allium cepa. The sequence continues at coordinate 635,541,191 of CM060934.1, read as the reverse complement.
AATTTGTTAATTTAATAAGATTTTGATAATTTAATATTGGAAGAAATAAAAAATGGTAATTAAATAATGAAATAATAACTAAAATGAAACGTTACAATGTTAATTCAAGTTAATCATTAACAACTTGAATCGAAATCCAATTAATTGAAGTGATATAGCTATTATGTTTGGTTATAAATTGAATATAAGAAACAAATGTAAATGTTTAACTAATTTGTGAAATAGTATATAGTTAATGATAATTGGATAAAATCAGTGGTATGTAAGCAACTGTAACATTTGTTGTAAATAATAACTTATAAGTGTGATTAAAAGTTAATGGTAATAATTATTATATGTTACCTATTTATTTAGTTTGTTAAACTTAATTGGAAATAGATTATAATTAAATGCAAGTAAATGTTACATTAATGTGAGTTAAGATAATAATTGAAATTTGTGAACGTAATAAAATGAATAGAAATGTCAATTTTATTCATAAGGTAACAATTGATAAATAAAAGAATGAAATCAAGATAAATAAATCATTTGGGATCTTAAATTTTAATTAATGTATAAATTTGACAAAAATTCAATATAAATGAAAATATAGTAGTTAATACAAATAAAGATGAAAATTGGAGAATATTAGTGTAATGAAAGACAAACGAATATTAACTATGTTATTTGAGTAATAATTGATTGAATATAAAGTCTTAAATCAAATTAAAACTATTTATCGGAATTAAATTATAATCAATTGGATTTAATAATAGTTGAAATTAAACACTGTAATTAGTAAAAATTTAAACACAGGATTAAGGTGTAAACTTGTTTGGATTATTTTAAATGTCCAAGTAATCAAAAATGATGAAATTCTTTGTTAATAAATATAGAATTAAAAAGTGAATTAATTAATTTTATATTTATTTATTTAATTAACGTGGAAATAGCTATTTTGGCCACTGTCTCGGATTTCGACGAAACTAGTTTCATCGGATTCATAACGGTGAATTATTGTAAGGGTTCTAGTTTCGTAGCGATCAGACTTGTCGTTTGATCGTACGGACTCGAAACGCCTAGAAATCAATTTAATTGAAATCAGTTGAAATCAATTTGAAATAAGCTGATTGTAACATAACTTCTTCATACGATGGAATTTGGACTTGAGACCTGCTCCATTGAGTTTAAAAATATCGGAAACATCTATTTTGATATATGGGATGATCCAGTTTCGTTCCGGAGACAGAGCGGGCTTTTCAGGTCATTTATCGTTCAACGTGTAAATCAATCTTGTCCATTCATTCCATTTCTGATCTATCTATAAATAGTCTATTATAAACCCTAGCTACTTCTTGTTTTTATTTGTCTGTACGTACAAGTCTATTGCTTTCTCTTTCCAATGTCGGAAAACCACTTCCCAATTCCAAATTCAATTGCAATTCAAAATCAAATCAAAAATTAAAATCCTCAAAATATATCGAATTATATATCAATTTGAAGCTCTCAACAAGTGCAAGTCAAATCTGCAGTCTATTTCTCGATCTGAGTTTTAATGTGCCCAGAATTCGATGGTTTATTCTCGGCCGATCATCACGTTCCGACGAACGTCGACCGACCGTCAAATAAATGGTACGGGGCTGTGGAGAGTCACGAAAGGATCACATTGAAATGGGTTGATCGAGGAGTTGACTGTCAGATCGTCGTGAGTAATTCAATTAGGATTCGAAAATCGCGGCGGTGCCTGTACATTTTCTCGACCGATGGTGGTCGTGGGCGTCCAGGGGGGTGGTTGCGGCGTAGCGGGAGGGGTCGCGAGGGTGTAGATGTGACGTCGAGCTCCGAGGTGGCTTACGTGATCGAAGATGGTGGCGGCTTCGTGCTTTACTCAATTAGGCTGTACCTAGGGTTAGAGCGTAAGAAGGAGATGTGCAGGTGTGGCATCGTGTGAGTGGTGCTCCTTTTCTTTATTTTATCTTCTTTAAATTTCAACTTCAACTCGTTCTAACTCACATAACTTTAACATACGAGGTCCGTTTCATGCGCGGTTTGTTTCATTGGGATCATATCAAAATTTCGAACGTTTTGATGCTGGTTTGGATGAATTCTGAGACTATTTGAACTTGGGCCCTTAGTTGGATTTTAATTCGATTTAAAATCGAAAGAAAGTATTTTGACCCACTCACAATTTCTAAAATTTCTTATGTTAGCTAAATTAAATTTACGATGTGATTAGAAATTTATTTATGGCTGTTTGGTATATTTAAATTGCTATTCCTGTTAATTGAATTATCTTGAATTAAATTGTCATTTAATTTATTATTGAATTTAAAATCGTTAGTTAATTACTTGCGAATAATAATCGGTTATTTGTTTTAATTTATTTATTTGAATTGGATGAAAATTATGATGGGTGTTTGATTGTTGATACGGTTGATTGGATGTTATGTTTGATTTGTATAATGTTATCACTCTGCAAGTTCCCTTAGTTATTATTAGGAAAATCACTATGGGTTGAAATGATATATACTCGAACGATCTATAGATTAGAGAAAAATCGTTATGGTTTGAAATAGGGCTGTATATAGGACATGGCAGTCCACTGTCCGACCAGACCAGAGGCTGTAAGACATCCGGTTCGTGTCCGTACGATTCTCATTTAGGACACGAATTAGGACAAGAAAAAACATACAAAAAAATGTCTGTTCGAAAATGTTCGATGTTTTTTTGTTGTTCGAACATTGTCCGTCCGTTGTCCGATTCGTACGAACAATGTTCGAAGTTAAAGTTTGTCTGGTCCGTGTTCGTTCGAATATCTTATAGGAAAGGACTAAGACACACCTCCGTCCGGTCCGACCCCTTTACACCCCTAGGTTGAAATGATAGACTCGAGTGATTTTATGGATTTTATTAAATTCATGATTGCGGTTTGAAATATATATAACCGTAAAATTTTAAACAGCAGATTAAAATGATAAATATCTGTATCATTTGACCATAGGGTAGAGAATTATATACGAACACTGAATTGGTTAAAGTTAATGATTTTAAATCCTTAATTTTTGAATTTAGTTAAATAATATTTTTGAAATAAAATTTGGTTTATATAAATTGAATTATTATCGAAATTCAAGATTATGTTAAAATTGGAATTGGTTTAAAGGAATTGCTTAAAAAGAATTTAATTGAAATTTTAAAGTTAAATTTGGAGTATAAATAAATTTGTCGAAATTGAGTTATTAAAATTGTTTGAAATATAATTTTGAAATATATTGAATTGGAGTAGTTTAAATTGATATTTCAAACATGGATTTGGAAGAAATATAGAATTAAATATTCTATTGAGAATTTGAATTGAAAGATTTGAAATTGGATTTTTGAAAGTTGAAGATAGTCCAAATGTGTTGAAAGGGAATGAATTGTTTAAATTGATATTGAATTCAAATTCAGATTTTAATATAAACTTTTTTAAAAATATATTATTGTAAAGATTCTAAATTTTAAGATTTTCAAATTATTAAACTATTTTAACCTATATCAACTATATTAAATCAATTTAACCTATTTTAAACCACTTAATTTATTTTAAAACTAATTAACCCATTTTAACTTATTTTTAATCTAATTAATCTATTTTAAAGCTATTTAATCTATATTAAATATATTTAATCTATTTTAAACCTATTTAACTAACTTAAATCAACTTAACGGTATCTTTAATCTATAATTAAACCGTTTTAGAGTAATTAACTATTCACAACTATTTCAACTATTTGTAACTATTTAAACTATTTTCTAAATTATAAAACTAAGTAACGGGGAAGTGTATATTCAAATTCATTGGTTTAAAAGCAAATGCGGCTATGACGTTATAACCTAAGTTGAATTTTTATGTTATAACTAATTGAATATAATGAGTTTGAAGTAAGGAATTGACTTAATTGGAAATATGATTTTGAAAGAAATTATGGTTCGGAAGTGAATGTGATTTTTGAAAGTGAATATGATTTGAAAGTGATATGGTTTGAGAAGATGATATTTTGATATAAATTGTAAATTGACCTTTTAAAATGTAAAAGAACCATCCGGTGCGAAATAAGTGTTTGGTTGTAAAAAAGACTAAGATCAGATATTGTCATACTCTCTGCCAATACTGTAAACCACTTTAACAACTGTGTACGTGGTGGAGATTCCAGAAATGAAGTTGGATGGTTTGGCGAATGATTTCTGTATAAGGTATGACGTGACTCTGACTTCTGAGAGTCAGCTTAGATGTGACTAAAACAGGAGCCACGCCAGGCCAAGTGAGGTCATTCCTCCTATCGAGCACATTTCTTCGGTGCTATATCTGTTGCTTTGTGATTGATTTGGTGGCCACCCCTTGATTTTGATTATGAGAGTTTGTTCCTAGGTGGCCGGTAGTAGCTGCTATGCATTACCACCAGTTTGGATACACAATTGGTATATCTACCTTAGCATTACCTCGACTGCCATGCTCACATGCCCTAGCGCTCCTTCTACGAGTTTGTTTTGTACCATACCTATTGAGTACCCTCTGGGTAAACCTCTAGTATATGGAGGAGCGTACGGTACTTTGTAGACTATGGGAATATATAAAATGTGTTAAGGGGGATATGGGTAACTCCTTAACACTATTTTAATACCTTTACTTTATTGTAGACATATTATAATAGTGTATTGTACTACATAGTAGATAGTTTAACGGATCCTTAGAAGATGCTACACTCACATTAGACACTGGATAAAGATGTCAAACCCCGTAAACATCTCTGACGCCATAACACGCATATTTACCGTTGATTTACTTACATAAAATCTTTTAGTTCTGACTCGAGTGTTTTGTCTTTTTAATTCACTCGGGTCAGCCTGAGCATTTAGGGTTGAAGACCATATTTCTGGAGGATGAAGAAAAAGATTTGTACTACTACTATTTATTATATCTATTCCACCGCATCATGTTGTTCCGTTGCATTTATTTATTCCTGTTTATGTAACTCTGATGTTATGTTGTAAAAGAATAATCAAATGTATTTAAAACAACTTCCTGAACTGTTATTTGATTATTATATTTTGTCATTCCGCTGTGAGATTCTGTATTTGTTTTATTTCTTTCTCTTTTTCTTATTTACCCCATAACAATATGCCCTTTTGAATGGTTTAAGTCTGGTATGTGTGTCTGCTTAAAACGTCCAAAAAGGCAGGTTGTTACAGTTGGTATCAGAGCTTTGGTTTAGCGATAACCTTAGTTTTGTGGGGTCTGACTCTTTAGAAATAGGGTAGTAATACCCCAAAATGAGTCTAGAGTGTATATATATGAGATGGCGTATTTGTTAGTGTTATAAAAAGGGTTTTTGTATCGTGTTAATTTGCTCCGTTTTGTATTTATAAATCCTGGTTGGTGCATAAGACGCTATGACGTCGATAGAGATTTCCAAATACTTAATAGGACAGACCGACACACTATTGTTTTGTAACATAGAACAATGAAATAAATAAAATAAATAATTTATAAATGATATTGTTGGTTGTTATATATTTTTTGTTAGGTACTAAAATTTTATTAATATTGATTGTAAAATAGGATTTACAAGTAGAATGAATATAAATTGGAATTCGAGAACTTAAGTTCCGGGATTTTGAGAATCCTTTCAAAAGATTATGGAATATAATATTGATATTAATTGGAAGTATTTTATGATATAAATATTTCAATATAATTTGAAAAGAAATGTTTAAAGAAATTTTGGGAAGAAATAAGTTATGTACTCCCTTCTCTATTGCTAGAAAATAATTTCGGTGATGAGTGCACGCATCATCGACATTTATTTTCGAGTTACGAAGTGGGAAGGACATTGTTGTAGCTTTATTACATATTTATTTTGAAAAACAAAATATAAATTTCAAAGTTTAAATATGATTGGATAGGGAAGTTATGAGAATGTGTGTGTGTGTATGTGTGTGTATGTGTAATTTTAAATGATTTGAAAGGAACCCAATATTTAGTTCTTAAATTTTAGTAAATTAGAGATTTCAATTATTGTAATGGAATAAATTTTAACTATTTATAATTGGAACTTCTAAAATTGAAAGTAAGAAATTAAATGCTAAGTTATAAATGAAATGCTAAGTTATAAATGAAATATACAAGAAATTTGAAGCTTGTAACCTGTAAGCAAAAGGATATAAAAATTTAAAATTATGTAACTATTGGGCATCTCAGTTAATTAAAACAAATAAGATAAACTTGTGTAATTTTCAATTTCATTCTTTAAACATGTATATAACTTACCAAAATATTAAAAGTTGTAATGTTAATAAGAAAATGTAACGGAACATTTTACAAGTAAAACTTATGTAATGAAAGCGTTCAATGGAATTTTTTTAAAATAAGAATTTTGATACTATAATTGATATAAACTTAAGTTATGATTGTAATGTTACTAAAATAAAATGTATGTAACAACCCTAGATTTTTGTATATTATTTAAAATTGGACTTTCTTTTATTTTAAATTTATTTTAAATTTTTTTTATTTCAAACATTTCGTTTTTTAATATAAATGATGATTATTAAATGATTTATAGTTCAAACTAGTATAATTTGAATATTTTACTGTAAAGTGAATTTCTGGTCAAGCTGTTCAAACTGAGACTTTTAAACATCAAATTTAAATTATTTAAAATCTGAAATTTTATATTTTATTATGAAAATAGATGTAATAACTTGAACACTGCTTTTCATTTTGTTGAAAACGAAGTTAAACTATGAAAGTTATGTATATTTCAATATTGAGTCAATTTGTTTATTCTGCAATTTTGTTATTTTTAAATTGTATAAATCATATTTTGTTGTCATATTTCATTTTAATCTGGGTCAATATGTTATTGTATGTATATTTTTGTATTATAATAATTTTGAAATGAAGTAAACAATTTTCCAAAGTCAATGGTGATTTATTTGTAATTTTTTAACACTGTTTTGGATTTTTAAGCAATTTCTTTAAATCTTTTTCTATTTTCTTTAAATTTAATTATTTTTTTTATATGTGTTATATGTTATTTTAAGTATATTTTTTCTTTTAAATATTTTTAAAGTGATGTTATAATTTTTTCAAAGTTTACCGTGTTGATTTCTTTTTTTTTAGGCTGTTTTCTTATTTTCTGCTATTTTCTTCATTAAAATTATATTTAAATTTAATTTTTTTATATTTATTTTGTGAAATTACTTTTATTTTATATTATTATATATGTTTAAAAATATATTACAAGCTCATATGAATTTTCTAAAATTTATTTCATGTAATTTCAAATTTTCAAGACTAGTTTGCTATTTTTAGCTATTTTCCTTAATTTAACTTTATATAATTAATAAATATTATATATATTTTTATATTTTGATAAATTTTCGAAATTTTATCTGGGATTATTATTATTTCCAGAAATAACAAGTTATATAAACAAATTTAAGAAATTTGAAAGGTTTAAAACTTTTGGAATTCCTAAGTCTTTTCATCTCCCGACCTTTCATTTTCTCAACTCATCTCTTTATTGTTTTTGGCCATGCTTTTCATTTCATTTCTCAGCTGCATTTCCGCACTTTTCACGTGTATTCTAATATCTTTCTCATACAAAAATATACAGCCATCATGGAGCAAAGAGTTTGGTAAAATTCATCTCCTTCTTCCTTGTTTTTCTAGTTTTCTATTGAATTTTGTATATGTTCTCTACCTTCATAGCTGTATTCCCCCTCCTCCAAGCTGTGGCCGACCACCACCACCACTTCTTCCTGGCCATCACACATCCTAAAACCTCTCCTCCTTAGGCCAAGCCAAGCCATGGTGAAGATCATCACAAAAATCCATCTAAACTAGCACTAGCCATCACCTGTACCAAACCTAGTCTAGGATTGCCATCTCCTTCTATCTCCACCTTTTGCCGCCGCCACCACCGCCACCACCTCTGGCCTATCCTCCACCCTCTGCCACGTCACCCACCACCACCTAGAGCCACTGGCCGTGCCCTACCTGATGTTGGCCGTGACCTTTTGTTGCATGAAAACTTGTTGTATTGCCTTGTGTAGTGTAGTTCCATGTCTATCTCTTTGCATCAATTTTTGCCCATCCCCATACATGCTAGGCCGACCTTTAGGAACCCAAACCAGATCCAAACCCACCTCCGTAGCCATGTATTTCAGATCTATATCTGAAGCATTGGTGGTAGAAAGCAAGTGCAAAGACATTGGAATTGTTTTATGCATTTATTCATAACAATGTTTATTTATTTTGAGTTGAAAACTTATGTTATATTTATTTGTTTTGTCTCATGCATTCAAGGCAATTAACCTTGTCCCTCTCTCACTCAAATCATTGTCGTGCCTTCATGCTTTCCGGGTCTTTGTTTGTGTGTCTGAATCCGTTATCTCCAACTTATAGAGATGAGTATTTCTCACCAGACATTATGTACTTATATAAGTAGTAAATTGACACCCTGTGAATCTGTAGAACTATATGATCATGTTATAACTGCTTATATTATTATCATATGATGTTCACACCTGTTATTACACCTATTATATTATATGTTATAACTACTATGGGTTGAAATGATACATACCCGAACGGACTTTAGAATAGGGAAAAATCGTTATGGGCTGAAATAATAGGCCTGAACGATTTTCAATTTATTTTATTTACTTGGGACTGCGGGTTTGAAATGATAAAACCCGGATTTTTCTTTATAAATTACGGGTTGAAATGATATATTACCCGTATCACTTTACCTAGCGTAGAAAATTATATACAGGCCCGTAGTTAAAATATGTTTTTCTAAAATGTTTAAAATATTTTAGAAATTTAATTATTATAATATTTTGATTTAAAATTAAATAAAAAAATAATTTTTGTAAAGTATTATTGAATTTCTGGAAATCTATAAGTTAAATAAATTATGGAAAAGTTAGAAAATCTAAATGTAAGTTATTTTGGAAATTTTGATTTAATTTTTAATGGAATTTAAATTAACTTTGAAAATATGATAAATTTATGATATTTTGAATTTAAATTAATTTAAAATGATTTTATAACATATTAATGATTTTTGAATAAAGTTAAAATGTTAATGAGTGAATATTTAGTTGAATTTGGAAATATAACTTAAATTGGAATTTATGAAATTGGTTTAAAAGTGAAATTTTAAGTTAAGTTAAACAAAATGGAATTAAGTTATATTTGAAATTTTAAACTTAAGTGTTAAGTTGAAATTTAATGTAATGAATTTAAATTTGAATATTGAAATTTAATAAGCGAAAAATTAATAAATATTGATTTTTGAAAGGAAACTTAACTTTATAAAATCATAAATTTAAGGAAAATTAAACGATGCTTATAAATGTGAAAATGTATGATTTTTTAAGTTAAAAATGATTTAAATAAAAAAAAATAAGTGTTTGTGAAATTCTATTGAATATTTGAAGTTAATTAACATCATTTTTAAATGCTGTCTTTTGTTAAATTGAATTGTTTTGAATGTAACTTTCTGTAGCATTTTCGAAATGCTGCGAAACTTGAATTTTCATTGTTTTAATAAATTTAAGTGTATAAATGAACATTGAAAAGTTTAAATTTTTGAAATTTAATAATTTAATTATTAAATGCAATAACTTCATTTTTATGATTTAAAATGAAGTAATTTGATTTGAAATATAACTATTCGATATATTAAAATGATTGAAATGTGGTTTTGAAAAGATATGATATTTTGATATATTAAAATAATTTAAAATGTGGTACTGAAAGATATGATATTTTGGTATATTGAAATGATTTGAAAGGTGGTTTTGAAAAAATATAGCTATTTTGATATATTAAAATGATTTGAAATATGGTTTTGAAAAGATATGATATTTTAATATATTAAAATGATTTGAAACGAAGTTTTGAAAGATATGATATTTTGATATTAAAATTATTTGAAAAGAAGTTCTGAAAGATATGATATTTTGGAAATGAAGCTTTGAAAAGATATGATATTTTGATATATTAAAATGATTTGAAACGAAGTTTTGAAAGATATGATATTTTGATATAAAAATGATTTGAAAAGAAGTTCTGAAAGATATGATATTTTGGAAATGAAGCTTTGAAAGGTTATGATATTTGATATATTAAAATGATTTGAAAGGAAATTTTGAAAGGATATGATAATTTAATATATTGAAATGGTTAGAAATGACTTGATATTTATTTTGATAAATATTTGAATTGAAAGATATGGTATGACGACATATTGAAATGGTTTGGAAATGATTTAATCTTTATTTTGATAAAGATTTGGGTTGAAATGATATTTTATTTTGAAGTATAAAATATTGTTTTAAAGCTATAACTACGGGTTATAATAACGATAGGTTGTTAAAGAGACCGGGTTCGGATATTGTCTTATTGCCGGCCAATACCGAAAACCACTTTAACAACTGTGTACGCGGTGGAGATTCCATAATGAAGTAGGATGGTGGCGACGTTGTCAAGGTATATTACGTGGACCCAACTCCCCTGAGTTGGCATAAATGACTAAAACAGGAGCTATACCGGGCTACATGAAGGGTCGCACCCTTTCATCGAGCATGCTTCTTCGGAAACCATTCTACTACTTTTGTGATTCGATACGTGGCACCACTTTGATACGGGGGTATGTCTCGAGGTGGGCGGAAGCTGCTGGCTTGCCGTCACCACCAGTCCGGGAGTGCAAACGGTGTATCCACCCTGGCATTGCCTCGCGTGCCGTGTCATCTCCTTATAGCGAGCCCACTACGATTTTGGTTTTAAAGATCCGACCGCGTTAAGGTTCACCATCCCCTTAACGGTATTTTCTATATGATTATACTTTACTGATTAGACACTACTGTATATAGCGCAATATACTATATATAGTAAATAGTTTAACGGATCCTTAGAGGATGGGTGGTCCCCAAGCATCTTCTAAGTTACTTGTACCTTTACTACAGTTCACTTGAGTTGGTTTACATTGTATAAGTATGTATGTCCTGACTCGAGTGTTTGTATTTTTTATTTACGCTCGGGTCAGCCTAAGTATTCACAAATTTGGATTCCCACTTTCTGGAGATTGGAATCGCTGGAGATTATCTACTTGTCAAGTTTTATCTTTTGCAGTCTGTTGGTCCTTCCCAGCTATTGTATTAGTAGATTTCTATATATTGAGACTTCTTTTGTACTTTATTTCTTCTGTTGTATCTTATGTAACTCTGATATATTTATATAGTAGCTTCATGAACTACTATCTCTTTTACTTCCGCTGCATTATTATTACTCTGTTCTGTGATCTGTGATTTTATTTACTGTATATTCTGAGATTTGCCAAATTTTTATTTACAATGCAATATTTTGAGAAATTCAATTCCGGCATGAGTGTCTACCTATACACTTATAATAGATGCGAAAGGTTGAAAATATCGGGTCGTTACAGTTGGTATCAGAGCTTTGGTAGCTCTAGGCAAAACTCAGCATATAGAGTGAATGTATTTACAGAATCACTTTCATTCGAGTTTGAATCTCTCCCTTTTGACCGATTCCTTTGAATTTTGGAACGTTCCCTACGGTTCCAAAATCCACTCGTATCCTTCACTATTCATCTTCTTTTGATTCTAGAGTATCCCATAACTCCGCTTCGAATGATCTTTTAGTGAGTCGGCGGTCTCGCCAATTTCAAATTGAATTGAAAAGGGGGGGAAAACTCCTTTACAATTAGCATCGATTCACCAGAGATTTATATCTATCCTTGGTTTAGATGCTAATATCTTTTGTTATTCCAAACTCTAACTCTTGGGATCGAATGTAGATCTACCCTAGAAAAATCCACATTGATCTTATTCTTTAAGCCACGGTTGACCCGGTAAATGTTGCCCATGATTTATTTAAGCTTATCTACCTCCCTGTTTTGTTATTTAATCATCTTGTCTTTTGTTTCCAATATATTCTTCCAAACCTTTTGAATTGTACTTGTATATCTATGTTTTGTTTTATATATTGTGTTGTTTGAGTTGTTGATGTTGATTTGGGTTTCCGATCGATTCGTCTGATCAACGCTATCGATAGGATTTCTAAAACACTCTGACAGAACAAACTGACCTAATATTATTTTAAAATTTGGTTAATGAAATAAATTTTGATATATAGGTAAATTTATGGAACTTAATAAACTGATTTAAATAGATTATTTGAAGTGATAATACTTGATTTGGGAACTGAAATGAATTTAGAACAAGAAATTTGAGGATTTAATTTCCGATGGTTTCAAACCTTTTGTTTAAAAAGTTTTATAAGGGATATATTATCTACAGTATTTTCAAATAGAAATTTGTTTGCAAAGAATTTTAAAGTTTAAAATTAGTGCTCTTCTCTTTGTCGCTGGAAAATAACTTCGGCGATGATCGCGACATCATCAACGTTCATTTTCGAGTTTCGAAGTGAAGAGACCGCTCTGTAGACTTACTACAACTTTGTTTTGGTAAATCAAATTGATTTGAATTGAATTTCTAAAATATGACTTGATTTATAATATATATATAAATATATGATTGAAATTTGATTTGACATATTATGTATATATTATTACTTATCTCTAAATGGTTTGAATGTAATCGGAAGTTTAGTTCTTAAATTTTATTTTAAAGAATAATTCCAATTATAAAAAAAATCAAATCAAAATTTTGGATGAATATCAAGCATGAAATGATGTAATTGGAAAGTTTAATTTTATAATACAATTGCATTCAAATATAACTTACCTAAATTCAGAAGTTAAAAATGTAACTGGATAATATACAATATAAAAAGATTTATAAATAAAATATGAGTGGTTATAATAAATGTTATACACTTAAATTTATTTATAAATCGATTAACAGAGGTAAATATAATAAAGGGTAATTGAATAACTTACAATAAAATAATGTTAAAAGAACTAAGAATAAAAGAAAGCAGTTATAATAAGTGTAAGTATGTTTAACATAAGTGATAAATATATTGAGAGGAATAAATTTAATTTTAATTAGGAATAAAGAAGAATAAAATTTATTAAGTACATTGTAACAATCCGGTATTTTCAGCTATTCGCAGCCGCACATGTCGGACTTGAATTGCTCAAAATACCGCATTGTAAATAAATTTGGAGCAAATGAAATACAAATCACATAATCACAAACACAGAACAAACAGAATACCTTGCAGCGGAATATAAAATACATAGCAGTTCATGAAGCTACTACGGCAGAATCTCAAACCAAAAACATAATACAGTCTGAAAACAACAAAATAGAAATCCCAAATACATAGAAGTTCACTAATACACGAGATAAACTAGAATAGCTGAAACAGAAAGTAGATATAAATGTAGATAAGTAGAAACTCCAGCAAAGACCAGCTCCGGAAGGAGAATCCAAAGCTGTGAATACTCAGGCTGACCCGAGCGTAAAGTAAAACACAAAACACTCGAGTCAGGACAATATATACTTATATAATATAAATCAACTCAAGTGAACTGTAGTAGAAATGCACCATAACTTAAAGGATGCTTGGGATCACCCATCCTTTAAAGATCAGTTAAACCATAAATTAAATACATCCCGTGGTTAAAATTTCAAAATAGTATTTATACTTTGAAATCAAATATCATTTAAAAATTCGATATCATTCAAAATCCACTTCAAAATATCATATCTTCCAACCACATTCATTTTTATTTAATTTAAATACCATTTCAAAACACATTTCAAAATAGTTTATATTTCGAAACAAATTGCTTCATTTAAATCATTAAAATGAAGATATTATATTTAATAATTAAATTATTAAATTTCCAAAATTTTAATCTTTCAAAGTTCATTCATTCACTTAAATTTATTAAAACAATGAAAATTCAACTTTCGCAGCATTTAGAAAATGCTACGGAAAGTCACACTTAAAACAGTTCAATTTAACAAAAGACAACATTTAAAATGCTGTAATAGGGTTCCATTAGTTTCAAATAAACTTAGTTAAATTCAACCATTATAACATTCACAAAAAATGCTATAATCGCCTTTAATTAAATTGAGCCATTTGGTTCATTATTATCAACTATAGCATTTAAAATGCTGTATTATCCTTTACATTAGAATTAATAGCATTTTAGAAATGCAGTAAATTAACTTCAAATATTCAGTATAATTTCACAAACCATTATATTTTTATTTAAACCATTTTTAACTTATAAAATCATATAATTTCACTTTTAAATCAATCATTCAAATACCCTTATACTCATGATTTTATAAAGTTAAATCTCTATTCAAAAATCAAAATTTAATAGCAATTCACTTATTAAATTCCAACATTCGATTTTAAATTCATTAAGTTAAATTTAACTTAACACTTAAGTTTAAATTTTCAAATATAACTTAATTTCATTTTTATTTACTTAACCTAAAATTCACTTTTAAACCAAATTCACAAATTTCCAATTTTAGTTATATTTCAAAATTTCAACTTAAATATTCATTCATTTCACATTTTAACTTAATTCAAAAATCATTAATATATTATAAAATTATTTTAAATTAATTTAATTCAAAATATCATAAATTTATCATATTTCTATATTTAATTTAAATTCCATTTATCACAAAATTATAATTTCCAAAAACTTACATTTCAGATTTTCTAACTTTACCATTAATTTATTTCACTTATAAATTTTCAAAGAGTCAATAATGCTTTACAAAAATCATTTTTAATCAAATTTAAATCAAAATATTATAATATTTACATTCCTCAAATATTTTAAAATTTAAAGAAAAACATATTTTTACAACGGGTCCGTATTTCATTTTCTAGCCTAGGTAAAGTGATACGGGTAGTATATCATTTCAACCCGTAATTTACAAAGAAAACACGGGTTTGATCATTTGAAACCCGCAATCCCAAGTAAATGAAAATAATTGAAAATCATTCAGGCCTATTATTTCAGCCCATAACGATTTTCTCCCATTCTAAATTCCGTTCGGGTATGTATCATTTCAACCCATAGTGATTCAATCTAAAAGGAACTTGCAGTGTGATAAACTGATAAAAATAATAGAATAACATAATATAACGGTAACATATGATATAACAAGTGTTTAAGCATGGGTGAACATCATAAAATCATAACATAGCAGGTGTAACAGGATAATGTATTTTACAGATTCAAAAGGGGTCAATTTACTAGTTATAAAAGTACATATTGTCTGGTGAGAATAACTCACAGGTTTGAGCTGATGACCCAACGAAAAATTTCACAAACGGGATCTACACAAGAACAAAAGCATGACACTGATTTAAATGGAGGAGCCAAATGTCAAAATCCTTGGATACACATCAAACAAAACAATATAACAACGATGAGTTTCAAATCAACTACGCTCAAAACTACACTAGAATAGACTGCACAAAATCAAATAGAAATGCTTGCACTTGCTTTTAACCCTTACTACGCTTAGCTATAAGGGGAAATACAAAATAATGGCAGGTGTTTGGGTTAGGTTATGGTGGGTATGGGTCGGCCTAGATGTCATTTGTGATAGTGCCAAAGTGGGTGAAGGGAATAATACACATAAGAATGAATACATGCATTTGGTCATGGATTTGGGCTCGGCCAAGGCTCCAAGTGTCACGGCCAGAGGTGTGGGGTCCACTGTGGTGGTGTGGCCGAGGGTGCTGGAGGTGCTGGAGGCGTGGTAGGTGGTGGCTCGAGGGGTGGTGAGGTGATGGAAGTGATGTTGTGCTCGGCTAGGCTAGGAATTCGGGTTGTTTTGAAAAGTTTGTGGATGGGCTTCACCAAGGGGGGTCACGGCTTGGGTGGCTGGTGAGGAGGAGGTGTTGGTGGTATGCCATCAGGTGGTGGAGGCGGCTAGGCAGCAAGGTAGCATGGCCGAACCTAAATGGAAGAGCAAGTGCAAACAAAAATCAAAAGGAATAAGCAATATAAGTGGAAAAAAAAAGATAAAAGAAATAAAAAATTTTACCAACTTCCCAAGCATGTGATGGGCGAAACTTTTTTCTCAGGAAGGAGGAAAGGAAGATACGTGAAATGAAAATGAATTAGTCAGCTGAAATGTGCGGAGTTATGCCAAAAGAAATGAAGAGTTGTGAGGAAAATGAAGAGGTGGAATTCAAAAAGGCAAAAGGCAATTCAAAAGTCAAAAACTCTTCATATATCCTTATTTAATTTATATAACTTTATATTTCTGGAAATAATAATACCAGATAAAATTTCGAAAATTTATCAAAATATAAAAATTTATATAATATTTATTAATTATATAAGTTAAATTAAGAAAAATAGCTAAAAATAGTGAACTAGACTAGAAAATTTGAAATTAAATAGAATAATTTTTAGAAAATTCATATGAGCTTGTAAAATATTTTTAAACATAAATAATAACATATAATAAAAATACATTCACAAAATAAATATATAAATTTTAATTAAATATAATTTAAATGAAAAAAATAGCAGAAAAATAGAAAACAGCCTTTAAAAATAGGAAATAAATACAGTAAATTTTGGAAATTTTTTATTATCACTTTAAAAATATTAAAAGACAAAATATACGTAAAATAACATATTAACACATATTAAAATAAAATATAACATAGAAAATATGATTTATATAATTTAAAATAGACAAAATTTCAAAATAAAACAAATTATACTCAAAATTGAAATGTACATAATTTTCACAAATTAAATCCATTTTCAATGAAACGAATAGAAGTATTCAATTTATTAAATCTATTTTCATAATAAAAGATAAAATTTAAGAATTTAAATATTTAAATTTGAAATTTAAAAGTCAAGGTTTGACCAGTTTGAACAGAAATTCATCTTTTAGTAAAATATCCAATTTATACCGGTTTGAAATTATAATTCACATAATAATCAACACCTACATTTAAAAATGAATGTTTGAAATAAAATAATTTTAAAATAATTTCAAAATAAAACAAAGTCAAATATAAAAATATATGAAAAATCTAGGGTTGTTACACTCTCCCCTACTCAAATCTTTTCGTCGTCAAAAAGGAAGGAAGCGGAGAAACAACAAGAAAGAACAATAGGTTGGAAGACATCCTGAAAGAAGGTAGGGAAAAAGTAGCTAGGAGGGAAAGCAGGTTGAAAGACATGGATGAACCATTATTTTAATTTTTTTTATATTTGACATGTTAAACATTTAATATGATAATTAGTTATTTGATTCAAATTTGATAGTTCGAAGTAAACAATATTTAAGACATTTTAAATCATGATTAGAATATCCTTTATACAATGCTTTACCAAAATACTTTTATAACTCGATGTCTTAACAAGTTTACTTTAGTTCCTGCAAACTCTGGCTACGCATTGATCATGCGCAAAGCTAGAATTCTCCAAGTACTTAGTATACCTGTTTCAACACCTAGTGAAAATATTAAAAAAAATAGGTATGAGAAGTTCCGCTCAAAATCCAATGTCAAATGACGATAATACGATAGCAGTGGCCCGCTGTTGATCCAGTATTTACGAAATGGACATAACACTTTCCAGAAGATCCTTCTACCTTCCGGATTCTAGAAAAATTCATAGCCAGTTCGTAAACAAGGGACCATCGACCCCTGCTGCAGTGGTACGCTGCTGAGTCAATGATTTACGCAATGGATGCACTTCCTTCCCAGAAGATCCATAAACAACAGATCCCAAGATCGAAAGCGCCTCCATTGGGTAAACTAAAGAACCATCTACCTTGAAAAAAATCGAGGAACTCATGAGTTTAAATCCGGACAACCATATCAGTTCGAATCCATTTCTGAATTCACCTAAGTCCATTGGGGTTTATCGGTCGAATCCATTCCTGGATTCCCCAAGTCCATCTGGGTCGAAGCATATCACTATACTTCTTTCGGAGGGTACTTCCCGTACCTCTTACATCAAAATATAATATACCATATATAGTAGCCCTTCAAAATCATAGCTTCAAATATCGCACTTATATAAATTCCATTACATATAAGATTTCATTTTTAAATCGAATACTTTCCAAAATCAATAGTATATCAAATCATACTTATATAAACTTTGATTATATAAGATTTTAATTTACAAATTGAGCACCTTTTCAATTCAACATTTTCAGATCAACTTCATACTTATACAAATCCATTTTATATAAGTTCGATAACTCCCAAATCAAGTATTTAGTAAAATAAGGTTCTCAATTTTAATTTGTTTGAATAACATTTCAGTTTCAAAATCAAATATGATTTCGTCAAATCATTTCTTCTAAATTACATATACTCGGTTTCAAAGTTTCTTAAAACAATAGATTTAGAAAATAATCCAAATTTCCAAATCAACAAAAATTTAGGTCAAACAAATTCATTTCCATTTCAAACATATATTCACTTTCAAAAATCATAATACTTTCAAAGTTATAAATCTTTCGAAACCAAAATACTTGAAATCATTACACTTTGAAAATCATAACTTTTCTAAATCATACATTTAAAATCATAAAACATCCCTTTAATTCTTTACATTTCACAAATTTATTCAATTTAAACCCAAGTCTACAAGTTCCATCTTTAATTCAATTCAAACCATCAGTTTCAATTCAATTTAGTTTTCCGACAAAACCATTTCAAATATTATCAAATTTCAAATAAAGATTTGATCCGCAAAATAAAATATTCAATCTTTAATATATTTCAGAGCTTAAATGTACCGTATTCCAAAACTAAATTTTATAATTTCATATATCTCAAATTTTACTTCATTATTACTTACTTTTGACATATTCATTTCATAAATCCATCATTTTTAATTAAACTCAAATTACAAGTAAACCACATATCCTTTCATACAAATATTAACTTTAAATTTCATTTATCAAAATCAGTTATCATTCCTGATTCACATTCTTTATCATATACAGATTATATCATTCAAAGCCTCATTATCAAATCACTATTTGAATTCAATTTCAAATATTTAAATTAAATATCATTTTAAAAAAAATCAAATATGTCATTCAATTATTATTTCAAATATATTACAAAATACATTTCAAAATTCCATTCAAAAATTCATTTATCTCATTACATTTCATTCCATTTAACACATAACCAAGTAAACCTTATTTAAATTCAAATTCAATTTAAATTCCTTAAAATTCAAATTTAAATATTAAATTATATTCAAAACTCATTAAATTTCACAAATAATCAATTCCAAAATTAAATCATTCAACTTTTTAAAACACAACTCAACAGTGTTAAAATCTATAACATTACGAAACATTGTCAAATTATAACAATGACAACATTTAAAAGTGCTATCGTAACTTGTAGTTTCCAAAATAGTTTAGTTCAAGAATAACGGCATTTATAATATGCCATAACAGATATTTAGTCAATTCAAACAAAGTTAAATTCAAAAACAATAGCATTTTAAGTGTCGTCATAAAACTATAGCATTTTAGAAATGCTATTAATAAAATTCCAGATTTTATTATAACTTTTAAAAAACAATACAACTTCAATTTTAGCAAATTTTAAACTTATAAATCATATTTCTATACGTCAAAATTTCACATTTAAATAATTTTTAACATATGATTTATCACAACAAAATTTTAAATCAAATATTCAATTTAAAACCCACTTTTATTTGTTAAGTCAAAATTCACTGTTTTTCTTAACTTATAAATTTAACAAAAACTCAACATTTTACTTCAAATATCTTTTCAAAACTATATTTCATACCAGTATAATTCAAAATAGTCTTATTTATTTCACTCCACAACAGTTTCAAACTTATATAAATCATATTACTTATACATTAATCATACCAAACTAAACTTATACTTTATCAAATACCTTATACCATTCAAAATTTCTTAGCTTTGAAAAGTTAACCTTGATTTGGAAGTGCTCGAACCTTCAAAATAGTCGAAGAAATCATATTTTCAATCCAAGAGTTGGAAATCACCAACAAATTAGTAAATCGATTCCAATAGGTAAGGTTATACCAAAACAAATCTGAATCTCGAGGATTGAACACCGGCTTATTTTAAATCATTTCAGTTATATATATATATATACACACATATCTTTCGAATATCAAACCATACTTCGAAATCGGAAATCAAAATTTGGTTTCATAAAATCACTCGCATAGCAAAGCTACTAGAGTGGCCTCTTCCCCACTCAGAAACTCGAAAATCAATGTCGATGATGCATGTATTCATCACCGAAATTATTTTCAGTGACATAAGTGGGTTCTGGACTTTTATTTCTTGAAACTTCTTTGAAATCTCTTTGACATCATTGGAATTCATTCGAATACATTTGAAACATTCCTTATTTGGAAAAATATCTTTAAATCATATTATTGTTATATATTTTCCAAAATCTTAAAAACCTATTTCAAAACACCAGAGTTCGACTCCTCGAAATTCAAATTCAAAACCCTTCATTTATAAATCATTTTTATATAAATCACGTTTTCTTATAAATTTCCAAAATTTCAAATCCTTTCAAATTTTCATTTTCCAAAGGTAAAAATCCTTATTGAAAACATTTCACTTTTATATACAAAATAGGGTCATCCTTGTCAAAATAATAATTTCGATGTATGCACAAATTCAAAATACAATCAAACACAAATTTCCAAAGAATGATTCAAGGTTAGATTTCAAGCAATACGGAGATTCGAATTTGGAGGAACTCTAATCAAATAGAATTCTGTTACGAAGATAAGCTCGAATGAAGATAAGATAATTTTATTACCAAATAAAAGATGATAAGCCTATATAAATCGCGGGCGACCTTAACTGGTCAACCGTGACTTCAGTAATATAATCAGTTTGGAAATCTAAGGAAAATCGACATTCGATCGCCAGAGATAGAATCTGGGTAGAGAAGGAGATAGATAGCATCGAAAATCGAGGATACAGGAATCTCCGGTGAATTAATGCCAATTATAAAGGATTTTCACCCCTTTACAAATCATTCAAAGATTTGCGGAATCGCCGATCTTTATAGAGGTCATTCCAAAGTGGAGTTATGAAATGCTCCAAAATCAAAATGGATAGAATAGGGAAGACAAGACTGGATATCAGAACAAGTGGGAGCGTTCCAAAGTTCAAGGAATCCTAATCGATAAGAATCCTAACCAAGAGATTTCTAACAAGATGGATACTGAAGGGATGAAGTTTTGAAAATCTTGGTTTCAAAATAAGAAAATTTTTATACCAAAATAATCTTTGAAAATCCTTTAAAAATCATTTGGAAATTATTTTATACTTCGAAAATACGTTCTCTCACAAGAAAGGATTCTGAGATTGATTTCACTCATTCTAGGGTATTTCTGCCCTATCTCTAATGAGTTTTTGCTCCACAGGCTATGGTTTGCCTAAAACCAAAGCTCTGATACCAAATGTAACAATCCGGTATTTTCAGCCATTCGCAGCCGCACATGTCGGACTTGAATTGCTCAAAATACCGCATTGTAAATGAATTTGGAGCAAATGAAATACAAATCACATAATCACAGACACAGAACAAACAGAATACCTCGCAGCGGAATATAAAATACATAGTAGTTCATGAAGCTACTACGGCAGAGTCTCAAACCAAAAACATAATACAGTCTGAAAACAACAAAATAGAAATCCCAAATACATAGAAGTTCACTAATACATGAGATAAACTAGAATAGCTGAAACAGAAAGTAGATATAAATGTAGATAAGTAGAAACTCCAGCAAAGACCAGCTTCAGAAAGAGAATCCAAAGCTGTGAATACTCAGGCTTACCCGAGCGTAAAGTAAAACACAAAACACTCGAGTCAGGATAATATATACTTATATAATATAAATCAACTCAAGTGAACTATAGTAGAAATGCACCATAACTTAAAGGATGCTTGGGATCGCCCATCCTTTAAAGATTAGTTAAACCATAAATTAAATACATCCCGTGGTTAAAATTTCAAAATAGTATTTATAATTCGAAATCAAATATCATTTAAAAATTCAATATCATTCAAAATCCATTTCAAAATATCATATCTTCCAACCACATTCATTTTCATTTAATTTAAATACCATTTCAAAACACATTTCAAAATAGTTTATATTTCGAAACAAATTGCTTCATTTAAATCATTAAAATGAAGATATTATATATAATAATTAAATTATTAAATTTCCAAAATTTTAATCTTTCAAAGTTCATTCATTCACTTAAATTTATTAAAACAATGAAAATTCAACTTTCGCAGCATTTAGAAAATGCTACGAAAAGTCACACTTAAAACAGTTCAATTTAACAAAAGACAACATTTAAAATGCTGTAATAGGGTTCCATTAGTTTCAAATAAACTTAGTTAAATTCAACCATTATAACATTCACAAAAAATGCTATAATCGTCTTTAATTAAATTGAGCCATTTGGTTCATTATTATCAACTACAGCATTTAAAACGTTGTATTATCCTTTACATTAGAATTAATAGCATTTTAGAAATGCAGTAAATTAACTTCAAATATTCAGTATAATTTCACAAACAATTATATTTTTATTTAAACCATTTTTAACTTATAAAATCATATAATTTCACTTTTAAAACAATCATTCAAATACCCTTATATTCATGATTTTATAAAGTTAAAACTCTATTCAAAAATCAAAATTTAATAGTAATTCACTTATTAAATTCCAGCATTAAATTTTAGATTCATTAAATTAAATTTAACTTAACACTTAAGTTTAAATTTTCAAATATAACTTAATTTTATTTTTGTTTACTTAACTTAAAATTCACTTTTAAACCAAATTCACAAATTTCCAATTTTAGTTATATTTCAAAATTTCAACTTAAATATTCATTCATTTCACATTTTAACTTAATTCAAAAATCATTAATATATTATAAAATTATTTTAAATTAATTTAATTCAAAATATCATAAATTTATCATATTTTCATATTTAATTTAAATTCCATTTATCATAAAATTATAATTTCCAAAAACTTACATTTCAGATTTTCTAACTTTACCATTAATTTATTTCACTTATAAATTTTCAGAGAGTCAATAATGCTTTACAAAAATCATTTTTAATCAAATTTATATCAAAATATTATAATATTTACATTCCTCAAATATTTTAAAATTTTAAGAAAAACATATTTTAACAACGGGTCTGTATTTCATTTTCTAGCCTAGGTAAAGTGATACGGGTAATATATCATTTCAACCCGTAATTTACAAAGAAAACCCGGGTTTGATCATTTCAAACCCGTAATCCCATGTAAATGAAAATAACTGAAAATCATTCAGGCCTACATCCCATAACGATTTTATCCTATTCTAAAGTCCGTTCGGGTATGTATCATTTCAACCCATAGTG
The DNA here is from genome assembly GCA_030765085.1 of Allium cepa. Lineage (NCBI taxonomy): Eukaryota > Viridiplantae > Streptophyta > Magnoliopsida > Asparagales > Amaryllidaceae > Allium > Allium cepa. The sequence goes on along the minus strand of CM060934.1, from coordinate 635,517,708 downwards.
ATTCTAATCTAAAAGGAACTTGCAGTGTGATAAACTGATAATAATAATAATAGAATAACATAATATAACAGTAACATATGATATAACAGGTGTTTAAGCATGAGTGAACATCATAAAATCATAACATGGTAGGTGTAACATGATAATGTATTTTACAGATTCAAAAGGGGTCAATTTACTAGTTATAAAAGTACATATTGTCTGGTGAGAATAACTCACAGGTTTGAGTTGATGACCCAACGAAAAATTTCACAAACGGGATCTACACAAGCACAAAAGCACGACACTGATTCAAATGGAGGAGCCAAATGTCAAAATCCTTGGATACACATCAAACAAAACAATATAACAACGATGAGTTTCAAATCAACTACGATCAAAACTACACTAGAATAGACTGCACAGAATCAAATAGAAATGCTTGCACTTGCTTTTAACCCTTACTAGGCTTAGCCATAAGGGGATATACAAAATAATGGCAGGTGTTTGGGTTATGTTATGGTGGGTATGGGTCGGCCTAGATGTCATTTGTGATGGTGCCAAAGTGGGTGAAGGAAATAATACACATAAGCATGGATACATGCATTTGGTCATGGATTTGGGCTCGTCCAAGGCTCAAAGTTTCATGGCCAGAGGTGTGTGGTCCACTATGGTGGTGTGGCCGAGGGTGCAGGAGGTGGTGGAGGCGTGGTAGGTGGCGGCTAGAGGGGGGGTGAGGTGATGGAAGTGATGTTGTGCTCGGCTAAGCTAGGAATTCGGGTTGTTTTGAAAAGTTTGTGGATGGGCATCACCAAGGGGGGTCACGGCTTGGGTGGCTGGTGAGGAGGAGGTGTTGGTGGTGTGCCATCAGGTGGTGGAGGCGGCTAGGCAGCAAGGTAGCATGGCCGAACCTAAATGGAAGAGCAAGTGCAAACAAAAATCAAAAGGAATAAGCAATATAAGTGAAAAAAAAAAGATAAAAGAAATAAAAATTTTTACCAACTTCCCAAGCGTGTGATGGCCGAAATTTTTTTCTCAGGAAGGAGGAAAGGAAGGTACGTGAAATGAAAATGAATTAGTCAGCTGAAATGTGGGGAGTTATGCCAAAAGAAATGAAGAGTTGTGAGGAAAATGAAGAGGTGGAATTCAAAAAGGCAAAAGGCAATTCAAAAGTCAAAAGCTCTTCATATATCCTTATTTAATTTATATAACTTTATATTTATGGAAATAATAATAATCCCAGATAAAATTTCGAAAATTTATCAAAATATAAAAACTTATATAATATTTATTAATTATATAAGTTAAATTAAGAAAAATAGCTAAAAATAGTGAACTAGACTAGAAAATTTGAAATTAAATAGAATAATTTTTAGAAAATTCATATGAACTTGTAAAATATTTTTAAACATAAATAATAACATAAAATAAAAATACATTCACAAAATAAATATATAAATTTTAATTAAATATAATTTAAATGAAGAAAATAGCAGAAAAATAGAAAACAACCTTTAAAAATAGGAAATAAATACAGTAAATTTTGGAAAATTTTTATTATCACTTTAAACATATTAAAAGACAAAATATACATAAAATAACATATTAAAACATATTAAAATAAAATATAACATAGAAAATATGATTTATATAATTTAAAATAGACAAAATTTCAAAATAAAACAAATTATACTCAAAATTGAAATGTACATAACTTTCACAAATTAAATCCGTTTTCAACGAAACGAAAAGGAGTATTCAAGTTATTAAATCTATTTTCATAATAAAAGATAAAATTTAAGAATTTAAATATTTAAATATGAAATTTAAAAGTCAAGGTTTGACCAGTTTGAACAGAAATTCATCTTTCAGTAAAATATCCAATTTATACCGGTTTGAAATTATAATTCACATAATAATCAACACCTACATTTAAAAATGAAATGTTTGAAATAAAATAATTTTAAACTAATTTCAAAATAAAAAAAGTCAAATATAAAAATATATGAAAAATCTGGTGTTGTTACATACATTGTGAGTGTAACGGAACCCGATATTTAGTTCTTAACTTTCAGTAAATTAGAGATTTCAATTATTGTAATGGAATAAATTTTAACTATTTATAATTGGAACTTCTAAAATTGAAAGTAAGAAATTAAATGCTAAGTTATAAATGAAACGCTAAGTTATAAATGAAATATACAAGAAATTTGAAGCTTGTAACCTGTAAGCAAAAGGATATAAAAATTTAAAAGGATGTAACTATTGGGCATCTCAGTTAATTAAAACAAATAAGATAAACTTGTGTAATTTTCAATTTCATTCTTTAAACATATATATAACTTACCAAAACATTAAAAGTTGTAATGTTAATAAGAAAATGTAATGGAACATTTTACAAGTAAAACTTATGTAATGAAAGCGTTCAATGGAATTTTTTTAAAATAAGAATTTTGATACTATAATTGATATAAACTTAAGTTATGATTGTAATGTTACTAAAATAAAATGTATGTAATAACCATAGATTTTTGTATATTATTTAAAATTGGACTTTCTTTTATTTTTAATTTATTTTAAATTCTTTTTATTTCAAACATTTCGTTTTTAAATATAAATGATGATTATTAAATGATTTATAGTTCAAACTAGTATAATTTGAATATTTTACTGTAAGTGAATTTCTGGACAAGCTGTTCAAACTGCGACTTTTAAACATCAAATTTAAATTATTTAAAATCTCAAATTTTACCTTTTATTATGAAAATAGATGTAAAAACTTGAACACTGCTTTTCGTTTCGTTGAAAACGGAGTTAAACTATGAAAGTTATGTATATTTCAATATTGAGTGCAATTTGTTTATTCTGCAATTTTGTTATTTTTAAATTGTATAAATCATATTTTATTGTCATATTTCATTTTAATCTCGGTCAATATGTTATTGTATGTATATTTTTGTATTAGAATAATTTTAAAATGAAGCAAACAATTTTCCAAAGTCAATGGTGATTTATTTGTAATTTCTGAACACTGTTTTGGATTTTTAAGCAATTTCTTTAAATCTTTTTCTATTTTCTTTAAATTTAATTTAATTTTTTATATGTGTTAATATGTTATTTTAAGTATATTTTGTCTTTTAAATATTTTTAAAGTGATGTTATAATTTTTCCAAAGTTTACTGTGTTGATTTTTTTTAAGGCTGTTTTCTTATTTTCTGCTATTTTCTTGATTAAATTTATATTTAAATTTAATTTTTTATATTTATTTTGTGAATGTAATTTTATTTATTTAAAAATATATTAAAAGCTCATATGAATTTTCTAAAATTTATTTCATGTAATTTCAAATTTTCTAGACTAGATTACTATTTTTAGCTATTTTCCTTAATTTAACTTTATATAATTAATAAATATTATATATATTTTTATATTTTGATAAATTTCAAAATTTTATCTGGGATTATTATTATTTCCAGAAATATCAAGTTATATAAACAAATTTAAGAAATTTGAAAGGTTTAAAACTTTTGGAATTCCTAAGTCTTTTCATCTCCCGACCTTTCATTTTCTCAACTCATCTCTTTATTGTTTTTGGCCGTGCTTTTCATTTCTTTTCTCAGCTGCATTTCCTTACTTTTCACATGTATTCTAATATCTTTCTCATCAAAAAATATACAGCCATCATGGAGCAAAGAGTTTGGTAAAATTCATCTCCTTCTTCCTTGTTTTTCTAGTTTTCTGTTGAATTTTGTATATGTTCTCTACCTTCATAGCTGTATTCCCCCTCCTCCAAACTATGGCCGACCACCACCACCACCACTTTTTCCTGACCACCACACATCCTAACAGCTCTCCTCCTCAGGCCAAGCCAAGCCATGGTGAATATCATCACAAAAATCCATCTAAACTAGCACTAGCCATCACCTGTACCAAACCTAGTCTAGGATTGCCATCTCCTTCTTCCTCTACCTTTTGCCGCCGCCACCGCCACCACCACCACCACCTATGGCCTGTCCTCCACCCTCTGCCACGTCACCCACCACCACCTGGAGCCACTGGCCGTGCCCTACCTGATGTTGGCCGTGACCTTTTGTTGCATAAAAACTTGTTGTATTGCCTTGTGTAGTGTAGTTCCATGTCTATCTCTTTGCATCAATTTTTGCCCATCCCCATACATGCTAGGCCGACCTTTAGGAACCCAAACCAGATCCTAACCCACTCCGTAGCCATGTATTTTAGATCTATATCTGAAGCATAGGTGGTAGAAAGCAAGTGCAAAGACATTGGAATTGTTTTATGCATTTATTCGTAACATTGTTTATTTATTTTGAGTTGAAAACTTATGTTATATTTATTTGTTTTGTCTCATGTATTCAAGGCAATTAACCTTGTACCTCTCTCACTCAAATCATTGTCGTGCCTTCATGCTTTTTGGGTCTTTGTTTGTGTGTCTGAATCTGTTATCTCCAACTTATAGAGGTGAGTATTTCTCACCAGACATTATGTACTTATATAAGTAGTAAATTAACACCCTGTGAATCTGTAGAACTATATGATCATGTTATAACTGCTTATATTATTATCATATGATGTTCACACCTGTTTTTACACCTATTATATTATATGTTATTGTTATTTCATGCTATTCTGTTTATTTTATCTGTTCATTACACTGCAAGTTCCCTTTAGATTAGAATCACTCTGGGTTGAAATGATACATACCCGAACGGACATTAGAATAGGGAAAAATCGTTATGGGCTGAAATGATAGGCCTGAGAGATTTTCAATTTATTTTATTTACTTGGGACTTCGGGTTTGAAATGATAAAACCCGGATTTTTCTTTGTAAATTACGGGTTGAAATGATATATTACCCGTATCACTTTACCTAGCGTAGAAAATTATATACAGGCCCGTAGTTAAAATATGTTTTTTTAAAAATTTTAAAATATATTAAAAATTTAATTATTATAATATTTTGATTTAAAATTAAATAAAAATATAAGTTTTGTAAAGTGTTATTGATTTTCTAGAAATCTATAAGTTAAATAAATTATGGAAAGGTTAGAAAATCTAAATGTAAGTTATTTTGGAAATTTTGATTTAATTTTTAATGGCATTTAAATTAACTTTGAAAATATGATAAATTTATGATATTTTTAATTTAAATTAATTTAAAATGATTTTATAACATATTAATGATTTTTGAATAAAGTTAAAATGTTAATGAGTGAATATTGAGTTGAATTTGGAAATAAAACTTAAATTGGAATTTATGAAATTGGTTTAAAAGTGAAATTTTAAGTTAAGTTAAACAAAATGGAATTAAGTTATATTTGAAATTTTAAACTTAAGTGTTAAGTTGAAATTTAATGTAATGAATTTAAATTTGAATGTTGAAATTTAATAAGCGAATTATTAATAAATATTGATTTTTGAAAGGAAACTTAACTTTATATAATCATGAATTTAAGGAAAATTAAATGATGCTTATAAATGTGAAAATGTATGATTTTATAAGTTAAAAATGATTTAAATAAAAAAATAAGTGTTTGTGAAATTCTATTGAATATTTGAAGTTAATTAACAGCATTTTTAAATGCTGTCTTTTGTTAAATTGAATTGTTTTGAATGTAACTTTCTGTAGCATTTTCCAAATACTGCGAAACTTGAATTTTCATCGTTTTAATAAATTTAAGTGCATAAATTAATATTGAAAAGTTTAAATTTTTGGAATTTAATAATTTAATTATAACTTCATTTTTATGATTTAAAATGAAGTAATTTGTTTTGAAATATAACTGTTTGATATATTAAAATGATTGAAATGTGGTTTCGAAAAGATATGATATTTTGATATATTAAAATGATTTAAAATGTGGTACTGAAAGATATGATATTTTGGTATATTGAAATGATTTGAAAGGTGTTTTTGAAAAAAATATAGCTATTTTGATATATTAAAATGATTTGAAATGTGGTTTTGAAAAGATATGATAATTTGATATATTAAAATGATTTGAAACGAAGTTTTGAAAGATATGATATTTTGATATTAAAATGATTTGAAAAGAAGTTATGAAAGATATGATATTTTGGAAATGAAGCTTTGAAAAGATATGATATTTTGATATACTAAAATGATTTGAAACGAAGTTTTGAAAGATATGATATTTTGATATTAAAATGATTTGAAAAGAAGTTCTGAAAGATATGATATTTTGATATATTAAAATGATTTGAAAGGAAGTTTTGAAAGGATATGATAATTTAATATATTGAAATGGTTAGAAATGACTTGATATTTATTTTGATAAATATTTGAATTGAAAGATATGGTATGATGATATATTGAAATGGTTTGGAAATGATTTAATCTTTATTTTGATAAAGATTTGGGTTGAAATGATATTTTATTTTGAAGCATAAAATATTGTTTTAAAGTTATAACTACGGGTTATAATAACGATAGGTTGTTAAAGAGACCGGGATCGGATATTGTCTTATAGCCGGCCAATACCGAAAACCACTTTAACAACTGTGTACGCGGTGGAGATTCCAGAATAAAGTAGGATGGTGGCGACGTTGTCGAGGTATATTACGTGGACCCAACTCCCGTGAGTTGGCATAAATGACTAAAACAGGAGCTATACCGGGCTACACAAAGGGTCGCACCCTTTCATCGAGCATGCTTCTTCGGAAATCATTCTATTACTTTTGTGATTCGATACGTGGCACCACTTTGATTCGGGGGTATGTCTCGAGGTAGGCGGAAGCTGCTGGCTTGCCGTCACTACCAGTCTGGCAGTGCAAACGGTGTATCCACCCTGGCATTACCTCGCGTGCCGTGTCATCTCCTTATAGCGAGCCCACTACGATTTTGGTTTTAAAGATTCGACCGCGTTAAGGTTCACCATCCCCTTAACACTATTTTCTATATGATTATACTTTACTGATTAGACACTACTGTATATAGCGCAATATACTACATAGTAAATAGTTTAACGGATCCTTAGAGGATGGGCGGTCCCAAGCATCTTCTAAGTTACTTGTACCTTTACTACAGTTCACTTGAGTTGGTTTACATTGTATAAGTGTATATGTCCTAACTCGAGTGTTTGTATTTTTTATTTACGCTCGGGTCAGCCTGAGTATTCACAGATTTGGATTTCCACTTTCTGGAGATTGGAATCGCTGGAGATTATCTACTTGTCAAGTTTTATCTTTTGCAGTCTGTTGGTCCTTTCCAGCTAATGTATTAGTAGATTTCTATATATTTAGACTTCTTTTGTACTTTATTTCTTCTGTTGTATCTTATGTAACTCTGATATATTTATATCGTAGCTTCATGAACTACTATCTCTTTTACTTCCGCTGCATTATTATTATCTGTGTCTGTGATCTATGATTTTATTTACTGTATATTCTGAGATTTGCCAAACATTTATTTACAACGCGGTATTTTGAGCAATTCAATTCCGGCATGAGTGTCTACCAATACACTTATAATGGATGCGAATGGTTGAAAATATCGGGTCGTTACAATGTAATAGAAGAATGAGTACTGTAAGTAAAAGATTATAAACTTAAGTTAATGTATGAGGCTATTTATAATTAAAGTAAATGATAAAATGAATATTATATTAAATTAAATGATTATAACTTCAGAAAAGTTGAAATGATGTAGAAAATAGATTTAATATTCAATGACATTATATAAGAAAGGATGAGCGTAAATTAAAAAGTAAGAAACATAAGTATGAACTTATGCACTAACGAATATTAATATCTAATGGTACTCAAGTATATAAATTAATAAGTATGAACTAAACTGCAAAAAATGTATGTAAACTTAAATAATAAAAGCATTGGTTATTATAAACAATTGAATGGAAATAACTTATGTAAGAAATAAATTTAAAGTAATGAAAAGAAATTTTCATTATATGAATAAATGGAAAAAGGATTTTGTTTTGAATTTTTGTAAGTAATGGATGATAGTAAATGAAAATAAGTACTGGATGAATGAATGTGAATTTATTTACAAAGAAACCTATATAGTACTTTAAGAATTGATTTACATATGTTTAAACAATTGTATATGAGTCACGTATGTAAGAAAATGTAAATAACATATAAAAACAAATGAGTGGAAATTTAATTTTTGTAAGAAATAGATGGTAAATTAAAGAAATAAGCATTGTATAAATAAAAACGGTGAACAACAAATGATATAAAAAGGAAATTAATAAGAGTAAACTTAAATAATGTTTGGAATTTGTTGTTCGTTTTGGTTTATGAGTTGTTTGGGAAATGTTACTTCAAGTTGTTTAGGGTGTATGAATAATTTATTAAGTTTTATCTAAGGCTGTTGAGTATATGGTTGCCTAGTAGTTTATTTGTCATTCTATATGACTAAAGTGTCTGAACCCAAACGAACCATTTGTTTTGCTTGATATGGACGAATGGTTGATCTCTTTGATTTCATGTGATGATTGGATGCTTGTTTGTAAGTAATTGTTATTATATTGCATTGATTTGTTATGTTATTATTTGAAACTACTTTAAATATTTCATTTTATATAATTATTAACCTCCTTCGGATTATATAAGCGAAATATAGGTTATGGAAGCAATTGCTACTGCTTTTGGTTTCATAATTAAGCGTTTGTTTGCCTGACAAATAGGTACGTTCTCGGATTACGGTTTTATAGCGTTATTATATTATTTTTCCATTGTTGGGATATAATATTTGAAATATGTGATATATATTGTTATTATTGATATTATTATTTCTCCCGGGCCTCTCCGTACAAAGGAGACTGTCGAAATTTTCCGTAAATTCTGGACCTAGAAAATTTTATGAAATGTTTTTCCAAACTTTTGTTAACTTGAGTATAAAAGGATTTAATTGTTCATAAACTGATATATTTGTTGAGTCATAGGTTCTATGATGGTTTTAATTTCTGACAAAGAAATAAAGGCGATCGACAAAACAAAGACATCATGGCTACATATGGTACTCTAGATTATAGGTTGATTATTTGATATTGTAATAGTGATAAACTTGTTAAAATCTATCCTCAAATAATCATGCATTTCAATATAATCAATATATATATATACATTTGAATAGCATTGCACATTTACTGTGCAAATTATCAGAGACCGGTCGACCGGTAGTAAAAGAGGCGGTCGACCGTTTCTGCATAATATGCACAATGAACGTGCACACATACACATAACGACTATATATTTGAAATCCTGTCTACTGGCCAATTTTTGACCTGTCGACCGTTTTTAAACAGAGAGCAACCTTTCCCAAAAGACACTTCTTTCTCCAATGGTTGCATCTCTTACCTTTCATCAATGATCATAACTATTAATGGCAACTGTTCACAAAGAGTTACAACTATTTTTTCTCTATATATACTCATCTAAATCATTGATTCAAATAACATGATTACATACATTTTTTACTCTAATTTCTAATCTTACTTTCCAAATACTCCTGCATTCTAAAAGCTCTCAATTATTTTAATTGCTTATTGAATCATTGAAATTATTTAATATCTTTTGATTCAATAAGTAATATATTTCCCTTAATCTTCACAAAACATCGTTCACATATTTTTGAGGATAAGATTATAGGAAATTTGTACTACAAGTGACAAAACTGTGTTAGCAAGAACACATACCGTCAACAAACAATTATATTCATCGTTGTTGAAGTCCTCGGTGTTGTAAGAGGCAAGTGTTGAAGTCCTCGGTGTTGTAAGAGGCAAGTGTTGAAGTCCTCAGTGTATTAGAGGCGTGAAATCCCGTTCGTTTGCTCGGGTGTTGTAAACCTGTTCCTCCAGGTGAAGCGAGGTAGTTAATAGTGAAAATCCAGATAGAAGTCTGGGACTGGACGTAGGACGGTGCTCCGAACCAGTATAAAAATCTCTGGTGTGATTTTTCTATTTTTATTTACTTTGCTACTATCATCTATTTCCGCATTTATATTATATTCCATATTACACGATCCGTGTGTACTATATTAGCACGTGCACTTGTACACCACAAACTTTCAATATTTTATTTAAATTATTTAATTATGTTAATCAATTGTTTATAAATTAATATTTGAATAAGATATATTGATTACTTAATTCCTTCTTTTTCCTTTTTGAGGATGAAAAGTTTTGAGTGAGGGAGCATGTAACGACCCGTAATTTTCGATAAATTAAATTTGTTAATTTAATCAGATTTTAGTGATTTAGTACTGAAAGAAATAAAAATTGGTAATTTAATAATGAAATAATAACTAAAATGAAACGTAACAATGTTAATTAAAGTTAATCACTAACAACTTGAATGAAATTCCAATTAATTGAAGTGATTTAGCTGTTATATTTGGTTATAAATTGAATATAAGAAAACAAATGTAAATGTTGAACTAATTTGTGAAATAGTATATAGTTGATGGTAATTGTATAAAATCAGTGGTATGTAAGCAATTGTGACATTTGTTGTAAATAATAAGTTATAAGCGTGATTAAAAGTTAATGGTAACAATTATTATATGTCATATATATTTATTTAGTCTGTTAAACTTAATTGGAAATCAATTATAATTAAATGTTACATTAATGCGTGTTAAGACAATAACTGAAATTTATGAACATAATAAAATGAATAGAAATGTTAATTAAGGTAATAATTGATTAATAAAAGAATGAAATCAAGATAAATAAATCATTTGTGATCTTAAATTTTAATTAATGTATAAATTTGACAAAAGTTCAATATAAATGGAAATATAGTAGTTAATACAAATAAAGATGGAAATTGGAGAATATTAGTGTAATGAAAGACAAATGAATATTAACTATGTTATTTGAGTAATAATCGATTGAATATAAAGTCTGAAATCAAATTAAAACAATTTATTGGAATCAAATTATAATTAATTAGTTTTAATTATAGTTGAAATTGAACATTGTAATTAGTAAAAATTTAAACACTAGATTGATGTGTAAACTTGTTTGGATTATTATAAATGTCCAAGTAATCAAAAATGATGAAATTTGTTGGTTAATAAATAAAGAATTAAAAAGTGAATTAATTAATTTAATATTAATTATTTAATTGACGTGTAAATTGCCATTTTGGCCACTGTCTCGAATTTCTACGAAACTAGTTTCATTGGATCCGTAATGGTGAATTATTGTAATGGTTCAAGTTTCGATGTGATCAGACTTGTCATTTGATCGTATGAACTCGAAACGCCAAAAAATTAATTTAATTGAAATCAATTTGAAATAAGCTGATTTTAACATAACTTCTTCATACGATGGAATTTGGACTTGGGACCAATTCCATTAAGTTTAAAAATATCAAAAAAATCTATTTTGATATATGGGATGCCCCGTTTTTGTTCCGGAGACTGAGCAGGCTTTTCGGGTCATTTACCGTTCGACGTGTAAATCAATCTTATCCATTCGTTCCATTTTTGATCTACTTATAAATAGTCTATTATAAACCCTAGCTACTTCTTGTTTTCATTTGTCTATACGTATAAGTCTATCTGCTTTCCTCTTTCCAATGGCAGACAAACTACTTCCCAATTCCAAATTCGATTGCAATTCAAAATCAAATCAAAAATTAAACACCTCAAAATATAGCGAATTATATATCATTTTGAAGCTCTCAGCGAACGCAAGTCAAATCTACAGTCTGTTTCTTAATCTTAGTTTCTGTGTGCCCAGAATTCGATGGTTTATTCTCGGTCATTCATCACGTTCCGATGAACATTAACCGACCGTTAAATAAATGGTATGGGGATATGGAGAGTCGCGAGCGGATCGCATCGACATGGGTTGTTCGAGGAGTTGACGGTCAGATCGTCATGAGTAATTCAATTAGGGTTCGGTAATCATGGAAGATGCTGTACATTTTCTCGACCGATGATGGTCATGGGCCTCGGGGGGATGGTTGCGGTGTAGCGGGAGGGGTCGCGAGGGTGTAGACGACGACGTCGAGCTCCGAGGTAGTGTACGTGGTCGGAGATGTTGGCGGCTTCATGCTTTGCACGATCGGGCTATAGCTAGGGTTAGAATGTGAGAAGGAGACGTGTAGAATTGGCTTCATGTGAGTGGTGCTTCTTTTGTTTATTTTATTTTATCTTCTTTAAATTTCAATTTCAACTCCTTCTAACTCACATAACTTTTACGTATAAGGTCCGTTTCACGCGCGGTTTGTTCCGCTGGGATCATATCGGAATTTCAAACATTTTGATACTAGTTTGGATGAGTTTTTGGACTATTTTAATTTAGGCCCTAAATTGGATTTTAATTCGATTTAAAATCGAAGGTGAGTATTATGACCCACTCACAACTTCTAAAATTTCTTACGTTAGTTAAGTTAAATTTACGATGTGATTAGAAATTTATTTATGGCTGTTTGGTATATTTAAATTGCTATTCCTGTTAATTTGAATTAATTTGAACTAAATTGTCATTTAATTTATTATTGAATTTAAATTTTCCAGTTAATTATCTGCAAATAATAATCAGTTATTTGTTGTAATTAATTTGGTTGAACTGGATGAAAATTATGATGGGTGTTTGATTGTTGATATTGGTTGATTGGATGTTATGTTTGATTTGCATAATTTTATCACTCTGCAAATTCCCTTAGTTATTATTCGAAAAATTACTATGGGTTGAAATGATATATACTCGAACGATCTATAGATTAGGGAAAAATCGTTATGGGATGAAATGGTAGACTCGAGCGATTTTATGGATTTTATTAAATTCAGGATTGCGGTTTGAAATGATATATAACCGTTAAATTTTAAACTGCGGATTGAAATGATAAATAACCATATCACTTGACCCTAGGGCAGAGAATTATATAAGAACACTAGATTGGTTAAATTTAATGATTTTAAATCATTAATTTTTGAATTTATTTAAATGATATTTTTGAAATAAAATTTGGTTTATATAAATTGAATTATTATCGAAATTCAAGTTTATGTTAAAATTGAAATTAGTTTAAAGGAATTGTTTAAAACGAATTTAATTGAAATTTTAAAGTTGAATTTGAAGTATAAGTTGTCGTAATTAAGTTATTAAAATTGTTCATAATATAACTTTGAAATATATTGAATTGGAGTAGTTTAAATTGATATTTCAAACATGGATTTGGAAGCGATATAGAATTATATAATTTATTTAGAATTTGAATCGAAAGATTTGAAATTTGATTTTTGGAAATTGAAAATAGACGATTGTGTTGAAAAGGAATGAATAGTTTAAATTGATAGTGCTTAACTATTCACAACTATTTTAAATATTTATAACTATTTAAACTATTTTTTAAAATTTCAAACTAAGTAAAGGGGAAGTTTATATTCAAATTCATTAGTTTAAAAGCAAATACGGCTAAATGATGTTATAACCTAAGTTGAATTTTTATGTTATAACTAATTGAATATGATGATTTTGAAATAAGGAATTAGCCTAATTGGAAATATGATTTTGAAAGAAATTATTATTTGGAAGTGAATGTTATTTTTGAAAGTGAATATGATTTGAAAATGATATGATTTGAGAATAATATTTTGATATCAATTGTAAATTGACCTTTTGAAATGTAAAAGAACCATACGGTGTGAAATAAGCATTTGTTTGTTAAAGATACCGGGATCAGATATTGTTATACTCTCTGCCAATACCGAAAACCACTTTAACAACTGTGTACATGGTGGAGATTCCAGAAATGAAGTAGGATGGTTTGGCAAAAAATTTCTGTATAAGGTATGAACTGACCCTGACTTTCGTGAGTCCGCTTAGATGTGACTAAAACAGGAGCCATGCCGGACCAAGTGAGGTCATTTCCTCCTATCAGGCATATTTCTTCGATACCATATCTGTTGCTTTGTGAATGATTTGGTGGCACCCCTTGATTTTGATTACGGGAGGGTGTTCCGAGATGGGCGGTAGTAGTTGTTATGCGTTACCACCTGTCAGGATACACAATCTGTATATCTACCCTGGCATTTCCTCGAGTGTCGTATTCACATGCCCTTGCGTACCTTTTACAAGTTTGTCATCTACCATACCTATGGAGTACCTTCTGGGTAAATCTCCAGTTTATAGAGGAGCGTACGACACTGTACAGACTATGGGAATATATAAAATGTGTTAAGGGGTATATGGGTAACGCCTTAATGCTATTTTAGTACCTTTACTTTACTATGGACATATTATAATAGCGCATTGTACTACATAGTAGATAGTTTAACGGATCCTTAGGAAATGTGAATCTTGAACATCTCTTGAGTTACTAAATTCATGTCTGACACTGGATAGGAGATGTAAAACCACGTAAACATCTTTGATGCCGTCATACTCATATTTACCATTGATTTAACTTACATAAGATCTTTTGGTTTTGACTTGAGTGTTTTGCCTTTTCAATTCGCTCGGGTCAGCCGGAGCTTTTCAGGGTTGAACACCTTATTTCTGGAGGATGAAGACGAAGATTTGTACTACTGCTATTTATTATATTTATTCCACTGTATCATGTTGTTCCGCTACATTTATTTGTTTATTTATTCCTTTTTATGTAACTCTGATGTTGAGTTGTAAAAGAATAATCAAATGTATTTATGAAACAGCTTCACGAACTATTATTTGATTATTATATTTTTTCATTCCGCTGCGAGATTCTGTTTTTGTTTTATTTCTTTCCCTATTTCTTATTTACCGTATAACAATCTGCCCTTTTGAATGGTTTGAGTCTGGCATGTGTGTCCTCTTAAAACATCCAGAAAGGCAGGTTGTTACACCGTAGACCACCTTAGTTGAGCCACCTACACACCCATGGCCAAATCATTTTGCTTGCTTAAGCCACCAAAGACTTCACTTTTCCAAGCTAGAGGTGAATGTCTAGGTCGCATTCAAGTTAGATTGGAAGTTTGATTAGTTTCGTGGAGCTTTGGTGAGAAAAGTTCTAATCCTTAACTAAATTTTCTAAACTTAAAATATATGTTTGCCTTGTTGTAATATATGATGTTTGTTTGGATATCTATTGTGTTGACTTGGATGGATGTGTACGTATTGCGATAAAATGACATATAGCTTTGAAACTGGAAGTTAATAGTCATGTTAGTTTGCAAGTTATAATCTTGTTTGTATTTGTTTGTTATAACATGCTTATATGTTATGATGTGATTGTGTGTGTTATGATGTTAAATGTATGATTGTATGCTAAGAAAAGTTAGCACCTTTACTAGTTAAGCGACATGAAATCCCTTCTATAAAAGCTTTGAACTTGAAGTTTAAAACCTGTTTAGTTTGTTTTTCAAAAAACATGTCTTTATGTTTACAAAGTGGTGAAGTTTACAAGAGTTAAAATACTAAAAAACAAAACTTCAAGTTCTGAAAATTATGGGTCATATAGCAATGGTAGCTATAGATGTAGTTCGCAAAAACGAACTCTTTTTGCTAATTTAAAATGTTTTCACTTAAGTATACTTTTGAAAAGTGTTTTCAAAATTTATTTTATGGATAAGTAATTATTATTTATTTATTTATTTATTGATTAATTAATTAATTTATTAAGTTAACCAGTACTTAATCATTATTTAACAAAGGGATTAGTACTAAGTATTAATCAAGCAAGTTAATTATAATTAGTTAACTAATTAAAGATTAATTATGAAATAAGGGTAAATTATTATTTATTTAGTTAAATAAGTTAAATTTTTAATTAATTAATTAATTATCAAAGGGTTTAATCATTAATTAATCAATAATTAAGTTAAGATTTAATTATTTTTAAATGAAGGGTTTAAATGTTATTTAATTATTAATAAAAGTTTTTAAGTTTAAACCAGTTTATTTCTAAAGACAGACTTTGTTTTTAAAGCAACTCTTTTTTAAAGAATTTTTTTTAAACCTAAGGAATTTCTTTGTTGATCACTTTAGGTAACCTCAAATGAATAGGAAACCCAATGACATATTATTGAAATTATAGAGAACACATCCGACTATTTATATATTATCTATAACCATTATTTTGTAGGGGACATTTCTAGAGAGACCCTAAGTGGTTTCTCGTCGAAAATTATTTATTTATTTCCTTATGTCCCCGTAGTGATGTTTGGCTAAAAATAATTGTGACAATCTATTTGAATTATTTAAGTGTCGTTATAGCGATTTTTCGCTATACCGTTAATTATCATCTCCTTAATCCTTTTGTGTGTGTTGAACTTGAGCTTGTATTTTCACAAAATAAATATTTGAAATTAATCAATCTTTTTAATTAATATTTGAATCAAATAAATCATTTTAATTTATGACATTTAAAATTAATTAATCATTTTAATTAATGATATTTTAATCTATTTAATCATTTCAATTAACGAGGTTTTAAATATTAATTAACATTTTAGTTAATAATGTTTTAAAGTTAATTTGTCGATTAAATAAAAAAGGTGTTTAAAATTTAATTAATTAATTTAACAATGGTATTTAAGTTAATTGATTGATTTAACGTCTTCTGGGATAATAAACGTTGTAGAAATTTATAAATAATAGTTTAGAATTAAGAAGATCTTTTACATAGAATTGTCTAAAGATAAAGTCAAGTGTAAATTGTTTTAGATTTATAGTGAACTATGTTTTAATGACACCTGTTTTTGACTCCTTGTTCTAATACACTTAAAAATATAATTTGTCTTTTTAAAAAAAGAATATTTCAAAGAGCATTTTTTAAGGTGTTTTACAAACATTTAAAATGTGAAAATCGAGCTCAAACATGAATCAAATGTTTTAAAAGTTTGATTCATTTATTCGTGGTAAGGGTATGCGATTTAATTTCCATACGCGAACCACTTTATTATTCTAGATAGTTGATTTATCGACTATCAATTTCGATTTTGATATCTTCTTCGTATTTCATCACTCTAAGACGAGGTGTTGCTTTTTTGAGCCTTGATATCCTTTGTCGGAAATGACTAACACCAAAGAGTGGATAAAGAAGACGAACCCTCCTAGTTATTGTTGTGCTTTGTCACTGTAGGATGACTTGTCGCTCATTTTGAGTGTTTGTATCCAACAACGTGGAAATAAAAATAAAAGGCGAGCGGGAGCCACATATGGGTCGCATCCATTATGGTATATTCATCTACAGATGTCGATTGCATTGATGCGTTGATGTGAGTATATTCGGATGCCTATGGATTTAATGGGGTCCATTTTGGGAGTTCCTGAGAGTAACATGTATGCTCTCAAATATATTTTATCAAGAGGTGTAATTCCATTGATGGGGGAAGCAGCACCTAGTTATGTTGGATAAATTCATTCTCCTTGTTTCAATCTTGGTAACCCGCGTTTTGGCAAGGCAGTACATAGATGGATTTAACCCAACAGATTTCACAATTATCAAGGCTAATGAGTGCAGAAAGACGGTTGTAGGACCTGAAAGTAAAGTACAAATGGTTATACAAAGCCAGAATTGGATGGAGTTGGTAGAAAACAATGCAGGATACTAGATATTTCAATGTTTAGGGATCGGTATAGGCATACTCCATGAAGAAAGCGATCGATACTGAAAGCTATGGGATCGGTATGTTTGGAAAGGCAATGGGTTAGCATGGTCGGAGCAAAGGAGGGATTGGCGTTGGCGAAAGCAGTTGGATCGGCAAGGTCCAGGCGACATGGATCGTCATAAGTCATGGCAAGATGGATCGGCGTAGTTCAAGGCAAGATGGATTGGAATGGATGATATAATGGAGGGTTTGGCATAAATGGAGATATATGGTTCGGCATGGTTTACTAGTTTAGGAAGTTATGTTTCAATCCATAAGTACGGATCGACATTGTAGGCTAGAAGGGATCGGAACACTTTAGTTCTCAAATAAGGGATCGGTATGGATGGATGGACAAGTGGTCGGCATAGCCTATAAAAGATGGATAGCATGTGAAGGAAAGGATCGGTATAACATGTAGATGGATGGATCGACATACAAGGAAGGATCAACATACTTCAAAAGCAAGGGTATTCTTGCATTCAACATTCAATAACTTGAGCTCCTTTGATCCAAATTACATGAAACTTGGAGGGCTAACATATTTAAGCATGAAGAAGCCGTTATCGGGATCGCTGCCTCAAAATCATCTAGTGAAGGGATCGGTCTTGATCGCTCCTGATTGTGATTTGGGCCTAGCGACCCATATGGTGGGCCTATATGGATAAGAAGGTCCGGTAGCTGAAGTTTTAGAGAGATGGGTGGTCATCGTCCCCTATAAATACAGCCAAGATGGCTTCAGAAAAAGGGTATTCATTATGCTTCTCTTTATATTCTACCTAGGCCAAACTCTGCCATTTTTGTTCTTGTATTTCACAGATTTGTAACTGTAATTAGCAGTATAAACTAATAAAATGAAAATCTTTGGAGTGGACGTAGGCTGGAGTTAGGAGAACCACTATAAATCTGTGTCTCTATTTACTTACTTTCTTTTAATTTTGTTCTTCATTTATTTCTCTTCATATTCCTGTGACTATATTAGATATTGATGCTTCCACATATTGGGTATTGGTGGTCAAAATTGACGCCAACATTTTGGTGCTTTCACTGAGAAGACTTGCCTAAATTTTTTTTGAAGCTTGGATACTTGGATCTAGAAAGCAATGGCTAGGCAATCAACAGAGAGAATGCTACCGGAAAGGAGTCACCATGGAGGGAGTCAAGAGGCTCCCTTAGGAGCTAGAACTAATCAAGCATCTATCTATATCACTAAGGATGAAATGGAAACAATGATGGATGCTATATAGGGGAGGATTCCGAAAAGGCAGAAGGAGATGATGCAGAATCTACTCCAACAAATCGGATATGCTGGAGCCATTGGAACCGCTGGAATGAAAAACCAAAATTAGAACAAGGAACATGAAAATGGATCTAATAGACAGAGGAGTGGAATAGAGCAGCCGGGGGTAGTCCTCTGCCACCTAAGAGGAATCAGCATCGGTTCCTCAAGAGGTATCGGTACCGACGTCGAAAGGCTGGAGGGCATGCCCTTGGGTCCGGTCGATGGTGATGCTGTAGGACCTTCGATCGATCCTGTGGAGCTTGGTACGTATCAGAATTCAGATGCTCATCCATAGGAGTATGTTCTAGAATTCCCTCATAGACTCGAGGGGCGGCTTGGGCATGACGTAGGAGACTACCATTGGAAGACAATGACAGGTTTGCAGAGATGATAAGACGAGCTATGCATAGAGGATTAGTGAACATGGACCTCGGGGATGTAAATAGAAGTCCATATGCTCCAAATATCAGGCAAGCTAGGAATCACCAGAGTTCAAACTACCAACGCTTGAGACATATGATGGAAATATGGATCCCACTCTTCATTTAACGAGATACATGAGACACATGGAATTACTGGGGGCATCGGAGAAACTTTGCTTTGTTGCCCGTTGTGTTTCTGGAACAGCCAAAATCCAGCGAACACTATTGTTGGTCCTTAGCCCGCCACCATACCTACACGATGAAAGATTTTTGTGACCTATTTGTTTTTATAGGTCCATGATTGTTAGTGGCAGAAGCATTGTGAATAAACAATCCCTTTGGAACCCAAACTTGTTTTGTCATTTCATTCTTGTTCCAATAGACATGAAATTTGTTTGTAGAATTCCTAGGAACCCAAACTTGTATAAATTTTGTGTTCTTGTTCCTATGACTACAATTTTCAACACGATGTCCAATTATTTCACATCTATCAAAGACACTCTTACCTTTTGCATTATCCTCAACTTGTGTTTTCCCAAAGCCTAGTCCTTTTCTGTTGTTAGCAAAAATTTGATTTCCCAATAACATGTTGAAAGATTTTTCGCCTCTTGAAAAGTTATTCAGAGATTTCTCAAGATTTTGGACTTTGGTTTATAGTGTTGTGTTTTCAGTGATAAGTGAGGTGCATCTATTTATAAAATCTTTTTTCCTAGCGTTTGTGTCAAAATTGGGCACAACGATCTTCGGATGTTTTTGAAGAGATAATAAATGAAGAAGGCAAATTAAAATGAGGATTATCTAACAAAAACTCCAAGCAACAGAAAGTAAATTGCACAGAAGACGACAATTTAGAGTGGTTCGGCGATGTGCCTATGTCCACTATGAAGCTTTGTTATTTTATTGCCCGATATTCGGAGAATACAACTTTTATATGGCTAAGTACAGCAGTTCTTAAGCAAAAATTCGAAGTCAAAGCTAGCGGCGGTGCTCTGAAGTGATTCTAGCGGCGTCCGGGCGTGCTTTTTCTCTAGAAATTCTCCGATCCCCTTTCTGAATGACCAGGGGCTCTATTTATAGGTGCTGGAGGCTGATATTTCTCCTAAAATTTGGGAAGACCACTTCTGACACGTGCAGGGGGCCCACATGGCTGAATTCTGGAGATCCGGGCCCGCTTTTGGATCGATTCGACCCTTGGTTCGAATCGATCAAAAAAGTGTCCAATCGGGATGAAACTTGGCATGGCCATTCCTCTATGTACGTGCAAGCTCCTGTGAAAATTTCATGGCATTTGGACTTTTGGATCTCAAGTTATGATCGATTCAAGATCGCATTTTTAACTGACATACGTGCTTCGAATCCATGTTTTTCGAATCGATGGTGTTGGTATTTGTTCGAATCGATTGTTTGCTAGCTACTGCAGATCGATTCGAAGTTGCTTCAGTATGTTGGATTCGATGAACTCTTGCTTAATGGATTCGAAGACAGGGGTGCTTTGATGGATTCGAAGACAGGAGCGCCTTGATGGATTCGAAAGCAGGAGCGCCTTGATGGATTCGAAGACAGGAGCGCCTTGATGGATTCGAAGGCAGGAGCGCCTTGATGGATTCGAAGAGAAGGATTCGAAGGTATGCTCCTTCGATTCGATCAATCGTGTGTTCCTTCGTATCGATCAAGGCGTTCCATGGTTCGATCGATACGAAGGGTTCTCTGCTCCATGGATTCGAAGATGGTTATGAATTGGAGTCGAGGCTTCTTGAACTTCATGGATTCGAACGATGTTCCTGCTTATGGATTCGAACTCTGATCGATTCGACCCTGGATCTTTCTGATGGATTCGAAATAAGGCCTACCCTCCTTACTTTCTCTTGGTGACATCTTGAGCATACAAACTCGGATCTCCCCGAAATTTGGACAGCTGGTTTCTATAGCTTTTCTTGACGTGTCTTACCAATCGTAGCCCGATCCGGACTTGGATAAAATTCATCGATATCTGTAGTTTCCCAACGATCATCCGGAGCTGAAGACGTATGATCCTGTTTCTTTCTGGTCCGTTCCTTGGTATCTTGGCCTTGCCAAAAGGCGGGATAACATTTGCCCCCCAAAGTACGTCTTGTGTAAACATGACGTGCTTTGAAAAGCTAAAATCTGACGCCGGACAATTAGGACATGCTCTATTGAAAGCTGTATTCTTTATTGCTGTTATCAATTGTCGTATGATTGCGATTGGTTGTTCGTCGTTGAAACCATGACAAGGTGGATGTCTGATTCCTGTGAATGATATAGATTAAATTTTAGTCAAACATACGCGCATACGTGTATCACCTTGATTCTGGTTAGTATTGCGTGATTGCAAGTTGTTGCCGGTTTGGTTTGTTATTGCCATCTATGATCATCCTTTTGTATCGACCCTCTAGTCATCTTTTCATGTCGAAGTGTTGCATTCATTCTCACAACGGTGCTAAATGGATTCGGAGCATGCTTGTTTGAATCGATAGGGTTTCGAATTGATTGAATTGCTGGTTATGGAATAGGTTGTTGGAGTCGATAAGATTTTTCAACTCAGTCCTTATTCAAGTGCTTCGAATCGATGTTGTCCTAGTAGATTCGAAATCATGTATTTCCGAACCAATGGTCTTGCCTTTGCTCAGTGTTTCATCGAATTGATGGTGCCTCGCGTCGATTAACCTGGGATGGATTCGATCGTGTAAGGGATCGGAAGGTAACGGGTTCGAAGTGGAATATGGATTCGGCCATGTGATGGATTCGAAGTTATGACCTTTCACTGTGATGGATTCGAATGCAATGGGTTATCGAGTGCTTGTTCGAATCGATGGGGTTTGGCTAGTGACCGGCGGTAGGGGGTAAACACAACCGGGAGTCGAAAAGCCACGCGTTTTCTGTGGAATCCATATAAATATCCAAGGCAGTCTTCGATTTTACTTCTTACTTTTCACATTTTACTGTAGTTCTACCTTCAAATCGGTCCTCCAACGTCAGATACAACTGCATTCTGCACGAATCGATTCAATTTCTCCAAGTTTCTTACCGTAATCGAATCCAATCAGGTAGGCCAAGGGATCGATCCGAGTATAGAACAATGAAAACTGAAAATTTGACATCGATTTCAATCTTTTCTTTCGAAAACCATGAGTGATAGTGAGGTCTGAAGTGGGTTGACTCGATGGATCTGGGGATTGAAGCCATTCAAGTCGTATCGATTCTGAGCGTCATCAGGGAGAAGTGTAGGCAACGTTGGTTGTCATCCTCCTTCCTTGCTTCGCATCGATTAGGGCATAAGTAGTTCGAACCGATCAAGTAGGTGAGGCTTCGAATCGATGTAGGAATAGGTAGTTTGAATCGATCAAGATTGTGAGATTTCGAACCGATGGATTCGAAGGACCGTGCTGATCGATTCGAAGTGATAATACCCTGATCGATTCGAAGATGTTCAGTGTTGATCGATTCGAAGTTACACGAAGCTAATGGATTCGAAGTACCTTCTCCACCCTAAAGCTGCATCGAGTCGACCTTCCTGGCTTCGAGGTGCATGGATTCGAACGTCTTCGATTCGACTCGTATCGATTCGAGTCGATCGATTCGAACGTTCGAACATATGAAACTTCTAACTCTATGATTGGCTCCAATTTTTGAGCTATGACCAATTTCAAGTTTGAACTTTTTGTCGAGCTTAATGAACTTTAGCATACTTGACCCCGACGAGCTTCGGCCTTGCATAATCGAATCTAACTTGACATCTCCATTGAAGCTCGTCGATGGCACCATGACTTAAACAAAATCCAACGAATTTATTACTTGAATTGGCCAATAGCTTCTGGGTGGCGTGAAAGTGACGGTCAGCGATGACGGTCGTTTTCATTCTCAAATTCCAAAATTTCGTAGTTCGGACACCTCGTTTCATCTTTGTAAAGTCTGCTTAAAATTTTTTTCTAGCACTTGTATTGCACATCATATTCATACACTTTGCACCGCGGGAATGCTTGGGTTTTTTTTACGTTTTTAACGCCACTTTCTGGTGAGCTAGTTAATTATGGAGTCTTCGAGTTCTCAACAACAAGAAGCACAAAGCTCGCCCTTTCCAATGCTTGAGATTCCGGACGTTCCTCCTGAAGTCGTGGATCCGGCTCCGGATGAATTGCCGGAGGCGATATTTATCGAAGATCCGGTTGATTCTGTTCAATCCAATATCTCAGAGTCTCTGTTGGGCCGGTTATGTTCGAAACACAACATATCTCTGGACGATGTCTTATTACCCAGTGCCAGCGATAGACCACACAACCCTCCTGAGGGATATACTGCCTTTTACCGCCATGCCTGTGCAGCTGGATCTCTTCCTCCTTTTAACCAATATATCAGAGAGATGTTGTCGTTCTTAGGAATCGCTCCTTCGCAGCTTCATCCCAACGGGCATGCACTACTAAACAGCGTCTTCGTCATATTTATGGATTGCCTTTTTCGCCCGCCAAGACCTAACGAGATCAGGCACATCTTCAATTTTAAGAGTAGGGGTGATAGCCCGTCTTTCACTTTTCTGGAGGCGGTCAGGAACTGTCAGGTCGTGACTGGGGCCTGGACCAGGCTTAGTTATTTCAAGAACGAGTGGTTTTTTGTTCGTTGCCCCCCAGGGTTTGCCAGGAGATGGTTATCCAGACGTAAGCATCATAATTCGTTATTGAGTGGTCACTCTTAATACTTTACATTAATATTCTGCTACTCTTGCAGCCATCATTTCAAGACCTGCTGGTGGGCATTATAGGGGTGTCGTTCAAAGCTTGCAAAGGGTTCCCCATGACTTAAGGCACATAGATTTGCTATTGACCGATGATAACTTAAGGACACTGGGTTTGATTGAGATGGGCCAGAGTATTGTGATTGAAGGTTTGGCGAAGTCAGCCTCGAGGAAGAAGAAAAAAGTGGCAAAAAGAAAACCTGGCGTTGTAATAAGAGAAATGAGCGATGACGAAAGAACGCCCACAGACACTGATATAGCAGCCGACCTTTCCCGAATAGAAGAGGGTCAGAAAGGCAAGGCTGTTGTACCTAAGCTTAAGAGACGGAAGTCTGTAGTTGTAACCCGTTCCCAACCTGGGGTTACCGTTTCCAGTGCTTCTCCTTGTCGGTCTGGAGACCTTTTCACCGGGTTGGACGATATTCCCATTCCGGACTACGTATCTCTCCATCACGGGTCCGGGTTGGAAGAGCTCCGGGGAGCGCTTGACATAAGCGATTCTTTACCCGTTAGTGTAATCGACGCTTCTGATTGGTCGGGGGGTTTGCGCATTTATTCACTTTTCACAACACTTCACGACTTCCACACGCATTGCAGTGTTTTTTCTTGGTACTTAATCGAATTGTTCCTTTTTTACAGGCATCATGTCGAATCATCCTTCTACACTTGGCAAACTTCGGCGAGTACACCATTCTTCATCCTACTATGAGTCTCGCCGCAGGGATTCTGACCGAGATCGTGAGCGGAGGTATTATGAGCAGGAGCACCGTGATAGGGACCATTCCCGACACTACTCTAGCCAGGAACATTCTGATAGGGACCGAAGGTATCGTTCACCCTCTCGTTCTCCTCCGTCATCCAGGGGCCAAGTACCTGTAGTTGAAACTTCGCGGCAACAATCATCTCAGCAAATTTCTAAACCCGGTCCACATCGCTCAAGGACCGATACAGCCACGACCGTAACCGTAGAGGAAGCACCCCTTGAACCGTCTGGTGAAGGGGCTATTAGAATTGCTCAGTTGAAAAAGGACTTTCCAGAGATATGCTTTGACGCCTATATCTTTCCACCCAACCTTAAGAGAATTCCCGAAGAGGCCGTGCACACTGCCCTCAGCTATACTCGGAATTTTTATGCTCAATATAAAGAATGGTACAGGGCAGCTGTTAAAGCCTCAAAAGTAGCCTTCGAACGAGCCAAACTTATTGAGAACTTGGAAGCAGACTTGGCTCAGAAGAACCGTATCGTTGACGTTCTTCAATCTGAAACGGAGTCTTCTCGCAAGGCTGAACTGGAGTCGTTACAGAAGGTCGATGAGACATTGGCTGAGATGGCAAAAATGCAACAAGCGCACTGTACTTTAGTTGAGGATTTAGGCCATCGATACAAAAATGTTGAGGCCGAACGAGATGCGGCGGTCAGGGAACTTGAGGAGTTAAAAGCTAAATTCGCCAGTTTAAATAAGGAAAAAGATGACGCTAATGCAGCTGCACAGGAGGCGTGTGAGCAAGCTGTGTCTCTTCGAGCTGAGCGAGACGCGGCGGTTGCTAAGGTTGGAGCGGTGGAAGCAGAGGTAGAAGGGAGAGTTCAAGCGGAGATATTCAGAGTGGAAGCCGAATTTGACGATCTTCTCGACACTTATAATGCTAATGTACTTGAGCATAGGGATCTCTCGTGGCTCGGAGATTATTCTATGCTTCTGCTTAGCGCTTGGAAAAAATTGGTGGCGAATAAAAGAGCATCTCTCCCCGAAGTCGCCGTAGATGAGTTTGAACTTGAATCTCGCTTACTGAACGAAGAGGAGAGAAAACTTCTCCATGATGCGATGATCTCCGCTGAGAGGGAGAGACTTGGGTTTCATCATGTAGAGACGGGTGAAGGTTCTGGAGCCGCACATGATAGTGAGAATGTTCCAGTTGATGCCCCAACCTCATCTGGAGTCGTTACTACAGCTGGTCCACAAGTTATCCCTGCTTATAATCCGGATCGACCAGAATTGTCTCTCGGTACATCTACCGCTTCTGAACCTGTTCTATCAACGAGCCGCAGCAAAGAAGGTATTATAAATGTTGCTTTAAGTGTTTCTAGAATTTTGAACTTGTAGTCGATCTTTTGACCAATCCTCTTTTGGTTTAATCAGTGACTGAAAGCGATGCGCCAGCACTTCCAATTCCACAAGTTTCGCAGCCAATGCTAGGAGCCGTTGTTACTAAGGCCATCACGACCACTGTTTTTACCAGCGAGATGGGAAGAGGGAGCTCGATGTCGTTTGATGTTCAGATGATCGAGGAGCTTCTCAAACAACCTTGTGAACCTTTCCCTGACCCTTCCTTTACAATGGGCGGTGTTGCCTCTTCTTTTAGCTCATTTATACCGACCGTCCCTGTTTCCAGCGCTGATCGATCTATCCGAGAAGAAGAAATTCTTGTTGAGATAAGCGCTGAAATGGCTACGGCAGTTGGTGGTTCTAGAGGCGATGTCGCTCCACCAAGCTTAACTTCTTCAATCATTACTTCTCTCACCAGCACTGTTATAACTTCTAGTGTTGAAGCTTCGCCACCCGCTACGGCTCCTCCGCCTTCGGTTCGCCCTCTAAAAAGGATCTCTGTCCCTTCTAGTTCTGAGGAAGATGTAGATATCATGCCAGACCCTGAGGACGCTCCAAAGAAGGACAAGAAATCTCGTAAGAAGCCGGGTAGCGGGTCTAGCGGCTCAACCCCAAAGAAGAGACATCGGAAGAAGAAGGACTGAACTTCTTGTTTTGTCATGCAGTTGCGAAGCAGAACTTCCTTTTACTTCTCTTTTTGTTGGCCGTGTATGAGTGTGGATCCGGCATCCACTTTATGAGTTGTTTTTGGTTTTATCATGTAATCAAACTCTTTTTTCGTTTGTTAATAAAATAGAAAACAGCTCTTTTCTTATTTGCTTAAGTACTGCATTGATTAGCTTGTGCCTGCATATGCTATAAGCCTCGTATACATGTCCGCACTTTGGGGACTTAACATAATCTGCGGTTAACAGTTTGGTCTACTTGTGGTGTTTTCATCGTCAAGTAGAGTTTGTTTTTATTTGTCGAGTTTGAGAATCTTGGTCGCGAGTTGTGATCGATGAATAATCGAACTTCGGGCAATGTCCCACTTCGGTCGGTGACTAACACTTAGCTTTTTCGCCCCCTAGTCTCGGGGAACGACATTTGCATTTTTGTGATCAAGTGCGTTTACTGCCAACTTTAAACACGTGTCCGCATTCTGGGGACTTAAGACAATCTGAGACCGATAATCCGGTTCGCACTCTGGGAATGAATCATTTGATGTCTATACTTCAACCCGCGTTCTGGGAAGTTGAAGTTCATTCGCCCTCTAGGAACGAATTGTTTTAATGTTTATACTCCAATTCGCTCTCTGGGAAGTTGGAGTTCGTCCGCACTCTGGGAACGAATTGTTTAATGTTTATACTCCAATTTGCGCTCCGGGAAGTTGGAGTCCGTTCGCACTCTGGGAACGAATTGTTTTATGTTTATACTCCAATTCGCGCTCCGGGAAATTGGAGTCCGTTCGCACTCTGGGAACGAATTGTTTTATGTTTATACTCCAGTTCACGCTCCGCGAAGTTGGAGTCCGTTCGCACTCTGGGAACGAATTGTTTTATGTTTATACTCCAACTCGCGCTCCGGGAACCGAGAGTTGAAGTTTATACTCCAATTCACTCTCTGGGAATTTGGAGTTGGCGGGGGGATTGTCATGTGTCAATCCCCGTGAATGTTGATGTAGTGTTCTGTCCCCGAGCTCGGGTTTCACTTAGTGAGTGACTGGTCGCATCACAATCACTCCCTACTTGAATAAGTCCCTCCTCGTGATGGGACTTAGCCCTTCGTGCATTGTAATATAGTGCGTCATATTCAGTAAATCACAGCTCTGGCTCGAAGAGATGGCATTTTATTGCTGAAACGAAAGAATACGGCAAAGTCAGTTGCCTTATTACAAATTTAAGTCTCAAAATACTAGAATAAAATGCAAAGAAGTAAATTGGCAGAAAGTAAATAGATAAAATTTCTCATATGTAGTAGCGACGAAGACTTTCGCTATTCCAAGCTCTCGGCAAGGTAAAACCGTCAACTGTTGATAATTTGAACGTGCCATCTCCGAGCTTTTGTGAAATCACATACGGTCCTTCCCAATTTGGCTTCATGTGTGAAGGGACCGGATAAACTCTTTTGAGTACGAGATCGCCGAGTTCAAAGGTTCGCGGACGGACCTTGGCGTTGTACAGTCGGGCGACTTGATTACGATATGCCGCTGCCCTCAGATCAGCCTCTTCGCGCTTCTCATCGAGTAAATCCAAAGATTCAGCAAGTAATATGGCGTTTGTTTTCGGATCGTAATACGTTACACGATGGGAATGCACTTCCATTTCGACCGGAATAACGGCTTCAGAACCATAAGATAAGGAAAACGGGGTATGACCGGTTGCAGTTTTATGGGTCGTTCGATAAGCCCATAATGCCATAGGAAGTTCGTCAACCCATTTGCCCCCAGCTTTTTCCAGTCGCTTCTTTAGAATGGACTTGATAACTTTATTAACTGCTTCAACTTGACCATTTGCTTGTGGGTGTGCCACTGCAGAGAATTTCTTCTGGATGTGAAATCGTTGACAGAAATTTTTGAATTCAGCACTGTCGAATTGAGTTCCGTTATCGGTAATGATAGTATGTGGGAGACCGAAACGGCAGATGATGTTACGCACTACAAAGTTGATTACTTTCTTTGTTGTGATTGTCGCAAGGGGTTCAGCTTCAGCCCATTTGGTGAAATAATCAACCGCGACGATGGCGTACTTCGCGCCACCTTTGGCCAGAGGCAATGTGCCGATGATATCCATTCCCCACACCGCAAATGGCCAAGGACTGACCATTTGGGTTATCTCAGTAGGCGGGGCTCTTGAAATTCGAGCATGTTTCTGGCATTTGTCACATTTTCTAGCGTAATCTGCAGCATCGCGATTAACGGTAGGCCAATAATACCCATATCGAAGTATCTTCTTTGCTAGTGCTTGCCCCCCAGTGTGATCACCACATTCTCCTTCGTGTACATCGTGTAACACTCGTTTGATTTCATCATGTGCGATACACCGGAGGAGAGGAACAGAGTATCCTCTCCGATACATGACTCCATTCTGAGTCACAAACCGTGAAGCCTTTCGCAGAACTTGTCTTTTCTCGCTTCGCCGCTCGGGCAATACACCACGTTCGATATAATCTTGATAAGGAGTCATCCACGACTCCTTGGTGGAGGTTGCTTCAAATGCGAAATCAGTCTCCCTTCGATCAATGCTCGGAGATGATAGGGTTTCAATCGGAACAACCCCCAACTGTTGAGCCTCACCCGTGCTTGCTAACTTTGCCAATGAATCAGCTTTCTGATTGTGCTCTCGGGGTATGTAGAAAATGGCATAGTAATCAAATTGATTAAGTATCTCTAGAACTTGAATTAGATAAGCGGCCAGTCTTCGATCTTTGGCTTGGTATTCACCTCGGACTTGGCACACTATCAATTGGGAGTCACAATAGATCTCTACAGCGATGATTTTCAGATCACGGGCAAGTTTTAGTCCGGTAAGTAGAGGTTCGTACTCGGCTTCATTGTTGGTTGCGCGGAACTCGAATTTCAAAGCATAACATATGGATCGTCCTTCAGGGGTCTCAAGCACTATCCCAGCTCCTGAACACCGATCGTTTGACGCACCATCGGTGTACATCTTCCAGATGTATTCGGGAGATATACTGGTTTCGGGCAAGTCTTCAGGAATAGTGAATTCGGCTATAAAATCTGCTAGGACTTGGCCGTGAATGGCTCTCCTTGGAGTATAAGTGATGTCGAATTGACTCAGTTCGATGTTCCACTTCAGTAACCTACCAGACGTCTCAGGTCGCGTAAGGACCTGTCGTAACGGTTGATTGGTGTACACAGTAATAGGATGAGCCTGGAAATATGGCCGGAGCTTCTTCGAGGCAATGACTAGGCAATATGCCAATTTTTCAAGCTTTGGATAATTTCTCTCGGCTCCGGTTAATCGTTTACTCACGTAGTAGACCGGCTTTTGCACTCGGTCTTCCTCCCGAATCAATGCAGCACTGATCGCATTCTCTGATACTGCCAGGTAAAGATATAACTGTTCATGATCTACAGGCTTTGAGAGGATTGGTGGTACGGAAAGATGCTGGATTAGTGATTGAAATGCGCCCTCGCAGTCTGTGTTCCATTCGAAGTTTCGTTTTCCCTTTCGAATTAAATCGAAAAATGGGAGGCATTTGTCGGTCGATTTTGAGATAAACCTGCTCAGTGCTGCCACTTTTCCGTTAAGACTCTGAACTTGCTTTATGGTTTTCGGAGTTTGTAGATTTCTGATTGCCCAAATCTTTTCGGGGTTGGCCTCTATTCCTCGGGCATTGACAATGAACCCAAGAAATTTTCCGGATGCGACTCCGAAATGACACTTGAGTGGATTAAGCTTCATTCCGTATTTCCGGAGGATGTCGAACATTGATTCCAGGTCCCTGACATGATCACCAGAGTATCGTGACTTCACCAACATGTCATCTACATATACCTCCATAGTCTTTCCAATCTGATTGGCAAACATTCGGTTGACTAAGCGTTGATAGGTCGCGCCAGCATTCTTTAATCCAAAAGGCATGACTTTGTAGCAGTACAACCCCAAGTCGGTTACGAAGCTTGTGTGTTCTTGATCCGGTACATGCATGGGTATCTGGTTGTAACCTGAGTAAGCATCCATGAAAGATAACAATTCATGTCCAGCGGTTGAATCTACCAGTTGATCGATCCGGGGGAGTGGAAAGCTGTCTTTCGGGCAGGCTTTATTCACACGTTCTCCATTTTCCATTCGGTTTTCGGACAAGTACGGGATTGGACACCCATTCTGGGTATAAAGCGTCTCTAATGAACCCATTTGATTTCAACTTATCGACCTCTTCTTTCAGGGCAGCAGATCTCTCTGGATCCATACTACGCCTTTTCTGCTTGACCGGGATATATCGCGGGTCAATGTTCAAGGTGTGGCTCGCAATGTCAGGCGAGATTCCGCACATATCAGAGTGTGTCCAGGCGAACACGTCAAGATTCGCCCGGAGAAAATCAACCAATTCTTGTTGTGTCTTTCGGTCAAGTTGAGACCCAATCTTCAATATTCTCGAGTCGTCGTGATCATCATCAATCGGGACATCAATGGTCAGCTCGGCCGGAGAAGCCTGACTTTCTGTAGATTCTTCTTTATTATCATTATCCCTTGGATCAAGATCCTTTTGGAATTGGTTGTGGTGCCCAGGCTGGAGCCCAGGCGCTAGTTGTCAATCGTCAGTAAAACGGACGCAGAGAGATTCCTCTACGCCTTTTCCTTTCTCTTTCCGCTGCGCCTCTCGCAGCTCAGCAACATAACAGGCTCTTCCAGCAGCCTGATCTCCTTGTACAACTCCTATTCCGTGGTCAGTAGGGAACTTCAGAGTTAAACACCATGGGGCGATAGCAGCCCTAAATTCGGCAAGGGCCGGTCGGCCCAAAAAAGCATTGTATGGGGAAGGAATATCTAAGACAACAAATTGCAACATCCGTACTCTTCGGCATTCTCCCGCTCCCAACTCTACTGGCAATTCGACTATTCCAGTTGGTATTGTTGCACTCCCATTGAAGCCGTGGACGCGTGATTGACAAGGCTTTAAGTCCTTAGCTTCCATTTTCATTAAATCATATGCTCTTTTAAATAAGATATTTACGGAACTTCCGCTGTCTACCAGGATCCTCTTCATCCAAGCAGGACCAACTTGAGCGGATATAACCAATGGGTCAATTGTGGGAGCTTCGACTTTATCAGCATCTCGATTTCTAAACACTATTTCATCAGTCATTGTCTTTTGTTGCTTAGCCGGTGTTCCGTCTTCCGAGTTGCTGCAACATTCAAAGTCTACATGCCTGATTGATCTAGCATATGACTCCATTTCTCTCCAACTTCTGTCAGCCGGATGAGGACCACCGCTTATCGTATTGATAACCAACCTTCCGCCTGTGCGAGCAGGTTCACCGTTTCTTTCCTGATTCTGTGTTCGATTTTGATTAGATGGACCCGCTCCACCAGACTGCGGTGCCCGAACAAACTGGTCCAACTTTCTTTCTCTGATCAACTTTTCAATGAGGTCTTGCAAATGTCTACACTCATTGGTATTATGCCCATAACTTTCATGAAACCTACAGAACTTCCCTGTCTGAATTTGCTTCTCCGATGAAGGCTTCGGAGCAGGCTTCTTGTATTGCGTAGTATTACAAGTCTGTAAGTATACATTTTCCAGCGACGTGTTAAGCGGTGTATAATTGTCAAACATTGCGGCCCTACGCCTCGGACCACGACTCTGATTTTGCTTCTTGCTTCGGTTATCACCATTTCTTGATCGCTGGGCCTATTTATTTTGAATATTCAATTCGACTTTTCCCGAATTTTCTCCGGACTGTTTAATCGCAACATTACTCTGAATCCCTTCACTGATGGGCCTTGCATCGTCTTGCTTCCTAGACTGTTTCGCATCCTCTCGCCTCAAGAATTGAGCAGCTTTGGAATAGAAATGGTCCAACGATGCGGGAGGTTTCCCGGCTAGCCAATTTCCAAATTCGGAATCAGGGTCGATTCCTTTAGTCAGGGCCATTAGAATGGAATTATCATTAGGGTTGGTGATCTCTGCGCATGCAGCATTGAATCTCTCCAAATATCGTCTGAGTGTTTCTTCGGGAGCTTGAGTGACACTTGATAGGGTATTAACATCTTTAGGTCGGGCAATATGCATGCAAAATTGTTCAACAAATTTAGTAGCTAACTGGTCAAACGAAGAAATAGATCGGGGTGGTAATCGGGTGAACCACATTGTCGCAATTCCCCCTAAGGAAATAGGAAAACTGCGGCACTTTACTGCGTCATCAGCTCTTGCAGCAGTCATTGACCATTCATATTTCAGAACATGTTGATTTGGGTTGGAATTTCCTTCATACATGGGAACGGTTGGCATTCTGAATCGGCGAGGAGGTTCAGCATACAATATGTCATCAGTAAATGGGGTATGACTCCGGGAGATTCCCCAGTCGTCATTTGTTAGGCCTTGACTCTCGCGAATCATTCGCCGCACCATGGCTGAGAAGTCTGGTATTGGAAAATTCTGTGGGTGGTGAGCCAAAGTATGGTCGGGTTCCATAGTGCGAGGTGGGATCGGACGCTGTCGACGATCCTCATCTCGCCTCCTTGGCTCGATATCTTCTGGGATATATGGCTCTGGAGCCTGTCCCTGCTGATGATAATTTTGATTGGAGTGATCTCGAGCATCAACCCCTATGTCAACTGCAGCGGTTGTAGCAGCTCGACCATCTGCAGTGTACTGAGGAATAGTGCCTCCTCGGGAGGAGGGTCCGGTATGGAAGCTGGTGGAAGGGCCAACCCTTATCTGCCCAACGGTTACTGCCTGTTGACAGTCAGCGGCTTGCGTATGATTTCCGTCTAGCCTGGGACGGATAGATCGGGTATTGTAATCTGAGGAAGCGGAGCTTTCGGTGGAAGAACGAGGAGCTTGATCCCTTCTGGATTTTCTT
Organism: Allium cepa; assembly: GCA_030765085.1. Classification (NCBI taxonomy): domain Eukaryota; kingdom Viridiplantae; phylum Streptophyta; class Magnoliopsida; order Asparagales; family Amaryllidaceae; genus Allium; species Allium cepa. Next base: position 635,484,055 of record CM060934.1, on the reverse strand, counting down.
CGTTTTTGGTGATTTAGTTGATTGGTCAACTCAGCATTAGCACGCAATTGCTCAGTTAGCTGTTGTCTGCTCTGGGTTAATTCTTGAAGTAGTGCTTGGAACTCTTGCCTCGTAACCGGACCTGACTGATCCGTATGCCCAACAGCATCTTGGTTAGTGGATTGTAGTTGTGTGGGGTTTTGCCTATCCCGGCCTTCCTGATCACCAATGTTGGAAGTGGTTCTTGTACTCACCATTTTGAAACGTTGAATTCTTTCCTAGACTTTTGACAAATCTGAGTAGAATGGAAGGAGTTTGAATATGAAATCTGGATCTCCCTCTTAGATTTATGCAATCCGGTATCGAAGATAGATCCAAGGAGCAGGAGAAAAAACTGGGTTTTCTCTCAATGAAAGCACCAAAGTGTTTGTGTCAAAATTGGGCACAACACTCTTCGGAAGTTTTTGAAGAGATAATAAATGAAGAAGGCAAATTAAAATGAGGATTATCTAACAAAAACTCCAAGCAACAGAAAGTAAATTGCCCAGAAGACGACAATTTATAGTGGTTCGGCGATGTGCCTACGTCCACTATGAAGCTTTGTTATTTTATTGCTTGATATTCGGAGAATACAACTTTTATATGGCTAAGTACAGCAGTTCTTAAGCAAAAATTCGAAGTCAAAGCTAGCGGCGGTGCTCTAAAGTGATTCTAGCTGCGTCCGGGCGTGCTTTTTCTCTAGAAATTCTCCGATCCCCTTTCTGAATGACCAGGGGCTCTATTTATAGGTGCTGGAGGCTGATATTTCTCCTAAAATTTGGGAAGACTACTTCTGACACGTGCAGGGGGCCCACATGGCTGAATTCTGGAGATCCGGGCCCGCTTTTGGATCGATTCGACCCTTGGTTCGAATCGATCAAAAAAGTGTCCAATCGGGATGAAACTTGGCGTGGCCATTCCTCTATGTACGTGCAAGCTCCTGTGAAAATTTCATGGCATTTGGACTTTTAGATCTCAAGTTATGATCGATTCAAGATCGCATTTTTAACTGACATTCGTGCTTCGAATCCATGTTTTTCGAATCGATGGTGTTGGTATTTGTTCGAATCGATTATTTGCTAGCTACTGCAGATCGATTCGAAGTTGCTTCAGTATGTTGGATTCGATGAACTCTTGCTTAATGGATTCGAAGACAGGGGTGCTTTGATGGATTCGAAGACAGGAGCACCTTGATGGATTCGAAGGCAGGAGCGCCTTGATGGATTCGAAAGCAGGAGCGCCTTGATGGATTCGAAGACAGGAGCGCTTTGATGGATTCGAAGGCAGGAGCGCCTTGATGGATTCGAAGAGAAGGATTCGAAGAGAAGGATTCGAAGGTATGCTCCTTCGATTCGATCAATCGTGTGTTCCTTCGTATCGATCAAGGCGTTCCATGGTTCGATCGATACGAAGGGTTCTCTGCTCCATGGATTCGAAGATGGTTATGAATTGGAGTCGAGGCTTTTTGAACTTCATGGATTCAAACGATGTTCCTGCTTATGGATTCGAACTCTGATCGATTCGACCCTGGATCTTTCTGATGGATTCGAAATAAGGCCTACCCTCCTTACTTTCTCTTGGTGACATCTTGAGCATACGAACTCGGATCTCCCCGAAATTTAGACCGCTGGTTTCTACTGCTTTGCTTGACGTGTCTTACCAATCGTAGCCCGATCCGGACTTGGATAAAATTCATCGATATCTGTAGTTGCCCAACGATCATCCGAAGCTGAAGACGTATGATCCTGTTTCTTTCTTGTCTGTTCCTTGGTATCTTGGCCTTGCCAAAAGGCGGGATAACACCTAGTGTCAATGGTTTCCTTAAGACTCAAGTTTTCTTTTTCAAGATTCTCAAAGCTATTCTTAAGTCTTGATAATTCTGAATCTAAAATTTTACATTTTTTACAGTCTAGGTTTTGAATATTTTCAAGTTCAGTTTCTAACCTAAAATTTTCATGAGCAACTACTCTCCTATCAGATTTCAATTTCTCAATTTTAGATTCAAGAGTATCAACTTCTTTAGTAAGATCAAGACACATAAGAGCAAGTTCTTTATAAGAATAGTTACCTCCCTCACTAGATTCCTCTGAGCTTGCTTCTGAATCTGATTTTGCCACAAGACACAAGTTATCCTCCTTTGAGCTACTATTCGAAACTTCCTCTTCTTCTTCATCATCCCAAGTCGCTGAAAAGGCCTTCTTATTCTTTTTCTTTCCTTTGTCGTTTTTGAGAAGTGGGAATTCTTGTTTGAAGTGGCCAGGCTTGTTGCAGTTAAAGCACGTCAATTCATTATCGGAATTGTTAGAATCTCTTGACCTATTACCATTTGTTTTCTTCTTGCGTGACCTGAATCTTGACAATTTTCTAAGATTATTGACAGCCATTGCAAGCTCTTCAATTGGATCTTCTTCTTCTTCATCGCTCTCTTCTTTGCTCTTTAAGGCAATCGTCTTCTTCTTTGATTCGGTGTTGTTGCGTTCCTCCTTTGCTTTTAACTCAAGCTCATATGTCATCAAGTTGCCAATCAACTCCTCCATGCTTAGTTTACTCAGATCTTTCGATTCTTGTATTGCCGTGACTTTTGCCTCAAAGTTCATCGGTAAGACTCGTAGCACCTTCCTCACAAGCTCTACCTCAGTGAATACCTTCCCAAGCGCTCTAGCGTTGTACACCAAAGTTGAAAAGCATCCAAACATGTCTTTTATGCTCTCGCCTTTGTCCATCACAAAGTTCTCGTATTCATTGCTGAATAGGGCTAGACGAGACTCCTTGACTTGAGAAGTTCCTTCATGTGTCACCTCCAAGGTATGCCAAATTTCCTGTGCAGTTTCACAGTGAGAAATTCTATTAAATTCAGACTTATCAAGAGCACAGATCAAAGCATTCATGGCTTTAGCATTTGTAGTTTTTAATCTCTTATCGTTAGCATCCCACCTATCCTTAGGTTTAGGAATCTCAATATCACCAACAGTTATAGTGGGAGATTTATAGCCAGTTTCAATAATGTCTCAAACATCATAATCAACAGAACTAAGATAAATACCCATCCTAACTTTCCAATAAGCATAATCATTTCCATTAAACATGGGTGGCCTAGCAATAGATTGCCCCTCAGAAAAAGCATTATTTGGTAGATTCATGACTCTAGAGTTAAAGAAAAATACCATGCTCTGGTACCACTTGTAGGATCTAGATTAACCAAAGAGGGGGGAGGGTGAATAGGGTTATAGCAAATTTTCTCGAATTAAACACAAAAACAAACTGCAGAGAAATAAATATGCTTAAAAGTAAATCACACACAAAATTTACCCAGCTTCGGCAACCCCTGCCTACTGCTGCATTCCCAGATTTCTATTAGAATTAAACAATCTCCCACTTACAAACACTCTAACAGACTCGCAAACCCTGCTCCCGCTTACAAACACTCTAATAGACTCGCAACCCTTGCTCCTGCCTATAGAGTTTTGCAAACTCGCAAACCCTTGCTCTCGCCTATAGAGTTTTGCAAACTTGCACACCCTGCTCACTGAACTAATTCTAACTAGGTAATCTAACACTACCTACAACCTAGGTGGTGATTTACCAAGATTTGAACCTTAAAAGAAAATTTAAAAACAAACTTAAAAACAGTTTAAAACTAAAACCCGATTTGCCAAATAAACTAAAGCAAATAAACTAAAGCCTCTCTATTTTAAAACAAGCCGGCCCAATTCATTTCTTTAACCCGATCCTCTTTTTGTCTTGTGAAGAGAATGGCGGCTCTGTTGAATTAGGGCTTTTGTTCCCTTGCGAAAATTAGGGCTTTGATTCTTCGTTCGATCTGATTTGTGTTGCTCTTGCTCGCTGCTTCTCTGATGATCAATTGTCTGGTTTGCGTTTCTCTTGCTTGCTGCTTCGCTTATGATTGATTCTCCGGTTTGCGTTGCTCCTCTGTTGATCGAGTTCGTTGTGCTTCGGTATGCAATATCCCTATTTGTGCTTTTATGATTTCTCGTATTCAAACTCGATGCCGATGATGAATTTTGGGTTTGATATTTATATGAATTCGAGACACTTGAATTTGCTCGTATTCATTTACACTTTCCTAATTTTTGATTGCCTGATGCGCACGGCTTTCCTGATATGTTTTCAACTTGATGCGCACAGCCTTGATTTTGTAGCGTTCGATTTTCCGTTGTTTGATTCGGCAGAAACTTTCCTTTTTTACTTTGCTTTGACTTTTTCAAAGACGTATATTTTCGTTGAATTCTGACTTCGGCTTTACTGTGTATTACGGCTTTGACTTCATCTGGCCATCTTTGTGTTTATTACTCTGCTGTTTGCATTTGCATTTTTCATTTATCTGCTGTTGACTTGACTTGTAGGATTTCACTGTAACTTCGCGTTTGCTTTGCATTGACCATGGCTTCTTCTGTCTTGTATATGTTGTATGAACTGCTGTGCCATTTTGGTTTTTCACTTGTGCATATTGCCTCGAGTACATGTATTCTTGGCTCTGGTTCATGTTACTTTGATGCTGTTAGGATTGGCTTGTGGTCTTTGCTGTGTTCCCATGTTTCTGGTGCATTTGATTCAGTAGTTTGTTTCATTTTGACTTGATCATTTGTATACATTGTTTCCCCGGTGTTTGCACAGAAAATGGGCAAACACCTCCAAGTCGTATGATTTAGTCGATTTTAAGTTGTTCTTAGTGATTTGGGTGATTTATGCAAATATATAAAAAGCAGGGACTAGACTGTAAAAGACACACAGATTTATAGTGGTTTGGCCAGAACGTGCCTACGTCCACTTTATATGTTATTCTCCTTTTCTATTCAGATTACAAGTACAAAGCTTTGATTACAAGTAACTGAAAGTTGTTTGAAAGTTCTATCCGTGCTTGAGCTCTCAAACTTGTCTGCCATTGTTGTACCCCTGCCCCTCTATTTATAGAGTGAGGCTGGGTGCAGGGGTCCTGGATGTATATAGCTGCTGGTGGGCCTGGGCTGATGCAATCTGGCCTGGCGAAGTTGGTCCGGCAAGCCTTGGTCCGGTAGAGGTCGTCTTCACGTTGGTTCGGTAGTGGATGGTATGCGGGTTGATCCGGTGGTGAGGGGTGTAGCTTGGTCCGGTGGTATCCTAGGGTGAGTTGGTTCGGTGGTGAGGGGCGTAGCTTGGTCCGGTGATGCTTTGGGATAGGTTGGTTCGGTAGCGCCTGGTCCGGTTGTTTTTTGGAAATGGTTGGTTCGGTTGGAAGTGGTTGGTTCGGCAGGGACATGGAGAGGGGTGGTTCGATAGTGCTAGGTCCGGTGACGCTTTGGCTCGAGTTGGTTCAGACTTTTGGGTGAGAACACACCCAACATTTGCCCCCCAAAGTGGGGCATATGCCGGTATATGCCGCACTTTGTTTTAGGTTGCTTATCCCCATTTGGTCCTGAGAGCCGAACCAATTGGTCCGGTCGTTCCATGTTGGCCTATAATTAGGGGCTGCAAGTTACTGTTATTCCTTACCAAGAGAGATAGCCGAACCAATTTTCCTGCCGAATCAAACTCGTTGCTGAATCAAACTCGCAGCCGAATCTTGTTAGAATACTGAATCAGGTGATTTTGCCTTCTCTCGCCGAATAGCTTTTTGACTACCGAATGTAGCAAGTGCCGAATGAACTGTTGTATTCGGTTTGCCGAATGAACTCGCGGGCTTAAGTGCCGAATGAACTGTGGTACTCGGCTTGAGAAGTGCCGAATGGGCCTTGTACTACCGGACGGGTTTGAGAAGTACGAGGCCAAACGGGCCTTATTCTCAAACTATCGATCGGTCTTTCATGTTTTGAATTGCGAACGAGATTCCAAACTGCACGCACTTGTTTTCTTATATCTCCATACTCTTTGTTTTAACGGTGTGTTTGTTTTTGGTGTTGCAGATAAATGTCTCGCAAAGTGGAAACTCGATCAGAAAAGAGAAAATCTATGGATAGACGAGAGTCCCCCGTTGTACCCCCAGCCCAGCCAGGACCGGAGCGTCGTGGACCCATCCCGAGATCGCTAGTAGATGGGTATGGTCCCCAAGAGCTTCTGAACTCTCCTCCTGATTGCTTTCCGAGCTCTCTCAGAGAGGAGCAGCTTGATGTTATCTCCCGTTCCTTTGGGATTGATAGAGCACGCATGCTGTTGCCAGGGGAGGGGGTCATGCCGTATAATCCCCTTGAAGGATACTTTGCTTATAGTAGGTACCACTGCATGTGTGGGGCCATTCCTCTAATCAATGCTTGGATAGTTAGCTTCGTTACCTATTTGAAGGTGGCCCCTTTCCAGCTCCAGCCCAACTCCTAGGCTATCTTGGTGTGCCTATTCGTGATTTTCCAGAGAAAGCACGGGCGCCCCCTTCTAACCGGGAGATTCGGTATCTATACAACTTGAGAGGTTACAAGAAGGGGTCTCCATACATCAGCTTGGAATCGGTCGTGTTCTTCAAGCCGGTCTTGGATTTGTACTCAAAGTTCACCATGTTTAAGAAGGAATGGTTCTTCATCCGGGACAACTCCGTTTCTATCCACCGCTTCACCTCTGGCTGTAAGTTGAAGTTTATTTATAATTTTCATTCTGACTGAAATGCTTCTTCTCACGTGTTTTATTTCCTGCTAGCGACAGGTGGCTTTGCGGTCGTGGAGAACGATCGCCTAGTTCAGATGGCCGCGGAGATAGAAGCTATTTCGGGAAGGGATAGGTCAGCTTCCTGCCTGATCAGGAATGCCACTCTCCTGGGACATAACTTGATTCTACCACATCAGTCTGTGGTCAAGCAGATGGACACGGCTGAGGAAAGGGCTGCAAAATCCAAAGGAGGGGCCACGACAAAGAGTAGCAAGAGGAAACCCTTCTCGAAACCTCCAGTTGTCGGGGGAAAGAAGCTTAAGAAAACTGATGGACCCTCTCCCAGTACGTGCCCAGATGTTCCGGAGGAGGAAAGCGGAGAGGAGGAAAGAGACGAGGAGGACAGCGGAGGTGATGCAGAAGGTGATGGTGGCAATGGAGGTAGGGACAAAGTGGTAGCGACGTTGGGGCCTTGACCTCTGGGCAAGCATGTGAGATTCAAGAGTGGATGGATGATGCTTTCCGCCAAGCTTTTGAGGGGTTGGAAGAAGGATCGGCCTTGATGGAGAAACCGAAGGAAACTGATAAGGCCGGGACTGGTGCCGGTTCATCTTCTCAGAGTATTCCAGCTAAGGAGACTTTGGTGATTCAAGATGAATTTTTGACTTCCGCAGCCTTGTTCGAATCTCCTTGTTCGAATCTCCATCTCGTCCCCAGCCTCCAACTCAGCCGCTTCAGGATATTACGGAGGAGACTTCTTATTTTGTACCCTCTCCGCATCCATCTGAGAACCCTATTGGCACTCCGATAGATCGTCCCAGCTTGGCTCGCAACCCATTCGCGGGTCATCCGGACATGGATCCGAACTTCCCTGACATGTCCTTCGATGAGGTTACCAGTGAGCACCTCCTACCCCGCAATCCTATGGTAAGGGTTCTTGATGAGGCTAAGTCTTTGGATCTCGATTTGTTGACCACTAGGATTGTGACTATGGGGGACGAGGCCAAGGCAAACATCGATCGGGTGGCTGAGGAGACCAGGAAACTGATGGCGCACCATGCCCGACTGGTCAAGGCTGGAGAGGAAATCGAAAGTGCTAACATTCGGTTGCGGCTAAAGGTTTCTGATCAGGCCAAACATCTTGCCGATCAGGCCATCCAGATATCCCAGCATGAGGCGGCTTCCAGACGACTAAAGAAATCCGTGGAAGAGGCTAGCAAGGCTGAGTTGCGAAAAATGGAGGCTGTTTGCAAAGGACAAATTGACATGGCCATCGCAACGGTGAATGAGGTTCGGAGAGCGGATCTTGAGCAGGTAGAGGAGTTATCTGGGAGGCTTGGGGCCGCAGAGCTTGCTCAGGCCAAGCTAAAGGAGGAGACGGAGGCGATGCGGAAATCCCTTCAGGCTGACTGCTCGAGATACCGATTGGATAGAGATGCTGCCGTCGCAAGGCTGTCGGTTTCCGAGGCCCGGATGAGGGAGTTTGAGGAGAACGAGGGGATGATGGATGAGATGCTCCAGGACATGTACTTCCGTACTTGAAAGCAAGGCAACCTGTCCTGGATGGACGATTATCCCCGGGTCATGGCTAGGATCTACCTTCGGGCTCTGGAGGAGGCTAAGGCTGATGCGGATAAGGAAGGTGGTGCGGGTTTCAGGATGGATGTGGTTACGGCCCAATTCACTAAGGAGGAGAAGGTGGCGGTTAAGGAGGGCATGCGGCTGCTCGCTGCTGAGGAGGTAGGCGTGCAGCCAGAGGATGATGATCTGAGAGCAGATGCTGGTAAGTCTTCCCTCTCAATCTTTTCTTAACTTGATTGCGTATCATTTATCTGATGGATTCTTTTCCTGAATCGGACAGGTGGGATCTCTGGTCAGCATGCTGGGAGTCCTGATCCTGCGGTCAAGTAGAACTTTGGGGGTTGGAAGGATAGAGATGAAGTTCTGATACTATCGACTATTTTGACCTGATTCGGACATTTCTGTTTTTACTTGACATTCCTGTGTATACTAGTTCCAAAACATTAATGTACTTTTAGGCTGTAATTATGTCATTTGTAACGAATGGCTTTTTTGACATGTAATTTTATAACATAAACTGATTTTTCTATGTTTGAATGCTTTTGTTATTTTGATGTGTTGCATAAGAAATATAGTTGTGCATGTGCCTGTGATTCAATCGCGTTTAATGCTAAGTTCTGGCTTAGAACATGGTTTCATATCTTTCAATGTTTGTGTGATGTGCGAATAAATTTTAGTTACATGTTTATGTACAAGAGAAGGAAGTACCGCCCTTCAAGTTTTAGCTGTAGTCGGTAGCTTTGAATGCATTGTGTGATCGAATATGGAATGCAGCTGAGTGACTTGCCATCCAGCTGTGTGTTCTTATTCCCATTAGCGAGTGTCTCCTACTTTGTGCCCTGTACTTTAGGGATCGTTATAAAGGATAGGAGGAAAGTTTTTATAAATAAAATGGAAATATAAGAAAAAAAATAAAACTTCCAATCACGGAAGGCCTTCGATGTGCTTAAGTTCGTGGCAAACGGATTTTGTAGTCACTTTCCCTAGCTATGGGTCTTGGAGACATTCGTCACCCATCTTACGCCTCCGCGGAGAGTTTTCTTTTTTACCACAGCCGTACTTAAAACACATCGGAGCCGAGATCGCACACAGTAACTACCCGAGCCATTATGGCCCGTAATCATGGGTATTATTCAATTTACCGTGGCTGGCTAGCGTGGGTGCCGATCGTCAACTGTGAACTGCCCCTGGCTGGCCACACCTTATGTTGGGGCTTATAATCGGTTCACAGTCACCGGCGAGCCGAATGCCGTAATGAGCTGCCTCGGCTATAGTCGGCCTTCTCGGTGGCTTATGATCGGCTCACTACAGTTGGCTTTGAGGGCCGTCGCGAGCAATGAGTTAACCCACAGCAGAGGGATGCTGGAGCAAAAGTGTCTCATTGGCGAGGGCATAGATTCGTATTGTACCTGTTAGGTCTTGTCCAGGTGAGGTTGCCGTGGAGTGTCTAGAATGGAAATGTCGTTACACAGGATTTTGTTCAATAGAAAAGGATAAAGCTTAACAAGCAGCCAAGATATAAAGGAACAAGTTAAAAAGAGACAAGATTTTTAAAGTGGTTCGGCACGAAAATGCCTACGTCCATTGATTCTCTTTGTTAATTCACTTCATATGGGTAGTACAAGTTAAGAAAAGTATCGACGTAGGTGTTGGATGTTCCATGCCCTCTGGAACACCTCTCCGTCCACTGTCGACAAAATATAAGCTCCGTTGTGGAGATCTTTATGAATTATATAGGGTCTGTCCCAGATTGGATCTAGCGCTCTGGGGCGCGGAAAGATCCGTTTGAGGACAAGATCTTCTTCTTGTAAGCTGCGGTGTTTGACTTTGGAGTTGTATTGTGCTGCTACTTTTTGCTTGTGAGCTGCCGCTTTGAGTGCTGCATCATTTCTTCTTTCTTCAATTAGGTCCAAAGACATGTGTAGGAGTTCTTCATTTTCTTCTGGGTTGTAGTGGATCTTACAGTGGGAGGGCACTACAGTTTCAACTGGGAGCATGGCTTCCGATCCGTATGCCAAAGAGAAAGGAGTATGTCCTGTTGATGTTCTGTAAGATGTGCGGTAGGCCCAAAGTGCCGTAGGAAGTTCATCCACCCAAGCGCCTTTTGACTTTTCAAGTTTCTTCTTGATTAGAGTTTTGAGAATTTTTTTGAAAGCTTCGGCTTGTCCGTTTTCCTGGGGATAAGCTACAGATGAGAATCTTTTGTGAATTCCGTGCTCTCGACACCAATCGGTGAATTCCTCGCTGTCAAATTGAAGTCCATTGTCCGATATGATTTTGAGTGGAACCCCGTACCTGCATAAAATATTTTTGATTAAGAAGTTAATAACTTTTGCCGAAGATATTTTATTTAGAGGTTCCGCTTCCACCCATTTGGTGAAATAGTCATCTGCCACTATTGCATATTTGGCTCCGCCTTGGCCCATTGGTAGTTCGCCGATCAAGTCAATTCCCCATATTGTAAAGGGCTAAGGGCTGGTCATTTGAGTAATCTCATTGGTTGGAAGTCGAGGGATCTTAGCAAATTTCTAACATCTGTCGCATTTTTTGACGAAGTCGAAGGCATCTTTGTTTAAGGTGGGCCAGAAATATCCATATCAAAGTATCTTCTTTGCCAGAGTCTGCCCTCCAGTGTGGTCTGCGCAATTTCCTTGATGGATGTTGGATAAGATTTCCTTGGCTTCCCTTCCAGCGACACACCTTAATAAGAGGTTAGAGAAGCCGCGCCGATAAAGGATGCCTTCTTGTATTGTGTAGCGGGAAGCACTTCTCAAGATTTTCCTGACTTCGTTACGCTCGTTGGGTAGGGTGCCATCTTGCAAGTATTTCCGGATAGGAGTCATCCAAGTTTCCTCTTCGATTGCAGCTATCAGATTCATTGGCTCGAAACTCGGGGCTAGTTGCTTTGAGATGGTTATTGTTTCGGAAGTGGTGTCGTCCTTCATGCTAGCTTGCTTTGCCAGTTCGTCGGCCTCCTGTTTCTCTCCTCGAGGAATGTGTTTGATTAAATAGTGATCCAGTTGATTGAGCAGCAGCCTGGTCTTCTTTAGATATGCTGTGAGTCTTTCTCCTCGAGTCTGGAATTCTCCCAGTATTTGATTTATAATAACTTGAGAATCACAATGGAGACATAAAGAACCGACTCCAATCTCTAGGGCAAGTTCTAACCCGGCTATTACTGCTTCGTATTCTGCGTCGTTGTTGGTGGCAGCGAATTCCAATCTTAGGGCATCGTGCAGCTTCCTTCCCTTGGGGGTGATTATCATTATACCTGCCCCCGAGCCCTGTTCGTTCGATGCTCCATCTACAAAGAGATTCCATTTGATGTCCTTTGCTATTTCAGATTGATCCTTACCTTCGTTGGTAGTGAATTCGGCAATGAAATTGGCCGTGGCTTGTCCTTTGATGGCGGTGCGAGGATGGTATGTGATATCATACTGACTCAGTTCAATGCACCATTTAAGTAGTCGCCCACAAGTGTCGGGGCGATGGAGTACCTACCTTAGCGGTTGATCGGTTAAAACTTTGATGGAATGAGATTGGAAATAGTGTCGCAACTTACGTGACGTGATTAGCAGACAGTATGCTAGCTTCTCAAGTTTAGGGTACCTGGCTTCTGCCCCTGTAAATCTCTTGCTTACAAAGTATACGGGCCGCTGTGCGCGATTGTCTTCTCTCACCAGAGCGGCGCTTAAAGCATGGGACGATACAGCAAGGTATAGGTATAGTTCCTTGCTTTCATTTGGAGTTGAGAGTACTGGTGGTCTCTGGAGGTGTTCGATTAAGTTAAGGAAGGCTGTCGAGCATTCGTCGGTCCATTCGAACTTTCCTTTGTCTTTCTTCAGAGCTTTAAAGAAAGGGATGCAGTTGTCGGTTGCTTTAGAGATGAACCTGCTTAGGGCCGCTACTTTCCCATTTAGGCTTTGCATCTCTCTTCGAGTGTATGGTATCTTGATATCTTGCAAAGCCCGGACTTGTTCGGGGTTTGCCTCAATTCTCCGGGCATGGACGATGAATCCCAAGAACTTTCTCGACGATACTCCAAAGGAGCACTTTAGAGGATTCAGCTTCATTCCATATTGGCGAAGTACTTGAAACATCTCGTCCAGGTGGTTTATATGATCGTTGGCTTTTCTCGATTTTACCAGCATGTCATCCACATAAACTTCCATAGTTCGTCCTATTAATTCCGCAAACATCTTGTTGACGAGGCGTTGATAAGTAGCTCCGACGTTTTTAAGTTCAAAAGGCATTACTCTGTAGCAGTACAATCCCCGGTCAGTGATGAAACGAGTGTGGTCTTGATCGGGGGCATGCATAGGGATCTGGTTATATCCTGATTATGCGTCCATAAAGGATAAGAGTTCGTGTCCGGCTGTACTGTCCATGAGTTGGTCGATTCGGGGGAGTGGGAAGCAGTCCTTCGGGCAAGCGTCATTTAAGTTGGAGAAGTCGATGCATGTTCTCCACTTCCCATTTGCCTTCTTTACCAGTACCGGGTTGGCGATCCATTTTGGGTAGATGGCTTCTCGTATGAAGTTATTGGCAAGTAGATTCTTTACTTCTTCCTCGAGGGCTGCTGATCGTTCTCCCCCCATGCTTCTCTTTTTCTGTTTTACTGGCACCTTGGTGGGATCGATGTTTAGTACGTGGCATGCTACGTCTGGGGAGATTCCAGTCATGTCAGCGCGCGTCCATGCAAATACATCCATGTTGTGACGAAGAAAATCGACGAGTTGATCCTTCACTTCTGCTCTTAACTGAGACCCGACTCTCAGTAGTTTATTTGGATCGTGTTTGTCTACAGATACAAACTCCATAGCCTCTGCAGGCTCGGTGGTGGCCTCCTCCTCCTTATCCCTGGGGTCTAATTCATTGAAAGGATCGTTGGTATATCGAAGAGGAGCGGCTTTCTTTAGTTGCTATGCTTCCAAGTTTTTCTTGCAGAGAGAAGTCTCTGCATCCTTCCCTTTATCCTTCCAGCGGTTATTGCGAAGTTCAGTCTCATAGCAATCTCGAGCGGCGTCTTGATCTCCCTCTATTTCTCCTATTCCATTGTCCGTTGGAAATTTCATCTTCAGGCACCACGGGGCTAGGACAATTTGGAAGTCAGACAAGGCTGGCCTTCCCAAAAAGGCGTTGTAGGCCGAGTGGTTTTCTATTAGCACAAATGTTTGTTTTCGCACAACGGAGCGGGGATGACTTCCTATTTCGACAAAGAGGTCCAGTTGCCCGAGGGGCACCTTCGCATCTCCAGTGAAACCATGTAGCGGTTTGCTGCAGGGAGACACATCCTTCATTGACAGCTTCATTTTTTTCAAAAGCATGCTTGAATAGGATATTTACTGAGCTTCCAGTGTCTACTAGAATTCGGAAAACCTTAGCTGGACCGAACCAGGCATAGATGACCATAGGATCCATGTGAGGGTACTGCCTTCCCTCTAGATCGCGCCTACTGAATGTGATGTCATCATTCTCCTTCTGTTTCGGGTGGCGTTCTTCTGTAACAGAATTAATGTAACCTTCACTGTTTCTAGGCGATTTACCGTATCTCTCCATCTCTGCCCAGCTTCCGTCGGCGATGTGTGGTCCTCCTGATATGGTAAAGACCACTATCTTCTCTTGACTGGAGCCGCTGGTGTTGCGATTACCTCCGCCTACTTCTGGGAGGGGCAGCCTTGGGTTCTCATTGACAGGAGTTGAAGTCCTGTTCTGACCTTTCACATAGCGCTCTAGTCTCTTCCTTCTGATGTGTTCTTCAATCAAGTCCCGGAGATGATGGCATTCATTGGTGTCATGCCCATGAGATTCGTGGAATCGGCAGAACTTTCCAGACTTAATTGCATTATCTGATTCCTTCTTGTGCGGGGGGCGCTTATATCTAACTTCATCCTGGGTGGCCAAGAAGATGTTTTCGATTGTTTCATTTAGAGGAGTGTAAGAGTCAAATCTCGGTCCTGGCCTATATAAGCACTTTTCCCCCTTCTTGCCCCCCGCACTATCTCTGGAGTCATTTCTTCGAACGTCCTTTGCTACTGCGGATGTGTTGCCATAAGCTGCCTTGGTTTGTTGCCATGTCTGCCTTTCAATGGCAGCGTCTTCAAGTCTCATATATTTCCCGGCTTCGTGGAAGAAATCGGGTAAGGTAGCTGGCTTTTCTTTCGTTAGTCTCCTAGCAAACTTAGTATCTGGATGTACATCGCTGCAGAGGGCCATTAGGATAAGTTTCTCGTCGGCATCTTGGACTGCGGCTGCTGCGGCGTTGAATCGTGTTAGATATTGTTGCACTGTCTCCCCGGGCTTCTGTTTGATATTAGATAGGGAATAAGCGTCCTTAGGTTGTTCCACATGAATGCGGAACTGGCTGATGGATCCTTGGGGCAGATGGTAGAACCAGAAGGTAACTAGATCTGCCAAGAATAATGGAAAGCATTTACATAACACTCCCTCTGTTGCTCCGCTAATTAGCATATGTTGTGTGTATCTCTGCAAGTGTACAACGGGGTCAGAAGTTCCCTTGTAAGGTTCCATTGTTGACATTTTCCATTCCCGGGGTGTGATGGCAGTTTCGATATTGCGGGTGAAGGGGCTGGTTACCCTAGCACCTTTCCCCCGATCCCTTTGTTCCCGTTGGACGCACTATCTGAACAATCGTGCCATCCTTTCATCAGAACTTGGAGCGGATAGAAATGAGTTCAGTTCTTCCCTGCGGGATTGATTCCGTCCAGATGACCTATAGGGATGGTATCGTCTATCAATCCTAACATTCTCCAACGGCTGCCTCAGGTCTTCTGGGGGCATGCTGGGGTCAGCCACAGTTGGCCCTTGCCTTGATCTTTCCCTGCTGGGTTCCCTTCTCAGCACTTCCTCGGGTCCAACTTCGAGCTGGACTCCAGCTCGGCCCCGTCCCTTGGTGTTTCCATGGTTAGGTAGCATGGAAGGCTCAGTTATATCCGACCCTTTCTTGGTACCTCCCTCGTTGGGTTCGGTTCCAAGCGTTTCTTCGGGTCGGAATTCGGGCTGAGTCCGGGCTCGGCTCCTACCATAGCTGTTTTTGTTGTTAGCCTCTTCGAAGAAGAAAGACCTTTGTCATCTCCTGGATCCTCCAGACCGGGACTCGCCCCATGATTCGGTGTTGCGGTTGATTTCTTCAACATCCCTTAAGCATGACATGAGTTGATCCACCAAGACTTCTTGTTGAGATGCGAAGCGGTTAGTTACTTCAACCACAACCTTGTCCAGATCCGCCCTTGTAATTGGTTGCTCCGTAGCAGGGGCTGTCGGATTTGCCTAATTTACATTTGCTGTTGGAACCGGACGATTGTCTTGGTCTCTGATCACTGGATCTGGGATACTACCAGTTGCGATGTTCTTTCCTTTGTTATCATCTTTCTTCCGTCCGGGAGGCATGTTTTCCAAGCAATGAACGATGCTGATAGAAAAAGGGTTAAGTGGGAGAAGCTGAAGCTTCGAGCTCCTTTTCTCAGTGAAAGCACCAAAAATGTTTGCACAAAAAATGGGCAAACACCTCCAAGTCGTATGATTTAGTCGATTTTAAGTTGTTCTTAGTGATTTGGGTGATTTATGCAAATATATAAAAAGTAAGGACTAAACTGTAAAAGACACACAGATTTATAGTGGTTTGGCCAGAACGTGCCTACGTCCACTTTATATGTTATTCTCCTTTTCTATTCAGATTACAAGTACAAAGCTTTGATTACAAGTAACTGAAAGTTGTTTGAAAGTTCTATCCGTGCTTGAGCTCTCAAACTTGTCTGCCATCGTTGTACCCCTGCCCCTCTATTTATAGAGTGATGCTGGGGGCAGGGGTCCTGGATGTATATAGCTATTGGTGGGCCTGGGCTGATGCAATCTGGCCTGGCGAAGTTGGTCCGGCAAGCCTTGGTCTGGCAGAGGTCGCCTTCATGTTGGTTCGGTAGTGGATGGTATGCGGGTTGATCCGGTGGTGAGGGGTTTAGCTTGGTCCGGTGGTATCCTAGGGGTGAGTTGGTTCGGTGGTGAGGGGCGTAGCTTGGTCCGGTGATACTTTGGGATAGGTTGGTTCGGTAGCGCCTGGTCCGGTGGTTTTTTGGAAATGGTTGGTTCGGCTGGAAGTTGTTGGTTCGGCAGGGACATGGAGAGGGGTGGTTCGGTAGTGCTAGGTCCGGTGGCACTTCGGCTCGAGTTGGTTTGGACTTCTGGGTGAGAACACGCCCAACACTCGGCATTGACTTTGGCTTCACTGAATTTGTTATTGCACTTTTTCTTGACAGTCAAGTTGCACTTTGTTGCACTTTCTCATTTGATTTGTAGCTTGATAATCATGTCTGCACTCTCTGACTTTTGTCTGGGTTCACTACTGACATTACTTCATCATGTTGCATACTCTCCATTTTGCATACTGCTTTTGAGTTGTTTTGGAATTGAACTTGATATTGAGTCTGATACTTCATACTGGATATTGTTGCAGTATTCATATTTTGTGCTCGAGCTTTCATGCTTCATGTTCGTTGTGTCACTTGTGCATTGTTTCATTTGAGTTGGGCATTGTTTTGTCTCTGATCTTTCTGAAGCTCGAGTTGCACACTGTTTTCATTTGTTCAAATGTAGTTGTTCAATTGTCTTCTGTTTACCCATTACTGCATTGCTTGTTGTAGCTGGACTTGTTGTTGTACATGTCTGCTTTGTATCACTGATGCATTTGGACTTGATCATTCTTGATGCACTTTACTTGAGTCTGGTCATTGTTGGCACTGGTCTGCATACATGTGCTTTGATGCTCTGTTGTTTTCTGTTGCATTCATGTTGGTTTAGTCGTGCACTTGGTCTTTGTTGTAACTGGACATGTTGCTTGAGTTTTGAATGCATCTGTGCATGATTGCTGAACTGGTTTTGATGCCATTCTATGATTTGCTTGTATCAGTTCTCGGCCACACTATTTCCATTGATATGTCTTTAACTTGACTGTTTGGTTTCATGTTGCTGTTGATTTTTGAAATTTCACTTGAGTTGAATCTAGTTTCAAAACTCGGGTTTGACCTTGTGCTCGTGTCGTGATTTTAAATATATTGCACGTGAGTTGAACCCGGCTTTTCATTTGGGTTTGACCTGTGCTCACCTGTCCCTTAGCATTATCAAGTGTATATCGATGCGCACGGCCTTGTGGCATGTACAGTGATACATTGTGCATGTCACATTGTTCGTGTATGATGAATTCAAATGTAAATGATGACGAACAACCCAAATTACTGAGGCAAATAATATTTTCAAAAATCCATATTTTATTTTATATTGCAAAAATATTTCTTTTTTAATTTTACTGCGTTAGTGAATATTTTTACAGATTGTTCAGATGCTGGATTCTAACTGGAATGAAGTTGAAGATAAACTACCAGTGTGAGTGATATGTAGTGAGGAATTTATGTAAATTGAATTGTGATGTAATTAGAATCAAAATTGTATATGTATAGTGAGAGCTTGAATTTGTACTATTCAAAATTGTAATAAATATTTGTTTGAATAAAATTTCTGTTTGAATTCAAATTCTGTGTAATTTATTTTATTCAACAAATATTTATTTAATCTATGAAAAACAAAATAGTACATTACCAAATACATTTAAATGAATATATATTTATTATCATCAAACAAAAACATATAAGCGCATATTCAACAGTCTAGCCTATGGGATTTAATTTATAGTTGTCTAGCCTATTGGATTTGTTTTTAACTCTGATATATCATGTATGTTGGAGTGATAGTTTATATTGTTTTTATTATATTATATGTTGTCGATTCCGCTATGAGATTCTATTTTCCCAGTTCTTTCCTGTATTGTTCATTTTATTTTACCCCATCAATCTGCCTTTCCAGCGATTGGATGTTCGCATTTGAATATTGTGGATGTATTTGGTGTCGACTTTCGATAGTAAAAAAGGCGGGTCATTACATTTGGTATTGGAGCTAAAGGTTAAGCGCGAACCTTGGCTTTGGTAGGGTATGGCTCATTAGAGATAGGATAAGTGACATCCTAGAATGATTTTGAGAGTGTTATATATATGAGAGCATATTTGTTATTGCTGTAGAAACATTGTGTGTTAATTGGTCTATTGAGTGGTTTATGAATTCAGGTCGAGAATGTGGGATGCCATGTCGTCGAAATGATTTCTAAACATTTGAACAAGATAAGGGACTTGATATTGATTTTTGAAATTTGGTAAATGAAATATTTTACCTATTCTTATATATATATATATAAATGAATAATTTTCAAAAATTTATATACTTATAAAGTGTATTTGTTTGTTTGAAAGTGATAATATTTATTTATTGCTAGTATAGTTTGATCAATCATGCTTGATTAATTTAGGAGCATTGATTGTCATTTGTTGATTATTGATTATCTTTGCTTAGCTTATTTTTCAGCATTTGTTTTTTTGATTATAAACGAACCCCTTGTGAATTAAGTTTCGTAATTTTACTATAAGGTGTTCGATTATAATGTTAGGTTAAAGGTAAACTTTTAATAAAAGTTATTTAGAATATCAAAATGATAGGACAAGATATTTGGAGAATAAATACTGAGGAAAAATTTATTATAATCAAAGAGAGTTATTATTATATAAGAAGATTTTATATAAAGGTAATTTTATATAAAATTGATTTATAAAATGAGTTCTAAAAAGGAATTTTCTGAATTTAAATCTTGGAGTTTTTTGAAGTAAATTCAAAAGGATTTTGAGAAAAATAATAGTAATATTATTTAGGAGTATTCATAATAAAAATATTCTGGAAGTGAAAGTTTCAATGGAATGCATTTTTTTTGCGGTAATTCAGGGAAAACATTTTAATTAGTTTTGTGGTAATCTGAAAATCTTTAAAGTGACAATCGAACGTTACTTAGACAAACGTTGTGGAGTACTTGGTAAATTATTCTCTTTATGATTGTGCGATCGAAATGAGTTCAAATCTGAACAAACCCAAAGTGAGTTTGAATAAATAAAATTTAAAGTTATTTTATAAAAGAAGTATATGTAGTATGCTTTCAAAATTGAGTTTTTGAAATTAAAACTGGGTATTTAATTTTATGTTCCCTTAAAGGGGATTGATTTCAAAATAAAAAGGTATCTTTGGTAACATAATAATTTGATAAACGATAATTTAATACTCTTGGATAACAAAGAGATTTTTCGACTCAAATTTTAAAGGAGGTTAAATTAGAAAGGGAGGTTTTAATAGGCATTGTTTTATTAAATCCATAACTTTTGGTTAAAACATTTAAGTGGTGCGAACTATTTGTTGCTTAGGGTCAACCCATAAACATTTTTCGTTATAACACTCTAAGTTAAAGTTGTCGATAGGTTGACTCGATTTTAAAAACCTATATTTTGATTAGGTCTCCATGTAAATTTTGAAAAGTTAAATAAAATTGATGTTTTTTACATACTCTTAGGATGTAGAAAGGCATTATATAAATAAAAAACGAAGTATGTTTTTGTAATGACTAGGATTTTTAGTTATCTGTTAATAAGATAATTAACTAATTTTAATTATCGAAATACTAATTTTTATAAGTCGAATAAATTTTCTGATATTTGGAATATTCGAATCTATAAATTTTGAAAGCTATACTAAATTTTCAAAACGTAAATTTCTAAATATGATAAATTATATATATAAGTCTATATATACATGTATATATGTTTATAAGAATAGTGTATATGTAAATAGATACATGCATGTGTAACTTCATGATGGCAAATTTCAAAACTTATGATAAAGTATCCATATATGTTTGTGTGTGTGTATATATAAATATATACAAGCGCGTGATACAAATTTCAAACTTATGATGACAAAAATATATATTAGTATGTATGTATATATATATTTATATATCTATATAAAATAATGTATATGTATATATGTAAAAATGTAAATATGTATACATATAAATGTATATGTAAATATGTAAGTATGTAAATATGGTAAAAATAGTATAAATGTGTATATATGTGTGCATATAATATACATACAAGAAGCATCATGATGGCAAAATTTCAAAGTCAAGGGCATAAACATCAAATTCAAGCATATAAAATATCAAATCAGAATATGAAATCAAATCAAGCATAAAAAAAGTCAAATCAGACCATAAAATCAAATCAACCCCCATGAAATCAAATCAGCCACCAAAAGAAAGAAAAGAAAAAAAATGTGAAGCCTGTACATGTGCACAGCCCCTGGCGTTCACTATTTTTCATTTCTCATATATATATATATATATATATATATATATATACACACACACACGAGTATAGTGGCACGTCCGTTGGACGTGTGCTAAGAAGGAAATTGGAAAATTTTGTGTTTGCTACAATTATGATAGTAATATATACACACGCACACACGCATATATATACATACATAAATACATACATATATATATATATATATATATGTATGTATGTATGTATTTATGTATAATAATAATAACAAATCGTAAATATTGGTAAACCTGATGATGAAAAGGATGAAGGAAAAAAGAGGAAGAAGAAATGGCAATCAAACAAAACTAAGCTGTTATAAGAAAGATGATGGGTAAACCTGATGATGAAGTTCATTTGAGTTATATCAGACTTTGAATTATCGATGACATTTTAATCAAACCGTTTTTCAAAACATGAATGAGTTTAAGTTATTTTAGAAAATAATTAAACAGGTAAAGAAAGTAATTAACTGTTACATTAATATCCAGAGAAATATCAACAATATTAAAATTGGCATTTCCTCTTGTTTGGAACTTAGAAAACTTGCATCGTCACTCTTTTAAGAGGTAATATTTCTCTTCTACCATAAAGATTGCCCTTCCCATGATACCTCCTTCCCCAGAAACCCCTCAATATATGCTACAACATAAAACTATTTGATGCTAGTGTATAGATTTAAAATTTTCCTTTACATTAATATCATTATAAAAATATGTAAAGACTTATGGTGATGTAATAATTTTTCTATATGTTTTTTCAAGGTTGATGTCAATAATAGTAGCATATAAGTAATCTGTAAGAACTAAAGTGTAGTGTAGTTGTAGCAATCATTTTCTCTCCTCTTGTCGTGGGCTTGAGACTGACATCAGTAATATGTAGATGACGGAGTTAAAAAAGTTGTATAAGAATTTTTAACGTAAACTAACTCAAAACTATATAAAATAAACTTAAGTGTTATAATGTGCCTTGGAAAATGAGAAGTAAAAAAGCGTAGCATCGTTCGCAAATTGAAGGACAGAGATACCATAACTCGTAATCTCATTTCTACTTTATAAAGTAGTAAAAAAAAATTTGATGAAAACATTTACCAAGACAGTAAAAAGTATTATTGATGATAATTTTACATTATATCAATATTGGATTATAAGGATGATAAGAAATACAAAATTTAAAAAACTAATACCAGATTGTGTTTATTAATAAGCATGCAGGGGAAATTTTATCCTGATATACAAACATATATCCACAGTAATATGCTCTCCACTCGTTTTTTTTGCTCCAGGCTACCAAATATTCAATGAAAATAACTACTCCAAAATAAAGCACTAATCGTCTATTTCAGCACTTTGAGATGACATTGATAACTCATTATCTCAAATAGTAATCGGTATATAAATGTTGCAGTCACTGCTCCTTGACATGTGCTGTACAATGCTTGCATATCTTCACCCAATAGAGATTCTATGTTTATATAATACAAATGGAAAACAATTTTGATTTTTGTCTTTCATAAGGGTGTTTGAATTTAATAATGGCTCATATCATATGTTATGTTCACACGCCAAAGCAGAAGTACAAAAAATATATTTAATCGATGGTTTTTGAATACCATCAATATTGAAGATGTATCTAATTATGTCTGAAGCAATCAAGCTGTTGTCCTTTTCTTTTATTTTTCTTCTTCTTCTTTCCTTTTTTTTGATTGATTGATTAAATAGGATCATCGATATTTTTGCAAAACTGATGTTAAACGTTAAAAAAAGAAAGGACCCAACAAATCAGCAAGGAAAAACAAAACTTCTTAGCCAACTTTTTAGATAATGAAATGCCATGGGTTCATAAAAATTAAAAAGAATGCCAGCATGATGAGCGAAAAAAAGATGTGTGGTTGACTTTTCCAATTCATTTTCAACGCCAAAATGGTATATCCAACTGCACCATCGATCCAAAAACAATACTGATTTGTAAAAATAACATAATCTGATTAGTATGGGTAAAATTTGTAAAACCACACTAATGCACACGTTTTTAAGCAAAGTATAGGTAGTTCAAATTTATAACTGCATTTTCCATTACCATTGTCGATGCAGAAAAACTTCGTATGTTCATGATAATATAATTTCTTAATATTACAAATTTTTTGCTATTACTATGTAAGTTTTTATATCAAAAGTTGGTAAAAAAAAGAGTTTACTTCTTTTACTGCAAAGATAATACTGCATTCCAACCAAATTTTCACCAAATATTAATCATGTATTCCACCCTTAAAGACAATGCAAGTATGGAATTGCTGGAAGGCAAATATCTAAGTTCTTCCGTATACATAAACATTTACAAATTTTTTTATTTTTTATACCAAAATGTCCTTTAGAAACCATCCATGAACATCTTAAAATGAAAACAAACTATACAGACGAAAATAATCAGTATATATTATGACATACACATGTAACGACCATAGTCCAAACATTGAAATACAACGAAAACAAAAGTACTCTTGATCTTTTTACAATATGAATCCGTGAAGAAATTCACCAATAAACAATTACACAGTCAAATCCTCTACATACGTGGTATAAAATGAAAAAATGTTGAAATATTTACAAACAAAATACATAAAACCTGTAAGCAAAAAATAGTAAATGCAATATCAGTATCCATGTAAACAACACATTGGTCATTTAGTTGATGGATCAATTTCCCATACAACTCTCTACCCATTTTCTTCTTCTTTAGATTTTAGCCGCTTCATTTCAAAGTTAAAACTAATCTAACACTCATTGTGATGAACGTATAACATGACAGAACAAATTTTAAAAAATGTTTGAATGATGAGTTAGTATAACAACAAAATTTCAATTTTCAGGTGTCTATGGAGTTGAGTGCACAACAATATTTGATGCTCATCAAAATCATGATTTAAACTTTGAACATAAACTTTTCATATTCAAACCAACATCACTCATAAATCCTTCTATAAAAAAGCCTCATTGGCATTATAACATAGACAAAAATGTAAGATACCATGAACATCTTTCTGATAAAATGCCAAACTAAGTCAAATGGATAATTTTTACCTTTCCTTCTTAATAAAAATATCATTATTTGGTCAAATGTGCACATGAGTACTCTCATATCCTCACAAATAAAATTCCACATGCTTGTGAAATAAACATTTAGTAAATAATATATGGTAGACAGAAGGGAAAAGAAATCAACCTCAAAAGGAAAATAACTTTAAATGCAAAAACATTTGGGCATGTATCAATGTGGTTGGAATGACGCACAGTGATGAAACCCCAAAACCCACATTTACTTCCATATCCTGATACAACTCTTCAACTACCATAACCTCCTGTAACCAACCATAGCTTCAGCAATGCTCTAACCACCGATCTGCGATAATATATCTTTTAGTTAACAGATTGTGCAATGTCATCTTTTTAACATGCATCCATTTTATTTATGTGATATGATCATCATTCTTGCTGAAAGGCATGTTATATAACTTCATAAATTCAAATTTATGGTTTATACCCCCACACAGCTCATAGCCCACTAATATTTCTATTTATAATTACACTGCCAATTTGAATTTCATCATAAATCACGATCACCAATTATGTTTCATTCGATATACAGTAACAAACGAACATTTTTACTATAAAGAATATGTTCTCATGACCATGATCATTTGCATCTCTATTTACAAAGATAACTGTTTTGAGATGCCTTTGCCCAAACATGTAATTGCCATATTTATATATTTAATACAACTTTGTTCCTTCGAAAGTTATGTTATGAGTAACACTTTACAACTACATTTTCTACATAATGCACGTGTGCGAGCGCACATTCACAGGCCTCTCAATTGAAAATCGACACACTATAGAAATAACTCAAAACTTCATCGTTTATATTATAAGGACTGACTAATAATTTGAATAAAAGAAAACCATTGTCCCCTCATTAATTATTTGACTATGGTGGTATTAAAGATCTTAATTCTTCAAAAATGAATTTCCTAAAATTACAAATTAGCCTGACTCACATATTAGACATCGTTTTTTCATAACATGTTTTTTACATTTAGAAAGTTTGCCAATTTGATTCAAAAGTGAAATACATAGTGCATTTATATTTAAAGTCAGAAATAATTGGCTAAGAAAACCGTTGGCCTTGTAATTGAAAAGAACATAACGAAGAAAGAAAAGAGGATATCATAAAGCTAGGTACAACCTTATCAGAGTGTCTGGGGGAGGCTATCGGTATAAGTTTTGTTGAATACAACATTAAGTGAATTGACATCATACTTAGAATGTTTTGATGATGCTCTTCACCTTAATTTGTTTATGTTGAAATATTCTCTCTTAGTAAAGAAATTTGAGTTGGTAAGCAAATGTGGGTAGTATTTATCCAAATCATAGATGCACTTGCTGATTTTAAGATGAACTCATCTACAGAAAAGATAAGAAGTGCAAAAAAGTCATTAAAATTAGAATACCTAATTAACCTTACAGTACAGAAGATAAAAATGAATTTATATCAATACATAGCCGAAGCCGAAAAAATAGCGATTAGACTTTTGGGAACCAAGTCGGTATATATATCTCTACTGTAATAAATGTAGTAGCTGTGGATATTTGTTTCTCACTTCACAAAACAATCTTGATCGTCGTATAGGGTTTATTGATTTTAGCTAGCTATACTAAGAATTCTATTGTGATTAGATTGAATAAAAGCGTAAATACTTCTCAGTCAAGGGTATTTTTCACTATTTGCATTTTAACTTGTTATAAGTAAAATGTATACCTCTTATACCAAAAGAAATCTAGATGTGCTTATCGAGATGTATCAGCAGAAAATGCAAAAATCTCATCTGACAATGAACTGATTAGTTAAGATGCAAAAGAGGCTAACAAAAACAAAGCAGCAAAATTTCAATTAATAATATTTGAATAAAAAGATGCATCATTCCATGATTCATTTGATATATATGTATGATTATTAACACAGAAGAGAATTACATTGAGAAAATATACCTTGTCATCTCTTATTGGAAACACCTTATTCAGTTTGTAATACTTCTCCGAACACAAATTCCTAATAACAACAAAAAAGAGAAACGGTCATTAGGCTGAATTACAATTACACAAAAGAACTGTAAAGTAAACTCACGGTAAATTTTAGATATAAATTCTTATAAAAGCGACGGTTGTCAACATTAGGGGATATGGATCTTTAGATTCTTGAATCCACTATGGAAAAACTTGGTGGAGAAATCAAATCCATTTTAGATTGATTCCAGATTCTTCATAGCATTAAGAAAGATAATATTTTAGTAGGAGTTGAAGTTCCTCAAACATGAGAAGCATGATAATTATCATGCCCATTGTGAATATAGGTTCGTGTAAATGTTACTTGTAAAAAAAATAGAATGTGAAGACCCCACCTTCGGTGCAGAACATTGAATTGAATTTTCTATGCATTAACGTGATAAAATAGTCTATCGATCAGATCATTAATTTTTAGAAGTTGTTTAGTGCACATTTTATGGAACTACAAACCACCCATTCTAAAATTTAAAGCATATTTTAAAAATCTCAACCAGCACAGATCATGTACAAACGCAAAACTTTGAAATATATGCATACCTAAGACACAATTAAGGGTGTTTCTCCATCACTCTCTAGGCTTAGGTACATCCCCAGAGAAAAGAGAACAATATATCATTTGGCATATTATATATGATATTAAGAATATCATGACATGGGTACCCACATATAATAACAATTAAGCAAACGGATCACATGCGGTATAATTTGTCCCTTATCTAAAAAGAGGATAATTTTGGGAAACATGTGTTGAAAGGAAAAGTAGGTCCATTTGTGCAATATTATGATTCTTCTATGAAAACATATCAACATAAAACATATAAAGATGTGATGCAACTAACCATTCTAGGATCATATAAATACACATATTACATATATCACCTAATAGGATGGAGGTTTCACCACTGAAACTCGAGAAGACCCTCTGGGTTATTCGATAATAATAAGCATGTTTACCAAAATAAAGTTGACATTTTAGAGATGCATGAGCATCTTCGACATACATCGCTGTTATGATGATTGAAGTCTGTCAACATAACCTGTACAAATGTTGGCAACTGAAAAAACCTATCAAACATAAACATGGTATATGATAATATAAATATCTAATGTAATGAAATGCAGTGTATCAAAAACATTTGATCAAGCACGTATCCTACAATACATCAAGGGAAAAACAACTACCTAAATAAAACTACAAATACAAAAAAGCATCATGAAAATTATGAATCAATTCAACCATTAGAAGTATACGTACGTGAATAAAACAAAAAATGTGAAATTTGATGAAAAAACAACTTACTTAGTCCTTCCAAAATCAAATAAGAAAGAGCATAGTTGAAGAAGATTACAGCAATTCATGAAAGGAAGCTATGGTAAAATGTATTATCCAAATAACAAACTTAAACACATGGGGTTGAGGAAGCAAGAAAGGCTCGTCAGTAAGCACAAAACGCAGTAGAAATACAAAACAATGAAAAGCAGACTGCAAGAGAAGCTGACAGTAAAGTACTTGAATTTAAGCTTTATATTAGAGCATCAAATTATATCAATGTCAGCTACTGATAGTTGGAGAGTATTAGAAGCATGGAAGTGATGTGATAATCGGTACAGCTACTGGATACTAAAGATAGTCAAAGAAAATTTAATTACAAATACCATTAAATCCACAAACTGCAGAAGCTACAATTTCCTTAGTCCATGCAATATAAACATCCCCATTGTTGCAATCCTCCTCAAAAATCCTATCTGCATTACAATAGAAGAAATCCATATAATTAACAAAATAAAAGTAGTAAATAAAATAAGAAGGAGATAGATAATGCACCAAATTCAAATTTTGACTGGGTGTTGGTCAAGTAAAATAGAATCTGCAGTTATTATCCATGGACTTGTTTTGAAATCTTTAACCGAGATTATCCATGGACTGTGTCATTTGTAAAATTATAGTGTCCCAAAGCTTTGTATCATGAATAACAGTTGATTTTATTCATGCAAATTATTTGTCAGTTTAGGGGAAATGAAAAAAAAAGTTATACTTATATTTTGGTATCAGAAGTTATAAATTCCATAATGAAAAAAAAGCATGATTACTCTAAAAAGAAAAGCCTGTAACCAAGTTATGAAGCCCAATTCTCCATTGCCAGACATGCTAAATTAACTTAGATCCCTGACATTTTGGGGCTTGAGATTAGAAATTCTTTAATAATTTGCACAAAAAATGATAAACTTTGTAAGAAAATAAGAAACTAAATCACACTTAAGTAATACCTTACCTTCATCGGCAAGCCCTTGTAATAGTTACGGTTTGGCAGAGAAGACGATTCATGCTTTCTATGAAGTCAAATAGAGTGCAAACTGCAGAGTGAAGTAAAAGTAGGGAGGGAACGGAAAATCAAACGAAATCAAATCATCAGAACAGAGAGTAAGGTTGAGATCTTACCTTCAGAAATATAGTCGGCCGTTGGAAGCTGTGGATAATATTCTGCCACTGATTTGGTGTCGAAGTAGATGGTAGGTAGGAACCGAAAGGTACGCGGATGTACGAACGTGACAGTGGAGAATGATCGCGGCGGCAGCGGTCGTACCGGCAGGTAGTCGAACGGAAGGAGAAGAAGAACATAGGGCGCGGTCAATTTTGGTCAGGCGGTTTGAAAAGTGGGAAGAGGGGAGCTGACATTTTTTTTGGATGAGAAGAAAGTGGAAGGAAAGAGAAAAAGGAAACGGAGAAGAAAAGGAAAGGGAAATGGAAGAGGAAAGTAAAGAGACGTGCGAAGAATAAGTTTCGAAACGTGGGATGATGCAGTGGTGGAAAGACTAAAGTGCCCTGGTCAAATGGTTTCTTTGGATTTTGCAGCGTGGGCAATATGGGAAGTTCAAAAAAGACTTCAGTTTGACCGCTTTGACCAGGGTTTTGCTTTATAGTATATATATATATATATATATATATCCATGCCTTGTTCACAAAAAAGGGAAAAAATCAAATAAAGTTCTGCCATTAAATTAAAGAAATAGGATCAAGTCATTCAAAAGCTTGAAGGGGGAGATGAAACAAAGAAGTGATCATCTAATTTAAAAATAGTGAGTAAAACATCTTGTTCTTCTAACAAGTCATTACTCATGTGTGTGTGTGCAACTATGGTTGAATGAATCTTGATCTGTGACAAATATATATGTATCTATTGTGTGTATATGCATATGTAAAGGTGTAACGACCCAGGATTTTAGCCCTATTATTTTAATAAATATTTAGTCTAATTAAATAAAATGTAAACTTATCATTTTAAAATAATATGACTTTTGGAAATATTCACCATTTGTTTATATAGATTTGTATTTCTAAAATAGAAATTGGATTTTGGAAATTTAAAATAAAATCTCTTGATAATATTTATAATAAAATTTATCTTATATAATTAAATTAAAATGCTTTCTTTTGTTAACATTTGATAAAAATATCTATAGATAATAATGTTTAAAATAAAATCAAAGTCTATCAATATAAAATATAAATATTAAATGTAAGTCAAACATATGAATGTAATTTAAATATTAATAGTTAAAATACAAATAGAAATAAATATAAAAATAAGTATAAATATAAGTAAACCATATGAATGCAATTTAAATATTGATAGTCAAAATATAAAATATGAATATTAAATGTAAGTCAAACATATGAATGTAATTTAATTATTGATAGTTAACATACAAATAGAAATTAAAATAAAAACAAGTGCTTAAACAAATATAACAATTTTAAGTGAAATACAAAGTATAAAAACAAGAGAAAAGTATAAAATAAACTTGACACAAACATATACATAGGAATTATTCAAGCAAGAAAACAAATGTTTTTATACATAATATCTTCACATACAAGCCATGCCTACCAACAAAAGTGTATAATTTTATATAAATATCTATATGCACAGCAAACTTAATTATAATATGTAAACATATTAAGAAACAAGGCATTCATTTGCCATCATCTCAGTCAAACATTTTGTCCATTCAAAATATTTAGAAAATCTTTACAGTTCAAACACAAAAATCTTATCAATCAAAGCCAAAAGAAGAAAACAACAGTACCAGTTAACACCTTCCCATATTATGTTGTAAAAGAGTAAAGTTAAACAACTTGTTTTCTACAAGTTTTAACTACTGTAACTTAATAAAGGTTTAACTGTTTAAGTCAAAAATTTAATAAAGTCTTAATTATTTTAGTTAATACTTTAACAATGTTTTTAACACTTAATTATTATCTTAATTAAGTAATTACTTTAAGTTAAGTATAAATTTTATTAACATATAAGTTAGTAGTAATTTGATTTTCAAAGTTTAAAGAAGATTTCTTTAAAAATGTTAGTTAAGTTGAATAATTAATATCAATTAATTATTTTTGAAAAAAACAATTAAGAATAATTACTTCATAATTGTAGTTAGAGATTAATTAATGATTAAGTGATAAATAAATTGTAATTAATTACTTAAGTTAATTAGTGAATGATTGATAGTTAATTAATTAAGTCTTTAATTAAGAATTAATAATTGATTAACTAAGTGATGAATGGTTAATAAATGGATAATGAGGTGATATTAATTAATAATTAAGGTTATGAATCAATAATTAAGAGTAATTAATTAAGTAATTAAGACTTAATAATTGATTAAGAAATGATTTATTAATTAAACAATTTGAAATGGAATAAGTAATCGGTTGATAATTAATGATTAATTAAACAAGATTAAGAGATTAATTCTCAAGTAATTGTTTTAAATTAAATTAATTACAATAATAATTAAAGATGATTGCTTATGGATTGTTGTGTAGAATATCTGATTTGTGATATTTATCTGGTAATATTCTGTAACGACCCAGAATTTCTGTCAATTAAAATTTGTATATTTAATTGATTTTAAATATTAATAAGTGAAATTTATAAGTCGAATAAATTTTATTTCGAATAATTGGATTTAATTGGATAATTAAATCGATAATTTAATATTTGAAAATACAGAAATAATTGGAAATCGAGTTAAATATGATTGAAAATGATTTGTAAAATTTTATTATATCATATTGGAGTTAGAATGATGTTATAGAACTTTTAAAATCGAATTAAAAGTTAAATTGTGAAAATTGAATATTTTAATGTTTAATTGACGTGTAAAAATTGCCATTTTTCAAACAGTCTCGGATTTCGACGAAACTAGTTTCATCGGATCCGTAATGTTATATTATTGTAAGATTTCAAATTTCAAGTCAA
Source organism: Allium cepa (assembly GCA_030765085.1). Lineage (NCBI taxonomy): Eukaryota > Viridiplantae > Streptophyta > Magnoliopsida > Asparagales > Amaryllidaceae > Allium > Allium cepa. Next base: position 635,453,233 of record CM060934.1, on the reverse strand, counting down.
TCGGATTTATCGTTTGTCCGGGGCAAGCCAAAACGCCTAGAAAATTGATTAACCGATTTAATTTTAAATCGATTGTTTATTGCCATAACTTGCACAGATGATCGAATTAGTTTTCGAAACCTATTCCATTATGTCCGGAACGTGGGATAAACCCTAGAAACGTCGGTTACCGCGCGTAAATATGAGATGACCCACTTTATTTCTCTTTTTTTTTCTTTTTGACAAGGAATACTCAGTGGTCACCCAATCAAGGGAGTATCATTCATATACTCTCTTCTAATCAGGATCTTTTTACCAATATAAAAATATTGTTGTGTTCAACTTGTCAAAACTTACATATGTGAAGATATGTAAATTATCCTTTTCTATTTGAATCAGAGTACAAGTAATTATAAGCAGAAATCTGTTTTGAAAATTGTTAAGTAATTTATACCTAGGAATTTTATTTTTTGAAGAATCCAGCTTTTCTTTCCTTTTTCCAGTCATAGTTACTTTTACATAACTATTAATACTATGCCTTCTTATTTCAGCATTTTTATATATTTTTCTTCCCCTATACTTTTATTTCTAAATGACCGTGCCCTTATATTTGCATGTGTGTGTGCAAGTCCCTGTACCTGATTATGTACTAGTAAGATTTTTGGGTGCTTTTACTTTTTTTTTCAAACAATTGTTAACTTGAAATGATGAATCCTACCCTATATCTGAGTTATTATGCCTTACTACCAACTGGGTTAAAACAGTAGAAAATGGTTGAACCCAGGCTAGGTAAAATGGTTAGGTTAGCCTTACTTATCTTGTATCCCTTCATACACAAATTACAAGTATTTCTGGATTCTTTCTAAGGTGATTCAAAACTTGCATATGCTAACTTCTTATAGCCTCTTTAAACATAGGTTTTTCCTATCAAATACTAGGTGAGTGATTCAGTTTTTTTCATGCTTGCATCTCAGATTTTCTACTATTAAAATTAAATCTTTCTGAAACTAAGAAAGGAAACTTCAATACTCAGTAAAACAGTTTTCAAAAGTAACTTACAGGTATCAACTGAATTACATCTTTAAGTTCAATAAATACAAAACAGAAAATGATATCACATTAGTTTCTTTCTAAACAACTTGAGCAACATAACATAATATAAATTTAACTTAAACTTCCATTCTTAATTTTTCCAGAAAATCTGTAACTATTGCATCCAAATTCTTAGGCAGCTAACACATACAGAGCTTGATCAGTGAAATGTCTATTTACCTGCACAATCACTATGGGCTGCCCCATAAAATATGAGACACCCAATAGTGATTAACACACATGGGTCAGACTATTGTCTGGTATGAGTAACTTACCTGAAAGCATATTCTCATCTTAATTTAATTTTATTTAAGTACTTTACATGAATAAGGAAACCAATATCATCACTGTGCATAATTCTGTAAAGCATATATACACTCATGTAAGTGCAAATTGATTATGTATGGTTTTAAGCAATTTAACTTAGAGAAAAATAATCATAAAACTCAACAATAAACATCATAGCCTTCCAATACAAGCACTAGTTCAACCATCAAGTCCCCTCTTCAATTTTTACTGCCCATCAGGATTTTACCCAAGCCTTACTTGACCCTATCTTCATTATTCATTATTAAGTGTCAGTTTAAGGTCTTTAGCTACTTTCTCATATTATAACACACATTGCCTGGGACAAATCTCTATTAACCCGGCACACTCAGGCCCCTAGGTATAAACATACCTTGTGTGAGCTTGCAATTTTCCTCTTGCCAAGCCTTCTTTTGTAGCCCTAAGATCCATAGTCCTTAGTTTAAATTACTAAGTGTTATTTTCCCTTCTTTTTTTTCTTAACTGTGCTAATCTCTTTTGCAGGTCATACTTTCAATCAGAAGGGAAAAGAAAAAAAAATAAACATTTCACCCAATCATACATTCATTCAGAGATGTATAAATCATGTTCTCAGAAACAATTATCTAATCATGCAAAGGGATATGGTCACTTAGCAGGTTATTTTTTTTTACCTATGGGTTCCAGTAGATCAGATCATAAACATATGGTCCTATTTAGTTTTTCTGGTTACCTTCCTTTTTTTTCTTTTCTTTTACCTCTAGTTTTATCAGATCTTCATTAATTTCCAGATCTGGCTAAACCATAAGTATAATCTATAATTTGGGAGATTCATAAAATCATAGAAGCTCAACACATGTATCACATTGCACTTATATATATATATATATATATATATATATATATATATTTCCAATTTAATATGAGGCATAAGCAATAACACAATGTTGCTGCCCCATATTTCTTTTCATTTTAGACCATATATTTACCACCCACATCCTGGAATTTAAATGAGCATTTTTAAAGGAAGAAACCCATAAAAGAAATCACTTCATTTCAAGGTTAATCCATAATCAGATAGTCATCTTAAAACATGAAACATCAGACTCTTTTATTTTGAATAAATCATTATGCAGCATTTTGTACTTAAATGAATCATTCACAGACCAAAAAAAAAACCAAATCATGAAATGAACACAGCTTGCAAAATAAAATGTAAAACCAATTAGGCTTCCTCAATATTCAGGACTTAATGCCAAGTTTTTCAGTGAGGTTACTCACCTTAATTCTTTTTCCTAAGCCTTCCACTTCCTCTTATCTCCAATAGCCAGTACTCCACATTTTCCTCTAAATTCTGTTTTATATATTATTATTATTATTTTTTTCTTTTATGAGGCAGAGAAAGCTAAAACCTTACCGCACCAGGTTTTCTTATATAAACCTTGGCTGCTTCTAGGGTTTAAGGAGATTACCCAATGTCAGTTTTACCCCAAATATTATCTGCCTTAACCTTAATTTAAACAAAAGAAGAGGGTATGTGGTTCTTGCTATATTTTTCCTCAGCAAACAATTCTCATTCCTACCCCGGGTCATGTCATGTGTATGACTTAACTAATTTCTTCTTTCTTTCTTTTTCTAAGGAAAAGAATTACTGAAAATAGCTAAAGTGGTTTATTAAAGATTCATACTATTTCCATGCAAGCCTTGTCTTCTACCAGCAGTACTTTCTTATGCTCCTGCATATCATATGTAAACTTATTTATTTATTTTTAAGTACTTACTATCTTCTGCATATGTTTATTCTAGTCTACCTGTTTTTATTTTCTTTATACTAAACTTGTTTTAAAGACATATTCATGTCTGCAATAATCATGTCTGCACGCCTATGTATTTGTAATTTATTTATTCTAACTTACCAATTAATTTCTGCCTATTTTATCTTGCAGAAAATATGTGTATGTGTGTGTACTGTCTTGTGCACCAGTACATATTTTTGACCATTCATTGGCAATAAGTCTCTATTCCTATTTTTCTTTAATTATTAAACAATCATAAACTAAATTGAATCATAAAATTACCCATAAAATTAGGGTTATCACATATACCCCTCCTTTTAGGAATTGTGTCCATAATTCTTTCATACTTAACTCAAGTATTTTCAATCCAGAAAATGAATCATTTTCAAACTAACCTCTTAATTAAACTCTATGCATATTAAAAAAAAGAATTTACAATGCATATTTAATCAAAGCATCCATCAATATTTATATAGTTTACCTTTCATTCAATCAAACAGTTGTGGATAATCATTTCTAATTCTATCTTCCACTTCCCATGTGCAATCACTTGGGTCTAGACTCCATTGCACTTTCACCAATCTAATTTCTTTATTTCTCAACCTCTTAATTTCTCTTGAAACTATGCCTACTGGATCCTTTTCATAAATCATTCTGGGATCAATCTGTACATCTTTAGTGGATTTTAAGATTGTCTCTGCATCATGAACCCATCTTCTTAACTGAGACACATGAAAAACATCATGTATTGCTCTCATTTCTTTTGGCAACTCCAATCTATAGGCTATATTTCCAACTCTTTCTAAAATTTTATATGGTCCTATGTATCTGGGAATTAACTTTCCTTGTTTCCCAAATCTTAGAACCTTCTTCATAGGTGATATTTTAACAAATACACAATCTCCAACATCATATTGTACTGCCTTTCTTTTCTGATCTGCATATTTCTTTTGCCTATCTTGGGCAGAAGCAATTCTTTTTCTAATCAAAGCTATCTTTTCAGAAGTTTCTTTTACATTTTCTGGTCCTAAGACCACCTTCTCCCCAGATTCAATCCAACTTGAGGGTGATAAACATGGCCTACCATAGAGTGCTTCAAAGGGTGTCAGGCCTATGCTGCTGTGATAGCTATTGTTGTATGCAAATTCTGCTAAAAATATGTGATCTTCCCAGCTTCCTCCCCAATCCAATATACATGCCCTCAACATGTCTTCAAGCAATTTATTCATAATTTCTGTTTGACCATCTGATTGTGGGTGATATGCTATGCTCAAGCATAAATCAGTCCCCATTGCTCTGTGAAAACTTTGCCAAAATTTTGAAGTGAAGATGGTATCTCTATCACTCACTATGGTTTTTGGTATTCCATGCAATCTAACTATTTCTTTGATAAATAGTTGAGCTAATGTGCATGCATTCCTTTCTGATTTTACAGGTATGAAATGAGCTGATTTAGTTAGCCTATCAACTATAACCCAAATATTATCATTTCCCCTCCTAGTTTTAGGCAAACCATCAATGAAATCCATTGATATATCTTCCCATTTCCACTGTGGTATTTGTAAAGGTTGAAGCATACCTGAAGGTCTTTGATATTCAGCCTTTACCTGTTGACAAACCATGCACATAGACACATAAGTTGCCACTGCACTTTTCATACCACTCCACCAATAATCTCTCTTGAGGTTATGATACATTCTTGTGCTTCCTGGATGTATGGTATATTTACTATTATGATAAGCATCCAATATTTCCCGCTTCAATTCATCAATGGCAGGAACACATATTCTTTTTCTTTTCTCCAATTGGCCTTGTTTATTCAACTAAAAACCTTCCACTGCCTCTCCATTTAATATCTGAGTTTTCTTCTCCAATAAAAATGGATCTTGGTCTTGTAACTTTTCAACTGTAGATTTTAATTCTGACCCCAAAGTAATAAAGCTTAACCTTCCCATCTCTACATTCTCGCTGCATATGCTCATATTTTCTACACTTTCACTTTCTACTTCTGAGTCAATCAATAGTGATAGAGTGTTAAACTCTTCTATCATTAACCTAGCTACATTAACATGCTGTCTACTTAAAGCATCTGCTACTTTATTAGCTTTGCCAGGTGTGTATAATATTTCAAAATCATATGAGGCTAGTAGTTCAATCCACCTTTGCTGCCTCATGTTTAATTCTTTTTGTGAAAACAAGTACTTAATTGACTTATGGTCTGTGTAAACTTCAAATTTATCCCCTAACAAATAATGTCTCCATAATTTAAGAGCATACACTATAGCAGCCAATTCAAGGTCATGTGTAGCATACCTCACCTCACTGGGCTTTAACTGTCTAGAGGCATAAGCTATCACTTGATGTTGTTGCATCAATACTGCCCCAAGTCCTTGTCCACTTGCATCAGTATATATCACCAAATTTTCATTTCCCTCAGGTACTTTTAGTATTGGAGCTTGTATTAGTGCTTCCTTTAACCTCCCAAAGGCTTTCTCACACTCCTCAGTCCAAGCAAATACCTGAGTCTTCCTAGTCAATCTAGTCAATGGGATTGAAATTTTTGCAAAATCTTTTATAAACCTTCTATAATAACTAGCCATTCCCATAAAAGATCTGACCTCTGTGACACTAGTAGGCCTTTTCCAAGCTTGAACTGCAATTACCTTATTGGGATCCACAGATATACCTTCTTCTGATATCACATGTCCTAGAAAATTTATTTCATTTCGCCAAAAAGTGCATTTTGAAAATTTTGCCTTCAAATTTTCTTGCCTTAATCTATGAAGTACAATATGCAAATGATTCTCATGCTCCTCAACTGACTTAGAATAAATTAGTATATCATCAATAAATATCAATATAAATTTATCCAAGTATTCTCTAAAAAATCTATTGATCAAATCAACAAAGTAAGAGGGAGCATTTGTCAAACCAAATGGCATTACTAAAAATTCATACAGTCCATATCTAGTGTTGAAAGCTGTGTATTTAATGCTTTCCTCTTCTACTTTCATTTGATGAAATCCTGAAGCTAAATCAAGTCTAGAAAATATTTTTGCACCACTTAATTGATCAAAGAGATCATTAATTCTTGGTAAGGGGTATTTGTTTTTAACTATGATTTTATTTAACTCCCTATAATCAATACATAATCTAAGAGATCCATCCTGTTTCTTAACAAAAACCACTGGTGCTCCCTATGATGAGCTACTGGGTCTGATGAAGCCTTTTTCTTCTAGTTCAACTAGTTGCTTTTTCAGTTTTATCAATTCTTTAGGCCCCATTCTAGTTGGCCTCTTAACTACTGGGTTAGCTCCTGGAATTAGTTTAATTGAAAACTCTACCGGCCTATGGTTAGGAACTCCCTTAACCTCACCAAACACATCAGCATATTGGTTTACTATAGGGATTTCTTCTAATGCAGGCATGTGCTTCTCACTGGACAAATTGACAAGGGTGGCTATATTTCTGTTCTTATTTGCTTCACAAAGAACAACTACCCTTTTTCTATCAGAAGCTTTTAATGATATGGTGGAGGTCTCCATATTTATGACAGCATTATATTTTCTTAACCAATCAACTCCTAAAATAACTCCTATGCCTGGGTATTGCAACACATATAGGTCTGCACTAAACACATATCCCCCTATATTTAATCCCAGTTGCATACACATCATACCCAAAACACAGGAACTACCCAAAGGACATCTAATGAGCAATGGCTTATCAACAATCATACAATTTAATTTTAGTTGTCGTGCAATATAATGGGAAATTAATGAGTGTGTAGCCCCAGTATCATACACTACTGCAAAAGGCATTGAGTGAATGAGCAAAGTACCTTCAACTTGGCCATGTTTCTCAATATTTGGTCCTTCGGTTGCTTTGCCTTTCCCTTCCAAAGCTCCCATTTTTCCTTGCTTAAAATCTGGACAATTTCTCCTTATGTGCCCTTCCTTCCCACACTGGTGACATTTGAAGGATGCTGGTTTAAGATTTGTGCACCTGTTCTTCATATGCCCCTCTTGGCCACGGTTATAGCAAGTGATCTTTTTCTTAACTTCAGTAGTCTTGACCTCTTCTGGATTCTTGGTGGAAGATACACCTGTTTTCTTTTGTCATAAGGATGAAACTTACCCTTTCCTTTCTTATTTTGATTATTCCTGAGTGCTCTGAAATTTTGCCTAGCTTTATCATGCTGTTCAATACTCAAAGTCAGATCCAAAACTTGATCAAATGTCCGGTCCTTATATGGCAGCATAGCTCTACTAAGGCTAGCATTCAGTCCTTGGATGTATCTGCCATTTTTAGCCTCTTCAGTTGTGATAAGCACTGCACCATACTTTGCTAGTGATTCAAACTTCTGTGTATACTCAGTAATACTCATAGTTCCCTGCCTTAATTTAATGAATTCCTCTAGCAGAGATTCTTTAACTGATGCAGGTACAAATCTTCCTTCCAACATTTCCTTAAATTGATTCCATGTCACTTCCCCTTCAGGCCTTCCAGCTTTGATAACTTCCCACCAGTCCAAAGCTGCTCCTCTCAATTGTCTAGATGCTATTTGCGTCTTCTTTTGGTCTTCAACTTGCATATCTGTAAAAATTCTGTCCAAAATTCTGAGCCAATTTTGAACTCCCATGATCCCCTCTGTTCCATCAAAAGTTTTGCCTCCAAGATTGGTAAAGGTCTTGAGTAGTTTGGAAAGCTCTTCATGTGGGTTTTCTTGCCTATTGCCTACTCCATCCCTTATGGCTCTCATGAATTCTTGCATATTCACCATTGGTGGTTCACTTAGTCCTACATCTTGTTGTCTAGGTCTCACCATAGTTCTATGGATATAACACTTAAGTTAGTTCATCTTGCCTAACCCTCTATAAATTAATTTACTTCAAGTTATCCTTATTTAGTTATAATAGATATTAGTAGTATATGTACTAACAGAACAAAACATCCAAAGCAATCAACATACCATACATCAATGCAAACAAGTTCATACAAAATTTTGCTATGTTATTTAACAACATAGCTCTGATACCAAAATGAGATGACCCACTTTATTTCTCTCTAAATTTTTTTTTTCTTTTTTTTTTCTTTTTGACAAGGAATACTCAGTGGTCACCCAATCAAGGGAGTATCATTCATATACTCTCTTCTAATCAGGATCTTTGAACCAATATAAAAATATTGTTGTGTTCAACTTGTCAAAACTTATATATGTGAAGATATGTAAATTGTTTTTTTCTATTTGAATCAGAGTACAAGTAATTATAAGCAGAAATCTGTTTTGAAAATTGTTAAGTAATTTATACCTAGGAATTTTATTTTTTGAAGAATCTAGTTTTTTTCCTTTTTCCAGTCATAGTTACTTTTACATAACTATTAATACTATGCCTTCTTATTTCAGCATTTGTATGTATTTTTCTTCCCCTATACTTTTATTTCTAAATGACCGTGGCCTTATATTTGCATGTGTGTGTGCAAGTCCCTATACCTGATTATGTACTAGTAAGATTTTTGGGTGCTTTTACTTTTTTTTCTCAAACAATTATTAACTTGAAATGATGAATCCTACCCTATATCTGAGTTATTATGCCTTACTACCAACTAGGTTAAAACAATAGAAAATGGTTGAACCCAGGCTTGGTAAAATGGTTAGGTTAGCCTTACTTATCTTGTATCCCTTCATACACAAATTACAAGTATTTCTGGATTCTTTCTAAGGTGATTCAAAACTTGCATATGCTAACTTCTTACAGCCTCTTTAAACATAGGTTTTTCCTATCAAATACTAGGTGAGTGATTCAGTTTTTTTCATGCTTGCATCTCAGATTTTCTACTATTAAAATTAAATCTTTCTGAAACTAAGAAAGGAAACTTCAATACTCAGTAAAACAGTTTTCAAAAGTAATTTACAGGTTTCAACTGAATTACATCTTTAAGTTCAATAAATACAAAACAGAAAATGATATCACATTAGTTTCTTTCTAAACAACTTGAGCAACATAACATAATATAAATTTAACTTAAACTTCCATTCTTAATTTTTCCAGAAAATCTGTAACTATTGCATCCAAATTCTTAGGCAGCTAACACATCCAGAGCTTGATCAGTGAAATGACTATTTACCTGCACAATCACTATGGGCTGCCCCATAAAATATGAGACACCCAATAGTGCATTAACACACATGGGTCAGACTATTGTCTGGTATGAGTAACTTACCTGAAAGCATATTCTCATTTTAATTTCATTTTATTTAAGTACTTTACATGAATAAGGAAACCAATATCATCACTGTGCATATTTCTGTAAAGCATATATACACTCATGTAAGTGCAAACTGATTATGTATGGTTTTAAGCAATTTAACTTAGAGAAAAATAATCATAAAACTCAACAATAAACATCATAGCCTTCCAATACAAGCACTAGTTCAACCATCAAGTCCCCTCTTCAATTTTTACTGCCCATCAGGATTTTACCCAAGCCTTACTTGACCCTATCTTCATTATTCATTATCAAGTGTCAGTTTAAGAAGCCTTACTTGACCCTATCTTCATTATTCATTATCAAGTGTCAGTTTAAGGTCTTTAGCTACTTTCTCATATTATAACACACATTGCCTGAGATAAATCTCCGTTAACCCAGCACACTCAGGCCCCTGGGTATAAACATACCATGTGTGAGCTTGCAATTTTCCCCTTGCCAAGCCTTCTTTTGTAGCCCTAAGATCCATAGTACTTAGTTTAAATTACTAAGTGTTATTTTCCCTTTTTTTTTCTTAACTGTGCTAATCTCTTTTGCAGGTCATACTTTCAATCAGAAGGGAAAAGAAAAAAATAAAATAAACATTTCACCCAATCATACATTCATTCAGAGATGTATAAATCATGTTCTCAGAAACAATTATCTAATCATGCAAAGGGATATGGTCACTTAGCAGGTTATTTTTTTTTTTTACCTATGGGTTCCAGTAGATCAGATCATAAACATATGGTCCTATTTAGTTTTTCTGGTTACCTTCCTTTTTTTTTCTTTTCTTTTACCTCTAGTTTAATCAGATCTTCATTAATTTCCAGATCTGGCTAAACCACAAGTATAATCTATAATTTGGGAGATTCATAATAGAAGCTCAGCACATGTATCACATTGCACTTCTATATATATATATATATATATATCCAATTTAATAAGAGGCATAAGCAACAAGACAATGTTGCTTCCCCATATTTCTTTTCATTTTAGACCATATATTTACCACCCACATCCTGGAATTTAAATGAGCATTTTTAAAGGTAGAAACCCATAAAAGAAATCACTTCTTTTCAAGGTTAATCCATAATCAGATAGTCATCTTAAAACATGAAGCATCAGACTCTTTTATTTTGAATAAATCATTATGCAGAATTTTGTACTTAAATGAATCATTCACATACCAAAAAAACACCAAATCATGAAATGAACACAGCTTGCGAAATAAAACATAAAACCAATTAGGCTGCCTCAATATTCACGACTTAATGCCAAGTTTTTCAGTGAGGTTACTCACCTTAATTCTTTTTCCTAAGCCTTCCACTTCCTCTTATCTCCAATAGCCAGTACTCCACATTTTCCTCTAAATTCTGTTTTATATATTATTATTATTATTTTTTTCTTTTATGAGGCAGAGCAATCTAAAACCTTACTGCACCAGGTTTTCTTATATAAACCTTGGCTGCTTCTAGGGTTTAAGGAGATTACCCAATGTCAGTTTTACCCCAAACATTATCTGCCTTAACCTTGATCTAAACAAAAGAAGAGGGTATGTGGTTCTTGCTATATTTTTCCTCAGCAAATAAATCTCATTCCTACCCCAGGACATGTCATGTGTATGACTTAACTAATTTCTTCTTTCTTTCTTTTTTTCTAAGGAAAAGAATTACTGAAAATAGCTAAAGTGGTTTATTAAAGATTCATACTATTTCCATGCAAGCCTTGTCTTCTACCAGCAGTACTTTCTTATGCTCCTGCATATCATATGTAAACTTATTTATTTATTTATTTATTTTTAAGTACTTACTATCTTCTGCATATGTTTATTCTAGTCTACCTATTTTTATTTTCTTTATACTAAACTTCTTTTAAAGACATATTCATGTCTGCAATAATCATGTCTGCATGCCTATGCATTTGTAATTTATTTATTCTAACTTACCAATTAATTTCTGCCTATTTTATCTTGTAGAAAATATGTGTATGTGTGTGTACTGTCTTGTGCACCGGTACATAATTTTGACTATTCATTGGCAATAAATCTCTATTCCTATTTTTCTTTAATTATTAAACAATCATAAACTAAATTGAATCATAAAATTACCCATAAAATCAGGGTTGTCACAAAATCGGAGTTCAGAAATCCCAGAATGAATAGTGTTTTGAATATTTTCTATATAAGCACTTCATTATTTTCTTTTTTTACAAAACAAAGGCAAACCCTAATATATACGTTCAGGCCGCCACCCTCATTAATTCAATGGCCGAAAATTTTCGAACCTTCCACCTTAATTATCTCTAAATCCATCGATTTTTACGAAAAATTTTCTACTGAGAAATTGAAGAGCTATGTGTGATCTATCGATCCAACAGTCGAATTTTGTTGTTGTGGCTTAGATCGATCGAAAATCGAGTTTGAAGGGCCATATGTCGTGTGCGTTTTGAAGATGCTAGGGGCAACCGAGCTCCTTGGTTCTGGAGCCTAGTGTGGAGCTCGCATGCGGCTCCGGGTTGATGTTGTCTGATCGTCGGGGAATTGATCGTGTTGGTGGCGATTTGAAACCCTAGAAGGCGGCTTCTATGGGTTATACGCGTGCGTTTTCTCACCTGGAAGAAGAAGAACAAAAGGGAGATGCGGCCTTGATTTCTTGATGAAAATCCAACGGTTCAGATTGCCTGGGGTTAGAAATTAAAATAGAAATTGTAAATTAAATTATATATTAATTCGTTCAATGTTTATAACGCAATAACTTTTTGATACGAGGTCCATTTCACACGAAACAAGTTGCGTTGGGTTCGTTTTGATGAGCACTACGCTATGGAGCTGGAATGGAGTCGATTGGAGTCAGAGAAAATTTCGGGTCAAACTAAATGCACGATTAATTTTATTCGAAATAAAACGCTGGAAACTGAAAATCAAGGCGAGAACTTCTCACCCAATCGAAATTGTTCGATGTTAATTTTAAATAGTTAGATTTAAATTTTTTGATTGTATGTCTGGAAGATAAATTTATTATCTGTTATTGATTGAAATAGACATTATGCGCCGTTAGTAAGCGGATATTATTTATTAAAAACATATACCGTGATAATTTCACTGAAAAGTGAAATTGGTATTATTTATGTACTTGGAGTTGATTTCCCGCATTATATAGCGGATGAGACCCTATTGCACCGTCTATTAAGCGGATAATATTTTATAAATCCCATGTACCGCGATATTCCGCTTTGAACGGAATTGGTATTGTGCTAATGTTTGTGGATGCAGGGAAACAGGTTGGAGGGATCCAACTGGATTCCTCACCAGTATTTATTTGATTACAGATATTTTGATGTTTGTTGATTATCATATGATGATATATGATGTTTGTTGTCGTGATTGACTATTGGGTGCTGTTGCATCATCGAATCCATTTTTAAAGTTTAAAAACAACGATTTTGATCTTAAAAGGATTTTTAAAATGATTTTTCAAAGTATACGTTTTATTAAAATTTTGAATTGATTCATTTTAAATAATTAAAACGTTATAAATTTTTATGTTATAAAAATTAAGATTTTTGTAAAATATAACCAAAAGGTGATTTTTGAAATAAATAAATTTATAAAATAAATAAATTTATAAAATAGTTTAAATTTGGATTTTTGAATTATTATAAAGGATGTATATAAAAGATTTTTAACATTGATATTTATAATAAAAATATATATATATATATATATATATATATATATATATATATATAAAATATTGGAATTATAAAATGAGTTTATTAAGTGTTAAAATGAAGTATAAAATGGATTTCATTAAAAATTATAGATTTATAAATTGTGAAGATTATAAAATGAATAGATGTTGTAAAATAAAAGATTTATAAGTAATTAACTTATAAACTGGATTTTGGGCATTTAAATGGGATATTAATAGAAATTGTTAATAAAGGAGATTTTATAAGTTGGAGTTGTTATAAAATATAAATGAATCTTATAAGTAATAGAAGTTTTAAAAAGAACGATTTTGTAAATAAATGAATTATAAGTATTTAACTTATAATATAGACTTTTGGAATATATTTGAGATATATAAATTGAATTGGATTAATAAAGGAGATTTATAAATCGAAGTTTATAAATAGAAATGGAATTTATAGACATTGTTTATAAATTCGAAATCAATGGAATTTGATAAATTGAATATAGAAATTTATTAAAAGAAGTATATTCGCGATTTTGGATAGCGAACTATTCTTTATATAAAATGTATAGAAATATTGAAATTTGGTTAGTGAAGTATATTCACGATTTTGGACAGTGAATATATTATTAAATAAAATGGTTATGTTTTGGGAAAGCGATATTATAAAATGAATTTAATTATTTTAAAAAGATGTTTTAAAATGTATGATGAATCGAATACATAGATTTCAACGTTCATTGTTGAAATAGACGTTTTCGAGAAATAAGGAAATGGTGGACTATAACTGTAACGACCCGGAATTTTGGGTCGTCAAATTTGAACATTTAATTCATTTTAAATGTTGAATATGGATTATAATTTGAATTTTGAAATAGAAGATTTTGATTAATTAATAGAATTAGTTAGATTTCAAGTACGAGAATTTGATTGAAATTGAATAATACTAATTTAATATTAGAATTGGGAAAATTGGTAATTTTGAGTGTAAATAGAGATAAAATTAGATTCTAAAATTTATTTTGAGTCTAATTGGATTTGAATTATAATATTGGACCATTGGATGGAATTAAAAGTCGGTAGATTAAATTTGGAATTTTATATTAATTTACTAATGGAATTTAATAATATAATATTGCAAATAATCAAATTTTGATTTATATTGAACCAGAATGATTTCAAATGTGAATATAAATTTTTTACGGGTTATAATAGAGTTAAAAAATTATAAAAGTGAAATTTTAAGCGTTTCCGTCAAATTTTGAAAATCGCTCGATTTAATTGACGAGTTAAATAGCCTTTCGGGGCACAGTCTTGAAATTCGACGAAACCAGTTTCATTGGATCTATAATAGGTAGTTATTGTTGGATTTCAATTTTCGTAGCAATCGGAGTTGTCGTTTGACTCCGGAAACTTAAAACGCATAGAAAATATTTTAATCGATTTAATTTAAACTTGATCGTTTAATTCTGTAACTCGCACATACGACCGAATTAGCTTACGAAACCTGTTCCATTATGTCCGGAACGCGGATAAACCCAAGGAACGCCTATTGGTATGTGAGATTTGGAGTTTGTTTGTGTGCGTGGCAAAATGCCGAAAACAATAATAAAATAATATTAAATAATATTATATAAAGTTTATAATTATCAAACCCTAGATCTATCTCCCAGAGCCGCAGTTCTCTTTTATTTCAATGGACGGGAATCGCTTGTTTTATTCTTCCTTTTGCTTGGAATCCACTCATTAATTTCCAAATCCACCAACTAGTAAAGCGTAGAGAGTGTCAAGATCTTCGAAGTGAACGGTCGAGATCATTTTTCGTGCTTCGAAGGAGTGACAGTTCATCGGCAATGGAGTTGCGTTCGTACGCGCTTTTGGGGTAGATGGGACGATCGAGATTTGTCGTGTTCGAGTTGGGGGTGCGTGGCGCCGTGCTCTTCGAGGTAGCGGAGCCTGATTGAGTTCACGCGCTTTGATGGGGTTGCGTTTCGAAACCCTAGGCAACGACTCTGGGTTCGTTCGTAGCCTGTTACCACGTGCGAGAAGAAGATGATAGTATGCGGCCTTGATTTTGGTTTCCAGGATCTAACGACTTGTGAATGTTTGGGTAAAATAAATTTAAATAAAAAGAAAAGGTTTGTTTTAAATTATTATTCAAACTTTAAAAAATCCGTAACTTTCACATACTTTATCAGATTTCGTCGATTTTGGTAGCGCCGGAATCGCAGCGTCGTACTCTACACTGCAGCGCAAGCTTGGAGACGATCGAAGCAAGTGGAAAATTTAGGTTAAATCGTACGCGGTTCGGTTTAATTTAAAATTTCGAACGCTCATCAAAACTCAAGGTGAGTTTAACTCACTCACATCTGGATGCTAGCTAATTTAAATAGTTAATATTTAAATATATGTGTGATTGGTTGAATATAAACGTGGTTATCAGTCTGGGTTGATATATATAATTGTTGTGCTAATATTTGTGGATGCAGGGAAAAACAGGTTGGAGGGATCCAACTAGATTCCTCATAATATAGGAATTATTATGTATCTTGTTTATATTCTGAGATAGCTTGATTTTTGAATTCAGTTATTTAGTGAGATAATTGGATGAATAAAACCTAGAATATTAAAAATGAATAAAATGAATTGGGATTTAAAGGAAATTTACGTTATTTAAACATAAATTTTGGGTTAAAATGGATTGGACAGGATTTACAAGAAAAGTTCTTTGGGGTGTTTGAATGGAAGTGTGTTTCCCTGGGAAACCAAGTTTGTGTTTTAACAGATTTTATTTAAGAACAAGTTAAAGTTTAAACTTGATTTAAAGAGTATTTTTGAAATTATTATTTTTAAGTAACTAATTAGTAAAATTTCAATAGTAATTATTTACGAATACATTAGTAATTATTTTTACAAATGGATTTATTTAAAGACTAGTTTCTACCCGAGTTATTTGAAATTAGTATTAATCTTTTTAAACTCTACCTTTAAATTTAGTTTAACTGAACCTTTATTTAAAATCAAGTTTATGTCTCTTAATAAATAGTTTTACTTCACATATTTTAAATTTATATTTTTAGTAAATAACTAGAAATAAATTTACATATTTTAAAGTATATTTCAGAATAAAGTGTTTTAATTGTTTTGATTCTAAATTGTTTTGAAACTTGGTTATTTCCAATGGGAATAAATAGTAAAGAATTTACCTTGTAAAGGAAGAACTTTGGGAAATTGTTTTCAAACGAGTTTTGAAATTTGGAAATATACCTTGAAAGATATTTGAGGCAAATAAATAATGTGGAAAATTATTCATTGTGTGATGGATGTTTGTGAATATTAATTGATAGTTAAATCACCAACTATCAATATTGGACAAATGCGTTGATCGTTTCGAAGATCGGGATCGATATTTATTTCTCGAAAACCACTTCGATCCGGTTTGTACGTTTCGTGAAACATGTTTGGAGTCGAAGATGGAGCTGTGAAGTGCGAGGGCTAGTCGCTACTAATCCTGAGGATATTTCCAAAATGGATGTAGTAGGAATAGTGCCTTCGGTTCCGTTCAAACCCGGGACAGACTTGTATGGACAAATGCTTTCGGAACATCGTCAGGTGGGCGATGGGCATTCTAAGTCAAACATTCTAAAAGGTAACGCTTAGCCTCAAGCCTCATCAAATGGCAATGACTGAAAATCAGGGGATATGCAGCAAGGCTTCGTGGGTAGCCCCACTTGAGAGTAAGGCCATCCCTGTCTAGATGTCCCTTTTTATTTGGCTTATTGGTGTGGTTGCTGATCCCAACCGTGGGGTGATCCTATTCGAAACTGTCCAGTAAGGGATGGGTTCGGCCTTGTGTTGCAGGGGATCGGGCGTGGTCCTCGGTACGGTGGTCTAGGCCCCGTACTGTGACAGTTGGTACCCCAGTGCCTAGTCATTGTTGGAAATCCATTCTCTCTACGAGCCTTGTACGAGTTTTGTTTGTATTACCCAATTTGTGGCTAGTAGCTGGAATTTAATAAATGTAACAATTTCGGCTATTTTATAAGTATTTGTGTATAGATCCTATTATAATATCAGAGGATTTCTATAAAAAGTGTTTTAGCCATCGTAAGGTAAAAAACCCAACATGTTTATTTGTGGCGTGGTCTTACGAGATGCTTTTGTTTTCAAAAGGATTTTAAAACTTTAATAATCAATTTGGATGCACTATTATCAGCTGGTATTCCAGACTAACTCGGGTGTTATTTCATTATAATGCTCGGGTCAGACCGAGTATTATTTGTTCAGGACAGGATGCTTTGGAGCAGGAGAGGAGCTGGAGTCCGAGACGTATTATCCGTATATATATATATATATATATATATATATATATATATCCGCTGCTGTGATTGTATGGATTTGTCTGACTGGTAAATGTTGTTTGTATGAAATATTCTGATGATATGATGTATAAAACAGATACAGTTTCATTTTGTGTAAAGATCTATTATTTACTATTATAGTTTATTCCGCTGCGACTATGAGATTCTGATATTGTTTAGTTCCTTCTTTCTTCTACCTCTTCTTCTTTAACCGTTTCTGCTCTACTTGAGTTAATTGATGTAGAATAGTGTTGACCCAAGGGGTACGGATTTGCGGGCTGTTACAGTTGGTATCGGAGCTTAGGTTAGCGACAACCTAGGCTTTGGTGGGGAAATTACTCATTAAACGGAGTCAATAGTACTCTATAATGAGTTAAGTGTAATAATTGATATGAGAGCGTACTTGTTAGTGAATATAAAAATTGTTTTTATACTGTTTGACTTATCGGTTGAGTGTTTATGAATTCTGGTCGGTACGGGAAGTACAACCGTATCGATAGGGGTTTCTAAACTCTTAAACAAGATAAACCGACATAGTATTGATTTTTAAGTGGGTAAATGAAATAATTTTACCCAAAATTATATTTAGATATAAAAGAAATAATTTTCTGAAATTATTATTTATATTTTTGGATGGTTGGTTGTAGATACTATAATCAAATAAGAATCTAAAATTTAATCTTAAATTTGAAATGGTTGTAATCTAATAAATTTCTATAAGTATAAATTGTACAAAAGAGAAAAATAATTAAATTTGAATTAAAACCAGAATTTAAATCCCGGAAGTTTTGGAAAGGATTTTAAATGCAATGAAAATTAAAGTTTGGAAATTTAAAATCCTGGGAAAGTTTGAAATGTTTGCTAAGGTGATTGAAGGTAATAATGGAATATTAATTTGGAAAGAATTTTTGAATGAAAATTGTTTTGAAATGAATTTGGGAAAGTAAGAAAGCACTGAACTCACTTCAGTCGCTGGAAAATAATCCTGATGATGCTGGCCACATCATTAGAATTCATTTTCGAGTTTCTAAAGTGATGGATTGCTACCAAAGTGATTGGTTATGATATTGTTTGGACTTGTTGGGTATAACAGTTGTTTTGGAAATTTCAAAATAGGGAAATTGTTTTGGTACAGCCAAGTTGTTTTGGAAATCCGGAGATTTGATTCGGTATACCAAGTAGGTATGAGTTGATTATTATTTCAAAATGGTTTTGGAATAAAACCGGGCAATTGAATTCTGGAAAATTCTATTTAAATATTATGTAAAGTTAAAATAAATCAAACACTGAAATTATTTGGTGAAGTTGATATTGGGGAAGTGAAATTTTATCCTGGACTGAGACTTTAATTTGAGCATATGAAGGTAAATAAAATAAATTTGAATTTAACTTGGATAAGTTAAATAAATTGATCTTAGAATTAAATTGATTTTAGTTAAATTGAAATGTAAAATGACCTTGTAATTGTGGGTCATTGAGAAGTAAATATACCCATGAGCTATTGAGTGTTATGCTTATAATTTGAAATTGTGGATTTACAATTGTGCAAGGAATTAAATTTAACTTGAGTAAATGGAAGTGAATGAAATTTATTGAAGTGAATAGAAAATTTGAATTTAACTTAAGATAAGTTAAATAAAAGTGGGAATGGAAATTGAACTAAAATTTAATGATCGAATTTATTAAATTGAATGTAAGTTGAATGTAAAATGATTATAGTTGTGAGTTATAATTATATAATGGAAACTTATATCCTTAAGCTATTTCTATAATTTGAAGTTACAATTATAAAATGGAAGGAGTTGAAATGGTGTAGTGGAATTCAAATCTAAATCTTAAATGAAATATAAAGTGGGATGAGGCAAAGTAAAATATAGATGGGTAAATGGACTTTGAATGGTAAATAAGATTTTAGACCTATCCATTGGAAACTAAATGATGAATGGAAAGGTAAATTGTGACTCGGATTAAATTTAATTTAAGGTAAAAAGGGAATTGATTGGGATTTGGATTGAATTGAAATCAAAATCCAGTGGAGTAATAAATAATCTTGAATGGAATTGAAGTTTTATTATAAATGGTATGGTGAATTCAAACTTAATCTCTAATGAAATGTAAATTGAAATAAGGTAAAGTGAGAGATTAAAGAAGTGAATGAACTTAAGTTTGTAAATAAGTTTTGAACTTGTACATGGAAATTTAAAATTAAACTGAATTGGATTTAACTTCAATTGAATGGAATTGAGATGAATTTAGATTTAATTAAAACAAGATTCAATTGTGTTATGAATAGAAATGAAGGGAATTTAATACTTATTTAAGATAGTAAAGGAAATGGTATAAATTCAAGATGGCTAAATGAATTTGGTTGAACTTGAATTAGAATTGGAAGAAAATTAAATTGAAAGAAAATTTAATTCAGAGAAGTAAGAACGATATTATGTGAATAAAATTTTAACTCAACTAAATTCAAAGGAATTGTTTGAGAATGAATTTAGCATTAGCTGAATTAAATAAAAGAAGTTTGAAGATGAATTTAGTGTAAACTAAGTTAAATGGAATTTGTATTGGCATGGATGAAATTTTGGGGGTTTGTTAAGAGAATTTTTGAAGAGAAGAATAAAAACCAAGTTCTGGTATGAAAGTTAATTTGGTGATTAAAAAGATGAGAGTGTGGATAAAAATGGAATTAGATTATAATGGTGATGGTTTGAATTGTAAATAAATTCAAATGAGTGAAATAATTTAAAGTAGTCTCTTTGTTAATAAAATAAATCTGACTTGGGTTGGGTAAATAAACAAAGTGCATTAAAATTTGTAAATGGATTGGAATTGATTTCTAAGTGAATTAAACAAAAATAAATTTTGATTTATAAGAAGATAATGAGAATATTGTGAAAGAACTTAAGAAAATTGAAAGACAAAATTAATTGTGGATAAGCTTTATAAAGTAATTTTGAATGAAATTGGTTTAGATAATAAAATTGGAATGCAAGTAAATGAATTCTAAATTAACTATTTTGAGGAAATAAGAATGTATGAGTTGTTTATAAACCAGAATTGAATGATATTAATATAAATCTATATGGATAATGAATTGGAAATATAAGATCTGTGAATTAATTCAATTATTGTGATAAAGCAAGAATGTTTGGGCTGTAAATAATATAGAATGGGATGTTATTAATTCAAAAATTAATCTTGAAGTGAAAATAAGAAATTGAGTTGAAGATTGCAATGGAATAAGAATACTTGGTTTGTGAACCATGCAGAATTGAATAAAATTTATATGAATCTAAGTTGGAAATTAATTTTTAAATGATTATAAGCCTTAGTGATGATTACTTGCTTGAATGACATGAAGATTGCATAAGAATTGGTTATTTTGTTGTATTCGGAATTGAGTTGGTTTAAAGAAGCAAATGGAATTGGTTTTGAATAACGGGAAATGGATTGGAATCTATTTAGTGGGTTTGTATGCAGATTAATTAAAGAGAAAAGTAAATGAATCAAAAGCTTATATTTGTGAATGTGAATCTAACATTTGCAACACGGATGTAAGTCATTCGAGTGGAATATAATGAAGTTTAAATTTGGAAAAGAAATGCGAATAAATCAAATTGAAAGTACATTAGAGTGTGAATCAATTTGAATTTAAATTGAAGTAAATTGAAAATAGTGAAGCATATGTTTATAATTTTGAAGATGAATTGGTGGTAGTAATTATGAATTGAGAATGGTAAACTTGTATGTAAATCATTTGTGTGAAATAAAATGGAGCTTGGAATTAGAAAAGAAACTTTGTACATGCTATAAAATATAATTTACTTATGAAATCACGCAAATTGTTGATTGGATTGTGAAATTGATATGTTGGCTTGCATTATATTGGAAATGTTGTTAAAATGTTCATATCTTTAAAAACTGATGAGTTTGTTGAGTAAGTACAGGTACGGAAGGCGATCGATAGAGTTGGAGCGCGTATATGCATTATATATTAGCCGCTTGTTTTAAAAATTTGCTAAAAAGGCGCTAATATAATTGGGAAAAATGATATATATATTGTGATATATTTTGGTTTCCAGCCGTGTGGGTCGATGTATATATATTTATTTGTATTGCGATATCGCGAAAGCTCCTCCGTGCAGGGGAGACTCTGCCAAAATTTTCCGGAAATTTTGGGAGTTAGAAAATTTTTGGGATTTTGGAAAAAATTTAATTAACTTGGGAAGTTATTTTTGAAATAATGTTGAAACAAAAGCTTTTGAGTACAAATGAAGCAAATGAGTTTGGATTTGGGCCAAAGGATTTTGGGAAGCGTATATAAGCTTTTAACTAAAGAAGTTTGGGTTAAGTTAATGAGTGTAGGAGCATTTGTTACATTAGCGACAAGTCGATTTCAAATGACAATTGAAAATAATGGATTTTGTAATAGGATTGAATTAGTTCGATTTGAAACTAAAGGATCTGGGCAAAGTGAATTTGAGATTTTCACTAGGTAGGTTTTGCTATTGGGTTTGGAACATTCTTTCTACCTTATCAAATTTCGGGGACGAAATTTTTGTAAGAGGGGAGGAATGTAACGACCCGGAATTTTGGGTCGCCAAATTTGAACATTTAATTCATTTTAAATGTTGAATATGGATTATAATTTTAATTTTGAAATAGAAAATTTTGATTAAATAAATAGAATTAGTTAGATTTCAAGTACGAGAATTTAATTGAAATTGAATAATACTAATTTAATATTAGAATTGGGATAATCGGTAATTTTGAGTGTAAATAGGGATAAAATTAGATTCTAAATTTATTTTGAGTCTAATTGGATTTGAATTATAATATTGGACCATTGGATGGAATTAAAAGTCGATAGATTAAATTTGGAATTTTATACTAATTTACTAATGGAATTTAATTATATAATGTTGCAAATAATCAGATTTTGATTTAAATTGAACCAGAATGATTTCAACTGTGAATATAAATTTTATACAGGTTATAATAGAGTTAATAAAATTATAAAAGTGAAATTTTAAGCGTTTCCGTCAAATTTTGAAAATCGCTCGATTTAGTTGACGAGTTAAATAGCCTTCCGGGTCACAGTCTCGGAATTCAACAAAACCAGTTCTATTGGATCCGTAATAGTTAGTTTTTATCGGATTTCAATTTTCGTAGCAATTGGAGTTGTCGTTTGACTCCGGCAACTTAAAACGCATAGAAAATACTTTAATCGATTTAATTTAAACTTGATCGTTTAATTCCGTAACTCGCACATACGACCAAATTAGCTTACGAAACCTGTTCCATTGTGTCTGGAACGCGGAAAAACCCTAGCAACGCCTATTGGTACGTGAGATTTGGAGTTCGTTTGTGTGAGTGGCAAAATGCCAAAAACAATAATAAAATAATATTAAATAATATTATATAAACGTTTATAATTATCAAACCCTAGATCTATCTCCCAGAGTCGCCGCTCTCTTTTATTTCAATGGCCAGGAATCGCTTGTTTTCTTCTTCCTTTTGCTTGGAATCCACTCATTAATTTCCAAATCCACCAACTAGTAAAGCGTAGAGAGTGTCAAGATCTTCGAAGTGAATGGTCGAGATCGTTTTTCGTGCTTCGAAGGAGTGACGGTTCATCGGCAATGGAGTTGCGTTCCTACGCGCTTTTGGGGTATATGGGACGACCGAGCTTCGTCATGTTCGAGTTGGGGGTGCGTAGCGCCGTGCTCTTCGAGGTAGCGGAGCCTGATTGAGTTCACGCGCGTCGATGGGGTTGCGTTTCGAAACCCTAGGCAACGACTTTGGGTTTGTTCATAGCCTATTACCGCGTGCGAGAGGAAGATGATAGTCTGCAGCCTTGATTTTGGTTTCCAGGATCTAATGGCTTGTGAATGTTTGGGTAAAATAAATTTAAATAAAAAGAAAAGTTTGTTTTAAATTATTATTCAAACTTTAAAAATCCGTAACTTTCACATACGTTATCAGATTTCGTCGATTTTGGTAGCGCCGGAATCGCAGCGTCGTACTCTACGCTGCAGCGCAAGCTTGGAGACGATCGGAGCAAGTGGAAAATTTAGGTTAAATCGAACGCGGTTCGGTTTAATTTAAAATTTCAAACGCTCGTCAAAACTCAAGGTGAGTTTAACTCACTCACATCTGGATGCTAGCTAATTTAAATAGTTAATATTTAAATATATATGTGATTGGTTGAATATAAATGTGGTTATCAGTCTGGGTTGATATATATAATTATTGTGCTAATATTTGTGGATGTAGGGAAAAATAGGTTGGAGGGACCCAACTGGATTCCTCACAATATGGGAATTATTATGTATCTTGTTTATATTCTGAGATAGCTTGATTTTTGAATTCAGTTATTTAGTGAGATAACTGGATGAATAAAACCTAGAATATTAAAAATGAATAAAATGAATTGGGATTTAAAGGAAATTTACGTTATTTAAACATATATTTTGGGTTAAAATGGACTAGACAGGATTTACAAGAAAAGTTCTTTGGGGTGTTTGAATGGAAGTGTGTTTCCCTGGGAAACGAAGTTTGTGTTTTAACAGATTTTATTTAAGAACAATTTAAAGTTTAAACTTGATTTAAAGAGTATTTTTGAAATTATTATTTTTAAGTAACTAATTAGTAAAATTTCAATAGTAATTATTTACGAATACATTAGTAATTATTTTTACAAATGGATTTATTTAAAGGCTAGTTTTTACCTGAGTTATTTGAAATTAGTATTAATCTTTTTAAACTCTACCTTTAAATTTAGTTTAACTAAACCTTTATTTAAAATCAAGTTTATGTCTCTTAATAAATAGTTTTACTTCACATATTTTAAATTTATATTTTTAGTAAATAACTAGAAATAAATTTACATATTTTAAAGTATATTTCAGAATAAAGTGTTTTAATTGTTTTGATTCTAAATTGTTTTGAAACTTGGTTATTTCCAATGGGATTAAATAGTAAAAGATTTACCTTGTAAAGGAAGAACTTTGGAAAATTGTTTTCAAACGAGTTTTGAAATTTGAAAATATATCTTGAAAGATATTTGAGGCAAATAAATAATGTGGAAAATTATTTATTGTGTGATGGATGTTTGTGATTATCAATTGATAGTTAAATCACCGACTATCAATATTGGACAAATGCGTTGACGGTTTCGAAGAGACCGGGATGGAGATTTATTTCTTGTAAACTACTTCGATCCCGTTTGTACGTTTCGTGAAACGTGTTCGGAGTCGAAGATGGAGTTGTGAAGTGCAAGGACTAGTCGCTACTAATCCTGAGGATATTTCCAAAATGGTTGTAGTAGGAATAGTGCCTTCGGTTCCGTTCGAACCCGGGACGGACTTGTATGGACGAATGCTTTCGGAACATCGTCAGGTGGGCAATGGGCATCCTAAGTGAAACGTTCTAAAAGGTAACGCTTAGCCTCAAGCCTCATCAAATGGGAATGACTGAAAATCAGGGGATATGCAGCAAGGCTTCGTGGGTAGCCCCCACTTGAGAGTAAGGTCATCCCTGTCTAGAGGTCCCTTTTTATTCGGCTTAGTGGTGCGATTGCTGATCCCAACCGCGAGGTGATCTTATTCGAAACTGTCCAGTAAGGGATGGGTCCGGCCTTGTGTTGTAGGGGATCGGGCATGGTCCTCGGTACGGTGATCTAGGCCCCTTACTGTGACAGGTGATACCCCAGTGCCTAGTCATTGGTGGAAATCCATTCTCCCTACGAGCCTTGTACGAGTTTTGTTTGTATTACCCACTTTGTGGCTAGTTGCTGGAATTAATAGATGTAACAATTTCGGCTATTTTATAAGTATTTGTATATAGACCCTATTATAATATCAGAGGATTTCTATAAAAAGTGTTTTAGCTATCGTAAGGTAAAAAACCCGACATGTTTATTTGTGGCGTGGTCTTACGAGATGCTTTTGTTTTCAAAAGGATTTTAAAACTTTAATAATCAATTTGGATGCATTATTATCAGCTGGTATTCCAGACTGAATCGGGTGTTATTTCATTATAATGCTCGGATCAGGCCGAGTATTATTTGTTCAGGACAGGATGCTTTGGAGCAGGAGAGGTGCTGGAGTCCGAGACGTATTATCCGTATTTATATATATATATCCGCTGCTGTGATTGTATGGATTTGTCTGACTGGTAAATGTTGTTTGTATGAAATATTCTGATGATATGATGTGTAAAACAGGTACAGTTTCATTTTGTGTAAAGATCTATTATTTACTATTATAGTTTATTCCGCTGCGACTGTGAGATTCTGATATTGTTTAGTTCCTTCTTTCTTCTACCTCTTCTTCTTTAACCCTAATGGTTCGTGTTTCTGTTCCACTTGAGTTAATTGATGTAGAATAGTGTTGACTCAAAGGGTACGGATTTACGGGCTGTTACAACAACACTGTTGTTATAGTAAATGATTTCCGAAAGGAAATGTTTTGTATAGTATTGGGATTTATATATCTATTTTAATTTCGAATCCCTATACTAGTGATTTTGGGTCGTCGTAACGATGTTTTACGCAACATTCGTTTTGACTCAAATGAATGTGTTTAAGAGAACGTTTTCCTTAAAAAATGAAATATATACTTAATATTGATTTAAGTATAGTGAATATTTTCCAAATGTTGAAAATAAATAGATTTGTGAAATACTTATTATTAAGTAAGTGTGGAAACGTTTTCCAATATGAAATGAAAGGTTTGAAATTTTATCTTTTAAAGATAAATTGAAAAGTGAATATTTGAAATTTGTTTCAAATGGTTAAGTGTGGAAAATTATATATCTTGTAAAGATATTTTTGGGAAAATAAATAATTTGGAAAATTATTTGGAATCTGATGATGTTGCGCATCTTTATTGATAGTTAAATAACCGACTTTCAATATTTACCTTTAAATAGGTATTTGTTGTGAATTGCTTGAATTTGAATGCCACTCTCATTTTTGAAATAAGCGCTCACTATTCGGGTTAGCCGGGAAAGGACCTTGGGGTCGTATAACCCATTCCGAATATGTGATACGTCGTTATGAATTGCATTTGAAGACCGGTGTTGATGGCCGGATATTTGTGAAAATGGAAGGATTACCGTCGAGTTACTCCGCATCGGCTGATCTCCGATACAGAGGTTTTATCACCCTTAGTGACGGGAAGTCCGGACGTGATTAATGAATATCTGGATTGCAAGGGCTTCTTTGGAAGTGCCTTCGGTTCTGTTCGATCCCGGAACAGACTTGTATGGATGTGTGTCTGACGTTACAATTTGAGATGTAATCAAATATATTTCCATTAGTGGCGGAGAATTTATTCTCTTAGCTTAACACCCTTAGAGGTTATGTAGTTGATGGTTACTAGTGATACATTCCCAAATTGGTAATGTGGCATACGAAGTGCTATTGAGCGTTTGATGATCAAAGCACAGCTTTTGTATAAAGCGTGGCTTTGTGGACGAGACTTCGTCGGACCTCACACCCCAGAAATGGTCAAAACACGAAGGATGCAGCAAGGTTATTAGGGGGTAGCGCCCCTTTAGTGTATGTCATTCCTTCTGGATAGAGGTGGTATCATGGTATGGAGCCCAGATATTTAACCTAAGTTGTTGCTACAAATTTATTGCTTTGTGGTTGTTGGAAATCGAGGATCCTCGGATATAGATCGGTTACGATCGGGGAATGACACATTCGTGTTAGTAGTTACCTAGTTTGAAAGGTAACCCGACCTTGTGTTGGCAGAGATCCAGTTAGGTTCTCGGGTCGTCTTTCCAGAGGCGTACCCATGTGGCAATTGAAAGTTCCTTGGCCTGACCATTTGTTGCAAATCCAAAGAAACAATACGATCTTGTATGGTTTTAGTTGTAGAACCTATCATTCACTTATGGTGGCTCCCCACTGTTTGGATGGTAGCTATAGTAGGCATACGATAATGGTCGTATGTTGGCTAAGATTTATATCTTTACTTTCGAAATGATTTTTCCTACACTATGCACTAGTAATAATATCAAATGTTTCTTTTTAATGCGTATCAAGCATCTTTGACTACCTTAAGGAGAAATCTACTCCGATTCTGCGTTTGCATTGTGTGTGTGCGCGAGAGGTCTTATGGTAGTCTTATTTAAAAAAAGTATTGCGAATCTATTTTAAAATTATCTTGTTCTTTGTTTTAAAGATAAACTATTTTAAGTTCTCACACCAGTCCCATGACTGACTCGAAGTTTATTGTTTTCCTTCTTAAACTCTGGGTGCCCACCAATTTCCACATGGGCAGTCAAGAGTTGGGTTATCAGGATATTCTGGAATTCAGGAATTGCTGGAGGCAAGCTGGATGGCATGGCGTATTCACTAGTATATAGTATTTCTTTTCCGCTGTTTGTTGTTGTTTGTTGTTGTACATTCTGATGATGTAATGTAATGAAATATGATGTAATGTAACAACTGATATAATTCTTTTGTTTAAAGACTATTCATTTATATATTATATGTTGTTCCGCTGCGATTGTGAGATTCTGATATTGTTCTGTTCTATCTTTTTCTCTCTTCTTCTATCCTTTTCTTCTTCTTTAACCCTAACGGTACAGTTTTCCGGCCTTCGATTGTTCGGCAGTTGATACATTGGATGTATTGATGTCGATTTTCGAGCGTCGAAAAGTAGAAACGTTACATTTGGTATCAGAGCTTATGGTTAAGTGACAACCATGGCTCTGTTGGGAATTGCTCGTTAGAGATGGAGTCGGTAGTGCTCTAGAATGAGTGTGAGTGTAATAATAGATACGAGTGCGTATCTGTTACTGAATATGAAATTGTTTTATATTGTGTTTGCTTATCCGTTGAGCTGTTATGAATTCTGGTTGGTGCGGGGTGTACAACCGTAATCGATAGGGGTTTCTAAACTCTTAAACGAGGCAAGTCGACATAGTATCATTTTAAATTGGGTAATTGAAATAATTTTACCTTGATTATATTTTATATATAAAGGAATAATTTTTCAGAATTATTAAAGTGTATATGAATTGATTGTTTGGTTGTTGAATAAGTTAATAAAAGTTGTTTGAATAAGTTAAATGAAACATATTGTAAAAGAATAAATTTTATAAGCAAATGGATTATAAGTATGAAATTATAATTAAAATGATTTACACCTGTGAAATAATCTTATATATAAGAAGTGAAATTATATAAGCAAAAGGTTTGTAAATGTGATTTATAATCTGAAAATAAAATTCCAGAGAAGTGTTTTGAAAGGACTTGATATTTTGGAAATTTTTTTTGGAGAAATTAAAGCTCTAAACTCTTTTCGGTCGCTGGAAAATAATTCCGATGATGTTCATGACATCATCGGTGTTCATTTTCGGGTTTCCAAAAGAGGGATTGCTGCCAATTGTTTTAAATGAAAGTTATTCGGAAAATTTTGAGTTTGGGTTTTGAAATTCAAAGCATAATTTGAATTGATTTCAAAAATGGTTTTGAAAGGTTGAAAAGACTCTGGAATCCTATTTAAAATATTATGGGAATGATAAATGAGTTGATAACTTATACAATTCGAATTTGGATAGAATAAATTCAACTTAAAGGATGGAGTTAAGTTAAAGGGAGTATAAGTGAATCAATTAAAATCCAAGTTGTAATTGATGAATATAAGTGAAATGAGTTTTGAACTTATAATATGAATAATAAATTTAGCTTTGGATAAGTTAATGGATTTGGAAGTTAATAAATAAGTTGTATAACTTATAGAATGGAAAAGGATAAGTAAAACCAATTATTAAAATGGTTAAACAATTTTGTTAAGCAAAATAAATCTGAATTTGAATAAGTGATGAAAATTTGACTTTGGTAAAAGTTAAATAGAAATGAAATCTGAATTGAATTTATAAGTGGAAACTTAAGTTAAGTTAAACAAATGATGTTGAATGAAGTTGATTCTGGTATCAAAGTAAAATTAATAAGTGAATTAATGAAATGAAGTCATTAAGAATTTGAACTTGAGTTATATAAATGAAATTCAACCTTATTTGTTAAATAAATTAGCAGTTGAATAAATAAATGGATTGAATGTTAATCAATTGAATGTAAAATAAGTTGATATGAAATAATGAATGTAAGTGTTAATTCATTAAAAGCTAATGTTATTAGAAGTTGAATAATTGAATGAAAATCAATTTAATATAAACCAATTGGAATTAAAATTGTTGAACCAAATTAAATGTAAATTGAATAAATTTGGTTTTATTGAATAAACATTAGTTGTTATGTGATTGTTAATTGATTATATATATAAATTCATTAAGTGTTAATGAAATTGAATTAGCAAAAACTGGAAGCTAAGAGATTGAATTCAATTTGAATTGAAAGTAAACAAATTGAAAATGAATGTTGATAAAATCCAATGTTAACGAATCAAATGTGATTAAATTGGAAACCAATTCATTGTATAATAATGAGAAGTGAATTTATATTGATTTGGTTATGGTTTGTTGAATGTTAATTGAATGCTAGTTGGTTGATGATTGCATTTATTGTTTTGTTGCATTTGCTATATTGGCATATATAGTTGTTGGTATATGTTGTATATTGATATTATTCTCGTATATACATGCTTCTCATGTTGTTGTTGAGTGTTTAGTAGGTGCGGATTGCGCTTGCTTCGCATTTGGAGCTCGCTTTTGCGCTATATTAGCCGTATACGCTCGCTAATAAAACATAAGGTACTTATCTCGGATTAAATATCGTACTTTTACACCTATTTCCCTGTAGTATGCCTCGTCACTTGATGAACTGTATATTTGTGATATATATACTGTCATTTGTTTTTTCGGATCGAGCCGCGCAAAGGAGACTATGGCGAATTTTTCCGAAAATTTAAGGCGTTAGAATATTTTTGAGAAAATTGGGAAATTTTTGAAAACTAAGTTTGAATTTGGAAACTTAGTAACGTTGTTGAAAGAAGTTTAACTATGAATTTTGGAAAAGTTAAACACTTAAGAGATTTGAAAAATCCAATTTGAATGGTTTTGTTTTGGAAAGTTAATGGATTATATAACTTTTTCTTATTTGGTAATTTCGAGGATGAAATTCTTCTAAGGGGGGAAGTTATTTATAACTCAACTTTATCCCTGAAATCCGAAAACGAGTTTCGAAATCCACGGCCCTAATTGTTTAGGGTAAAATATAATAAAAGAAATTGTAAAATTGAATTATATTAATTTGTACAAACTTTGAAATGCAATAACTTTTTGCTACGAGGTCGAAAACACACGAAACGAGTTGCGTTGGGTTCGTATGGACGAACACTACGCTATGGAGCTGGATTGGAGTCGTTTGGAGCTAGTTTGAATTTCGGATAAAATTAAACGCGTGTTTAATTTTATTCGAAATAAAACGCGGAATTGAATTTAAACCAAGGTGAGAATTTCTCACTCAATCGAACTGTTTCGATTTAAATTTTAAATAGTTAGATTTAAAATTTGTTGATTGTATGCCTGAATGATAAATTGTTATCTGTTGTTTGAAATAGACATTATACACCGTTAGTAAGCGGGGGTTATTTATTAAAAACATATACCGCGAATATTTCACTGCAAAGTGAAATTGGTATTATTTATGTACTTGGAGTTGATTTCCCGCAGTATATAGCGGATGAGACCCTATTGCGCCGCATAATAGCGGATAATATTATATAAATCCTATATACCGCGATAATTTCATACTGGAACGGAATTGGTATTGTGCTAACGTCTGTGGATGCAGGGAAACAGGTTGGAGGGATCCAACTGGATTCCTCAACTGTATTGATTTATTTACAGATATATTTGTATATTCTGTTCTCATATTGATATATGATGTTTGATTGTCGTGATTGACTATTAGGTGCTGTTGCATCATCGGATCCATTTTTTGAAGTTTAAAATAACGATTTTGATTTTTAAAAAATGGTTTTAAAGTGATTTTTGAAAAGATACATTTTATTAAATTTTGAATTGATTCATTTTAAAATAAATTAACGTTATAAAATTTAATATTATAAAATTAAGATTTTTGTGAAATATAACCAAAAGGTAATTTTTAAAATAAATAGATTTATAAAATAGTTTAAATTTGGATTTTTGAATTATTATAAAGGATGTATATAGAAGATTTTTAAAATTGATTTTGTAAATCAAAAATATTGGAATAATAGAACGAGTTTTTATAAATGTTAAAATTAAGTATCGAAAGATTTCATAAGTGAATGAAATTCACAGTTGTATAAATGGTGAAATTATAAAATGAATAGATGTTGTAGAATAAAAGATTTATAAGTAATTAACTTATAAACTGGATTTGTGACGTCCCGCCTTTTCGCACGATTTAAACAGACACACGTGCCAATTCAAACCATACGGAAGGGCGGATTGTTATGGGGTAAATAAGAAAACATAGAAGAAATAAAACAAAATAGAATCTCACAGTGGAAGGATAAAATATAATAATAAAATATACAGTTTATAAAACTGTTTAAAAAACATTTGATTCTTCTTTATACAATTAAATATCAGAGTTCACATACCAATAATATCAATGCAGTGGAATATAGTGTGAGTGTAGTGCAATACTATAAATAATAATAATTCAAATCTTCGTCTTCGTCCTCCAGAGCTAAATCTTCAAATCCTGAAATGCTCGGACTGACCCGAGCGAATTTGAAAGGACAAAAACACTCGAGTCAGAACTAAAAGATCTTATGTGAGTTAAATTAACAGAAATAAATATGAGTACAGTAACTCAAGAGATGCTCGGGATTTACATCTCCTAAGGATCCGTTAAACTATTTACTATGTAGTATATTGCGCTATTA
Source organism: Allium cepa (assembly GCA_030765085.1). Lineage (NCBI taxonomy): Eukaryota > Viridiplantae > Streptophyta > Magnoliopsida > Asparagales > Amaryllidaceae > Allium > Allium cepa. Next base: position 635,420,909 of record CM060934.1, on the reverse strand, counting down.
TAATAATGTCTAATTGTAAAATAAACTTACTTTTTAATAGCGTTAAGGGGTTACCCATATATCCCTTAACAGAGAATATATTCCTATAGTCTATACAGTACCGTAATCTCCCCCGTACTGGGCATCGTCAGAGGGCACTCCATAGGTATGGTACAAAACCAAAATCGTATAAGGCGCGCTAGGGTAGGTGACACGGCACAACTAGGCAATGCCAGGGTAGATATACTAAGTGCTATCCGGGCTGGTGGTAACGCGTAGCCACAGCTACCGCCCACCTCGAACTAACACCCCCAAATCAAAGAAATCAATAAAGGCCACCGAATCAATCCAAAGTCAGAGTATAGTATCGAAGGAGTGCGTTCGATCAGAGGAATGACCTCATTGGCCCGAGAATCGCTCCTGTTTTAGCCACCTTATGTCAACTCATGGGAGTCGGGTCCACGTATTTACCTTACAGGAAACGCCGCCACCAACCTACTTCATTCTGGAATCTCCACCGCGTACACGGTTAGTCAAAGTGGTTTTCGGTATCGACAGAGAGTATGTCCATATCCGATCCCGGTCTCTTTGCCAACCAATCGTTATTATAACACCGCGGTCATTTAAAATAGTTTATACTTTAAAACCAGAATAAAAATTCCATTTCAAAACTATGAATATGATATCATCTTAAAACCCAAAACAATATGACATCATTTTATCCAAATATATTTCTTTTCCAAAATCATACTGCTTTAAAATTTAAAATATCTGGAAACCAAATATTTGACTTATACTTTCAAAGCATAATATTTCGAAATTCATATATTTTAAAATCATAACTTCTAAAACTTGAATGGTTTGGATATTCAACGGTATACGAAATAAATGGTTTAACTTTAAGGTTACTTTGTAAAGAAAATAATTTCCATGGCTTTACAAATATATTTCTTTATTTAAAGTCTAAACCAAAATTTAAATACCACTTTCAAGTTCCAAAACCACTTCAATTTCTATATATATATATATATATTCATTTGGAGTATTAATATTTCAAAACTAAAGTTGGAATTTATTCCTTCAACCAATTCAAATTTCTATTATTTAGTCTTGAATATTTACATAAAAATCCATAAATAAAACTCCAATTTCTAGCAATTAAATATTTTCTTCAATAAATTATACTAGAATATTCATTTTAAATTTATCTTGGAAAAATCCATTTATAAATATCATACCTTAAAATTTTCCAAACTTAAACATATAATATGAATTATCAAATTCCATTTCTCAATTTTCCCATTTTTATTTAATAGATTTATACACAGCTTAAATTCAAAAATTTTAACTTCATATGTATATATATAGAAGAATAACATTTATAAAATATCAAAATTAAAATTTTTTATAAACCGTATCCCATCCAAACCATAGAAATCACTTTAAAATAATTTATATATAGACCACGGTGCCTGTATAAAATTTTCTATCCTATGGTCAAGTGATACGGATATTTATCATTTCAATCCGCAATTTAAAAATAAAATTTGCGGTTGTATATCATTTCAAACCACAACCCCGAATGAAATAAAAATGCATGATGACTTGCAGTTTATATAATATAATTATAGCATTCATTCATCCAAATATCAATCATCAATCATCAATTGCAATCATCATCCAATTTTAAACAATCATTGATACATAGCATATGAATTATACAGGAATTAATAACAGATTATTAACTAACAGTTTCTATTCCATAATAAATTTAATGACTGTTAACTAGCAGTTTATGTGCAAAAATAAATTCTAACTGTCAAATTTTATGCAATAAATAAAATTAATTAACAGTTAAATTGAATAAATGCGATTTAACAAATATGATGAATAAAACATGTCAAACAGTCACAAACTACTCATATCTAAAATAAATTTAACTTAAAGGATGGAGTTAAGTTAAAGGGAGTATAAGTGAATCAATTAAAATCCAAGTTGTAATTGATGAATATAAGTGAAATGAGTTTTGAACTTATAATATGAATAATAAATTTAGCTTTGGATAAGTTAATGGATTTGGAAGTTAATAAATAAGTTGTATAACTTATAGAATGGGAAAGGATAAGTAAAACCAATTATTAAAATGGTTAAACAATTTTGTTAAGCAAAATAAATCTGAATTCGAATAAGTGATGAGAATTTGGCTTTGGTAAAAGTTAAATAGAAATGAAATCTGAATTGAATTTATAAGTGGAAACTTAAGTTAAGTTAAACAAATGATGTTTGAAAGAGAATATAACTTAAGTGATGTTGAATGAAGTTGATTCTGGTATCAAAGTAAAATTAATAAGTGAATTAATGAAATGAAGTCATTAAGAATTTGAACTTGAGTTATATAAATGAAATTCAACCTTATTTGTTAAATAAATTAGCAGTTGAATTAATAAATGGATTGAATGTTAATCAATTGAATGTAAAATAAGTTGATATGAAATAATGAATGTAAGTGTTAATTCATTAAAAGCTAATGTTATTAGAAGTTGAATAATTGAATGAAAATCAATTTAATATAAACCAATTGGAATTAAAATTGTTGAACCAAATTAAATGTAAATTGAATAAATTTGGATTTATTGAATAAACATTAGTTGTTATTTGATTGTTAATTGATTATATATATAAATTCATTAAGTATTAATGAAATTGAATTAGCAAAAACTGGAAGCTAAGAGATTGAATTCAATTTGAATTGAAAGTAAACAAATTGAAAATGAATGTTGATAAAATCCAATGTTAACGAATCAAATGTGATTAAATTGGAAACCAATTCATTGAATAATAATGAGAAGTGAATTTATATTGATTTGGTTATGGTTTGTTGAATGTTAATTGAATGCTAGTTGGTTGATGATTGCATTTATTGTTTTGTTGCATTTGCTATATTGGCATATATAGTTGTTGGTATATGTTGTATATTGATATTATTCTCGTATATACATGTTTCTCATGTTGTTGTTGAGTGTTTAGTAGGTGCGGATTGCGCTTGCTTCGCATTTGGAGCTCGCTTTCGCGCTATATTAGCCGTATACGCTCGCTAATAAAACATAAGGTACTTATCTCGGATTAAATATCGTACTTTTACACCTTTTTCCCTGCAGGATGCCTCATCACTTGATGAGATGTATATTTGTGATATATATACTGTCATTTGTTTTTTCGGATCGAGCCGCGCAAAGGACACTATGGCGAATTTTTCCGAAAATTTAAGGCGTTAGAATATTTTTGAGAAAATTGGGAAATTTTTGAAAACTAAGTTTGAATTTGGAAACTTAGTAACGTTGTTGAAAGAAGTTTAACTATGAATTTTGGAAAAGTTAAACACTTAAGAGATTTGAAAAATCCAATTTGAATGGTTTTGTTTTGGAAAGTTAATGGATTATATAACTTTTTCTTATTTGGTAATTTCGAGGAGGAAATTCTTCTAAGGGGGGAAGTTATTTATAACTCAACTTTATCCCTGAAATCCGAAAACGAGTTTCGAAATCCACGGCCCTAATTGTTTAGGGTAAAATATAATAAAAGAAATTGTAAAATTGAATTATATTAATTTGTACAAACTTTGAAATGCAATAACTTTTTGCTACGAGGTCGAAAACACACGAAACGAGTTGCGTTGGGTTCGTATGGACGAACACTACGCTATGGAGCTGGATTGGAGTCGTTTGGAGCTAGTTTGAATTTCGGATAAAATTAAACGCGTGTTTAATTTTATTCGAAATAAAACACGGAACTGAATTTAAACCAAGGTGAGAATTTCTCACTCAATCGAACTGTTTCGATTTAAATTTTAAATAGTTAGATTTAAAATTTGTTGATTGTATGCCTGAATGATAAATTGTTATCTGTTGTTTGAAATAGACATTATACACCGTTAGTAAGCGGGGGTTATTTATTAAAAACATATACCGCGAATATTTCACTGCAAAGTGAAATTGGTATTATTTATGTACTTGGAGTTGATTTCCCGCAGTATATAGCGGATGAGACCCTATTGCGCCGCATAATAGCGGATAATATTATATAAATCCTATATACCGCGATAATTTCATACTGGAACGGAATTGGTATTGTGCTAACGTCTGTGGATGCAGGGAAACAGGTTGGAGGGATCCAACTGGATTCCTCAACTGTATTGATTTATTTACAAATATATTTGTATATTCTGTTATCATACTGATATATGATGTTTGATTGTCGTGATTGACTATTAGGTGCTGTTGCATCATCGGATCCATTTTTTGAAGTTTAAAATAACGATTTTGATTTTTAAAAAATGGTTTTAAAATGATTTTTGAAAAGATACATTTTATTAAATTTTGAATTGATTCATTTTAAAATAAATTAACGTTATAAAATTTAATATTATAAAATTAAGATTTTTGTGAAATATAACCAAAAGGTAATTTTTAAAATAAATAGATTTATAAAATAGTTTAAATTTGGGTTTTGAATTATTATAAAGGATGTATATAGAAGATTTTTAAAATTGATTTTGTAAATCAAAAATATTGGAATAATAGAACGAGTTTTTATAAATGTTAAAATGAAGTATTGAAGGATTTCATAAGTGAATGAAATTCACTGTTGTATAAATGGTGAAATTATAAAATGAATAGATGTTGTAGAATAAAAGATTTATAAGTAATTAACTTATAAACTGGATTTGTAACGTCCCGTCTTTTCGCACGATTTAAACAGACACACGTACCAATTCAAACCATACGAAAGGGCGGATTGTTATGGGGGTAAATAAGAAAACATAGAAGAAATAAAACAAAATAGAATCTCACAGTGGAAGGATAAAATATAATAATAAAATATACAGTTTATAAAACTGTTTACAAAACATTTGATTCTTCTTTATACAATTAAATATCAGAGTTCACATACCAATAATATCAATGCAGTGGAATATAGTGTGAGTGTAGTGCAATACTATAAATAATAATAATTCAAATCTTCGTCTTCGTCCTCCAGAGCTAAATCTTCAAATCCTGAAACGCTCGGACTGACCCGAGCGAATTTGAAAGGACAAAAACATTCGAGTCAGAAATAAAAGATCTTATGCGAGTTAAATTAACAGAAATAAATATGAGTACAGTAACTCTAGAGATGCTCGGGATTTACATCTCCTAAGGATCCGTTAAACTATTTACTATGTAGTATATTGCGCTATTATAATAATGTCTAATTGTAAAATAAACTTACTTTTTAATAGCGTTAAGGGGTTACCCATATAGCCCTTAACAGAGAATATATTCCCATAGTCTATACAGTACCGTAATCTCCCCCGTACTGGGCGTCGTCAGAGGGCACTCCATAGGTATGGTACAAAACCAAAATCGTATAAGGCGCGCTAGGGTAGGTGACACAGCACAACTAGGCAATGCCAGGGTAGATATACCAATTGCTATCCGGGCTGGTGGTAACGCGTAGCCGCAGCTACTGCCCACCTCGAACTAACACCCCCAAATCAAAGAAATCAATAAAGGCCACCGAATCAATCCAAAGTCAGAGTATAGTATCGAAGGAGTGTGTTCGATCAGAGGAATGACCTCATTGGCCCGAGAATCGCTCCTGTTTTAGCCACCTTATGCCAACTCACGGGAGTCGGGTCCACGTATTTACCTTACAGGAAACGCCGCCACCAACCTACTTCATTCTGGAATCTCCACCGCGTACACGGTTAGTCAAAGTGGTTTTCGGTATCGACAGAGAGTATGTCCATATCCGATCCCGGTCTCTTTGCCAACCAATCGTTATTATAACACCGCGGTCATTTAAAATAGTTTATACTTTAAAACCAGAATAAAAATTCCATTTCAAAACTATGAATATGATATCATCTTAAAACCCAAAACAATATGACATCATTTTATCCAAATATATTTCTTTTCCAAAATCATACTTCTTTAAAATTTAAAGTATCTGGAAACCAAATATTTGACTTATACTTTCAAAGCATAATATTTCGAAATTCATATATTTTAAAACCATAACTTCAAAAACTTGAATGGTTTGGATATTCAACGGTATACGAAATAAATGGTTTAACTTTAAGGTTACTTTGTAAAGAAAATAATTTCCATGGCTTTACAAATATATTTCTTTATTTAAAGTCTAAACCAAAATTTAAATACCACTTTCAAGTTCCAAAACCACTTCAATTTCTATATATATATATATATATATATATATATATATATATATATATATCCATTTGGAGTATTAATATTTCAAAACTAAAGTTGGAATTTATTCCTTCAACCAATTTAAATGTTCTATTATTTAGTCTTGAATATTTACATAAAAATCCATAAATAAAACTCCAATTTCTAGCAATTAAATATTTTCTTCAATAAATTATACTAGAATATTCATTATAAATTTATCTTGGAAAAATCCAGTTATAAATATCATACCTTAAAATTTTCCAAACCTAAACATATAATATGAATTATCAAATTCCATTTCTCAATTTTCCCATTTTTATTTAATAGATTTATACACAGCTTAAATTCAAATTTTTTAACTTCATATGTATATATATAGAAGAATAACATTTATAAAATATCAAAATTAAAATTTTTTATAAACCGTATCCCATCCATACCATAGAAATCACTTTAAAATAATTTATATATAGACCACGGTGCCTGTATAAAATTTTCTATCCTATGGTCAAGTGATACGGATATTTATCATTTCAATCCGCAATTTAAAAATAAAATTTGTGGTTGTATATCATTTCAAACCACAACCCCGAATGAAATGAAAATGCATGATGACTTGTAGTTTATATAATATAATTATAGCATTCATTCATCCAAATATCAATCATCAATCATCAATTGCAATCATCATCCAATTTTAAACAATCATTGATACATAGCATATGAATTATACAGGAATTAATAACAGATTATTAACTAATAGTTTCTATTCCATAATAAATTTAATGACTGTTAACTAGCAGTTTATGTGCAAAAATAAATTATAACTGTCAAATTTTATGCAATAAATAAAATTAATTAATAGTTAAATTGAATAAATGCGATTTAACAAATATGATGAATAAAAAACATGTCAAACAGTCACAAATAAATTTCTACTCATATCTAAAATAAATTTGACAAACATAAAACTTTTAGAAGTTGTGAGTGGGTTAAAACTCTCACCTTTTGAATTTAAATTGAATTCAAATTCAATTTAAACCCAAGAATTTGACGGCCTCCGAATTGGTCCAAACCAGCGTCAACAAATCTAGAATTTAATTACGATCCTAACAAAAAAATCTCGTGTGAATCGGACTACGTATGAGAAAGTTATTCGAAAATTTCGATTTGAAAACAAAAAAATATAACATAAACTGACCCACTTCACAACGTCCACGTCATCACTGACATTTTCTTCTCCAGAGCACCCACGCAACCCCTGTACACGTCTCGAACACCTCCAACACGCACGCACTGCTTTGAGAAGACAACGACGCCGGCCCCCTTCACCCACGGTCCATCGCTACCGCCGCCACCACCTAGGGACCCCCCTCGCCACTCTCCCTCCATGCCGACACACCATGGACCACTGATGACTCCCATCGGCCGTGAATAGGTAGGCAGCCGCCATCTATAACTAACCCTAATCGAAAATTTTAGCTCGATCCAGCCGTCGATCCACCAAACTAACCACATAGATCGCTTCCCCTTGGTCCTCTCTGCAAAACCCAGAAAGGGTTTTGCGATCTGACACAATTTCGTGACGACGTGATGAACGACCCATACAAAACCATTAATTTCTGGACAAACGAAAAACTGAATCGAGAAATGAATCACACCAGCAGATAACGTACATTGAGAACTATGACTTATATTTTTTTGAGAATTTTCTGAGGTGTTTGAAATTTTTGCTTTGATTTGTATTTTGAAATTGGATCTGAAATGCATCCATTGAGGAAGAGAGAGGGTTGAAGAAATGAACGTACAGCAAAAAGGGAATAGAATGGAGGCTAGGGTTTATCACAACATATATATAGACACATAGTAGTAGGCTAGGTGGGCACAAATTACGAACGTGCTAACCGATAGTTGGCCCAAAAAGCCCGTTCTAACCCCGGAACGAAATTTATTAAACCCATATATCCAAATAGGTATTTTAAAATATTCTGAACGCGATGGAAAAAGTTTCACGTCCAAATTCGATCGTATGAAGAAGTTATGCTGAAAACAAAATTTCCAAATTGATTTCAAATTGATTTTAATTAAATCGATTTCAAGGCGTTTCGCGTCCGTACGATCAAACGACAGGTCCGATCGATACGAAACTTGAAACCCTACAATAATTCACCGATACGGATCCGATGAAACTGGTTTCGTCGAAATCCGAGTCCGTGGCCAAAATGGCTATTTTTATATTAATTAATTAATTGCTTAAATCCAAATTTCATAATTTATTTTCAAAAATTGGAAATTTCATCATCTTTACTACTCAAACGTTTACAATGGTTATAGCCAATCTAAATGTCAGTAAAAAGAAAATAAATTTATCAAGTCAAATGTTAATCTTATTTTATATAATTAATTTTACCAAATTCACAAAATTATAAATAAAATCCTTAAAATTCCAATTTAGCTAAATAAATTAATTACTATCCATTCAAAATTCTAAATAGAAGGGTTTTACCATCTGGATTTAAAATTTATTGCACCAATATTTCCCGTTTCAACTCCAGTTTTAAATTACCGTAAAAATTTACATTTACTTTAAATTTATTGCAATAAATCCAAATTACCATATCTTAAATCCAATTTAATAAATAAAGCTTGATTCCCCTATTAACTCATTTGATTTCAATTGACCTTTTTACCATAAATTAAATTCCAATATATTAAATAAACTTATTTTCCATTTCTTTTACTCACAAATCATCGTATTATAAAGATATTTACGGAGTATTGGTTTTCATTCATTATTTATTATATGTTACTTAAATGAATTCACTATTCAAGTCCGTTAAAATTTTATTACCAATCCATCTACCTTTCCTAATAGATTTTGAATTCCATTCAATTTATAACAAATCAAAATTTCCATTCACTCTTTATTATAAACCCAAATCTGCAATTCATTACCTTATATAAATGTCATCAATTTTTTTATTTATTATTATAAATCTACGGTCTATATACATTTTATTGATTGATTTCTATACAATTTCTATTACTTTACATTAAATTACTATTCAATGTATACATATTCATCAATCAAATCCGATATTTACTTTCTATCCTTCTATTTGATAAACAACCTAGTATACCTTTTTTTTTATATACATTCATTCCATTCTATTCATTTATGGGTATTGTATTGGAATTAAATTTATTAACTAATACTAACATCACTAACAACAATGTTGCCATAGATTTAGATTTAATTAAATAAATTATATGAATGGTTAAAATTTAGTAATTATCACAAATGCCCACTATATATGTATTAATTCCTACTTATTATTAGGATTCATTTATAAATTTTCTAGTTGCCTTTGTCTTCTTATTTCCTATTTACTACCAAACTTCCTATTTAGTTATAGTTCAATATATATATATATATATATATATATATACCTAGGCACATCAAGTTCTTGCCCTTTTTGTTACTTCAATTAAATCAGGTATGCACAAATAAATTATTTATTAACTTATTCTTACAAATTTATTTACATACATTTAGTTACACCTAATTTAATGCATTGATTTTCATTTATAAATTAAAGGTTTTTCTTTAAAAGCTTTTATTACTAACCATACCCCAGCTCTACAGGACATTGATTTAATTCAATGTACTATCAAATATTATTAATCCATAAAATAAATTCACAACTTACCCTTGTTTTCCTATATTCTACTCTTAGCCCAGTATAACCATTTACATCATTTCAATTTATTCATCAATTTAGATCAACAATTAATACTTAGCTTAAATTTCTATGGTTTCGTTTCTCTTTCAACATATGCTTCATTATCAACTATAAATCTTTACTTCTTTTCTAAATTAAATTATCTAAACTTATTAAATTAACGAAAATTTACGGGTCGTTACACTCTCCCCCACTCAAAAAATTTCGTCCCCGAAAAGGAAAAAGAAGGGAGAAGGAAGAATTTAAATAAACAGTACATCTTTAAACAATAATTCACTAATTTATTACCTTAAATAAAATATACCCATTTTTAATCATTATATCCCTTTTATACTTAAATAATTAAAGTTTGGAAAACATTTTCAACATAATTCTAAGTAGTTTCAATCCCTAACAACAAATTAATACACAACCATCCATTTCACGAACAACATATACATCCAAAACAATCATTCAATCAAACAAGCAAATAGCTGTTCGGGTTCAAAACTTGAAATGGTAGGGAATGAAAAATAACCATCCAGCGCATCATTTACTCAACAGTCTTAGATAGAACAAAATAGATTATTTATTCATCCAACAACTTCAAATTTCCTTACCCGACCAACCGTAAATCAAATAATAACAATTCAAGCCAACCAATCAATTGACTCATTATAAATTTTTATTTCAAACATTAGCTGTTTGATCTTTTCATTCATATAACAGTTTAGCTTTTATTTTCATTTATTTCTTTAAATTTTATTTAGAATAACTTCAACCCTTTTCTTAAGTTTACCATAACACATAAATTATCCCTTTATAATTTACATCTATTTCTAACAGCTTTAAATTTTATTTACTCATCAGTGGTTGTTTCCTTTATTTTTACTTATTACTTACATTTATTCATTCTATTTATTCATTCAGGTTATGTAAGTTTCTTTTATTTTTATTATATTTAATACACTTCTCAATTTCAAACATTTATTAAATGCTTACATTCTATTATATTTAATTACAGTAACCCTTTTTAATTACACTTAAATTCTTAACCTTATAACATCCATTCTTATAAGTTAGGATTTTATTAATTCTTTAACTATGGTTTGCAGTCAGTTATTTATATCATCTACTTTCCATTATATTAAAATAGTAGCATTTATATCATACTTAAGTTTATACCCATTAATTTCTTATTTATAATAGCAATTCATTGAATACTTCATTTTTCCCAAAATTTTCTACTTGTATAATATTCTATTCAAATCTCTTATTTAACATTTCAACTTTTCATATTTGGTAAGTTATATATGTTAAAGAAAATGCAAAAGAACTTATACAAACTTTATCTCATCTTCTAATTAAATTCATTGCTCAATAAATCTTCACCTTTTCCTTATAAGTTACAATTTTAAACTTCATTTATAACTTAGCATTTTAGTCTCTTATTTTATTTAGGGTTTCAATTATTAATTTAATTCTGTTTTACTACCATAATTTAAACAATTTTATTAATGGAAATTTAAGAATTAAATACCGGGTTAAATTTCAATTTATTTTAAAATAATAGATAAATATATTCTTATAACTTATATACCTCAAATTATATTTAAAACGATTAAAATTTTAGATAATTTTAAAATAAATCTGCAGTAGAATTTACTACAGTGGCCTTTCCCCTTCGAAACTTGAAAATGGAAGTCGATGATGCGGCCGCCATTACCGAAATTATTTTCTAGCGACAGAGAGGAAGGTACAAAATTTATTTTCTCCAAAATCTTCTTTTAAACAATTCCTCCGAATTATACTAGATATTTATATAAGAAAATACTTATAAACCAAATCATTATATTTCATAAATCCTTTGAAAGCAGATTTTCAAAAATCCCGGACTTAAGTTCTAAATCTCCAATTTGATTTGTTATAATTTCAACTTAGCTTCAATTATTCTAAATATTTTTATTACCAAACACCCAATCTATAGCAACCAAATATATATATCTTTATAAAATATTTTTATATATAGAAAATATAATAGGCAAAGTTATTTCATTCACCTATATTAAAACAGATATTATGTCGGTCTGTCCTATTAAGTGTTTAGAAATCCCTATTGATGACATAGCGTCCCATGCATCAACCAGAATTTATAAATACAAAACGGAACAGATTAACACAATATTAAAATCTTTTTATAACACTAACAAATACGCTCTCTCTTATATATACGCTCAGCGACTCCCATAGGGTATTACTACCCTATTAACAAAGAGTCAAACCCCACAAAGCTAAGGTTTATCGCTAAACCAAAGCTCTGATACCAACTGTAACGTCCCGCCTTTTCGCACGATTTAAACAGACACACGTGTCAATTCAAACCATACGGAAGGGCGGATTGTTATGGGGTAAATAAGAAAACATAGAAGAAATAAAACAAAATAGAATCTCACAGCGGAAGGATAAAATATAATAATAAAATATACAGTTTATAAAACTGTTTACAAAACATTTGATTCTTCTTTATACAATTAAATATCAGAGTTCACATACCAATAATATCAATGCAGCGGAATATAGTGTGAGTGTAGTGCAATACTATAAATAATAATAATTCAAATCTTCGTCTTGGTCCTCCAGAGCTAAATCTTCAAATCCTGAAACGCTCGGACTGACCCGAGCGAATTTAAAGGACAAAAACACTCGAGTCAGAACTAAAAGATCTTATGTGAGTTAAATTAATAGAAATAAATATGAGTACAGTAACTCAAGAGATGCTCGGGATTTACATCTCCTAAGGATCCGTTAAACTATTTACTATGTAGTATATTGCGCTATTATAATAATGTCTAATTGTAAAATAAACTTACTTTTTAATAGCGTTAAGGGGTTACCCATATAGCCCTTAACAGAGAATATATTCCCATAGTCTATACAGTACCGTAATCTCCCCCGTACTGGGCGTCGTCAGAGGGCACTCCATAGGTATAGTACAAAACCAAAATCGTATAAGGTGCGCTAGGGTAGGTGACACGGCACAACTAGGCAATGCCAGGGTAGATATACCAATTGCTATCCGGGCTGGTGGTAACGCGTAGCCGCAGCTACCGCCCACCTCGAACTAACACCCCCAAATCAAAGAAATCAATAGTGGCCACCGAATCAATCCAAAGTCAGAGTATAGTATCGAAGGAGTGCGTTCGATCAGAGGAATGACCTCATTGGCCCGAGAATCGCTCCTGTTTTAGCCACCTTATGCCAACTCACGGGAGTCGGGTCCACGTATTTACCTTACAGGAAACGCCGCCACCAACCTACTTCATTCTGGAATCTCCACCGCGTACACGGTTAGTCAAAGTGGTTTTCGGTATCGACAGAGAGTATGTCCATATCCGATCCCGGTCTCTTTGCCAACCAATCGTTATTATAACACCGCGGTCATTTAAAATAGTTTATACTTTAAAACCAGAATAAAAATTCCATTTCAAAACTATGAATATGATATCATCTTAAAACCCAAAACAATATGACATCATTTTATCCAAATATATTTCTTTTCCAAAATCATACTGCTTTAAAATTTAAAATATCTGGAAACCAAATATTTGACTTATACTTTCAAAGCGTAATATTTCGAAATTCATATATTTTAAAACCATAACTTCTAAAACTTGAATGGTTTGGATATTCAACGGTATACGAAATAAATGGTTTAACTTTAAGGTTACTTTGTAAAGAAAATAATTTCCATGGCTTTACAAATATATTTCTTTATTTAAAGTCTAAACCAAAATTTAAATACCACTTTCAAGTTCCAAAACCACTTCAATTTCTATATATATATATATCCATTTGGAGTATTAATATTTCAAAACTAAAGCTGAAATTTATTCCTTCAACCAATTTAAATGTTCTATTATTTAGTCTTGAATATTTACATAAAAATCCATAAATAAAACTCCAATTTCTAGCAATTAAATATTTTCTTCAATTAAATTATACTAGAATATTCATTTTAAATTTATCTTGGAAAAATCCAGTTATAAATATCATACCTTAAAATTTTCCAAACTTAAACATATAATATGAATTATCAAATTCCATTTCTCAATTTTCCTATTTTTATTTAATAGATTTATACACAGATTAAATTAAAAAATTTTAACTTCATATGTATATATATAGAAGAATAACATTTATAAAATATCAAAATTAAAATTTTTTATAAACCGTATCCCATCCAAACCATGGAAATCACTTTAAAATAATTTATATATAGACCACGGTGCCTGTATAAAATTTTCTATCCTATGGTCAAGTGATACGGATATTTATCATTTTAATCCGCAATTTAAAAATAAAATTTGCGGTTGTATATCATTTCAAACCACAACCCCGAATGAAATGAAAATGCATGATGACTTGCAGTTTATACAATATAATTATAGCATTCATTCATCCAAATATCAATCATCAATCATCAATTGCAATCATCATCCAATTTTAAACAATCATTGATACATAGCATATGAATTATACAGGAATTAATAACAGATTATTAACTAACAGTTTCTATTCCATAATAAATTTAATGACTGTTAACTAGCAGTTTATGTGCAAAAATAAATTCTAACTGTCAAATTTTATGCAATAAATAAAATTAATTAACAGTTAAATTGAATAAAAGCGATTTAACAAATATGATGAATAAAACATGTCAAACAGTCACAAATAAATTTCTACTCATATCTAAAATAAATTTAACAAACATAAAACTTTTAGAAGTTGTGAGTGGGTTAAAACACTCACCTTTTGAATTTAAATTGAATTCAAATTCAATTTAAACCCAAGAATTTGACGGCCTTCGAATTAGTCCAAACCAGCGTCAACAGATCTGGAATTTAATTACGATCCTAACAAAAAAAATCTCGTGTGAATCGGACTACGTATGAGAAAGTTATTCGAAAATTTCGATTTGAAAACAAAAAAATATAACATAAACAGACCCACTTCACAACGTCCACGTCATCACTCACATTGTCTTCTCCAGAGCACCCACGCACCCCTGTACACGTCTCGAACACCTCCAACATGCACGCACTGCTTTGAGAAGACAACGACGCCGGCCCCCTTCACCCACGGTCCATCGCTACCGCCGCCACCACCTAGGGACCCCCCTCGCCACTCTCCCTCCATGCCGACACACCCTGGACCACTGATGACTCCCATCGGCCGTGGATAGGTAGGCAGCCGCCACCTATAACTAGCCCTAATCAAAAAATTTAGCTCGATCCATCCATCGATCCACCAAACTAACCACATAGATCGCTTCCCCTTGGTCCTCTCTGCAAAACCCAGAAAGGGTTTTGCGATCCGACACAATTTCGTGACGACGTGATGAACGACCCATACAAAACCATTAATTTCTAGACAAACGAAAAACTAAATCGAGAAATGAATCACACCAGCAGATAACGTACATTGAGAACTATGACATATATTTTTTTGAGAATTTTCTGAGGTGTTTGAAATTTTAGCTTTGATTTGTATTTTGAAATTGGATCTGAAATGCATCCATTGAGGAAGAGAGACGGTTGAAGAAATGAACGTACAGCAAAAAGGGAATAGAATGGAGGCTAGGGTTTATCACAACATATATATAGACACATAGTAGTAGGCTAGGTGGGCACGAATTACGAACGTGCTAACCGATAGTTGGCCCAAAAAGCCCGTTCTAACCCCGGAACGAAATTTATTAAACCCATATATCCAAATAGGTATTTTAAAATATTCTGAACGCGATGGAAAAAGTTTCACGTCCAAATTCGATCGTATGAAGAAGTTATGCTGAAAACAAAATTTTCAAATTGATTTCAAATTGATTTTAATTAAATCGATTTCAAGGCGTTTCGCGTCCGTACGATCAAACGACAGGTCCGATCGATACGAAACTTGAAACCCTACAATAATTCACCGATACGGATCCGATGAAACTGGTTTCTTCAAAATCCGAGTCCGTGGCCAAAATGGCTATTTTTATATTAATTAATTAATTGCTTAAATCCAAATTTCATAATTTATTTTCAAAAATTGGAAATTTCATCATCTTTACTACTCAAACGTTTACAATGGTTATAGCCAATCTAAATGTCAGTAAAAAGAAAATAATTTATCAAGTCAAATGTTAATCTTATTTTATATAATTAATTTTACCAAATTCACAAAATTATAAATAAAATCCTTAAAATTCCAATTTAGCTAAATAAATTAATTACTATCCCATTCAAAATTCTAAATGGAAGGGTTTTACCATCTGGATTTAAAATTTATTGCACCAATATTTCCCGTTTCAACTCCAGTTTTAAATTACCGTAAAAATTTACATTTACTTTAAATTTATTGCAATAAATCCAAATTACCATATCTTAAATCCAATTTAATAAATAAAGCTTGATTCCCCTATTAACTAATTTGATTTCAATTGACCTTTTTACCATAAATTAAATTCCAATATATTAAATAAACTTATTTTCCATTTCTTTTACTCACAAATCATCGTATTATAAAGATTTTACGGAGTATTGGTTTTCATTCATTATTTATTATATGTTACTTAAATGAATTCACTATTCAAGTCCGTTAAAATTTTATTACCAATCCATCTACCTTTCCTAATAGATTTTGAATTCCATTCAATTTATAACAAATCAAAATTTCCATTCACTCTTTATTATAAACCCAAATCTGCAATTCATTACCTTATATAAATGTCATCAAATTATTTATTTATTATTATAACTCTACGGTCCATATACATTTTATTGATTGATTTCTATACAATTTCTATTACTTTACATTAAATTACTATTCAATGTATACTTATTCATCAATCAAATCCGATATTTACTTTCTATCCTTCTATTTGATAAACAACCTAGTATACCTTTTTTTTTATACATTCATTCCATTCCATTCATTTATAGGTATTGTATTGGAATTAAATTTATTAACTAATACTAACATCACTAACAACAATGTTGCCATAGATTTAGATTTAATTAAATAAATTATATGAATGGTTAAAATTTAGTAATTATCACAAATGCCCGCTATATATGTATTAATTCCTACTTATTATTAGGATTCATTTATAAATTTACTAGTTGCCTTTGTCTTCTTATTTCCTATTTACTACCAAACTTCCTATTTAGTTATAGTTCAATATATATATACCTAGGCACATCAAGTTCTTGCCCTTTTTGTTACTTCAATTAAATCAGGTATGCACAAATAAATTATTTATTAACTTATTCTTACAAATTTATTTACATACATTTAGTTACACCTAATTTAATGCATTGATTTTCATTTATAAATTAAAGGTTTTTCTTTAAAAGCTTTTATTACTAACCATACCCCACCTCTACAGGACATTGATTTAATTCAATGTACTATCAAATATTATTAATCCATAAAATAAATTCACAACTTACCCTTGTTTTCCTATATTCTACTCTTAGCCTAGTATAACCATTTACATCATTTTAATTTATTCATCAATTTAGATCAACAATTAATACTTAGCTTAAATTTCTATGGTTTCGTTTCTCTTTCAACATATGCTTCATTATCAACTATAAATCTTTACTTCTTTTCTAAATTAAATTATCTAAACTTATTAAATTAACGAAAATTTACGGTCGTTACAGGATTTTAGCATATAAATGGGATATTAATAGAAATTGTTAATAAAGGAGATTTTATAAGTTGAAGTTGTTATAAAATATAAAGGAATCTTATAAGTAATAGAAGTTTTTAAAAGAACGATTTTGTAAATAAATGAATTATAAGTATTAAACTTATAATATGGACTGTTGGTATATAATTGAGTTATATAAATTGAATTGGATTAATAAAGGAGATCTATAAATCGAAGTTTATAAATAAAAATAGGATTTATAAACATTGTTTATAAATTCGAAATCAATGGAATTTGATAAATTGAATATAGAAATTTATTAAAGGAAGTATATTCGCGACTTTGGATAGCGAATTATTCTTTATGTAAAATGCGTAGAAATGTTGAAATTGGTTAATGAAGTATATTCACGATTTTGGACAGTGAATATATTATTAAATAAAATGGTTATGTTTTGGGAAAGCGATATTATAAAATGAAGTTAATTATTTTAAAAGAGGTTTTAAAATGTATTATGAATCGAATACATAGATTTCAACATCCATTGTTGAAATAGACGTTTTCAACTTTATACCCAAAATCCGAAAACTTTTAAGTTAAGTTAAACAAATGATGTTTGAAATGGAATATAACTTAAGTAATGTCGAATAATGGAGTTGATTTTGGTATCGAAGTAAATTAATCAATCGAATGTAAATAAGTTGATATGAAATAGTGAATGTAAGTGTTAATTCATTAAATGCTAATGTTATTGGAAGTTGAACAATTGAATGAAAATCAATTTAATATGAACCAATTGGAATTAAAAGTGTTGAACCAAATTGAATGTAAAATTAAATAATTTGGTTGTGTTGAATATACATTGATTGTTATTTGACTCTTAGTTGATTGTGTAAAATTCAGTAAGTGTTAATGAAAGTAAATTAGCAAAATCAAAAGCTATGTAATTGAATTCAAATTGAAAGTGAAGTAAATGAATTTGAATAGAATTGAATTTGATTGAATGGAAAGTGAACTAATGTGAATATAATTAGTGAATGTAAACTAATTGGAAACGAATGAATGAATGTCAATTAAAGTCCAATGTTAATGAATCAATTGGAAAACCAATTCAATGAATATTATTGAGAAGTGAATTTATATTGATTTGGTGGTTGCATTTGTTGTTTTGTTGCAATTGCTATGTTGGCAGATGTAGTTGTTATGTTACTATATGATGCATATTGATATTACTTTCATATATACATGTCTCTTATTTGTTTGTTGAGTGTTTAGTAGGTGCGGATTGCGCTTGCTTCGCATTTGGAGCTCGCTTTCGCGCTATATTAGCCGTATATGCTCGCTAATAAAATAAATAAGGTACATATCTCAGATTAAATATCGTACTTTTACACTTTTTTCCCTGCGGGATGCCTCATTACTTGATGAGATGTATATTTGTGATATATATACTGTCATTTTTTTTACGGATCGAGCCGCGCAAAGGAGACTCCGGCGAATTTTTTTGAAAATTTAAGGCGTTAGAATATTTTTGAGAAAATTGGAAAAGTTTTGAAAACTATAAATTTGATTTGGAATTTGAAGTTAAACGATATAGTTGATTTTGGTTTGAAAGGATAACTAAGTATGATTTGAAAACTTAGAAGGTTTTTATAAAAAATTTAACTTTGATTTTGGGAAAGCTAATGGATTCTCTAACTTTTTCTTACTTGGTAATTTCAAGGACGAAATTCTTTTAAGGCGGGAAGTTTGTAAGGACCCAGAATTTTTGTTAATTAAAATTTGAATATTTAATTGAATTTAAATATTAATAAGTGAAATTTAAAAGTCGAATAAATTTTATTTCGAATAATTGGATTTAATTGGATAATTAAATCGATAATTTATTATGTGAAAATACAGAAATAATTGAAAATTGGGTTAAATATGATTAAAATTGATTTGTAACATTTTATTTAATCATGTTGGAGTTAGAAAGATGTTTGTGAACTTTTAAAATTGAATTTAAAGTTTAATTGTGAAAATTGAATATTTTAATATTTAATTGACGTGTAAAAATAACCATTTTTCAAACAGTCTCAGATTTCGACGAAACCAGTTTCATCGGATCCATAATGTTATATTATTATATGGTTTCAAATTTCGTGTCAATCGGAATTACCGTTTGTCCGGGGCAAGCCAAAACACATAGAAATTAGTTTAAATCGATTTAATTTAAATTTGATCGTTTATTTCCGTAACTCACACAGATGATCGAATTAGCTTCCGAAACCTATTCCATTGTGTCCGGAACGCGGGATAAACCATAGAAACATCGGTCACCACGTGAGATTTGTAGTTCCGAAATTCCGGATGAATAGTAATTCGAGGAATTTTCTATATAAGGACGATTTTGTTCTCATTTGCAAACAAGAATACAAATCCTAGGGTTTTATTGCTTCAGCCTCCGGCTATACTATCAATGGCCGAAAATCACCAATGTTCTTCCCCTCTGATCTCCTCATCCATCGACTTTCATCCAAAACTCCCAACTAGAAAAATGTAGAGAGCATCGATATCTCTCTATCCAACGGTTAAGATCTGAAATGGCGAAGTGTGGAGGCTTCAAATTTCTCACGTTCTACATGGCTTTGGGCACGATTTTTTGTGCTAGATGGCGACCGAGCTCGCCACCGTTGTGGCCGATGGTAGCTCTCGTCTAGGGCATTTGAGCAGTAGTCACCGATCATCTTCATTTGGCTCGTGGAAGTTGCAAAAATTCGAAGCAAAGCGGCGGCTATGGGTTCTCCTTGAACCTGGAATGCACGCGTATGGCCTGGGAGGAGAAACAAAATCATTGGCCGAGATTACTTCAAGCAAGGATGGACGGCTAGAAAATAGGTTTAGAAATTATAAAGAAAATTGTGTATTAATCTATATTAAAATTTGTATTAACTTCAAAATGTCATAACTTGTTCGTATGAGGTCGGAATTTGACGAAACGACTTGCGTCGGGTTCATTTTATCGAGCACTACGCAACAGAGCTGGTTTGGAGTTGTTTGGAGCTAGTGAAAATTTCGGGTAAAATTAAACGCACGTTTAATTTTATTCGAAATAAAACACGGAAACATAATTGAAACCAAGGTGAGAACTTCTCACTCAATCGAATTGTTTCGATTTAAATTTTATATAGTTAAATTTAAAATTGTTGATATTATGTTTGAATGTTAATTGTTATCTATTGATGGTTAAAATAGACATTATGCGCCGTTATTAAGCGGAGGTTATTTATTAAAAACATATACCGCAAATATTTCACCGTACAGTGAAATTGGTATTATTTATGTACTTGGAGTTGATTTCCCACATTATATAGCGGATGAGACCCTATTGCGCCGTATAATAGCGAATAATAATTTATTAACCCCATATACTGCGATATATGGGGTTTATAAATTATTATCCGCTATTATACGGCGCAATAGGGTCTCATCCGCTATATAATGCGGGAAATCAACTCCAAGTACATAAATAATACTAATTTCACTATACGGTGAAATATTCGCGGTATATGTTTTTAATAAATAACCTCCGCATAATAACGACGCATAATGTCTATTTTAACCATCAATAGATAACAATCAACATTCAAACATACAATCAACAATTTTAAATTTAACTATTTAAAATTTAAATCGAAACAATTCGATTGAGTGAGAAGTTCTCACCTTGGTTTCAATTCAGTTTCCGCGTTTTATTTCGAATAAAATTAACGTGCGTTTAATTTTACCCGAAATTTTCACAAGCTCCAAACGACTCCAAACTAGCTCTATTGCATAGTGCTCGACAAAACGAACCCGAGCAAGTCGTTTCGTCAAATTCCGACCTCGTATGAAAAAGTTATGACATTTTGAAGTTAATACAAATTTTAATATAGATTAATACATAATTTTCTTTATAATTTCTAAACCTATTTTCTGGTCGTCCATCCTTGCTTGACGCAATCTCGGCCAATGATTTTGTTTCTCCTCCGAGGCCATACGCGTGCATTCCAGGTTCAAGGAGAACCCATAGCCGCCGCTTTGCTTCGAATTTTTGCAACTTCCACGAGCCAAATGAAGATGATCGGTGACTACTGCTCAAATGCCCTAGACGAGAGCTACCATCGGCAACAACGGTGGCGAGCTCGTTCGCCATCTAGCACGAAAAATCGTGCCCAAAGCCGTGTAGAACGCGAGCAATTTGATGCCTCCACACTTTGCCATTTCAGATCATAACCGTTGGATAGAGAGATATCGATGCTTTCTACGTTTTTCTAGTTGGGAGTTTTGGATGAAAGTTGATAGATGAGGAGATCAGAAGGGAATAACATTGGTGATTTTCGGCCATTGATAGTATAGCCGGCGGCTGAAGCAATAAAACCCTAGGGTTTGTTTTCTTGTTTGCAAATGAGAATAAAATCGTCCTCATATAGAAAATTTGTAACAACCCGGTATTTCGCGTCTATTTTTAATCGACATTAAATGATTAATATTATTGCAAATTTCCATTTGAAGTTTTTGAATTTTGAATTTTTAAATTATTTTATAAATTGTTAAAAGAAATTTTGGGCTTTATAATTTAAATAGTGGTCCATATTTTATTGGGCCGTTATTATTTGCTAAGGCTTATAACCGGTTTCTTTTCCCCGTTCTTTCATTTTTCATTCGAACCCTAAAACCTAGCTCACGAAGAAAATAGAATGGAGGCGGTCTCGTTCGTCCTCTTCTCCAAATTAGGGCTTGGGATTGTGGTGGCCGACCTTACTCTCTCGTTGCTCTAGCGTCGCGCGTCTCCGTGATGCTTCAATTCGTCGACAAGGTG
Organism: Allium cepa; assembly: GCA_030765085.1. Taxonomy (NCBI): domain Eukaryota; kingdom Viridiplantae; phylum Streptophyta; class Magnoliopsida; order Asparagales; family Amaryllidaceae; genus Allium; species Allium cepa. The sequence continues at coordinate 635,398,433 of CM060934.1, read as the reverse complement.
AGCTTGCTCACATCTAATTCAGGTCTCGAGTTATCTGTGTATTTTGTTGCTTGAATTCTTGGCTAATGTTGCTTCGAGTTTTAATGATTTCTGATTTTTGTTCTATTTCTGTTCCATGACTTTTGAACTTGAGTGAGTTTTACTCACATCTTTTTCTACTTGGTAGTCTCGGCACTGTTTTGTTGAGATGTCGAAGATTTCCTGGTGCACTTATTTCAATTTTCTGGAAACTGATGTTTGGTTGATTTCGGCAGTGACTTTGGTTGAAATTTACAGTTATAGTTTTGTGTAAATGTTTGAATGATTTCGATCGTTTTGCTGAAATTTCTGATTGGAAATTCCTTTTGTTCGAATTTCTTTTGTGTTTCACTGCCTCTGACCAGTTTTGACACTTATACTTGCTGTGTCATGCGTGATTCTTGCTGCACTATCCACATGAGTTCATTTAGTTCTGTGCATTCTCTTGTGCTGCAGTGTTATTACTGCTTGAATCATGTTTACTTGATGACGTTTGGTTTGTTGAAGTTGTGCACTTGTGACTTCACTTCAGTTTTTTTTTATATGTACACAAGTGTTCACTTGTTACATTGAGCCTGCTTTCGAGCTGCAGTTGCTTTTCTTGACTTCGTATTGCACTGCTACACGATGCTTGTTGTGTCTGGACTTGTTTGCTTCTGACCCATGTTTTGGGTACTATAATTGTTATTTGCAATTCCCAATTTCAATTAGTGCAACTGATCCATTTCCCTAGGTTGAGTCTTGTGGTCTTTTGTTGCATTGAGTTGCACTGCATCAAGTTCATGATGTGTTATTCACTTGAACTCAGTTCCATTTGTCTAGTTCAGTCTCATACCACTTGTTGTTCCTTTCTCTGTTCAATTGAAGCTGTGGCTTTTTCACTTGTGCGATATAAGATCGGGTTCATGTGAGTCATGTGTATTGATCTCCTGAGTAGTTTTGTTGACATTGAATTATAGTTCATGTTTGAACCTTCCAGTCAGGCCTTGTTGCTTCATGCGTATGCCCTGTCCACTGTAGTTTCATTATGGGACTATTCATTGCTTTGAGTTGTAGAACTGATTTGAACTCCTGCAGTGTTATACTTGAGCTTCACTGTGTCTTTGAGTCTGCCATATTGAGGTTGTTTGTTGCTGTATCTTGTGGTTGCTATGTCTCTTACACAAATGCATCACTTGATACATAAATTTTTCCTTGCATTTGTGTATTGTGTCTTTGACTATTCTACACTTTGCATATAAACTTGGTCTCTGGACATTTGTTGGAGCTAGCTGTTGTCATCTTCACTTGCTACTTTTGAACTTGATTTTTTGTCTCGACTTAGGCTGCTTGCATTGCATATTTTCTTCAATATGCAGCCTGGTCGACATGTATGTTGTCCCTACCCACTCTGATCTAATTCACTGTCATGTGTATATATGTACACATTGTCCATTGCCATTTTGCTATGACCATTGAGGCAGCGGCATTGATGTTTGAATCTTCGGTTGCTTGTGGGATCACTGAACTGTGGTATCACTCATTCACATATTTAGGTGCTGTTGTCATGTGCATTATCTTTGTCTTTGTACCTGGTTGCAATTGTAGTTTCATTGTGACCTTTGCTTTGTATTTGCTTCTGTACAGTGAGTGGAACCTGATTCTGGGTTTGACCTTGTGTTCGGTGGTGAAATTTCATTTTGTACACATCACCGTGGTGGCAAGGCAGTGCACGCAAGCGTGAACTGCAGCCACACGGTATTCGGTTAGGTACATCATCACTGTAGTGGCAGGGCAGTGCACGCAAGCGTGAACTGCAGCCACACGGTATGGCGAGTATGATATCTTATTTTGTTTTGATTGTTTGATCTTTTGCGTATTCCTTATGCAGTAGTGGCGAGGCAGTGCACGCGTGCGTGTACTGCAGCCCTACTTGAATTAATATTTTAATTGATATTTCAATGGTTTGAACTGTTTGTTCATTTCAATTCAATATTCTGAATTGCATTCTGATTTGGTTTAATTACTGTCGTCTATTCAGTAATTAATTATTATTGCTTCTGTGCACTAATAACCGAGCTTGAATTAGACTGACCCGAGTATTATTTTCTTTTGAATCTAATACTCGGGTCAGACCGAGTATTTCAGGTTGTAGATATTCAGCTTTGGGGGTTGCTGCTAGAGCTATGAAGTTCTTTCATATCTTTTGGAGTAGTCGTCGTCATTTGTTGTAGTCTGAAAAATTGGATAGGAAGATATGTATTCATGTATATTATATACGTTAATGTACTTGTATATGTAACTTCTTGAGTCGACTGTGGTAGTTGTATCATATGTACCGTGTCTTATGTATTGTATCAAATGTATTGTAACTGACATCAGTTATTGTATATACGAGACTTTATGTTTTATTTGTGTTCCGCATTATATTATCTGTGCAATATTTTATATTTACTGTTCTAAACTATTATGAACCATCGTAGTTCGTTTTATACTGGAATTGGGGTATTTCGATGGGAGAAAATAAATCAGAGATGGAAAATGAAAGAATATAAATATATATATATATATCACTCCTATCGAGATAACCAATACTAGTGTAAGGCCAACTATTGATGGCCGCTCCTCAACAGCCTTATTCTCCGTGCTAGTTGACAGCACTACACCGTAGTGTTCTTGGCTAGCGTGGGTATAGAGGTGGGGCGTCACAGCTTGGCATCAGAGCCTGGGGTTTAGAACAAATATAAAACGTAACTTAGATAGTACATGTGTTAGAACTATTTGTCGACGTTTTATCTCTCATATTTGCATATGATTGTCTTTTGATTGTTAGGTATGAATTCCTAACGCTTATTCATATGCATTTGATTTTGATTCTTGTGTTTTCGGCTTTGATTTGATTTAGCCGATGATTGATTTTGTTCGAATCTCAGCGATTCTGAACTTGATATTTTATGTTTTCTTCGGCTTGATTTCCATTCGACTTCGGTCACTTTGTTTTTGAGAAATTTCTAAATTCTTGATTTCCAAGACTCTGACTTGGTTTGCCGTTGAGTCCTTTGATGATGATGTTGAATCGTTTTATACTCTATTATGGCCATTAATTGTTGACTTCAGCATTGACTTGATTTTTATTTTTTGTTGAAGTCATTTATGCATTTATGCTCGTTTTGTTTCATTATTCCATTTGTCAATCGATTCTTCTTTTCCGATTAGTTGTTGTCATCTTTGTCGACTTTGAAAACTTCTATTTCTGGAATTTTTGGATATTCCTACTTTGATGGATTTAGAATCGAATTCTTTGGATTTTATTCACGTCTTCGTATGTGAACTTTAGTGAATTGATTTGGTTTCCAAATTTAATCGATTCTTGTTAATTCCCCGATTTGTTGCTACCGTTTATTAGCAACTTTGATAACATTTTCTTCGGGATTTATGTGAACATTCCTTTTGATGGATACAATATCGATTTCTTTGGATTCTATTCACATCTTTGTATGTGAATTCTTGTGCTTGATTGTTCCTACAATCATTTTTGTGATTTGTCACTTTAAAAATATAAAGGTTTTCTATACTAGTAGTAAATATCAAAACCCTTTTCTTCAAACGATTTCAAAACTATTTTACTACAAAACTCTTTTCCTAAACCGTTTTCCAATCTAATAGTATATACTAACCTTTACCTCGCTCGTATGAGAAATCTAATTAAACGACTTAGTAAAACGAGTGGTATATAACGCTTGCGTTTACTTCGCCGGTTAATTCTTGGACTTATTCGATTGAATCTCTTGTGACAAATTTTATTAGTGAAGATTTACAGTTTGTTCGTAAATATTTAAGTTAAGCAAGTGGTTATGGGACATGAAGCTAAACTTTTATATTTACTAGCTTAGTGTAATTGACACTTCTCGTTGATCTTGACGATCGCTTTATGAATTAGACTAGCAATTATGCTATGTCTTTTTATTTGCGAGGTTAGACTAGACACCACTTGTGTGATTCCATTCACACATACCTTTCTGCTTTTTGGTTAGTCTTGACCTCAATCTGTGTGATTCCATTCACACATGCTTAGTGTAATTGACACTCCTCGTTGATCATGATGATCGTTCTGATGGTCAGACTAGACACCACTTGTGTGATTCCATTCACACATACCTTTCTGCTTTTTGGTTAGTCTTGACCTCAATCTGTGTGATTCCATTCACACATGTGGGGTAGCTCCCCTTGGTCTTCGGACCGTCATGTGATAGCCCTCTTTCCCTTTTTCTGTGATTTCTAGATTCCTTATGTTGATTTCTGGAAATTTTATGCTTCACCTATTTTTGTGTACTGGTGAATTCATATGTTATTGATTTGTCATGAGTACAAATTTGAGGTATGATACCTCTTTGGATCTTTGAGAAGATCTTGTGATATTGATTATCTCTTATCGGTTGATCTCCTGTTGATCATTATTTGCATACTTATAGTCATATGTCAGTATGGATATTCCATATTTATGCTATACCTCTCATCGGTTGATCTCCTGTTGATCATTATTTACATACTTATAGTAGTATGTTATTATGGATATTTTATGTTTTGCATTGCACGAGTTGGTGATTTTCATGCTCACGTGTAGGTGAGATTCCGTGCTCCTGTTCTCGCTTTGCGTTGCACGTGTTGGTGATTTTCATGCTCACGTGCAGGTGAGATTCCATGCTCCCGTTCTCCCTTTGTGTTGCGGGTGATTTTTCATGCTCACGTGTAGGTGAGTTTTCATACTCCGGTTCGAGTTTTCATACTCGCGTTCGAGTTTTCATACTCCGGTTCGAGTTTTCATACTCCCATCTTGTGATTTCTGGATTTCTTGTGTAGATTCCTAGAATTTGTGCTTCACCAATTTTCGTGATCTCTATTGATAAGTTTTATCAATTTTTGTGCATTGGTGAATTCGTGTGATATTGACTTGTTATGAATACGAGTTTAGGGTATGATACCCCTTCCTATCTTTGAGAAGATTCTTGTGACATTTTTGATGAGTGAAAATCCACTTATCGAAGTTGCTACTGATGTCGCTGTTTTAATCACGTGTTTTAAAAATTGTTTTCAAATTTTTTTTACGATTTGCGCTTTCAAAAGAATGAGGAAGCGAATTAAACGTTTCAGTAAAATCGAGGACTATGACCCCTTTCTTTTGCTGATTCGCTTAATTCCGGACTTGTTCGTTTGAGAATGTAAATTGTAATTTTATAAATAAAATGATTTTCAAAATTTTTACAGTTTACGCCTTCAAAAGAATGAGGAAGCGATTTAAACGTTTCAGAAAAATCGAGGACTATGACCCCTTTCTTTTACTGATTCGCTTAATTTCGGACTTGTCCGTTTGAGAACGTAAAATGTTATTTATTTAAAATACACAATTTTGCACTTTCAAGGAAACGATGAAGTGAATTAAACGATTTAGTAAAACTCGTGGTTATGGGTCATGTGCGTTTGCTATTTCGGTTAATTTCGGACTCGTTAATCGAAAAATTTGTGATTTGAAATTTGATTACCGTTGTGGTAATTTCTGATTATCGTTTTGATAATTGGATGTTTATGATTTCTGATTTATCGTTTTTGGTAATCAGATATTTATTGTTTCTAATTATCGTTTGTGATAATTAGATATTTGTGGTTTGATTATCGTTTGTGATAATTAAACATTTGTGATTTGAAATTTGATTACCGTTGTGGTAAATATCTGATTATCGTTTTGATAATTGGATGTTTATGATTTCTGATTTATCGTTTTTGATAATCAGATATTTATTGTTTCTAATTATCGTTTGTGATAATTAGATATTTGTGGTTTGATTATCGTTTGTGATAATTAAACATTTGTGATTTGAGATTTGATTATCAATTGCGATAATTAAATAATCGTTGATTCGTGAATTCTGATTTATCGTTTTTGATAATCAGATATTTATTGTTTCTAATTATCGCTTGTGATAATTAGATATTTGAGATTTAATTATCGCTTGTGATAATTAGATATTTGAGATTTAATTATCGTTTGTGATAATTAAATATTTGTGATTTAAGATTGATTTTCGATTGTGATAATCGAATACTTGTTGATTTGATTATCGTTTTTGATAATCGAATATTTGTGATTTGAGATTTCTGAATTATCTATTGATAATTAGATTTTTGATGAGAATTTGTGAATTTCTTTTATGAAATTAAGAGATTTCTTTGGCGTTTATATTGTACTACGCCAGTGTGCCGGCTCAATTTTCTACTATTCATGACGTTTTCTACGTCTTCTGGTTCCGGAAATGCCTTATGGATTTCCGATCCTTATTCTTGAGCAACCTTCTATTCACATCATTGCTTCGAGGGTGTAGCACCTTCGAAATAAAGATGTTTCTCTTGTGGAGATTCTCAATGGTTCTCAAATTCTATGGATTTCACATTGGAATCCAGAGAATTCATCGAGCAAACACGTTCAGGCTCTCTCTCTCTCCCTCGTGCTCTTTGTGGTGAACTTCCTATTTCAGATTTCTTCATCTTGTGATGATATGCTCTTATGGTTGTTACCTTTTGTCCATTTATTCCTTACGATTGCGAGGACGCAATTTCTTTAAGGAGGGGAGTCTGTAACAACCCGGTATTTCGCGTCTATTTTTAATCGACATTAAATGATTAATATTATTGCAAATTTCCATTTGAAGTTTTTGAATTTTGAATTTTTAAATTATTTTATAAATTGTTAAAAGAAATTTTGGGCTTTATGATTTAAATAGTGGTCCATATTTTATTGGGCCGTGATTATTTGCTAAGGCTTATAACCGGTTTCTTTTCCCCGTTCTTTCATTTTTCATTCGAACCTTAAAACCTAGCTCACGAAGAAAATAGAATGGAGGCGGTCTCGTTCGTCCTCTTCTCCAAATTAGGGCTTGGGATTGTGGTGGCCGACCTTACTCTCTCGTTGCTCTAGCGTCGCGCGTCTCCGTGATGCTTCAATTCGTCGACAAGGTGAGCTTGCTCACATCTAATTCAGGTCTCGAGTTATCTGTGTGTTTTGTTGCTTGAATTCTTGGCTAATGTTGCTTCGAGTTTTAGTGATTTCTGATTTTTGTTCTATTTCTGTTCCATGACTTTTGAACTTGAGTGAGTTTTACTCACATCCTTTTCTACTTGGTAGTCTCGGCACTGTTTTGTTGAGATGTCGAAGATTTCCTGGTGCACTTATTTCAATTTTCTGGAAACTGATGTTTGGTTGATTTCGGCAGTGACTTTGGTTGAAATTTACAGTTATAGTTTTGTGTAAATGTTTGAATGATTTCGATCGTTTTGCTGAAATTTCTGATTGGAAATTCCTTTTGTTCGAATTTCTTTTGTGTTTCACTGCCTCTGACCAGTTTTGACACTTATACTTGCTGTGTCATGCGTGATTCTTGCTGCACTATCCACATGAGTTCATTTAGTTTTGTGCATTCTCTTGTGCTGCAGTGTTATTACTGCTTGAATCATGTTTACTTGATGACGTTTGGTTTGTTGAAGTTGTGCACTTGTGACTTCACTTCAGTTTTTTTTTATATGTACACAAGTGTTCACTTGTTACATTGAGCCTGCTTTCGAGCTGCAGTTGCTTTTCTTGACTTCGTATTGCACTGCTACACGATGCTTGTTGTGTCTGGACTTGTTTGCTTCTGACCCATGTTTTGGGTACTATAATTGTTATTTGCAATTCCCAATTTCAATTAGTGCAACTGATCCATTTCCCTAGGTTGAGTCTTGTGGTCTTTTGTTGCATTGAGTTGCACTGCATCGAGTTCATGATGTGTTATTCACTTGAACTCAGTTCCATTTGTCTAGTTCAGTCTCATACCACTTGTTGTTCCTTTCTCTGTTCAATTGAAGCTGTGGCTTTTTCACTTGTGCGATATAAGATCGGGTTCATGTGAGTCATGTGTATTGATCTCCTGAGTAGTTTTGTTGACATTGAATTATAGTTCATGTTTGAACCTTCCAGTCAGGCCTTGTTGCTTCATGCGTATGCCCTGTCCACTGTAGTTTCATTATGGGACTATTCATTGCTTTGAGTTGTAGAACTGATTTGAACTCCTGCAGTGTTATACTTGAGCTTCACTGTGTCTTTGAGTCTGCCATATTGAGGTTGTTTGTTGATGTATCTTGTGGTTGCTATGTCTCTTACACAAATGCATCACTTGATACATAAATTTTTCCTTGCATTTGTGTATTGTGTCTTTGACTATTCTACACTTTGCATATAAACTTGGTCTCTGGACATTTGTTGGAGCTAGCTGTTGTCATCTTCACTTGCTACTTTTGAACTTGATTTTTTGTCTCGACTTAGGCTGCTTGCATTGCATATTTTCTTCAATATGCAGCCTGGTCGACATGTATGTTGTCCCTACCCACTCTGATCTAATTCACTGTCATGTGTATATATGTACACATTGTCCATTGCCATTCTGCTATGACCATTGAGGCAGCGGCATTGATGTTTGAATCTTCGGTTGCTTGTGGGATCACTGAACTGTGGTATCACTCATTCACATATCTAGGTGCTGTTGTCATGTGCATTATCTTTGTCTTTGTACCTGGTTGCAATTGTAGTTTCATTGTGACCTTTGCTTTGTATTTGCTTCTGTACAGTGAGTGGAACCTGATTCTGGGTTTGACCTTGTGTTCGGTGGTGAAATTTCATTTTGTACATATCACCGTGGTGGCAAGGCAGTGCACGCAAGCGTGAACTGCAGCCACACGGTATTCGGTTAGGTACATCATCACTGTAGTGGCAGGGCAGTGCACGCAAGCGTGAACTGCAGCCACACGGTATGGCGAGTATGATATCTTATTTTGTTTTGATTGTTTGATCTTTTGCGTATTCCTTATGCAGTAGTGGCGAGGCAGTGCACGCGTGCGTGTACTGCAGCCCTACTTGAATTAATATTTTAATTGATATTTCAATGGTTTGAACTGTTTGTTCATTTCAATTCAATATTCTGAATTGCATTCTGATTTGGTTTAATTACTGTCGTCTATTCAGTAATTAATTATTATTGCTTCTGTGCACTAATAACCGAGCTTGAATTAGACTGACCCGAGTATTATTTTCTTTTGAATCTAATACTCGGGTCAGACCGAGTATTTCAGGTTGTAGATATTCAGCTTTGGGGGTTGCTGCTAGAGCTATGAAGTTCTTTCATATCTTTTGGAGCAGTCGTCGTCATTTGTTGTAGTCTGAAAAATTGGATAGGAAGATATGTATTCATGTATATTATATACGTTAATGTACTTGTATATGTAACTTCTTGAGTCGACTGTGGTAGTTGTATCATATGTACCGTGTCTTATGTATTGTATCAAATGTATTGTAACTGACATCAGTTATTGTATATACGAGACTTTATGTTTTATTTGTGTTCCGCATTATATTATCTGTGCAATATTTTATATTTACTGTTCTAAACTATTATGAACCATCGTAGTTCGTTTTATACTGGAATTGGGGTATTTCGATGGGAGAAAATAAATCAGAGATGGAAAATGAAAGAATATAAATATATATATATCACTCCTATCGAGATAACCAATACTAGTGTAAGGCCAACATTGATGGCCGCTCCTCAACAGCCTTATTCTCCGTGCTAGTTGACAGCACTACACCGTAGTGTTCTTGGCTAGCGTGGGTATAGAGGTGGGGCGTCACAAAATTCCTCGAATTACTATTCATTTGGAATTTCCGAGCTCCAAATCTCGCGCGGTGACCGACGTTTTTAGGGTTTATCCCGCGTTTCGGACATAATGGAATAGGTTTCGGAAGCTAATTCGATCATCTGTGCGAGTTACGGAAATAAACGATCAAAGTTAAATTAAATCGATTTAAACTAATTTCTATGCGTTTTGGCTTGCCCCGGACAAACGGTAAGTCCGATTGACACGAAATTTGAAACGATACAATAATATCACATTACGGATCCGATGAAACTGGTTTCGTCGAAATCCGAGACTATTTGAAAAATGGTTATTTTTACACGTCAATTAAATATTGAAATATTCAATTTTCACAATTAAACTTTAAATTCAATTTTAAAAGTTCACAAACATCTTTCTAACTCCAACATGATTAAATAAAATTTTACAAATCAATTTTAATCATATTTAACCCAATTTTCAATTATTTCTGTTTTTTCACATATTAAATTATCGATTTAATTATCCAATTAAATCCAATTATTCGAAAGGAAATTTATTCGACTTACAAATTTCACTTATTAATATTTAAATTCAATTAAATATTCAAATTTTAATAAAAAAAAATTCTGGGTCGTTACAAACTTCCCCCCTTAAAGGAATTTCGTCCTCGAAATTACCAAGTAAGAAAAAGTTAGAGAATCCATTAGCTTTCCCAAAATCAAAGTTAAACTTTTTATAAAAACCTTCTAAGTTTTCAAATCATACTTAGTTATCCTTTCAAACCAAAATCAACTATATCGTTTAACTTCAAAATCCAAATCAAATTTATAGTTTTCAAAACTTTCCCAATTTTCTCAAAAATATTCTAACGCCTTAAATTTTCGGAAAAATTCGCCGGAGTCTCCTTTGCGCGGCTCGATCCGAAAAAAAATGATAGTATATATATCACAAATATACATCTCATCAAGTAATGAGGCATCCCGTAGGGAAAAAAGTGTAAAAATACGATATTTAATCCGAGATATGTACCTTATTATTTTATTAGCGAGCATATACGGCTAATATAGCGCGAAAGCGAGCTCCAAATGCGAAGCAAGCGCAATCCGCACCTACTAAACACTCAACAAACAAATGAGAAACATGTATATATGAAAGTAATATCAATATACATCATATAATAACATAACAACTAGATGTGCCAACATAGCAATTGCAACAAAACAACAAATGCAACCACCAAATCAATATAAATTCACTTCTCAATAATATTCATTGAATTGGTTTTCCAATTGATTCATTAACATTGGACTTTAATTGACATTCATTCATTCGTTTCCAATTAGTTTACATTCACTAATTATATTCACATTAGTTCACTTTCCATTCAATCAAATTCAATTCTATTCAAATTCATTTACTTCACTTTCAATTTGAATTCAATTACATAGCTTTTGATTTTGTTAATTTACTTTCATTAACACTTACTGAATTTTACACAATCAACTAAAAGTCAAACAACAACCAATGTATATTCAACACAACCAAATTATTTAATTTTGCATTCAATTTGGTTCAACACTTTTAATTCCAATTGGTTCATATAAAATTGATTTTCATTCAATTATTCAACTTCCAATAACATTAGCTTTTATTGAATTAACACTTACATTCACTATTTCATATCAACTTATTTACATTCGATTGATTAATTTACTTCAATACCAAAATCAACTTCATTATTCAACATTACCTAAGTTATATTCCATTTCAAACATCATTTGTTTAACTTAACTTAAAAGTTTTCGGATTTTGGGTATAAAGTTGAAAACGTCTATTTCAACAATGGAAGTTGAAATCTATGTATTCGATTCATAATACATTTTAAAACCTCTTTTAAAATAATTAACTTCATTTTGTAATATCGCTTTCCCAAAACATAACCATTTTATTTAATAATATATTGACTGTCCAAAATCGTGAATATACTTCATTAACCAATTTCAACATTTCTACGCATTTTACATAAAGAATAATTAGCTATCCAAAGTCACGAATATACTTCCTTTAATAAATTTCTATATTCAATTTATCAAATTCCGTTGATTTCGAATTTATAAACAATGTTTATAAATCCTATTTTTATTTATAAACTTCGATTTATAGATCTCCTTTATTAATCTAATTCAATTTATATAACTCAATTATATACCAACAGTCCATATTATAAGATAAATACTTATAATTCCTTTATTTACAAAATCGTTCTTTTTAAACTTCTATTACTTATAAGATTCCTTTTTATTTTATAACAACTTCAACTTATAAAATCTCCTTTATTAACAATTTCTATTAATATCCCATTTATATGCTAAAATCCAGTTTATAAGTTAATTGCTTATAAATCTTTTATTCTACAACATCTATTCATTTTATAATTTCACCATTTATACAACTGTGAATTTCATTCACCTATGAAATCCTTCAATACTTCATTTTAACATTTATAAAAACTCATTTTATTACTCCAATATTTTTGATTTACAAATATCAATTTTAAAAATCTTTTATATACATCCTTTATAATAATTCAAATATCCAAATTTAAACTATTTTATAAATCTATTTATTTTAAAGATTAACTTTTGGTTATATCTCACAAAAATCTTAATTTTATAATATTAAATTTTATAACGTTAATTTATTTTAAAATGAATCAATTCAAAATTTAATAAAACGTATCTTTTCAAAAATCACTTTAAAACCCTTTTTAAAAAAATCAAAATCGTTATTTTAAACTTCAAAAATGGATCCGATGATGCAACAGCACCTAACAGTCAATCACGACAATCGAACATCATATATCGATATGACAACAGAATATACAACAATATCTGTAAAAATATCAATACAGTTGAGGAATCCAGTTGGATCCCTCCAACCTGTTTCCCTGCATCCACAGACGTTAGCACAATACCAATTCCGTTCCAGTATGGAATTATCGCGGTATATAGAATTTATAAAATATTATCCGCTATTATGCGGCGCAATAGGGTCTCATCCGCTATATACTGCGGGAAATCAACTCCAAGTACATAAATAATACCAATTTCACTTTGCAGTGAAATATTCGCGGTATATGTTTTTAATAAATAACCCCCGCTTACTAACGGCGTATAATGTCTATTTCAAACAACATATAACAATTTATCATTCAGGCATACAATCAACAAATTTTAAATCTAACTATTTAAAATTTAAATCGAAACAGTTCGACTGAGTGAGAAATTCTTACCTTGGTTTAAATTCAGTTCCGCGTTTTATTTCGAATAAAATTAAACACGCGTTTAATTTTACCCAAAATTCAAACTAACTCCAAACGACTCCAATCCAGCTCCATAGCGTAGTGTTCGTCCATACGAACCCAACGCAACTCGTTTCGTGCGTTTTTGACCTCGTAGCAAACAGTTATTGCATTTCAAAGTTTGTACAAATTAATATAATTCAATTTTACAATTTCTTTTATTATATTTTACCCTAAACAATCAGGGCCGTGGATTTCGAAACTCGTTTTCGGATTTTGGGTATAAAGTTGAGTTATAAATAACTTCCCCCCTTAAAAGAATTTCGTCCTCGAAATTACCAAGTAAGAAAAAGTTACAGAATCCATTAACTTTCCAAAACAAACCATTCAAATTGGATTTTTAAAATCTCTTAAGTGTTTTAACTTTTTCAAAATTCATAGTTAAACTTCTTTCAACAACGTTACTAAGTTTCCAAATTCAAACTTAGTTTTCAAAAATTTCCTAATTTTCTAAAAAATATTCTAACGCCTTAAATTTTCAGAAAAATTCGCCATAGTCTCCTTTGCGTGGCTCGATCCGAAAAAACAAATGACAGTATATATATATCACAAATATACATCTCATCAAGTGATGAGGCATCCCGCAGGGAAAAAAGTGTAAAAGTACGATATTTAATCTGAGATATGTACCTTATATTTTATTAGCGAGCGTATACGGCTAATATAGCGCGAAAGCGAGCTCCAAATGCGAAGCAAACGCAATCTGCACCTACTAAACACTCAAACAACATGAGAAACATGTATATACGAGAATAATATCAATATACAACATATACCAACAACTATATATGCCAATATAGCAAATGCAACAAAACAATAAATGCAATCATCAACCAACTAGCATTCAATTAACATTCAACAAATCCATAACCAAATCAATATAAATTCACTTCTCATTATTATTCAATGAATTGGTTTCCAATTTAATCACATTTGATTCGTTAACATTGGATTTTATCAACATTCATTTTCAATTTGTTTACTTTCAATTCAAATTAAATTCAATCTCTTAGCTTCCAATTTTTGCAAATTCAATTTCATTAATACTTAATGAATTTATATATATAATCAATTAACAATCAAATAACAACCAATGTTTATTCAATACAACCAAATTTATTCAATTTACATTCAATTTGGTTCAACACTTTTAATTCCAATTGGTTTATATTAAATTGATTTTCATTCAATTATTCAACTTCCAATAACATTAGCTTTTAATGAATTAACACTTACATTCATTATTTCATATCAACTTATTTTACATTCAATTGATTAACATTCAATCCATTTATTAATTCAACTGCTAATTTATTTAACAAATATGGTTGAATTTTATTTATATAACTCAAGTTCAAATTCTTAATGACTTCATTTCATTAATTCACTTATTAATTTTACTTTGATACCAGAATCAACTTCATTCAACATCACTTAAGTTATATTCTCTTTCAAACATCATTTGTTTAACTTAAGTTTCCACTTATAAATTCAATTCAGATTTCATTTCTATTTAACTTTTACCAAAGTCAAATTTTCATCACTTATTCAAATTCAGATTTATTTTGCTTAACAAAATTGTTTAACCATTTTAATAATTGGTTTTACTTATCCTTTCCCATTCTATAAGTTATACAACTTATTTATTAACTTCCAAATCCATTAACTTATCCAAAGCTAAATTTATTATTCATATTATAAGTTCAAAACTCATTTCACTTATATTCATCAATTACAACTTGGATTTTAATTGATTCACTTATACTCCCTTTAACTTAACTCCATCCTTTAAGTTAAATTTATTCTATCCAAATTCGAATTGTATAAGTTATCAACTAATTTATCATTCCCATAATATTTTAAATAGGATTCCAGAGTCTTTTCAACCTTTCAAAACCATTTTTGAAATCAATTCAAATTATCCTTTGAATTTCAAAACCCAAACTCAAAATTTTCCAAATAACTTTCATTTAAAACAATTTGGCAGCAATCCCTCTTTTGGAAACCCGAAAATGAACACCGATAATGTCATGAACATTATCGGAATTATTTTCCAGCGACCGAAAAGAGTTTAGAGCTTTAATTTCTCCAAAACAATTTTCCAAAATATCAAATCCTTGGAAAACACTTCTCTGGAATTTTATTTTCAGATTATAAATCACATTTACAAACCTTTTGCTTATATAATTTCACTTCTTATATATAAGATTATTTCACAGGTGTAAATCATTTTAATTATAACTTCCTACTTATAATCCATTTGCTTATAAAATTTATTCTTTTACAATATGTTTCATTTAACTTATTCAAACAACTTTTATTAACTTATTCAACAACTAAACAATCAATTCATATACACTTTAATAATTCTAAAAAATTATTCCTTTATATATAAAATATAATCAAGGTAAAATTATTTCATTTACCTATTTTAAAATGATACTATGTCGACTTGCCTCGTTTAAGAGTTTAGAAACCCCTATCGATTACGGTTGTACACCCCGCACCGACCAGAATTCATAACAGCTCAACGGATAAGCAAACACAATATAAAACAATTTCATATTCAATAACAAATACGCACTCGTATCTATTATTACACTCACACTCATTCTAGAGCACTACCGACTCCATCTCTAATGAGCAATTCCCAACAGAGCCATGGTTTTCACTTAACCATAAGCTCTGATACCAAATGTAACGTTTCGACTTTTCGACGCTCGAAAACCGACATCAATACGTCCACTGTATCAACTGCCGAACAATCGAAGGCCGGAAAATTGTACCGTTAGGGTTAAAGAAGAAGAAAAGGATAGAAGAAGAGAGAAAAAGATAGAACAGAACAATATCAGAATCTCACAATCGCAGCGGAACAACATATAATAGGTAAATGAATAATCTTTAAACAAAAGAATTATATCAGTTGTTACATTACATCATATTTCATTACATTACATCATCAGATTGTACAACAACAAACAACAAAAAAACGGAAAAGAAATACTATATACTAGTGAATACGCCATGCCATCCAGCTTGCCTCCAGCAATTCCTGAATTCCAGAATATCCTGATAACCTAACTCTAGACTTCCCGTGTGGAAATTGTTGGGCACCCAGAGTTTAGGAAGGAAAACAATAAACTCCGAGTCAGTCATGGGACTGGTGTGAGAACTTAAAATAGTTTATCTTTAAAACAAAGAACAAGATAATTTTAAAATAGATTCGCAATGCTTTTTTTTAAAATAAGACTACCATAAGGCCTCCCGCACACACACACAATGCAAACGCAGAATTGGAGGAGATTTCTCCTTATGATAGTCAAAGATGCTTGATACACATTAAAAAGAAACATTTGATATTATCACTAGTGCATAGTGTAGGAAAAATCATTTCGAAGGTAAAGATATAAATCTTAGCCAACATACGACCATTATCGTATGCCTACTATAGCTACCATCCAAATAGTGGGGCGCCATCATAAGTGAATGATAGGTTCTACAACTAAAACCGTACAAGATCGTATTGTTTCTTTGGATTTCCAACAAATGATCAGGCCAAGGAACTTCCCATTGCCACATGGGTGCGCCTCTGGAAAGACGACCCAAGAACCTAACCGGATCTCTGGCAGCACAAGGTCGGGTTACCTTTCAAACTAGGTAACTACTGACACGAATATGTCATTCCCCGATCGTAACCGATCTATATCCGAGGATCCTCGATTTCCAACAACCACAAAGCAATAAATTTGCAGCAACAACATAGGTTGAATATCTAGGCTCCATACCATGATACCACCTCTATCCAGAAGGAATGACATACACTAAAGGGGCGCTACCCCCTAATAACCTTGCCGCATCCTTCCTGTTTTGACCATTTCCGGGGTGTGAGGTCCGACGAAGTCTCGTCCACAAAGCCATGCTTTATACAAAAGCTGTGCTTTGATCATCAAATGCTCAACGGCACTTCGTATGCCACATTACCAATTTGGGAATGTATCACTAGTAACCATCAACTACATAGCCTCTAAGGGTGTTAAGCTAAGAGAATAAATTCTCTGCCACCAACGGAAACATATTTGATAGAAACCAGCTTTACATCTCAAATTGTAACGTCAGACACACATCCATACAAGTCTGTTCCAGGATCGAACAGAACCAAAGGCACTTCCAAAGAAGCCCTTGCAATCCGGATATTCATTAATCACGTCCGGACTTCCCGTCACTAAGGGTGATAAAACCTCTGTATTGGAGATCAGCCGATGCAGAGTAACTCGACGGTAATCCTTCCATTTTCACAAATATCCAATATTCAACACCGATCTTCAAATGCAATTTATAACGACGTATCACATATTCAGAATGGGTTATACGACCCCAAGGTCCTTTCCCGGCTAACCCGAATTGTGAGCGCTTATTTCAAAAATAAGTGTGGCATTCAAATTCAAGCAATTCACAACAAATACCTATTTAAAGGTAAATATTGATAGTCGGTTATTTCACTATCAATAAAGATGCGCAACATCATCAGATTCCAAATAATTTTCCAAATTATTTATTTTCCCAAAAATATATTTACAAGATATATAATTTTCCACACTTAACCATTTGAAACAAATTTCAAATATTCACTTTTCAATTTATCTTTAAAAGATAAAATTTCAAACCTTTCATTTCATATTGGAAAACATTTCCATACTTACTTAATAATAAGTATTTCAGAAATCTATTTATTTTCAACATTTGGAAAATATTCACTATACTTAAATCAATATTAAGTATATATTTCATTTTTAAGGAAAACGTTCTCTTAAACACATTCATTTGAGTCAAAACGAATGTTGCGTAAAACATCGTTACGACGACCCAAAATCACTAGTATAGGGATTCGAAATTAAAATAGATATATAAATCCCAATACTATACAAAATATTTCCTTTCGGAAATCATTTACTATAACAACAGTGCTATAGTCCACCATTTCCTTATTTCTCGAAAACGTCTATTTCAACAATGAATGTTGAAATCTATGTATTCGATTCATAATAAATTTTAAAACATCTTTTTAAAATAATTAACTTCATTTTATAATATCGCTTTCCCAAAACATAACCATTTTATTTAATAATATATTCACTGAGACGACCCGACTTTCCACTCCCGGAAAATCGCATCATCTTTAAGAAAGAAAGGGATAGAAAAGAGAATATAAAGAAGAGAAGAAAGAAACTACATTAGAATCTACACAGCGGAACGAATAAATTATATTAATAACATAAATATTACATAGTTTACAACCATATCAGAGTACACAGATATACAACACATACTAGACAGTTATAAACACCTGTCTAGTTATACAGCTCAATACAACAACTTAGAGAACACACAGCGGAAAACTATATGTATATTTACACGCAGAAGCCTCCTACTCCATTGCTCCTCCACAATTCGTCAAAGCTAGCCTAAATCCTAACCTAAATTCCCTTGGCTACTCGTAAAAATTTGAGTACCCAAAAGTTTATGAAAAACAAAAAAATAAACTCCGGGTCAGACATGGGTCTGGTGTGAGTAACAGGTTAAAGTTGCTTAACTTTCAAAAACCTTTTGAAAAGAAAGGTATCACGTAAGACTTCCCACACATAAACATGGAAAAGTTTTTACCTTACGGTAACCAAAACATTTGATAGGAAATCCGATGATATTATAATAGTGTCTAGGGTTTTCAAATAAATAAGAAATAGCCGGAATTGTTACATTCATTAAATTCCAGCTACTAGCCACAAAAGTGGGTAATACAATCAAAACCGTTGGCACTTATTGGATTTTGGATTCCATACAATAGCAGGGCTACTGGGGTACCGCCCGTCAGAGTACGTGGCCTAGATCAACGTACCGAGGATCACTCCCGACCCCCTGCATCACAAAGCCGGACCCATTCCTTACTGAATAGTTCCGAACAAGACAACCCCGTGGTTGTAGCTAGCAACCACCCACACAGCCGAATATAAAGGGACTTCTAGACAAGGATCAATCTTGCTCTCCAATGGGCGCGACCCACAAAGCTTTGCTGCACCTCCCCTATTTTAGCCATTCCCGGTTGATGAGGCTTGAGGCTACAATTACCTTTATAGGACATATCACTTAGAATACTCATCGTCCACCTGTCGATGTTCTGAAAGCATTCAATCCATACAAGTTCGTTCTGGGTTCGAACGAAACCGAAGGCATTATCTCGTTACACTCATTTTGGAATCACCCTCAGAGTCAACGACAATAACCCTTGCACTCTGAACCACCATCTCGAATCTATAAGAACTAATTCCGTCAACTCATTACGGAATCACCCATAGAGTTAGATTGACTCATAGTCCTTACACCTCGAGTCTTCACAAAGCTCCACTTTGAATTCACGACCTAACGTTATTTGGAATCGATGTGGTTTTCGAATATCGAAATATGGAAACCCGATCCTGGTCTCATCGAAAACCAAAGCGTGTCTTTTAAGGCCAAGTTGTTTTAAAGTTTTAAAACAATTCAATTACAGTATCTATATACACACAGATAGATAATTCATAAATCATAATTGATAATCAACATTATCACATAACAGGTAATTCACATTATCAATATCATATAGATATTCCATATAATACCATCACAATAGATAACCTATGTTATCATCACAATACAATCAAACATCCATACCACACAATATCATTTATCTCATTACTGAGTTCACAAAACATCCAAGACAATCAATGTCATCCATTCATGCATAAGCAAAGATTTACTCATCACAATATAATTAATTTAAAATGAATTAAATTAACTATCTCCAATTCTAATTAATTTAAAATGAATTAAATTAATTACCCTATCTTTAATTAATTTAAAATAAATTAAATTAATTACTTTACCAATATAAACCTTGCTTACTTAATCATTTAATTGATTTAAATCAATTAATCAATCATTCAAAATAAATTATCTTAATTAATCACTCTTGATTAATTACTCTTAATTACATCCATGTAATTATCGTTAATTAATTTCACAAATTAATTATTCTCAACTAAACAGTAATTAACCTTTAATTACTTAAATTAATTAATTAATCATACTTAATTATCTTAATCCTTAATTAATTACATTAATTAATTTCCTTTAATTACCTATTATTGATTAATTAATCATAATTAATCAACTTTAATTACATCATTAATTAAAATAATTAATGATCCTTAATTATTCCTTAAATTAATTACTCCAAGTAATTAACTAATTTAATTACTATATTAAACCAAATTAATTATCCTTAAATTAATTTCTTAATTAATTATTTGATTAATTACTAAATAATTAATCCAAACTACCTCATACTTAAACATCTCCACTTAATTACAATCATGTAATTATTAATTAATTACTTAACTAAGTAATTTCCAAAACTTTAATTACATAAAGTAATTATTTATAAAACTCAAGTGTTTAAAGTTAATTAAACTTAATTAATTAAAAATAAACAATTATATTAAACTATATTAATAACATTAAGTAATTACTTTCTTAATTACTTTTAGTAATTATACTCAAACCATTAATTGATTATTATTAAATTAATTAATCTAATTAATTATAAAAATTAACTACATTAATTAATTGTTAAACAATCCTGGTTAATGACCTTCATTAACCATCCTCAAATTATTTTATAAAGTAATTAACCTAAATTAATTATCATTTAAATTATCTTTAATTATTCATTAATTAAAGTTAATTATTAAATTAATTAACCTTAATAAAAAAATTTAATTACATAATTAATATTCATTTATCATTAATTAACAATATAATTAATGATCTTAATTATAATTGATTAATCATTAACCAATTATTAATTCCAAATTCAATTAATGAATTAAATTAATTAATAAATCTTAATTACCTTATTAATTAAATAAATCCTGAAATATTAATCCTAATTTAAATTTCAAGATAAAACATAACTAATTATGTTTAAAACAATTTAATTCAAAACTAAGTACTTATAAATTACCTTTAAATTTTAATTTAAATTCAAGTTTAAAATAGAATAATTTTAAGCTTATCAAAGTTTTAAATAATTTATCAAAGTTTTAAATAATTCAAAACTTTTTAAATTGCAGATCAAACAAATACTATATGAAAATTTTAAAGTTAAATCCATTTCAAAACCTTTAATAACTTAAATTTTCACTTTAATTAAAACTTCAAATTTAAACCTTGTTTAAAATTTAAACTGAAATTCAAATTTAACTTTTGAATTCCCAGATTTTAAACCAACTACAAATCCATTCATATTTTTTTAAAATCTTATTATTAAAAATGTTTAAACTATTTTATCAAACCAAATGGTTAATTAAGTTTAAATTTCTGAAATTTTAATTTTATTAACAAAAACTGGAATTTGAATTCAAATCAAAATACAAACTTGAATTTGATTTTAAACTTAAACCCTACCTTAAACCCAGAACTACAAATTTAAAAAGTTTTAAAAACCCAGATTTTCAAAAAAACAGTTTTCCCCTGAAACCTGTAAACTACAGATCAACCCGAGAAACCCAGTTTCTTCTTCGAGTCGAAAGCCTTCCTACTTCGAGTTTCTACTATACTTGCTTCGAGTAAACACAGACCTCCCCTTGAAACATCCAGAACCCCAATACATCACCAGAGTTTTCATCGCCGTGCATATGCACAGCGACCACCACCTCTGCTGATCGTCTTCGGAGATCAAACCACAACCAACAACCCCTCAATACCCTAACACAATCACCAAATCAGACATTTAAACAAGAATTCACAATTTAGCTCAGAAACCCCAAACCTGAAAACATTTTCCAGGTTTTTACCCCAACCTGTCAACGGCGATTGTTCGCCATTCTGATCATCTGGCATTAAACCCCTCCGGCCTCGAGTTCCAACACCCTTCAGCTACACAACCACCAATTATCACCTCACTCGATCCATCCTATACCTCTCACAGTCCCCATTCCTAACCACTATTCAAAACTAGGGTTAAAAAAAAAAATTAAATTCAAACTGCAACTATCCTACTTAATTAAATCCATACTTCTGATTTTTCTAAGGATCTAAGATCCTTACTTTATAACTCAAAAGAAATTTGAGTTTCCTTAAATCATAAATTACAAGAATTTGCACAAATTCAAATTTTGTTTCCAGACCAAACTGTAAATGAAACATTCACTTAAAAATACTGATACTTGATTTAAAAATCAAGTTTTTGTCAATGCATTAAGTTTATGAAACTGGATTTAAATATTAATGTGTTTGATTTTGATCAATATTAAACATACAGGGGAGTTACTTAGGTTTACAGAGACAATTTCCAGTATTTTAATTTTCCCAAAGATTTTTAAATCTAAACTTAAGAAAATGAAACACATTACTTTATAAGTTGAATCCTAATCTCTGATAAACAAACTCCTTTTTATTATTCTAAAACACAGATATAAATCTCATATTAAATCAATTTGTAAAAGATTCTTTTAAATAAGGTGTGAATCTACAGCACAATCAACATGCATAAACAATCATAATTTCATCAGACATTTTATAAACACACAAACATAATTTTTATCTCAAGCATTTAATCAAGCAACCTAAATATAGTTTAAAATTTTAAATGTTACTCACCTTAAAACAATGCAGAGCTATTTTGATCCCTTGAATTTTGCAGAAAACAAAAAAAAATGCAGGCTTGCTTCCTCTGTTGTTTTTAATCTGAGTTGAATTTGAAAGCTCATGATCCAAACTCTAATTGCTTGCATGCAGAAAGAATGCAGTTGCTAAATTCCCCAAACACATGCAGATGTTATCATTACTCCCAGATTTGAAACAGAGTGCAGAAAGAACAATGCAGGCTCTTCATTTTGATTTTTTTTAGGCAATGCAGGTTAAATATGGTTTTGGATATGCAGATGTTGGATTTGAGGGAATGCAAATTTGAGAGATTTAGTTTTGATGAGGAGTTTCAGGGATTTGCATTTGAACAAGTTTTAGATTTTGCAGATTTGTATATGCAGATTTATGATTGTGGATTGTTAATATGAAAATGAATCAGATTTTAAAAGTTGAAGATTTTCTTTTGATTAAGGAAGAATGACAATGTAATATGAAATGAAGATGCAAGTTCAACTAAATGTATTTCATATTTTTAAGAAAAGAAAAGAAAATTAAAAACTAAAATTTTAACACTTGTCTATTTTACAACACTTGTCAATTTGAATGCATATGAATTTAACACTTGTTTTCTCTTTTAAAAGTAATTTGTTGTTTTTTTTAAATTTTCAAAGTAATGCATGTGTTTTAGTTTAATATAACTTGTTAGTTTATATTAGATATATGCATGAATTTATAAAGAAATAAGAACAAACAATGTTTTACAAAACTACACAAATAAAAATTAAAACAATTAAACAATTTAAAATTTATGCTTCTGAACTTAGATTCAAACTAAATTCAAGAATCAATTATTTTCAAATCAAGTTATAAATGTAAATATAATTTGAAATAAAAATTACAAATTCTTATTCAAAACTTATTTAGAAATACAATACAATATTAATATTACTTTACAAAAGTCATTTTACAAGAAATTATATTTTTATTAAATAAATAACCCATTTTATTAAGTCATGAAACCATTTTGTTTGTTTATTCTAAATTTAAAACTCAATCCAATTTAATTAAAACATTTAATATTTTTCTTATCAAATTTAAAATCATATATTTATTTATGAAATAGTTATTTCAATACTAATTAAAAATCAAAATTTCCCAAATTAATAATGTATATATTAGACTTTTTAAAACATGGTTCAATTATTAAATTTAAACCAAAACCATTTATTCAACTTTGAAAATTTTAAATATTAAATAAAACAAATTTTCCAAACTATTATAAATATTAAACTAGAAAATATGCTTTCTTTATTAAAATTAAAACAAATGCTAATCTATTTAAAATATAAACCATATATTTATATTGTAAATAGAAATCAATTTATTATTTTTAAAAGATAAAATAACCAATTTAAATAATTATTGAAGAAGATTATTAAATCTATCTGAATAATTATTAACAGAATATCAATATCAATTTAATTTTAACTACAGATTATTAAATTGATATTGTTAAAAATTCCGGAATATTACATTCACTGTCCAAAATCGTGAATATACTTCATTAACCAAATTTCAATATTTCTACACATTTTATATAAAGAATAGTTCGCTATCCAAAATCGCGAATATAATTCTTTTAATAAATTTCTATATTCAATTTATCAAGTTCCATTGATTTCGAATTTATAAACAATGTCTATAAATTCCATTTCTATTTATAAACTTCGATTTATAAATCTCCTTTATTAATCCAATTCAATTTATATATCTCAAATATATACCAAAAGTCCATATTATAAGTTAAATACTTATAATTCATTTATTTACAAAATCGTTCTTTTTAAATCTTCTATTACTTATAAGATTCGTTTATATTTTATAACAACTTCAACTTATAAAATCTCCTTTATTAACAATTTCTATTAATATCCCATTTAAATGCCCAAAATCCAGTTTATAAGTTAATTACTTATAAATCTTTTATTTTACAACATCTACTCATTTTATAATCTTCACAATTTATAAATCTATAATTTTTAATGAAATCCATTTTATACTTCATTTTAATACTTAATAAACTCGTTTTATAATTCCAATATTTTTTTATATATTTTTTATTATAATTATCAATGTTAAAAATCTTTTATATACATCCTTTATAATAATTCAAAAATCCAAATTTAAACTATTTTATAAATCTATTTATTTTAAAAATCACCTTTTGGTTATATTTCACAAAAAATTTAATTTTTATAACATAAAAATTTATAACGTTTTAATTATTTAAAATGAATCAATTCAAAAATTTAATGCAACGTATACTTTGAAAAATCATTTTAAAAATCCTTTAAAATCAAAATTGTTATTTTTAAACTTTAAAAATGGATCCGATGATGCAACAGCACCCAATAGTCAATCACGACAACAAACATCATATATCATCATATGATAATCAACAAACATCAAAATATTTATAATCAAATAAATACTGGTGAGGAATCCAATTGGATCCCTCCAACCTGTTTCCCTGCATTCACAAACGTTAGCACAATACCAATTCCGTTCAAAGCATAATATCACAGTATATGGGATTTATAAAATATTATTCGCTTAATAGACGGCGCAATAGGGTCTCATCCGCTATATAATGCAGGAAATCAACTCCAATACATAAATAATACCAATTTCACTTTTCAGTGAAATTATCGCGGTATATGTTTTTAATAAATAACATCCGCTTACTGATGGCGCATAATGTCTATTTCAATCAATAACAGATAATAAATTTATCATCCAGACATACAATCAAAAATTTTAAATCTAACTATTTAAAATTAACATCGAACAATTTCGATTGAGTGAGAAGTTCTCACCTTGATTTTCAATTTCTAGCGTTTTATTTCGAATAAAATTAAACGTGCGTTTAATTTTACCCGAAATTTTCACTGACTCCAATCGACTCCAATCCAGCTCCGTAGCATAGTGCTCGTCAAAACGAACCCAACGAAACTTGTTTCGTGTGAAACGGGCCTCGTATCAAAAAGTTATTGCGTTATAAACATTGAACGAATTAATTTACAATTTAATTTACAATTTCTATTTTAATTTCTAACCCTAGGCAATCTGGACCGTTGGATTTTCATCAAGCAATCAAGGCCGCATCTCCCTTTCGTTCTTCTTCTTCCATGTGAGAAAACGCACGCGTATAACCCATAGAAGCCGCTTTCTAGGGTTTCAAATCGCCACCAACACGATCAATTCCCCGACGATCAGACAACATCAACCCGGAGCCACATGCGAGCTCCACACTCGGCTCGAGAACCAAGGAGCTCGGTCGCCCCTACCATCTTCAAAACGCACACGACATATGGCCCTTCAAACTCGATTTTCGATCGATCTAAGCTACTACAACAAAATTCGACCGTTGGATCGATAGATCACACATAGCTCTTCAATTTCTCAGTAGAAATTTTTTCGTAAAAATCGATGGATTTAGAGATAATTAAGGTGGAAGGTTCGAAAAATTTCGGCCATTGAATTAATGAGGGTGGCGGCCTGAACGTATAAATTAGGGTTTGCCTTTGTTTTGTAAAAAAAGAAAATAATGAAGTGCTTATATAGAAAATATTCAAAACACTATTCATTCCGGGTTTTCTGAATTCTGATTTACGCGCCGTAACCGGCGTTTCTAGGGTTTATCCCACGTTCCGGATACAATGGAATAGGTTTTGAAAGCTAATTCGATCATCCGTGCGAGTTATGGCAATAAACAATCGATTTAAAATTAAATCGGTTAATCAATTTTCTAGGCGTTTTGGCTTGCCCTGGACAAACGATAAATCCGATTGACTTGAAATTTGAAATCTTACAATAATATAACATTACGGATCCGATGAAACTAGTTTCGTTGAAATCAGAGACTATTTGAAAAATGGCAATTTTTACATGTCAATTAAATATTAAAATATTCAATTTTCACAATTTAACTTTTAATTCGATTTTAAAAGTTCTATAACATCATTCTAACTCCGATATGATATAATAAAATTTTACAAACTATTTTCTATCATATTTAACTCGATTTCCAATTATTTTTGTATTTTCAAATATTAAATTATCGATTTAATTATCCAATTAAATCCAATTATTCGAAATAAAATTTATTCGACTTATAAATTTCACTTATTAATATTTAAAATCAATTAAATATACAAATTTTAATTGACAGAAATTCTGGGTCGTTACATATTCTATGATGTTCTGTGATATGCCTTGATATATCTATGATGATTGTGTATGATTTATCTGTGATATGCTATGTGAATTCAATTGTTGAATTAAACTATTTAAACTATTTAAACAACTTGGCCTTTAAAATGGCGTTTGGATTTCGATGAGACCGGGATCGGGTGTCATTTATGATTATCCAAAAACCACATCGATCCAAATTAAATGTTACGTCGTGAATTCTCAAGTGAAGATTGAGATGGTGTTTTCAGAATGAAAGGGTTATTGTCGTTGACTCTGAGGGTGATTCCAAAAATGAGTGTAACGAAATAATGCCTTCGGTTTCGTTCGAACCTGAAACGAACTAGTATGGATTGAATGCTTTCAGCACATCGTCAAGCGGACGATGAGAATTCTAAGAGATATGTTCTATAAAGGTAATCGCAGCCTCAAGCCTCATCAACCGGGAATGGCTAAAACATGGTATGTGTAGCAAGGTTAGGTGGGTCATGCCCAAGCAGGACGAGATATACCCCTATCTAGATGTCCCTTTTTATTTTCGGCTGTGTGGGCGGTTGCTAGCTACAACCGCGGGGTTTTCTTGTTCGGGACTGTTCAGTAAGGAATGGTTTCGGCCTTGTGTTGTAGGGGGTCGGGAGTGATCCTCAGTACGGTGATCTAGGCCCCGTACTGTGACGGGCGTTACTCCAGTGGCCCTGCCATTGATGGAAATCCATTTTCCCTACGAGACCCTACGGTTTTGATTTGTATTACCCACTTTTATGGCTAGTAGCTGGAATTTAATCATGTAACAATTTCGGCCATTTTCTATGTACTTGAAAACCCTAGACACTATTATAATATCACTGGATTTCCTATAAAATGTTTTGGTTAGCGTAAGATAAAAACTTACCCATATTTATGTGTGGGGAGTCTTACGTGATACCTTTATTTTCAAATGTTTTTCAAAGTTAAACAACTTTAAACCGTTTACTCATACTAGACCAATGTCTGACCGGAGTTTACATTTTGTTTTTCATAAACTCTTGGGTACTCAAATTTGTATGAGTAGCCAAGTGATAGGTTTGGATTGTTGGGTTCTAGAGGAGCTTGGAGCAGGAGTTTCCAGACGTATCTATATATATCTATCTAGTTCCACTTTGTTAGTTGATGTATGCTGTATCTTTGGGATGTACGTATTGACAGATGTATATATGACTGTCAGGTGTGTGATATTGCATAACTCTGATATATGTAAAACTATGTAATAGTTATGTGATATATTATATTTTGTTCCTTTCCGCTGTAAGATTCTGTTGTTGTTGTTCTTTCTTTCTATTCTTTTCTATTTCTATCCCTTTCTTCTCTTAATGATGGTACCACTTTTTGGGAGTAGAAGGGCGGGTCGTCACAGGTGGTATCAGAGCGCTAGGTTGAGCGAATACCTAGGCTCTTGAGTGATTTCTTTCTTGAGAGAGCGTATTCGTAATTTTAGTATATATTAATTTCTACCTATTTGTTGGGTTACCTGTTCTGGTTTTCCCATATAGGTTATAAGGGTAGATAGGGTAGTGGTGTGTGTAACACGACTATCAATGGTTGGAGTTTTGAATGTGTGAGGTTGGAACTATATCTGTCGAGACGGTAGACCTAATACCATCTCGGTGAGCTTTGGGTGGTGTAAGAATTTCATCGTTCTCCGAAGGAAACCTGTTAAGGTTTGGAGTTCATCTTTAAAGTGTAAGTTTGGATGAGCTTGAATTTGGATCTGTTGGTTGGACAGAAGCAAGTCATGATATCTTGATACCTCAGGATGTAGTAGCTGCGTGATGTGACACAGTAATTATGGATGTTTTTCGAATATGTTTCTTTGGAACAAGTTAAGGAAGCGTGTCTGCTTCGATGTTGTGGCTAAGTTCAGTAGGTTATTTCTGTTTGGTTCGAGGTCCGAGTTTCTCGAAGAGCTTTGGATAGGAAGTATTTGGCATCTGAGTCAGCAGTGTAGCTCGAAGTGTTCTGTGTGCCATCAAGGAGATTTTCTGGTTAGCAGGTTTTCTTGAGGAAATTTCGAAAGTTGCAGAGTGGATCCATTTCTTTGATGGATTGGCTCGATAAGTATAAGGCTGTTTTGAATTATGCTGAGAGCACCGTTTCTTTGGAAACTGATTTGGGTAGAATTGCTAGAGTATCGTGTGATAATTCTGGAATCCACTTGAGTAGTCTTTTACATGGAATTGAGACTTCTCAAGAGAAGATTGAAGATATCGATATAGTCCAAGATTTCCCTGATGTATTCGAGGAAGTTAAGTGTTTGCCTCCACATCGAGAGATAGAGTTTCATATTGATTTGATTCCAGGAGTAGTGCAGGTGATTCAGCCTAGTAGGAGAATGACTCCTAGAGAGAGGGAAGAGTTAGTTAAGCAGACTCAGGATCTTTTTGTGAAAGGGGTTGATTAGGCCCAGTTTTACTTGTTGCAGTTCTGCTGCAGTGTTTGTCACTACATCGGATGGATCGCTAAGGTTCTGTGTTGATCTGAAGAATCGAGTCTTTCGGGATTTATCGAATAAGTTTGTTCTGGTGCTCATCGATGATATTATGGTCTATTCTAAGCCAGAAGAAGAGCACAAGCAGCATTTGAGGATAGCGTTGGAGACACTGAGGAGGCATGTTTTGAAGGTGAAGTTCTCTAAGTGCCATTTTTGGGAATCGGAAGTCAAATTTTTTGGGGCACATTGTTTCTGGTGAAGGTATCTCTGTATATCCAACGAAGGTGGAATCTATTCTGGAATGGAAGCAATCGAAGTCTCCGATGAAATTTCGCATTTTTCTGGGATTAACTGGCTACTACAGGAAGTTTATCAAGGACTATTCCAAGATTTCTTCGCATCTGACTAAGTTGAAAAGAAAAGGAGCTAAATTCAAATGGACACCCCAGTGTGAAGTAGCTTTTCAAGAATTGAAGACGAGGCAACTAGTGCACCAGTGCTTCCTATTCCGGATGGGAAGAGAAAATTTGAAGTTTATACAGATGCTTGTATAGTTGGTCTGGGAGCAGTTCTGATGCAGAATGGAAGAGTGATTGCGTATGCGAGTCGGCAATTAAAGCCACATGAGAGGAACAACGCTGCGCACGATCTTGAGTTGTTAGCCATTTTTTTACTTTGAAGATTTGGAGACACTATCTCTTGGGAGAGAAGTTTGAGTTATTCACGGGTCACAAACCGTTGAAATATCTTTTTCTCAAAAGGATCTTAATCTGAGGCAGCGGCGATGGGTCGAGTTTCTGGCATCATATGATTTGGATATTCTGTATACCTCGGGAAAGGCGAATGTTGTGGCCGATACTCTTAATAGAAATGCAGTTTTGTCTCTTTTGGAAGTTATTACATCTCGCCAGGAAGAATTATAAGTAAGCAAATGGAGGATAGATCTTTTGAGGAACTGATTCTTGGGACCAAAGATGGTCGGTATTCAAATTTCAAGGTGGCCGATCAAGGTGCTTTGAGGATTAATGGTCATTTGTGTGTGCCTAATATAGATGGATTGAGGCAAGAAGTCTTGGCTGAGTGTCATCGCTCCAGACTGAATATCCACCCAGGAATTTCTAAGATTTATAAAGATATGAGAAGAATTTTCTGGTGGTCGAGTATGAAAAGGGATGTAGTTGCTTTCGTTAATAGTTGTGTTATCTGTCAGCAAGTTAAGTGAGATCAACAGAAGTCAGCCGATTTGTTGCAGCCTTTGGAAATCCTAGAATGGAAATTGGAGATGATTTCGATGGATTTCATTGATGGTTTGCCTAGAACCAAGAAAGGAAACGAAGGAATATGGGTTATTATGGATCGGTTAACTAAGAGTGCTCATTTATACCGGTTAAGGCAACTCGTACTGCAGTTTCTCTAGCAAAGGTTTCTTGAGAGAGATAGTCAGATTGCATGGTGTTCTTGTCAGTATAGTAAGTGACCGTGATCCTATTTTCACCAGAAAATTCCGAGAAGCTTTGCAATCAGCTATGGGAACAAGTTTGAGATTGAGTACAGCCTATCATCCTCAGACAGATGGACTGATAGAGAGGTTGAACCATATTCTAAAGGATATGTTGCGAGCTTGTGTTTTTGGATTTTGGTGGATCGTGGGAAGACCATCTTCATTTGGTAGAATTCTCTCATAAAAATGGTTATCATGCAAGTATTAAGATGGCTCCTTATGAAGCATTGTATGGAAGACCGTGTAGATCCCCATCCTGTCGGATAGAGTCGAAAGATCGTCTTGTGCTTGGATCAGATTTGATTCGTGAAGCTTTTGCTAAAGTTGAGCTTATCAAGAAAAAGGATGAAAGCTGTTTAGGACCGTTAGATGTAGTACGCAGATAAGAGAAGGAGACAATTGGAATTTGAGATTGGTGATTTAGTTTTTGTCAAAGTTTCCCTGATTAAAGGAGCTGTAAGATTCCGAAAGACGGGAAAACTTGGCACGAGATATATTGGACGATTTCGGGTATTGGAAAGGATTAGAGCTATAGCTTACAGAGTTGATTTTCCAGAACGAATATCTGGAATCCATAATGTATTCCATGTATCCCATCTAAGGAAATTTGTTCATGATCCATCATTAGTTATAGAACTTGTAGTTCAGGAAGATTTGGAGGTTGAGTCGAATTTGTCTATGGTCAGGAATCCAGTTCGGATTGTTGATCAAGACGAGAGGCAACTTAGAAGTGAGGTAGTGATCAAAGTGCAGTAGAGTGAGGATCCCAGAGATTGCACCTGGGAAACTCTGGATAGTTTTAGGAAGGCTTATCCGGATTTGTGTCCGGATAGCTAGTGATGTTTGTTAGGATAGATTGTTTGGTTGTTTGCTAATGTATGAATGATATGTATGTTTGAATGGTTGGTATAAGCTTTTGAATGATCTTTGTTTTAAATTTCGGGGACGAAATTCTTTTAAGGGGGGAGGAATGTAATGACCCTAGATTTTGGCCCTATTATTTTAATAAATATTTAATCTAATTAAATAAA
The DNA here is from genome assembly GCA_030765085.1 of Allium cepa. Classification (NCBI taxonomy): domain Eukaryota; kingdom Viridiplantae; phylum Streptophyta; class Magnoliopsida; order Asparagales; family Amaryllidaceae; genus Allium; species Allium cepa. The sequence goes on along the minus strand of CM060934.1, from coordinate 635,366,445 downwards.
ATGTAAACTTATCATTTTAAAATAATATGACTTTTGGAACTATTCACCATTTGTTTATATAGATTTGTATTTTTAAAAAGGAAATTGGATTTTGGAAATTTAAAATAAAAACTCTTGATAATTATTATAGTAAAATTTATCATATATAATTAAATTGAAATGCTTTCTTTTGTTAACATTTGATAAAAATATCTATAGATAATAATGTTTAAAATAAAATCAAAGTCTATCATATAAATATTAAATGTAAGTCAAACATATGAATGTAATTTGAATATTAATAGTTAAAATACAAATAGAAATAAATATAAAAATAAGTATAAATATAAGTAAACCATATGAATGCAATTTAAATATTGATAGTTAAAATATAAAATATGAATATTAAATGTAAGTCAAACATATGAATGTAATTTAATTATTGATAGTTAACATACAAATAGAAATTAAAATAAAAACAAGTGCATAAACAACTATAACACTTTTAAGTGAAACACAAAGTATAAAAACAAGAACAAAGTGTAAAATAAACCTGGCACAAACATATACATAGGAATTATTCAAGCAAGAAAACAAATGTTTCTATACATAATATCTTCACATACAAGCCATGCCTACCTGCAAAAGTGTATAATTTTATATAAATATCTATATGCACAACAAACATAATTATAATATGTAAACATATTAAGAAACAAGGCATTTATTTGCCATCATCTCAGCCTAACATTTTGTGCATTCATAATATTTAGCAAATCTTTACATTTCAGACACAAAAATCTGATCAATCAAAGCCAAAAGAAGAAAACAACAGTACCAGTTAACACCTTCCCATATTACAACTGATTTCTTTTATATATATGGGTGTCCTTCTGCTATTTCAAGTTCATTCAGTAATTTTTTTTGTAAACCTGAGAAAAATAAGAACAAGAAAAAAAAGAAACAAACTCCATCTCAATTCAACAAAGACAAACAGAGATTACAGGCAGTTTCAAAACTTCAAGTTTTCAAAGAGAAACGGGAATTGTTCTTTGTTCAGCAATCTTGCATGTGAGTAAACAAAGATTTTTAAAGTTTAAGTTAATTAAAATAGTTCATGATTCATTAACAGTATAGTTTGTATATGCTTTATCTTTGGATATGATTCTGTGTATATATATGTCACTCTGCATATTGTTCTTCTCTGTTATGGATCAGGGTTGATTATCATTCAAATTTAAATTGTATTCAACTGAATCATTGTAAAGTTTTCATTTTTCAATCAAACAAGAGATTTAAACTTAAATTAAGATTTTTAGAAGTTGATTTAAACCATGTTGTAAGAATATATCACTGAAATCTGTTTACAGGTAATTAAGTCATATTTTGATAAAAATGGATTGTTGTAAAATATTAATTCAAGATCATAACTCGAATCCTTACTGCAAAACATATTTTTTGAAACAAAAATGAAGATTTTTAGTTTGGGATTTCATGAGTAGTTTATATATGAACCAAAATTACATTTTTCCCATTTTCGAACCATTGAATCAATTTTAAATGTTGAAATTGGTGTTGAAGCAAGTTTAAGAATCTGTGATTTCGTGAAAATTATCAGAAAATTTTTCTATTGAGTAAATATAAGAAAAGAGACCATTTTAGGGTTAGGTCTCGAGCTTTTGATCATGTCGGTAACGTGACGAGTTTGTCATCTATGCATGATCGAGCTTCACACGATTCAAGGTGGTGGAAGAGGAGCGTGTTGTTGTGGTGTGGATGGAATTCGAGCTTCTCTGGTGGTCGGAGTGACGATCGCAAGGCGTTTTAGTTGATTGTTGAGTTTGCGATTTTTTTTGGCGAAATGCTAAATTTCGAATTCGAATTTTTGTAAGTGATTTGAGTTTGGATTTCGAGCTTTGGTGTGATTTACGACTTGCCTGAATGGTTGGGTTTCATCGGAACTCGACCGCGTCGCCGTGCACATATACGGCGCGGTGAGTTGTGTCAGTGTCATGGTGGTCATCTGACTCGAGTCGTGCTCGAGTAAATATGGTGGAAGCTTCGGGGTTTTGATCGAGTGCGTGAGTATGAACCTGATGCTTTAATTTATAACTTAGTTTAAACTTAAAAAAAACTTGCTGGAACAAATAAATGAAAAAAAAGAGGGAGAAGAAGAAGTTGTGTACAAGGAAGTCTCGGGTGAAATGGTGTATAACTTGAAGTACTACTCGAGTTAAGGCATGGGAGTCTAGGGTTGTTTTCTTTCAACTGCAATATTATGTTGTAAAAGAGTAAAGTTAAACAACTTGTTTTCTACAAGTTTTAAATATTGTAACTTAATAAAGGTTTAACTGTTTAAGTCAAAAATTTAATACAAGTCTTAATTATTTTAGTTAATACTTTAACAATGTTTTTAACACTTAATTATTATCTTAATTAAGTAATTACTTTAAGTTAAGTATAAATTTTATTAACATATAAGTTAGTAGTTAGTAGTAATTTGATTTTCAAAGTTTAAAGAAGATTTCTTTAAAAATGTTAGTTAAGTTGAATAATTAATATCAATTAATTATTTTTGAAAAAAACAATTAAGAATAATTACTTCATAATCGTAATTAGAGATTAATTAATGATTAAGTGATAAATAAATTGTAATTAATTACTTAAGTTAATTAATGAATGATTGATAGTTAATTAATTAAGTCTTTAATTAAGAATTAATAATTCATTAACTAAGTGATGAATGGTTAATAAATGGATCATTAAGTTATATTAATTAATAATTAAGGTTATGAATTAATAATTAAGAGTAATTAATTAAGTAATTAAGACTTAATAATTGATTAAGAAATGATTTATTAATTAAACAATTTGAAATGGAATAAGTAATCGATTGATAATTAATGATTAATTAAACAGGATTAAGAGATTAATTCTCAAGTAATTGTTTTAAATTAAATCAATTACAATAATAATTAAAGATGATTGCTTATGGATTGTTGTGTAGAATATCTGATTTATGATATTTATCTGGTAATATTCTGTGATGTTCTGTGATATGCCTTGATATATCTATGATGATTGTGTATGATTTATCTGTGATATGCTATGTGAATTCAATTGTTGAATTAAACTGTTTAAACTATTTAAATAACTTGGCCTTTAAAATGACGTTTGGATTTCGATGAGACCGGGATCGGGTGTCATTTATGATTATCCGAAAACCACATCGATCCAAATTAAACGTTAGGTCGTGAATTCTCAAGTGAAAATTGAGATGGTGTTTTCAGAATGCAAGGATTATTGTCGTTGACTCTGTGGGTGATTCCAAAAATGAGTGTAATGAAATAATGCCTTCTGTTTCGTTTGAACCCGGAACGAACTTGTATGGATTGAATGCTTTCAAAACATCGTCAAGCGGACGATGAGCATTCTAAGAGATATGTCCTGCAAAGGTAATCGCAGCTTCAAGCCTCATCAAACGAGAATGGCTAAAACTGGGGATGTGCAGCAAGGTTAGGTGGGTCATGCCCAAGCAGGACGAGATATACCCCTGTCTAGATGTCCCTTTTTATTTCGGCTATGTGGGCGGTTGCTAGCTACAACTGCGGGGTTATCTTGTTTGAGGCTGTTCAGTAAGGAATGGTTCTGGCCTTGTGTTGTAGGGGATCGGGAGTGATCCTCGGTATAGTGATCTAGGCCCCGTATTGTGACGGGCGGTACCCCAGTGGCCCTACCATTGATGGAATTTAATCATGTAACAATTTCGGCTATTTTCTATTTAATTGAAAACCCTAGAAACTATTATAATATCACTAGATTTCCTATAAAATGTTTTGGTTAGCGTAAGGTAAAAACTTACCCGTATTTATGTGTGGGGAGTCTTACGTGATACCTTTATTTTCAAATGTTTTTCAAAGTTAAACAACTTTAAACCGTTTACTCATACCTGACCCATGTCTGACCCGGAGTTTATATTTTGTTTTTCTTAAACTCTTGGGTACTCAAATTTTTATGAGTAACCAAGTGATAGGTTTGGATTGTTGGGTTCTAGAGGAGCTTGGAGAAGGTGTTTCCAGCCGTATCTATATATATCTATCTAGTTCCGTTGTGTTAGTCGATGTATGCTGTATCATTGGGATGTACGTATTGACATATGTATATATGACTGTCAGGTGTGTGATATTGTATAACTCTGATATATGTAAAACTATGTAATAGTTAAGTGATATATTATATTTTGTTCCTTCCGCTGTGAGATTCTGATGTTGTTGTTCTTTCTTTCTATTCTTTTCTATTTCTATCCCTTTCCTTTCTTAATGATGATACCTCTTTCTGGGAGTAGAAGGGTGGGTCGTCACAAAAGGTGTGTTAGACTTGATGATTTCACCTACATCTCAAGAAAACCTATATCTTCCCTTTGATTCATGTCTGTTGGTTTAAAAAAAGTTGAACCCTTACTTCAAAAATCATTATCTCTCCATCCATTTAGTTTTAAATCTTGATTCCAAAACGTAAAGTGTTTGATTTTGAGTATAGACTTTGTTAAAATTTATTTTATTCAATTCTGTCAAGCAATAAAGGAGAGAACGACAAATAACCGTGAGTGGGTATAATTTGGTCGATCTAGGACATTAAGTGAGTTGTTCTATGGTTTCGGGTTCGAAGCCATTGCGATGACCGGAGGGAGAAAGGGGCATGTGCACCAGGATGAAGAGGTAGCAAGGATGTTGGTGAAGCTTTGGGAAAAATCTGATAGATGATGGTAGATCGTAGTGGCGAGGCGAGGCGCTTGTGTGAGTTGTGATGGTTTCCATGTTTTGGGTTGAAGCTTGAAATTTTCGAACCGAAGTCGATTGCATGATTCAAGTGGGTGTGCGTAAGGAGATGGTCGTGGGTGAGCTATAGGGATGGTCGTCGGTGAGTATCAATTCTTGAAGGAATGTGTACGTGCACGTTTTGTGCACAAAATTTTCGTGCACACATGAGGCATGTTCAAATGGAAAGAAAAGAAGAGAGGGGAAAAGAAATAGGAAGAACGAGACAAGGCTTTGGGCCATGATTTGTTCGGGTGGGCCGGACCTTATTTGATATGGTTTGGGCTTGATTTTAATAATGTGAATTAATTTAGTTTTAAATTTAGTAATCTATAAATCTAAACTCTATTTCTTGTTCTTTCTAAATCCAATCAATGCATGATTTTTTACGTGAAGTCTCTATCGTCTAGTACTTCTATCTGAATTAATATGGCCGACGTTTTTGTCAATGTGAAAATTTAATGATTTAAATGATTCAAGTGAATAAATCAGTAATGTCGTATTTAATTTATTATAAGTTAATTTATCAATTGATTAGTAAATGGATTTTCTAATTAACTAATATTAAACCATCTTATAAATTTCTAAAGTAACAAGTAGTCTGGACTTAAAAATGTATAAATTGACTCAGTTATTGAAACCAGTTCAATTTTGAATTGTAAATTGATTTAACACCAATTATAAATCGTTGATTGAGCTAATGATCAATGCTTTGACTGATATTGCTCTTAGATATTTATTTCAATTATCTATTGTCTGTGCCATTAAGCACCCAAACAAATTAAAGTAGATAGAATAAAACATTGACACGTTTTATTGGTAGTATATCGACTTGTACTGATCACTATCCCGAATTTCAGAAAATGTGATGATTACAAGCGAATTAATTTCGATGGACTGGTATGATAAAGTAAACATATGGAATGAATTTCCATGTGTGAATACTGGCACTTTGATTGTGAGATTGTTTATTTAAACGACTTGGCCTTCAAAATTTTATTGCTTGGATTCGATGAGACCCGGTAACAACTCGGGGTTTTGTATCGATTGATCATCGTCATTGGACGATTAATATCGTTTGTTAATTGCTATTGGAGTTTTTAAATCGACTTAAAATTCTTTTGAAAAAAAGTTTGATGTTAAGGGTAAGTGGGCTTTAAAAAAAATTGTAACCTAGGTTTCCTTTTTAATGTTGGGCCGTGATAATTATCAAAAAGGGGAACACCCGTTCCTTCATTCTTCAATCGCAAACCCTAAACCTAAAACAAATGAGAGAATAAAAATGGATGCCCTTGATTTCGTTCGTTCCTCCTTTAATTATTTTGCATCGCAAACAAAAGCACGAGCGAGAAAATAAAATGGCGGCCTAATCTCGTTGCTCGTTCGTTCTCTCCAAACTAGGGCTTGTGTAGTAATCGAAGAGTCCGGCTTTAATTGCTTCGATATGGTGGGTTGTTCCTCGTTAGTGCTCGCCGATCGATCGTTGGTGCTCTGGGAAATAAGGTGAGTGCTATCCACTCACATCTGATTCAAACGCCATGTTTAGTTAGTTCGATTTGTTTTGTTGATGGATGATTTCTTTATCCTTGTCAATTTCGTATCTGATACTTGATGTTCTTGGTTTTGAATTTGAGCTGTTCAATATTCTCGGCCATCACGGGATTGATTTCCTTTGACTTCGCCATTTTTATTTCGTGAATTTCTGGCTTTGACTTGGACGTGTTGCGTGAATTTCTGGTCGGTTTCGACTTTGATTCTTCACTGTCAGTACATGTTGTTACCATTTACGTCAACCTGGACTTGTTCGATTTTGACTTGTTTTTGTTCACTGAATTTCTGGCTTCACTAACCATTATGGCTTTGATTTCGTGGCCCCTGTGTACTTTGTTTCTGTCCATCTTTGTGTTCATCCTTGTGCAATTTCGATCTGCTGTTTGCATTTCTTCATTCCTGTATTTTGGTAATGGACAGTGTGCACTATTTGGTTCATGAGAAGTCGTAGTTCATGTGTTCGGTACATTCAAGTGTTTATGTGCATTCGATATTCGAGTCTGCATTTCTGTTACTAGACTCGAAGTTTGGTACTCATGTAATGTGTCTGCAGCCATAGATGCATTCATCTTTGCACTTGCATTTGCATGTTAGGTTATGCTTGCTGTAGCTGTTTCATCTGAGTCCACATGTTTCACATGTATGGTTTGTTTTTCTACTGGTACCTGTTCTTTAGCATTGCTGGTTTGAATCATGACTTAAATCACTGTATATTGATTCTCTTCAGTCTGCATTAGCTTGTACTTCGAGTTTGTTTCTTTGTCACTGTGGCATGTGAGTTGGATTTTGTTTACTATGGTACATGAAATATATACACCGTTCATGCATATACTTACTTCGAACTGGGCTGCATTTGCCGTGTGGTTTCATCGAGTTTAGTCATTCATTGTACACCTGTGGTGGCTGCAGTACAAGTTGCAGTCTTGCCCTTGTATTCTTGTGATGGTTGCTGTTTAGATTGGGTCGTACATTGCACTGACCACTGTATTCACTTGCATATATGAGTTTTGATTTCACTTGAGATTGTAGTGTCTCATTGCATTGAGTTGAGATGATTGCCGTGACTTGACCTTTGCATTTTGCTTGTTTATCGAATTATACTTGAGTTGAATCCGGTCTTTTGGGTTTGACCTTGTGCTCGTTTGTGAGCTTTCATTGAGCTTTTGTGTACATCATCACTGTAGTGGCAAGGCAGTGCACGCAAGCGTCAACTGCAGCCACACGGTATCGATTTTACTGGTATTTCTTTTGCTTTTGATGCGTTGATCTTTTGCGTAATGCATGTTGTAGTGGCGAGGCAGTACACGCGTGCGTGTACTGTAGCCCTACTCGAGTTGACATTTTAAATTGATACTTCAATATGTTTTGGATTTATATTTTGATTGGTTAATTTGATGATTTTGTTGTTGTCTAATTATCAATTCGATAATTAGATTATGAGTTTCTAATTATTTATTTAATATTTAGATTTTGTCGTTAATTGCCGTTTAGGCAATTCTGTTGTTTTCTAAATCATCTTCATTGATAATCTTTTTAATTTATCGTCATTGATAATTTGGATTTGTTGATTTGTTGTCTAACACTGTTACGTGTTATAAATATCGTTATCCGATTTCTATATTTAAGGATCGGATAGACGAGATTTATTGTGACTGTCGTTTATTTGTTACTTAATTATTATTGCTTCTGTGCACTAATAACTGAGTTTGAAATAGACTGACCCGTGTATTATTTTCTTTTGAATTTAATACTCGGGTCAGATCGAGTATTTACAGGTTGTTGATTTCTTACTTTGGGTTGCTGCTAGAGCTATGAAGTCTTTTCTTACTTTTTGGAGCAGTCGTTGTCTTAGTATAGGATGTTGTATATTCATGTATATTATTTACGATAATGTACTTGTATATGTAACTTCCTGAGTCGACAGTTGTAGTTGTATCATATGTACTGTATCACATGTATTGTAACTGACATTAGTTATTATATATATGAGACTTGTTGTTTTATCTGTGTTCCGCATTTATATGATCTGTGTTATTATTATATTTATTGTCCTAAACTATTATGAACCATCGTAGTTCGTTTTATATTGAAATTGGGTATGTAGACGGGAGTAAATAAATAAGAGATGAAAAATAAAAAATATATACCACTCCTATCGAGATAACCAATACTAGTGTAAGTCCTAACTACGTATGGCTGCTCCTATCCAGCCTTATTCTTCGTGATAACGGACAGTATTTCCTTTAATACTCTTTGTTATTGTGAGCATAGAGGTGAGGCGTCATAGTTGGTATCAGAGCTTGGGGTTTATGGACATAATATAAAACATAACTTGGATGGAACATGTGTTACAACTATTAGTCGATTTTTATTTGTGCTTTGAGTCAAAAACTAAAGTTTTGAAATTTTGATGAAAATTTTAAATATCTTTATTTAAAATAACAAGTTAATTTGCGTTTTGTTGATTTGATCGATTTGTGACTGTTTATCAAAGTGCACAGCGGAAATAGTGAAACTGTCTTCGCTAAGTACAGTTGATAACCTTTTTGATTTAAAAATCAAAATATGAAATCAAAATAAATTTCATTTGTTGTTTACATAGCTGTGTTTAATTTGTTTTCTTTGAAAACTTCGAATCTAATTTGAGAATTCGAAGCAGTTGCAGTTATATGATTTTGTTGAGATTTCTGCTGTTTTGAAATATCTTCATTGAAGATATATTTGAATGATTTCTTTGTTCATTTTGCGGTGTACGTGCAAATTTATGATGCACGTTACTGCATTATTTTTATGTTGAATCGATGTTTGGTTCTAAATGTATTTTGTTGCCGTTATTGTTATAACGGAATTTTTACATCGATGCTAAATTTTTGAAGCATGGTGTTTTGTTGACATTTTGATGAATGAAAATTCTCTAATGTTATATTTTGATGCAAATTATTTTGATGAGATTTTGACGTTCAAAAATTACTGTCGCTTTGACTTCAGTATCCGTCAAAATTTAAAGTGGATTTTCAAGCGGTTATCCCCCAATGCTGGTTTTGAGATCCGTTTTTACGGTGTTTTGAGAAGTACAATTTCCTTATCGAAATTGTCACTAATGTTGCTGTTTTTATCACGGATTTACAAATCATTTTAAAAATAAAATTGTTTCAATTTTTTTTTAGTTTACGTTTTCAAAAGAATGAGGAAGCGATTTAAACGTTTCAACAAAATCGAGGACTATGAACCCTTTCTTTTACTGATTCGCTTAATTTCGGACTTGTTCGTTTGAGAATGTAAATTATTACTTTTATAAAATAAATGAAATTACTTTTAGAAGTTTTGCAGTTTGCACTTTCAAAAGAATGAGGAAGCGATTTAAACGTTTCAGCAAAATCGAGGACTATGAACCCTTTCTTTTACTGATTCGCTTAATTCCGGACTTGTCCGTTTAAGAATGTGAAATGTTATTTTTGAAATACACAATTTTGCACTTTCAAGGAAACGATGAAGAGAATTAAACGATTTAGTAAAACTCGTGGTTATGGGACATGTGCGTTTGCTATTTTGGTTAATTCCGGACTCGTTAATTGAAATATTTGTTGTTTTGATGATTTTGACGATTTTCGTGTGCTTTCGAGCCACTATGTTGGACCTTCAGGTCATATGTTGGACCTTCGGGTCAATATCAGTACCAGACCTTCGGGTTATATGTTGGACCTTCGGGTCATTTGTTGGGCGCCAAAATTATGTTGGGTACTTGGTAGGCTTCGGCCATATGTTGATGCACGTGCGGCGTAGCTAAAACTCGCCATATGTTGGGATCGATCCACCTTTTATGTTGATTTTCTAAATCATCTTAATTGATTTCTAGGTATATGTTATTTCTAATTATCTGCAGGTAATTGGATATTTGATGCTATGAGTTTTGATTATCGTTTTTGATAATTGGATATTTGTTGTTTCTGATTATCACTTGTGGTAATTGGATATTTGATGTTATGAGTTCTGATTATCGTTTTTGATAATCGGATATTTGTTGTTTCTGATTATCGCTTGTGATAATTAGATATTTGATGTTATGAGTTCTGATTATCGTTTTTGATAATCGGATATTTGTTGTTTCTGATTATCGCTTGTGATAATTAGATATTTGATGTTATGAGTTCTGGTTATCGTTTTTGATAATCGGATATTTGTTGTTTCTAATTATCGCTTGTGATAATTAGATATTTGATGTTATGAGTTCTGATTATCGTTTGATAATCGAATATTTGTTGATTTGAGATTTGATTATCGTTTTTGATAATCGAATATTTGTGGATTTGATTATCGTTTTTGATAATCGAATATGTGTTGATTTGATTATCGTTTTTGATAATAGAATATTTGTTGATTTGATTATCGTTTTTGATAATCGGATATTTGTGATTTGAGATTTGATTATCGATTGAGATAATTAAATATTTGCTGATTTGAGATTTAATTATCGTTTATGATAATCGAATATTTGTTGATTTGATTATCGTTTTTGATAATCGGATATTTGTGATTTGAGATTTAATTATCGTTTTTGATAATTAAATATTTGTTGATTTGAGATTTGATTATCGATTGAGATAATTAAATATTTGTTGATTTGAGATTTAATTATCGTTTTTGATAATCGAATATTTGTTGATTTGATTATCGTTTTTGATAATCGAATATTTGTTGATTTGAAATTTGATTATCGATTGAGATAATTAAACATTTGTTGATTTGAGATTTAATTATCGTTTTTGATAATCGAATATGTGCTGATTTGATTATCGTTTTTGATAATCGAATATTTGTTGATTTGATTATCGTTTTTGATAATCGAATATTTGTTGATTTGAGATTTAATTATCGTTTTTGATAATCGAATATTTGTTGATTTGATTATCATTTTTGATAATCGGATATTTGTGAGTTGAGATTTAATTATCGTTTTTGATAATTAAATATTTGTTGATTTGAGATTTGATTCGATTGAGATAATTAAATATTTGTTGATTTGAGATTTAATTATCGTTTTTGATAATCGAATATTTGTTGATTTGATTATCGTTTTTGGTAATCGAATATTTGTTGATTTGAGATTTGATTATCGATTGAGATAATTAAATATTTGTCGATTTGAGATTTAATTATCATTTTTGTTAATCGAATATGTGTTGATTTGATTATCGTTTTTGATAATCGAATATTTGTTGATTTGTTTATCGTTTTTGATAATCGGATATTTGTGATTTGAGATTTGATTATCGATTGAGATAATTAAATATTTGTTGATTTGAGATTTAATTATCGTTTTTGATAATCGAATATTTGTTGATTTGATTATCGTTTTTGATAATCAGATATTTGTGATTTGAGATTTAATTATCGTTTTTGATAATTAAATATTTGTTGATTTGAGATTTGATTATCGATTGAGATAATTAAATATTTGTTGATTTGATATTTAATTATCGTTTTTGATAATCGAATATTTGTTGATTTGATTATCGTTTTTGATAATCGAATATTTGTTGATTTGAGATTTGATTATCGATTGAGATAATTAAATATTTGTTGATTTGGGATTTAATTATTGTTTTTGATAATTGAATATGTGTTGATTTGATTATCGTTTTTGATAATCAATTATTTGTTGATTTGATTATCGTTTTTGATAATCAAATATTTGTTGATTTGAGATTTAATTACCGTTTTTGATAATCGAATATTTGTTGATTTGATTATCGTTTTTGATAATCGGATATTTGTGATTTGAGATTTAATTACCGTTTTTGATAATTAAATATTTATTGATTTGAGATTTGATTATCGATTGAGATAATTAAATATTTGTTGATTTGAGATTTAATTATCGTTTTTGATAATCGAATATTTGTTGATTTGATTATCGTTTTTGATAATCGAATATTTTTTGATTTGAGATTTGATTATCGATTGAGATAATTAAATATTTGTTGATTTGAGAATTAATTATCGTTTTTGATAATCGAATATGTGTTGATTTGATTATAGTTTTTGATAATCGAATATTTGTTGATTTGGTTATCGTTTTTGATAATCGAATATTTTTTGATTTGAGATTTGATTATCGTTTTTGATAATCGAATATTTGTTGATTTGATTATCGTATTTGATAATTGAATATTTGTTGATTTGAGATTTGATTATCGTTTTTGATAATCGAATATTTATTGATTTGATTATCGTTTTTGATAATTGAATAAGAGTTGATTTGAGATTTGATTATCGTTTTTGATAATCGAATATTTGTTGTTTTCTATCTATCTCTGTTGATAGTTGGAGTTTGTTGATTATGAAGTTCGTGCTTTCTAATTATCTAATTGATAATTGCATTTATTCAGTTTAGCTGTATTCTGATTATCTATTTGATAGTTAGATTTTGTTGAAAATTTGTGAACTTCTTTTATGAAGTTAAAAGATTTCTTTGGGCATTTATATTCTTGACCTTTATTTTCTAACCTTACCAGTTTATGTTAGAAAAATAATTGTTACCGACGATCTTAATTATGAAAATTGCGGGGATGCAATTTTTATAAGGAGAGGAGTCTGTAATAACCCGGGGTTTCGTATCGATTGATCATCGTCATTGGACGATTAATATCGTTTGTTAATTGCTATTGGAGTTTTTAAATCGACTTAAAATTCTTTTGAAAAAAAAAATTGTTGTTAAGAGTAAGTGGGCATTAAATAAAATTGTAACCTAGGTTTTCTTTTTAATGTTGGGCCGTGATAATTATCAAAAAGGGGAATACCCGTTCCTTCATTCTTCAATCATAAACCCTAAACCTAAAACAAATGAGAGAATAAAAATGGTTGCCCTCGATTTCGTTCGTTCCTCCTTTAATTATTTTTCATCGCAAACAAAAGCACGAGCGAGAAAATAAAATGGCGGCCTAATCTCGTTGCTCGTTCGTTCTCTCCAAACTAGGGCTTGTGTAGTAATCGAAGAGGTCGGCTTTAATTGCTTCGATCTGGTGGGTTGTTCCTTGTTAGTGCTCGCCGATCGATCGTTGGTGCTCTGGGAAATAAGGTGAGTGCTATCCACTCACATCTGATTCAAACGCCACGTTTAGTTAGTTTTTATTTGTTTTGTTGACGGATGATTTCTTTAGCCTTGTCAATTTCATATCTGATACTTGATGTTCTTGGTTTTGAATTTGAGCTGTTCAATATTCTCGGCCATCACGGGATTGATTTCCTTTGACTTCGCCATTTTTATTTCGTGAATTTCTGGCTTTGACTTGGACGTGTTGCATGAATTTCTGGTCGGTTTCGACTTTGATTCTTCACTATCAGTACATGTTGTTACCATTTACGTCAACCTGGACTTGTTAGATTTTGACTTGTTTTTGTTCACTAAATTTCTGGCTTCACTAACCATTATGGCTTTGATTTCATGGCCCCTGTGTACTTTGTTTCTGTCCATCTTTGTGTTCATCCTTGTGCAATTTCGATCTGCTGTTTGCATTGCTTCATTCCTGTATTTTGGTAATGGACGGTGTGCACTATTTGGTTCATGAGAAGTCGTAGTTCATGTGTTCGGTACATTCAAGTGTTTATGTGCATTCGATATTCGAGTCTGCATTTCTGTTACGTGACTCGAAGTTTGGTACTCATGTAATGTGTCTGCAGCCATAGATGCATTCATCTTTGCACTTGCATTTGCATGTTAGGTTATGCTTGCTGTAGCCGTTTCATCTAAGTCCACCTGTTTCACATGTATGGTTTGTTTGTGTAGTGGTACCTGTTCTTTAGCATTGCTGGTTTGAATAATGACTTAAATCACTGTATATTAATTCTCTTCAGTCTGCATTAGCTTGTACTTCGGGTTTGTTTCTTTGTCACTGTGGCATGTGAGTTGGATTTTGTTTACTATGGTACATGAAATATATACACCGTTCATGCATATACTTACTTCGAACTGGGCTGCATTTGCCGTGTGGTTTCATCGAGTTTAGTCATTCATTGTATGCCTGTGGTGGCTGCACTACATGTTGCAGTTTTGCCCTTGTATTCTTGTGATGGTTGTTGTTTAGATTGGGTCGTACATTGCACTGACCACTGTATTCACTTGCATATATGAGTTTTGATTTCACTTGAGATTGTAGTGTCTCGTTGCATTGAGTTGAGATGATTGCCGTGACTTGACCTTTGCATTTTGCTTGTTTGTCGAATTATACTTGAGTTGAATCCAGTATTTCGGGTTTGACCTTGTGCTCGTTTGTGAGCTTTCATTGAGCTTTTGTGTACATCATCACTGTAGTGGCAAGGCAGTGCACTCAAGCGTGAACTGCAGCCACACGGTATCGATTTTACTGGTATTTCTTTTGCTTTTGATGCGTTGATCTTTTGCGTAATGCATGTTGTAGTGGCGAGGCAGTACATGCGTGCGTGTACTGCAGCCCTACTCGAGTTGACATTTTATATTGATACTTCAATATGTTTTGGATCTATATTTTGATTGGTTAATTTGATGATTTCGTTGTTGTCTAATTATCAATTTGATAATTAGATTATGAGTTTCTAATTATTTATTTATTAATTAGATTTTGTCGTTAATTGCCGTTTAGGTAATTCTGTTGTTTTCTAAATTATCTTCATTGATAATCTTTTTAATTTATCTTCGTTGATAATTTGGATTTGTTGATTTGTTGTCTAACACTGTTACGTGTTATAAATATCGTTATCCGATTTCTGTATTTAAGGATCGGATAGACGAGATTTATTGTGACTGTCGTTTATTTGTTACTTAATTATTATTGCTTCTGTGCACTAATAACTGAGTTTGAATTAGACTGACCCGTGTATTTTTTTCTTTTGAATTTAATACTCGGGTCAGACCGAATATTTACAGGTTGTTGATATCTTACTTTGGGTTGCTGCTAGAGCTATGAAGTCTTTTCTTACTTTTTGGAGTAGTCGCTGTCTTAGTATAGGATGTTGTATATTCATGTATATTATTTACGATAATGTACTTGAATATGTAACTTCCTGAGTCGACAGTTGTAGTTGTATCATATGTACTGTATCACATGTATTGTAACTGACATCAGTTATTATATATATGATACTTGTTGTTTTATCTGTGTTCCGTATTTATATGATCTGTGTTATTATTATATTTATTGTCCGAAACTATTATGAACCATCGTAGTTCATTTTATATTGAAATTGAGTATGTCGATGGGAGTAAATAAACAAGAGATGAAAAATAAAAAATATATACCACTCCTGTCGAGATAACCAATACTAGTGTAAGTCCTAAGTACGGATGGCCGCTCCTATCCAGCCTTATTCTTCGTGATAACGGACAGTATTTCCTTTAATACTCTTTGTTATTGTGAGCATAGAGGTGGGGCATCATAGACCCGGATTGGATATCAGCGTTATTTGAAAACTACTTCAATCCAACTTACGGTTTTGATTGTAGAGCCTAGTATGATGGAATTTAATTAATGTAACAATTTCGGCTATTTTAGTAAGTATTTGTACTTTGACACTATTATAATACTAAAGGATTTTCTATAAAAGTGTTTTGGTTATCGTAAGGTAAAAACCGGTCGTGTTTATGTGTGAATGAGATACCTTTTTTTCAAATTATTTTGATAAATGTAATAATTCAAATTGAGTGTGCATTCTCACTTTGGTTTTCCAGACTGACTCGAGTGCTATTTTAATATAATGCTTGGGTCAGACCGAATATTACAGATTCAGGTTAGATTGCTTTGGAGCTTAGGAGGCGAGCTGGAGGATTACAGACGTATATCATGTACTTGATTATATTCCGCTATGTATGTAGACTGTACAGTCAACACTGGTAAGGACAAGTTATAATAGCTGTCCATATTGATCCATTGATTGTTGTACTCTGATGATTGTATATATATTGACAGTTACAGTTTTCTTTGTATAAAGATATGTTGTTATATATTTATTTTGTTCCGCTGCGATTGTGCGATTCTGTGTTGTTGTTTCTGTTTCTTCTTCTATCCTTTCTTCTTAACCCTAATAATCTGGTATTTTTGGCACTCGATTGCTTGGCATTCTATAGAGTGAACGTATTTATGTCAATTTTCGAGGGTCAAAAATCTGGATCGTTATAGTTGGCATCAGAGCTTTGGTTTTGCCTATACCTAAACTTGTAAGATAAACTCATAGAGTGTATATATGTATAAGAGAGAGCGTATTTATTAGTGATATAAAAATATTTTTGTAGCGACCCGTAAATTTTGATAATTGAATTAGTTAATTTAATAATATTTTTGTAATTAATTTTTGAAAGAAATAAGTTTTTTTATAATTTATAGTGAAGTGAATGTTAAAAATGAAATGTAGTAATGGTAATTAAAACTAATCATTGACAATTGGAGTGAAACCCCAACAATGAAATAGTGTAAATTGTTGTACTTGATTATCAAATTGGAAATAAGTAAATAAGGGAAGTGTTGTATAAATAAATGAATTAGTATAATTAATGGTAATCGGATAAATTCAGTATTATGCAAGTAATTATGATAATTAGTTGAATATAAAATAAACTTAAGTGTAAATTAAAGGTTATGATAACAATTGTTATAAATTACCTAATTAATTTGTCAATTAATTGGAAATCAATTTCATTTAAATGTTAAGTAATGAAAGGTAAACAATTGTAACTAGGTTTATAGAGTAATAATGGACTTAAGTAAAGATTGGAATTGAATAAAATCAAATTTATTTGGAATTAATTATAATTAATTGGAATTCAAATTTTAATAAATGAATTCATAGTAAGTGAAATTAAATACTACATTAACTGGAATTAAGATGAAATCGGGAAATTTTTGAGGTGTTAGTATATAAACCAATGTTGATATCACCTTTAAGATGGTAAGTTAATTGATTCAATAACAAGATTTAGAAATAAAATGAATGGATTTATTGGCATTTCAATTGATAGTTAATGAATATAATGAAATTGAAACTTAATACTGTAATTGTAAATTAATTAACTTTAAATTGATATTTAAGTTGTTTAATTTATTGTAGTGGCTTTAGAAGTAAAAATGATAAAATTAATCTAGTGTAGATTTGAAATTTGGAAGGTAATTTAATCTAATTATTAATTTATTTAATTAACTGGAAAATAACCATTTTGGCCACTGAATCAGATTTCGACGAAACCAGTTTCGTTGGATCCATAATGGTGAATTATTATAGGATTTCAAGTTTCGTAGCGATCGGACTTTCCGTTTGATCTACAGGCTCGAAACGCCTATAAATCAATGAAATTGAAATCAATTGTAATCAACTTGAAATAACTTGATTTTAGCATAACTTCTTCATATAATGGAATTAGGACATGAAACCTGTTCCATTGAATTTAAAATATTTGAAAACATCTATTTTGATATATGGGTTGACTTATTTTGGTTCTGGAGTCAGAACGGGCTTTTCGGGCCATTTGTCGTTCAACTTTCAATCCAAATCAATCCGGTCCATTCTAATTTCAGCATTGCCTATATATACCTCGTTATAAACCCTAGCCTATTTCTTATGTTCATTATTCTATACGTACAATTCTAGTTGCTCCTCCTTATTCCAATGGCAGACAAAACCAAAATTCCAATTGCAATTTCAAATAAAATTCAAAATCAAAAAAATTCAAACTCCACAAATAACATCAAATTATATATCAATCTGAAGCCCTCGATGAGCGTAACCTAGATTTGCAACTCATTTCTCGAATCAGGTTATCGTTGGTCCGGGAATTAATGAATTTGTCATGCCGTTCATTGGGTAGCTTCTCGTTTAGTGGTGGATCGGCATCCTTACGACGATCAAGTGATGGCAACGAGTAGAGGGCGGAGAGGCATGAAGATCGGCATGGTTGCTTGGGCCTCGAGTCGCTCGTTTTCGCCATGATTGGCCATAATACTCATACGGTGATGGGTGAACTGGAAGCCACCGGAGGTGGCGGCGCATTGGCGTAGGGGCGGCTCGGCCTGCTGGGGTCAACGGTGGTCGTGGATCTGGCTCTAATCGATCGAGGCGGTGCATTTGATTGTCGAAGTCGTGGTGGCTTGGTGCGTGAGTACTGGAATCCTGAGCATGGTTTTGAACGGCAGCTATCGATGCACGGCTCTCTGATGACGTGGTACGAGTGTTTTTTTTATTTTCAAAATTTAAAATCATGTATTCTTCTAACATAAATAACTTTCACATACGAACTCGGATTCGGATGCAGTTTTCTCCAATAGGATCGTATTGAAATTTCAGACATTGTAGCGCTAGTTTGGACAAATTTTGAGACTATTCAAATTTTAGGTTTAAATTGGATTTGAATTCAATTTAAATTCAAAAGGTGAGTGTTTTAACCCACTCACAACTTCAAAAATTTCTTATGTTTGTTAAATTGATTTATGATGTGATTAGAAATTTATTTATGACTGTTTGGCATTTTTGAATCATCATTTCAGTTTATTTGAATTTATTCGAATAAGATAGTTATTTAATTTATTGTGGAATATAAACTGCTAGTAAATACATGTTATTTATTATCTGTTTTATATTGATGTTATTGATTGAACTGGATGATGATTGCGATAAATGTTTGATGATTGATATTGGATGAATGGATGTTGTATTTTATACAGTTATAAACTGCAAGTTGTTATGGATTTTTATTTCATTCGGGATTGTGGTTTGAAATGATATATAACCGTATTTATATTTTAAATTACGGATTGAAATGATTAATATTCGTATCACTTAACCATAGGATAGAAAATTATATACAGACACTATGGTCTATATATAAAAATATTTTGGAATGATTTCTATGGTTTTCTAAAGAAATATATGGTTTTAGACAAGTATTGATTTTAGATATTATATATATATATATATATATATATGTTGTTCCATTCTTGATTTTAAGCTATGTGTAATTTGTTTTAATATAGAATAAGTTTAATATTAAGTTTGATTTTTGAAGATAATATGGTTAAGTATTTAAATTATATTTTAATATAGAGTTTAAAATGATTTAAATCAAATTAAGGTTGCAAGATAAATTTGAGATTTATTTGAAATTGAATTTATTTAAGAATTAAGATCAAATAAGCTTGATGTGAAATTTATTAAATTTGAAGTTTTAAAGGGTATGATTTTTATAACTTGATTTTGGTTTAAGGTGAATTAAATGAATATTCCAAGTATAAATAAATTGAAGGAAATATTTAGTTATTTGTAATTTGAGCTTTATTTAAACGATAATGGATTTATTTTGTAAAGTATTTCAAAACTAAATAATAGTAATTTGAATTGTTGAATCGGAATTACCAAACTTAGTTTTGAAATTGTTGAATACTTATAGTTCGAAATATATAGAATTTGAAATGGTTTATTCTATGGATCAAATCTGTTTTGAAATCGATAAATTTGGAATAGTTTATTTGGAAACTGAATTGAATTGAAATTTATGGTTTGGGATTTGGTTAAATATAAAATGTAGAAATTCGAATTGTGTTGGATTTGATTTGCGAAATTGAAGAAGCTATTTTATTATATAAAGTATTTTAAATATTTAAACCATTTATGTGGTGGAAGTTATGTTTCAAAGTTATGAGTTTCAAGGTATTATGATTTGAAAGTGTATATTTCGAAAGTTTTGATTTCGAAATGTTAAAACCTTGAAATTGTTATGATTTTAGAAAAGGCTATATTTGAAATGAAAATGATATCGTATTGATTTGGTTCCGAAAAGGCAATAATATTTGGTTTTAAGTGTAAACTATTTTGAAAATGACCACGGTGTTATAATAACGTTTGGTTGTTAAAGAGACCGGGATCGGATGTTTTCATACTCTCTGCCAACTTCGAAAACCACTTTAATAACCGTGTACGTGGTAGGGATTCTAGAATGAAGTAGGATGGTGGCGACATTTCTTTAAGGTATATACGTGGACCCGACTCCCGTGAGTTGGCATAAGGTGGCTAAAACAGGAGCAATTGACGGGCTAATGAGGTCGCTCCTCTGATTGGACACACTCCTTCGCTATTATATTCAGACTTTGAGATTTATTCGTTGGCCACTTTTGGTTTTGGATTTTGGGGGTGTGGCTCGACGTGGGTAGTAGTAGCGGCTACGCGTTACCACCGGCCCAGAAGTGTAATTGGTATATCTAACCTGACATTGCCTAGTTGAGCCGTGTCACCTACCCTAGCGTGCCTTGTACGAGTTTGATTTGTGTCATACCTATGGAGTTTCCTCTGGTTGCCTCCCGATCAGGGGGTATTACGGTACTGTATAGACGGTTGGCACTATTTATGTGTTAAGGGGAATATTGGGTCACTCCTTAACGCTATTTTAAAGTAAGTTTATTTTACTACTAGACATTATTATAATAGCATATATTGCTACATAGTAAATAGTTTAACGGATCCTTAGGAGATGTGAATCCCCCGCGCATCTCTTAAGTTACTGTACTCACGTTAGACACTGGATAGGAGATGTCAAATCCCGTAAACATCTCTGACGCCGTTCCACTCATATTATTTACCTTTGATTTAACTTACATAAAATCTTTTAGTTCCGACTGAAGTGTTTGTCTTTTCGATTCGCTCGGGTCAGCCTGAGCATTTCAGGGTTTGAAGACCTTATTTCTGGAGAGCGAAGATTGTATTACTATTATTTACTATATTGTTCACTACATCACATTGTTCCGCTGCATTGTTATTTATTATTCTTTGGTATGTGTAACTCTGGTTCTGTGTTGTATAAGCATAAACAGATGTTTTTGTAAAACAGCATCATGAACTGTTATTTGATTATTTTATTTTGTCATTCCGCTGCGAGATTCTGTTTTGTTTTCTTTCTTTCTTCCTTTTTCTTATTCACCCTAATAAGAATCCCCTTTTTTGTGTGGTTTGAGTCTGACATGTGTGGTTTAGCATCGATTTAAAACGTACAAAAATGTGGGCTGTCATATTTGGTATTAGAGCTGAAAAACCTTAGCTTTGTGGGGTCTGACTCTTTATTAATAGGGTAGTAATACCCTATGATGAGTCGCTGAGTGCGTGTGTGTGTGTGTGTGTATATATATATGAGAGAGCGTATTTGTTAGTGTTACAAAAGAGTTTTTATATTGTGTTAATTTGTTCCGTTTTGTATTTATAAATTCAAGTTGGTGCATAGGATGCTATTACATCAATAGGGATTTCTAAACATTTAATTGGACAGATCAACACAATATTTGTTTTAAAATACAGGTAAATGAAATAATTTTGCCTATTGTATATTTTTATATATAAAATAAAACTTTTATAAAGGTTATATTTGGTTGTAATATATTTGTTTTTAGGCAGTGAAATTTATAAATATTGATTGGAAACAAAATTTGAAGGAAATAAAATAAATGAAAGCTGGAAATTTAGAACTTAAAGTTCCGATGTTTTGAAAATTTCTTTTGAATGATTTTGGAATATAATAATAATATTATTTAGAAGTATTTTATGATATAAATATTCCAACATGATTTAAAAAAATTGTTTTAAAGAAATTTTGAAAAGAAATAAGTTCTGTACTCCCCTCTTTGTCGTTGGAAAATAATTTCGGTGATGAGTGTGTGAGAAATGCGGATTACGGATCTTAAGGCTCGGATTAACACTAGGGGGCTGAATAGTGTTAATAAAGAATTACTAGATCTTTTTGAGTTTATATTAATTTAGACACCGATGTATGCAATATAAAAACACAGATATGATCACAGAAACAAACACAGATGCAGAAATAAAATAAAAGCAGTAAAGGAAAGAGCACCCTGGATTTTATACTGGTTTGGAGTTACCCTACATCCAGTCCCGCAACATAAGTATGGATTTCATTTCAAAAGCAATTGTACAATTACACCTTCGGTTTCAAGGCTACGAGGAACACCCTCCAGAATTTCTATCCTCTGGGTAGAGATACTTGATTTCTGGGCACAAGTTTACCCAATTGAGTTACCAAAGCTACAATCACACATTTTCTCTCTTGATTGATTTCTAAGGCTACAATCACACATTTTCTCGCTTAATAGATTACAAAGAAGTCTATAACTCTGAATAGCACTGAGAATGTTGTAGAGATAGTGATAGAGAATCAAACTAGAAGTAATCGAGTTCGATTCAATGTTGATTTCGGTAGAGTAATGGTAAGAATATTTATTAAGAAATGTGGAAGAAGAAGAGGAGTGAAAAACCAGAAAATCTGATGTAAATTTCATTGAAACTAACCCCTATTTATAGAAAAACAACAGCCATGTCCATTCATGAAGAGTTATGGTGAATAGACACTTCTTTTGAAATTTAAATTTTGAACTCAACTGACACCATGTCGACATGGGGTACTTAGGCATGTCCACATCCCAAAGGATTTTTTTGGTGTTTTGATTTTCTATGAAAATAACTTTTATTTTATATTAAAAATATTTTCAACTTTATAAATATACTTGACTATAGTTAAAATTCATAAGTAAATATAGAGAATAATATATATAGAATTTAACTATAATTTTATATTTAAATCTAAGTATAAATATTTAAAAGTTAAATATATTATATTGAAAGATAGTTTAAAATCAGGAGTAATTTGACTTTGAAACTAAAGATAATTTTGAGGCTAAAATTATTTAAAATCAGGATATAGGGTTTTGATGTTTTTTAAAGGAAAGTTTTGCAATCATTTTGAAAACAAGATAATTTTGTAAAATCATTTGAATTAAAATTAGTCGATACAAAACAATGTTCCACTAGATTTTCGTAAGTTTCATCCTACTTATGGTTCCATCCCTTTAACAGGCTCGAAGTGGATTCCATTCCACGAATAAATTTGAATTTAAGATGCCAGTGCTTTTCTACGAGTGTTAACAAAAAATTCCAAATAAAAATACTTATACTTGAGATCTTGAACTCTTGATACTCATGAGTCTTCTATCTCGATATACTGTACAGTCTTCATTCTTGGTACATGCATGGTTAAATCCTACATATACATATATATCTAAACTTATAATGTCAGTATTTATATTTTATAATCTATTCTAAGGTTGTTGTCATCAAAGCTATCATCTCACGGACTAACAATCCCCCCTTTTTGATGATGACAACCTTTGTTTATAAAATATTATTTCTATCCTAATAACTCCCCCTTAAAACTAATAACTCCCCCTTGATTTATGCCTAACTACCCTGTTTTATTTTTTCCCCCCTTTTGTCATCAACCAAAAACTCACTCCAAACTATATAACTCCCCCTAAAACTAACACTCCATGACATGTGATCATAATGATAATGTTATCATAAGTAATCATCACTTATATCTAATACTAAAACATAGTCCTAAACTATTAACTGTCCTAACTAAGAATTCACGATAGTACTTATAATCAAAACTCATATAAGAACACGAGTTATTTATTACGTATAAAGTTGTATATACATAAGCGTTTAGAAAATATAAAGAAGCACAAACAACAATGTAGAAGAAAGAAAAGAAACTATTGTGTGTTTTTAAACATAGGAGATCTATGAATCGAACAATTTGGATAGTGAAAACAGAAATTTCCATGTTGTCCGACAAGATTCCCATTCTTGTCAAAACACATTTCTCCAACACACACGACTTGGTCATCATCCTCCTCGTGCGCTTCTTCCATGGGTTCTTCTTCTTCTTCGCTGGACTCTTGTTCTTGATTGAGTGAAGAGTCTTCATCAATCAAGATAGGATTGGCCTGGTTTTCCATTAGGAATTTTTGCAAATTCCTAAGAATCTTGCCTTGCCTCTCATGTTCCTTTTCCATACGAAGTTGAGTCACTTGAATTTCAGTCATCATCTGAAGTGCATCCTTCAGAGAGTCCTCTATTTTTGTCACACGAGCGAGAGTAGTACGCTGAAATGGACCAGATGTAGGAGAGGGGAATGAAAAGGTTGATTTTATGTTAGATTTGGAAGAGGAGGCCATTGATTATTTGATTTCAGAGAGAAGAACAAAGAGATGACAGAAAGGATGAATAAAATTTCGAAAATGTGAAGAATATATAACCAATTATTTTGAATTTTATTGGGAAAAATTTCAAAATATAAAAACGTTGCATGTCGACATGGGTATATGGGGGATGTCGACATGGTCTTTTATATTTTAACTCTTTGAATTATTTTAATATTAATTATTAATTATACTTGTATTTATATTTTATATTTCAGTTATAGAACAAATACCTAATTCTCTTCTTAATTTAGTAAATATTGATTCATTTAAGGTTTTGTTAAGATATCAGCAATTTGATTCTCAGAATTGATATAATCGAGAGTAACTACTTCCTTACTAATATTATCTATGGATGTCTGATATCAATATGTTTAGTTCGAGCATGTTGAGTAGTATTATTGGATAAATTTATTGCACTCGTATTGTCACAATAAATTGGTGATTTTGAAAATTTTAAACCAAAATCTTTTAAGGTTTGTTGCATATATATTACTTGAGAACAAGGCAAAGCAACAGAAATATATTCTGCTTCAGTTGTTGATAAAGAAACCGTGTTTTACTTTTTACAAAGCCAAGAAACCAGAGAATGCCCCAAAAAGTGACAAGCCCACTTGTACTTTTTCGGCCTGATTTACAACCAGCATAGTCAGCATCGTAGTAAGATTTTAAGTCAAAAGAATCATTTTTAGGGTAGAATAAATCATAACCAGATGTGTGTTTAACATATCTTATGATTCGTTTTACGGCTTTTAAGTGGGTCTCTTTAGGTTGGGATTGATATCTAGCACAGAGACAAACACTATGCATGATATCAGGTCTACTTGCAGTAATATAGAGTAGTGATCCAATAATTCCTCTATATAGTTTTTGATCTACATCTCTCGAGAGATCTTCTTTACTAAGGTACTCATTGGTTGCCATGGGAGTGGGTTTTCCACTCGCAGTAGTCAAACCAAATTTACTAATTAGGTCTTTAGCATATTTTTCTTGACTATTAAAGATACCATTATCTAATTGTTTTATTTGTAATCCTAAAAAGAAATTTAATTCACCCTTATGACTCATCTGAAACTCTTTTGTCATTATTTCATAAAATTCTTTATTCATTTCAAAATTAGTTGAACCAAAAATGATATCATCTACGTAAACTTGTATTAGTTGAATATCATTTTTATTTCTTTTAATAAAAAGAGTATTATCTACTTTACCAATTTCAAAATTAGATTGCAATACATAAGATCTTAGTATATCATACCAGGCTCTAGGAGCTTGTTTTAGGCCATATAATGTTTTCTTATGTTTGTAAACATGATTTGGTAATTTATCATTTTCAAAAAGTGGTGGTTGTTCAACATATACTTCTTCTTTTACAAATCCATTTAAAAAGGCACTTTTAACATCCATTTGAAATTATTATGATTTGCGAAAGCAAGTAGAATCCTAATGGCTTCTAATCTTGCTACGGGAGCAAAGGTTTCATCAAAATCTATTCCTTCTTCTTGATAATAATCTTGAGCGACTAATCGAGCTTTATTTCTACTACTTCTCCTTGTTCATTCATTTTATTTTTATAAACCCATTTAGTTCCAATTATAATTTTATTTTCTGGTCTAGGAACAAGTTCCCAAACATTATTTCTAGTAAATTGATTTAATTCTTCTTGCATAGCCAAAATCCATGAATCATCAGTTGATGCTTCTTTTGGATTTTTGGGTTCAATAATTGACATAAAAGCTACATTATTCATTTGACTTAGTTGATTTCTAGTTTTAACAGATTGCATATCTCCTAGTATATTTCCTATAGGATGATCTTTTAAAAGTTTTGTCTTTTTATTAGGACGCTTAATTTCATTATTAATTTCAATTGATTCTTGATTTTGAGTGATTAAATCCTCTTCATCATTTGTATCTTCAAAATTTTTGAAATTTTCATCAAATGAAACATGCATTGTTTCTTCAATGGAATTAGTTTTTAAATTAAACACTCTGTACGCTTTACTTCTATTGGAATATCCGATAAAGATACCTTTGTCGGATTTAGGATCAAATTTCTCTAAATTATATTTTGTATTTAAAATAAAGCATTTACTTCCAAATATTATGAAATAAGATACCTTAGGTTTCTTTGAATAAAGATGTTCATAAGATGTATTCTCAGTTAAAGGTCTAATTAAAAATCTATTTAAAATATAACAGGCGGTAGCAACTGCTTCTGTCCAAAAATTCTTTGGTAAATTACTATCTGTAAGCATAGTTCTCGCACACTCTTGAATCATCCTATTTTTACGTTCTACTACTCCGTTTTGTTGTGGAGTTTTTGGAAATGAAAAATTGTGAGTTATTCCCTTTTTATTGTAGAATTCCTCAAACTTTTCATTTTCAAATTCACCATCGTGATCACTTTGAATAGTTATAATTTTTAGAGAAAATTGTTTTGAATTCTTTTTGAAAATGTCTTAAAACATTCAAAAGTATCACTTTTATGTTACAGAAATATTGTCCATGTTAATCTAGAATAATCATCTACAATTACAAAAACATATTTACTATGATTTATTGAAAGAATTTGAGATGGACCAAATAAATCAAGATGAAGTAATTCAAGAGGTTTTGAAGTTGAAATCATATCTTTTAACTTGAAGGAACTTTTTCTAAGTTTTCCTAATTGACAAGCATCACATAAACTATCTACTTTGAAATTCATTTTAGGGAGACCTCTTACTAGATCATGTTTTGACAGTCTAGATAAGAGTTTGAAGTTCAAATGCCCAAATCTCTTATGCCAAATCCAAGGGTCACTTGTATTTGCCAACAGACACAGGTTATCATTTGAAACAGACACAGGTTATCATTTAATGGTTGAATTATTATCTTCAATGTGACATTTATCTTTTTCAAATTTAATTTTATATCCTTTATCACACAGTTGACTTATACTTAGCAGATTATGTTTCAGATTCTTAACTAGCAAAACAATATTAATAGTAGGAGTTTCAGTATTACCGATTTTGCCGATGCCAATCACATATCCTTTTAAATTATCTCCAAAGTTAACTAGTCCTCCGTCTTTGTATATTATTCATTCAGTATATCTAGATTGCCAGTCATGTGTCTAGAACATCCACTATCAAGTATCCATTTGTTCTTTTTGATCTGCACAATTTGTCCGTTGTGGATTGATTCCTCAACACCCATAAAGCATGATTCCTGCACATCAAACAATCTTGGTAGACAACATGAATTTGAATATTGATTATATGCAGACTCAAGAAACAATGATGGTTTGAATACTTCTAAATTAGTATTAACAAATATAGCCATTTTAAAAACTTTTCAAAAATCAGATTATGAAACTTTGATAACCTTGCTCTGATACCAATTGTGAGAAATGCGGATTACGGATCTTAAGGCTAGGATTAACACTAGAGAGGGGGTGAATAGTGTTAATAAATAATTACTAAATCTTTTTGAGTTTATGTTAATTTAGACACCGATGTATGCAATATACAGACACGGATATGATCATTGAAACAAACACAGATGCAGAAATAAAATAAAAGCAGTAAAGGAAAGAACTCACCGGATTTTATACTGGTACGGAGTTACCCTACATCCAGTCCCGCAACACAAGTACGGATTTCCTTTCAAAAGCAATTGTACAATTATACCCTCGGTTTCAAGGCTACGAGGTACACCCTCTAGAATTTCTATCCTCTGGGTAGAGATACTTGATTTCCAGGCCACAAGTTTACCCAATTGATTTACCAAGGCTACAATCACACCTTTTCTCTCTTGATTGATTTCCAAGGCTACAATCACACCTTTTCTCGCTTAATAGATTACAAAGAAGTCTATAACTCTGAATAGCACTGAGAACCTTGTAGAGATAGTGATAGAGAATCAAACTAGAAGTAATCGAGTTTGATTCAATGTTGATTTCGGCAGGGCAATGGTAAGAATATGTATTAAGAAATGTGGAAGAAGAAGAGGAGTGAAAAACCAGAAAATCTGATGTAAAATTCGTTGAAACTAACCCCTATTTATAGAAGAACAACAGCCATGTCCATTCATGAAGAGTTATGGTGAATAGACACTTCTTTTCAAATTTAAATTTTGAACCCAACTGACACCATGTCGACATGGGGTACTTGGGCATGTCGACATCCCAAAGGATTTTTTTGGTGTTTTCATTTTCTTTGAAAATAACTTCTATTTTATATTAAAACTATTTTAAACTTTATAAATATACTTGACTATAGTTAAAATTCATAAGTAAATATACAGAATAATATATATATATACAGAATTTAACTATAATTTTATATTTAAATCTAAGTATAAATATTTAAAAGTTAAATATATTATATTAAAAGATAGTTTAAAATCAGGAGTAATTTGACTTTGAAATTAAAGATAATTTTGAGGCTAAAATTATTTAAAATCAGGATAGAGGGTTTTGATGTTTTTTAAAAGGAAATTTTGAAATCATTTTGAAAACAAGATAATTTTGTAAAATCATTTGAATTAAAATTAGTGGATACAAAACAATGTTCCACTAGATTTTCATTGCTTCCATCCTACTTAGGGTTCCATCCCTTTAACAGGCTCGAAGTGGATTCCACTCCACGAATAAATTGGATTTTAAGATGCCAGTGATTTTCTATGAGTTTTTACAAAAAATTCCTAATAAAAATACTTATGCTTGAAATCTTGAACTGTAGATAATCTGGATACTCATGAGTCTTCTATCTCGTTATCTTGAATCTCTATACTGTACAGTCTTCATTCTTGGTACCTGCATGTTTAAATCCTGCATATACATATATATCTAAACTTATAATGTCAGTATTTATATTTTATAATCTATTCTAAGGTTGTTGTCATCAAAGCCATCATCTCACGGACTAACAGAGTGCACGCATCATCGACATTCATTTTCGAGTTTCTAAGTGGGAAAGCCACTGTAGTAGTTTTACTACAGATTTATTTTGATAAACAAATATTAATTTTAAATTGTTTTAAATATAATTAGATATATATATATATAAGTTGTAAATATATACATTTATCTATTATTTTAAAATGATTTGGAATTTAACCCGGTATTTAGTTCTTAAGTTTCCGTTAATTAATAGTTTCAATTACTGTAGTGAAATGGAATGTAACTAATTAATAATGGGAATCTCTAAATGAAATAAGAAATTAAATGCTAAGTTATAAATGAAACTATAAGAAAGTTGAAATTGTAGCCTATAAAACAAAAGATATGATTATTGAACGTTTAATTTATTAAAAGAAATAAGATGAACTTGTATAATTTTAAATTACATTCTTAAAAAGCATATATATAACTTACCAAAAGATTTAAAAGTTGAAATGTCTGATAAGAAAATGTAATAGAAAAATTTACAAGTAAAACTTATGTAATAGAAAGGTTCAATGAATTACTTTTATAAATAAGAATTAGATGTTATAGTGGTTATAAGCTTAAGTTATAATTGGAATACTACTACAATAAGATGTGATAGAAAGTAAATATTGCAAGTAGATGACAATAAACTTAGGTTAATGAAATTTACCGCTAAGTAATTGAAATAAACATGAATACTATGGATAAATGAATGAAAATAAATGACATTGAGAAATGAATGAATGTGATGCAATAAAAATAAAATTTACATGATATGAATAAATAAAAATGAATTTATGTAAGTATTAGTGCAAATAAGTGAAATAAACACTGAATCAATGGATGGAAATGAAAATTTGCAAGAAATAAATGTAATTAAAAAGGTAAATCAATATATGAATGAAAAGGAAATCAAACAACAAATGTATGAATTGATATTAATAAGAATGAACTTGATCTATTGTTTGAAATTGTTAGTTGTTTGGTTTATGGTTGTTTGAGCAAGGATACTTTAAAATTGTTTGGATGTATGAATAATTTATCTAGTTTCATCTAAGACTGTTGAGTAAATGGTGCACTTAGTAGTTTATTTTTCATTCTATACTATTTAAGAGTTTTAAACCCGAACATTTATTTGTTTGTTTGCTATGGATATATGGATGGTTTATTTTATTGTCTTCATATGATGGTTGTATGTTGTGGTTGCAAGTGATTATTGTTGATTTGTTGTTAGTGGTTGAAACAACTTTAAATATTTCATTTTATATAATTATTAACTCTTTTTGGATTATATAAGTGAAATACAGGTTATGGAAGCAATTGCCACTACTTTTGATTTTACAAAATAAGCGTTAATTGCCCGACAAATAGGTACCTTCGAGGATTACGGTTTTATAGCGTCAGTATATTGTTGCTCTCGTTGTTGGGATATATTATTTTGAGATATTGTGATATATATTGTTATATTTGATATCATACTTTCTCTTCGTACAAAGGAGACTCTGCCGAAATTTTTCGTAAATTTTGGACTTAGAAAAATTTTGAAAAATGTTTCCCAAACTCTATTAATTTGAGTATAAAAAGATTTAACGGTTATAAAATTGGTATATTTTATTTAAAATAATTGATCTTGTAAATTTATTTGTTTATAAAGTTAATATTTTTGAATAAGATGTATTGTTTATTTAATTCTTTATTTTCCCTCCTTTTTCCTTTTCGGGGATGAAAAGTATTGAGTGGGGGAGAGTGTAAGGACCCGTAAATTTCGATAGTTGAATTGGTTAATTTAATAAGATTTTTGTAATTATATTTAGAAAGAAATAAAAAAAAACTTTATAATTTATAATGAAGTGAATGTTAAAAATGAAATGCAGCAATGGTAATTAAAACTAATCATTGACAATTGGAGTGAAACCCCATTAATGAAATAGTGTAAATTGTTGCATTTGGTTATAAAATTGAGAATAGGTAAATAAAGGAAGTGTTGTATAAATAAATGAATTAGTATAATTAATGGTAATTGGATGAATTCAGTATAATGTTAGTAATTATGATAATTAGTTGAATATAAAATAAACTTAAATGTAAATTAAAAGTTTTGATAACAATTGTTATAAATTACCTAATTAATTTGTCAATGAAATTAATTGGAAATCAAATTCATTTAAATGTTAAGTAAATGAAAGGTAAACAATAGTAACTAGGTTTATAGAATAATAATGGACTTAATATAAAAATTCGAATCAAATCAAATCAAATTTATTTGGAATTGATTATAATTAATTGGAATTCAAATTTTAATATATGAATTTGTTGTAAACGAAATTAAATATTTAACTGGAAATAAGATGAAACTGGGAAATTTTTGAGGTGTTAATATCAAACCAATGTTGATATCACCTTTAAGATAGTAAATTAATTGATTCAACAACAAGATTTAGAAATCAAATGAATGGATTTATTGGCATTTCAAACGATAGATAATGAATTTAATTAAATTGAAACTTAATACTGTAATTTGTAAGTTTATTAACTTTAAATCCATATATAAGTTGTTTAAATTATTGTAGTGGCTTTAGAAGTCAAAAATGATAAAATTATTCTAGTGTAGATTTGGAATTCGAAAGTTAATTTAATCAATTAATTATTAATTTATTTAATTAACTAGAAAATAACCAATTTGGCCACTTACTTGGATTTCGACGAAACCAGTTTCATCGGATCCGTGAATTATTGTAGGATTTCAAGCTTCGTAGCGATC
Source organism: Allium cepa (assembly GCA_030765085.1). NCBI lineage: Eukaryota > Viridiplantae > Streptophyta > Magnoliopsida > Asparagales > Amaryllidaceae > Allium > Allium cepa. The sequence goes on along the minus strand of CM060934.1, from coordinate 635,334,367 downwards.
AGACTTGTCGTTTGATCGTACAGGCTAGAAACGCACAGAAATCAATTGAAATTAATTTGAAATAACTTGATTTTAGCATAACTTCTTCATATGATGGTACAAAGACTTGAAACCTGTTCCATTGAATTTAAAATATTTGAAAACAACTATTTTGATATATGGGTTGACTTATTTTTGTTCCGGAGTCAGAACGGGCTTTTCGGGCCATTTGTCGTTCAACTTTCAATCCAAATCAATCCGGTCCATCCTAATTTCAGCTTTTCCTATATATACCTCATTATAAACCCTAGCCTATTTCTTATGTTCATTATTTTGTACGTACAATTCCAGTTGCTCCTCCTCATTCCAATGGCAGACGAAACCAAAATTCCAATAGCAATTTCAAATAAAATTCAAAATCAAAAAATTCGAACTCCACAAATAACATCAAATTATATATCAATCTAAAGCCCTCGATGAGCGTAACCTAGATTTGCAACTCATTGCTCGAATCGGATTATCATTGGTCTGGGAGTTAATGAATTTGTCACGGTCGTTCATTGGATAGCTTCTCATTTGGCGGTGGATCGGCGCCCTTGCGACGATCAGGTGATGGCAATGAGTAGAGGGCGGCGAGGCATGAAGATCGGCATGGTTCTTGGGCTTGGAGTCTCTCGTTTTCGCTGTGATTGGCCATGATACTGTTGGGTGACGGGTGAGCCTGAAACCACCGGAGGTGGCGGCGCGTTGGGGGTAGGGGTGACTTGGCTTGCTGGGTTTAACGGTGGTCGTGGATCTGGCTCTATTCGATCAAGGCGGCGCATTTAATTGTTGAACTCGTGGTGGCTTGGTGCGTGGCTACTGGAATCGTGAGCAGGGTTTCGAACGGAAGCCATCGATGCGTGACTCTCTGATGACGTGGTACGAGTGTTTTTTATTTTATTTTCAAAATTTAAAATCATGTAATCTTTTAAGGTAAATAACTTTCACATACGAATTTGGATTCGCACGCAGTTTTCTCCGCTAGAATCTTATTGAAATTCCAGAAATTTTGGCGCTGGTTTGGACAAATTCTGAGACTGTTCAAATTTTGGATTTAAATTGGATTTGAATTCAATTTCAATTCAAAAGGTGAGTGTTTTAGCCCACTCACAACTTCAAAAATTTCTTATGTTTGTTTAATTGATTTATGATGTGGTTAGAAATTTATTTAGGACTGTTTGGCATATTTTGAATCATTGTCTCTGTTTATTTGAATTTATTTGAATACAATAGTTACTTAATCTATTGTTGAATATAAATTGCCAGTAAATACCTGTTATTTATTATCTGTTCTATATTGATGTTATTGATTGAATTAGATGATGATTGTGATAAATGTTTGATGATTGATATTGGATGAATGAACGTTGTATTTTATACCGTTATAAACTACAAGTTGATATCGATTTTTATTTCATTCGGGATTGTGGTTTGAAATGATATATAACCGTATTTATATTTTAAATTACGGACAGAAATGATAAATAACCGTATCACTTGACCGTAGGATAGAAAATTATATACAGACACCGTGGTCTATATATAAAAATATTTTGAAATGATTTTAGATAAATATTGATTTTAGATATTATATAAATGTTATTCTATCCTTGATTTTAAGCTAGTTATAATTTGTTTTAATATAGAATAAGTTTAATAATAAGTTTAATTTTCATTGAAGATAATATGGTTAAGTATTTAAATTATATTTTAATATAGAGTTTAAAATGATTAAAATAAAATTAAGGTTGGAAGATAAATTTGAGATTTATTTGAAATTGAATTTATTTAAGAATTAAGCTCAAATAAGCTTGATGTGTAATTTATTAAATTTGAAGGTTTAGAGGGTATAATTTTTATAACTTGATTTTGGTTTAAGGTGAATTAAATGAATATTTCAAGTATAAATAAATTGAAGGAAATATTTAGTTATTTGTAATTTGAGCTTTATTTAAATGATAATGATTTGTTTTGAAAATTATTTCAAAACTAAATAATAGAAAATTGAATTATTGAATCGTAATTACCAAACTTAGTTTTGAAATTGCTAAATACTTAAAGTTTTAAATATATTAAATTTGAAATGGTTTATTCTATGGATCAAATCTGTTTTGAAATCGATAAATTTGGAATAGTTTATTTAGAAACTGAATTGAATTGAAATTTATGATTTGGGATTTGGTTAAATATAAAACGTAAAAATTCGAGTTGTGTTGGATTTGATTTGTGAAATTGAAGAAGCTATTTTAATATATAAAGTATTTTAAATATTTAAACCATTTAAGTGGTGGAAGTTATGTTTCAAAGTTATGAGTTTCAAGGTATTATGATTTGAAAGTGTATATTTCAAAAGTTTTGATTTCGAAATGTTATAACCTTGAAAGTTTTATGATTTTAGAAAAGGATATATTTGAAATGAAAATGATATCGTATTGATTTGGTTCTTAAAAGGCATTAATATTTGGTTTTAAGCATAAACTATTTTGAAAATGACCGCGGTGTTAAAATAACATTGGTTGTTAAAGAGACCGGAATCGGAAGTTGTCATACTCTCTACCAATTCCTAAAACCACTTTAATAACCGTGTACACGGTGGGGAGTCCAGAATGAAGTATGATGGTGGCAACGTTCCTTTGAGGTATATATGTGGACCCGTCTCCCATGAGTTCGCATAAGGTGGCTAATACAAGAGCAATTGATGGGCTAATGACGTCGCTTCTCTAATCAGACACACTCCTTCGCTATTATATTCGGACTTTAAGATTGATTCAATGGCCACTTTTGATTTTTGATTTTGGGGGTGTGGCTCGAGGTGGGCGGTAGTAGCTGCTATGCGTTACCACCGGCCCGGAAGTGTAATAGGTATATCTACCCTGGCATTGCCTAATTGGGCCGTGTTACCTACCCTAGCGCACCTTGTACAAGTTTGATTTGTGTCGTACCTATGGAGTATCCTCTGGTAGCCTCCCGATCAGGAGGTATTACGGTACTGTATAGACTATTGGCACTATTTATGTGTTAAAGGAAATATTGGGTCACTCCTTAACGATATTTTAAAGTAAGTTTATTTTACTATTAGATATTATTATAATAACATATATTACTACATAGTAATAGTTTAACGGATCCTTAGGAGATGTGAATTCCGAGCATCTCTTAAGTTACTGCACTCACGTTAGACACTGGATAGGAGATGTCAAATCCCGCAAACATCTCTGACGTCGTTCCACTCATATTATTTACCGTCGATTTAACTTACATAAGATCTTTTAGTTTCGACTCGAGTGTTTTGCCTTTCCAATTCGCTTAGGTCAGCCTGGGCATTTCAGGATTTGACGACCTTACTTCTGGAGGACGAAGACGAAGATTGTATTAACATTATTTACTATATTGTTCACGGAATCACATTGTTCCGCTGCATTGTTATTTATTATTCTTTGATATGTGTAACTCTGATTCTGTGTTGTATAAGTATAATCAAATGTTTTTGTAAAACAACTTCATGAATTGTTATTTGATTATTATATTTTGTCACTCCGCTGCGAGATTCTGTTTTTCTTTCTTTCTACCCCAATAACAATTCGTTTTTTTGTATGATTTGAGTCTGACGTGTGTGATTTATCGTCGATATAAAACGTACAAAAGGGCGGGATGTTACAATTTGGATATTAATACGTGAAATTATTTTAACTTGGATTTTATATAGAATATAAAAGAATGAATTCTATAAACTGATAAAATCAATCATGACTGTTGATGATGAATGGATGTTATCTCTTTATTGGTTGATTGTTCGATTAATATGGATGTGCATATTTTTGTTTATTGATTAGTAATTTGTGCTTGGCCAGTTATGAGCATCGACTATAGGCTATTGATTTGGGCATTTGACTATGTTGAAAATTTTGGTTTTTGAAAAATATTTAACCAATTGAGAAACTACATGTTTAACATGGATTTTAAAGTGAATATATGTTTGAATTTCTTCGTGTATCATTTTAAAGAGTAATGGATACCAATTGAAAATGATATGTGAAATATGGTTTATCTAGACATGGTTAATAAATAAACAAAAAGTTATTCAAACCGAAAATTTGAGAGTTTGGATTCTGTGATTTTTTGAAATTGGGTTTACGATTCTGAAGATATATAATAATATAATATGAAATTATTTTCAAATAGAACTATTATAAATGATTTCAAAGTGATTTCAAAATGGGATTTTCAAAATATTTTAAAGAAATGAAGTCCGAAACTCACTTCTGTTGCTGGAAAATAAATTTGTTTGATGAAACAGCATCATTGGCATTCATTTTCGAGTTTCAAAGTGGGATAGGCCACTTTAGTAGTTTTGCTACTCGATTTTTTTATTGGAATTGGTTTGTTTCAAATCCCTGAAGTATGATTTAATATTCGAAAGAGACATGTATATATTTATTCCTAGCAATTTGAAATAAAACTCGATGTTCAGTTCTCGAATTTTGGATTAAATTATATTATGAACATATGTATCCTATGTATTAGGATTGACTGATTGATTGTGCTTCTTGTTGAGATGATTGATTGCTGATATCCAATTTTGAATTTGAATTTGATTTTCTTGACTATTTTGAATAGTTGAACACTTCCATATTGAGAATAATCTTAAATGCTAAGTAATTTAGAAAGTATATAAAGTTTAGTTTTGAAAGTTTTTAAATAAAGACTAATGGAGGTTACACAAGTTTTAAAAAGCTAAATATTTCGATAAGAAAAATAAGCTTATTTTGAATTATACAAGTATGAAATTTAGTTTTGATATGTTAAACGAAAAGAGTTTTAAGAAATGTTTCAAACATAGTAAATATTCATAAAATTTTATTTTGGCAAATTGATTTTTCTTAATCAGTTTTGAATTAGTGTGAAACAAAAAGTAGTTTGAAAGGTTTATAATGGAATTTATTTTAAGAAACATTTTGAACCTCATAAATGTTTTATAATAAAAATATCTTGAGATGTATTTGATTTGGGAAGAAACCTGATTTTTATTTGAATTTGATATAAATACAAAATTGAAGTGCGAAAAAATGTAGATTTGAAAATTTGAAATTTTGACTAATATTCAATTTGAAAAGGAAAAATGATTGCTGAGATCATATATGAATTTGAAGCCAAACTGATATATGAAAATGGATTGATTTCGAAGATCTTTGACTCTATAAAAATATTTGATTTGAAAGTTGTCGACTCTTATATGAAACTGGTTTGTATAAGTATGAAGTTATTTCGAAAACTGTTGATTTTGAAAGGTATTCGATCTGAAAAGCGATAACCTTGTATATAATGGAATTTATATAAGAATGGTATGATTTATTCAAAACTATTAATTTTGGAAAATACTCAATTTGAAAATGAAATCTTATATATAATTGAATTTATATAAGTGTGATATTTGAAATTATGCTTTGAAAGTTACTATATATGGTATCGCATATTTTGAAGTAAAGGTACGGAGAAGTACCCTCCATGAAGAAGTATAGTATGATATGCTTCGAACGTAGATAGACTTAGAGAATGTAGGAATGGATTCGACCAATAACCCTATTGGACTTTGGTGAATCCAGAAATTGATTTGAACTGATATATGTTATCCAGACTTAAACTCATGAGTTCCTCGAAATTTTTTTAGGGTAGATGATTCATTAGTTTGCCCAATAAATACGCTTTCAATCTTGGAATCTATTATTTATGGATCTTCCAGGAAGGAAGTGCATACATTGCGTAAATCATTGCATTAGTAGTGTACCACTGCAGCAGGGGTCGATAGTCCCTTGTTTACGAAATGGCTATGACATTTTTTTAGAATCCGGAAGGTGGAAGGATATTCTGGAAGGCTTTGTGTCCATTGTGTAAACAATGGATCAGGAGCGGGCCACTGCTATCATAACATCATCATTTGACATTGGATTTTTGAGTCGTACTTTCCATATCAATTTTAAAAAAATTTCAAGTATTTTCACGAGTTGTTGAAACTGGTTTACTAAGTACTTAGAGAATTCCAGTCTTGCATCTGATCAATATATTACTAGGTTCTGTAACGACCCAGAATTTTGAACAATTTAAATTGAAAATATTTAATTAATTTTAAATATTTAAATGATGGTTTAGTTTGAATTCTCAATATAACTTTGAATTTGGCAATTAAATTATAGAATTTAATCTATTGAAAGTTGAATAAAAATTTGAATCTTCAATTTTAAGCTAATTAAAAATATTTCAAAGGCTTGTAAAATTCATATTGATAATACTGAAGATAATAAAAGCTTCAGAATTGAATTTGAGAATTATTTGCTCAGTTTTGAAATTATATCGTTTAAATCGATATTTAAAAATAGCCTTCCGAGGCACAGTCTCAGAATTCGACGAAACTAGTTCCATTGGGTCCGTAATGTTGAATTATTATCGGATTTCAAATTTCGTATTATTCGGAATTGTTATGTGAGCACACGATAAATAAACGCGTTGAACTTAAATCAAATTCAATTTAAATTTAATTTTAAAATTGGTCAACATCAGCCACTTTCCTTCCTTAAATCACGCCCAAAAATCATGGGGAAGAGATCGTGCAAAGCATGGCCGCGTACAATTTTCTCTCATTCGAAATCAAACACGATCTGTCATCCTTAACTCACGCCTAAAATCACGCTTCCTTCTATTTTTAAAATCAGAACCGCATCTCCTCTTTTCAGTTTTAAATCAAAGAAAAAAAAGTGGCCGAACTATTCTCCTCCTCTCTCAGATTCAAATCAAATAAAAATGGCCGAAGCCCTCTTCTTCGGTTAATAAAAAAAAGAAGGGGAATCGAGATCGAAGATCGCGGCGTGTAATCGATTGGAGGCTCGTGCTAGCGCATTGGACAGCATCGCGATCTCATTCACGCGATTCGAAAGTATGGGTTGTGGCGGCGGCAGACCGAGGCGATGTCGTGAAGTGGTGGCTTGCCTGGAGTATGAGCCGGTGTCGTTCTCGTGAGGGTTGGTCGTTCCGAAATCTATGGCAGTGGCCAGAAGGTACGACGTTGCGATGGATTTGAGGGTCACGTCGAGCACGGTGGCGATCTGTAGCAGGTCGTGAAATTAGGGTTTCGACAACCTTCGAGTGTTCAGGGAAGTCATAGCAAATGGTCGTGCGCTGTTCGAGCGAGTCTCGAGTTTTCTATGAGATAGTTTTATTTATTATTTATTAATTTATAGCATATATGTATTGATGGAAAATAATGGAAGTTTAAACAGAAGAAAATGTTTGGGAAGTTTATATAAAAAATAGACTTTTAAAATCTATATAAATTATATTATAAGTAAATATATATGTAGATGAAAATATGTAAATAAACAGAAAAATAAATTTTAACAATAAAGAAAATACAGTTTTCCCAAATTTATAAGTAGTTACAGAAAGATAAACAATAAAATATAAATGTAGAAAATTTTATACTGTTACATCATGTTTAAATTATATATATATATATATATATATATATATATATATATGATTTAGGTAGGCAACAACTTTAAAATATTTTGAATTGTAATGTTATATAAAAAATTAGGTTTTGGAAATTATATAAGGTATTTTGGAAAAAAATAATAATAATAATTTGTGAAGATGGTTAATTTGTATAGTAAACTTATATAATTATTCTTTGTTACCAAACATGATTTATTAAAGAAGAAAAAAATTTAGTTTAAAATCAAATATTTTCATTGGTTAAATTAATTTATTAAATGGGAATTTATTTCTAAGTTAAATAGTTGCTATGAAATGGATATTAATTTTTTGGCTAGCGGAATTAATTTGTATAAATGGATCATTTAATTATTGGCATTAAAAATAATTTATTAAAGGAAATTTAGTTTTAAAATTTTAAATTGTAGTTAAATAAAATTATTAAAAGAGAAATTTGTTAATTAAAACTATCAAAACGAAGAATTGATTATTTGATTTACTTCGAATATTTATCAACTGTATAATATTTATACAAGGTCAAAACTGTGAAGGAAACGAGCTGAAATGGAATTGGATTGCAAAATAAAAGCAAAGGTGAGAGCTTCTCACTCGAAAAGGGTTTTGTTTAAATTCTAAATAGTAGATTTAAAATTGCTTGATTGTGTTGATTGTTTGCTTGAATGAAAATTTATTATCATTGTTGAAATAGACCCTATACGCCGCCTATCAAGCGGAGGTTATTTATTAAACCAATATACCGCGATATTCCACCTTGAAGTGGAATTGGTATTATATATGTACTTGGAGTTGATTTCCCGCATTATATAGCGGATGAGACCCTATTGCGCCGCATAATAGCAGATAATATTTTATAAATCCCATATACCGCGATATCCCATCTTGAAACGGGATTGATATTGTGTTAATGTTTGTGGATGCAGGGAAACAGGTTGGAGGGATCCAACTGGATTCCTCACCATTATTTATTTGATTTTAGATATTGTGATATTTGATTGATTATCATATTGATGTATGATGTTTGGAAGTCGTGATTGACTATTTGGTGTGTTGCATCAACGGATCCATTTTTGAAGTTTAAAAATAATGATTTTGATTTTTAAGGGATTTTTAAAGTGATTTTTGAAATTATACGTTTATTAAAATTTTGAATTGATTCATTTTAAATAATTAAAACGTTATAAATTTTTATGTTATAAAAATTAGGATTTTTGTGAAATATAACCAAAGCATGATTTTTGAAATAAATAGTTGATAAATTTATAAAATGGTTTAAATTGGGATTTTTGAATTATTATAAACGGTTTATATAAAAGATTTATAAAATTGATATTTTATAAGTTAAAGATATTGGAATTATAAAACGAGCTTTTATAACTGTTAAAATAAAGTTGTACCTGGTTTTATAAGTAAATAAGAATTTTAGATTTATATATTAATGATGATATTAAAGAATGGATTTGTGAATAAATGAATTATAAGTAATTTACTTATAAGTTGGATTTGACATGTAAACGAAATATAAATAGAATTGGTTACTAAAGGAAATTTATAAATCGAAGTAGTTATGAAATACAAATGGAATTTATAAACGTTGTTTTATAAATCCGTAATCAAATAAATTTGATAAGTAAACATAGAAATTATTAAAGGAATTTTATCCACGATTCTGGACTGTGGAAAATCCTTTAATTAAATATGTGGAAGTGTTGAATTTGGTAAACGATGTATATCCACGATTTTGGACAGTGGATAATCTTTTGATAAAAGTGTAGAGATACTGAATTGTGTAAATAAGGTACATTCACGATTTTGGACAGTGAACATATTATTGAATAAAACGGGTATGATTTGGAGAAGTGAAATTTTAAAATGAAGTTAATTGTTTTAAAAGATCTTTTAAAATGTATTAACTATCGAAACCATAGATTTCAACATTCATTGTTGAAATAGACGTTTTCGAGAAATAAACGGAAATGGTAGACTATAACACTGTTGTTATAGTAGATGATTTTCAAAAGGAAATGTTTTACATAGTATTGGGATTTATATATTTATCTTAATTCCGAATCCCTATACTAGTGATTTTGGGTTGTCGTAACGATGTTTTACGCAACATTCGTTTTGACCCAAATAAATGTGTTTAAGAGAAGTTTCTCTTAAAGAATGAAATATATACTTAACTACGGGTTAAGTATATTGAATATTTTCCAAATGTTGAAAATAAATAGATTTTTGAATTACTTATTATTAAATAAGTATGGAAATATTTTTCCAATATGAAATGAACGTTTTAGAATTTATCTTTGTAAAGATAAATTGAAAGTGAATATTTGAAATCGATTGAAAATCGTATATCAGTAGATATTTTGAAAGGTAAATCCACTATGGAATTTATAAAAGGAAAGGGGAATTTGTTAAAAATAAATATTGATTTATTTTTGAAGTGTGGAAATTTATATCTTGTAAAGATATTTTTGGAAAATAAATAATTTGGGAAATTATTTGGAGTCCGGTGATGTTGTGCATACCTATTGATAGTTAAATATCCGACTATCAATATTTACCTTTAAATAGGTATTTGTTGTGAATTGCTTGAATTTGAATGCCACACTTATTTTTGAAATAAGCGATCACTATTCGGGTTAGCCGGGAAAGGACCTTTGGGTCGTATAACCCATTCCAAATATGTGATACGTCGTTATGGATTGCATTTAAAGACCGGTGTTGAAGACCGGATGTTTGTGAAAACGGAAGGATTATCGTCGTATGTTTCTGCATCGGTTGATCCCCGATATAGAAATTTATTACCCTTTGTGATGGGAAGTCCGGTCGTGATTAGTGAATATCCGGATTGCAAAGACTTCTTTGTAACTGCCTTCGGTTCCGTTCGATCCTGGAGCGGACTTGTATGGATGTGTGTCTGACGTTACAATTTGAGATGTAAAGATAGTTTCTATCAAATATATTTCCGTTGGTGGCGGAGAATTTTTTCTCTTAGCTTAACACCCTTAAAGGTTATGTAGTTGATGGTTACTAGTGATACATTCCCAAATTGGTAATGTGGCATACGAAGTGCTGTTGAGCATTTGATGATCAAAGCACAGCTTTTGTATAAAGCATGGTTTGTGGACGGGACTTCGTCGGACCTCACACCCCGGAAATGGTCAAAACAGGAAGGATGCTGCAAGGTTATTAGGGAGTAGCGCCCCTTTAGTGTATGTCATTCCTTCTGGATAGAGGTGGTATCATGGTATCGAGCCCAGATACTTAACCTATGTTGTTGCTGCAAATTTATTGCTTTGTGGTTGTTGGAATCGAGGATCCTCGGACATAGATCGGTTACGATCGGGGAATGACACATTCGTGTCAGTAGTTACCTAGTTTGAAAGGTAACCTGGCCTTGTGTTGCAGAGATCCGGTTAGGTTCTCGGGACGTCATTCTAGAGGCGTTTCCATGTGGCAATGGGAAGTTCCTTGGCCTGACCATTTGTTGAAAATCCAAAGAAACAATACGATCTTGTACGGTTTTAGTTGTAAAACCTATCATTCACTTATGGTGGTGACCACTGTTTGGATGGTAGCTATAGTAGGCATAAGTGCGGAATGCCTATGCTGGCTAAGATTTATATCTTTACTTTCGAAATGATTTTTCCTACACTTTGCACTAGTAATAATATCAAATGTTTATTTTTAATGCGTATCAAACATCTTTGACTATCATAAGGAGAAATCTCCTCTGATTCTGCGTTTGCATTGTGTGTGTGTGTGCGGGAGGCCTTATGGTAGTCTCATTTTCTAAAAAGCATTGCGAATCTATTTTAAAATTATCCTGTACTTTGTTTTAAAAATTAACTGCTTTAGTTCTCACACCAGTCACATGACTGACTCGGAGTTTATTGTTTTCCTTCCTAAACTCTGGGTGCCCACCAATTTCCACACGGGCAGTCTAGAGTCAGGTTATCAGGTCATTCTGGATTCGGGATTTGCTGTAGAAATCTGGAGGCAAGCTGGATGGCGTAGCATATTACTAAGTATATAGTCTTTCTTTTTCGCTGTTTGTTGTTGTAAACTCAGATAATGAATGTAATATGATGTAATGTATAAAATATACAGTTCTTTTGTTTTAATGATTATTCATTCATCTATTATATATTGTTCCGCTGCGATTGTTAGATTCTGACATTGTTCTGTTCTATCTTTTCTTCTTCTTCTACCTTTTTCTTTTTCTTAAACCGTAAGTGTTCGTTTTTCCGGCATTCGATTGCTTGGCAGTTGATACAATGGACGTATTGATGTTGATTTTCGGAAGTCGAAGAATCGGGTCTTTACAAAGTGGTATCAGAGCATATGGTTAAGCGACAACCATGGCTCTGTTGGGTGTTACTCATTAGAGATAGAGCCAGCAGTACTCTAAAATGAGTGTGAGTGTAATAATAGATTTGAGCGCGTATTTGTTAGTGAAGATAAATTGTTTTGTATTGTGTTGACTTATCGGTTGATTGTTTATAGATTCTGGTCGGTGCAGTCTAGCTAACTGTGTCGATAGGGGTTTCTAAACTCTTAAACAAGATAAACTGACATAGTAGTGTTTTAAAAATCGGGTAAATGAAATAATTTTGCCCAAAACTATTTTCGTAGATAAAGGAAATTATCTTTATAAATTATTATAGTATATGGATGCTTGGATGTTAGGAATTAATAATATTAAAAATTATTACCATTGATTATTGAATAAGAAATTGGAATCATAATCAAAAGTTTAGAAATAAAATCCATATACAAATGAAATTGGAGAATGTAAATTATAAATGTGATTTATAATTAGAAATAGAATTCCAAGGAAGTATTTGGAAATGTTTTTGAAAGAATTTGGAAATTTTAGAAATTAAATTCCTTTTTGATTTGAAAATAATTTTCAAAGGTTTTCGGAAAAATGTTTTGAAGGCATGAAAAGCTCTAAACTCTTTTCGGTCGCTGGAAAATAACATAGGTGATGACTGCAGCATCATTAATGTTCATTTTCGGGTTTTCAAAGAGGAATTGCTGTCAATTTGTTTTAAATGCAAGTTGTTTAAAAAAAATTGGGTTTGGTTTTGGAAATTCAAAAGATAATTTGAATTGATTTCAAAAATTGATTTTAAAAGATTGAAAAGACTCCGGAATACTATATAGAATATTTATGGAATATTATTAAGTTGATAACTTGTAAAGTTTAAAGTTGTTAAAATAAAAATCTAACTTAAAGAAAGTTTATTGAGTTGAAAATAAATTTGGAGTAGTTAAAATGAATTGGAATTGAGTATTGAATTATGGAAATAAATTGTGAATGAATGAATAAATTTACAATTGCAAGTAAATGAAAGTGAATTGAATGTTGAAATTCATTTCGAAATTGTAAGCAAATAGAATTGAATGGAAATTAGATTTGACTTGTGATAAATAAAGTGATGTATTGAAATAAAATTTAGTAAATGAAATTGATTAAAAATGAAAAGAATTGAATTCAGTAATTATAAATGAAGTAAATTGAATTCATATGGAATTTGAAATCCAGTTTAAATATACGTGGTTATAAACTGAAATTGAGAACTGAATATTGACAACCAATTTGAATTGTGCGAGATGAAATGGATTAGAACTAGTAATGAATTAGTAATTGGAACTAATTTAAAATAGTGTAGTTATGAATAAAAGATAGTTGATAAAATTCAATATTCAGAAGGCAAATTGAATCCAATTAGAGTTGAAAGTGTAAATTGAATTCAAAGGGAATTGAAAATGCAAGATTGAATGGAAATGAATGTATAACTCCAATAGTAAACTAAAGATGGTATAAGAAGCATATATTGAAAATTTGGTAATGAAAGGTGCAAAATGGTTTAAATTTTGTAATTGGATATTATGGCTAGCAGGATATACAGGTGTATTAAAAGAAATGGAATTGGGATTTTGATTTCAAAGATAAAATTGAATTTCTCGACAAAAAGGTACGTATTTCAATTTCAGTATGAAATTTGGTGATTTTCTTGTACAGCCGCTTGGCTTTTCGTTTTCTTTTTAAATCTGAAGGGCCGTGGTGCCATTTTGTAGTCGTACCGGGCTAGCCGCGCAAAGGAGACGCTGGCGAAATTTTTTGAAAAATTTAGAGTGTTAGAAAATTTTTGAGAAAATTTTGAAAGTTTGAAATTTATATTTAAATTTAAATTGTTAGGAGAACAATGTTGGTTTGAACTTATAATTGGAGTTCGAAAGTTAGTTGAAATGAAAATGGATCTTTAATAAAAAAAAGATTTGGTTTAGAAAGTTGAAAAAACTATTTGGATTGTGAAAAATAATAAACAGGTTAAGGATCATTTTTCCTAACTTGTAATTTTGGGACGAAATTCTTTTAAGGGGGGAAGGTTGTAACGACCCAGAATTTTGAACAATTTAAATTGAAAATATTTAATTAATTTTAAATATTTGAATGATGGTTTAGTTTGAATTCTCAATATAACATTGAATTTGGCAATTAAATTATAGAATTTAATCTATTGAAAGTTGAATAAAAATTTGAATCTTCAATTTCAAGCTAATTAAAAATATTTCAAAGGCTTGTAAAATTCATATTGATAATACTGAAGATAATAGAAGCTTCAGAATTGAATTTGAGAATTATTTGCTCAGTTTTGAAATTATATCGTTTAAATCGATATTTAAAAATAGCCTTCCGAGGCATAGTCTCATAATTTGTGGAAACCAGTTCCATTGGGTCCATAATATTGAATTATTATCGGATTTCAAATTTTGTATTATTCGGAATTGTTATGTGAGCACACGATAAATAAACGCGTTGAACTTAAATCCAATTCAATTCAAATTCAATTTTAAAATTGGTCAACATCAGCCACTTTCCTTCCTTAAATCACGCCCAAAAATCACGGGGAAGAGATCGTGCAAAGCATGGCCGCATACAATATTCTCTCGTTTGAAATCAAACACGATCTGTCATCCTTAACTCACGCCTAAAATCACGCTTCCTTCTATTTTTAAAATCAGAACCGCATCTCTTCTTTTCAGTTTTAAATCGAAGAAAAAAAAAATGACCGAACCATTCTCCCCTTCTCTCAAATTCAAATCAAATAAAAATGACCGAAGCCCTCTTCTTCGGTTAATAAAAAAGAAAGGGGAATCGAGATCGAAGATCGCGGCGTGCAATCAATTGGAGGCTCGTGCTAGGGCATTAGGCGGCATCGCGATCTCATTCACGCGATTCGAAAGTATGGGTTGTGGCGGCTGCAGACCGAGGCGATGTCGTGAAGTGGTGGCTCGCCTGGAGTATGAGCCGGTGTCATTCTCGTGAGGGTTGGTGGTTCCGAAATCTATGGCAGTGGCCAGAAGGTGCGATGTTGCGATGGATTTGAGGGTTACGTCGAGCACGGTGGCGATGTGTAGCAGGTCATGATATTAGGGTTTCGACAACCTTCGAGTGTTCAGGGAAGTCGCGGCAAATGGTCGCGTGCTGTTCGAGTGAGTCTCGAGTTTTCTATGAGGTAGTTTTATTTATTATTTATTAATTTATAGCATATATGTATTGATGGAAAATAATGGAAGTTTAAACAGAAGAAAATGTTTGGGAAGTTTATATAAAAAATAGAATTTTAAATCTATATAAATTATATTATAAGTAAATATATATGCAGATGAAATTATGTAAATAAACAGAAAAAAATAAATTTCAACAATAAAGAAAATACAGTTTTCCCAAATTTATAAGTAGTTACAGAAAGATAAAAAAATAAAATATAAATGCAGAAAATTTTATACTGTTACATCATGTTTAAATTATATATATATATATATATATATATATATATAAGATTTAGGTAGGCAACAACTTTAAAATATTTTGAATTGTAATGTTATATAAAAAATTAGGTTTTGGAAATTATATAAGGTATTTTGAAAAAAAATAATAATAATAATTTGTGAAGATGATTAATTTGTATAGTAAACTTATATAATTATTCTTAGTTACTAAACCTGATCTATTAAAGAAGAAAAAAATTTAGTTTAAAATCAAATATTATCATTGGTTAAATTAATTTATTAAATTGGAATTTATTTCTAAATTAAATAGTTGCTATGAAATGGAAATTAATTTTTTGACTAGCGGAATTAATTTGTATAAATGGATCATTTAATTATTGGCATTAAAAATAATTTATTAAAGGAAATTTAGTTTTAAAATTTTATATTGTAGTTATATAAAATTATTAAAAGAGAAATTTGTTAATTAAAACTATCAAAATGAAGAATTGATTATTTGATTTACTTCGAATATTTATCAACTGTATAGTATTTATACAAGGTCAAAGCTGTGAAGGAAACGAGCTGAAATGGAATTGGATTGCAAAATAAAAGCAAAGGTGAGAGCTTCTCACTCGAGAAGGGTTTTGTTTAAATTTTAAATAGTAGATTTAAAATTGCTTGATTGTGTTGATTGTTTGCTTGAATGAAAATTTATTATCATTGTTGAAATAGACCCTATACGCCGCCTATTAAACGGAGGTTATTTATTAAACCCATATACCGCGATATTCCACCATGAAGTGGAATTGGTATTATATATGTACTTGGAGTTGATTTCCTGCATTATATAGCGGATGAGACCCTACTGCGCCGCATAATAGCGGATAATATTTTATAAATCTCATATACCGCGATATCCCGTCTTGAAACGGGATTGATATTGTGCTAATGTTTGTGGATGCAGGGAAACAGGTTGGAGGGATCCAACTGGATTCCTCACCAGTATTTATTTGATTTTAGATATTGTGATATTTGATTGATTATCATATCGATATATGATGTTTGGAAGTCGTGGTTGACTATTTAGTGTGTTGCATTATCAGATCCATTTTTTAAGTTTAAAAATAACGATTTTGATTTTTAAGGGATTTTTAAAGTGATTTTTGAAATTATACGTTTATTAAATTTTCGAATTGATTCATTTTAAATAATTAAAACGTTATAAATTTTTATGTTATAAAAATTAGGATTTTTGTGAAATATAAGCAAACCATGATTTTTGGAATAAATAATTGATAAATTTATAAAATGGTTTAAATTGGGATTTTTGAATTATTATAAACGGTTTATATAAAAGATTTATAAAATTGATATTTTATAAGTTAAAGATATTAGAATTATAAAACGAGCTTTTATAAGTGTTAATATAAAGTTGTAACTAGTTCTATAAGAAAATAAGAATTTTAGATTTATAAATTAATGATGATATAGAAGAATGGGTTTGTGAATAAATGGATTATAAGTAATTTACTTATAAGTTGGATTCGACATGTAAGCGAAATATAAATAGAATTGGTTATTAAAGGAAATTTATAAATCGAAGTAGTTATGAAACATAAATGGAATTTATAAACGTTGTTTTATAAATCCGTAATCAAATAAATTTGATAAGTAAACATAGAAATTATTAAAGGAATTTTATCCATGATTCTGGACTGTGGAAAATCCTTTAATTAAATATGTGGAAGTGTTGAATTTGGTAAACTATGTATATCCACGATTTTGGACAGTGGATAATCTTTTGATAAAAGTGTAGAGATACTGAATTGGGTAAATAAGGTATAATTACGATTTTGGACAGTGAATATATTATTGAATAAAACGGGTGTGATTTGGAGAAGTGAAATTTTAAAATGAAGTTAATTGTTTTAAAAGATGTTTTAAAATGTATTAACTGTCGAAACCATAGATTTCACATTCATTGTTGAAATAGACGTTTTCGAGAAATAAAAGGAAATGGTAGACTATAACACTGTTGTTATAATATATGATTTCACAAAGGAAATGTTTTATATAGTATTGAGATTTATATATTTATCTTAATTCCGAATCCTTATACTAGTGATTTTGGGTTTTCGTAACGATGTTTTACGCAACATTCGTTTTGACCCAAATAAATGTGTTTAAGAGAACGTTTCTCTTAAAGAATGAAATATATACTTAACTACGGGTTAAGTATATTGAATATTTTCCAAATGTTGAAAATAAATAGATTTGTGAATTGCTTATTACTAAATAAGTATGGAAATATTTTTCCAATATGTAATGAACATTTTAGAATTTATCTTTGTAAAGATAAATTGAAAGTGAATATTTGAAATCGATTGAAAATCGTATATCAGTAGATATTTGAAATGTAAATCCACTATGGAATCTATAAAAGGAAAGGGGAATTTGTTAAAAATAAATATTGATTTATTTTTGAAGTGTGGAAATTTATATCTTGTAAAGATATTTTGGAAAATAAATCATTTGGGAAATTATTTGGAGTCCGGTGATATTGTGCATACCTATTGATAGTTAAATATCCGACTATCAATATTTACCTTTAAATAGGTATTTGTTGTGAATTGCTTGAATTTGAATGCCACGCTTATTTTTGAAATAAGCACTCACTATTCGGGTTAGCCGGGAAAGGACCTTTGGGTCGTATAACCCATTCCGAGTATGTGATACGTCGTTATGGATTGCATTTAAAGACCGGTATTGAAGACCGGATATTTGTGAAAACGGAAGTATTACCGTTGAATGTTTCTGCATCGGCTGATCTTCGATATAGAAATTTATTACCCTTTGTGATGGGAAGTCCGGTCGTGATTAGTGAATATCCGGATTGCAAGGACTTCTTTGTAAGTGCCTTCGGTTCCGTTCGATCTCGGAACGGACTTGTATGGATGTGTGTCCGACGTTACAATTTGAGATGTAAAGTTGGTTTCTATCAAATATATTTCCGTTGGTGGCGGAGAATTTGTTCTCTTAGCTTAACACCCTTAGAGGTTATGTAGTTGATGGTTACTAGTGACACATTCCCAAATTGGTAATGTGGCATACGAAGTGCTGTTGAGAATTTGATGATCAAAGCACAACTTTTGTATAAAGCGTGGCTTTGTGGACGAGATTTCGTCGGACCTCTCACCCCGGAAATGGTCAAAACAGGAAGGATGCGACAAAGTTATTAGGAAGTAGCGCCCCTTTAGTGTATGTCATTCCATCTGGATAGAGGTGGTATCATGGTATGGAGCCCAGATACTTAACCTATGTTGTTGCTGCAAATTTATTGCTTTGTGGTTTTGGAATCGAGGATCCTTGGATATAGATCGGTTACGATCGGGGAATGACATATTCGTGTCAGTAGTTACCTAGTTTGAAAGGTAACCCGGCCTTGTGTCGGCGGAGATCCGGTTAGGTTCGGGACGTCATTCTAGAGGCGTTTCCATGTGGCAATGGGAAGTTCCTTGGCCTGACCATTTATTGAAAATCCAAAGAAACAATACGATCTTGTACGGTTTTAGCTGTAGAACCTATCATTCACTTATAGTAGGCATAAGTGCGGAATGCCTATGCTGGCTAAGATTTATATCTTTACTTTCGAAATGATTTTTCCTACACTATGCACTAGTAATAATATCAAATGTTTCTTTTTAATGCGTATCAAGCATCTTCGACTATCATAAGGAGAAATCTCCTCCGATTCTGCGTTTGCATTGTGTGTGTGTGCGGGAGGCCTTATGGTAGTCTCATTTTCTAAAAAGCATTGCGAATCTATTTTAAATCTATCCTGTACTTTGTTTTAAAAATAAAATGCTTTAGTTCTCACACCAGTCACATGACTGACTCGGAGTTTATTGTTTTCCTTCCTAAACTCTGGGTGCCCACCAATTTCCACACGGGCAGTCTAGAGTCAGGTTATCAGGTCATTCTAGATTCGGGAGTTGCTGTAGAAATCTGGAGGCAAGCTGGATGGCGTAGCATATTACTAAGTATATAGTATTTCTTTTCCGTTGTTTGTTGTTGTAAACTCTGATAATGAATGTAATGTGATGTAATGTATAAAATATACAGTTCTTTTGTTATAATGATTATTCATTTATCTATTATATATTGTTCCGCTGCGATTGTTAGATTCTGACATTATTCTGTTCTATCTTTTCTTCTTCTTCTACCTCTTTCTTTTTCTTAAACCCTAAGTGTTCGTTTTTCCGGCATTCGATTGCCCGTCAGTTGATACAGTGGACGTATTGATGTCGATTTTCGAAAGTCGAAGAATCGGGTCTTTACAGGTTCTGTAAGAACAAAGATAAACTTGTGAAACATTGAGTTGCCAAAAGTATTTTAAATATAAAATTATTTCAAGATAAAATATTTTGTTATAAAAGAAATTTAAACAAAGAAAGTTTTCAAACAAAAGAAAGTGAAAAAACCCGAAATAAAGATGGTTATATAATGGAATAAAAAAAATCCAAACTTGAACTGTAAAACGAATTGGAATACAAGTCAAACCAATTGAAGTGGTTTTTGAAATAAATGTCGAATATTGAATTATAAATTAGAAGTGAACTAATTGGATAAATTAATTAGTTAATTGAAAAAAATGGAACTTAACTTGGTTAAGTAAATTGGATTGTGGATTAAATTTGAAATTGTATGTGGAACTTGAGTTATAAATGAAATTCAACTTAAATATAAGCGAAATGAATATATGTTGAAATGTGATCGAATAAAATAGAAATGGATTGAAATGGTGATGACTTAAGTTATAAATAAATTCAATTTAAATGTAAATAAATTGAATATGGCTTTGGGATATTATTTAATGAATTCGATTACGAAATTAAGTTTTGAAGTGGAAATAAATATATGTGTTGTATAAAAGGATATAATAAACCTTAGTATTAATTTTATTAAATGATTCTCAAATAATATGGTGAAAATTGAGATATACCAAGCAAATAGAAATATGAATCAATCGATGATAGATAAACTGAATAACAAGCAATTTAAATAAAATGGAATTTGATTGCAATGGAAATAAACTTAAGCTATATAGTTGAAATAATTAGACATAAATGAATTAACTTAAGTTAATATTTTTGGATGGAATCTTGGCTCAAATTAATTTATGAAATGGTTCATAAATAAATTGGCATGGGTTGGATTGTTTTGGAACACGATATTGAGAAAACAATGTTATGTGAATAAATTGAATATGGATTAATGAAATTTGATAAATTGATTTGGAATTCATTTAAAATAGCTACAAGCTTAAGTGATTATTTTATTAAATAAATATCATCGAATTTGCATGGAAAAATTATCATATGACGTAAACAGAAATAAACAAAATTTGGTGAATCAATGGAAAGTGGATAAATTGATTCGAATCAATTTGTGATAGATATGAATATAATGTCCGTAAATATGAATTAAATGCTAGTAAATAGTTTGTGAATCATTTGAAATGCCTGGAATGGAATATAAATTGCTTGAAAGTGGCTAAGTTAGTATTGGAACCTTACAATTGTTTTTAAATACATATGTAGCATGTTGATTTACGCAATCTATGTGTTTGCATTAGTAAAATGAAGGTGAGGTCATTTAATTTCCTAAATTATGAAACTTGCATGTTCGTTGAGTAAGTACAGGTATATGGGAGACTATGGATAGTATGAGGTAAGCATATTCGGAGATGATGTTAGGATAGCTAGTTGTTGGTTTGTATAGTGTATATCTTGTTTGCTATGGTTATTAGTATATTACTTATGTATGTGCTTTACGATATAAATATATGACTTTTGGTATAGCTTGAATTATCTTTTTGATTTCTAATTCCAGGAATGAAATTCTTTTACGGGGGGAGGAATGTAACGACTCGGATTTTTACCCATCTGTTATTGAGAAAATTAACCAATTTTAAAATTGAAATATTATTTTTTATAAATGGAATAAATTTTATGATATTTGAAATATTTGAATATATAAATTTTGAAAGTTATATTGAATTTTCAAAACATAAATTTACGAATATGATAAACTATATATATAAGTCTATATACACATGTATATATGTTTATAAGAATAGTGTAAATGTAAATATATATATATATATATATATATATATATAGACACACACATGTATAAACTTCATAATGGCAAATTTCAAAACTTGTGATAAAATATCCATATAGGTATACATACATATATATAAGCTCGTGATACAAATTTCAAACTTATAATAACAAAAATATATCTAAGTATATATATGTATACATGTCTATATAAAATAATGTATATGTGAATATGTAAAACTGTTAATATTTATAGATATAAATGTATATGTAAATATGTAAGTATGTAAATATGGAAAAAAAAATAGTATAAATGTGTGTGTGTGTGTGTGTGTGTGTGTGTGTATAAATATACATAGAAGAAGCATCGTGATGGAAAATTTTCAAAGTCAATGGCACAAACATCAAATTCAAGCGCACAAAATATCAAATCGACATATGAAATCAAATCAAGCACAAAAAAATCAAATCATACCATAAAATCAAATCAACACCCATGAAATCAAATCATACACCAAAAGAAAGAAAAGAAAAAAAATGTTAAACATGTACATGTGCACAACTCCTAGTGTTCACTAATTTTCATTTCTCCTATATATACATTCATGCCTTGTTCACAAAAAAAGGAAAAAAACAAACAATGTTCTGCCATTAAATTAAAGAAAGAGGATCAAATCATTCAAAAGCTTATAGGGGAAGACAAAGCAAAGCAGTGATCATCTATTTTAAAATAGTGAGTAAAACATCTTGTTCTTCTAACAGTTCATTATATATATACATATACATATACATATACATATACATACATACATATATATATATATATAACTGTGGTTGGATGAATCTTGATCTGTGACAAATGTATATGTATCTATTGTGTGTATATGCATATGAAAAGGTGTGTTAGACCTGATGGTTTCACTTGCATCTCAAGAAAACCTTTATCTTCCCTTTGATTCATGTCTGTTGGTTTAAAAATAGTTGAACCCTTAATTCAAAAATCATTATCTCACCATCCAGTTAGTTTTAAATCTTTATTCTGTAACAAGCCGTATTTTTAGTTATTTTAATGATTTGAATGCGAGTTATTAGATATGAATTGGAATAAAATTTTGAAATAAACTAATTTCGAAGATATAAGAAGCAACAAGTATTGAAAGGAAATGCTATGTATCGAATGTGTTTATAGTAAATAGTTGCATTAAATAATAAATGTTGAATTCAGTAGATGGAAATAAAGTAATTGATTGATAACTAAATTTATTTAATATCAAATATTGATATTTGTGGAATACCGAACAATTAAATTATTTAATTTTAATATTCGAAATAAATAAATAATTGAGTTCTTGATTTAATATGATTGAAAATGATATCCAAAGTTGATGGAAATTCTATTTAAACAACAATGCAGATTGTTAACATTTAAAATTGCATTTAAAAGTGAATAATTAGAAATTGGAAATTTTATATTATAATCGAGACGTTAAAAATAGCGATCCAGGACACACTCTCGGATTTCGACGAAACTGGTTTCATTGGATCCGTAATAGTGTGTTATTATCGGATTTCAAATTTCGTAGCGTTTGGAGCTATCATTTAGTCGTACGAAATAGAAACGCATCGAAATTTATATCGAAAATTCAATATAATAATTGGATCCGAAAGTCTATCTTCTCCATTCGATCGAATTATGACTCGATACCTTTTTCATTATGTTCGGAATAGGGGTATAACATTATAAACGTCTAGCGCCATGCCTCGCTAGGGATTCGAAGTTTTAAGTTGCGTAAATGGAGATATTTTTGAATTTAAAATAATACATTGATTTGACCGTTCCTGTTTTCCAGCCGTTCACATCTTTCCATCAGCCACCCTAGTGTAACGACCCATAATTACGCTACTTCGAAAATGAGAGATTTCGTTTGTTTTAAATTTAAAAAAGTTTGAAACTTAAATAAATATGTTATATATAATAAATAATAGTTGATAAATTGTTTGTTCTTATAACTAATAATTAAAAGTATAAATTTGAATTTTAGAACAAATCAGCAAGAGTTAAGTTTTAATAAAAATAAACAGAGGCTCAAATAAATATGTTTAAATATTTATTTGAAAAGTTAAATCTTATATAAACCACCTAATAAAGTTAATAAAAGTAAATTAAAATATTTAAAAGTATATAAACAATAGTTTTACAAAAATAATCAAAATTTGTCGCATTTTATAAGTTTTACATACACTATAAAAAATAAAGATTTTGATATAATTTAAATATGGTTTTATAATAATAATAAACATGTTTTAATTTATTTAAAAGAAGTAAAAAGTTCATTTTTAAGTTTGGTTTAATTTAATACATAGTTTAACAAAAATCAAATTTTGACTGTATAATTTATCAACAAAAACAACGTTTTAACTCGTAACAGGTTGTCGTAACGTTGAATAAATATGTTCACTTTATAATATATATAATAACAACTTTACGAGCTTTAAAACACATTACATTTAGCACTAAAAGACAAAATATTTATAGTAGAAAAGCTTAAAGATAAATATAAAAAGGTATGATTTGACTAATTTCATTTTATTTTAGATCTTTTTAAACAACATCATTACTTGTATTTCATGTCTCGTTAATGAGATGTTATGTATATGCATAGAAAAGGAGCAAAATTATGTATTAAAATATTTACAAACCATAAAATGATGACACCTCCTTATCTCTTAACACACTCTTCCTAAACCATCATTCCTCACATTTAATACAACTCAAATCAAGGCTAATCAAAGTCCAAAAGTAAACAAGGGTATTAAAGTTATTTTCCACTCAAATTCCACCTATAAATACAAGGCTAAACCTCTCCATTTTTCACTACATTTAATTCTACAAAATTCCCAAACTCCCTCTCTTTCTCTATTCTTCCTTTTACCTTCAAGCCATCACCTCCACATCACCAAAACAAAGCTACACCACCACTCTACACCCTTAAACCCACGGCCAAACACCTCCAAACACCCCTACCTGCCTCCAAAAGCCATGCACCCCCTCCTTTCAACCTACTCAAACACCTACACCACCTTACACGCCTCCAAAATCACCTACCCACTTCTAAAACCCCACGCCATGACCCTACCCACCATCACAAGTCAAACAACCCACCTACCCGAGCCCCTACACACCATACAAGCATCCAAAGCCCCACACTCGAGCCTAATACCCACACACACCCCTCCACACTCCACTCCATGGCCGTACTCTCCATACCCTTCCAAATACCCATGACCCAATAAAAAAAGAAAAAAAGAAAAAGAAAAAAGAGAGAGAAAGAAATTCGAGACGTTCGAAGAAAAAAAGCACGTTAGATCAAGAAGCATGTTAGCTTATAAAAAAGATTGATGGAGTGGATACAAAAGTGAGAAAATTATCACCGCTATATAGCTTATGTTGATTATTAAGTCGATTTTCTCTGATAGGTAATCACCATTTTATGATATGGATGTTTAAATAATTGTTTGAATATTAGATAATCCATAGTAATGTTATGACATTTATCGTACTAAACCCGTATTGAATATGTTTGTATGGTTTTGATGTTAATATGGACATCAAATTTCTACCATTTTTGATTAAGTGATCGCTTTGTTAAATAAGATCCAATTTCGGTGATATGGTATACTTTGGAAAAAGTAGTCACTTTTTAAGTGGAACTGAAATTAAAGAGGAAATAAAAGAGAATTTGAAATTCGAAGAGAAACTGGATTTAAAAAGGATAGTTAAATTGAAATATATTTTGAAAATTGAAAGTGAGATTAAGATTGAAATTTAAATTTGAATTGAAATTAGATTTGAAATCTAAGTTTTAATTAAGTTTAGTTTGAAGTTAGAATTGAAATTGTGTTGAAACTGTAATTTAAAATCTAATATTAAAATAATAGGAATAAAATAATATTAAAATATGGAAATAGTGGAAATACATTTTAAATACTTTAAAAGTGGAAAGATTGACTTAAAATTATTTGTAATGATTTTATAAGAAATAAAATTCAATTTGAATAGATTATTTCGAATATTGAAAAATAAGTTAAAACTAGGCGCGTCGAGCAACGGTAGTTCGCGATTTCGCACTGAAAAGTTCAAATGAGCATATAAAGTGGAATATAGCTCGAAATTCTTCGAGATAAGAAAATTCCCGACTATTATATCCATATCTTCTAAATGAAGAAAGGAAATCAAAATTTCATTAAGTATATCTTGAATTATGTCCAAATCAATTTTCTAGAAAAATCGCGCTAGTGCAATTAAGTGACCATAATGGGATATCTGTTTAAATGAATGTTTTAATTACGGAAAAATATGGAATAAATTTGATAAATCCATTTAAATATTTTAAAAGAGATTTTAATTGAAAATTATGAATTTTCCAATATTAAAAAGTTTTCTAAATCAAATAAGCTTATATAGCACTTTCCCTAGCACTTTCAGGCTGCGAATTCTATAACCTTTTGAATATGAGTTTAAACGTAACTATTTTTCCTGCAATCAATTGTGAATGCTTTTAAAAGGAAAATTAAGTGTTTAAAAGATAATTTGGAATTTTTAAAATCAATTCCAAAAGTTGTTAACTCAGTATGCGGAAACGACTAGTACATTTGTCCCGTCTGTGGGATCTGTGACGATAAAACAAAGTGTTTAACTAAGGTAAGGGATGGAGCAACCAGCGCTCTGAGCTTACCTGGCCTCTATTTTCTTTTCTTAGGCGAGGGGTGGAACAGATCGAAAGGAAAGCCCAATGCCCTAAAAAGATTGTATTAAGTTTCCAAAATAAAAGAAGATTGGTAATTTCCAAAATTTAAGCAATATCCAAATGAATAAACTACAACTTGGATTGCATAGAGATAATCTTCTTATACTTGGTACTAAAATCCGAAGAGGGAACTCGTCCTATTCGTAGAATTTAAAAGGTGATTTCACCGTCATTCCGCCTATAGCACTTGTTGAATACGAAAATTGATGTTAAGTAAAATCAGAATGATTTCTATGATCCTATTTACTCAACAATGTTTGCTAAAGTTGATTTAGGGTTTCTCGTAAACGATGTCTTAAATAACATTGTTTTTGACCCGCCTAAAAGTTATGAAATTTCGGATCAAGTGTTAAGTGAGGAAATTTGAAGTATTTTCAAAAGAAAAAAAATGAATTACTTAGAATTTTTCTAAGATAAAAGAAAGAGATTTTGAAATCATCCGAAAAGAATTAAAGTGAAAAGAGACTTAATAGGTCCTGTATACTCATATTCGCTTTTTATCGATGATTGGATTTCGAAGGAACCGGTGTCAGATTTGGGTGATTCCTATCCAAAAACCACTTCGAACTAGTTTACGTGTTCGAAGAATGAAGATGTTTAAAGATGGAGATATTGAGACGAATAATAACGAGGGACTACTTGTTGATTAATTAGGGATAAACTTATGATTCACTATATTGTAGCAGTGGTCTCTTTGTTATGAAAAACCTCAAAACCATAAGTGCTTCTTGCCTAGTAATGGCCGAGGAAAGTACCTTCGGTTTTGTTTGGTCCCACAATGAACTTTTATGGAAGAATGTCTGACTTTGCATTCCAAATCATAATGAGTGATCTCTATAAAAGTATAGCAGTCGGTGGTGGAGAAGACACCTTCTCTTAGCTTAACACCCTTTTCTGAGACATATGAGCTTAGGAAGTTATATGTTTATAGAAGTCAGTCGTGTGAATGTGGAATGGCAATGTGACATTCAAAGTGAAAGAAGATGTGTTATGTGAAAATGTAATCGTTGCCTCGAGCCTCATCAACTGGAAATGACCAAAACAGGGTTAGATGTAGCAAGGCTAAGTGGGCCATTCCCGATTAGAGTATAATCATCCCCTTCTTGATATATTACTTCCTGCTATGATGGTTGGGATGTAAATTAATGTGGTGTATGGAGAACGAGCGCTCGGTTAAAGGTCGGTAACGACCAGGGGATAATATATTCGGTACTATCTATTTACAAAATAGCCCGGTCTTGTGTTGGTAGAATATCCTTTGTGATGGTCCTCGGTACATTCCTCTATAGATGCATCGTCGGAAGGTGGTCCCTTCACCATGTCATTTGTACGGAAATCCATTCTCCAATAAGAACCTATGGTTTTGTATGTCTTAGCATAATGAATAGCCCCGAAATGCAATATGGGTAACCATTTCAGTTAAGATTAATAAGTTTATTTGCAAATGTTTTCAAAGAATGTCATTAGAAATAATATTAAATGTTTTGATATAAAAGGGCTTAAGTTATCATAAGATAAAAACCCGTCCGCGTTCATGTATGGGTGTTGTCTTATGAGATACTCTTTTTTCCAAAGGATTTTATTTAAAGGCTGATATATGACACTGTCATTTATTATTGGGTTTTTCTCAGGCTGGTTTATCAAGCCTGATCCGGGTATTTTCAATACTCGAGTCAAATCTGAGTAGTTTCAGGTTTAATCGAAGACATTTGGAGTTTCCAGGGGAGAGCTGGAGATATTCGTCTACGTAAGGACGTATTTATTATCCGCTGCTGTCTGTTTTTTCTGCTTAATTAGTCAATAATTGTAAGGACATATGTTTATAATTATCCAAGCTGAATTTAGGTTAGGCTTTGATATATGTATTTAAAAGTTTTCCGCTATAAAGATATATGTTCAATATTTTATATGATTCCATTCGTGTGAGATCTTATTCTGTCTATTTTCTTTATTACCCTCCATGTTCCGTCTTTTCATGCAATTTGAGTTGGACACGTGTGGTTTATTGTCGATTCAAAGAGTATGGAAAAATGGGCCATGACACCTAGTCTACCTATCCTTGCTCCTTTTATACTTCCCCTCCTTCATTTTTTTTAGCTCAGACGGTAAAAGAAAAAAAAGGAGAAATGTTTAAAAATCTATATCTCTCAATTTACTCAAAGGAAAAATATGAAATCAAATTTAAAAATCTATATCTCTCAAATTGCTCAATATAAAAATACGAAATCAGTTTTAAATATCAAGTTTTAGTCTATACTTCGATTTGATATGATCATTGGAAGGTGCGTCCGTGGTTTTTAAAAGTTGACAGTGAAGGGTCGAACACTGTTTGGAGCTAGGGTTTGCTTTTTCAGGCGAGATAAGTATCAATTGGAGAAAACGACATCAGATTTGGACTCGGCATGGATCTCCGACGAGATTTTGGTAAAGCTCGACTGTGTTTGGTGATACGCGACATTGCAAAGTCATGAGCGAAGGGGTAGCAGGTCGTGGATGTTGTAGGTGGCTTGAGCTTGACGTTTGGTATGGGCAGGTGGAGCTCGAGGCGAGAGATACACCGGCGGTGTCGGAATTTTGAGTCGTGGAGTCGAGCTCTGGATCACCATAAAATGTGCATGCATGTTTGGGTATTATCGTATACAGGAATAGGAAGAAGGAAATTAGGAAAGACGGTGTTAGTGGGACGGGCTTTAGTGATATCGGTATGGGTTTTGAAAAAAATTAAGTTAGTGATTTAAATTAATTATATAAATAATCGATGAACATAAAAACTATGTATCTTATTCATGCTAGGTCGAAATTGGACGAAACAAGAGGCATTGGAATCGTGGCGATGAGCACTTCATTCTAGGACAGATTTGGATACAGTTGGATTTAGTCAAAATTTTAGGTTAAATCGAACGTCGTTTGGTTTGACTTAAAATTGAAAAATCAAAGTGAGTGTTTTATAATGCACACAAGTACTAGAATATTTTATGCCAGTTAAATGTGAAATTGTGGAGTGATATATATTTATTGGTCATTGTTTGATAAATTTGATTGTCATTTGGATTAACTGCTAAAAATTAAAATTGACAGTAAAATTTGAAATAAGAATTTAATTGCCAGTAAAATACCTGATTTAACAGCTATGAAATTGTTATGAATTATATTGACTGTTTGGATGATTGATGGCGAAGGATGCTATTGGTTGATATTTGGATGATTTGGATGTTTATTTATTCTCATATATCCTACTATCACCATGTATATTATTTACGGTATATAAATGGTAAATTGAATAATTTCAAATAAATTAAGAAATAGGTTGAAATGATATATACCTATGACATAGTGATTTGGATTGAAATGATATATACCCATCCAAGAAATTAATTGAAATAACTGATCACTTGGCTTTAGGATAGAAAATTATATACGGACACCGGATTGGTTAAATTAAATGATTTTAAAATTTTGATCTGAAATTACATAAATGGTTTTGATTTAGAAGAAATAAAAATCAAATTTATAGAAATCAAATTACTTTCGAACTTGAGCCCCGAATGCTGAAATTCTGAAATTTGGTAATCAAAATTGTTTAAATAATCGAAGTTGAGATTATGAAGTTATAATCGAAATATAATTTTAATTTTTGGAAATATATTTGTTTTAAAAGATTTAACTTTTATTCGAATATTAAATATTACTAAGTAAAAGTGATATAAAAACAATATTTTGAAATTAAGCTCGGAATTGAGTTATATTTGAGGATTAGGATTTTAAGATGAATACTGAAGGATAATTTGATTTAAATGCTTTAAATTGATATTTTGAAAATCAAGCTCGAAATTGATATAAATTTAAATTGAATTAATTGGATTTGAATGTGGAATTGAATTAATTTGAAATCGAAGTTGAAATCGATTTGAATTAAAATTGAAATTGAATTGATTGAATGGAAATTGGAATTTATTTGAATTGGGAAGTTGGAATTGAATCAGTTTGACTTTGAAACTATTTTCAAATAAATTATTGAAAACGAAACTATTTAAAAGCAATCTTCTTAAATATACAAATTATTTTGGTTTTCCAGATTATTTTTCTATATAAACCATTTTATACTTAAACTATTTTAACCATTTAAACTATTTTCAACTATTTTTTACCATTTCAAATATTTTTAACTATTTTAATCATTTACACTATTTTTAACTATTTTAATTATTTCAGCTATTTTAAAACTATTCAAACTGTTTTCAAAAATTCAAACTGGTCAAGGGTGGAATGCTTATTTTTAAATTATGGATTTAAATACAAATTGGGTTAAAATGAAGTTATAGCCTAAACTGAAATTGGAAAGAATTTTGGAAACCAAAATCGTGATATTAAGATGAAATTGATTTTGAACTAACATAGTATATTTAGAGTAAATACGATGATTTCGAAATGGATTTGATTTTGAAGTGAAAATGATATTTGATATCAAGCACGAATTGTTTTCAAATTGTAAAAGAACCAACCTGTGTGTAAAACGACATTTGGTTGTTACAGAGACCGGAGTCAGATGTGGGCATACTCTTTGGCGATACCAGAACCACTTTACCAACCGTGTACGTGGAGGAGACTTCAGAATGAAATGTTTGGATTTGGCGTCGCTTGCTGGATTTGAAGAAAGAGAACGATGGTAGATTAGCCTGGCACTTATGCCAATTTGAAATGACTAAAATATGAGCCATACTGGCTAAGTGGGCGAGCTACCCCGAGCAGATGTACTGCTTCGTATGACCATCATTTACATTGTGATTGAGTGGTGCGCACACTTCGAATTATTTTTCTTATTTAACCCTATCTATGTTCCAGATTGTTTGGATTGGACATGCGTGGATTATTGTCAATTTAAACCTTTTGATATGTGGGTCGTCATATGCGGTATCAAAGCTTTAGTTTAGCCATAACCTTAGCTTTGTGGGGTAGCACGTATTTATTGGTGAATATGAAATGTTTTTTATTGTGTTGACTTATCGGTTGAGTGTTTACGAATTCTGGTCGGTACGGGAAGTACAACCATATCGATAGGTGTTTCTAAACTGTTAAATAAGGTAAACCGACAAACTATTGTTTTAAAGAGGATGGATGAAATAATTTTACCCAAACTATATTTTGGTATAAAAGAAATATTTTTCATAAATTATTATAGTATATTAGAATGTTGGATTGTTAATATTATAATCAAAATAAGATTTTAAAATTTGGAATGGGATATATAACCAAATAGAAATTGTAAGTATGATTATACATACGAGTTGTAACTAAAATTTGATTAAAACCGGAATTTAAATCTCGGAAATTTAAGGAATATTTCAAATGGATTTGGCCTAAGTATTTGGGAATTTTTAAATCTTAAGAGATTTTGGAAATGTTTTTCAAAGTGTTTTGGAAAAAATAGTAATGATAGTATTATTTTGGTAGTATTTTTGAATGAAAATATTTAGAATGGTTTTTAAAAGAAATAAAAGCGCTTAATTCACTTCGATCACCAGAAAATAATTTCGATGATGATCGCGACATCATCGGTGTTTATTTTTGAGTTT
This sequence comes from Allium cepa, assembly GCA_030765085.1. Lineage (NCBI taxonomy): Eukaryota > Viridiplantae > Streptophyta > Magnoliopsida > Asparagales > Amaryllidaceae > Allium > Allium cepa. The sequence continues at coordinate 635,302,543 of CM060934.1, read as the reverse complement.
CTAAGTGATGGATTTCTACCTTAATGATTTTCTAATGGAATTTTATTTTTCTAAACAAGTTTTTGATTTTAAGAAATTTAAATTTTTTGATTTGATATAAAAATGAGGTATCTATATATATGATTTCAAAATTAATTTGAAATTAAACCGGGTGTTCAAATACTGAAATTCGCTATCTAACGGTTTGTAAAATAAATAAGGGAAATATCAAATAAGTTTGCAAAGAATGGTTAAAATTGGACTGTAGCCTTTCAAGATAATTATGAACTCGAATAAGTTGTAATAAAAGGAAATGAGCCATTATAAAATGATTATAAATTTAAGAAAATGATGAATGAGATGTTTCATAAAATAAATTAATATAAAATGAAAGTGTGGAAATAAATGCGAATTAAGCTGTAAAGAACTTAAATAAATATATAAGGAAATGTTCGTTAATAACGTTAATGCAAATAAAGAATATTACAATTTAAGTATTTTGTGAAAACGTAAGAGTTAAAAGGGTTGCAACTTATACCACTTATAGATTTGATGAAAATAAGTAAAACAAAAAAATTTAATTTGTTACATTAGATGATAGAAAAAGTCAATCCAAAATGAGATATGAAATTTAATCTAAGTAAAGTGAAATTAAATGAATAAATGAAATAAGTTAATGAATGGGTTTGTATTAACAAGTTAAATGAAATAACATTAACTTAAAAAGGAAATGAGCTTAAGCTGTAGAATGAATCTAAATCGGTTGAAACAAATGAATTGAATACAAAAGAAATAAATTAAACGTAAACAAAGGAATTTGTTATAGTTAAAAATCAATAGAAATAAATACGTGGGTTGTACGTATATTATTTTATTCGCATAACAATTTGATCTAGATTCGAGCACCGAATTTCGAGATAATTTATATCAATCTGAGTTAGGATTTTCACTCGATTCTCGACAGTGAACCCTAGATATGGATTTTTGATTTGATTCTAGAATTCTCTATCATAGTATATGGCTATGCAAGGATGTAACGACGCTTAATTTTCGATAATTAAAAACTAATTAATTTGGTAAGATTTTTGTGATATAATAATGGAAGAAATTAAAATTTAAGATTCATAAAGAAATAATAACTAAAATTAAATGTAACGGTGTTAATTATAGTCAACCATTAACAATTTCAATGAAATTCCAATCGATTGAAATGGATCAAATGTTATACTTGGTTATGAACTGAATATGAGAAAACAAATGTAGATGTTGAAATTAACTAATGAAATAATTTATAGTAAATGGTAATTGAATAAAGTCAATGTTATGTAGGTAATTATAACATTTATTTGTAAATAATAAACTCATAAGTGTGATTAAAGGTTAATGGCAAGAATTGTTATACGTTTCCTATTTATTTATTTCGTTAAATTTAATTTGAAATCAATTGCAATTAATTCACTTAATTAGTGTAGTTAATGTAGATTAAATTGATAATTGAAGAATGTTAATTCAATAAGATGTAACAAATGTAAATTCCATTCTTAATATGATAATTGAGTCAATAAAAAAGAATTGAAACCAAGCCTGACCAATTTAATAGAATTTAAGCTATAATAAATGGATTTATTAAAATTAAATGTAATTAAATATTACGTTAATGAAAATTTAGGTGAAATTGAAATTTATTAATGTACTAAGATATAAACCAATGTTAATGATGCCCATAAGATGATAATTAATGGAATAATAAGATTTAAAAATTAAATAAATGGGTTATGGGATTTTTAATTTATAAGTACTGAATTTACTGAAATTGAAATTAAACACTGTAATTGGTGATTTGATTAACTTTGTATTGATATCTAGATTGTTTTAAATTATGGCAAATGTTTAAGTAATCCTAAGTGATAGAAATGGTAAATTATTAAATTTGAATTAAAAAGTGATATAATTAATTTAATATTGATTTATTTAATTAATATTAAAATAGGCATTTTGGCCACCATCTCGGATTTCGACGAAATCAGTTTCGTCGGATCCGTAACGGCTAATTATTGTATGGTTTCAAGTTTTTAGCGATTGGACTTGTCGTTTGATCGTACGGACTCGAAACGCCTAGGAATCAATTTAATTGAAATCAATATGAAATAAACTGATTTTAACATAACTTCTTCATACGATGGAATTAGGACTTGAAACCTGTTCCATTGAGTTTAAAAATATTGAAATCATCTACTTTCATAGATGGGATGACCCATTTTTGTTCCGGAGGCAGAACAGACTTTTCGGGTCGTTTAACTTTCCAATCCAAATCGATCTGGTCCATCCTTTACTTCTTATTTTCATTTGTCTATACCTACATTTCCTTCTCATCTCCTCACTATAATGGCAGACAAATAAATTTCTAATTCAATTTCAAATCAAATTTCAATTTTAAAAATTAAACACCTCAAACTATATCATATTATATACCGGTTTGAAGCTCTCGATGAGCACATGTCAAATCTACTGTTCATTTTTCGATCGTGATTTCTGTGTAGTTGAAATTGGACGAATCAATCTCGACCGTTCATGGCGTCGAGATCAATTTCGTCGGATCAATAAATCGAAGGTACCATTGTGTGAAGACGGATGAGGGGAGTGCAGCGGAGTGGTTCGTTTAGCGAAGTGATGGGTACATTAACCGGGAAAATTTGAGTAGAGTTTGAGCATGGGTGGAGACACCGGCCTTTTCTGGTGGCGTCGGTCATCGTGGTACCTTGGGGGGAAGGCCGCGGTCCATAGGGAGGAGTCGCTGGGTGATCCGTGGCCTTAGCAGTGATGCGAGGCGGCGTGGTGAGCAGTTGAGGCAGCGATAGAATGCTGTGATCATTCGTGAGATTTGCAAGCTAGGGTTTCGATAGAGAGCTGCTGATGTGGCTGATTTTGTGGTGAACTTCTTTTTGTTTTATTTTATTTTATTTAAATTTCAAGATGTTCTAATCTTCATAACTCTCACATACGAGGTCCAATTCACGCGAGGTTTCTGGCGTTGGCATCGTATCGGAATTTCGAACATTTTGACGCAAGTTTAGACGAATTCTAAGATAGTTGAATTTGGGCCATAAATTGGATATAAATCTGATTTAAAATCAACGGTGAGTGTTTTAACCCGCTTACAACTTTTAAAATTTCTTATGTTAGTTAAATTAAATTTGTGATGTGATTAGGAATTTATTTATTGTTGTTGGCATGTTTAAATCGTTATTTCAGTCAATTTGAATTTATTTTGAATATATTACTAATTAATCTATTACTGAATTGAAATTGCCAGTTAATTTCCTGTTATTGATAATTAGTAAATTGTCGAAATTTATTGGTTGAAGTGGATGATAAATTGTGGTGGATGTCTGATTTTTGATATTGGATGATTGGATGTTACGGTTGATTTATGAAATGTTATAACTCTGCAAGTTCCCTAAATTTTATTTTAAAAATCACTATAGGTTGAAATGATATATACCTGAACTGTGACGCCCCACCTCTATAACCACGCTAGCCAAGGACACTACAGAGTAATGCCGTCAACTAACACGGAGAATAAGGCTGGTTGGGAGCGACCATCTATAGCCTTGCTCTAACTATCCATTGAATACATCGACAATAAACGTATCAAGCAGGTCGACATACCCAATGAATACTTAAAACAAAACCAAAGGTGGTTGAAGGATCTATCAGAACAGAATATAACAACTCAAATGTAATATACATCACAGAACAGTAGATCATCATATACACATATATCGATACACAACAGAGTTTACAAAATAATACATGTCAAGTGGTATAGAAAACCACAATATACAGACGAACCAAAAGAATACATATATTAGAGTTACAAATAAAGGACTATACAAAAAGCTTTAACAAAAAGGAACAAGCTGAATAGTCCATGCGGAAGCAAAATAGGCTAAGTCCAAAAGCACCTAACCTGAAACATCTCGGTCTGACCCGAGTATAAAATACATGGATCAGTCTAGCTAAACAAATCAGTTAGATAAACTGAATAATAATAAACCAACAAGGTTTCAAGGGATAAAAAATATCTCTAAAGGAGATAACACAATAATCTAACAAAAGATGAATAATGTGATAACATAACAAGCCTCATATCATCGGCAACTCATAGAAACAAAGGATAGGAATATCCCAAAACAAGCCATAAGGCAAATAACAAATACCAATAAGGTATACAAGTTCCACAAGGTAAACGCTACGCATCATGCGGCTCAAAAAGACCAACAACGAAGGGGATACCTAGGGAATATATATATGAATGAAACATCAGAAAATTTGCTCGAGCTCAGTACTGTACAAACAAGGATCCATGAGCCCGAAGACTCCAAACCCAATATCACCCATGCGGCTCATAACGACCAACATCGGAAGCGATACTAAAGGGCAACCCAATATCACCCATGCGGCTCATAATGACCAACATCGGAAGCGATACTATAGGGCAACAAACCCGAAGGCACAAACCCGAAGGCAACATACTCGAAGGCAACAAACTGTAGTGGTGAAGGTCAGAGACCAAGTACTGGACACCACTAACTGGCGGAATGTGTCATAACTCTCAGAAAGGAATCCGAAAAGTGGTAACGTGAGTCCCATAACCACTCGTTCGCACTAAACGGTTTACTATCCCTTAGTTAATTTCACACTCAAAGCAGTACAAAGTTCACCTCGTTTCATCGGTAAACCTGACCAAAAGGCCAAAACGATCAATCGAATAGGTCAGGGATTAATCGAAAAGATAAACGCATGGATTCATGGTCCGTGTTTTACCCAACCATTTAATCTCCCTTCCACTCCGCTCGAAGTGCGAAATTGTGTGTGCGTTTTAAATAGAATTTATAAATCGGTGATACGAGATTTTAATGCGATTTAGAGGGATTATTTATGAAAACCCGTGAATGAAGTTAAATTAAGTTATCAAAGCCAAAAGATGCAATGACAACCACCAAAAACCAACTTGAATCGATAAAATTTGGAAAACCAATCAAAATGAGCATAAATAGGCAAAACAACAAAATAGGAGAAGGTCGGTCGACCGGCTACAGGGCTCGGTCGGCTGGCCAGATGCAGAAAATAAAAAAACTCGGGATAGCAGGTCGGTCGACCGGCTACAGGGCTCGGTCGGCCGAACTGCAAATTTCTGCAGTTCATGCCCTTTTTCAATGAAATGCAAACTCTTCCAAAACGCGACCGTTCGAGCAATGGACCTAAGGAGCCTTAGCCAATTTGTACCCCAACTCCATTAGCTCTCCGATTCGCCATCGAAAACATGTTCAAACATCAAAGTTAGGATCTTTAGAGAATTGAACCCAAACAATAAAAATTTGGATATTCACCAATTCAATCCAGACCAAAAGCAAGTGCATATGAACAAGTGTTAGGAATTCATACCCAACATCAATGAAATCAAGAGAAGTAGATGTGAGTTCAAAACTCACCTTCTAATTCAAAAACAAAGAAGAAGGATTTCAATTTGCAAGAAGAAGACCAACAAATCTCCACTTCAACTCTACTAGCTTCAATCTAAGAATAAAACAAGTATTTTTCTAAGTTAGGTTTAGGAAATTTCTGAGATTGAAGAGAGAAAGAGATAGAGAAGATGAAGAGGATCTTACCATTGACTTCTCTATGATTTTGGAGCAAGAAATCAAGTTTACAAGAAGAAACTAGGGCTTGCTATTTCTATTTCCTCTTCCCTTCCACCATTTTCAGTTTTTCTTAAGCTTAAGAAATGAAATGAGGGTGAATGGATGAAGAGAGGGCTAAGTTAGGGGTTTAGTTAGCTAGTGGGCTGAACCCAAACCCAAAACCCAATAGAAAACGAGTCAAAATTTCACAAACTCCAAACATATCGAAGCTTATACTCAAAAAGATCGCAAATGCCATTTTGGAACCAATGGAATTAGTTTCGAGTTCCAATTCGGCCATTTTCAAAAAGTAATGTTTCGGACCTAAATCCGACTAACGACGCTATATTTAAATAAAGTATTTAAATATAAAATCGTTAAATATGCGGGTTGTTACAGATCTCCCCTCCTTACAAAATTGCGTCCCCGCATTTCCTAGAAACGATATTTGTAACAACTACATAAATACAACATTCAAAAGAAAAGAAAATAAGCTTGAGAAGAAAAGATAAACTCACCGTTCCTAAGCAAAGACAGAAAAACCAGATAAGATCGCTCAATGAACTCTTTGGTTTCCCAAGTACAGTCATTGGGATTAGCGGACCATTGAACTTTAACGAGCGGCACGTCCTTGTTCCGAAGGTGTCGCACCTCCGTGTCAAGTACGTGAATAGGTTGCTGTACAATAGATATCCGACGAGATCTCAAGCTCAAGCAAATCAGGAGAAGTAATAACAGAATCCGACTCCCGAAGACACTTCCGAAGTTGCGAGACGTGAAACACGTCATGAATGCCAGATAAATGAGCAGGAAGTGAAACTCTATAAGCCACAGGGCCAATACGTTCAGTAACAGAAAATGGTCCTATATAGCGAGGAGCCAATTTCCCATTCGTACTGAAACACATAACCCCTTTCAAAGGAGAAACACGAATAAAAACAAGATCACCAATCGAGAACTCGAGAGGCTTCCTACGATTGTCAGCGTAGGATTTCTGGCGACTCTGTGCCTCTTTCATTCTCAACCGGATGAGATCAATCTTCACGGAAGAATCACGAACAAACTATGGACCAAGAATAAGCTTCTCCCCAGATTCCAACCAACAAAAAGGTGATCGACATGGTCTTCCGTATAAGGCTTCGAAAGGAGCCATACCGATACTAGACTGAAAACTATTATTGTAGGAGAACTCTACAAGAGGTAGATGATCCTCCCAACTTCCACCAAAATCAAAAATACAAATACGGAGAAGATCTTCCATGATACGATTCACCCGTTCAGTCTGTCCGTCAGACTGCGGATGATAAGCCGTGCTGAAATTAAGCTTTGTTCCCAAAGCTTGCTGAAGATTCTGCCAAAAATGACTCATGAATAAAGGATCACGGTCACTCACAACAGAACTAGGAACACCGTGAAGTCTCACGATTTCCTTGACATACAACTTAGCCAAAAGCGAAGTAGTCCTGCTAGACTTAATAGGGATAAAATGAGCAGATTTAGTGAGGTGATCAACAGTAACCCAAATGCTAGAATGGCCCGATCTCCAACGAGGTAGGCCGTCAATGAAATCCATAGAAATCTGATCCCATTTCCATAATGGAATCTCTAGAGGCTGAAGAAGACCCGAAGGACGCTGATGTTCGGCCTTAATACGCTGACAAGTTATGCAATTACTCACATAACTCGCCACATCGCGCTTCATGCCTTCCCAATAATAAAGACGACGCATATCGGCATACAAAATCTTACTACTACCAGGATGAATGGTATACTTAGAACGGTGACAGTCATCAAGAATGTCATGCCTAAGCGCAAAATCAGAAGGCACTAAAAGACGGTTTTTCTTGCGAAGACACCCATGAGAATCAATGCTGAAATCCCATAACGCCTCATCATAGGATCCAGACTCACAAAGCTGAATAAGATGCAACAAATCAGGATCACGTCGTTGAGCATCGGCAATACGATCCAATAAAATAAGTCGAGCTCCCAAACTAAATAGTAGAATAGGAGAATCAGAAGATGAACCTCGATCACGAATTTCACAAAAAGATAGAGTCTCAAGAATATCCCATTCGGCAGGCATCATAGAAATAACAGCCGAATGTTTGCGACTAAGCGCATCAGCAACACGATTACCCTTACCAGGGGTATACTGGATATCAAAGTCATAGGAAGCAAGAAACTCGAGCCAACGTTGTTGTCTCATATTGAGTTCCTTTTGAGTGAACAAATACTTCAAGGATTTATGATCGGTATAGAGAATGAAGCGCTCGTCCAATAAATAATGTCGCCAAATCTTCAAGGCAAAGACAATGGCGGCTAACTCAAGATCATGAGTGGCATAGCGAACTTCATTTGGACGCAGTTTCCTAGAAGCATAAGCAACTACCCGATCCTTCTGCATAAGAATAGCACCGAGACCACTACCACAAGCATCGGTGCAAACAACGAGATCATGATTCCCCTCGGGAACTACAAGAATAGGAGCATTAGTGAGAAGTTCCTTCAATGTCTGAAAGGAAGCTTCACACTTGTCGGACCAAATAAAACGAATGCCTTTCCGAGTAAGGCAAGTGAGAGGAAGCACAACACAGGAAAAATCCTTAATGAACCGACGGTAATAACCCGCCAATCCAAGGAAACTACGAATCTCATGCACATTCTCAGGCCTCTTCCAATTCTGGATGGCTTCAATCTTTGAGGGATCGACAGAAATGCCATCGGAAGATACAACATGGCCTAAGAACTTAACCTTATTCTCCCAAAAATGGCACTTGGAGAATTTGGCTCTAAGCTGATGATGACGGAGGGTACTCAAGACAATTCTCAAGTGATTAGCATGCTCAGCTTCAGACTTAGAATAAACAAGGATATCATCAGTGAAGACAAGGACGAACTTATCGAGATATTCCCGGAATACTCGATTCATGAGATCAACAAAGAAAGCAGGAGCGTTCGTCAAACCGAAAGGCATAACGAGCCACTCAAAAGAACCATAACGAGTGCAGAAAGCGGTAAGAGGAATGCTATCTTCCGTGACTCGTAACTGATGAAAACCTGTGGCAAGGTCTAGCTGAGAAAAGACCTTAGTACCACTCAATAGATCGAACATATCATCGATCCTAGGCAATGGATACCTATTCCTGATGGTTAACTCGTTAAGTTTGCGATAGTCAATGCAAAGCCTAAGAGTTCCATCAGACTTCTTCACGAAGACGACCGCGGATCCCCACGGAGAAAAACTGGACTGAATCAACTGCTTGGATTCAAGCTCTAAAAGCTGCTTCTTGAGTTCCTCATTTTCCTTTGTAGACATCCACGTGGGAGGACGACTAACTGGCTGCGCACCTGGAATGAGATCAATGCGGAACTCAATTGCCCGCTTAGGTGGTAAACCCGAGACAGGCTCAAAAACATCAGAAAAGTCACAAGCAATAGGAATACGAGATATATCATCATCATCTCGCGAGTCAAGAGAATATAAAGCCATTTCGGAATTATCCACATCCCGAAAAATAAGAGATAACTGAGTAGATGAATCCGGATGTCGAAGATACAAAATTCTCTCAGAACAAATAATCCTGGCATCATATCTCACTAGCCAGTCCATTCCCAAAATCAAACCAAATCCCAGACAAGAAATAACGTGCAGATTCGCACGAAAAGAAAAGCCACATAAAACAATCTTAACATCATCACAAAGTAAGCTAAGGGTCGCGGATCCCCAATTGGGATTCTCAATCCTCAAAGAAGTAACCAAACAAGAAACATCCAAAGATAAATCATCAACAAGCTTCTTCGATACGAAAGAATGTGAAGCTCCCGTATCGAAAAGAACTCGTATACTATGATCATGAAATAAAATAGAACCTTCCAAAATAGATGGAGATATACCTCTGCGCTGAGAAGAAACTTCAGAAGCCTTAGCAGCATAAAGCCTGCTAGACTTGGCACCAGCTGGAACAGTAGGGCAAGCTGAAACATGATGACCTTCCTTCTTGCAATAACGGCAGAAGAGAGGCTTAGGACAAGCTCAAATCAAATGATCAGGAGAACCACAATTGAAACACTTCCGAACGAAAGGTGTTCCAGAAGGCTGAGGCTGAGAACTAGAACCACCCATCTTCTTCTTCTTAGAAGGAAAAGACCTGGACTTCTGAAATGGAAACGGCTTCTTGTTGGGGTTCTTGGAAACCTCAACATCAACATCACTATCACACTCCTTCTCAACGGTCTCGAGATGAAGCGCAGAATCAACTAACTCTTCAAAAGAAAGCTTAAGCTGGAGCAACAAAGATTTCTTAAGATATTTTTTAAGACCAGAAACAAACTTCAAATTCTTCTAATAAGAAGTTCTAATGAATTCAAGACCATAATTAGATAAAGCCTCGAATGATGCAACATACTAAGAAACAGAAGATTTCCCTTGCTTCAACTCAAGGAAGCGACGGGTCAATAAAACTTTTTCAGATTCAGGAATGAACTTGAGTTCAAATCGCTCCCGAAACTGAGTCCAAGAAAGAGTAGACTCATCAATCTCGGCTATAAGAAGCTCATATCAATCAAGAGCACGCTCTTGTAATAAGCTAGAAGTTACAAGAACTCTATCATGGTCAGAAAGATCCATGCGAGAGAAAATACGCTCGCACGTGCGAAACCAAGCTTGGACTTCAAGAACAGACTCGGAACCCTTAAACGGCTTTCCTCCAAGATGAGCGAAATCACTGCACTGACGTGCAAAGGCAGACTTGCGAGGTGGAGACACTCGAGGAGGAACTGGAAGCTGAGTGCTCCTAAACAATTCCAAAAACTGATCGGCAGACATATAAACGCCATCCGGATGCGAGCCACTGGATTGCCCAACATCCGAACGTCGTCCCCTGCCTCTTCCATCCATACGCTGAAAGTAAGATAAGAACAAGATTATTCACAAGGTAGATATTACAATATGGGATACTACGGAATAAAAATGCATTCCTAGACGTATTCCCAAATTCTATCTAACCTTGAAGGAATAGAGAGACACGATGATTCAAAAATTTGTATCACCTATTACACTCTGATGTACCGTAATATGTGCATCTATTCTGTGTTCATTATATTTTGTTCTGAACCTCGCTTTGATACCACACTGTGACACCCCACCTCTATACCCACGCTAGCCAAGGACACTACAGAGTAATGCCGTCAACTAACATGGAGAATAAGGCTGGTTGGGAGCGACCATCTATAGCCTTGCTCTAACTATCTATTGAATACATCGACAATAAACGTATCAAGCAGGTCGACATACCCAATGAATACTTAAAACAAAACCATAGGTGGTTGAAGGATCTATCAGAACAGAATATAACAACTCAAATGTAATATACATCACAGAGCAGTAGATCATCATATACACATATATCGATACACAACAGAGTTTACAAAATAATACATGTCAAGTGGTATAGCAAACCATAATATACAGACGAACCAAAAGAATACATATATAAGAGTTACAAATAAAGGACTACACAAAAAGCTTTAACAAAAAGGAACAAGCTGAATAGTCCATGCGGAAGCAAAATAGGCTAAGTCCAAAAGCACCTAACCTGAAACGTCTCGGTCTGATCCGAGTATAAAATACACGGGTCAGTCTAGCTAAACAAATCAGTTAGATAAACTGAACAACAATAAACCTGCAAGGTTACAAGGGATAACAAATATCTCTAAAGAAGATAACACAATCATCTAACAAAAGATGAATCATATGATAACATAACAAGCCTCATATCATCGGCAACTCATAGAAACAAAGGATAGGAATATCCCAAAACAAGCCATAAGGCAAATAACAAATACCAATAAGGTATACAAGTTCCAAAAGGTAAACGCTACGCATCATGCGGCTCAAAAAGACTAACACCGAAGGGCGATACCTAGGGAATATACATATGAATGAAACATCGGAAAATTTGCTCGAGCTCGGTACTGTACAAACAAGGATCCATGAGCCCGAAGACTCCAAACCCAATATCACCCATGTGGCTCATAACGACCAACATCGGAAGCGATACTAAAGGGCAACCCAATATCATCCATGCGGCTCATAACGACCAACATCGGAAGCGATACTAAAGGGCAACCCAATATCACCCATGCGGCTCATAACGACCAACATCGGAAGCGATACTATAGGGCAACAAACCCGAAGGCACAAACCCGAAGGCAACATACCCGAAGGCAACAGACCGTAGTGGTGAAGGTCAGAGACCCAGTACTGGACACCACTAACTGGCGGAATGTTTCATAATTCTCAAAAAGGAATCCGAAAAGTGGTAACGTGAGTCCCATAACCACTCGTTCGCACTAAACGGTTTACTATATGTTAGTTAATTTCACACTCAAAGCAGTACAAAGTTCACTTCGTTTCATCGGTAAACCTGACCAAAAGGCCAAAACGATCAATCGAATAGGTCGGGGATTAATCGGAAAGACAAACGCATGGATTCATGGTCCGTGTTTTACCCAATCATTTAATCTCCCTTCCACTCCGCTCGAAGTGCGAAATTGTGTGTGCGTTTTAAATAGAATTTATAAATCGGAGATACGAGCTTTTAATGCGATTTAGAGGGATTATTTATGAAAACCCGTGAATGAAGTTAAAATAAGTTATCAAAGCCAAAAGATGCAATGACAACCACCAAAAACCAACTTGAATCGATAAAATTTGGAAAACCAATCAAAATGAACATAAATAGGCAAAACAACAAAATAGGAGCAGGTCGGTCGACCGACTACAGGGCTCGGTCGGCTGGCCAGATGCAGAAAATAAAAAAAACTCGGGATAGCAGGTCGGTCGACTGGCTACAGGGCTCGGTCGGCCGAACTGCAAATTTCTGCAATTCCTGCCCTTTTTCAATGAAATGCAAACTCTTCCAAAACGCGACCGTTCGAGCAATGGACCTAAGGAGCCTTAGCCAATTGATACCCCATCTCCATTAGCTCTCCGATTAGCCATAAAAAACATGTTCAAACATCAAAGTTAGGATCTTTAGAGAATTGAACCCAAACACTAAAAATTTGGATATTCACCAATTCAATCCAAACCAAAAGCAAGTGCATATGAACAAGTGTTAGGAATTCATACCCAACATCAATGAAATCAAGAGAAGTAGATGTGAGTTCAAAACTCACCTTCTAATTCAAAAACAAAGACAAAGGAGTTCAATTTGCAAGTATAAGACCAACAAATCTCCACTTCAACTCTACTAGCTTCAATCTAAGAATAAAACAAGTATTTTCCTAAGTTAGGTTTAGGAAATTTCTGATATTGAAGAGAGAAAGAGATAGAGAAGATGAAGAGGAGCTTACCAATGGTTCTCTATGATTTTGGAGCAAGAAATCAAGTTTACAAGAAGAAACTAGGGCTTGCTGTTTCTATTTCCTCTTCCCTTCCACCATTTTCAGTTTTTCTTAAGCTTAAGAAATGAAATGAGGGTGAATGGATGAAGAGAGGGCTGAGTTAGGGTTTAGTTAGCTAGTGGGCTGAACCCAAACCCAAAACCCAATAGAAAACGAGTCAAAATTTCACAAACTCCAAACATATCGAAGTTTATACTCAAAAAGATCGCAAACGCCATTTTGGAACCAATGGAATTGTTTTTGAGTTCCAATTCGGCCATTTGCAAAAAGTAACATTTCGGACCTAAATCCGACTAACGATGCTATATTTAAATAAAATATTTAAATATAAAACCGTTAAATATGCGGGTTGTTACATGAACGGTCTGTAGATTAAGGAAAAATCGTTATGGTTTGAAATGATAGACTCAAGCGATTTTATGGATTTTATTAATTTGAGATCGCGGTTTGAGATGATATATAACCATAAAATATTAAATTGCGGATTGAAATGATAAATATCCATATCACTCGACCCTATGATAGAGAATTATTGTAACAACCCATATTTTGATAATTAAAAATATTAAATTTAATAAGGTTTTGGGCTTTAATAATGTCAGAAATAAAAATTTATGATTTATTAAATTGAATCTTATTAGATTTGAAATTTTGACTTTAAGATAAATCTTAAAACAAATAATTTAATGAGATAAAACATGTAATTGGATAATATTGATTGAATGTAATTGACTACTATACTATGTTAACGTAATTTCAATCAATTTAAATAATAAAGGTTAATAAGGAATAGGATAAATGATGTATAAATTGGTGCAATCTTATGTTATTAATTGCAATTGGTTTTAATATGGAGTATGAAATCAATTATTTTGTATGTAAATTTATTAACCTTTGTTTGTAAAGAATAAGTTAATAGATATAGATTATTAACGTATAACCATTGTTTCATTTATTTTCTTATTATTAAATCGGTTAGAAATTTATTTGGTAATTAATGGAGAATTAACGTAATTAAAATATTAAAATTGATATAAGAAGAAACGTTAAATGTTGAGTGGTGAGTGCAAAACTTATGTCAATCAATTAAGGGAATAGTTGATTTAATAATAAGAATGTAAATCAAAATAAAAGGATTTGTTTGAAATTTAAATATATAATGAACAGGTTTTATTACATTTGTAATTAAATGATGGAATTAAATTAGTATATATATTGGATTTAACATAGAAAATTGGATTTCAAAGGAAACAATTGGATCAATTATCTTCCCTGTATTAGGGTATGTTTTGAGATTTAATCATTGTAAGTAACAGTAATTATATCTTGCCATTAATAAGAGTTAGAAGTAAATGGTAATTAATTAATGATATGTGCAACATATGTTTTATGTTAAAAATATAATGAGAATTTCATTGATAAATATTACGTTCAAATTGTAAGCACTTAAATTTGGTACAAATATAATGATAATATGAAATTAATTGATAAAGAAATGATGTGGTTGTATGAAGTATTATTTCTGTGACTCTTTAATAGGATGATCTTTAAATATAAGTTGGTTTAATGAAAAGAACATTTATTATCAAATAAAATGGATCTTTCATTTGTGAATGTAGTTTTAATTTCATTAAAATAAAGAATAGAATGATTGATTTAAAGGAAGAAATATAAGTATATTTGAACTGTGTTTTAGCATATAGATGGATTACAAGAGTGGAAAAATAATTTATTTAAGTAAGTTATTTATTTCTCTACTGTATAAGCAACAAATTTATAAATGTGCTTGAATGACTAAAGGAAACAATTATTTTATTTTTCGTCCATTTTAGTTGTCTGTTTTGAAATCTAACTTTATAAGTAACTGTAATTAATATAATTGAAATATTTCAATGAGAAGGGAAGAAAACGTTGACTGCAATTAATAGATTTAATAAAAGAAACGCATCTTTTGTGTTAAACGGAAATGATTTTTTAATGGAAATAAAAGATCATTTTGGGAAAACCTAATTTAATGTTTTCATTTTTATGGTAAGTAATTTTATTTATTATGCATAGATAAAAAAATTAAATGCGTACAAATTTGAATATTATTTGAGTTGATGAAGTCAATTTGGTTACATTTCACAAATTGAATTTCAAAAAGATTGTGCGATGTACATGGTCCCTTCATTTCTTTTATTATTAATTATTGCATGTTTTGAGACGTATAAAAATAAAACTTTCATTTTGAACAAGAATGATTTTGGATAAAAAAATTGAATTTTAGAATAACATACACACACACACACATTAATATTAAAACTTTTAAATATATCAGAGGTTTCATGGTTGTGTAAATATCATGGAATCAATTATAAATTACTTTTTTTTACAGTTGTACATTGATTACATAAGTTTATATTCATTTTTCCATTTTATATATGGTTAAAATTTGTAAATGGGTTGCATTAATGCGACCATTACAGTAATTAAAAAGTAAAGTAAATCATTTTTATAGTGCATAGGCTGATATATATTCATTAATCAATAAAATTTGTTTGAGTAACGTAAATAAATATATATTGAATGTTTGATTAATTGATTGGTTGATTGTTAATTGATTGATTGAGGTAATGTAGTGTGCACATATATTAGCATAAAACAAATGTTTTTAATATGGAATTTAATAATGTAAATATATGTATATTTGGGTTTATTGATATAAATTAATTGGAGCAAGTTTTGGAATGTGGACCCAAAAGGTTTGTTTATAGGAAATAGGTGGTCCCTTCATTTACTTTACATTTATCATCACCTTGCAATCTCTCTCTTTTCGTTTTCAAGGAGTATAATAATTAAACTACTCATTCATTTCTTATAAATTAATGGTTGCTTCATTTGATTTATTTATAATTAATAATTTCCACATTCTTTCCATTTGTTTCTCCTTTATTCGTTTGCTCTTTTTAAATGCTTTACCTGAAGTTTTTACTTTTCAGTTTTTTCGTTTTTAATGCGAACATCCAAATTAATATGCATGCCCTCTAATTAGCATTTACTATTTTCCGTTTCAAAAGTTTATTTTGCTTATGCATCATTAGTTCTTGTAGCTTCCTTTCATTCGCAATTCTTGAAGCTTCATATTTAAAACGGAAGATTTATTTTTATCTTTATTGATATATATATTCCTTTAGTTTACATCTTTCAATACTACATTTTAGGGCTATTCATATTTTTACTTTATTTCAATTCCTAGTTTGTTTATATATATCTTATTAGCTTTTTAATTTTTTTTTCCATCTTCATTCCTGTAGCCTCATTTCTAATCTCATCTTCTGTAGCTTCATTTTTCCAAATAAAATTTTCATCTCATTTCTTTTCACTCTTCACCTTCCTCATTCCCTTTTCTTTCTTTTTTTAAAAATCTCCTTCTTCTCTTTTTTTTGCTTCATTTTTATGTTTTTTTTTCTTCTTCAAATCTTCTTCTTCTTTTTCAAAGCTTCCTTTTCTTTTTCAATTCTTCATCTCTTTAAATTTTCTTCTTCTTTTCCAAGCATTCTTCTTTTTCCAAATCCTTTTCTTCATATCCAGATCTATACAAACTTCTCTGTCTCTTCCAAAACATTCCAAAAAAAAGATTAAGATAGCAAGGAAATAAATCAAAAGGAGGAAGTAGTAGCGGATTCAAATCTGACTAGAAAAGGGAAATCCACAAGGTGAGTGTTTTAACTCACTCACGAAATACTAAATTTTTTTGCAAGCTAAACCAGGTCATATAGTGATAAATTTTTGATTGTTGGTTTGGAATATTTATTAATATTTAACTTGAATAGCTAAATTCCAATATGTGATGACTAATAATTACTGTGACATATTATTGAATTGGTTGATTTGTTGAATTGATTGATTTGAATGTTGATTGTATGTTGTGATGGATGCTATTATGATTGAATGTATGTTTGTTCATTTATTTGATATATCCCCGTTATCACCCTATAGTTTATTGTAATTATTTAAATTTTCATATTGATTATTTGCACACTGAATAAGGATGTAAAACCCATGAATTTCAAGTATTTACATCAGAGGAAAAATAGTATGTTTAGATTTACTATTTAAACCATAAAAATGATTTTGGGAAGTAAATTGTCGTTACCTTACTTGAAACTTTTCAAAATTAAATTTTGAAACATTGGGAAGTTTCCAAAAAAGTGAATATTGAAACTTTGGAACATTTTTATAAATCAAATCTCTAAAACTATGAAATTTAACTTGGAATTATTTTGTAAATTTGAAATTTACTAGAATGGATCTATTGTGAAATCCATTTTATTTTGAATATGGAAATAATAACATTTCCAAAAATTTGAACCTTCAAAAAATGTAGCTATCTGCGTTCCTTATTTCATATACTTTTGATTTAATTTTCATAAGAATTTTAGTTCTGACTCGAGTGTATTATCTTCCTTTATGCTCGGGTCAGCCTGAGTTTTTCTGCATTGAAGACTATTTCTGGTGGATGAAGACGAAGATTCAGTATATTATTGCTATTTATTATTCCACTACATTCTGTGTTCCGCTACATTATTGGTTATTTATGATATATGTATAACTCTGATTTGAATTTGTAAAAGTGTAATCAAATGTTATTTGTAAAACAGCTTCATGAACTGTTTATTTGATTATTATATTTTGTCGTTACGCTGCGAGATTCTGTATTTTTTTCTCTTTCCTTTTTTTCTTATTTACCCCATTAACAATCCTCCCTTTTGAATGGTTTGATTCTGACATGTGTGGTTTATTGTTGATTTGAACTATCCAAAAAGGTGGGTTGTTACAGTTGGTATCAAAGCTTTGGTTTAGACATACATTAGCCTGTTGGGGTTAACTCATTAGAGATATGGTAGTAATACCCTAGAATAAGTTGTCTGAGTGTATATACGAGAGCGCGTATTTGTTAGTGTTATAAACATGTTTTATATAAATTTTGAAATGGAATTAGTTTTCCTAATATTATATGATATATATAAAGGAATAAATTTTTAAGACTAGTATAGTTATTTGTAATGTGTTTGATTTATGAAATGGTAATATTTAATTATTATCATTTTGTTGACTTGTTGTATTTAATCAAATTACAAACATTGGTTAATTATTGTTGATTGAATTAATGGACTAAACACTAGTTTAATAATGGTGTATTAAACAGAATAAAATGAATAATTAGGATATTTGTTTATGAAATTGAAATGTTGATGTGAATTTTGTTGTTTGTTGACATTTAGTTTCACCTATATGAAAAAATGGAATATTTGGATATTTTGGATAATCGACACCCTTTTGTATTAATATATGAGTGAAACTTGATAATTAGGTTGAATTATATTGTTGAATTGATAACCTTAATTTGAAAGCAAGTAAAATAAGGTTTAATTTGTTATATCTATGTTTAGTAAATGAATGGAATTGGGGTATACATTCTTGGCATGAAATGTAATAATATACAAGTGTGCACTTTAAGCCTTTGGATCTTTAAATTGAAATTGTGATTAAGGAAATGTTGTAAATACGATTAAATTGGAAAATTATGTTTATAAACTTAATTAACATTTACGAAACATGTCATAAATAAATTTAAAGGTAAAGGTGAAACTAAATGGAATAAGCAATATGAATTAAAAGTGAAATGATTTCAAATAAAGCCATGACTTGTAAATTGTTATGAAATAGATGTTGCAATAAATGGTTATAAATAAAGTTGTGATAACTTTAAACTCAAACAATATCTTACAAAAAGGAATTAAGTTTTATAAATTGGTCGTAAAGAAATTCCTTATGAAATGATTTGCAAATAAAATATTACATGTGAAATGAATGTAATTTAAATTAAAGAGAAATATAAGAAATATTATGAGAATGGATATATTAATGTATATATTAAATGGATAAATTCTGTGAAACAAATACTAAAGTATGAAGTGATATTTGTGTTAATCGATGATATTAAAAATGAATTTAATTGAAATGAAATTGTGATGAAACAAACTGGAATAATTACATAAGTTGTATGTATATTATTTTATTTGCAAAATTAATTTAATCCGGATTTGAGTACCAAGTTCTATGTGAATTACATCACTTCGTGTTGAGATTTTTCATTCGATTCTTGATGGCGAATATTTGATATGGATTTTTGGTTTGATTATAGAATTCTCTATCATAGTATATGGCTATGCAAGGAGAATGATGGTTTCTAGTCAAGAAACCATATCGAAGTCCACATTAGGGAAGTTGAATGGACAATACTGGTTCGAAAGCTAACTTGTATGATCGAGCGAGCGATCGAATGTGAATTTGCGAAATGATGACATACGTACATCTTATGTTCTAATATTATTGATATGCTTTGGTGCTGAAATTGAAAGTTGTAGGGTTGCATATCTTCATAATTTAAATTGGAATTTTCTTCTATGCAAAACTACTATTGATTTAAAACCATTTTTACAAAACTATTTCTTTTATTTTTCTTATACAAACTATCTTATTCTATTTTATTTACCAAACTATTTTATAAACTATTTCACAAAACTATTTATGTACAAAACTATTTTACAAACTATTGTACAGAACCGTTTTATATACAAAAATACATAACTATTCTAGATTCAAAACTATTTATAAACCAAAGATGTTCAATTCTATATGGCTTTTCATATAGAGAAATTTATTTTGGAAATTTTTATTCTTGTATAAGATGGACTTTGTGTAAGTACAAGTGATTTTGAAACAGTTGATTTTGGAAGGTATTCGATCTGAAGAGATAAATTTTATATATAACAGAATTTATATAAGAATGATTTGATATATTCGAGATTATTGATTAGGAAAGTATTCGATTTGAAAATGGAATCCTATATATAATGGACTTTATATAAGTATGATATTTGAAAGTGATTTGGAAACGTACTATATGATATATATTTTCGAAGTAAAGATATCGAAAGTGCCTTCTGCTTGTTATCCACTTTGTGGCCACATCGTGGATTCATTCTATCGATATTATTCTCTCTGATTTTTGGTTTTCCGGATGTAATACTCGAGTATTCCCACCGTGGCGTAACCCATGGTTTTTTTTCTCTCGCGACTGCATAGCGCAATTGCCTGGCTGAGTCTGGCCTAGGGGTACCGATTGTTTCCTGGGGGATCCAGGCGTAACAATTGTGCATCCTACAATCTGCGTAGGTCGCGAATAGTAGCGAAACTGCCTGGCTGAGACAGCCTAGGTGTACGGATTGTTTCCTGTGGGACCCAGGCGTAACCATTGTGTATCCTGCACTCTACTAGTCATCATAGCGTAACTCGCAGGGCTGAGAAAGCTTACGGATACGGATTGTTTCCTGGGGGATCCAGGCGTAACCATTGTGTATCTGCGAGCCATGATCGGACTAAGGTTTTGGTTTGGTTGTTTTGTTTGGATTGTACTTTCCATATCTGTTTTAAAGGTTTTTCAAGTATTTTCACTGGGTGTTGAAATAAGTCTACTAAGTACTTGAAGAATTCTAGCTTTGCGCCTGATCAACGCATGGCCAGAGTCTGCATGAACGAGGATAAACTTGTTGAAACATCGAGTTATTAAAGTATTTTCGAAAGGAAAATTTATTTCGATATAATAGTATTTTATTGTAAAAGTATTATTATAAAGGTATTTATTATAAAAGTATTTTTCCCAACAAAGAAATTTTGAATTAATATTTGAAATTTAAAATTTTATGGTTTGATTTAACGATTCGTGCCCGATACTATTCTTTTGAATCTGCCTTATCTGCTCAGCTTTAGTTGTTCACCTACATTCGGTTCCCAGAATCTACCTTCCGTTCCTTTTTGAATATAATCTTTAAAATATTTTTTATTCATATACTACATGGTTTAATAGAAAATTATAAATATTTTGGAAGTTATTAATTAAATAAAGATATTTAAAGCAAATGATTATTGATTTATTAATAATGTTTGCAAAGTGTCTTGAGGTAAATTAATAAATTTATGAATTATGGATTTAATGCTTTCAAATAACTTCCTCGTAAATATAACTAATGATGTGAATAACTGTTTCCAAATAGTTTTCATATGTTTATAAAGGTGTCATTTAAACATATAAATGTTACTTATAAAGGAAGCAGGAAATTTTACAAATGGGTTTTGAAAATTTTTAAAGTACTAAAGATAATAAAATTGCAAATGAAGCTTTCAAATGAATATTGCAAGTAAAATTTATATAAGTTTCTTTGAATGTAGAATTTAAAGATATTATATAAATGGGGAAAAAAAATTGATTTGTGAAGTTTATTTATAGAAATATACTTGACAATAAATTTGAATCCCTATGTTGGAAGTATAGTTTGAAATATTTACTTGATTTCAAAGTACTAATAGTAAAGTTTATAGGTTTATTTACTATTTAAATTTTGTATTAGAATATTCATTTTGAAACAAGTGTTTAAATTAATTATGAAGGTATGAAATTTTATACTTTGATTTAGAAATTTAATGTAAGATTTGAGTATACTATTAGTTTTAGTTTAATAATATTGAGTTTATACTTATTTTAAAAATAATGAGTCTAATAAATTTTTTTGGATTTAAGGAACCTTATTTTAAAGCTTATTATAATGTTTTGATATAAATTTCTAACATTGTTTTAGACTTTTGAAAAATCTTTGCATAATGCTATGAGGATGTTTTAAATATATCTTATATTTTTACTAAGTGAACGAGGTTAAATGTTTTAACTGAATCTTTAGATATGTTGAAATATTTCTTTTCTCTTCAAGGGCAAATACCAAAAAACTTAAATTTTTATTCAATAACTGAATGGAGTTATTTTCAAATTTATATTAAATTTAAATATGTAAGTTAAATTGTTTATAAATTGATCATTTTGAATAAAATATTTCAAATTCCTCGATTCCTTCTTGTTCCTTTTCGAGGACGAAAAAGTTTTTAGTGGGGGAGACTGTAACAACCCATATTTTGATAGTTAAAAAATATTAAATTTAATAAGGTTTTGGGCTTTAATATTGTCAGAAATTAAAATTTATGATTTATTAAATTGAATCTTATTAGATTTGAAATTTTGACTTTAAGATAAATCTTAATTTAATGAGATAAAACATATAATTGGCTAATATTGATTGAATGTAATTGACTACTATACTATGTTAACGTAATTTCAATCAAATTAAATAATAAAGGTTAATAAGTAATAGAATAAATTATGTATAAATTGGTGTAATCTTATGTTATTAATTGCAATTGGTTTTAATATGGAGTATGAAATCAATTATTTTGTACGTAAATTTATTAACCTTTTTTTGTAAATAATAAATTAATAGATATAGATTATTAACGTATAACCATTGTTTCATTTATTTTCTTATTATTAAATCGGTTAGAAATTTACTTGGTAATTAATGCATAATTAACGTAATTAAAATATTACAATTGATAAAAGAAGAAACGTTAACTGTTGAGTGGTGAGTGTAAAACTTATGTCAATCAATTAAGGGAATAGTTGATTTAATAATAAGAATGTAAATCAAAATAAAAGGATTTGTTTGATATTTAAATATATATTGAACAGGTTTTATTACATTTGTAACTAAATGATGGAATTAAATTAGTATATAGATATTGGGTTTAACATAGAAAATTTGATTTCAAAGGAAACAATTGGATTAATTATCTTCCCTGTATTAGGGTATGTTTTGAGATTTAATCGTTGTAAGTAATAGTAATTATATCTTGCCATTAATAAGAGATAGAAGTAAATGGTAATTAATTAATGATATGTGCAACATATGTTTTATGTTAAAAATATAATGAGAATTTCATTGAGAAATATTACGTTCAAATTGTAAGCACTTAAATTTGTACAAATATAATGATAATATGAAATTAATTGATAAAGAAATGATGTGGTTGTACGAAATATTATTTCTACGACTCTTTAATGGGATAATCTTTAAATATAAGTTGGTTTAATGAAAAGAACATTTATTATCAAATAAAATGGATCTTTCATTTGTGAATGTAGTTTTAATTTCATTAAAATAAAGAATAGAATGATTGAATTAAAGGAAGAAATATAAGTATATTTGAACTGTGTTTTAGCATATAGATGGATTACAAGAGTGGAAAAATAATTTATTTAAGTAAGTTATTTATTTCTCTACTGTATAAGCAACAAATTTATAAATGTGCTTGAATGACCAAAGGAAACAATTATTCTATTTTTCATCCATTTTAGTTGTCTGTTTTGAAATTTGACTTTATAAGTAACTGTAATTAATATAATTGAAATATTTCTTTGAGAAGGGAAGAAAACGTTGACTGCAATTAATAGATTTAATAAAAGAAACGCATCTTTTGTGTTAAAAGGAAAGGATGTGTAACAACCCGCATATTTAACGATTTTATATTTAAATATTTTATTTAAATATAGCGTCGTTAGTCGGATTTTGGGTCCGAAATGTTACTTTCTGCAAATGGCCAAATTGGAACTCGAAACCACCTCCATTGGTTCCAAAATGGCGTTTGCGATCTTTTTGAGTATAAGCTTCGATATGTTTGGAGTAAGTTGAATTTTGCAACTTTTTCTATTGGGTTTTGGGTTTGGGTTCAGCCCATTTGTTAGTTTAAACCCCTAACTCAGCCCTCTGCTCATCATCCTCTCATTCTACTCTTCTAAAACTTAAGCAAAACTGAAATGGTGGAGGGAAAGAGGAAATAGAAATTTCTAGCCCTAGTTTCTTCTTTGCAAACTTGATTTCTTGCTCCAAAATCATAGAGAAGACATAGGTAAGCTCCTCTTCATCTTCTCTATCTCTTTCTCTCTTTAATATCAGAAATTTCCTAAACCTAAACTTAGGAAAAATATTTGTTTTATTCTTAAATTGAAGCTAGTTGAGTAGAAGTGGATATTTGTTGGTCTTCTCCTTGCAAATTGAACTCCTTCTTCTTTGTTTTTGGATTAGAAGGTGAGTTTTGAACTCACATCTACTTTTTTGATATCATTGATGTTAGGTATGAATTCCTAACACTTGTTCATATGTTTTTGCTTTCGATTTGGTTTGCTTTGGTGAAATTGCCAAATTATGATTTTTGAAGCCAAATCTATGTAAAACCTTATATGGTTGATGTTTATGTTGTTCGGAGTGTTTGGGTGTGTCATTAAGGTTGGGTAGTCGTTTGACGTAAGCCCATAATCAACACGCATCCGATTGCTTTCGATTTGTTTGGCCATAGTTGGCCAAGGTTCAGGAAATGCCTGAACATTGAGTTTTAGACGTCTGAAACCATAATTTCATACGTTTGAATATTGTTCTGGGGAACATTTTCATTCCCAGATTCAGACGTCTGAAATTATATTCCAGACGTCTGAATTGGCCAATTTTCAACCAGAAAGGAAATAGGCCGAATATTGCCTATTTCAGACATCTGGAAGAATGGATTCAGATGTTTGAATTCTGTCTTGAAAAACATATTTATTTTTAGATTCAGACGTCTGAATCCCTTCTTTCAGACGTCTGAATATGCTGTTTTTGGCCAACTTGCCTTGTTCGTTTAGTTTTCCAAATTTGACCGACGTTTGTTGATTCCAATTAGTTATTTATGCATATTTGACCTTGATGGTTCCTTTTTGACTTTATTCACGGGTTTTTATAAATGATTTCTTCAAATCGTATTAAAAGCTCGCTTCTCCAATTTATAAATTCTATTTAAAGCACACACAATTTCACACTTCGAGCGAAGTGGAAGGGTGATTAAATGGTTGGGCAAAACAAGGACCATGAATCTGTGCGTTTATCTTTCCGATTAATCCCCAACCTATTCAATTGATCGTTTTAACCTTCGGGTTTGGTTTACCGATGATATGAGGTGAACTTTGTACTGCTTTGAGTGTTAAATTAACTAACGGATAGTAAACCGTTTAGTGCGAACGAGTGGTTATGGAACTCACGTTACCACTTTTCGGATTCCTTTTTGAGAGTTATGACACATTCCGCCAGTTAGTGGTGTCCAGTACTGGGTCTCTGACCTTCACCACTACGGTTTGTTGCCTTCGGGTATGTGCCTTCGGGTTTGTGCCTTCGGGTTTGTTGCCTATAGTATCGCTTCCGATGTTGGTCGTTATGAGCCGCATGGGTGATATTGGGTGGCCCTTTAGTATCGCTTCCGATGTTGGTCGTTATGAGCCGCATGGGTGATATTGGGTTTGGAGTCTTCGGGCTCATGGATCCTTGTTTGTACAGTACTGAGCTCGAGCAAATTTTCTGATGTTTCATTCATATGTATATTCCCTAGGTATCGCCCTTCGGTGTTGGTCTTTTTGAGCCTCATGATGCGTAGCGTTTACCTTGTGGAACTTGTATACCTTATTGGTATTTGTTATTGCCTTTTGGCTTGTTTTGGGATATTCTTGTCCTTTGTTTCTATATGTTTGCCGATAATATGAGGCTTGTTATCATATGATTCATCTTTTGTTAGATGATTGTGTTATCTCTTTTAGAGATATTTGTTATACTTTGTAACCTTGCAGATTTATTGTTGTTCAGTTTATCTAACTGATTTGTTTAGTTAGACTGACCCGTGTATTTTATACTCGGGTCAGACCGAGATGTTTCAGGTTAGGTGCTTTTGGACTTAGCCTATTTTGCTTCCGCATGGACTATTTAGCTTGTTCCTTTTTGTTAAAGCTTTTTGTGAAGTCCTATTTTGTTGTAACTCTGATATGTATTCTTTTGGTTCATCTGTATATTGTGGTTTTCTATACCACTTGATGTGTATTATTTTGTAAAATCTGTTATGTATCTGTATATGTGTATATGATGATCTACTGTTCTGTGATGTATATTACATTTGAGTTGTTATATTCTGTTCTGATAGATCCAACCACCAATGGTTTTGTTTAAGTATTCATTGGGTATGTCGACCTTATTGGTATGTCTATTGTCGATGCATTCAATAGATAGTTAGAGCAAAGCTATAGATGGTCGCTCCCAACCAGCCTTATTCTCCGTGTTAGTTGACGGCAATACCCTGTAGTGTCCTTGGCTAGCGTGGGTATAGAGGTGGGGCGTCACAGCGTGGTATCAGAGCTGAGTTCAGAACAAAATATGATAAACACAGAATAGATGCACATATTACGGTACATCAAAGTGTACAAGTGATACAAATCTTTGAATCATCGTGCCTTTCTATTCCTTCTACCATCAAAGGTTAGATAGAATTTGGGGAATACGTCTAGGAATGTATTTTATTCTGAAGTATTCCGTATTGACGTATCTACCTTGTGATTAATCTTGTTCTTATCTTACTTTCAGCGTATGGCTGGAAGAGGCAGGGGACAACGTTCGGATGCTGGGCAATCCAGTGGTTCACATCCGGATGGCGTATATATGTCTGCTGATCAGTTTTTGGAATTGTTTAGGAGCACTCAGCCTCCAGTTCCTCCTCGAGTGTCTCCACCTTGCAAGTCTGCCTTTTGCACGCTAGTGCAGTGATTTTGCTCATCTTGGAGGAAAGTCGTTTAAAGGCTCCGAGTCCGTTCTTGAAGTCCAAGCTTGGTTTCGCACGTGCGAGCATATTTTCTCTCGCATGGATCTTTCTGACCATGATAGAGTTCTTGTAACTTCTAGCTTATTACAAGAGCGTGCCCTTGATTGGTATGAGCTTCTTGTAGCCGAAATTGATGAGTCTACTCTTTCTTGGACTCAGTTTCGGGAGCGATTTGAACTCAAGTTCGTTCCTGAATCTGAAAAAGTTTTATTGACCCATCGCTTCCTTGAGTTAAAGCAAGGGAAACTTCTGTTTCTGAGTATGTTGCATCATTCGAGGCTTTATCTAATTATGGTCTTGAATTCATTAGCACTTCTTATAAGAAGAGTTTGAAGTTTGTTTCTGGTCTTAAGAAGTATCTTAAGATGTCTTTGTTGCTCCAACTTAAGCTTTCTTTTGAGGAGTTGGTTGATTCTACGCTTCATCTCGAGACCGTCGAGAAGGAGTGTGATAGTGATGTTGATGTTGAGGTTTCCAAGAACCCTAACAAGAGGCAGTTTCCAATTCATAAGTCCAGGTCTTTTCCTTCTAAGAAGAAGAAGACTGGTGGTTCTAGTTCTCAGCCTCAGCTTTCTGGAAAACCTTTCGTTCGGAAGTGTTTTAATTGTGGTTCTCCTGATCATATTATTCGAGCTTGTCCTAAACCTCTCTTCTGCCGCTATTGCAAGAAGGAAGGTCATCACGTTTCAGCTTGCCCTACTGTTCCGGCTGGTGCCAAGTCTAGCAAGCTTTATGCTGCTAAGGCTTCTGAAGGTCCCTCTCAGTCCAAAGGTATATCTCCATCTATTTTGGAAGGTTCTATTTTATTTCATGATCATAGTATTCGAGTTCTTTTCGATACGGGTGCTTCACATTCCTTCGTATCGAAAAAGCTCGTCGATGATTTATCTTTGGATGTTTCTTGTTTGGTTACTTCTTTAAGGATTGCGAATCCTATTGGGGTATCCGCGACCCTTAGTTTGCTTTGTGATAATGTTGAGATTGTTTTATGTGGCTTTTCTTTTCGTGCGAGTCTGCACGTTATTTCTTTACTGGGATTTGATATGATTTTGGGTATGGACTGGCTAGTAAGATATGATGCCAGGATTATTTATTCGGAGAGGATTTTGTATCTTCGACATCTGGATTCGCCTACTCAGCTATCTCTTATTCTTCGGAATGTGCATAATCCTGAAATGTCTTTGTATTCTCTTGACTCGCGAGATGATGACGATATATCTCGTATTCCTATTGCTTGTGACTTTTCTGATGTTTTTGAGCCTGTCTCTGGTTTTCCACCTAAACGGGCAATTGAGTTCGCATTGATCTCATTCCAGGCGTGCAGCCAGTTAGTCGTCCTCCCACGAGGATGTCTACAAAGGAAAATGAGGAACTCAAGAAGCAGCTTTTAGAGCTTGAGTCCAAGCAGTTGATTCAGTCTAGTTTTTCTCCGTGGGGATCCGCGGTCGTCTTCGTGAAGAAATCCAATGGAACTCTTAGGCTTTGCATTGACTATCGCAAGCTTAGTGAGTTAACCATCAGGAATAGGTATCCATTGCCTAGGATCGATGATATGTTCGATCTATTGAGTGGTGCTAAGGTCTTTTCTCAGCTAGACCTTGCCACAGGTTTTCATCAGTTACGAGTCACAGAGGATAGCATTCCTCTTACCGCTTTCCGCACTCGTTATGGTTCTTTTGAGTGGCTCGTTATTCCATTCGGTTTGACGAACGCTCCTGTTTTCTTTGTTGATCTCATGAATCGGGTATTCCGGGAATATCTCGATAAGTTCGTCCTTGTGTTTATTGATGATATCCTTATTTATTCTAAGTATGAAGCCGAGCATGCTAATCACTTGAGAATTGTCTTGAGTACTCTCCATCATCATCAGCTTAGAGCCAAATTATCCAAGTGCCATTTTTGGGAGAATAAGGTTAAGTTCTTAGGTCATGTTGTATCTTCCGATGGCATTTCTGTCGATCCCTCAAAGATCGAAGCCATCCAGAATTGGAAGAGGCCTGAGAATGTGCATGAGATTCGTAGTTTCCTTGGATTGGCGGGTTATTACCGTCGGTTCATTAAGAATTTTTCCCGTGTTGTGCTTCCTCTCACTTGCCTTACTCGGAAAGGCATTCGTTTTGATTGGTCCGACAAGTGTGAAGCTTCCTTTCTGACATTGAAGGAACTTCTCACTGATGCTCCTATTCTTGTGGTTCCAGAGGGGAATCATGATCTTGTTGTCCACACCGATGCTTGTGATAGTGGTCTCGGTGTTGTTCTTATGCAGAAGGATCGGGTAGTTGCTTATGCTTCTAGGCAACTACGTCCGAATGAAGTTCACTATGCCACTCATGATCTTGAGTTAGCTGCCATTGTCTTTGCCTTGAAGATTTGGTGACATTATTTATTGGCCGAGCGCTTCATTCTCTTTACCGATCATAAATCCTTGAAGTATTTGTTCACCCAGAAGGAACTCAATATGAGACAACAACGTTGGCTCGAGTTTCTTGCTTCCTATGACTTTGATATCCTGTATACCCCTGGTAAGGGTAATCGTTTTGCTGATGCGCTTAGTCGCAAATATTCGGCTATTGTTTCTATGATGCTTGCCGAATGGGATGTTCTTGAGACTCTATCTTTTTGTGAAATTCGGGATTGAGGTTCATCTTTTGATTCTCCTATTCTATTATTTAGTTTGGGAGCTCGACCTTTTTATTGGATCGTATTGCCGATGCTCAGCGGCGTGATCCTGATTTGTTGCATCTTATTCAGCTTTGTGAGTCTGGATCCTGTGATGAGGCGTTGCGAGATTTTAGCATTGATTCTCATGGGTGTCTTCGTAAGAAGAACCGTCTTTTTGTGCCTTCTGATTTTGCACTTAGGCATGACATTCTTGATGACTGTCATCGTTCTAAGTATACCATTCATCCTGGTAGTAGTAAGATGTATGCCGATATGCATCGTCTTTATTGTTGGTAAGGCATGAAGCGCGATGTGGCGGGGTATGTGAGTAATTGCATAACTTGTCAGCGTTTTAAGGCCGAACATCAGTGTCCTTCGGGTCTTCTTCAGCCTCTAGAGATTCCATTGTGGAAATGGGATCAGATTTCTATGGATTTCATTGACGGCCTACCTCGTTCGAGATCAGGCCATTCTAGTATTTGGGTTATTGTTGATCGCCTCACCAAGTCTGCTCGTTTTGTCCCAATTAAGTCTAATAGGACTGCTTCGCTTTTGGCTAAGTTGTATGTCAAGGAAATCGTGAGACTTCACGGTGTTCCTAGTTCTATTGTGAGTGATCGTGATCCTTTATTCACGAGTCATTTTTGGAAGAGTCTTCAACAAACTTTGGGAACAAAGTTTTATTTTTCTACAGCTTATCATCCGCAGTCTGACGGACAGACTGAACGGGTGAATCGTATCTTGGAAGATCTTCTCTGTATTTGTATTTTCGATTTCGGTGGTTGTTGGGAGGATCGCCTACCTCTTGTAGAGTTCTCCTACAACAATAGTTTTCATTCTAGTATCGGTATGGCTCCTTTCGAAGCCTTATATGGAAGGCCATGTCGATCACCTTCTTGTTGGTTGGAATCTGGGGAGAAGCTTATTCTTGGTCCAGATTTTGTTCGTAATTCTTCCGAGAAGATTGATCTTATCCGGTTGAGAATGAAAGAGGCACAGAGTCGCCAGAAATCCTACGCGGACAACCGTAGGAAGCCTCTCGAGTTCTCGATTGGTGATCTAGTTTTTATTCGTGTTTCTCCTTTGAAAGGGGTTATGCGTTTCAGTACGACTGGGAAATTGGCTCCTCGCTTTATAGTACCATTTTCTATTACTGAACGTATTGGCCCTGTGGCTTATAGAGTTTCACTTCCTGCTCATTTATCTGGCATTCATGACGTGTTTCACGTCTCGCAACTTCGGAAGTGTATTCGGGAGTCGGATTCTGTTATTACTTCTCCTGATTTGTTAGAGCTTGAGATCTCACCGGACTTATCTATTGTACAACAACCTATTCGCGTACTTGACACGGAGGTGCGACACCTTCGGAACAAGGACGTGCCGCTCGTTAAAGTTCAATGGTCCGCTAATCCCAATGACTGTACTTGGGAAACCAAAGAGTTCATTGGGCGATCTTATCTGGTTTTTCTATTTTTGCTTAGGAACGGTGAGTTTATCTTTTCGTCTCAAGCTTATTTCTCTTTTCTTTTTGGATGTTGTATTTATGTAGTTGTTACAAGTATCGTCTCTGGGAATTGCGGGGACGCAATTTTGTAAGGAGGGGAGATCTGTAACAACCCGCATATTTAACGATTTTATATTTAAATATTTTATTTAAATATAGCATCGTTTGTCGGATTTTGGGTCCGAAATGCTACTTTCTGCAAATGACCAAATTGGAACTCGAAACCACCTCCATTGGTTCCAAAATGGCGTTTGCGATCTTTTTGAGTATAAGCTTCGATATGTTTGGAGTAAGTTGAATTTTGCAACTTTTTCTATTGGGTTTTGGGTTTGGGTTCAACCCATTTGTTAGTTTAAACCCCTAACTCAGCCCTCTCCTCACCATCCTCTCATTCTACTCTTCTAAAACGTAAGAAAAACTGAAATGGTTGAGGGGAAGAGGAAATAGAAATTTCCAGCCCTAGTTTCTTCTTTGCAAACTTGATTTCTTGCTCCAAAATCATAGAGAAGACATAGGTAAGCTCCTCTTCAACTTCTCTATCTCTTTCTCTCTTCAATCTCAGAAATTTCCTAAACCTAAACTTAGGAAAAATATTTGTTTTATTCTTAGATTGAAGCTAGTTGAGTAGAAGTGGAGATTTGTTGGTCTTCTCCTTGCAAATTGAACTCCTTCTTCTTTGTTTTTGGATTAGAAGGTGAGTTTTGAACTCACATCTACTTCTTTTGATATCATCGATGTTAGGTATGAATTCCTAACACTTGTTCATATGCTTTTGCTTTCGATTTGGTTTGCTTTGGTGAAATTGCCAAATTATGATTTTTGAAGCCAAATCTATGTAAAACCTTATATGGTTGATGTTTATGTTGTTTGGAGTGTTTGGGTGTGTCGTTAAGGTTGGGTAGTCGTTTGACGTAAGCCCATAATCAACACCCATCTGATTGCTTTCGATTTGTTTGGTCATAGTTGGCCTAGGTTCAGGAAATGCCTGAACATTGAGTTTTAGACATCTGAAATCATAATTTCAGACATCTGAATATTGTTCTGGGGAACATTTTCATCCCCAGATTCAGACGTCTGAAATTATATTCCAGACGTCTGAATTGGCCAATTTTCAACCAGAAAGGAAATAGGTCGAATATTGCCTATTTCAGAGGTCTGGAAGAATGGATTCAGACGTCTGAATTCTGTCTTGAAAAACATATTTATTTTTAGATTCAGACGTCTGAATCCCTTCTTTCAGACGTCTGAATATGCTATTTTTGGCCAACTTGCCTTGTTCGTTTAGTTTTCCAAATTTGATCGACGATTGTTGATTCCAATTAGTTATTTATGCATATTTGACCTTGATGATTCCTTTTTGACTTTATTCACGGGTTTTTATAAATGATTTCTTCAAATCGTATTAAAAGCTCGCTTCTCCAATTTATAAATTCTATTTAAAGCACACACAATTTCGCACTTCGAGCGAAGTGGAATGGTGATTAAATGGTAGGGCAAAACACGAACCATGAATCTGTGCGTTTATCTTTCCGATTAATCCCCAACCTATTCAATTGATCGTTTTAACCTTCGGGTTTGGTTTACCAATGAAATGAGGTGAACTTTGTACTGCTTTGAGTGTGAAATTAACTAACGGATAGTAAACCGTTTAGTGCGAACGAGTGGTTATGGGACTCACGTTACCACTTTTCGGATTCCTTTTTGAGAGTTATGACACATTTCGCCAGTTAGTGGTGTCCAGTACTGGGTCTCTGACCTTCACCACTACGGTTTGTTGCCTTCGGGTATGTGCCTTCGGGTTTGTTGCTTAGAGTATCGCTTCCGATGTTGGTCGTTATGAGCCGCATGGGTGATATTGGGTTGCCCTTTAGTATCGCTTCCGATGTTGGTCGTTATGAGCCGCATGAGTGATATTGGGTTTGGAGTCTTCGGGCTCATGGATCTTTGTTTGTACAGTACTGAGCCCGAACAAATTTTCTGATGATTCATTCATGTGTATATTCCCTAGGTATCGCCCTTCGGTGTTGGTCTTTTTGAGCCGCATGATGCGTAGCGTTTACCTTGTGGAACTTGTATACCTTATTGGTATTTGTTATTGCCTTTTGGTTTGTTTTGGGATATTCTTATCCTTCGTTTCTATATGTTTGCCGATGATATGAGGCTTGTTATCATATGATTCATCTTTTGTTAGATGATTGTATTATCTCTTTTAGAGATATTTGTTATACTTTGTAACCTTTCAGGTTTATTGTTGTTCGGTTTATCTAACTGATTTGTTTAGTTAGACAGACCCATGTATTTTATACTCCGGTCAGACTGAGATGTTTCAGGTTAGGTGCTTTTGGACTTAGCCTATTTTGCTTCCGCATGGACTATTCAGCTTGTTCCTTTTTGTTAAAGCTTTTTGTGTAGTCCTATTTTGTTGTAACTCTGATATGTATTCTTTTGGTTCATCTGTATATTGTGGTTTGCTATACCACTTGATGTGTATTATTTTGTAAACTCTGTTATGTATCTGTTTATGTGTATATGATGATCTACTGTTCTGTTATGTATATTACATTTGAGTTGTTATATTCTGTTCTGATAGATCCAACCACCTATGGTTTTGTTTTAAGTATTCATTGGGTATGTCGACCTTATTGGTATGTCTATTGTCGATGCATTCAATAGATAGTTAGAGCAAAGCTATAGATGGTCGCT
The DNA here is from genome assembly GCA_030765085.1 of Allium cepa. Taxonomy (NCBI): domain Eukaryota; kingdom Viridiplantae; phylum Streptophyta; class Magnoliopsida; order Asparagales; family Amaryllidaceae; genus Allium; species Allium cepa. The sequence continues at coordinate 635,269,003 of CM060934.1, read as the reverse complement.
CCTAACCAGCCTTATTCTCCGTGTTAGTTGACGGCATTACCCTGTAGTGTCCTTGGCTAGCATGGATATAGAGGTGGGGCGTCACAGGATGTTTTAATGGAAATAAAAGATCATTTTAGGAAAACCAAATTGAACGTTTTCATTTTTATGGTATGTAATTTTATTTATTATGCATAGATAAAAAATTAAATGCGTACAAATTTGAATATTATTTGAGTTAATGAAGTCAATTTGGTTACATTTCACAAATTGAATTTCAAAAAGGTTGTGCGATGTACATGGTCCCTTCATTTCTTTGGTTATTAATTGTTGCATGTTTTGAGACGTATAAAAATAAAACTTTCATTTTGAACAAGAATGATTTTGGATAAAAATAATTGAATTTTAGAATAACATACACACACACACGCACATTAATATTCAAACTTTTAAATATATCAGAGGGTTCATGGTTGTGTAAATATCGTGGAATCAATTAGAAATTACTTTTTTTTTACAGTTGTACATTGATTACATAAGTTTATATTCATTTTTCCATTTTATATATGGTTAAAATTTGTAAACGGGTTGCATTAATGCGACCATTACAGTAATTAAAAAGTAAAGTAAATCATTTTTATAGTGCATAGGTTGATATAATTAATCAATAAAATTTGTTTGAGTAACGTAAATAAATATATATTGAAAGTTTGATTAATTGATTGGTTGATTGTTAATTGAATGATTGAGTTAATGTAGTGTGCACATATATTAGCATAAAACAAATGTTTTAATATGGAATTTAATAATGTAAATATATGTATATGTGGGTTTATTGATATAAATTAATTGGAGCAAGTTTTGGAATGTGAACCCAAAAGGTTTGTTTATAGGAAATAGGTGGTCTCTTCATTTACTTTACATTTATTATCACCTTGCAATCTCTCTCTTTTCGTTTTCAAGTAGTCTAATAATTAAACTACTCATTCATTTTTTATAAATTAATGGTTGCTTCATTTTATTTATTTATAATTAATAATTTCCACATCCTTTTCATTTGTTTCTCGTTTATTCGTTTTCTCTTTTTAAATGCTTTACCTGAAGTTTTTCCTTTTCTGTTTTTTCGTTTTTAATGCGAACATACAAATTAATATGCATGCCCTCTAATTAGCATTTACTATTTTCCGTTTCAAAAGTTTATTTTGCTTATGCATCATTAGTTCTTGTAGCTTCCTTTCATTCGCAATTCTTGAAGCTTCATATTTAAAACGGAAGATTTATTTTTATCTTTATTGATATATTTATTCCTTTAGTTTACATCTTTCAATACTACATTTTAGGGCTATTCATATTTTTACTTTATTTCAATTCCTAGTTTGTCTATATATACCTTATTAGCTTTTCATTTTTTTTCCATCTTCATTCCTGTAGCCTCATTTCTAATCTCATCTTCTGTAGCTTCATTTTTCCAAATAAAATTTTCATCTCATTTCTTTTCACTCTTCACCTTCCTCATTCCCTTTTCTTTCTTTTTTTTTAAATCTCCTTCTTCTCTTTTTTTTGCTTCATTTTTATGTTTTTTTTTTCTTCTTCAAATCTTCTTCTTCTTTTTCAAAGCTTCCTTTTCTTTTTCAATTCTTCATCTCTTTAAATTTTTTTCTTCTTTTCCAAGCATTCTTCTTTTTCCAAATCCTTTTCTTCATATCCAGATCTATACAAACTTCTCTGTCTCTTCCAAAACATTCCAAAAAAAGATTAAGATAGCAAGGAAATAAATCAAAAGGAGGAAGTAGTAGCGGATTCAAATCCGACTAGAAAAGGGAAATCCAGAAGGTGAGTGTTTAAACTCACTCACGAAATACTAAAATTTTATTGCAAGTTAAACCAGGTCATATAGTGATAAATTTTTGATTATTGGTTTGGAATATTTACAAATATTTAACTTGAATAGCAAAATTCCAATATGTGATGACTAATAATTACTGTGACATATTATTGAATTGGTTGATTTGTTGAATTGATTGATTTGAATGTTGATTGTATGTTGTGATGGATGCTATTATGATTGAATGTATATTTGTTCATTTATTTGATATATCCTTGTTATCACCCTATAGTTTATTGTAATTATTTAAATTTTCATATTGATTATTTGCACACTGAATAAGGATGTAAAACCCATGAATTTCAAGTATTTACATCAGAGGAAAAATAGTATGTTTAGATTTACTATTTGAACCATAAAAATGATTTTGGGAAGTAAACTGTCGTTACCTTACTTGAAAGTTTTCAAAATTAAATTTTGAAACATTGGGAAGTTTCCAAAAAAGTGAATATTGAAACTTTGGAACATTTTTATAAATCAATTCTCTAAAACTATGAAATTTAACTGGGAATTGTTCGGTAAATTTGAAATTTACTAGAATGGATCTGTTGTGAAATCCATTTTATTTTGAATATGGAAATAATAACATTTCCAGAAATTTGAACCTTCAAAAAATGTAGTTATCTGCATTCCTTATTTCATATACTTTTGATTTAATTTGCATAAGAATTTTAGTTCTGACTCGAGTGTATTATCTTCCTTTATGGCCGGGTCAGCCTGAGTTTTTCAGCATTGAAGACTATTTCCGGTGGACGAAAACGAAGATTCAGTATATTATTGCTATTTATTATTCCACTACATTCTGTGTTCCGCTGCATTATTGGTTATTTATGATATATGTATAACTCCGATTTGAATTTGTAAAAGTGTAATCAAATGTTATTTGTAAAACAGCTTCATGAACTGTTTATTTGATTATTATATTTTTGTAATTACGTTGCGAGATTCTGTATTTTGTTTTTCTCTTTCCTTTTTTTTTCTTATTTACCTCATTAACAATCCTCCCTTTTGAATGATTTGTTTCTGACATGTGTGGTTTATTGTTGATTTGAACTATCCAAAAAGGTGGGTTGTTACAATTATACGCGGACACCGGATTCGTTAAATTAAATGATTTAAAATCCCTAAATTTTTGGAATTTAATTAAATGATATTTGGTCATAAAATTTGATTTATATATATCCAATTATTGAAAAAATCAAATTTTATGTTAAAATTTGAATTGTTTTAAGAAATTAAATTGGAATTTTATAGGTCGAATTTGAAATATAAGTGAAATTTGTAAGAATTAAGTTATTTGAGTTGTTGGAAATGTAACTTTGAAATGTATTGAAATTGGAAAAATTTAAAGTGATATTTGAACATGGATTGGAAGAGATATTGAATTAGATAATTTATTGAGAATTGAAATTTTTAAATCTAAAATTTTGTTTTGGAAATTGAAAAAAGTCAAAATGTGTTGAAATGTAATAAATAGTTTAAATTGATATAAATTTCATACTCATGTATAATATAAACCGCTTTAAAAACATACCATTTTAAGACTTGAATTATTAAGATTTTGAACTATTAAACAATTTTAACCTATATTAACTATATTAAATCATTTCAATCTATTTTAAACTATTTAAATTTATTTTAAACAAATTAACACATTTTAACTTATTTTAAGTCTAACTACTCTATTTCAAAGCTATTTAATATATTTTAATTATATTTAATCTATTTTAAAAATTCATTTACTATCTTAAATTAATTTAACAGTATCTTTAATCTATAACTAAACCATTTTAGAGTATTTCAACTATTTAAACTATTTGTAATATTTTAAAACCATTTTCTAAATTTCCAAACTAAGTAAAGGAGAAGTGTCTATATTCAATTCATTGTTTTAAAAGAGAATATAGTTAAATGATGTTATAACCAACTTTGGCATTTAAAATGTTATAATAAATTGAATATGACGATTTTGAAATAAGGATTTAACAAACTTTGGAAATATGATTTTGAAGAAATTAGGATTTTGGAAACGACATGATTTGAAAGTGAATATGGTTGAAGTGAATATGATTTCGACAGAGATATGATCTGAAATTGAATGTGATATTATGATATAAATTGTGAATTGATTTTTGAAATGTAAAAGAACCATCCGGTGTGTAATAAGTAATTGGTTGTTAATGAGATCGGGATCAGATATTGTCACACTCTTTGCCAATACCGAAAACCACTTTAACAACTGTGCACGTGGTGGAGATTCTAGAAATGAAGTAGGGTGGTGCAGTGAACGATTTTAGTATGAGGTATGATGTGACCATGACTCCCGTGAGTTAGCTTAGATGTGACTAAAATCAGGAACCATGTTGGGCCAAGTGAGGTCAATTCTCCTATCAGGCACATTTCTTCGATACCATTCCATTATTTGTGATTGTTTTGGTAGCCATGCTGGTATTTTGATTATGGGAGTGTGTCCAAGGTGGGCGGTAGTTGCTGCTATGCATTACCACCAGTCCGGATCCGCAAATAGTATATCTACCATGGCATTTTCTCGTGTGCCGTGTTCATGGCCCTAGAGCGCCTTCTACGAGTTTATTTGTTACTATACCTATGGAGTGCCCTCTGATAGCCCTCTAGTTTACAGAGGAATTACGGTACTGCATAGACTTTGGTAATATATAAAAATGTGTTAAGGGAGATATAGGTAACGCCTTAATGCTATTTTAATACTTTACTTTACTATAGACACTATTGTAATAACGTATTTTACTACATAGTAGATAGTTTAATGGATCCTTAGGAAATGCGAATTTCGAAGATCTCTTAAGTTGTTACACTCATGTTAGACACTGAATAGGAGATGTAAAACTCATAAACATCTATCATGCAGTTACACTCATATTTATCGTTGATTTAAATTACATAAGATCTTTTAGTTCTGACTCGATTGTTTTGTCTTTTCAATTCGCTCCGGTCAGCCTAAGCATTTTAGGATTTTGGAGATCTTATTTCTGGAGGACAAAGTCGAAGATTTGTACTATTATTATTTATTATATTCCACTAAATCATGCTCTTCCACTGCATTATTTATTATTCTCTGATATGTGTCACTCTTATTCTGTGTTGTATAAGAATAATCAAATGTTATTTGTAAACAGCATCATGAATTATTTATTTGATCATTATATTTTATCATTCCGCTGCGAGATTCTGTTTTGTTTTTTTTCTTTCTTTGCTTGTTCTTATTTACCCCAGTAACAATCTACCCCTTTGTATGTTTTGAGTTAGACATGTGCGTCTAATTAAAATGTGCAAAAAGGCAGGTCGTTACAGTTGGTATCAGAGCTTTGGTTTAGCGATAACCTTTGCTTTGTGGGGTCTGACTCATATAAAATAGGGTAGTAATACCCTAGAATGAGTCGCTGAGTGTATATATATCAAAGATCATATTTTTTAGCGTTATAAAAGGTTTTTATATTATGTTAATTTGTTCCTCTTTTTATTTATAAATTCTTGTTTGTAACAGCCCGTAAATCCGTACCCCTTGAGTCAACCCTATTCTACACTAATCAACTCAAGTTGCACAGAAATACAAACCATTTGGGTTTAAGAAGAAGAGGTAGAAGAAGAGAAAACAAAATCAACATCAGAATCTAACCATCGCCGCGGATAAAATATAATAGATAATAATGATCTTTACTCAAAATCAAATATATCAGTTTATATATATTACATCATCAGAGTACATCAATCACAACTCAACATCAATAACATACAAATGGATACACAACAACTCAACACAGCGGAAATATATATATATATATATATATATATATATATATATATATATATACAAGTACGTGAGTACGTATTGTCATCCAGCTCGTCTCCTAAGCTCCACAGCATTAAAACCTGTAGTCTATAATACTCGGTCTGACCCGAGCATTATAGTTAAATAACACCCAAGTCAGTCTGGAATACCAGCGTGAGAAAATCACACCCAATTGATTATTAAAGTTTCAAAATCCTTTGAAAACAAAAGCATCTCGTAAGACCACGCCACAAATAAACATGTCGGGTTTTTACCTTACGATAGCTAAAACAATTTTTATAGAAATCCTCTGATATTATAGTAGTGTCTATAGAAAGTAAATAGAATCTAGCTGAAATGCTTGCATCTCACGTTTCAGCAATAGTTGGGCACAATCAAAACCGTACGGGCGCGTATGGAAAATGGATTCCAACTAATGGCTAGGCACTGGGGTACCACCTGTCACAGTACCTGGTCTAGATCAGCGTACCGAGGAGCCACCCTAACTCCCCTGCAACACAAGACCGGAACCATCCCTTATTGGACAGTCCCGAGCAAGATCACCCCGCGGTTGGGATCAGCAACCGCCCACACAGCCGAAAAAAAGGGACATCTAGACAGGGATGACCTCACCCTCCAGTGGGGGCTACCCACGAAGCCTTGCTGCATATCCCCTGATTTTCAGCCATTCCCATTTGATGAGGCTTGAGGCTAAGCGTTACCTTTATAGAACATATCCCTTAGAATGCCCATCGTCCACCTGACGATGTTTCGCAAGCATTCATCCATACAAGTCTATCCCGGGTCCGAACGGAACCGAAGGCACTATTCCTACTACATCCATTTTGGAAATATCCTCAGGATTAGTAGCGACTAGCCCTTGCACTTCACTGCTCCATCTTCGAATCCAAAATCGTTTTCACGAAACGTACAAACCGGATCGAAGTGGTTTTCGAGAAATTAATCTCGATCCCGGTCTCTTCGAAACGATCAACGCATTGTCCAACATTGATAGTCGGTTATTTAACTATCAATTAATATTCACAAACAATCATCAACCAATAAATAATTTTCCCAAATTATTTATTTATCTCAAAGATATCTTCACAAGATATATTTCTATTTTCAATTCTTTGAAAGCATTTTCAAGACCATCTTTCTTTTCAGATTAAACTTTCCAAATATTTTCTATCTCCTCTGAAATTACCAAGCACAAAACTAGATTTTAAAATAATTTAAAACACTGTACTTTGAAATATATACCTTTAAAACATTTAACTTAAACTACTTTAATAATTTATTAAAAATACATCTTATACGAATATTTGAAAATAAAGTTACTTAGTAAAATATAAAACTAGATTTCCACTTTTTAAACAATATACTAAGTCACTTTTTAAAATAATTACTACTATAATAGACCTAAGAAAATACTTACTTTAGAATTTAAATATTAGAAATAATAAATTTTTCAAATATACCTTTTAAAACAATTTTAAAACTATTAACTTATATTTAAAAATTTACTTGAAAACGTACTTGGTTATCCAGGGAGAATTCCAACTTCAATCACTTAAATCAATTTCCCAAATTGATTTCCAGTTTATTTCCTTTTAATTCGGAATATATTAATTTCAGATTTCATTTCTTGATTATAATTTAAAAATACTTTAACCAAAAATTCCAAATTTTAGCTTTCTCAATTCCTTCTTTATTCTTTTAAATAAATTTAAACTTTAAATTTTAAAATAATCCTTTATTCCTTTAATTGATATAACTTAAGTTTACAATTCATCAATTTCATTTTATTAACAATTACATTTCTCTTCATACTCGAAGTTATTTATTATTATTTTCATATTACTTCTATTTCTTTTCAATTCATTCTTAATTTATTCAAACTTTCTATAATTATTTCGCTTACAAATTTACTCCCTTTCAATTTCCTTCAACAATCAAATTCATACATTTTGGTAATTCATGATACCCGAATATCCAATCAAACCATACATTCAATATTCCAATATAACTCATCATAGGATATCAAAAAAATCAAAACAGAGAATATTGAATAGTTTAAATAAATGTGAGGGGTCCAGTTGGATCCCTCCAACCTGTTTTCCCTGCATCCACAAATGTTAGCACAATATAATATGCCAATTTCAAAATATCATACTATACCACATCAATCAATTCAGCCATTCAAACAATTATTTAAATTTAATCATTTAAATTTAAATTTAAACTGAGTGAGATTAACTCACCTTTGCATTTGTTTTGCAATCCACTTCCATTTCAGCTTGTTTCTCTATTTTAGACCTTGTATAACATTACGTGATTTATTAATATTTAAATTGATCAGGCAATTCATTATAACCTAGTTAACTAACAATTTTAAATTTAACTAAATGTTTGGTTTAACTTAATAATTTGATTTTTTTCTTCTTATATTCATAATTCCCTTTTAAAATCCTTTTGAGACTAAAATAAATCAATAGGTTATAAACAAAATAACGCTAAAATACATTATCAACAATAACAATAACATAAATAAAAATATGTATATTTATTATTATTATTTTCTTTCTTCAACAAATCTTTATGTATTAAACAAAAATGGAAATGTTAATACTTTGTTGCACATATTTTAAATCTCATTTACTTGAATAAAATTAAATCAAAGGCTAAAACTAACTTTATATAATTTTCAATCAGTAGAAATTTATTATATCAAGTAAAACAAAATCGGAAATAGAAATCCACCTAACTGTATATATATTTAAATAAGGTAAAAGAACCACTACCTCAGCTCAGCCTTCATCGCGACAACACAGATCCCCAAGTCTACCACGACGCTATCACACTGCGAGCTCGCGGTGACTCCCAATCACCTTCGTGCACTCATCCAACCCTAGCTCTCGCCTCTACCCTCTCGAATCTGTTCGCGCAACCCCCACGAACTCCGAGACCAAAAGCCAAATCAATCGAACCCTACGTCACCCATAGCCGTCGCTCTGTCCATCGAGTCCCTCCGATCACTAGCTAGGGTTCTCGAATTGGTTTGACTCAAGGAAACTCGGTCGCCCCCCCTGAATTCGAACGTGACTGCATCATACGAATGATTGAAAAAAAAACTCGCGCTCGAAGCAAGGATCTGAAGGAACGAGCTCGCATCCCCTTTTTTTTTTACAAATCGATTAGAAGAGGAAATGAACGAGAGGAGGGAGAGAAGTGCGGCTATCTCGATTTTTAATTGAGAAGTCTGGGCTTCGGCCATTAATTAATAAACGATTTTTTTTATTTTTTTTAAAGGAAGAAGGGTTTTGATAAAAAAAAAAAGTTATGAACGATGGTATATGCTGGAAGATAAGAGAAGCGTGCTGATCCATGGATAAGAATGGCGTATAGAGGAAGCCTAATTAATTAAATTAAATTTTATTAAGTTATTATCAATTAAATCCCTAGCACGTTAATATTTCGTATACTCACACACTAATTCTGATTAATACGAAATTTGAAATCCGATAATAATTCAATATTACAGATCCAATGGCACTGGTTTCGTCGAATTCCGAGACTGTGCCTCGGAAGGCTATTTTTAAATTCAATTTAAACAATAAAATTTTAAAACTGGACAAACCACAGTTAAATTAAATTTTACAACCTCTATTATCCTCTGTACTATCAATATAAATTTTTACAAGCCTACAAATTATATTCAACATGCTTAAAATCTCTGGTTTCATATTTTATTCAATTCAAATTATTTAATCCTACAATTTAATTGTCAAATAAATCATGATATTCGTAATTTAAGTTGATAATTAACCTTTAAATATTTAAAATCAATTAAATATTTCGGTAACAAATGCTTAAAAATTCTGGGTCGTCACATTCCTCCCCCCTTAAAAGAATTTCGTCCCCGAAATTACCAGTTAGGAAGAATGATTCAATACCCTTTTACTTTTCCCAAAACCAATCAGTTCTTAACAATTCAACATCTTATCAACTATCTTTTTAATAGAAGGCCTATTACAATTCTTACTAACTTCCCAAAATTTTCCCTTAATTCCCTAACAACTTTATTTATACAATCATTCAAATTATAATTCAAAACTAAATTTTGAATTATCAAAATTTTCTCAAAATTTTTCCAACTCCCTAAATTCCCGAAAAATTTCGCCAGCGTCTCCTTTGCGCGGCTAGCTCGGTACAACTACAAAATGGCTCTACGGCCTCCCAAATCCAAAAAGAAAACAAAAAGCCAAGTGGCTCAATCCAAATCCCAATCAAATTTCATACCAAATTCAAATACATACCTTTTTGTCGAGCATTTCAAATTTATCTTTCTGAAATCAAACTCAATTCTCTTTTCCTTTTAGATTACCTGCATATCCTGCTTAGCACTAATATCCAATCATAACATTCCAAAACATTTTATCGACTTTTTCACAAAACGTCAATATCTATTCATCCAAATATTAACTTGGAATATATTTATATTAACAATTTCCAGTTAAGAAATTCACCATCCCTTACTCAAGTTAACATAAGTATTTGATATGTTTCTTACATTTATTTTCACTTTACCACTTTCATTTATATCCATTTCTATTCAAATCGATTCTTTCATTTCCATATGAATTCAATTTATCTTTAACTCTGAATATTTAAATTTTATTTTTCATTTATAACCAATTTATGTCATTATTTAAGTTAGTTTCATATACTAACTAATTTTAGTTTCCAATTTGAATTTGTTTGTCGTTAACAAAATTTTTCAAAATTTTCCAAAAATTTTCTAACTCCCAAAATTTCTGAAAATTTTTGGCAGAGTCCCCTTTGTACGGAGGAGCTTTTGCAATTTGACAAAAGAGATAAATATATATACATTGACCCACACGGTCGGAAAAACCAAAAACAGTTCATATTTCCTATTTTTATTGCGTAGGCGTACCTTATTTAGCATATTAAGCAAGCAGCTTATTATTTTTAGCAAATAGCACTACCAAATCCAGCCACACGGCTTCCAGGTACCTGTACTTACTCAATTTAAACATGTAAGTGCCAAATATATGCAGTTTAACACACTTCACTAACTTGCAATAGTTATAACATATGAATTCTAAAAGAAATTCACACCAAACATTTTTCCATAAGCAATTTCCACAACTTCCATGTTAATTCAACTGTTCCAATTTATTTATAAACCATTTTTATGCAATTTGAATGATTTTCAATGCATTCGTATACAATTCCATCAATTTGAATGGTTTAGAATTCAATTGCTTACTTTAATTTATTCTTAAGCAAATTGAACTCATATTTAATTCAATTGCTTTCAAAATCAATTTATTTTACTTCTATCAACTCATAGAAATTTTAATTACTTCCATTTACATCCGATGATATTTATTTTATGCAAATTTAACAAAATCTATGTGAACAACCAAATATTTATGTTTTATAACCAGTTTAAATGGATTTCAACTCGATTTATACTTAATCCTATTTCAGTCTCAAATTTATTCATAATCTAAATATTCTCATTTCAATGTATATCAAATTTTGAATACATTCACTTGCATTTCATTTTATTACCAAACTAGTTCATCCAAAACTATTAACAGCTTAGGTTCATCTTCATTACTAATTTAAATTCCTTCTTATCTTAATCCAGTCTCAATTATTTATTTAGCTCGACACATTCCATTTAAATTTCATTTATAATTCATTCATTTACATTTCATTCCATATTTGTTTATTCCAAACTATTTTATTTAGCTCGAAGACAATCCAAGCTATTTCATTCAATAACCATTTCTTAACTTATTTAAACCTCATTTCATTTGATACTTATTTATTCCATCATTTATTTATTCAATATAATTAGTTTATCCACATTCAATTCATTTTAAACTTTTATTACCTTAAATATTATTTACAACCCACCAAATTTTATTCCGATCCAAATTTATTTTTACTTGGTTTAAATTCCATCCAATATCATTAAGCTTGGCTTTAAGTTGAATTCAATTCAACTATTCCCTTTATATTCAACTTAAGTCAATTTATATTGATTTATTCAGATTTTATACTTAAGCTCAGTTTCATTTCACGAATAAATATTTTTCTCTTCCATACAACTTAATTCTATCCAAGTTAAATTTTAATTTAATAACTCAAGTTCTAATTCTACCATTCACTTTTAAAATTACCATTAAATTTTATTAACTTACAATGCAATTTCATTCATAAACCATTTAATTAATTGCAAGGCCACTTTCAATTATATTTTCTTCACTAATGATTCAAGTCGAATTTGATTTATAACTTGAATTTTATTTCCAAACTTCATTATTAGCTTACAATACAACTTCTATATAACTACATTGAATTCCATTTACACATTTCATTAGCTAATTTATTATCTAATTAGTTCTTCCCTTATTTATAATCCAACACTTGAATTTTTATTCCAAATATCACTTCATTTTATTTTCTTAAGTTCAATATACTTTAAAATTCAAGTTTGGGTTCTCTTTTCATTTTTCAATTCATCAAAATATTGATTTTGGGCATTGTATTCCATTTTCAATTTAATAAGTCACAACCTATTGTTTTATACAATTCCATTCATCATAAGCTTGAATATATTCATCTTTTATTTTTAACTCAAACCTTCTATTTATTTATAGCCCTAGCATATTTTATTTCTATGAATTTTTAATTCTCTTACAAGTTATGCTGATTTATTTATTTAAATTCCCATTTCTTACTCAATTTACTTTTCATTTATCTAGGTAAGAATTGTATTCCATTTAATACTTAATTGAATTCTTATTCCAATTCAATTTTATTTTAACTCAGATTTATTTAACTCAATTCGATTTCAACTTAATTCGAATACAACTGGATATTATTTTAGCTTATTCAATTTATTTTAATCCAGTTAAATTTTATTCTCAAATCCAAGTTAATTTCATTTTTTTAACTTTTCTCTTTAAATTTAAATTTCAACATTCAAAGCTTATTTATCCTTCCTGATTTAAAAGAACATCCTAACTTATAAGCTTATAACCCATCTTATCAGGATTTTTAAAATACCGGCTTTTGGTTTCAAAACATTTTGAAATCTCCAACATCTCAAATCACACTTCTCAAAATTTAAATCAATCCTGGTTTTATTCCCAGCAAATTTCCTTAGAAATTTTCAAAAACAACTAGCTTTCTGAACAAGTCAATTTGGTAGCAATCCGTCACTTAGGAATTCGAAAATGAATACTGATGATGCGGCCGTCATCATCAGAATTATTTTCCAATAATCCAAGTGATTTCAATGCTATATCACTTTCAAAATCCATTTAAAACAGATTTCTTTTCAGAAACATCACCAAAACAATTGTGCTATTATTTATCTTCAAAACATTTCCAAAATCTCCGGGTTTTAAATTTCCAAATCCTGCTTAAATCAATTTTACTATAATTCATTTGCATATCTTATGCTCATACAAATTCTTATTTGATTATATTTCAATTTATAAATTTCATTTATGACTCATACTTACGAATTTCATTTTATAATGAATTTATTCCCTTCAACTTTGGTTGTTTTTTTTTTCCAATTTCTAGTTAAATTTTTACTTAACAATGATAATATTTAAATATTATCATTTCTAACATCCAAGCAACCATATATTAGCTATATAGTTTACCAAAAACTTTCTTTATATCAAAAATATATTTTTGGGTAAAATTATTTCATTCACCCATATTGAAAACAATACCGTGTCGATTGTTCTATTCAAGCGTTTAGAAACCCTTTCGATACAGTTGTCCAGACTGTGCCGACGAAGGTTCATATGCCACTCAATAAACCAATCAACACAATATTAAAACAATTTATATTCACTAACAAATACGCGCTCATATTCATTTATACGCTCAAACTCATGATTGAGTACTACGGACTCTATTTTAAATGAGTAATTCCCACCAGAGCCAAGGTTATCGCCAACCTAAGCTCTGATACCAAGTGTAACAGCCCGTAAATCCATACCCCTTGAGTCAACCCTATTCTACACTAATCAACTCAAGTTGCACAGAAATACGAACCATTTGGGTTTAAGAAGAAGAGGTAGAAGAAGAGAAAACAAAATCAACATCAGAATCTAACCATCGCCGCGGATAAAATATAATAGATAATAATGATCTTTACTCAAAATCAAATATATCAGTTTATATATATTACATCATCAGAGTACATCAATCACAACTCAACATCAATAACATACAAATGGATACACAACAACTCAACACAGCGGAAATATATATATATATACAAGTACGTGAGTACGTATTGTCATCCAACTCGTCTCCTAAGCTCCACAGCATTAAAACCTGTAGTCTATAATACTCGGTCTGACCCGAGCATTATAGTTAAATAACACCCGAGTCAGTCTGGAATACCAGCGTGAGAAAATCACACCCAATTGATTATTAAAGTTTCAAAATCCTTTGAAAACAAAAGCATCTCGTAAGACCACGCCACAAATAAACATGTCGGGTTTTTACCTTACGATAGCTAAAACAATTTTTATAGAAATCCTCTGATATTATAGTAGTGTCTATAGAAAGTAAATAGAATCTAGCTGAAATGCTTGCATCTCACGTTTCAGCAATAGTTGGGCACAATCAAAACCGTACGGGCGCGTATGGAAAATGGATTCCAACTAATGGCTAGGCACTGGGGTACCACCTGTCACAGTACCTGTTCTAGATCAGCGTACCGAGGAGCCACACTAACTCCCCTGCAACACAAGACCGGAACCATCCCTTACTGGACAGTCCCGAGCAAGATCACCCCACGGTTGGGATCAACAACCGCCCACACAGCCGAAAAAAAGGGACATCTAGACAGGGATGACCTCACCCTCCAGTGGGGGCTACCCACGAAGCCTTGCTGCATATCCCCTGATTTTCAGCCATTCCCATTTGATGAGGCTTGAGGCTAAGCGTTACCTTTATAGAACATATCCCTTAGAATGCCCATCGTCCACCTGACGATGTTTCGCAAGCATTCATCCATACAAGTCCGTCTCGGGTCCGAACGGAACCGAAGGCACTATTCCTACTACATCCATTTTGGAAATATCCTCAGGATTAGTAGCGACTAGCCCTTGCACTTCACTGCTCCATCTTCGAATCCAAAATCGTTTTCACGAAACGTACAAACCGGATCGAAGTGGTTTTCGAGAAATTAATCTCGATCCCGGTCTCTTCGAAACGATCAACGCATTGTCCAACATTGATAGTCGGTTATTTAACTATCAATTAATATTCACAAACAATCATCAACCAATAAATAATTTTCCCAAATTATTTATTTATCTCAAAGATATCTTCACAAGATATATTTCTATTTTCAATTCTTTGAAAGCATTTTCAAGACCATCTTTCTTTTCAGATTAAACTTTCCAAATATTTTCTATCTCCTCTGAAATTACCAAGCACAAAACTAGATTTTAAAATAATTTAAAACACTGTACTTTGAAATATATACCTTTAAAACATTTAACTTAAACTACTTTAATAATTTATTAAAAATACATCTTATACGAATATTTGAAAATAAAGTTACTTAGTAAAATATAAAACTAGATTTCCACTTTTTAAACAATATACTAAGTCACTTTTTAAAATAATTACTACTGTAATAGACCTAAGAAAATACTTACTTTAGAATTTAAATATTAGAAATAATAAAATTTTCAAATATACCTTTTAAAACAATTTTAAAACTATTAACTTATATTTAAAAATTTACTTGAAAACGTACTTGGTTATCCAGGGAGAATTCCAACTTCAATCACTTAAATCAATTTCCCAAATTGATTTCCAATTTATTTCCTTTTAATTCGGAATCTATTAATTTCAGATTTCATTTCTTGATTATAATTTAAAAATACTTTAACCAAAAATTCCAAATTTTAGATTTCTCAATTCCTTCTTTATTCTTTTAAATAAATTTAAACTTTAAATTTTAAAATAATCCTTTATTCCTTTAATTGATATAACTTAAGTTTACAATTCATCAATTTCATTTTATTAACAATTACATTTCTCTTCATACTCGAAGTTATTTATTATTGTTTTCATATTGCTTCTATTTCTTTTCAATTCATTCTTAATTTATTCAAACTTTCTATAATTATTTCGCTTACAAATTTACTCCCTTTCAATTTCCTTCAACAATCAAATTCATACATTTTGGTAATTCATGATACCCGAATATCCAATCAAACCATACATTCAATATTCCAATATAACTCATCATAGGATATCAAAAAAATCAAAACAGAGAATATTGAATAGTTTAAATAAATGTGAGGGGTCCAGTTGGATCCCTCCAACCTGTTTTCCCTGCATCCACAAATGTTAGCACAATATAATATGCCAATTTCAAAATATCATACTATACCACATCAATCAATTCAGCCATTCAAACAATTATTTAAATTTAATCATTTAAATTTAAATTTAAACTGAGTGAGATTAACTCACCTTTGCATTTGTTTTGCAATCCACTTCCATTTCAGCTTGTTTCTCTATTTTAGACCTTGTATAACATTACGTGATTTATTAATATTTAAATTGATCAGGCAATTCATTATAACCTAGTTAACTAACAATTTTAAATTTAACTAAATGTTTGGTTTAACTTAATAATTTGATTTTTTTTTCTTATATTCATAATTCCCTTTTAAAATCCTTTTGAGACTAAAATAAATCAATAGGTTGTAAACAAAATAACGCTAAAATACATTATCAACAATAACAATAACATAAATAAAAATATGTATATTTATTATTATTATTTTCTTTCTTCAACAAATCTTTATGTATTAAACAAAAATGGAAATGTTAATACTTTGTTGCACATATTTTAAATCTCATTTACTTGAATAAAATTAAATCAAAGGCTAAAACTAACTTTATATAATTTTCAATCAGTAAAAATTTATTATATCAAGTAAAACAAAATCGGAAATAGAAATCCACCTAATTGTATATATATTTAAATAAGGTAAAAGAACAACTACCTCAGCTCAGCCTTCATCGCGACAACACAGATCCCCAAGTCTACCACGACGCTATCACACTGCGAGCTCGCGGTGACTCCCAATCACCTTCGTGCACTCATCCAACCCTAGCTCTCGCCTCTACCCTCTCGAATCTGTTCGCGCAACCCCCACGAACTCCGAAACCAAAAGCCAAATCAATCGAACCCTACGTCACCCATAGCCGTCGCTCTGTCCACCGAGTCCCTCCGATCACTAGCTAGGGTTCTCGAATTGGTTTGACTCAAGGAAACTCGGTCGCCCCCCCTGAATTCGAACGTGACTGCATCATACGAATGATTGAAAAAAAAACTCGCGCTCGAAGCAAGGATCTGAAGGAACGAGCTCGCATCCCCTTTTTTTTTTACAAATCGATTAGAAGAGGAAATGAACGAGAGGAGGGAGAGAAGTGCGGCTATCTCGATTTTTAATTGAGAAGTCTGGGCTTCGGCCATTAATTAATAAACGATTTTTTTTATTTTTTTTAAAGGAAGAAGGGTTTTGATAAAAAAAAAAGTGATGAACGATGGTATATGCTGGAAGATAAGAGAAGCGTGCTGATCCATGGATAAGAATGGCGTATAGAGGAAGCCTAATTAATTAAATTAAATTTTATTAAGTTATTATCAATTAAATCCCTAGCACGTTAATATTTCGTATACTCACACACTAATTCCGATTAATACGAAATTTGAAATCCGATAATAATTCAATATTACAGATCCAATGGCACTGGTTTCGTCGAATTCCGAGACTGTGCCTCGGAAGGCTATTTTTAAATTCAATTTAAACAGTAAAATTTTAAAACTGGACAAACCACAGTTAAATTAAATTTTACAACCTCTATTATCCTCTGTACTATCAATATAAATTTTTACAAGCCTACAAATTATATTCAACATGCTTAAAATCTCTGGTTTCATATTTTATTCAATTCAAATTATTTAATCCTACAATTTAATTGTCAAATAAATCATGATATTCGTAATTTAAGTTGATAATTAACCTTTAAATATTTAAAATCAATTAAATATTTCGGTAACAAATGCTTAAAAATTCCGGGTCGTCACATTCCTCTCCCCTTAAAAGAATTTCGTCCCCGAAATTACCAGTTAGGAAGAATGATTCAATACCCTTTTACTTTTCCCAAAACCAATCAGTTCTTAACAATTCAACATCTTATCAACTATCTTTTTAATAGAAGGCCTATTACAATTCTTACTAACTTCCCAAAATTTTCCCTTAATTCCCTAACAACTTTATTTATACAATCATTCAAATTATAATTCAAAACTAAATTTTGAATTATCAAAATTTTCTCAAAATTTTTCCAACTCCCTAAATTCCCGAAAAATTTCGCCAGCGTCTCCTTTGCGCGGCTAGCTCGGTACAACTACAAAATGGCTCTACGGCCTCCCAAATCCAAAAAGAAAACAAAAAGCCAAGTGGCTCCATCCAAATCCCAATCAAATTTCATACCAAATTCAAATACATACCTTTTTGTCGAGCATTTCAAATTTATCTTTCTGAAATCAAACTCAATTCTCTTTTCCTTTTAGATTACCTGCATATCCTGCTTAGCACTAATATCCAATCATAACATTCCAAAACATTTTATCGACTTTTTCACAAAACGTCAATATCTATTCATCCAAATATTAACTTGGAATATATTTATATTAACAATTTCCAGTTAAGAAATTCACCATCCCTTACTCAAGTTAACATAAGTATTTATATGTTTCTTACATTTATTTTCACTTTACCACTTTCATTTATATCCATTTCTATTCAAATCGATTCTTTCATTTCCATATGAATTCAATTTATCTTTAACTCTGAATATTTAAATTTTATTTTTCATTTATAACCAATTTATGTCATTATTTAAGTTAGTTTCATATACTAACTAATTTTAGTTTCCAATTTGAATTTGTTTGTCGTTAACAAAATTTTCCAAAATTTTTCTAACTCCCAAAATTTCTGAAAATTTTTGGCAGAGTCCCCTTTGTACGGAGGAGCTTTTGCAATTTGACAAAAGAGATAAATATATATACATTGACCCACACGGTCGGAAAAACCAAAAACAGTTCATATTTCCTATTTTTATTGCGTAGGCGTACCGTATTTAGCATATTAAGCAAGCAGCTTATTATTTTTAGCAAATAGCACTACCAAATCCAGCCACACGGCTTCCAGGTACCTGTACTTACTCAATTTAAACATGTAAGTGCCAAATATATGCAGTTTAACACACTTCACTAACTTGCAATAGTTATAACATATGAATTCTAAAAGAAATTCACACCAAACATTTTTCCATAAGCAATTTCGACAATTTCCATGTTAATTCAACTGTTCCAATTTATTTATAAACCATTTTTATGCAATTTGAATGATTTTCAATGCATTCGTATACAATTCCATCAATTTGAATGGTTTAGAATTCAATTGCTTACTTTAATTTATTCTTAAGCAAATTGAACTCATATTTAATTCAATTGCTTTCAAAATCAATTTATTTTACTTCTATCAACTCATAGAAATTTTAATTACTTCCATTTACATCCGATGATATTTATTTTATGCAAATTTAACAAAATCTATGTGAACAACCAAATATTTATGTTTTATAACCAGTTTAAATGGATTTCAACTCGATTTATACTTAATCCTATTTCAGTCTCAAATTTATTCATAATCTAAATATTCTCATTTCAATGTATATCAAATTTTGAATACATTCACTTGCATTTCATTTTATTACCAAACTAGTTCATCCAAAACTATTAACAGCTTAGGTTCATCTTCATTACTAATTTAAATTCCTTTCTATCTTAATCCAGTCTCAATCATTTATTTAGCTCGACACATTCCATTTAAATTTCATTTACAATTCATTCATTTACATTTCATTCCATATTTGTTTATTCCAAACTATTTTATTTAGCTCGAAGACAATCCAAGCTATTTCATTCAATAACCATTTCTTAACTTATTTAAACCTCATTTCATTTGATACTTATTTATTCCATCATTTATTTATTCAATATAATTAGTTTATCCACATTCAATTCATTTTAAACTTTTATTACCTTAAATATTATTTACAACCCACCAAATTTTATTCCGATCCAAATTTATTTTTACTTGGTTTAAATTCCATCCAATATCATTAAGCTTGGCTTTAAGTTGAATTCAATTCAACTATTCCCTTTATATTCAACTTAAGTCAATTTATATCGATTTATTCAGATTTTATACTTAAGCTCAGTTTCATTTCACGAATAAATATTTTTCTCTTCCATACAACTTAATTCTATCCAAGTTAAATTTTAATTTAATAACTCAAGTTCTAATTCTACCATTCACTTTTAAAATTACCATTAAATTTTATTAACTTACAATGCAATTTCATTCATAAACCATTTAATTAATTGCAAGGCCACTTTCAATTATATTTTCTTCACTAATGATTCAAGTCGAATTTGATTTATAACTTGAATTTTATTTCCAAACTTCATTATTAGCTTACAATACAACTTCTATATAACTACATTGAATTCCATTTACACATTTCATTAGCTAATTTATTATCTAATTAGTTCTTCCCTTATTTATAATCCAACACTTGAATTTTTATTCCAAATATCACTTCATTTTATTTTCTTAAGTTCAATATACTTTACAATTCAAGTTTGGGTTCTCTTTTCATTTTTCAATTCATCAAAATATTGATTTTGGGCATTGTATTCCATTTTCAATTTAATAAGTCACAACCTATTGTTTTATACAATTCCATTCATCATAAGCTTGAATATATTCATCTTTTATTTTTAACTCAAACCTTCTATTTATTTATAGCCCTAGCATATTTTATTTCTATGAATTTTTAATTCTCTTACAAGTTATGCTGATTTATTTATTTAAATTCCCATTTCTTACTCAATTTACTTTTCATTTATCTAGGTAAGAATTGTATTCCATTTAATACTTAATTGAATTCTTATTCCAATTCAATTTTATTTTAACTCAGATTTATTTAACTCAATTCGATTTCAACTTAATTCGAATACAACTTGATATTATTTTAGCTTATTCAATTTATTTTAATCCAGTTAAATTTTATTCTCAAATCCAAGTTAATTTCATTTTTTTAACTTTTCTCTTTAAATTTAAATTTCAACATTCAAAGCTTATTTATCCTTCCTGATTTAAAAGAACATCCTAACTTATAAGCTTATAACCCATCTTATCAGGATTTTTAAAATACCGGCTTTTGGTTTCAAAACATTTTGAAATCTCCAACATCTCAAATCACACTTCTCAAAATTTAAATCAATCCTGGTTTTATTCCCAGCAAATTTCCTTAGAAATTTTCAAAAACAACTAGCTTTCTGAACAAGTCAATTTGGTAGCAATCCGTCACTTAGGAATTCGAAAATGAATACTGATGATGCGGCCGTCATCATCAGAATTATTTTCCAATAATCCAAGTGATTTCAATGCTATATCACTTTCAAAATCCATTTAAAACAGATTTCTTTTCAGAAACATCACCAAAACAATTGTGCTATTATTTATCTTCAAAACATTTCCAAAATCTCCGGGTTTTAAATTTCCAAATCCTGCTTAAATCAATTTTACTATAATTCATTTGCATATCTTATGCTCATACAAATTCTTATTTGATTATATTTCAATTTATAAATTTCATTTATGACTCATACTTACGAATTTCATTTTATAATGAATTTATTCCCTTCAACTTTGGTTATTTTTTTTTCCAATTTCTAGTTAAATTTTTACTTAACAATGATAATATTTAAATATTATCATTTCTAACATCCAAGCAACCATATATTAGCTATATAGTTTACCAAAAACTTTCTTTATATCAAAAATATATTTTTGGGTAAAATTATTTCATTCACCCATATTGAAAACAATACCGTGTCGATTGTTCTATTCAAGCGTTTAGAAACCCTTTCGATACAGTTGTCCAGACTGTGCCGACGAAGGTTCATATGCCACTCAATAAACCAATCAACACAATATTAAAACAATTTATATTCACTAACAAATACGCGCTCATATTCATTTATACGCTCAAACTCATTATTGAGTACTACGGACTCTATTTTAAATGAGTAATTCCCACCAGAGCCAAGGTTATCGCCAACCTAAGCTCTGATACCAAGTGTAACAGCCCGTAAATCCATACCCCTTGAGTCAACCCTATTCTACACTAATCAACTCAAGTTGCACAGAAATACGAACCATTTGGGTTTAAGAAGAAGAGGTAGAAGAAGAGAAAACAAAATCAACATCAGAATCTAACCATCGCCGCGGATAAAATATAATAGATAATAATGATCTTTACTCAAAATCAAATATATCAGTTTATATATATTACATCATCAGAGTACATCAATCACAACTCAACATCAATAACATACAAATGGATACACAACAACTCAACACAGCGGAAATATATATATATATATACAAGTACGTGAGTACGTATTGTCATCCATCTCGTCTCCTAAGCTCCACAGCATTAAAACCTGTAGTCTATAATACTCGGTCTGACCCGAGCATTATAGTTAAATAACACCCGAGTCAGTCTGGAATACCAGCGTGAGAAAATCACACCCAATTGATTATTAAAGTTTCAAAATCCTTTGAAAACAAAAGCATCTCGTAAGACCACGCCACAAATAAACATGTCGGGTTTTTACCTTACGATAGCTAAAACAATTTTTATAGAAATCCTCTGATATTATAGTAGTGTCTATAGAAAGTAAATAGAATCTAGCTGAAATGCTTGCATCTCACGTTTCAGCAATAGTTGGGCACAATCAAAACCGTACGGGCGCGTATGGAAAATGGATTCCAACTAATGGCTAGGCACTGGGGTACCACCTGTCACAGTACCTGGTCTAGATCAGCGTACCGAGGAGCCACACTAACTCCCCTGCAACACAAGACCGGAACCATCCCTTACTGGACAGTCCCGAGCAAGATCACCCCGCGGTTGGGATCAGCAACCGCCCACATAGCCGAAAAAAGGGACATCTAGACAGTGATGACCTCACCCTCCAGTGGGGGCTACCCACGAAGCCTTGCTGCATATCCCCTGATTTTCAGCCATTCCCATTTGATGAGGCTTGAGGCTAAGCGTTACCTTTATAGAACATATCCCTTAGAATGCCCATCGTCCACCTGACGATGTTTCGCAAGCATTCATCCATACAAGTCCGTCCCGGGTCCGAACGGAACCGAAGGCACTATTCCTACTACATCCATTTTGGAAATATCCTCAGGATTAGTAGCGACTAGCCCTTGCACTTCACTGCTCCATCTTCGAATCCAAAATCGTTTTCACGAAACGTACAAACCGGATCGAAGTGGTTTTCGAGAAATTAATCTCGATCCCGGTCTCTTCGAAACGATCAACGCATTGTCCAACATTGATAGTCGGTTATTTAACTATCAATTAATATTCACAAACAATCATCAACCAATAAATAATTTTCCCAAATTATTTATTTATCTCAAAGATATCTTCACAAGATATATTTCTATTTTCAATTCTTTGAAAGCATTTTCAAGACCATCTTTCTTTTCAGATTAAACTTTCCAAATATTTTCTATCTCCTCTGAAATTACCAAGCACAAAACTAGATTTTAAAATAATTTAAAACACTGTACTTTGAAATATATACCTTTAAAACATTTAACTTAAACTACTTTAATAATTTATTAAAAATACATCTTATACGAATATTTGAAAATAAAGTTACTTAGTAAAATATAAAACTAGATTTCCACTTTTTAAACAATATACTAAGTCACTTTTTAAAATAATTACTACTATAATAGACCTAAGAAAATACTTACTTTAGAATTTAAATATTAGAAATAATAAAATTTTCAAATATACCTTTTAAAACAATTTTAAAACTATTAACTTATATTTAAAAATTTACTTGAAAACGTACTTGGTTATCCAGGGAGAATTCCAACTTCAATCACTTAAATCAATTTCCCAAATTGATTTCCAATTTATTTCCTTTTAATTCGGAATCTATTAATTTCAGATTTCATTTCTTGATTGTAATTTAAAAATACTTTAACCAAAAATTCCAAATTTTAGATTTCTCAATTCCTTCTTTATTCTTTTAAATAAATTTAAACTTTAAATTTTAAAATAATCCTTTATTCCTTTAATTGATATAACTTAAGTTTACAATTCATCAATTTCATTTTATTAACAATTACATTTCTCTTCATACTCGAAGTTATTTATTATTATTTTCATATTACTTCTATTTCTTTTCAATTCATTCTTAATTTATTCAAACTTTCTATAATTATTTCGCTTACAAATTTACTCCCTTTCAATTTCCTTCAACAATCAAATTCATACATTTTGGTAATTCATGATACCCGAATATCCAATCAAACCATACATTCAATATTCCAATATAACTCATCATAGGATATCAAAAAAATCAAAACAGAGAATATTGAATAGTTTAAATAAATGTGAGGGGTCCAGTTGGATCCCTCCAACCTGTTTTCCCTGCATCCACAAATGTTAGCACAATATAATATGCCAATTTCAAAATATCATACTATACCACATCAATCAATTCAGCCATTCAAACAATTATTTAAATTTAATCATTTAAATTTAAATTTAAACTGAGTGAGATTAACTCACCTTTGCATTTGTTTTGCAATCCACTTCCATTTCAGCTTGTTTCTCTATTTTAGACCTTGTATAACATTACGTGATTTATTAATATTTAAATTGATCAGGCAATTCATTATAACCTAGTTAACTAACAATTTTAAATTTAACTAAATGTTTGGTTTAACTTAATAATTTGATTTTTTTTTTCTTATATTCATAATTCCCTTTTAAAATCCTTTTGAGACTAAAATAAATCAATAGGTTATAAACAAAATAACGCTAAAATACATTATCAACAATAACAATAACATAAATAAAAATATGTTTATTTATTATTATTATTTTCTTTCTTCAACAAATCTTTATGTATTAAACAAAAATGGAAATGTTAATACTTTGTTGCACATATTTTAAATCTCATTTACTTGAATAAAATTAAATCAAAGGCTAAAACTAACTTTATATAATTTTCAATCAGTAAAAATTTATTATATCAAGTAAAACAAAATCGGAAATAGAAATCCACCTAACTGTATATATATTTAAATAAGGTAAAAGAACAACTACCTCAGCTCAGCCTTCATCGCGACAACACAGATCCCCAAGTCTACCACGACGCTATCACACTGCGAGCTCGCGGTGACTCCCAATCACCTTCGTGCACTCATCCAACCCTAGCTCTCGCCTCTACCCTCTCGAATCTGTTCGCGCAACCCCCACGAACTCCGAGACCAAAAGCCAAATCAATCGAACCCTACGTCACCCATAGCCGTCGCTCTGTCCACCGAGTCCCTCCGATCACTAGCTAGGGTTCTCGAATTGGTTTGACTCAAGGAAACTCGGTCGCCCCCCCTGAATTCGAACGTGACTGCATCATACGAATGATTGAAAAAAAAACTCGCGCTCGAAGCAAGGATCTGAAGGAACGAGCTCGCATCCCCTTTTTTTTTTTACAAATCGATTAGAAGAGGAAATGAACGAGAGGAGGGAGAGAAGTGCGGCTATCTCGATTTTTAATTGAGAAGTCTGGGCTTCGGCCATTAATTAATAAACGATTTTTTTTATTTTTTTTAAAGGAAGAAGGGTTTTGATAAAAAAAAAGTTATGAACGATGGTATATGCTGGAAGATAAGAGAAGCGTGCTGATCCATGGATAAGAATGGCGTATAGAGGAAGCCTAATTAATTAAATTAAATTTTATTAAGTTATTATCAATTAAATCCCTAGCACGTTAATATTTCGTATACTCACACACTAATTCTGATTAATACGAAATTTGAAATCCGATAATAATTCAATATTACAGATCCAATGGCACTGGTTTCGTCGAATTCCGAGACTGTGCCTCGGAAGGCTATTTTTAAATTCAATTTAAACAATAAAATTTTAAAACTGGACAAACCACAGTTAAATTAAATTTTACAACCTCTATTATCCTCTGTACTATCAATATAAATTTTTACAAGCCTACAAATTATATTCAACATGCTTAAAATCTCTGGTTTCATATTTTATTCAATTCAAATTATTTAATCCTACAATTTAATTGTCAAATAAATCATGATATTCATAATTTAAGTTGATAATTAACCTTTAAATATTTAAAATCAATTAAATATTTCGGTAACAAATGCTTAAAAATTCCGGGTCGTCACATTCCTCCCCCCTTAAAAGAATTTCGTCCCCGAAATTACCAGTTAGGAAGAATGATTCAATACCCTTTTACTTTTCCCAAAACCAATCAGTTCTTAACAATTCAACATCTTATCAACTATCTTTTTAATAGAAGGCCTATTACAATTCTTACTAACTTCCCAAAATTTTCCCTTAATTCCCTAACAACTTTATTTATACAATCATTCAAATTATAATTCAAAACTAAATTTTGAATTATCAAAATTTTCTCAAAATTTTTCCAACTCCCTAAATTCCCGAAAAATTTCGCCAGCGTCTCCTTTGCGCGGCTAGCTCGGTACAACTACAAAATGGCTCTACGGCCTCCCAAATCCAAAAAGAAAACAAAAAGCCAAGTGGCTCAATCCAAATCCCAATCAAATTTCATACCAAATTCAAATACATACCTTTTTGTCGAGCATTTCAAATTTATCTTTCTGAAATCAAACTCAATTCTCTTTTCCTTTTAGATTACCTGCATATCCTGCTTAGCACTAATATCCAATCATAACATTCCAAAACATTTTATCGACTTTTTCACAAAACGTCAATATCTATTCATCCAAATATTAACTTGGAATATATTTATATTAACAATTTCCAGTTAAGAAATTCACCATCCCTTACTCAAGTTAACATAAGTATTTGATATGTTTCTTACATTTATTTTCACTTTACCACTTTCATTTATATCCATTTCTATTCAAATCGATTCTTTCATTTCCATATGAATTCAATTTATCTTTAACTCTGAATATTTAAATTTTATTTTTCATTTATAACCAATTTATGTCATTATTTAAGTTAGTTTCATATACTAACTAATTTTAGTTTCCAATTTGAATTTGTTTGTCGTTAACAAAATTTTCCAAAATTTTTCTAACTCCCAAAATTTCTGAAAATTTTTGGCAGAGTCCCCTTTGTACGGAGGAGCTTTTGCAATTTGACAAAAGAGATAAATATATATACATTGACCCACACGGTCGGAAAAACCAAAAACAGTTCATATTTCCTATTTTTATTGCGTAGGCGTACCTTATTTAGCATATTAAGCAAGCAGCTTATTATTTTTAGCAAATAGCACTACCAAATCCAGCCACACGGCTTCCAGGTACCTGTACTTACTCAATTTAAACATGTAAGTGCCAAATATATGCAGTTTAACACACTTCACTAACTTGCAATAGTTATAACATATGAATTCTAAAAGAAATTCACACCAAACATTTTTCCATAAGCAATTTCCACAATTTCCATGTTAATTCAACTGTTCCAATTTATTTATAAACCATTTTTATGCAATTTGAATGATTTTCAATGCATTCGTATACAATTCCATCAATTTGAATGGTTTAGAATTCAATTGCTTACTTTAATTTATTCTTAAGCAAATTGAACTCATATTTAATTCAATTGCTTTCAAAATCAATTTATTTTACTTCTATCAACTCATAGAAATTTTAATTACTTCCATTTACATCCGATGATATTTATTTTATGCAAATTTAACAAAATCTATGTGAACAACCAAATATTTATGTTTTATAACCAGTTTAAATGGATTTCAACTCGATTTATACTTAATCCTATTTCAGTCTCAAATTTATTCATAATCTAAATATTCTCATTTCAATGTATATCAAATTTTGAATACATTCACTTGCATTTCATTTTATTACCAAACTAGTTCATCCAAAACTATTAACAGCTTAGGTTCATCTTCATTACTAATTTAAATTCCTTCTTATCTTAATCCAGTCTCAATCATTTATTTAGCTCGACACATTCCATTTAAATTTCATTTACAATTCATTCATTTACATTTCATTCCATATTTGTTTATTCCAAACTATTTTATTTAGCTCGAAGACAATCCAAGCTATTTCATTCAATAACCATTTCTTAACTTATTTAAACCTCATTTCATTTGATACTTATTTATTCCATCATTTATTTATTCAATATAATTAGTTTATCCACATTCAATTCATTTTAAACTTTTATTACCGTAAATATTATTTACAACCCACCAAATTTTATTCCGATCCAAATTTATTTTTACTTGGTTTAAATTCCATCCAATATCATTAAGCTTGGCTTTAAGTTGAATTCAATTCAACTATTCCCTTTATATTCAACTTAAGTCAATTTATATCGATTTATTCAGATTTTATACTTAAGCTCAGCTTCATTTCACGAATAAATATTTTTCTCTTCCATACAACTTAATTCTATCCAAGTTAAATTTTAATTTAATAACTCAAGTTCTAATTCTACCATTCACTTTTAAAATTACCATTAAATTTTATTAACTTACAATGCAATTTCATTCATAAACCATTTAATTAATTGCAAGGCCACTTTCAATTATATTTTCTTCACTAATGATTCAAGTCGAATTTGATTTATAACTTGAATTTTATTTCCAAACTTCATTATTAGCTTACAATACAACTTCTATATAACTACATTGAATTCCATTTACACATTTCATTAGCTAATTTATTATCTAATTAGTTCTTCCCTTATTTATAATCCAACACTTGAATTTTTATTCCAAATATCACTTCATTTTATTTTCTTAAGTTCAATATACTTTACAATTCAAGTTTGGGTTCTCTTTTCATTTTTCAATTCATCAAAATATTGATTTTGGGCACTGTATTCCATTTTCAATTTAATAAGTCACAACCTATTGTTTTATACAATTCCATTCATCATAAGCTTGAATATATTCATCTTTTATTTTTAACTCAAACCTTCTATTTATTTATAGCCCTAGCATATTTTATTTCTATGAATTTTTAATTCTCTTACAAGTTATGCTGATTTATTTATTTAAATTCCCATTTCTTACTCAATTTACTTTTCATTTATCTAGGTAAGAATTGTATTCCATTTAATACTTAATTGAATTCTTATTCCAATTCAATTTTATTTTAACTCAGATTTATTTAACTCAATTCGATTTCAACTTAATTCGAATACAACTGGATATTATTTTAGCTTATTCAATTTATTTTAATCCAGTTAAATTTTATTCTCAAATCCAAGTTAATTTCATTTTTTTAACTTTTCTCTTTAAATTTAAATTTCAACATTCAAAGCTTATTTATCCTTCCTGATTTAAAAGAACATCCTAACTTATAAGCTTATAACCCATCTTATCAGGATTTTTAAAATACCGGCTTTTGGTTTCAAAACATTTTGAAATCTCCAACATCTCAAATCACACTTCTCAAAATTTAAATCAATCCTGGTTTTATTCCCAGCAAATTTCCTTAGAAATTTTCAAAAACAACTAGCTTTCTGAACAAGTCAATTTGGTAGCAATCCGTCACTTAGGAATTCGAAAATGAATACTGATGATGCGGCCGTCATCATCAGAATTATTTTCCAATAATCCAAGTGATTTCAATGCTATATCACTTTCAAAATCCATTTAAAACAGATTTCTTTTCAGAAACATCACCAAAACAATTGTGCTATTATTTATCTTCAAAACATTTCCAAAATCTCCGGGTTTTAAATTTCCAAATCCTGCTTAAATCAATTTTACTATAATTCATTTGCATATCTTATGCTCATACAAATTTTTATTTGATTATATTTCAATTTATAAATTTCATTTATGACTCATACTTACGAATTTCATTTTATAATGAATTTATTCCCTTCAACTTTGGTTATTTTTTTTTCCAATTTCTAGTTAAATTTTTACTTAACAATGATAATATTTAAATATTATCATTTCTAACATCCAAGCAACCATATATTAGCTATATAGTTTACCAAAAACTTTCTTTATATCAAAAATATATTTTTGGGTAAAATTATTTCATTCACCCATATTGAAAACAATACCGTGTCGATTGTTCTATTCAAGCGTTTAGAAACCCTTTCGATACAGTTGTCCAGACTATGCCGACGAAGGTTCATATGCCACTCAATAAACCAATCAACACAATATTAAAATAATTTATATTCACTAACAAATACGCGCTCATATTCATTTATACGCTCAAACTCATTATTGAGTACTACAGACTCTATTTTAAATGAGTAATTCCCACCAGAGCCAAGGTTATCGCCAACCTAAGCTCTGATACCAAGTGTAACAGCCCGTAAATCCGTACCCCTTGAGTCAACCCTATTCTACACTAATCAAATCAAGTTGCACAGAAATACGAACCATTTGGGTTTAAGAAGAAGAGGTAGAAGAAGAGAAAACAAAATCAACATTAGAATCTAACCATCGCCGCGGATAAAATATAATAGATAATAATGATCTTTACTCAAAATCAAATATATCAGTTTATATATATTACATCATCAGAGTACATCAATCACAACTCAACATCAATAACATACAAATGGATACACAACAACTCAACACAGCGGAAATATATATATATATATACACAAGTACGTGAGTACGTATTGTCATCCAGCTCGTCTCCTAAGCTCCACAGCATTAAAACCTGTAGTCTATAATACTCGGTCTGACCCGAGCATTATAGTTAAATAACACCCGAGTCAGTCTGGAATACCAGCGTGAGAAAATCACACCCAATTGATTATTAAAGTTTCAAAATCCTTTGAAAACAAAAGCATCTCGTAAGACCACGCCACAAATAAACATGTCGGGTTTTACCTTACGATAGCTAAAACAATTTTTATAGAAATCCTCTGATATTATAGTAGTGTCTATAGAAAGTAAATAGAATCTAGCTGAAATGCTTGCATCTCACGTTTCAGCAATAGTTGGGCACAATCAAAACCGTACGGGCGCGTATGGAAAATGGATTCCAACTAATGGCTAGGCACTGGGGTACCACCTGTCACAGTACCTGGTCTAGATCAGCATACCGAGGAGCCACCCTAACTCCCCTGCAACACAAGACCGGAACCATCCCTTACTGGACAGTCCCGAGCAAGATCACCCCGCGGTTGGGATCAGCAACCGCCCACACAGCCGAAAAAAAGGGACATCTAGACAGGGATGACCTCACCCTCCAGTGGGGGCTACCTACGAAGCCTTGCTGCATATCCCCTGATTTTCAGCCATTCCCATTTGATGAGGCTTGAGGCTAAGCGTTACCTTTATAGAACATATCCCTTAGAATGCCCATCGTCCACCTGACGATGTTTCGCAAGCATTCATCCATACAAGTCCGTCCCGGGTCCGAACGGAACCGAAGGCACTATTCCTACTACATCCATTTTGGAAATATCCTCAGGATTAGTAGCGACTAGCCCTTGCACATCACTGCTCCATCTTCGAATCCAAAATCGTTTTCACGAAACGTACAAACCGGATCGAAGTGGTTTTCGAGAAATTAATCTCGATCCCGGTCTCTTCGAAACGATCAACGCATTGTCCAACATTGATAGTCGGTTATTTAACTATCAATTAATATTCACAAACAATCATCAACCAATAAATAATTTTCCCAAATTATTTATTTATCTCAAAGATATCTTCACAAGATATATTTCTATTTTCAATTCTTTGAAAGCATTTTCAAGACCATCTTTCTTTTCAGATTAAACTTTCCAAATATTTTCTATCTCCTCTGAAATTACCAAGCAAAAAACTAGATTTTAAAATAATTTAAAACACTGTACTTTGAAATATATACCTTTAAAACATTTAACTTAAACTACTTTAATAATTTATTAAAAATACATCTTATACGAATATTTGAAAATAAAGTTACTTAGTAAAATATAAAACTAGATTTCCACTTTTTAAACAATATAGTAAGTCACTTTTTAAAATAATTACTACTATAATAGACCTAAGAAAATACTTACTTTAGAATTTAAATATTAGAAATAATAAATTTTTCAAATATACCTTTTAAAACAATTTTAAAACTATTAACTTATATTTAAAAATTTACTTGAAAACGTACTTGGTTATCCAGGGAGAATTCCAACTTCAATCACTTAAATCAATTTCCCAAATTGATTTCCAATTTATTTCCTTTTAATTCGGAATCTATTAATTTCAGATTTCATTTCTTGATTGTAATTTAAAAATACTTTAACCAAAAATTCCAAATTTTAGATTTCTCAATTCCTTCTTTATTCTTTTAAATAAATTTAAACTTTAAATTTTAAAATAATCCTTTATTCCTTTAATTGATATAACTTAAGTTTACAATTCATCAATTTCATTTTATTAACAATTACATTTCTCTTCATACTCGAAGTTATTTATTATTATTTTCATATTACTTCTATTTCTTTTCAATTCATTCTTAATTTATTCAAACTTTCTATAATTATTTCGCTTACAAATTTACTCCCTTTCAATTTCCTTCAACAATCAAATTCATACATTTTGGTAATTCATGATACCCGAATATCCAATCAAACCATACATTCAATATTCCAATATAACTCATCATAGGATATCAAAAAAATCAAAACAGAGAATATTGAATAGTTTAAATAAATGTGAGGGGTCCAGTTGGATCCCTCCAACCTGTTTTCCCTGCATCCACAAATGTTAGCACAATATAATATGCCAATTTCAAAATATCATACTATACCACATCAATCAATTCAGCCATTCAAACAATTATTTAAATTTAATCATTTAAATTTAAATTTAAACTGAGTGAGATTAACTCACCTTTGCATTTGTTTTGCAATCCACTTCCATTTCAGCTTGTTTCTCTATTTTAGACCTTGTATAACATTACGTGATTTATTAATATTTAAATTGATCAGGCAATTCATTATAACCTAGTTAACTAACAATTTTAAATTTAACTAAATGTTTGGTTTAACTTAATAATTTGATTTTTTTTTCTTATATTCATAATTCCCTTTTAAAATCCTTTTGAGACTAAAATAAATCAATAGGTTATAAACAAAATAACGCCAAAATACATTATCAACAATAACAATAACATAAATAAAAATATGTATATTTATTATTATTATTTTCTTTCTTCAACAAATCTTTATGTATTAAACAAAAATGGAAATGTTAATACTTTGTTGCACATATTTTAAATCTCATTTACTTGAATAAAATTAAATCAAAGGCTTAAACTAACTTTATATAATTTTCAATCAGTAAAAATTTATTATATCAAGTAAAACAAAATCGGAAATAGAAATCCACCTAACTGTATATATATTTAAATAAGGTAAAAGAACAACTACCTCAGCTCAGCCTTCATCGCGACAACACAGATCCCCAAGTCTACCACGACGCTATCACACTGCGAGCTCGCGGTGACTCCCAATCACCTTCGTGCACTCATCCAACCCTAGCTCTCGCCTCTACCCTCTCGAATCTGTTCGCGCAACCCCCACGAACTCCGAGACCAAAAGCCAAATCAATCGAACCCTACGTCACCCATAGCCGTCGCTCTGTCCACCGAGTCCCTCCGATCACTAGCTAGGGTTCTCGAATTGGTTTGACTCAAGGAAACTCGGTCGCCCCCCTGAATTCGAACGTGACTGCATCATACGAATGATTGAAAAAAAAACTCGCGCTCGAAGCAAGGATCTGAAGGAACGAGCTCGCATCCCCTTTTTTTTTTTTACAAATCGATTAGAAGAGGAAATGAACGAGAGGAGGGAGAGAAGTGCGGCTATCTCGATTTTTAATTGAGAAGTCTGGGCTTCGGCCATTAATTAATAGACGATTTTTTTATTATTTTTTTAAAGGAAGAAGGGTTTTGATAAAAAAAAAAAAGTGATGAACGATGGTATATGCTGGAAGATAAGAGAAGCGTGCTGAGCCATGGATAAGAATGGCGTATAGAGGAAGCCTAATTAATTAAATTAAATTTTATTAAGTTATTATCAATTAAATCCCTAGCACGTTAATATTTCGTATACTCACACACTAATTCCGATTAATACGAAATTTGAAATCCGATAATAATTCAATATTACAGATCCAATGGCACTGGTTTCGTCGAATTCCGAGACTGTGCCTCGGAAGGCTATTTTTAAATTCAATTTAAACAATAAAATTTTAAAACTGGACAAACCACAGTTAAATTAAATTTTACAACCTCTATTATCCTCTGTACTATCAATATAAATTTTTACAAGCCTACAAATTATATTCAACATGCTTAAAATCTCTGGTTTCATATTTTATTCAATTCAAATTATTTAATCCTACAATTTAATTGTCAAATAAATCATGATATTCGTAATTTAAGTTGATAATTAACCTTTAAATATTTAAAATCAATTAAATATTTCGGTAACAAATGCTTAAAAATTCCGGGTCGTCACATTGTTGGTGCATAGGACGCTATAACAACGATAGGGATTTCTAAACACTTAATAGGACAGACCGAACAATATTGTTTTGAAATATAGGTAAATGAAATAATTTTTCCCATTATATTTTTGTTTATAAAATAATAAATTTTATAAATGATATAATTGAATGTAATATGTAGATTGATAGATAGATAAATCTTGTAAATATTGATTGAAAAAGAGGATTTACAAGAAAAATAAATATAAATTGGAAATTTTAGAACTTGATTTCCGAGATTTAGAAATTTCTTTTGAATGATTTTGGAATATAATATTTGTATTATTTGGAAGTGTTTTTCGATATAAAAATTTCAATGCGATTTGGAAACAAGTTTTGAAGGAATTTTGGAAGGAAATAAGTACTATACTCCCCTCTCTGTCGCTAGAAAATAATTTTGGTGATGAGTGCACGCATCATCGACATTAATTTTCGAGATTCAAATTAGGAAAATTGTTATAATAATTTTACTGCACAAATTGTTTTGATAAATTAATCTCGATTTTCAATTCCAAAAATGATTTGATATATATATAAAAGATACGATTATATAAATTATCTTGGAATAATTGAATGCCACGTGGTTTTTTAGTTCTTAAGTTTCTACAAATTAGAAATTGAAATAATTGGAATTTTAACTATTTAATAATTGGAACTTCTAAAATGAAAATAAGAAATTAAATGCTAGGTTATAAATGAAATATACAAGAAATTTAAATTTGTAAACTATAAATAAAATGGAAATGAAAATTTGAAATGATGATTATTGAACATTCTTGTTAATCGAAATAAATGAGATAAACTTGTGTAATATTCAATTTCATTCTTAGAAATACATACATACATACATACATACATATATATATGACTTACCAAAATATTAAAAGTTGTAATATAAAATAGAAATATGTAAGGGAATATTATACAAGTAAAATTTAAAGTAATGGAAGTGTTCAACGAAATTATTTTACAAATAAGAACTTTGATATTATAGTTGTTATAAACTTAAGTTATAGTTTAAATGCTACTAATTTAATGTAATAGAAAAGTGAGTATTATAAATAAATGATTTTAAACTTAAGTAAACGTTTGAAGTTAATTACAATTAAAAATGAGTAGAAAAGATGAATACTATATTAAATTAAATGATTATAACTTCAGAAGTTGTTAAATGGATTCAAAAAATAGGTTTAATATTCAATGACATCATATAAGAAAATGAATGTAAACTTAAAAGTAATAAACTTGAGAATGAATTTATGTACTAATGAATATTAATATCTAATGGAAACCAGATATATAAACTAATAAATGTGAACTAAACCATAATAAGATGTATGTAATACTTAAATAATGAATTCATTGGTTATTATATACAACCGAATAGAAATAACTTATGAAAGCAATGAACGTAATGAAAAAAAAAGAAATTTATGTTACATGAATAAATGAAAAACGAATTTTGTAAGTAATGAATGAAAATAGATGAAATGAACACTGAATGAATGAGTGGAAATAAAATTTTTTAAGAAATAAATGTAAATTAAAAAGATAAATCATTGTATGAATGAAAAAAAAATAAACAATAAATGTTGTGAAAGCATTAATAAAAGTAATGTTTGGCAATTGTTGTTTGTTTTGGCTTATGAGTTGTTTGGGAAAGGATATTTTAAATTGTTAGGATGCATTAATAATCTATTATGTTTTATCTAAGACTGTTGAGTGTATGGAATAATTAGTAGTTTATTTGTCGTTCTATATGGTTAAAAGTGTCTAAACCCAAACAAACCATTTGTTTTACTTGCTATAGATGTATGGTTGACTACATTGATTTCATGTGATTACTGTATGCCTGTTTGCAAGTGATTGTTGTTTTGTTGTATTGATTTATTTTATTTTTTATTGAAACAACTAAATTATTTCACTTTTATATGATTATTAACTCTTTTAGATTATATAAGTGAGATACATGTTATGCAAGCAATTGATACTTCTTTTGATTTAATAAAATAAGCGTTATTTGCTCGAAAAATAGGTACGCTCTCGGATTACGGTTTTATAGCGATATTATATTGTTTTTCCCGCTGTTGGGATATATTATTTAAAAAAAATATGATATATATTGTTATTATTGTACTTATTATTATTTCCAGACCTCTTCGTTCAAAGGAGACTCTGCCGAAATTTTTTGTAAATTTTGGACTTAGAAAATTTTGTAAAATGTTTCCAAACTTTATTAATTTGAGTAAAAAAGGATTTAAGTGTTTATAAATACATATATTTTATTTAAATTATTTAATTTTGTAAATAAATTGTTTATAAATTTAATATTTTCAATAAGATATATTGAACACTAGATTCCTTCTTTTCCCTTCTTTTTCCTTTTTGGGGACGAAAAGTTTTGAGTGGGGGAGAGTGTAACGACCCTTAATTTTCGATAATTAAAAACCAGTTAATTTGATAAGATTTTTGTGACTTACGAATGAATGAAATTAAAACTTAAGATTCATAATGAAATAATAACTATAATGAAATGTAACAATGTTAATTAAATTCAATCATTAACAATTTGAATGAAATTCCAATCGATTAAAATGGGTCAAATGTTATATACTTGGTTATGAATCGAATATGAAAAAACAAATGTAGATGTTGAAATTAACTAATGTAATAATTTATAGTAAATGGTGATTGAATAAATTCAATGTTATGTAGATAATTATAACATTTATTTGTAAATAATAAGCTCATAAGTGTGATTAAAAGTTAATGGCAACAATTGTTACAAGTTGCCTATTTATTTAGTTCGTTAAATTTAATTTGAATTCAATTGCAATTAATTCACTTAATTAGTGCAGTTAATGTAGATTAAATTGAAATTGAAGAATGTTAATTCAATGAGATGTAACCGATGTAAATTCTATTCTTATTAGGATAATTGAGTCAACAAAAAAGAATTGAAACCAAGCCTAACCAATTTATTGGAATTTAAGCTATAATAAATGGATTTATTGAAATTAAATGTAATTAAATATTACGTTAATGGGTATCTAGATGAAATTGGAAATTACTAATGTACTAAGATATAAACCAATGTTAATGATACCCATAAGATGATAATTGATTGAATAATAAGATTTAAAAATTAAATAAATGGATTATTGGAATTTTAATTTATAATTACTGAATTTAGTGAAATTAACACTGTAAGTGGTGATTTGATTAACTTGGAATTGATATCTAGATTGTTTTAAATTATGGCAAATGTTTAAGTAATCCTAAGTGATAGAAATAGTAAATTATTAAATTGGAATTTAAAAAGTGATTGATTAATTTAATATTGATTTATTTAATTAATATAAAAATAGCCACTTTGGCTACTGTCTCGGATTTCGACGTAATTAGTTTCATCGGATCCGCAATGGTTTATTGTTGTAAGGTTTCAAGTTTTGTAGCGATCGGACTTGTCATTTGCTCGTACGGACTCAAAATGCCTAGGAATGAATTTAATTGAAATCCATTGAAATCAATTTGAAATAAGCTGATTTTAACACAACTTCTTCATACGATGGAATTAGGACTTGAAACCTATTCCATTGAGTTTAAAAATATTGAAAACACCTACTTTGATAGGTGGGATGACCCATTTTCGTTCAGGAAACATAACGGGCTTTTCAGGTCGTTTATCGTTCTAATCCAAATCGATCAGGTACATTCTTTTCTATTTCATCTATACCTATAATAGCATGCTATAAACCCTAGCTACTTCTAATTTTATTAATTTTATTTTATTTTGGCAAAGCCAGCGGGTTAACTGGGCCCCTACCAGTTTTAGTGCAAAACAATAAAGGGTATATAAATAAGAAAAAGAACAGAGAGAAAAAAAAACAATAGAAAAGCAACAAGAGTCAAGCCCAAACAAGCAGCATATCAAGAGGGTAAGCAGTTTGACTGTTCTTCAATTGTCTATAAGTTCCATACCTAACTTCATTCCACAGCACCTCCCAATTCTTTCTTTGGTTTTCAAATACTATTGCATTCCTTTCTCTCCAAATCACAGTCATATATATTTTCAAACAAACAACTAGAATCCTGTCTCCATCATTTTTCATCCTAGTGGCTTTGAATAAAATATTCCAGACAGCCCCAGAGTTTGCAGTGAGTAGGTTGATCCATGTTTTTGAACTAATTTTGACCAAAAGGAAATGAAGGGCAGGACAATCAAAGAAAATATGCTGAGGAGTTTCTTCATACAGATCATAAAACAGGCAGTTAGAAGAACAGCCCAAACCATACTTGTTTAAAACACTTCTAGTAAGCAAAGCTTGATTAATAATTTTCCACAGCATCAAATTATCTTTTGTTACTGAATCACTAGTCCAAATCACTGAGTACCATTTAGCAGCAGCCAATGGAGAAGTAATAGAGACATGATTGTAGACTCCTTTGATAGAATGTGGCTTCATATCCCAGACAACAGATTCAAATTGGCTAGCAAGTAAGTATTTTAATTGCATCTCACACCACAGTTGCCTTAGTAGTTGGTTGCTATTGTATGGCAGCACTATTTTTCCTTCATAAATGTATTCATTTGCCTTTGCATCTATGTGAATTCCTGACTGCATTATCTGATTATAGTCACATACCTTAGACAAAATATGCCCTTTACTTAGTCATGGTTCATGCCAGAAGCTAACAGATGTATTTGCATTAACAGGATATTGGATCATGGGTAGGTAAACTTCTCTCAGCTTCAACATGTTCCTCCAGATCCAACTGCTATTCAGTGGAATGGTCATCACCAAAAGAATTTATTCTTTATGTTGTAATGCCATGTCCATTTAACTCATAAGCTGTCTCTCTTGTTGATGAGATCATCAAAATGTTTACTTATTGCTGCAATATTCCACTTCCTAACATCAATAACTCCAAGACCACCCAGTTTCCTTGAAGTTTCAAATTTTGTAAAGGAACAAGGCATCAACTTCCTATTGTGTATACTACCAGTCCAAAAAAATCTATTTCTAGCAGACCTAACTAGTTGCACTAGTTTGACAGGTAGAATCATAGTACGTGCCTAGCAGACAAGAGAGGAAAATACAACTGATTTAATCAGCACTAGTCTACCACTCTGGGTCAAGTGCCTATTTTCCCAAGCAGACATAACAGAAGTAATCTTATTGTAAAGAGGAATACAGTCAGCTTTTGAAATTCTTTTTAATATTAAAGGTAGACCAAGATACCTTATGTCAGTGTCCATACAAGAGAAACCAATGTGTTGATGTAAAGCAACAGCATGAACTTGACTTACACCAGCAACTAACATAGAAGATTTTTCTTGATTAATTGATAGACCAGTCATACTGAAGAAAACTTGCAATGCCTCAGTTATACCATTCAAGGAAGGTATCTCAGGTTTAGTAAACAACATTACATCATCAGCAAACATAAAAGAAGTTATGTGATGCTGAGAACACTTTAGGTGGAACTTAATAATCTTCTGTATGTATCTTGATCGAAGAATAACAGTAAATACTTCCATAACCAACAAAAATAAATAAGAAGATATTGGATCACCTTGTCTAATGCCTTTTCTACTTCTGAAATTACCCACAGGTCTACCATTTAAAACAACAGAGAATGAGGGTGTGGAGATGCACATATATATCCAGGATACAAAAAATTTGGGAAATCCCATGTCAGCCATAACCCTAACAATAGAATCCCAGTGAATAGAATCATATGCCTTGGATATATCAATTTTAATTGCAGCAGCAGGGGGCACCTTACTTCTACCATAACCTTTCAATAATTCTTGAGCAAGGAAGATATTATCAAGAATGCTCCTAGATGGAATAAAGGCAGCCTGATTACTAGAGACTACGGTGGGCAGAATATTGACTAGACGAGAAGCAAGTATTTTAGAGATACATTTGTAAATTACATTACAACATGAAGTAGGTCTGAAAGAGGAGACACTGGTTGGTGGTTTAACTTTGGGGATAAGTGCAATATAAGTGCTATTGACTTCACCTAGTAACTTGCATTTGTGGAAGAAATTGTGTATAGCTTTACAGAAATCACTACCAAGCACACTCCAAGTAGAGATAAAAAAGGTAACATTAAGCCCATCAGGCCCACCAGAAGAATGCTAATTCATGGAGAAGAGGGTTATCTTAATTTCCTCATCAGTAACTGGTCTAATAAGGGATGCTGCTTCCTGATAAGATATGCTAGGTAGGGCAAGTGTTGAAATTTAGTCAAGATCAGGGATGAAACCATCAGAGTTACCGAGCAGATTAGAAAAGTAGTCTATAAATGCCGTATCAACAGAATCTGCAGTGGAAAATAGAGTACCATGTTCATCAAATATACGATATATATTTTCTCTAGCATGCTTAACCTTTAATGATTCATGATAGAACTTAGTGTTTTTATCTCCTTCATCTATCCATCTTTTATGCAGTTGTTGTCTCTTCATGCTAGCCTCCATGTATAGGGCATTATTGACCTCCTTGAATAATTTACCTTCATCTGCAGCAGCTTGAACATCAAGAGGATGCTCCATCATATAGTCTTGTTGTATCTTCAGCTTTTCCTTTAGTGTTGTTGACAGAAGGCATCCACTACCAAAGGTGGAAGAAGCCCACAATTTGATCTCCTGTTTAATTCTTTTTAACTTCCTGCAAAACTTATACATTGGATTACCAAAACAAGAAAATTCAGAGTTGACTTTAGTTACTAAAACAAGAAAGAAATCATGTTTAACCCAAGCATTAAAAAATTTAAAAATTCTCTTTTCCTTTCTAAAATGGTGACCAAGAGTTAAGATTAATGGAGAGTGATCAGACAGAATAGGCTGAGGAAGGAAAACAGAAAGGGAAGGCCAATGGTTGATTGCTTGGAAATTACAGAAAGTATGATCAATTGTTGTGTAGGTACGAATACCACTACGACTTCTGTTATTCCATGAAAACTTTGCTTCGGACTTATTAACCATGATCAAATCAGATTCAAAAACTACTAGGTTGAGAGGATCAAGTTCTTCTAAAGTTAGTGGAATATCACCAAATTTGTCATTGTAATCATAGCAGGAGTTAATGTAACAACCCGAAAATTTTCGACTTTCGAAAATTCAACATCGATACTCACTTTATCGACTGCCGAGAAATCGAAGGCCGGAAACCCAAAATGTTATGGTTTAAGAAAAGAAAAGAGGTAGAAGAAGAGAGAAAGAGATAGAAAATAGAGAGAAAAGAAAATAGAACGGAATAGACAACAGAACAATAACTGAACAACATCAGAATCTTACAATTCGCAGCGGAATAACATATAATAGATAAATAAATAATCTTTAAACAAAGAACTATATCAGTTATTACATTTTATACATTACATTACATCATTACATCATATCATCAGAGTGTACAACAAGAAACAACAACAAACAGTGCAGCGGAAAAGAAATACTATATACTAGTAATACGCCATGCCATCCAGCTTGCCTCCAGCAATTCCAGAATATCCAGAATATCCTGAT
Organism: Allium cepa; assembly: GCA_030765085.1. Classification (NCBI taxonomy): domain Eukaryota; kingdom Viridiplantae; phylum Streptophyta; class Magnoliopsida; order Asparagales; family Amaryllidaceae; genus Allium; species Allium cepa. Next base: position 635,226,993 of record CM060934.1, on the reverse strand, counting down.
AAACCTAACTCTTAACTGCCCGTGTAGAAATTGGTGGGCACCCAGAGTTTAGGAAGGAAAACAATAAACTCCGAGTCAGTCATGTGACTGGTGTGAGAACTCAAAACAGTTTATTTATCTTTAAAATCAAAATAGAAGAATATTTTTAAAGTCAATTCGCAATGCTTTTAAAAATGAGACTACCATAAGGCCTCCCGCACACACACACAATGCAAACGCAGAATCGGAGGAGATTTCTCCTTATGATAGTCAAAGATGCTTGATACGCATTAAAAAGAACATTTGATATTATTATTAGTGCATAGTGTAGGAAAAATTCATTTCGAAAGTAGAATATAAATCTTAGCCAACATACGACCATTATCGTATGCCTACTATAGCTACCATCTAAACAGTGGTGACCACCATAAGTAAATGGCAGGTTCTACAACTAATACCGTACAAGTTTCGTATTGGGAATTGGATTTCCAACGAATGATCAGGCCAAGGAACTTCCCATTGCCACATGAGAATGCCTCTGGATGGACATCCCCGAGAACCAAACCGGATCTCTACCAACACAAGGCCGGGTTACCCCTAACTGAGTAACAACTGACCGAATATGCCATCCCCCAGTCCTTTGGGACCTTTCACCGAGCGCTCGTAATCAATTCACACAATCATAAAGTGTTTTCAACATGAGTAAGTATCTGGGCTCCATACCATGATACCACCCTTTTCCAGAAGGAAATGCACATATCCTAAAGGGCGCTACCCCTCATAACCTTGCTGCATCTTTCCTGTTTTGACCATTCCCGAGGTGTGAGGCTCGACGAAGTCACGTCCACAAAAACATACTTTATACAAAAGTCATGCTTTGGGTCAACAAATGATCATAGAAATGATCACAAAGATAAACGATCAAATAAATGATCCTATCACAAATAATCAACACAATGATCATTTCACAGCAACACTCAGCATGTCACATTACCAAATTGGGAATATATCGCTGATAACATTCAACTACATAACCTCTGAGCTCGTACGTCTCAGAGAAGGGTGTTAAGCTAAAGGAATAAATTCTCCGCCACCAACAGAAATATTTTTGAAAGAAATCTGCTTTATATCTCAATTTGTAATGTCAGACATACAATCCATACAAGTCTGTTCCGGGCTCGAACAAAACCGAAGGCACTTACAAATAAGTCCTTGCAATCCGGATAATCTCTAATCACGTCCGGACTTCCCATCACATAGGGAGTCTCTATACCGTAGCTACTCGGTGCAAAGACAATCGACGAGTTGTCCTTTCGCTTTCAAAAAGATCCGGTCTTCAACACCGGTCTCCAAATGCAATTCATAACGACGTATCACATATTCGGAATGGGTTATACGACCCCATGGTCCTTTCCCGGTTAACCCGAATAGTGAGCGCTTATTCAAAAATAAGTGTGGCATTCAAATTCAAACAAATCACATCAAATACCCATTCAAAGGGAAATATTGATAGTCGATTATTGAACTATCAATGGATATGCACACATCACCAGTTTCCAAATAATTTTCCAAATTATTTATTTTCCAAAATATCTTTACAAGATATATAATTTTCACACTTCAAAAATAAATCAATGTTTACTTTTAAACAAGTTCCCCTTTCTTTTATAAATTCCATAGTGAATTTATATTTCAAAATATCTATGAATATACGATTTCAATTATTCATTTCAATTTATATTCAAAAAGATAAATTCTCAAAATATTCACTTTATATTAGAAAACATTTCCATACTTACTTATTAAGTAATTCTCAATCCATTTATTTTCAACCCTTGGAAAATATTCAAATATACTTAAATCGAGATTAAGTATATATTTCATTCTTTAAGAAAATCATTCACTTAAACGTATTTATTTGGGCCAAAACGAATGTTGCATAAAACATCGTTACGACAACCCAAAATCACTAGTATAGGGATTCGAAATTAAAATAGATATATAAATCCCAATATTATACAAAACATTTCCTTTCGGAAATCATTTACTATAACAACAGTGTTATAGTCCACCCTTTCCTTCTATTTCTCGAAAACATCTATTTCAACAATAAATGTTGAAATCTATGGTTTCGAATCTCAACACATTTTAAAACATCATTAGATCGTTTTAATTCTATTTAAAATATCACATCCTAAACATTTTCTTTAACATATTATTCACTATTCAAAAACGTGAATATACTTTGTTAACAACTTTCATCACTTCTATTCATTTTATTTCAAAGGATTATTCACAGTCAAAAATGTGAATATAACTCCATTAATAGGTTTCAACAATTTACTTATCAAAATAAGTCATTTGCGGATTTATAAAACAACGTTTATAAATTCCATTTCTATTTATCTTATAACATCTTCCTTTATAAATTTTCTTTATTAACCTATTCGATTTATAACTCAATGATATCCTAGAAATTCATATTATAAGTCAAATGCTTATAAAACGATTATTTTACAAAATCGTTCCTTTAAACTTCATAATTATAAATCTTATAACTTATAAAATTCAATTATTTATCCAAAACCATTCTTTTAATAACTTTATAAATTTTATAAACCTACTGCTTATAAAATTCCATTTATAACTTCACCGCTTATAATTCTATAAATTTCATTCATTTATGAAATTCATTCACAATTCATTCTAACACTTATAAAAACTCGTTTTATAATTCCAATATTTTAATTTACAAATATCCATTTTATAAATCTTTTATATAAATCAATTTATACTATTATTTTAAAACATCTTCGATCTCCTTTATAATTTCACCATTTTGATTTTTAAAAAAAATCAAATTTTATAAATCCTATATTTAAACTTTTTATAATAAATTCAAAAATCCCGATTAAACTATTTTATAAAATCATTAGCCTCATATTTTCAAAAATCAACCTTTAACTATATTTCTCAAAAATCATAATTTGTTATAACATTAAAATTATAACGTTTATTTATTTAAAATGGATCAATTCCAAACATATAGTATATTTTCAAAAATCACTTTAAAAATCATTTTAAAATTCCAAATTTGGTCCAATGATGCTACACACCATATAGTCAGTCACGACAACAACGATATCATATATCGATATGATAATCCATCAAATATCAAAATACCTGAAATCAAATAAATACTGTTGAGGAATCCAGTTGGATCCCTCCAACCTGTTTTCCTGCATCCACAAACATTAGCACAATACCAATTCCGCTCCAGTACGAAATTATCGCGGTATATGGGATTTAAAATATTATCCGCTTAATAGACGGCGCAATAGGGTCTCATCCGCTAAACCAATGCGGGAAATCAATAACTCCAATATATACATATGCCAATATATATATATATATTGCTATTATATATATAATACCAATTTCACTGTTTATGAAATATTCGCGGTATATGTTTTTAATAAATAACATCCGCTTACTAACGGCGCATAATGTCTATTTTAACAATCAATAGATAACAATCATCATTCAAACATGCATTCAAATATTTTAAATCTAACTATTTAAAATAAAATCGAAACTGATTCGATTGAGTGAGAAGTTCTCACCTTGATTTCAATTTCGTTTTAGCGATTTATTTCGAATAAAATTAAACGGACGTTTAATTTTACCCGAAATTTTCACTAACTCCAAACGACTCCAATCCAATTCCATCGCGTAGTGCTCGTCCATACGATTCCAACGCAACTGGTTTCGCGCGTTTTCGACCTCGTATGAAAAAGTTATGCATTTTTAAAGATTCACGAATTTATATTTATAATTTACAACATATATAATTAATTTAAACCTAAGATAGACCCGGACCGTTAGATCACGATCCAAGGCCGCACAAGGCATCTCCTTCCACACGCGTTCTCCCTCCAGGACATTCACGAAGCCGTCGAACCCAATATACAAACTAGGGTTAGTTTTCTCGACCACCACACCACGCTACAACACGATCAACTACCACCATCTTGCTTGCCTCCATCCCCTCAATGTTCGGCTGCAATACCATAAAGCTCGGCCCCCCCTTTTTCATCGAAATGCGTGCGCACTCCATGACAAACGCGGCCATCTTGTCGACGATCCTGGCAATGAAACTCGATCACAACCGTACAGATCGATAGAGCACGAGATGCTCTACAATGTTGTAGTTGACAACATTCGCTAATTGTTTGTAGATTGGGAGAGATTGAGGGGAGAAAATTGGAGATTTCTGGCCGTAGATAATAGGGGTGGCGGCTGCGTTTAGGGTTAGGTTTTATATTTTTTTTTAATTTAGAGAGAGAGAGGGTCTATTTATAGGAAAATCGATCGACACTATTCATCCGGGAATTCCGAACTCCGATTTACGCGCCGTAACCAACGTTTCTAGGGTTTACCCCGCGTTCCGGACACAATGGAACAGGTTTCGAAAGCTAATTCGGACATCTGTGTGAGTTATGGCAATAAACGTTCAATTTGAATTAAACCGATTTAAACGATTTTCTAGGCGTTTTAATTTGTACCGGACAAACAGTAAATCCAATTGACATGAAATTTGAAACCTTACAATAATATCACATTACGGATCCGATAAAACTAGTTTCGTCGAAATCCGAGACTGTTTGAAAAATGACTATTTTAACTCGCCAAATTAAAATTAAAAATAATTCGATGCGTTTCGAGCTGCCACGATCAAACGACAACTCCGATTGATACGAAAATTGAAATCCGGTAATAACTAACTATTACGGATCCAATGAAACTAGTTTCGTTCAATTCTGAGACTGTTCAAAAATTGACTAGTTTCACTAGTCGATTTTAATATTAAAATATTCAATTTTCACAAATTAACTTTTAATTCGATTTTAAAAGTTCTAAAATATCGTTCTAACTCCAATATGATAAAATAAAATTTTACAAATCATTTTCAATCATATCTAACTCAATTTTCAATTATTTCCATAATTTAACATATTAAATTATTGATTTAATTATCCAATTAAATCCAATTATTCGAATTAAAATTTATTCGACTTATAAATTCACTTATTAATATTTAAAATTAATTAAATAAAATTCTGGGTCGTTACAATCTTCCCCCCTTAAAAGAATTTCGTTCTCGAAATTATCAAGTAAGAAAAGTTACGGAATCTATTAACTTTCCCAAAACAAATTTTAAACTTCTCATAATAACTTACTAAGTTTTCAAATCATACTTAGTTATCTTTTCAAAAACAATTACTATTGTTTAACTTTCAATTTCAAATCAAAGTCTAAGTTTTCAAAACTTTCCAATTTTCTCAAATTTTTTCTAACGCCTTAAATTTCCGGAAAAATTCGCCATAGTCTCCTTTGCACGGCTCGATCCGAAAAAAAAAATGACAGTATATATATCACAAATATACATCTAATCAAGTAATGAGGCATCCCGTAGGGAAAAAGTGTAAAAGTACGATATTTAATCCGAGATATGTACCTTATATTTTATTAGCGAGCATATACGGCTAATATAGCGCGAAGGCGAGCTCCAAATGCGAAGCAAATGCGATCCGCACCTACTAAACACTCAACAAACAACATGAGAAACATGTATATAGACAATAGTATCAATATACAACATATAGTAACATAATAACTATACATGTCAACATAGCAATTGAAACAAAAGCAATATATTCAACCATCAACCAACTAGCATTCAACTACATCCATAACCAATAAATATTCATTAATATTCTCATTAATATTCAATGAAATAGGTTTTTAATTTAATCATATTTGATTTATTAACAATGGATGTTTTTACTAACATTCATTCCTAATTAGTTTATATTTACTAATTCATATTCAAGTTGGTTCACTTCCAAATCAAATTCAATTCCATTTAAGATTCACTTAACTTCTAATTGGATTCCAATTACTTTAGCTTCCAATTCCATTAACTTAATGAATTATATACAATCAATCAACTAACAATCATATAACAACCAATGTATATTAATTTCAACCAAATTCCTTGGCTTTCAATTGGTTTAACTAATTGATTTTTTTATTCAACTATTCAACTATCAATAACATTAGATTTTAATGAATTACACTTATATTCATTATTCCATATCAACTTTATTCACATTCAATTGATTATCATTCAATCCATTAATTCAATTCAATTCAATTTCTAAAGTTGAATTTCATTTATAAAACTCAAGTTCACATTTATCATTAACCTTATTAATTTACTTTGACACCAATATCAACATCATTCAACATTTCTTAGGTTATATTTCATTTTATCTTATATTCATTTTTATTACAACTCATATTTATAAATATATTCATATAGTTTCACTTCTTATATATATAAGTTTATTTCACAATTGTAAATCACTTTAATTATAATTCAATTCTCATAATTCTTTTGCTTATACAATTATTCTTTTATTTAGATTATTCAAACATCTAAACTATTAACTTATATACACTTTAATAATTCTAAAAATTATTCCTTTATATATAAAAGATACTCAAGGCAAAATTATTTCATTTACCCAATTTAAAACAATATCGTGTCGGTTTATCTTGTTTAAGAGTTTAGAAACCCCTTTCTACGATAGTTAGCTAGACTACATCGACCGAAATCTATAAACAATCAACCGATAAGTCAACACAATACAAAACAATTTTTATATTCATTAACAAATACGCTCTCATAGCTATTATTACACTCAACTCATTCTAGAGTACTGCTGACTCTATCTCTAATGAGTAATACCCAACAAAACCATGGTTGTCGCTTAACCATATGCTCTGATACCAAATGTAACAACCCGAAAATTTTCGACTTTCGAAAATTCAACATCGATACTCACTTTATCGATTGCCGAGAAATCGAAGGCCGGAAACCCGAAATGTTATGGTTTAAGAAAAGAAAAGAGGTAGAAGAAGAGAGAAAGAGATAGAAAATAGAGAGAAAAGAAAATAAAACGGAATAGACAACAGAACAATAGCTGAACAACATCAGAATCTCACAATTCGCAGCGGAATAACATATAATAGATAAATGAATAATCTTTAAACAAAGAACTATATCAGTTATTACATTTTATACATTACATTACATCATTACATCATATCATCAGAGTGTACAACAAGAAACAACAACAAACAGTGCAGCGGAAAAGAAATACTATATACTAGTAATACGCCATGCCATCCAGCTTGCCTCCAGCAACTCCAGCATATCCAGAATATCCTGATAAACCTAACTCTTAATTGCCCGTGTAGAAATTGGTGGGCACCCAGAGTTTAGGAAGGAAAACAATAAATTCCGAGTCAGTCATGTGACTGGTGTGAGAACTCAAAACAGTTTATTTATCTTTAAAATCAAAATAGAAGAATATTTTTAAAGTCAATTCGCAATGCTTTTAAAAATGAGACTACCATAAGGCCTCCCGCACACACACACAATGCAAACGCAGAATCGGAGGAGATTTCTCCTTATGATAGTCAAAGATGCTTGATACGCATTAAAAAGAACATTTGATATTATTATTAGTGCATAGTGTAGGAAAAATTCATTTCGAAAGTAGAATATAAATCTTAGCCAACGTACGACCATTATCGTATGCCTACTATAGCTACCATCTAAACAGTGGTGACCACCATAAGTAAATGGCAGGTTCTACAACTAATACCGTACAAGTTTCGTATTGGGAATTGGATTTCCAATGAATGATCAGGCCAAGGAACTTCCCATTGCCACATGAGAATGCCTCTGGATGGACATCCCCGAGAACCAAACCGGATCTCTACCAACATAAGGCCGGGTTACCCCTAACTGAGTAACAACTGACCGAATATGCCATCCCCCAGTCCTTTGGGACCTTTCACCGAGCGCTCGTAATCAATTCACACAATCATAAAGTGTTTTCAACATGAGTAAGTATCTGGGCTCATACCATGATACCACCCTTTTCCAGAAGGAAATGCACATATCCTAAAGGGCGCTACCCCTTATAACCTTGCTGCATCTTTCCTGTTTTGACCATTCCCGAGGTGTGAGGCTCGACGAAGTCACGTCCACAAAAACATACTTTATACAAAAGTCATGCTTTGGGTCAACAAATGATCATAGAAATGATCACAAAGATAAACGATCAAATAAATGATCCTATCACAAATAATCAACATAATGATCATTTCACAGCAACACTCAGCATGTCACATTACCAAATTGGGAATATATCGCTGATAACATTCAACTACATAACCTCTGAGCTCGTACGTCTCAGAGAAGGGTATTAAGCTAAAAGAATAAATTCTCCGCCACCAACAGAAATATATTTGAAAGAAATCTGCTTTATATCTCAATTTGTAATGTCAGACATACAATCCATACAAGTCTGTTCCGGGCTCGAACAAAACCGAAGGCACTTACAAAGAAGTCCTTGCAATCCGGATAATCTCTAATCACGTCCGGACTTCCCATCACATAGGGAGTCTCTATACCGTAGCTACTCGGTGCAAAGACAATCGACGAGTTGTCCTTTCGCTTTCAAAAAGATCCGGTCTTCAACACCGGTCTCCAAATGCAATTCATAATGACGTATCACATATTCGGAATGGGTTATACGACCCCATGGTCCTTTCCCGGTTAACCCGAATAGTGAGCGCTTATTCAAAAATAAGTGTGGCATTCAAATTCAAACAAATCACATCAAATACCCATTCAAAGGGAAATATTGATAGTCGGTTATTGAACTATCAATGGATATGCACACATCACCAGTTTTCAAATAATTTTCCAAATTATTTATTTTCCAAAATATCTTTACAAGATATATAATTTTCACACTTCAAAAATAAATCAATATTTATTTTTAAACAAGTTCCCCTTTCTTTTATAAATTCCATAGTGAATTTATATTTCAAAATATCTATGAATATACGATTTCAATTATTCATTTCAATTTATATTCAAAAAGATAAATTCTCAAAATATTCACTTTATATTGGAAAACATTTCCATACTTACTTATTAAGTAATTCTCAATCCATTTATTTTCAACCCTTGGAAAATATTCAAATATACTTAAATCGGGATAAAGTATATATTTCATTCTTTAAGGAAATCATTCACTTAAACGTATTTATTTGGGCCAAAACGAATGTTGCGTAAAACATCGTTACGACAACCCAAAATCACTAGTATAGGGATTCGAAATTAAAATAGATATATAAATCCCAATATTATACAAAACATTTCCTTTCGGAAATCATTTACTATAACAACAGTGTTATAGTCCACCCTTTCCTTCTATTTCTCGAAAACATCTATTTCAACAATAAATGTTGAAATCTATGGTTTCGAATCTCAACACATTTTAAAACATCATTAGATCGTTTTAATTCTATTTAAAATATCACATCCTAAACATTTTCTTTAACATATTATTCACTATTCAAAAACGTGAATATACTTTGTTAACAACTTTCATCACTTCTATTCATTTTATTTCAAAGGATTATTCATAGTCAAAAATGTGAATATAACTCCATTAATAGGTTTCAACAATTTACTTATCAAAATAAGTCATTTGCGGATTTATAAAACAACGTTTATAAATTCCATTTCTATTTATCTTATAACATCTTCCTTTATAAATTTTCTTTATTAACCTATTCGATTTATAATTCAATGATATCCTAGAAATTCATATTATAAGTCAAATGCTTATAAAACGATTATTTTACAAAATCGTTCCTTTAAACTTCATAATTATAAATCTTATTACTTATAAAATTCAATTATTTATCCAAAACCATTCTTTTAATAACTTTATAAATTTTATAAACCTACTGCTTATAAAATTCCATTTATAACTTCACCGCTTATAATTCTATAAATTTCATTCATTTATGAAATTCATTCACAATTCATTCTAACACTTATAAAAACTCGTTTTATAATTCCAATATTTTAATTTACAAATATCCATTTTATAAATCTTTTATATAAATCAATTTATACTATTATTTTAAAACATCTTTGATCTCCTTTATAATTTCACCATTTTGATTTAAAAAAAAAATCAAATTTTATAAATCCTATATTTAAACTTTTTATAATAAATTCAAAAATCCCGATTAAACTATTTTATAAAATCATTAGCCTCATATTTTCAAAAATCAACCTTTAACTATATTTCTCAAAAATCATAATTTGTTATAACATTAAAATTATAACGTTTATTTATTTAAAATGGATCAATTCCAAACATATAGTATATTTTCAAAAATCACTTTAAAAATCATTTTAAAATTCCAAATTTGGTCCAATGATGCTACACACCATATAGTCAATCACGACAACAACGATATCATATATCGATATGATAATCCATCAAATATCAAAATATATGAAATCAAACAAATACTGTTGAGGAATCCAGTTGGATCCCTCCAACCTGTTTTCCTGCATCCACAAACATTAGCACAATACCAATTCCGCTCCAGTACGAAATTATCGCGGTATATGGGATTTAAAATATTATCCGCTTAATAGACGGCGCAATAGGGTCTCATCCGCTAAACCAATGCGGGAAATCAATAACTCCAATATATACATATGCCAATATATATATATTGCTATTATATATATAATACCAATTTCACTATTTATGAAATATTCGCGGTATATGTTTTTAATAAATAACATCCGCTTACTAACGGCGCATAATGTCTATTTTAACAATCAATAGATAACAATCATCATTCAAACATGCATTCAAATATTTTAAATCTAACTATTTAAAATAAAATCGAAACTGATTCGATTGAGTGAGAAGTTCTCACCTTGATTTCAATTTCGTTTTAGCGATTTATTTCGAATAAAATTAAACGGACGTTTAATTTTACCCGAAATTTTCACTAACTCCAAACGACTCCAATCCAATTCCATCGCGTAGTGCTCCACCATACGATTCCAACGCAACTGGTTTCGCGCGTTTTTGACCTCGTATGAAAAAGTTATGCATTTTTAAAGATTCACGAATTTATATTTATAATTTACAACATATATAATTAATTTAAACCTAAGATAGACCCGGGCCGTTAGATCACGATCCAAGGCCGCACAAGGCATCTCCTTCCACACGCGTTCTCCCTCCAGGACATTCACGAAGCCGCCGAACCCAATATACAAACTAGGGTTAGTTTTCTCGACCACCACACCACGCTACAACACGATCAACTACCACCATCTTGCTCGCCTCCATCCCCTCAATGTTCGGCTGCAATACCATAAAGCTCGACCCCCCCTTTTTCATCGAAATACGTGCGCACTCCATGACAAACACGGCCATCTTGTCGACGATCCTGGCAACGAAACTCGATCACAACCGTACAGATCTATAGAGCACGAGATGCTCTACATTATTGTAGTTGACAACATTCGCTAATTGTTTGTAGATTGGGAGAGATTGAGGGGAGAAAATTGGAGATTTCTGGCCGTAGATAATAGGGGTGGCGGCTGCATTTAGGGTTAGGTTTTATATATATATATTTTTTAATTTAGAGAGAGAGGAGGGTCTATTTATAGAAAAATCGATCGACACTATTCATCCGGGAATTCCGAACTCCGATTTACGCGCCGTAACCAGCGTTTCTAGGGTTTACCCCGCGTTCCGGACACAATGGAACAAGTTTCGAAAGCTAATTCGGACATCTGTGCGAGTTATGGCAATAAACGTTCAATTTGAATTAAACCGATTTAAACGATTTTCAGGGCGTTTTAATTTGTACCGGACAAACGGTAAATCCAATTGACACGAAATTTGAAACCTTACAATAATATCACATTACGGATCCGATGAAACTGGTTTCGTCGAAATCCGAGACTGTTTGAAAAATGACTATTTTAACTCGCCAAATTAAAATTAAAAATAATTCGATGCGTTTCAAGCTGCCACGATCAAACGACAACTCCGATTGACACGAAAATTGAAATCCGGTAATAACTAACTATTACGGATCCAATGAAAATGGTTTCTTTCAATTCTGAGACTGTTCAAAAATTGACTATTTTCACTAGTCGATTTTAATATTAAAATATTCAATTTTCACAAATTAACTTTTAATTCGATTTTAAAAGTTCTAAAATATCGTTCTAACTCCAATATGATAAAATAAAATTTTACAAATCATTTTCAATCATATCTAACTCAATTTTCAATTATTTCCATAATTTAACATATTAAATTATTGATTTAATTATCCAATTAAATCCAATTATTCGAATTAAAATTTATTCGACTTATAAATTCACTTATTAATATTTAAAATTAATTAAATATTCAAATTTTAATTAAATAAAATTCTGGGTCGTTACAGTTAAAATCACCCAACACAATCCAGGGATGAGAAGATTGCCTTAAAGGTGGCAAGGAGTTGAAGAATGCATTTCTGGAATTGACCGAGTTATCAGCATATACAAAAGTAATGTAGTAGGAGGATTGTGTTAGAGCTTCAAGAACATGAAAGTGGATGTATTGTCTAGAAGATAGGAGGGGAGTAAGAGTCAAAACAACAGGATTATAAATAACTAGTATCCTACCATAAGAAGCACTGTCAAGGTTATGATGATAGGACCAATTTGGGTTGATGTATGAAGCAGCTTTAATGGATAAAGTTAGATTAAGCTATATTTCAAGCAGACCGAAGAGACAAATTTTGTACTCAGACATAATAGTTTTAACCTGATCAAGTTTCAAATTACTGTGAGCTCCTCTAAGATTCCATGATGTAATTTTTTTAAACATAAAATATTATTGAGGAAAGGAAGTGTTATTTCTTCTCTTTGCAGAAAGAGATCTAGTTTCAATTTTCCTACGAGACTGAGACTAAGGGGAGAGTGGTTGTGAGATAGATTGGATGGAGGTAGAGACACGTGGAGGAACTGTTGGAGATTGGGAGAAGGGGATACAAGATGGCCAACCAGGAAACTCAATAGAAAAGTTGTAGTGAGTTGGGACAAGTGGTTGTTCATCAACAGAAGAATTATGCATGGAGGTAATTAATTGAGTAACTTGATGCTCAAATGTTTTGCACCAGTCTTTGTCAAAATCTGATACAAGAGTATCAGAATGTGCATGCACTTCAGATATTTCATTACCAGTTTCAAATCTATTGCTTCTAATGGTAGAATCGTTTGTTGGCAAATTTTGGTCTTCAGCATTTGTAGTCAGGTCTTTTTTTACATTTTCTTTTCCATCAACAGAAGAAGTGTTGTTTTTGGAAGCATCATTGCTTTGTTCTTCACAAAACTCTTCATTTGTTATTTCACCTTCCTCTTCATCAAGTATTTCCAATAAGACTTGTTCATCCACTACAGATTGCAACAAGTGGTACTTATTTAGTGTGGTAACAGAACAACCTTGTTCACCACTTGGTGTTTTATGAACATCATTATGCCCAATAATATTTTCCTCATTTCCATCATTTACAATTTTTACCTTTTCACCTTGCATCTTCAAAACATTGTTTTCCAAATCTTCAGACATAATTCTTTTTTTCCCTTATTCTTATTTACCTTTTGCCATACTTTCTTCACTTTATCTTGTTTATCATTGATTTTCCCGTTCTTCATCTTATTCCTTTTCTCATCACTAGATTTCTGTTGTTCATTTATTACACATTGTTCAACATTTCCTTCACAATCAAATTTCTTACAGTTATTTACCAAATGCCCAAACTCCTTACATATAGTGCAAATTTCTGGTTTCCACAAGTATTCAACTTTCACAATCTGTTCAGTTCCATCAAGCAACATTACTGAAAAGTTTTTCGGTAGTTCATTGTTTAGATATCCTTCAACTAAACATTTGGCAAAGGAGATACGCTCCAATTTTTCTGTTGAAGCATCCATACATAGAAGTTTTCCAATCCTAGCTGTTAACCAATTTATATCCAATGGAGACCAAGCATACAATGGTATATTAGATAGTTTTATCCAAACTGGTACTACTTTGATGCTACTAACACTATTGCCTATATTTTCATTCCATGGCTTCACTATAAAAAGCTTATTCCTCATCATTACTGGGTTAGATTCAGATATTCTTTTCCTATCATCATCATTACTGAACTTGAACAAGAACAGAAAACCATCAGATTTGACAGTAATGGAACCACTTAGCTTCCATGCTCTCTTGAGATAATACAATACAATAGAATATGAAAGAGGATTATCAAGGAAAAAGCCAACGAGATAATCTTGCCACATAGAGCTTCCTGCCTTGACTACTTCAGAAGGAGGCACTATGGCATCTCCATTGAACTCTAGTTGTATGTCACGAGGCACATAAGAGCCAGCATTATTAGGTTTAGCTTTGAAAAGAGAGGTCCAAGCTAGAGGAGGATGGGATTGTTTAGGCAAGGAAGAGGATGAGGGAAGAGGTGCTGGTGGCTTAGGAGAAGCTTCAGCAAGAAGAGCAGTGACTAGAGAATTACTGACAGAGGGGAGTTTTGATGAAGTATGGTTTGGCAGAGGAAGTAAGGGTGGCTCAGAGGGAGGTACAAAAATGGGAGATGAAGGACAAGGCTGAAGAGATGTAGAAGGATGGGACGGGTCAGCGGGAAGAGGATGAAGAAAAGGAGCGGTCCCCATTTTTAAAAAGAAATTTAATTGTGTAAATGGGTGCAATGAGCTACTTCTTATTTTCATTTGTCTGTATATACACTTCCTTCTCATCTCCTCATTCCAATGGCAGACAAACAAATTTCCAATTCAATTTCAAATCAAATTTCAATTTCAAAAATTAAACTCCTTAAACTATATCATATTATATACCATTTCGAAGCTCTCGACGAGTAAAAGTCAGATCTGCTATTCTTTTTTCGATTTGGGGGGTTTCTATGTAGTTGGAATTGGATGAATTAATCTCGACTGTTCATAGCATCAAGATTAACTACATCAGATCAACAAATCGAAGGTACCGTTGTATGGAGACGGACTAAGGGAGTGCAACGGAGTGGTCCGTTCAACGAGCTGATGGGTAGATCGATCGGGAAAATTCAAGTAGGGTTTGAGCATGGGTGGCTGTGTTGGCCTTTTATGGTGACGTCGTTCATCGTGGTACCTAGGGGGGAAGGTCGGCAGCCATGAGGAGTAGTCGTTGGGTGATCGGTGGCCTTAGCGGCGATGCGAGGCGGGGCTATAACGACCCGAAAATTTTTAGTGCTTTTATTTATTTAATTAACTGAATTTTTGTGTAATTTAAAAAAAAATTGAAATAAAAATTTGATATTTGAAATACATCTATTTAAACATAGCAAATGGTAAATTTTCATCTAAAAATATGAAAATTTTATTGTATAATTTTATTTAAATTCAAATCAGTTAATATTTGATGATAATAAAATGCTTTTCAAACCTGAATATTTTTATACAATAAATTTATAAATCATCTACTAAGTGAGAGGCCATATTTCGTTTCCCCAAATTTAGACTGCTATTGCTCCGTCTATCTAAATTCCGATGTTTTATCAACGTTTTGGTACCGATATCGATTTTTGATTGCATAATCATACCACTGATATCTTTATACCATTTTAATCATCTCGTCGTGCTGATCTCCGTAGCATATTCGTTTGTATGTTTCAAAGTCCAGGAGACAAAGAAATCTACGGAAACGATTTTCGTATCGATTCCGAAATTTGGCATTTTTGGTTTCTTTGACCATTCGCCCATCCTCAGAGTCATACCAATAGTCATTGCCTTTTCATATTCCTGTAAATCAATTGTGACATTTAGTTATCTTAATATTTCATTTTATTCTAACTTGTACATTTAATATGTTCATTTGCTTGAGAAAGAAAAAGAAGAAGAAAAAATAAACAGTCATATTCATTTTTAAGCAAAGCAAAGCATAATTGGATTCCTTCTGTAGCATTCTTTCTTCGTTCATCTCCTTCTTCACCAAGCACTGTCGAAAATCCATCTCCTCTCACAACCCATCATGCATGAGTACCACCCTCCACCTCGACAGCAATCACTGACCGAGAGCGCACCCACTTACTTACTCACCTCGAGTCACGCAAGCCCTGCTACCCCTCCGCCACCGACCACCCTACCATAGCCCAGACCCGACCTCACCCGAAGTCTTCACTTCCACCTCTGTCCCGTGCCACTTTCAGCCGAGCTCTCCATCTTCTTTGCTTCTAAAAAGGTATGTATTTATATATAGTTTATATAAAGTTTGTTTATTTAATAGTACAGATGTTTTAGTATATAATATATATATATATAGTTTGCTTATCTAAGTTTCAAAATATCATCTTATATATATTTTCCTTACTATTATATTTGGATGACTATAATATATAATAGAGTGATGGGTTTAAGGGTTGATCTATAGTCTTATATATATAGTGTTGTTAGATATAGGTTTGGTTATATTTTCTGTTGGAAAATTTTATATATAACTAAAATATACACATTTGTGTTGTGCGTCGTGTATATATTTAACAAGTAAGGATGCTAGATTTGGTTTTAAATATATGTCTATATATTTATTTTACAATAGTATATATATACTCTATTTTCATAAATTTATACATTAACTCAGTTTATACAAACATTAGTTTGTATAAGGTGAAGTTGTTTTCTTATGCAACTTCCTACTTTTATATATATGTTTATAAACTTTTGATTTCCTGTTTTATTTTATAAGTATGATTAAAGTTATGAGGCAAGAAGTTTTATATTTGACAGTATGATATGTTTCTTAATGTTTTTAAATACTGTTTGATCTATATGTTGTATAGGTTTATATATATCTGTGTTTAATGATATTTATATACAACATGTTCAAATTTTAGTAAATTTTACAGTAAAGAAAATTTCACACATATGTGTATATATATATAATAGTTTATATTTTGTTAGTCTATACATATTATATAATAGTTGGTACATGATAGGTTGATTTATATGCGTCTATATGTTTGGATAAAATGTTTATATATATTTGGGTTATGATAGTAATTTGAATATATATATATATGTGTGTGTGTGTGTGTGTGCTGATATTTTCAAATGAATATGCATAATAAATAAAGTATTTTTTATTTTTGAATAAGTATATATATATATATAAGTATTTATTTCAAAATATCTTATGAATATATGTTTGATTTAATATATGCATCTAATTTAAAACAATGATTTTTGAAATACATATATATTTAATTTAATATGTGTTTAAATTTGGAATATGACTTTATATATAAATAGGTATATATAGTTATATATATGAGTTCATTTGTGCCAATTATCTTCATCGATCCAGTTCTGATTTGAATTCGTCTATTTCTATATATCAGCTTTGTTCATCCAATCCGCGTTCAATCTTACATTGCTTTTGAATTCGTGCTTGGATTCGTAACTCAATTCATTGTTTATCCTCTCTAGCCTCAAAAGGTGTGCAATCACTCACGATAAACGCTCTTATATTTATTAAATTTGATTTCAATTGAAACGACAACTGAAATATGCTGCTGTTAGTTATTTACATTGTTATATATATGTTATCTGTTCACCTGTGACATCTGACACCATTATCTGTTATTTATATTTATTATATATACATGTTATATTATTATCATATTTGTTATCACTTTGCAAGTTCCCTGTTAGTATAGAATTCACTATGGGTTGAAATGATACATACCCGAATGATCCGTGGAATAGGAGAAAATCGTTATGGGTTGAACTGATAAACCCAAGCGATTTTCATTGAATAGAATTTGGGATTGCGGGTTGAAATGATATATACCCGTATATAATTTAAATTGCTGAATGAAATGATAAATATCCATATCACTTGACCATAGTATAGAAAATCATATACAGACACCGTTGGTCTATATATAAATATTTTGAAAATGATTTCTATGGTTTTGGAAGGAAATATATGGTTTAATAAATGTTGAATTCAAGAGATTATAAATAAATGTATTTTATAGAGTTTAAATTCTTGATTTTTTAATTTATATGTTTTGAAAATTTTAAAATTATATGTTGGTTTTGAAACTATAAATTTTAAGAATTTACTTAAAATTTACTATTTAAATCATGTATAAATTAGTTTATTATAAAATAAGTTTGATAATAAGATTTAATTTAATAAAGTTTGATTTAATTTATATATAATATGTTTAATTATTATTTAAATTTGTTTTTTAAATATAGGGTTTATAATAATCTTTAATAAATTAAGGTTAGGAAGATAGATTTGAAATTGATTTGAAATGGTGTTTAATTAAGAATTATTTAATTAAATCGATTTGGAACTTATGGAATTGAAATTTTTAAAGGATATGATTTTATAACTTGCTTTTGGTTTAAGGTGAATTAAATGAATATATCAAGTTTAAATAATTGAAGGAATATTCAGTTATTTGAAATTTGAAGTTTTATTTAAATGATATTTGTTTTATTAAGTAAATATTTCAGAACTACATAATAGTAAATTGCATTTGATATATATATATATGAAATTATCAAATTTTAGTTTTGAAAATGTTGAATACTTAAAGCTTTGAAATATATTGAAATAGAAATGGTTTATTTTGTGGTTCAAATCTGTTTTTTAAATCAATATAATTTGGAATGATTTATTGAGAAACTAAATTGAATTGAAATTGATGATTTGAGATTGGATTAAATTTGAAGTTTGGAAATGCGAGTTGATTTGGAATCGATTTGTGAAATTTGAGGAAACTATTTTATTATATAAAGTATTTTTAAATTATATTTCAAACTATTTTATATCTTACTTTATAAATTATTTTAATATAAACTATTTTAATACAAATCATTTTTAATATATGTTATTTTTAATATAAACTATTTTAATACACTAACAATTTTAATATAAACTATTTTAACTTATAACTCTTTATATAAACTATTTTACTTTATAAACTATTTTATTATATATAGTATTTTTATATCTAAACTGCTTAAGTGGTGGAAGTTATGTTTTCAAAGTTAGGAATTTCAAAGTATTATGTTTTGAAAGTGTTATAATTTCAAGCGTTTGGTTTCGAAAGTGTTATAACTTTGAAAGTGCTATGATTTTGAAAATGGATATATTTGAAATGGAAATGATATCGTATGTAGTTTTGAAATGGAAATGATACCATATTGATATGGTTTGGAAATGGAATGATATTTTGGTTTTGAAGTACAAACTATTTTGAAATGACCGTGGTGTTATAATAATGACTGGTTGTTAAAGAGACCAGGATCGAAAGTTATCATACTCTCTGCCTACTCCGAAAACCACTTTAACAACCGTATACGCAGTGGAGATTCCAGAATGAAGTAGGATGGTGGCGACGTTCCACTGAGGTATATACGTGGACCCGACTTCCGTGAGTTGGCATAACGTGGCTAAACAGGAGCGATTCTCAGGCCAAGTGAGGTCATTCCTCCAATTGGACACATTCCTTCGATATTATATTCTGACTTTGTGATTGATTTGGTCGTCACACTTGACTTTTTTTGATTTGGGAGTGTGTTCCGAGGAGGGCGGTAGTGGCTGCTATGCGTTACCATCAGCCCGGATGCATAACTGGTATATCTACCCTGGCATTGCCTTGTTGTGCCATGTCACCTACCCTATCGAGACCATTACGAGTTTGTTTTGTGTCGTACCTATGGAGTATCCTTTGGTAGCCTCCCGATCATGAGGTACTACGGTACTGTATAGACTATTGGCACTATAAAATGTGTTAAGGTGGAAAATGTAAAGCCTTAACTCTATTTTTAAATAGTATACTTTACTTTAGACATTATTATAATAGCGTATATTACTACATAGTAGATAGTTTAATGGATCCTTAGAGGATGGTTATCCCAAACATCCTTTGAGTTACTTGTATTTCTGTTGATATTTCACTTGAGTTGGATTTATTGATATAAGAATGTTAATCCTGACTCGAGTGTTTTGTGTTTTGCTTTACGTTCGAGTTAGACTGAGTGATACAGCTTTTGAGACTCAACTTTAGAATTGGATCTTCGCTTGGAGATCCATCTATCGATTTGTCTTTCAGTTATTCAGTTGATTCTAGCGATGTAATCTGACCTTGTATTTGACTATTGTATTTGAGAATTTTGTTGTATCTTATTTAATTCTGTTATATATTCATGAACAACTATTCTTTTGTTTCCGCTGCATTATTGTATATTACTCTGTGTTTGTGATTCTATGAATTATTTATTTACTGTATATGCCAAGTTTTGCCAAATTTAAATTAACAATATGATATTTTGAGCAACTCAAGTCTGACATGTGCAGATGCGAATAGTTGAAAATATCGGGATGTTACATGCAGTGGTTGAGGCAGCGGTGGTATGCTGTGATCGTTGGTGAGATTTGCAAGCTAGGATTCGGTAGAGAACTGCTGCGGTGGTTGATTTTATGGTGATCTTCGTTTTATTTTATTTTATTTATTTTAATTTCAAGATGTTCTAATCATCATAACTCTCATATACGAGGTCCAATTCATGCGCGGCTTCTTGCGTTGGGATCGTATCGGAATTTCTGACATTTTGATGCTGGTTTGGGTGATTCTGAAGTCGTTGAATTTGGGCCCTAAATTGGATTTGTATCCGATTTAATTTCGAAGGTGAGTGTTATAACCCGCTCACAACTTCTAAAATTTCTTATGTTAGTTAAATTAATTTTTTGATGTGATTAGGAATTTATTTATAGTTGTTTGGCATGTTTAAATCGTCATTTCAATTAATTTGAATTTATTGTTAATTAATCTATTATTGAATTGAAATTGCCAGTTAATTTCCTATTATTGATAATCAGTTAATTGTTGAAATTTATTGGTTAAATTGGGTGATAAATTGTGATGGATGTCTGATTTCTGATATTGAATGATTGAATGTTATGTTTGATCTATAAAATGTTATCACTCAGCAAGTTCCATAAATTTTATTTGAAAATCACTATAGGTTGAAATGATAAATACCTGAACGATCTATAGATTAAGGAAAAATCGTTATGGGTTTAAATGAAGACTCGAGTGATTTTATGGATTCTATATTAATTCTGCATTGCGCTTTGAAATGATGTATAACCCTAAAATATTAAAATGCGGATTGAAATGATAAATATCCGTATCACTTGACCCTATGGTAGAGATTTATGTACGGACAGCGGATTGGTTAAATTAAATGATTTAAAATCCTTAAAAATTTTGAATTTAATAAATGATATTTGATAATAAAATTTGATTTATATAAATTGAATTATTGAAAAATCAAGTTTTATGTTGAAATGTGAATTGGTTTAAAGGAATTGTTTTAAGAAACTAAATTGAAAATTTAAAGGTCGAGTTTGAGATATTACTGAAGATTGTCAGAATTGAGTTATTTGAGTTGTTGGAAATGTTACTTTGAAATGCATTGAAATTAGAATAATTTAAAGTGATATTTGAACATGGATTGGAAGCGATATTGAATTAAATACTTTATTGATAATTGAAAATTTTAAATCGCGAATTTTGTATTGGAAATTGAAAATAGTCAAAATGTTTGTAATGTAATAAATAGTTTAAATCGATATAAATTTCATACTCATGTTTAATATAAACTATTTTAATAACATACCATTTTAAGACTTTAATTATTAAGATTTTGAAATATTAAACTATTTTAACCTATATTAAATCATTTTAACCGATTTTGAACCACTTAAATTTATTTT
Organism: Allium cepa; assembly: GCA_030765085.1. Lineage (NCBI taxonomy): Eukaryota > Viridiplantae > Streptophyta > Magnoliopsida > Asparagales > Amaryllidaceae > Allium > Allium cepa. The sequence goes on along the minus strand of CM060934.1, from coordinate 635,205,187 downwards.
ACAATAGTTAACTCATTTTAACTTATTTTAAACCTAATTAATATATTTTAAACTATATAATCCATTTTAATTATATTTAGTCTATTTTAAAGATTCATTAACTATCTTAAATCAACTTAACAGTATCTTTAATCTATAACTAAACTATTTTAGAATATTTCAACTATTTATAACTATTTTAACTATTTACAATTTTTTAGAACTAATTTCTAAATTTCCAGATTAAGTAAAGTAGAAGTGTTTATATTCAATTCATTGTTTTAAAAGAGAATATGGCTAAATGGTGTTATAACCAACTTTGGGATTTAAAATGTTATAATAAATTGAATATGACGATTTTGAAGTAAGGATTTAACCTACTTTGGAAATATGGTATTGGAGAAATTAAGATTTTGGAAAAGACATGATTTGAAAGTTAATATGGTTTGAAGTGAATATGATTTCGACAGAGATATGATTTGAAATTGAATGTGATATTTTGGTATAAATTGTGAATTGATTTTTGAAATGTAAAAGAACGATCCGGTGTGTAATAAGCAATTGGTTGTTAAAGAGACAGAGATCGGATATTGTCATACTCTTCGCCAATACCGAAAACCACTTTAACAACTGTGTACATGGTAAAGATTGCAGAAATGAAGTAGGATGGTTCGGTAAACGATTTCTATATGAGGTACAACTTAGATGTGACTAAAATCAGTAGCCATGCCAAGCCAAATGAGGTCATTCCTCCTATCGGGCACATTTCTTCAATACCATTCTATTATTTATGATTGTTTTGGTGGCCACCCTTTTATTTTGATTATGGGAGTGTGTCCAAGGTTGGCGGTAGTATCTGCTATGCGTTACCACCAATCTAGATCCGCAAATGGTATATCTACCTTGGCATTTCCTCGTGTGCCATGTTCACATGCCCTAGAGCACCTTCTACGAGTTTATTTTGTACCATACCTATGGAGTGCCCTCTGATAGCCCTCTAGTTTACGGAGGAATTAGGGTACTTTATAGACTATGGGAATATATAAAAATGTGTTAAGGGGGATATGGGTAACGCCTTAACACTATTTAATACTTTACTTTACTGTAGACACTATTATAATAGCGTATTTTACTACATGGTAGATAGTTTAACAGATCCTTAGGAGATGTGAATCCCGAACATCTCTTAAGTTATTGCACTCATGTTAGACACTGGATAGGAGATGTCAAAACTCGTAAACTGTTTTTTTTTCTTTCTCTGCATTTTTTTATTTACACCAATAACAATCTGCCATTTAGTTTGAGTTAGACATGTGTGTCTGTTTAAAACGTCCAAAAAGGCAGGTCGTTACAAAGGAGGATAACTGTTTTTGATCAAGGAACCAAATCTGAGTCCGCACTAGACAGTAGTGTGATCGATACAAGTTTGGAAGTGAAATTATGTGATCGAGTGAGCGATCCGGTTTGATATTGCGTATGCATGATATATGTATATCGTACGGGCTTAAGTAAAGAAAATATTGGAAATTGAAAATGCAAAATATAAAATGATTTTAAATTATTTGATTGGATATCATTGGTAAATAAGATGCAGGTCTTTAAAAATCAAGAAAAATTTAGATTTCCTGATAAAAGGTACATGTTTATTTTGTCATTGGATTTGATGGTTTTATTATTAAGCCACTTGGCTTTTGTTTTGTTTTGTTGGTTTGGGGCCCGTAGTGTCGTTTGTAATTGTTCCGATCGAGCTGCCTAAAGGAGACTCTGCCAAAATTTTCCGTAAATCCGGGTGTTAGAAAATTTTTGAAGTTTTAAAATTTTTTTAAGTTGTTTTGATAACTATGTTTTAAATTTCATAAGCCAATCAGAGTAGTGTAGCAGAAGTATAGTAAAAGTTTCCAATAAGATTTTGTTGTTTTATATGTTGATTATTTGAATAAAATATATCAAATATTAAATTCTTTAATTTATGTCTATTCAGGGACGAAAAGTTTTGAGTGGGGGAGATTGAAACGACCCGTAATTTTACCTATTTTAAATTATAAAATTTAATATAAATATTTAATAAAAATGGTTAAAATATTTTATATAATGATTTTGAATGTGAATTATTGGATGAACTGCAATTGAAATAAACTAATTTCGAAGATTTAAGTAATAATAAGTATTGAAAGGAAATGCTATGTATCGAAGGTGTTTACAATCAATAGTTGGATTAAATAATAAATGTTGAATCCAGCAGATAGAAATAAAGTAACTGATTGATAACTAAAATTTATTTAAAATCTAATAACGAAATTCGTGGAATATTGAACTATTAAATTATTTAAATTTAATATTGGAAATAATTGAATAATTGAAATCTGAATTTAATATGATTGAAAATGATATCGAAGGTTGGTGAAAATTAAATTTAAACAACAATAAAGATTGTTACCATTTAAAATTGGATTTAGAAGTGAATAAATAAAAATTGAAAATTATATTATAATCGAGACGTTAAAAATAGCGATCCGAGGAATAGTCTCGTATTTCGATGGAACAAGTTCCACTAGATCCGTGATTTCTGATTTCAAATTTTATAGCGTTTGGAGTTTGGTCATATGCAATAGAAACGCATCTAAATTTATATCGAAGTTCAATATAATAATCAGGTCCAAAAGTCTATCTACTCCATACGATTGAATTAGGACTCGAAACCTTTTCCATTGCGTTCGGAATAGGGGTATAACATTATAAACGCCTAGCGGCATGCTTCGATAGGTATTCGAAATTTTAAGTTTCTTAAATCGAGATATTTTTGAATTTAAAATAATATATTGACTTCATCGTTCCTGTCTTTCAACCGTTCACATCTTTCCATCAGCCACCCTAGCCTACCTATCCTTGCCTCTTCTTTTATACGTCCCCTCCTTCATTTGTTTAGCTCAGACAGTAAAAGAAAAAATGGAGCAATGTAATCTATATCTCTCAAATTACTCAACAACAAAAAATATGAAATCAGTTTTAAAATTCTTGTTTTAGTCTATACTTAGATTTGGTATGCTCATTGGAAGGTGTGGCCACGGTTTCTGGAAGTCGACAGTGAAGGGTCGAACACTATTTGGAGCTAGGGTTTTCATTTTTAGGCGAGATAAGCATCGATTGGAGGAAACAACATAGGATTTGGACTCAGCATGGAAAATAGCGTCTTTGGCAAGATTTTGGTGAAGTTCGGCCGTGTTTGGTAACGCGCGACATTGTGAGGTCGTAAGCAGAGGGGTAGCAGGTTAAGGATGTTGTAGGGGGCTCGAGCTTGACGTTTTTTAATATGGGCAGGTGGAGCTCGAGGCGAGAGACTCATCGTTAGTGTCGGAATTTGGATTCGTGGAGTCGAGCTCCGTATCATCATAAAACGTCCACGCGTGTTTAGGTATTATCGTGTACATGAATGGGAAGAAGGAAATTGGGAAAGAAGGTGTTAATGGGCCATTTTTTAGTGATATTGGTATGGGTTTGGAAAAAAATTAAGTTAGTGATTTAAATTATTTATATAATTAATCGATGAACTTAAAACGAATGCGTATCTTATTCATGCGAGGTCGAAATAGGACGATACAAGAGGTGTTGGAATCGTGGCGACGAGCGCTTCATTCTAGGACTGATCTGGAGTCGGTTGGAGTTGGTTAAAATTTTAGGTTAAATAAAATGTTGTTCAATTTGATTTAAAATTGAAAACTCCAGGTGAGTGTTTTATAATGCTCACAAGTACTAGAATATTTTTATGCGAATTAAATGTGAAATTGTGGAGTGATATAAATTTACTGGTCTCTGTTTGATAAATTTGATTAGCATTTGAATTAACTATTAAAAATTAAAATTGATAGTAAAATTTGAAATAAGAATTTAATTGCCTGTAAAACACCGGATTTTAACAACTATTGAATTTTTGTAAATGATATTGAGTATTTGGATGATTGACTGCGTTGGATGCTATTGGTTGATATTTTGGATGATTTGGATGTTTATTTATTTTTATATATCCTATTATCACCCTGTATATTATTTAATGGTAAATTGAATTATTTCGAATAAATTAAGAAATAGGTTGAAATGATATATACCTATGACACTGTGATTTGAATTAAAATGAAATATATTGTAACAATCCGCATATCCGTACCCCTTGAGTCGACACTATTCTCCATCAATCAACTCAAGTTGAACAGAAATACGAACCATTAGGGTTAAAGAAGAAGAGGTAGTAGAAGAAAATAAGAAACAACATCAGAATCTAAGCATCGCAGCGGAATAAAATATAATAGATAATAACAGATCTTTACACAAAACAAATACTATATCTGTTTATACATACATCAGAGTTCCACATCAATAACATACAATTGCACATAACGGAATAATAACCAAATACGGAAGTACGTATCGCCTTCCAGCTCGTCTCCTGAGCTCCACATCATCCTTGCCTGTATCCTATAATACTCGATCTGACCCGAGCATTATAGTTAAATAACACCCGAGTCAGTCTGGAATACCAGCATGAGAAATCACACTCAAATTGATTATTAAAGTTTCAAAAACTCTTTTGAAAACAAAAGCATCTCGTAAGACCACGCCATAAATAAACATGTCAGGTTTTACCTTACAATAGCTAAAACACTTTTTATTGAAATCCTCTGATATTATAATAGGGTCTACATACAAATACTTATTAAAATAGCCAAAAAATTTACATCTATTAAATTCCAGCTACTAGCCATAGAGTGGGTAATACAAACAAAATTCGTAAAATGTGCGTAGGGAAAATGGATTTCCAACTAATGACTAGGCACTGGGGTACCACCTGTCACAGTGCCTGGTCTAGATCAGCGTACCGAGGATCACTCCCGACCCCCTGCAACACAAGACCCGGACTACCCCTTACTGGATAGTCCCGAGTAAGATCACCCCGCGGTTGGGATCAGCAACCGCACCACTAAGCCTAAATAAAAAGGGACATCTAGATAGGGATGACCTTACCCGAAAATGGGTGCTGCCCACCAAGCCTTGCTGCATAACCCCTGTTTTCAGTCATTCTCGGTTGATGAAGCTTGAGGTTAAGCGTTACCTATTTAGAACATATCCCTTAGAATGCCCATCGCCCACCTGACGATGTTCCGAAAGCATTCATCCATACAAGTCCGTCACAGGTTCGAACGGAACCGAAGGCACTACTGCTACTATATTCATTTTGGAAATATCCTCAAGATTAGTAGCGACTAGCCCTTTCACTTCACTGCTCCATCTTCGACTCCGAACTCGTTTTCCACGAAAACGTACAAACCGGATCGAAGCGATTTTCGAGAAATAAATCTCGATCCCGGTCACTTCGAAACGATTAGTGCATTTGGCCAAAATTGATAGTTGGTTATTTAACTATCAATTAATATTCACAACAACCATCAACCAATAAATAATTTCTCCAAAATTATTTATTTATCCCAAAAATACCTTCACAGGATATATTTCCACTTTTCAAACCCACTTGAAAACTGTTTCAAACTATCTTCCTTTTGCAGAATAAATTTCCCAAATATTTTCTATTTCCTCTGAGATCACTAAGCACAAAACTTAGATTTTTTAAAATAATTTAAAAGCACTTTATTATAAAATATGTTTAACATTTAAATTTAGAAAAAATACTTTAATACTTAATTAAAAATAATACTTTAGAAATAATTAAAATAAGGTTACTTTATAAATATAACTAGATTTTCTTCTTTGAACAAAATACCAAATCATCTTTTAAACAATTATTACGATAATAGATTTAAAAAACATACTTACTTTAGAATTTAAACATTTAGAAATAATAAATTTTCTAAAACATGCTTTTTAAAACAACATTAAACTTTTATCTTATATTTAAAAATTAACTTTGAGAACGTACTTGGCTATCCAGAGAAATATACTTCTCTTCACATTCTTCTTTAAATTTCCAATCCAAACACTTGAATCAATTTTCAAATTGATTTCTAATTTACTCCCTTTTAATTCCAAAATCCATTAATTTCAGATTTTATTTCTTAATTATGATTTAAAATACTTTTAACTGAAAATACAAATTTTAGATTTCTTATATTACTTCTTTATCCTTTTAAATAAATTTGAACTTTAAATTTTAAAATAATTCTTTATTCCTTTAAAATAATATCACTTAATTTTACAATTCATTAATTTCTGTTTATTCAAAATCTTTTTTTTTCTTTTCATACTCGTAGTTATTTATTCGTATTTTAATATCGCTTCCATTCCTTTTCAATTCATTCTTAATTTATTCCAATTTGCTATAATTATTTCGCTTACAAATGCACTTCTTTTATTTTCTTTCCAAAATCCAATTTATATATTTTTGGTAACTCATTATATCCAAGTATAATCGATCAAACCATAGCATTCAATATTCCAATATATTTCATCATAGAATATCAAATAATCACAACAGAGAATATTAAATAATTTAAATAAACATTGAGGGATCCAGTTGGATCCCTCCAACCTGTTTTCCCTACATCCACAGACGTTAGCACAACATAAATACCAATTCCACTTCGAGGTGGAATATCGCGGTATATGGGATTAATATAAATCATCCGCTATTATGCGGCGCATAGGGTCTCATCCGCTATAAAAATGCGGGAAATCAATCATTCCAAGATATATTATATACTATAATATAGCACAATAAACCCATTCAATCATCCAATCAATTATTTAAATTTAACCAATTAAATTTAAATTTAAATTCGGCTGAGTAAGATTAACTCACCTTTGCTTTTTATTTGCAATCCACTTCCAAACGGCTTGTTTCCTTCACGATTTTAGACCCTGTATAAATATTAGATTATTTTATTAATATTTGAATTGAGCAAACAATTTATTACCACATAGTTAACTAACAATTTTAATTTAACTAAAGTTTGGTTTTTAACTTAATAATTTAATCTTACTCATAATTTCCTTTTGAAACCTTTTTGTGACTAAAATAAATTAATAGGCTATAAACAAAATAATCACTAAAATACATTATCAACAATAAACTAGAAGATAAATAAAAATATGTATTTTTATTTTTCTTTCTGGTATCATATATATAAATAATTTCAAAATCTTCCTGTTTATATTTTTCTCAGTTTACCTTTAATTTAAAATAGGCAGATTTATTTATTGTTATTATTATTTAAAATACATAAACTGTATTTATATAATTTTAAAACTAAAATAGATTTTACTTTTCTTTTGAATTAACTAAATAACTTACAAATTTAATAATTTAAATTGATGGGAAAGGGATACCTCACTGACTCTTCTTCCCCCCAAATCTAAACTACCCAAACCTGTACAGAGCATGCACGAACCCACTCTTTCCACCATCTCTCTCCTCCTTTCTTCTTCCACGCTCAACGAATTGACGAACCACCATCACCGTCGAACTCCACTACACGAGGCCTCCCCGACCATCACCATAGCATAAAGCTCGGCTATCTCCTGCAAAACCCGTCCAAAACCATCACCTCCCCAGGCCGTACACGGTCACACACCCCTAGACGTAATCGCACAGTCCAATCTTCCTCACCGAGGCGTCTTTCATGCCACGGACCCAAATATCCACTCCATTTCCCGATTCGAAAGACATGGCCAAAGAAAACTCAAACCCTAGCCTACTAACCTTTACGACCGTCGCCTCAAACCACAACAGTACCCCCTACGCGAGAGCTTCCTCCTTCGGGACTTCGACTCGAGCTCGAGCTCGACTCGAGCTCGAGTTCACGCTAAAACGATTCGATTTCGAGATACAGGGAGGCGCGATTTATAATTTGGGAGTCGTCGCCCTTTTTTTTTAATTTAGGGTTATCGATTTGCAAATGAAGGCTAAGAAGAGTTCGACCATATATAAAAAAGAAAGCGTGTTTAAGAAGGCACCGATGACTTTGATTTGATTAATCAAAGTTTTATTTAATTTTCAATGCGTTTAATTACCGTACGCTCGCACAACAATTTCGATCAATACCAAATTTGAAATCCGATAATAATACACTATTACGGATGCAATGGAACTGGTTTCATCGAATTCCGAGACTGTGCCTTGGAAGGCTATTTTTAAATTCAATTTAAACGATATTTTTTTTAAAACCGAACGAATCACATCCAGTTTCAATTTAAAAGCTTTTATTATCTTCATAACTATCAATATAAAATTTACAAACCTTCAATTTATTTTTAACAGGCTTAGAACTCTAGATTCAACATTTTACCCAACTTTAAATCATTTAATTAAATAGTTTAATCATCATTAAATTGTGATATTTGAATTCAAGTTAATATTTAACCCTTAAATATTTAAAATTAATTTAAACATTCCAATTTTAAATGCTTAAAAATTCCGGATCGTCACATTCCTTCCCCCTTAAAAGAATTTCGTCCCCGAAATTACTAATTAAGAGGAATGGTCCAATACCCGATTACTTTTCCCAAAACCAAACGGTTTCATCAACTTGCCATAACATATCTATAATGACCCAGAATTTCTGTCATTTGAAATTCAGATATTTAATTGATTTTAAATATCAACAAGTAAAATTTGTAAATCGAATATGTTTTATTTCGAATATTCAGATTTAATTGTATAATTAAATCGACAATTTAATATTTGAAATTATGTAAATAATTGGAAATTGGGTTTTATTTGCATAAAAATGATTTATAAAGTTATATTAAATCATATTGGAGTTAGAAAAATGTTTGAAAACTTTTAAAATTGAATTAAAAGTTAATTTGTAAAAATTGAATATTTTAATATTTAATCGACTAGTGAAAATAGTCATTTTTCAAACAGTCTCGGATTTCAACGAAATCAGTTTCACCGGATCCATAATGTTAAATTATTGTAAGATTTCAAATTTCGTGTCAATCAGATTTACGGTTTGTCCGGGGCAAGCCAAAACGCATAGAAATTGGTTTAATCGATTTAATTTAAAATTGATCGTTTATTGCCGTAACTCGCACATACGACCAAATTAGCATCCGAAACATATTCCATTGTGTCCGGAATGCGGGGTAAACCTTAGAAATGCCGGTCATCGCGTGTGATTTGGAGTTCGGAAAATCGGATGAATAGTGTTTTTCGTTGGAATTTCTATAAAAGGCCACCATAATTCACAAATTTCAACAAACCCTAACCCTAATTCTTCAGGCCACCATTTTCAATTCTAAGGCCAGAAAACACCCACGTTCTCCCTTAATCTCTTCTAATCCACGCATCAATTCAAGAAACTCTCAACGGCAAAGTTGAAGAGCATCGGAAGAGCTTTCAATCCATACGGTGATGATCAAATTTGGAGCAACGAATCAGCGGCAAATCACATTCAAAGTCGCGCATTTGTTCATGTGTTGCTCGAGATTCGTGCGACCGAGTGTAGCTGGTCTCTGGCCGATGATAGAGCGTGGCTAGGCGAGTGGAACGGCTATTGTTGATCGTCGTATAGCTCGACGATGTTGGAGCATAATTCAATGGATGCTTGGCGGCTATGGGTTCACATACGTTCGATCTTTACTGGGTCTTCACGCGTTTGGGAAGAAGCATGAAGGTGCGACCCTGATTTCAATTGCAAAAACGCACGACCAGGATGGAAGTTAGGTTTAAAATTAAAAAGAAATTTATAATTTAATTATATTATAATTCGTGTAACTTTAAAAAGCAATATCTCTTTCATACGAGGTCAAAAACGCACGGAACAAATTGCGACGGGTTCGTATAGACGAGCACTACGCAATGGATCTAGTTTGGAGTCATTTGGAGCCAGTGAAAATTTCGGGTAAAATTAAACGCGCATTTAATTTTATTCGAAATAAAACGCTACAACTGTTATCGGAAACTCAAGCTGAGAACTTCTCACTCAATCGAATTGCGTTTCGATTTAAATTTTAAATAGTTAAATTTAAAATTGCTTAATTGTGTTGATTATATGCTTGGATGATAAATTGTTATCTGTTGTATTGAAAATAGACCCTATACGCCGTATATTAAGCGGATGTTATTTATTAAACACATAGACCGCGATAATTCCAACTTGATATGGAATTGGTATTATATATGTACTTGGAGTTGATTTCCCGCATTATATAGCGGATGAGACCATATTGCGCCGTATAATAGCGGATAATATTTTATAAATCCCATATACCATGATATTCTGTCTTGAAGCGGAATTGGTATTGTGCTAACATCTTTAGATGCAGGGAAACAGGTTGGAGAGATCCAACTGGATTCCTCAAATGATTAAATTGGTTTCAATGTTGTGTGTTGATCTATTTATAATCTACATGATTATCTTTGTGATTGAAATCGTTAAAGGCTAAATTTTAGCCGAATATATTTTTGGTATCGTTAGATGCCGCAAATAAATAAAATTGGATTTCTGAAAATTTAAATTGAGAATTCATAATAAAATTTAATTTTGGAATTGATTCATTTTAAATAAATAAACGTTGAAATTTTTATATTATAAAAAATTATGATTTTTGTGAAATATAACCGAAATGTGATTTTTAAAATAAGAAGTTGTTTAATTTATAAAATGGTTTAAATGGGGATTTTTTTTGAATTATTATAAATGATTTATATAAAAGATTTACAAAATTGATATTATAAATTAAAATATTGGAATTATAAAACGAGTTTTTGTAAGTGTTAAAATGAAGTATCAATGGATTTCATAAGTGAATGAAATCTATACATTTATAAATTGTGAAGTTATAAAATGAATAGATTTTTGTAAAATAAAAGATTTATAAGTAATTAACTTATAAATTGGATTTTGGCGTGTAAATGGGTTATGGATATAATTTGTTAATAAAGTGATTTTATGAGTTAAAGTTGTTATAAAGTGTAAATGGAATTTATAACGTTGTTTTATAAATCCGAAATCGACTTATTTTGATAAGTTTAATTATTAGAGCTTATTAAAGGAAATATATCCACGATTTTGGACAGTGAATAATCCTTTAAATAAAATATGTAGAAATGTTGAATTTGGTAAATGAAGTATATTCACGATTTTGGACAGTGAATAGTATAGTAAAGAAATGTTTTGGGAAAGTGATATTTTAAATAGAATTTAAAACGATCTAAAGATGTTTTAAAATGTATTATGTATCGAAACATAGATTTCAACATTCATTGTTGAAATAGACGTTTTCGAGAAATAGAAGAAAATGGTGGACTATAACACCGTTGTTAAAGTAAATAATTTTCGAAAGGAAATGTTTTATATAGTATTGGGATTTATATGTCTATCTTAATTTTGAATCCCTATACTAGTGATTTTGGGTTGTCGTAACGATGTTTTACGCAACATTCGTAAATGTGTTTAAGGAAAGTTTTCCTTAAAGAATAAAATATATACTTAATTAGGATTTAAGTATATTGAATATTTTCCAAATGTTAAAAATAAATGGATTTGTGAATTACTTATTATTGAATAAGTATGGAAATGTTTCCAATATGAAGTGAATGTTTTGAGATTATATCTTCTAAAGATAAATAGAAAGTGAATAATTGAAATCGATTTGAAAATCGTATATCAGTGGATATTTGAAAATTTAAATTCACCATGGAATATATAAAGGAAAAGGAGATTTGTTTAAAAATAAACTTTGATTTATTTTTGAAGTGTGGAAATAAATTTACGAATTTGGGACGTAAATTTAAAGTAAGTCGGTAAGGATTTATTTAATTGGTTTAAATGAACCATTTTGAAATGAAAGTTGTAAAGGTGAAAAGTGATTTGAAATCTGTTTTCAAATGGTTGAAGTGTGGAAAAATATATCTTGTAAAGATATTTTTGAAAATATATAATTAGGGAAATTATTTGAAATCGGGTGGTGTCGTGAATATATATTGATAGTTAAATAACCGACTATCAATATTGACCCTTAAATGGCTATTCGTTGTGAATTGGTTGAAATTGAATGCTACACTTATTTTTAAATTATTTCGCTCGTTATTCGGATTACCTATTCCGAATAGTGATACGACGTAATGGATAGCATTGAAGATTAGTGTTGAAGACCGGGTATTTGTGAAAACGATAGGATGACCTATCGATTGTCTGTACACCGTTAGCTACGGTATGGAGATATCCTTTGTGATGGGAAATTCTATCGGGATTGTGAATACCCGGATTGCAAGGGTCTCTTTAGAAGTGCCTTTGGTTCTGTTTGAACCCGGAACAGACTTGTATTGTTACGTGTCTGACATTACATTTTGAGATATAAAGCAGATTTCTTTCAAATACATTTCTGTTGGTGACGGAGTATTTATTCTCTTAGCTTAACACCCTTCTCTGAGACGTATGAGCTCAGAGGTTATGTAGTTGAAGGTTATCAGCGATATACTCCCAATTTGGTGATGTGGCATGCTGAGTGTTGCTGTGTGATGATTATTTATTGATCACTTGTTGATCAAAGCGTGGCTTTGTGAAAAAGCGTAGCTTTGTGGACGAGACTTCGTCAGACCTCACACCCCGGAAATGGTCAAAACAGGAATATGCGGCAAGGTTATGAGGGTCGCTCCCTTTAGGGTATGTCATTTCCTTTTGGAAAAGGATGGTGTCAGGTATGGAGTCCTGATGCATAACCTATGTGGTTGCTCCAATATCATTTTCTGTGTGGTTGTTGCTTGGTGATAGAGGGCCCTCGGATAAAGGTCCCAAAGGACCGGGGAGTGGCATATTCGAGTAGTAGTTACCTAGTTACAGAGGTAATCCGACCTTATGTTGGCAGAGATCCGGTTAGGTACTCGGGACGTCCCGCCAGAGGCGATCCCATGTGGCAGTAGGAAGTTCCTTAGCCGGACCATTTGTTGGAAAATCCAAAGAAACAATACGAGCCTTGTACGGTTTTAGTTGTATTACCTGCCATTCACTTATGGTGGCGCCCCACTATTTGGATGGTAGCTATAGTAGGCATAGTTCGGAATGTCTATGCTGGCTAAGATTTATATTCTATTTTCGAAATGCTTTCATCACTATGCACTAATAATAATATCAAAAATGATTTGTTTTGCGTAGTAAGCATCTTTGACTATCATAAGGAGAAATCTCCTCCAATTCTATGTTTGCATTGTGTGTGTGCGGGGAGGCTTATGGTAGTTTCATTTTCCAAAAGCATTGCGAATATTTTTCCACTTCCCTTGTTGTTGTTTTAAAGATAAATAACTGTTTTGAGTTCTCACACCCGTCCCATGACTGACCTTGAGTTTATTGTTCTCTTCCTATACTCTGGGTGCCCATAATTTTCCGCATGGGCAGTCTAGAGTCAGTTTATCAGGTCATTCTGGACTTAGGAGTGCTATGGAGCTCAAGAGGCGGGCTGGATGGCGAGACGTACCACTTGTATATGATATTATCTTTTCCGCTGTAGAATTCGCTTGTAAGGACAAGTTTGTATAGTTGTCCATTGTTTTGTTGTGTTGTATATTGTTGTTGTATACTCTGATGATGATGTGATGTAATGTAATAACTGAGATAGTTCTTTGTTTTTAAAGATATTCATTTATCTATTATATGTTGTTCCACTACGATATGTGAGATTTTGATATTGTTTATGTTCTGTTTCCTTACTTCTCCTATCTTTTTCTTCTACCTCTTCTTTTTAGCCCTAACAATTCGGTTTTCCGGCATTCGATTATGCGGCATTTGATACAGTGGACGTAGGAATGCCGACCTTCGGATCCCGATAAAACAGAATACATTACAATGTGGTATCAAAGCGTTTGGTTAAGTGACAACCTTGGCTCTGTTGGGAATTACTCATTAGAGATAGAGTCAGTAGTTGTAACAACCCGCATATTTATCAATTTTATATTTAAATATTTTATCATTCGTCGGATTTTAGTCCGAAAACCTACTTTTTGCATACGGTCGAATTAGGACTCGAGACCACTTGCATTGAGTTTAAAATGCCGTTTGCGACCTTTTTGAGTGTAAGCTTCGATATGTTTGGAGAAAGTTGATTTCTGCTACTTTTTCCCGTTTAGGGCTTTGGTTGGGCTGAGCCAATTAACCACTTAACTCAGTTCCAACACTCTCCTCTTCATTCACTTCTCTTCTATTTTCCTAATACTCAAGCTTTTATGTTAATGGAGGGTGGAAGAGGAAATCAAAACTCCAAGCCCTAGCTTCCTTTGCAAATCCAAGTTCTTGCTCCAAACTCAAGAGAACCCATTGGTAAGCTTCTTCTTTTTCTTCTCCAACTCATTCTCTCTTTGATTTCAGAAAATTCCTAAACCTAATTTGGGAGATAATTATCTTTTAAGCTTAGATTCAAGCTTGTGGAGTTGGAATTGAAGAGTGCTTGTTCTTGCCATTGCTTCATAGCTTCCTCTTCATTTGTTTGGGTTCAAAGGTGAGATTTTTATCTCACATCTATGACTATAATTATCTTTGGTTGTTGGGTATGAATTCCTAACACTTCTTCATGTGCATTTGCTCTTGATTTGGATTGGTTTTGCGAATGTTCCAATTTTTGGGTTTTTAAGTCAAATTTGTGTGAAATCCTTTTATGGATGTTTGATCATGCTTTGGATGATGCATCGAGGAGCATATAGGGCCGGGTTGCCGATTGGCATAAACCCTTAGAGCCAATGTTCGTCCGGTCGCATTTTGAAAGAGTTTGCTCTTCATTTGATAGGCTGAAAAACAGCCCAGGCAAGATTCAGTGGACTGAAAAGTCTGTTCAGTCGACTGAACTTGGAACCCGAAAGTTTCCAGGCATGATTCAGTCGACTGAATCCTCTGTTCAGTCGACTGAACCTGGAAACAGAAAGTTTCCTGAACCTGGAAAATTTCCAGGTACAGGGTCAGTCGACTGAAAACTCTGTTCAGTCGACTGAACCTGCTGTTTGAGTCCATTTTGCCTTTTTGGATTGAATTTCCAATGTTAATCGATTCGTGTTGATTCACTTTTGTTATTATCACTTATTATCGACTTTGATGACATTTTCTTCGTGATTTATGGGAATATCCATTTTGATGGATTCGGTATCGATTTCTTTGGATTTTATTCACGTCTTTGAATGTGAATCTTTATGAATTGATTGTTCCTACAATCACCTTTGTGATTTGTCACTTTAAAAATATAAAGGTTTTCTATACTAGTAGTAAATATCAAAACTCTTTCTTCAAATGATTTCAACACTATTTTATTACAAAGCTCGTTTTCCTCAAACGATTTCCAATCTATTAGTATATACAAGCCTTTACCTCACTCGTATGAGAAATCTAATTAAACGACCTAGTAAAACGAGTGGTATGAAACGCTTGCGTTTACTTCGTCGGTTAATTCTTGGACTTGTTCGATTGAACCTCTTGTGACAATTTTCTAGTGGAGATCTACAATTTGTTCGTAAATATTTAAGTTAAGCTAGTGGTTATGGGACATGAAGCTAAGCTCATATATTTACTAGCTTACTGTAATTGACACTTCCCTTTGATCATGACGATCATTTTAGGTTTAGACTAGCAATGTGCGATGTCTCTTTGTTTATGTGGAGGACTGTTCCTCATTTTATTGAGCTTCGTCTCATTTTATACATGGGTCGTACCTTTTTAGGTGCGTCAATGTTTATTTATGCATGGGGTGTATCTTTCTAGGTGCATCGATGTTTGTTTATACATGGGTCGTACCTTTTTAGGTGCGTCAATGTTTATTTATGCATGGGGTGTACCTTTCTAGGTGCATCGATGTTTGTTTACTTCGTGGAGCAATCGGCTCAATAAGTCGGGACATGGGGCGTATCTTCCTAGTTGCGTCGATGTTCGTCTATGTATGGGGCGTATCTTCCTAGGTGCGTCGATGTTCGACTTTGCATGGGGTTTATCTTTCTAGGTGCATCGGTGTTAGACTGTACATGGGGTGTATCTTTCTAGGTGCATCGATGTTTAATAATGCATGGGATGTATCTTTCTAGGTGCATCGATGTTTATTTATGCATGGGGCGTATCTTTCTAGGTGCGTCGATGCTAGAGCATGGGGCATATCTTTCTAGGTGCGTCGATGTTCGACTGTACATGGGGCGTGTCTTTCTAGGTGCGTCGATGTCCAGTTTGTGGGATTGGCCATCCTTTTTATTGTGACTTCTGGATTTCGTGTGTTGATTTCTGGAATTTATGTTTCACCAACTTTTACGATGGGCATTGATATATATGTCATTTATTGTGGCTTGGTGAATGAAATTAGGAGTATGACATTCCTTTTTATCTTGAGTAGATCTTTGTGATATTGATTAATCTCTTGTTGATTTTTCAATTACTTATATATCACAGCTTTGCATTGTGATTATTATATATTTATGTCATATCTCTTATTATATATCACTTCATCTGATATTTATAGCTAGACTGATCCGTTTATTATTTTCTTCTTAAATAATACTCGGGTCCGACTGAGATTTTACAGGTGCTTCTGCTTGACTCCTTGTCCGTCTACATCTGATCTTTTGGTTAACTACTTAGATTAGTAGTAGCTTTTGTTGTATACACTTGAGATATAGACTCATAGTTGTATTCTTTTGTATAACACGTGTTGCTATTATTTTGTATTATTGTGGATCTTTTTGACCACTACTCTGATATACACTTTCATGTGTTAGTGTTATATTCATATCTATTTCCGCCTTTGTGATATGAATTGTCTGTGACTGATTTGTGTTATGTTTATTTCTATATTTGTTTCCGAAGACCTTTATAGCCACTGTGTAGTAGCTTTGAGTTTGTGTCGGTATGTCGGATTTCCACTTGAAAAGAATTGCATGCCATACTATCTGACATATTGATGCTCGCACAAAGCAATTACACGGATGGTCGCTCCTCAACAGCCTTATTCTCCGTGCTAGTCGACAGCATTACTTCGTAGTGTTCTTGGCTAGCGTGGGTATAGAGGTGGGGCGTCACAGCTTGGTATCGGAGCCAAACTTCGGAACAATGTAGAATAATTTAGCAAGGATCATGTCCTAAGTCTTTCTTAGGAGTTGTGCCTTAGGATTTATTCGAGTCTTCGTACCGTTCTATCCTACTTTCTTTTATGATTCCTTGTTTTATCTATCAAGGTTGCTTGATATTTATTTTTTGAGAATAACTTTTTCCTCTTCTTTCTTTCTTTCTTAAAGAAGAGAAATGGTTAGACCAGGCTGTCCCAGCGCCGGTCAATCTAGTGCTACTCCCCTGGATGGAGTATTCATGTCTGCTCAACAACTTTTGGATCTTGTAAAGAATCAAGAGTTTATCTATGCTTTGAGTAAGAACCCCGAAATGGTTCTAGCTTTGAAACTTGAAGTTTCTTTCAATCAGCTTGTGGATGTTACTCTTCTTCATGGAGAGGTTGGTAAAGGAAGTGTTTGTGATATTGGGATCTCCAAGAAGAGGCATATTAAGTTCACGAGCCTTAATCCCAATAAGAGAGTGAAGCAAACTACTTTTGTAGAAAAGACTCCAATCCCTAATCGTGGAGGATGCTACAATTGTAATTCTAAGGAACACTATGCGAATATGTGTCCAAAACCCCATTCTTGTCGCTATTGCAAAAATCCGGGTCATCTTTTATCTGCATGTCCCAAACTTTTGAACAAGGACATGAGAAAGCTAAATATTGTGCAAGCCCCTAGAAACTCTTCTCTCGGTCAAGGTATTTTTCATTCAATCCTTGATGACATTGTTTTATTTCGTGATCTTCTTATTTGAGTTATTTTTCATATGGGTTTCATCTCATTATTTTTATATCAAAGGAACCTGTGATTCTTTTTCTTTAAACACTTTGGGCTTGATGACTTCTTTGAGGATTGTGAATCCGGATGGTAGATCCGCAACACTCAATTTGCTTTTTATTGATGTCAAAATTATTTTATGAGACTTTTCTTTCCGAGCCGATATTTTTACTTAGGCTTCGGAATTGATTTTTTGAAAGGATCGGCTTAATCATTGTGAAGCCCATATCCTATTTTTCGAGTGGACTATTCATCTTCGACATTTTCAATCTGTTAAGCAGATTTCTATTTTTCCTTTATGATTTTGATTCTAACTTGATGGCATCATTTTATTCCTTAAGCCCACTTATAAGGAAAGTGTTATTTCTCTCATTCATGTAGTTTGAGAAATTTTCCAGTATTTTTGAGTTTGTCTTAGGATTATCACCTAAGAAATCTTTTGTGTGGTGTTAAGGTCTTTTCAGTTTGACTTTACCACCGGTTTTCATTTGCTACGAGTTGCGGAAGTTAGCAGCCCACTTACCGCATTCCGCACTCGTTATGATTCTTATGAATGACTTATTGTGTCATTCAAATTGTCCAGCTTATTTCATCCATTTTATAAATCGAATATTCTATGAATATTTCGATGAGACTATTCTTGTATTTACTGATTTTGGATGAAAATAGTAATTTAAAATTTTGCAAATCTTTTTCATAAGATTTATTTATAAGTAAAACTGGATTTTGTTCTTGAAACGAACAAAGAATATTCTTAAAACTTTTTAAGAGATTTATTTATCCTATAAAAGATGATTTTGTGATTGTATTGCCCGTTGAGTGCTTTAAGAATTTTGGTCGATGCGCTTGATCAACGTTATCGATAGGAATTTTCTAAACGCTTTGATGAGACAGTCAGACACGATATATTGACTTGTAAAAATGTAAATTTTTGTAGAAAGACTATTACATAAAAATAAAAATGTAATTTTGAAAGTTTTAGCTTTTCGCGAAAGAATATTATTTAAAAAGAACTCTTCCTTTCGATACTCCTATTCTTGTGATTCCTGAAGGGGAACCAAGACTTTTCTATTTGTGCCAATGCTAGTCTTGTTGGTTTGGATGCCATTCTCTTGCAAAGGAGAACGTGCTATCACTTGTGCTTCTAAATCATCATAGCTTATCGAGACTAGATATGCCACTCATGATCTAGTGTTCGTGGCTATTGTTTTTACTTTTGGAATTTGGCATCATCATATTTGGATGAGAAATTTGTTCTCTACCTCGATCATAAATCTTTGGAATATTTATGTTCTCTTAAGGAACTGCATGTTGACTCGAGTTCCTAGCTTCTTATGATCTTGATATTCTTTTTATTCCCGAAAGGGAAATCGTGTTGCCAATGCGCTTTGTCGTAGGCAACAAGTGGTTGATTCTTTGATGATGTCTTAAGGGAATTATCATTTTATCAAGTTCATCGAACGTTTTGATATACTTCGTTTTATTGAGCTTTATCTCATTCCTTTTATGGACTAGTGCCCGATGTTCTTTTATGGTGTTCGGTTCATCGGAGGTATTGTTATTATAATACATCGATGTTCCATCTTATCTGGATCAATGGATGTACCATTATTTTACTACATCGATGTTCCGGTTTATCGGTTCATTAGGCGTACCATTTTTGTACTACGCCGATGTTCCAAATTATTCGAGTTTCTAGTTTCTCTGGCGTACTGTTATTATACTACGTCGTTGCACCAACTCAATTATTCTTGACGTTCCCCAAGTCTTTTATCTACGGAAATGCCTTAGGGATTCCGGTTTTCATTCTTGAGCCCGGTGATATTGTGGAAATTGAAGTTTCACCAGATTTGATTTATGAGCAACATCCCATTCGCATCATTGCTTCGGAGCTCAAACGACTTCGAAATAAATATGTTCTTCTTGTGAGAGTTCAATGGTTCTCAAATCCTTGGGATTACTCTTGAGAAATCTTGAGAATTCATCGAACGAAAACTTTCGGATTTACTCCTTCGTGCTCTTTATGGTGGACTTCTTGATTCAAATTCTCTTTTGTGTTGATATGCTTCTTTGGTTGTTACTTCTTATTTTCTTCTTAAGTATTGCGAGGACGCAATTTCTTTAAGGAGGGGAGTCTGTAACAACCCGCATATTTATCAATTTTATATTTAAATATTTTATTTAAATATTTTATCATTCGTCGGATTTTAGTCCGAAAACCTACTTTTTGCATACGGTCGAATTAGGACTCGAGACCACTTGCATTGAGTTTAAAATGCCGTTTGCGACCTTTTTGAGTGTAAGCTTCGATATGTTTGGAGAAAGTTGATTTTTGCTACCTTTTCCCGTTTAGGGCTTTGGTTGGGCTGAGCCAATTAACCACTTAACTCAGTTCCAACACTCTCCTCTTCATTCACTTCTCTTCTATTTTCCTAATACTCAAGCTTTTATGTTAATGGAGGGTGGAAGAGGAAATTAAAACTCCAAGCCCTAGCTTCCTTTGCAAATCCAAGTTCTTGCTCCAAACTCAAGAGAACCCATTGGTAAGCTTCTTCTTCTTCTTCTCCAACTCATTCTCTCTTTGATCTCAGAAAATTCCTAAACCTAATTTGAGAGATAATTATCTTTTAAGCTTAGATTCAAGCTTGTTGAGTTGGAATTGAAGAGTGCTTGTTCTTGCCATTGCTTCATAGCTTCCTCTTCATTTGTTTGGGTTCAAAGGTGAGATTTTTATCTCACATCTATGACTATAATTATCTTTGGTTGTTGGGTATGAATTCCTAACACTTCTTCATGTGCATTTGCTCTTGATTTGGATTGGTTTTGTGAATGTTCCAATTTTTGGGTTTTTAAGTCAAATTTGTGTGAAATCCTTTTATGGATGTTTGATCATGCTTTGGATGATGCATCGAGGAGCATATAGGGCCGGGTTGCCGATTGGCATAAACCCTTAGAGCCAATGTTCGTCCGGTCGCATTTTGAAAGAGTTTGCTCTTCATTTGATAGGTTGAAAAATAGCCCAGGCAAGATTCAGTGGACTGAAAAGTCTGCTCAGTCGACTGAACTTGGAACCCGAAAGTTTTCAGGCATGATTCAGTCGACTGAATCCTTTGTTCAGTCTACTGAACCTGGAAACAGAAAGTTTCCTGAACCTGGAAAATTTTCAGGTACAGGGTCAGTCGACTGAAAACTCTGTTCAGTCGACTGAACCTGCTGTTTGAGTCCATTTTGCCTTTTTGGATTGAACTTCCAATGTTAATCGATTCGTGTTGATTCCCTTTTGTTATTATCACTTATTATCGACTTTGATGACATTTTCTTCGTGATTTATGGGAATATCCATTTTGATGGATTCGGTATCGATTTCTTTGGATTTTATTCACGTCTTTGAATGTGAATCTTTATGAATTGATTGTTCCTACAATCACCTTTGTGATTTGTCACTTTAAAAATATAAAGGTTTTCTATACTAGTAGTAAATATCAAAACTCTTTCTTCAAATGATTTCAACACTATTTTATTACAAAGCTCGTTTTCCTCAAACGATTTCCAATCTATTAGTATATACAAGCCTTTACCTCACTCGTATGAGAAATCTAATTAAACGACCTAGTAAAACGAGTGGTATGAAACGCTTGCGTTTACTTTGTCGGTTAATTCCTGGACTTGTTCGATTGAACCTCTTGTGACAATTTTCTAGTGTAGATCTACAATTTGTTCGTAAATATTTAAGTTAAGCTAGTGGTTGTGGGACATGAAGCTAAGCTCATATATTTACTAGCTTACTGTAATCGACACTTCCCTTTGATCATGACGATCATTTTAGGTTTAGACTAACAATGTGCGATGTCTCTTTGTTTATGTGGGGGAATGTTCCTCATTTTATTGAGCTTCCTCTCATTTTATACATGGGTCGTACCTTTTTAGGTGCGTAATATTTATTTATGCATGGGGTGTATCTTTCTAGGTGCATCGATGTTTGTTTATACATGGGTCGTACCTTTTTAGGTGCGTCAATGTTTATTTATGCATGGGGTGTACCTTTCTAGGTGCATCGATGTTTGTTTACTTCGTGGAGAAATCGGCTCAATAAGTCGGGACATGGGGCGTATCTTTCTAGTTGCATCGATGTTCGTCTATGCATGGGGCGTATCTTTCTAGGTGCGTCGATGTTCAACTTTGCATGGGGTGTATCTTTCTAGGTGCATCGGTGTTAGACTGTACATGGGGTGTATCTTTCTAGGTGCATCGATGTTTATTTATGCATGGGATGTATCTTTCTAGGTGCATCGATGTTTATTTATGCATGGGGCGTATCTTTCTAGGTGCGTCGATGCTAGAGCATGGGGCATATCTTTCTAGGTGTGTCGATGTTCGACTGTACATGGGGTGTGTCTTTCTAGGTGTGTCGATGTCCAGTTTGTGGGATTGGCCATCCTTTTTATTGTGATTTCTGGATTTCGTGTGTTGATTTCTAGAATTTATGTTTCACCAACTTTTACGATGGGCATTGATATATATGTCATTTATTGTGGCTTGGTGAATGAAATTAGGAGTATGACATTCCTTTTTATCTTGAGTGGATCTTTGTGATATTGATTAATCTCTTGTTGATTTTTCAATTACTTATATATCACAGCTTTGCATTGTGATTATTATATGTTTATGTCATATCTCTTATTATATATCACTTCATCTGATATTTATAGCTAGACTGATCCGTTTATTATTTTCTTCTTAAATAATACTCGGGTCAGACTGAGATTTTACAGGTGCTTCTGCTTGACTCCTTGTCCGTCTACATCTGATCTTTTGGTTAACTACTTAGATTAGTAGTAGCTTTTGTTGTATACACTTGAGATATAGACTCATAGTTGTATTCTTTTTTATAGCACGTGTTGCTATTCTTTTGTATTATTGTGGATCTTTTTGACCACTACTCTGATATACACTTTCATGTGTTAGTGTTATATTCATATCTATTTCCGCCTTGGTGATATGAATTGTCTGTGACTGATTTGTGTTATGTTTATTTCCATATTTGTTTCCGAAGACCTTTATAGCCACTGTGTAGTAGCTTTGAGTTTGTGTCGGTATGTCGGATTTCCACTTGAAAAGAATTGCATGCCATACTATCTGACATATCGATGCTCGCACAAAGCAATTACATGGATGGTCGCTCCTCAACAGCCTTATTCTCCGTGCTAGTCGACAGCATTACACCGTAGTGTTCTTGGCTAGCATGGGTATAGAGGTGGGGCGTCACAGTAGTGCTCTAGAATGAGTTTGAGTGTAATAATAGATATGAGAGCATATTTTTAGTGAAAATAAAATTGTTTTATATTGTGATGATTGGTTTGTTAAGTGGTATACGGGTTCTGGTCCGTATTGTCTGTACAACTCTATCGATAGGGATCTCTGAACACTTGTTCAGAACAATTCGGCACGATATTGTTTGAAAAATTGGGTAAATGAAATAATTTTCCCTCGATTATATTTTATATATATAAAGGAATAATTTTTCAGAAATTATTGAAGCGTATATAAATTGAATGGTTTGATTGTTGAAAATGTATGAAAATATATAAGTGAATCAAAGTTGTTCAAATAATCTGAATAAAAACAACAATTGTGAAAGAATAAATTATATAGAAGCAACAATTGTATAAGTATAGAATTAAAATTGAAATGATTTACGATCGTAGAATAATCTTGTATAAGTAAAGGAAAATAGTGAAATTATATAAGCAAGATTTATAAATGCGATTTATAAATAAAAGAAAATTTTGAAAGAATTTAAAGCATTGGATTCACTACTGTTGCTGGGGAATAACAAGGGTGATGACTGTAGCATCATCAGTATCATTTTCAAGTTTTTGTGTGATGGATTTGCTACCAAAGTAAATTGAAACTGAATTTTGTTGTGATAAACCGATTTGAAATTAAAAATCCAAGTTGAAATTGATGAATATAAGTTATCAAGTTTTGAACCTATAATATGAGATAATAAAGATTTAACTTTAGTAAAGTTGAAATAAATTTGAATTAGTATGATCAAATATATGATTTGAAATTTAACTAAAGGAAGTTAAATAAATTAAATCAGATTTGGAAGTTGAATAATTAGTTGTATAACTTATTAAATGTGAAGATGTAAGTAAAACCAATTATTAAAATGGTTAAACAACTTTGTTAAGCAAAACGAGGTATGAATCTGACTAAGTGATAAAATTGACTTTGGTAAAAGCAAAATAGAATTTACTTTGGAGTTGGAATTTGGATTGGATTTTAACTGGATTAGATATGTTGTTGAAATGGAAATTTAGTTAACTTAAACAAATGATGTTGAAAGGAATATGAACTTGAATTATATAAAGGAGATTCAACTTTATTTGTAGAATAAATTGGTAACTGAACTAATGAATTGAATATTAATCAATCGAATGTAATGAATTGATATAAAATAATGGATATAAGTGTTAATTCATTTAAGGCTAATTGAATGTTAAACCAAATTGAAGGTAAACAAAGTGAATATGAAAGTTGAATGTAAAGTGAATAAATTCGGTTATATTGGATATAGATTGGTTGTTAGATTATTGTTAATTGATTGGATAGGAATTCATATGCAATTGAATGAATAAAATTGAAAGTTAAAGTAATTAAATTCAAATTGGAAGTTAAGTGAATTTAAATTGAATAGAAATTGATTGAATTGAAAGTGAACCAATGTGAATGTAAATTAGTGAATGTAAACTAATTGGAAATGAATAAATGAATGTCGTTGTATATGAATTGGTTGTAAAAAATTACAAGTAATGTTGAAATCATATAAGTTGTTTATAAACCTTGTTTAGTATGCATTTCTTTTAATATGCATAGGTTGTAGTTGTTACAAAAGAATAAAATGTTAATAACTTCTTATATATGTTACTTACGTGTTTAAATTGAGTAAGTACAGGTACCGGGGCTACCGTTAGCGGGATTTGGTTACGCAAAATGCTAAATAAATAACTGCTTTGCTTAAAAATGCTAAAAAGTTATGTATACGCAATAAAAATAGGAAATATGAACTGTTTTTCTGTTTTCCAACCATGTGGGTCGATGTTTATATATTTATATCTATTGTGATATTGTAAAAGCTCCTCCGTACAAAGGAGGTTATGGCGAAATTTTCTGAAAATTTAAGGCGTTAGAAAATTTTCGGGAAATTTTGGGAAAAAAAATTGTGAAAACTAAGTTTTGATTTGAAGTTAAAGGTTAAACGATATAGTTGATTTTGAAAAGATAACTATATATCGATTTGAAGATATTAGTGAAGTTTTGTAAGAAGTTTAATTATTGAATTTTTGGAAAAAAATTGAACACTTAAGAGATTTGTAAATCAAATTTGAATGGTTTGTTCTGAAAAGTAAATGGATTCTGTAACTTTTTCTTACTTGGTAATTTCGAGGACGAAATTCTTTTAAGAGGGGAAGTTTGTAAAGACCCATAATTTCTATCATTTGAAATTCAGATATTTAATTGATTTTAAATATCAACAAGTAAAATTTGTAAGTCGAATAAGTTTTATTTTGAATATTCAGATTTAATTGAATAATTAAATCGACAATTTAATATTTGAAATTGTGTAAATAATTGGAAATTGGGTTTAATGTGAATAAAAATGATTTATAAAGTTATATTAAATCATATTAGAGTTAGAACAATGTTTGTGAACTTTTAAAATTGAATTAAAAGTTAATTTGTGAAAATTGAATATTTTAATATTTAATCGACTAGTGAAAATAGTCAATTTTCAAATAGTCTCGGATTTCGACGAAACCAGTTTCATCGGATCCGTAATGTTAAATTATTGTAAGATTTCAAATTTCGTGTCCATCGGATTTACGGCTTGTCTGGGGAAAGCCAAAACGCATAGAAATTGGTTTAATCGATTTGATTTAAAATTGATCGTTTATTGCCTTAACTCGCACATACGACCAAATTAGCTACAGAAACATATTCCATTGTGTCCGGAACGCGGGGTAAACCTTAGAAACGTCGGTCAACGCGCATGATTTGGAGTTCGGAAAATCGGATGAATAATATTTTTCGTTGGAATTTCTATAAAAGGTGTAACAACATGCATATTTTACGATTGAATATTTAAATATTTTATTTAAATATTTTATCGTTAGTCGGATATTAGTCCGAAAAGTTACTTTTTGCATACGGTCAAATTAGGACTCGAAACACTTCCATTGAGTTCAAAACACCGTTTGCGATCTTTTTGAGTATAAACTTTAATATGTTTGGAGTTAGTGGAATTTTGTCACTTTTTCACTTTGGGCTTTGGGTTTAGTTTAGTCCATTAGCCTAAACTATTAACTCTAGCTCAACCCCCTTCCCTTCATAAGTTCACTTTCATTTCCTAACACTAAAGCTTCATCAAAAATGGAGGAAGGAATGGGAAATTAAAACTCCAAGCTCTAGTTCAATTGCAAATCCAACATCTAACTCCAAATTCAAAGAGAAGCCATTGATTCTTCCATTGGTTTCAAGCTTCTTCTTCATTGATTTTGTGTAAAGGTGAGATTTTTATCTCACATCTTTGTCTATAACTATCTTTGATTGTTAGGTATGAATTCCTAACACTTATTCATGTGCATTTGCTTTTGGTTTGGATAGAATTGGTGAAAATCCCAATTTTTAGTGTTTTGGGTTCAAATCTTTTAAAAAAATCCAATCTTTGATGTTTAAACACGTTTTTTGTGGTGCATCGAGGAGCCAATAGGACCGGGTATCCTATGGGCATAATCTCTTACCGTCCGTGCTCGATCGGTTGCAAATTGGGAGAGTTTTTGCACCTCAAACCCCTAGGTCGCTCGGCCTGCACATGGATGATTCTCGGCCTGCAGATTAGGTTGGCCTGCATTTAGGCGCTCCTCTATAGGTCGCGCTATACTTAGGTCGTTGCTCGGCCTTGTGTCCTTTAGGTCGTTAGGTCGCTCGACCTTCTTCTCGCACGCCTTAGATCGTTAGGTCGCTCGGTCTTCATCTACCCCTTAGGTCGTTTCGTGTTAGGCCGCTTACCTCCTTAAGCCGCGAGCTCTTAGGTCGCTCTGGTGTATATTAGGTCGCGCGCTCGGCCATTAGGTCGTTCCACCCATAGTTCGCTCAACCATGTTAAGTCATACCTGCTATCTCGCAACCATGTTAGGTCGCTTGCTCTGTTAAGTCGCGCCATTGGTCTCATAAGTCGCTCGGCCTTCTTCACAACATAAGACGCGCCATGTTAGGTCGCGCCATGCTTTAGGTCGCGCCATGCCTTAGGTCGCGCCATGTTAAGTTGCTCTGTTAGGCCGTGTGCTATTTCTTTAGCCTCTGATTTCTTGTGTTGACTTATATTAAGTCGTAAGTCGTGGCTGTTAGGTCGCAAGGGTATTTCCACTTTGATGGATTTGGAATCGAATTCTTTGGATTTTATTCACGTCTTCGAATGTGAATTTTTGTGATTTATTGTTTCTACAATCATTTTTGTGATTTGTCACTTCATCTCACTCGTACGAGAAATCTAATTAAACGGTTTAGTAAAACAAATGGTATGAAACGCTTGTGTTTACTTCACCGATTAATTCTTGGACTTGTTCGATTGAATTTCTTGTGATAATTTTCGAGTGGAGATCTACAATTTGTTCGTAAATATTTATGTTAAGCTAGTGGTTATGGGACATGAAGCTAAGCTTCAAGCTTACTGTAATTGACACTTCTTGATGATCATTTTTGTGATTTAGACTAGCAAATGTGCGATGTCTCTTTGTCTACGAGGGAGACTAAACCCCGTTTCTGTGGTGCTTCGGCTCAATTTGGTGGGGTACAACCCATGGTCTTCGGGCCGTTTTGTGGAGCTTCGGCTCAAAATTAATGGTTAGCAACCATGGAATAGCGTTCCATTTTGTGATACACGTGTTGGTGAGTTTTTATGCTCCCATTTTGTGATAGGCCTCCCCCCTTTTTTGTGATTTATGGATTTCCATTGATGATTTCTGGAATTCGTGTTTTTACCAATTTTCGTGATTTACATTGATAAGTTTTTATCAATATTTGTGCATTGGTGAATTTGTGTGTCATTAACTTTTGTGATTGGCATTGATATTATTGTCAATATTTATGGTTTGGTGAATATAAATAAAGAGTATGACATTCTTTTTTGATCTTTGGGAAGATTCTTGTGATATTGATTAATCTCTTGTTGATTTTCACTTACATACTTATCATATTATGGCTTTATGGTTATCATATGTTTATGTCATATCTCTTATCCTATATCATTTTACTGATATTTATAGCTAGACTGATCCGTTTATTATTTTCTTATTAAATAATACTCGGGTCAGACCGAGATGTTACAGGTGCTTCTGCTTGACTTCACCTCTGGGATTATCACCCTAACTTTTGGCTAACTACTTACATTAGTAGTTTTTGTTGTATACATTTGAGATATAGACTCATTGATGTATCCAAATTCTTTTGTCTAGTACCTGTAGCTATTCTTTTATGATATTGTGGATCTTGTTTGACCACTACTCTGATGTACACTTCCATGTGTTATATATTCATATCTATTTCCGCCTTTGTGATAGGATGTCTATGACTGATTTGTGTTATGTTTATTTCTATATTTGTTTCCGAAGAATATATATAGCCACTGTGTAGTAGCTTTGAGTTTGTATCCGTATGTCGGATTTCCTCCTGAAACCAAATGCATGTTGTACTATCTGACATATCGGTGCTCGCACAAAGAAATTACACGGATGGTCGCTCCTCAACAGCCTTATTCTCCGTGCTAGTTGATGGCATCACACCATAGTGTCCTTGGCTAGAGTGGGTATAGAGGTGGGGCATCACAAAAGGCCACCATAATTCACAAATTTCAACAAACCCTAACCCTAATTCTTCAGGCCGCCATTTTCAATTCTAAGGCCAGAAAACACCCGCATTCTTCCCTTAATCTCTTCTAATCCATGCATCAATTCAAGAAACTCTCAACTGCAAAGTTGAAGAGCATCGGAAGAGCTTTCAATCCATACGATGATGATCAAATTTGGAGCAACGAATCAGCGGCAAATCACATTCAAAGTTGCGCATTCATTCACGTGTTGCTCGACATTCGTGCGACCGAGTGTAGCTGGTCTTTGGCCGATGATAGAGCGTGGCTAGGCGAGTGGAACGGCTATTGTTGATCGTCGTATAGCTCGACGATGTTGGAGCATAATTCAATGGATGTTTGGCGGCTATGGGTTCACATATGTTCGATCTTTACTGGGTCTTCACGCGTTTGGGAAGAAGCATGAAGGTGCGGCCCTGATTTCAATTGCAAAACTGCACGGCCAGGATGGAAGTTAGGTTTAAAATTAAAAAGAAATTTGTAATTTAATTATATTATAATAATTCGTGTAACTTTAAAAATCAATATCTATTTCATACGAGGTCGAAAACGCACGAAACAAATTGCGACGGGTTCGTATGGACGATCACTACGCAATGGAGCTAGTTTGGAGTCGTTTGAAGCTAGTGAAAATTTCGGGTAAAATTAAATGCACGTTTAATTTTATTCGAAATAAAACGCTACAACTGTTATCGGAAACTCAAGATGAGAACTTCTCACTCAATCGAATTGCGTTTCAATTTAAATTTTAAATAGTTAAATTTAAAATTGCTTGATTGTGTTGATTATATGCTTGGATGGTAAATTGTTATCTGTTGTATTGAAAATAGACCTTATACGCCGTATATTAAGCTGATGTTATTTATTAAACACATAGACCGTGATAATTCCAACTTGATATGGAATTGGTATTATATATGTAGTTGGAGTTGATTTCCCGCATTATATCCCGCAATATATAGCGGATGAGACCACTATTGCGCCGCATAATAGATGATAATATTTTGTAAATCACATATACCGCGATATTCCATCTTGAAGCGTAATTGGTATTGTGCTAACATCTTCGGATGCAGGGAAACAAGTTGGAGGGATCCAACTGGATTCCTCAAATGATCGAATTGGTTTCAATGTTGTGTGTTGATCTATTTATAATCTACGTGATTATCTTTGTGATTGAAATCGTTAAAGGCTAAATTTTAGCCGAATATATGTTTGGTATCGTTAGATGCCGAAAATAAATAAAATTCGATTTCTGAAAATTTAAGTTGAGAATTCATAATAAAATTTAATTTTGGAATTGATTCATTTTAAATAACTAAACGTTGAAATTTTTATGTTATAAATTATGATTTTTGTGAAATATAACCGAAATGTGATTTTTGAAATAAGTAGTTGATTAATTTATAAAATGGTTTAAATTAGGATTTTTTTGAATTATTATAAATGATTTATATAAAAGATTTATAAAATTGATATTTATAAATTAAAATATTGGAATTATAAAACGAGTTTTTCTAAGTGTTAAAATGAAGTATAAATGGATTTCATAAGTGAATGAAATCTATAGATTTATAAATTGTGAAGTTATAAAATGAATAGATTTTTGTAAAATAAAAGATTTATAAGTAATCAACTTATAAATTGGATTTTGGCATCTAAATGGGATATGGATAGAATTTGTTAATAAAGTGATTTTATGAGTTAAAGTTGTTATAAAGTGTAAATGGAATTTATAAACGTTGTTTTATAAATCCGAAATCGACTTATTTTGATATTATAGCTTATTAAAGGAAATGTATCCATGAAGCTAAGCTAAGCTTGTATATTTACTAGCTTATTGTAATTGATACTTCTTGATGATCTTTGATGATCATTTTTGTGATTTAGACTAGCAAATGTGCGATGTCTCTTTGTCTACGAGGGAGACTAAACCCCGTTTCTGTGGAGCTTTGGCTTAATTTGGTGGGGTAGCGACCCATGGTCTTCGGGCCGTTTTGTGGAGCTTCGTTTCAAAATTAATGGTTAGCAACCATGGAATAGCATTCCATTTTGTGATACACGTGTTGGTGAGTTTTCATGCTCCCATTTTGTGATAGGCCTCCCCCCTTTTTTGTGATTTCTGGATTTCCATTGATGATTTCTGGAATTTGTGTTTTCACCGATTTTCGTGATTTACATTGATAAGTTTTTATCAATATTTGTGCATTGGTGAATTTGTGTGTCATTAACTTTTGTGATTGGCATTGATATTATTGTCAATATTTATGGTTTGGTGAATATAAATAAATAGTATGACATTCTTTTTTGATCTTTGAGAAGATTCTTGTGATATTGATTAATCTCTTGTTGATTTTCAGTTACATACTTATCACATTATGGCTTTATGGTTATCATATGTTTATGTCATATCTCTTATCATATATCATTTTATCCGATATTTATAGCTAGACTGATCCATTTATTATTTTCTTATTAAATAATACTCGGGTCAGATCGAGATGTTACAGGTGCTTCTGCTTGACTTCACCTCTGGGATTATCACCCTGACTTTTGGCTAGCTACTTAGATTAGTAGTTTTTGTTGTATACATTTGAGATATAGACTCATTGATGTATCCATATTCTTCTGTCTAGCACTTGTAGCTATTCTTTTGTGATATTGTGGATGTTGTTTGACCACTACTCTGATGTACACTTTCATGTGTTGTATATTCATATCTATTTCCGCCTTTGTGATATGGATGTTTGTGACTGATTAGTGTTATGTTTATTTCTATATTTGTTTCTGAAGGAAATATATAGCCACTGTGTAGTAGCTTTGAGTTTGTATCGGTATGTCGGATTTGCTCCTGAAACCAAATGCATGTTGTACTATCTGACATATCGGTGCTCGCACAAAGCAATTACATGGATGGTCGCTCCTCAACAGCCTTATTCTCCGTGCTAGTTGACGACATTACACCGTAGTGTCCTTGGCTAGAGTGGGTATAGAGATGAGGCGTCACATCTTGGTATCAGAGCCAAACTTTGGAACAATGTAGAATAATCTAGCTAGGATCATCCTCCTAAGTCCATCCTAGGACTCGTGCTTTAGGATTTAATTCGAGTCTTCGTACCGATTCATCCTATTTTCTTTATGATTCCTTGTTTATCTATCAAGATTGCTTGATATTCATTTGGTGAATAACCTTATCCTACTTCTTTCTTTCTTTCAAAAGGAAGAGAAATGGTTAGACCTGGTCGTCCCAGCACCGGTCAATCTCGTGCTACTCCCCAAGATGGAGTATTTATGTCTGCCCAGCAGCTTCTTGATCTAGTAAGGAATGCTCAAGCAGCCGGATCTAATCCGGAATCTACTCACCCTAGGTCTGGATTTGCACGTTTGTGCAGCGATTATACTAATTTGGGTGGGAAGCCATTCAAAGGTTCTGCAACTATTATTGAAGTCCAGGCTTGGCTGAGATCGTGCGATCGAATCTTTCCTCGCATGAATCTTATTGATCTTCACTGTGTTCAAGTGGCCTCAAGTATGCTCCAAGAAAGAGCATTAGATTGGTATGAGCTTCTGATTTCGAAAATAAATGAAGCGGATCTTACTTGGGAGAAATTCCGGGAGCGCTTCGAATTAAAATTTGTGCCAGAAGTTGAAAAAGTAACATTGGCTCGCCGTTTCATTGACCTTGTTCAAGGTGAATCCTCTGTGACAGACTATGTCGCATCATTCGAGTCACTTTCTAAATATGGGATCGAGTACATAAACACCCCATTGAAGAAAAACCAAAGATTTGTCTGTGGCTTGAATAAAAATCTCAAGGAGCCATTACTTCTAAAGCTAGTAGTTTCTTTTGATCAACTCGTTGATATCGCTCTTCGACTTAAAGAGGCAGATAAAGAAAGTGATGTTGAAGTTATGGGTGCCAAGGAAAACTTCGACAACAAGAAAAGGCCTAATAAATTCAAGGGTCCTAATCCCAATAACAAGAAAGGGAAGCAAGCCTCTCCGGCAACTAAGACTTCTACCTCAAGTAGTAGGAAATGCTACAACTGTGGTTCTAAGGACCATTATGCGAACAAGTGTTCAAAGCCTCGTGCTTGTCGCTATTGCAAAAGCCCGGATCATTATTTATCTTCTTGTCCCAAACTTCAAAATAGGAAGGAGGGAAAGCTTAATGTTTCCCAAGCCTCTGGCAACACATTTCGTGGTAAAGGTATTTCTCATTCTATCCTTGATGGCATTATTTTATTTCGTGGTCATCCTATTCGAGTTCTTTATGATACGGGTGCGTCCCATTCTTTTATTTCAAAAGAACTTGTTGATACTTTTTCTTTGGATGTTTTGTGTTTAATGACTTCTTTGAGGATTGCGAATCCGGTTGGTGGATCCGCAATAATCAGTTTATTGTGTAAAGATGTCGAGATTATTTTGTGCGATTTTTCTTTCCGAGCCGATTTGCATGTTATGCGCTACTTAGGCTTTTGAATGATATTGGGAATGGATTGGCTTAACCGCTATGAAGACCAAATCCTATGCCCTGAGCGGACTATTCATCTTCGACATCCTTAATCTGTTAAGCAGATCTCTATTGAGCTTAAAGATTCGGGTTCTAGCTTAGTTGCACCTTTATATTCTTTAAATCCTCATGATGACGATAATGATGATGAGGAAGATATTATTTCTCTTATTCACGTTGTTCGTGAATTTTCTGACATATTTGAGCCTGTTTTAGGGTTGCCACCTAAGCGAGCAATTGAGTTCAAAATTAATCTCATCCCTAGAGCTCAACCTGTCACTCGTCCTCCTTATCGCATGTCCAATAAAGAAAATGAGGAGATGCACAAACAATTATCCGAATTGAAGATGAAGCAATTTATTCGCTCTAGTTCCTCGCCTTGGGAGCTTCGGCTATTTTTGTGAAGAAATCCAATGGTACACTTAGGCTTTGCGTTGACTACCACAAGCTTAATGATCTTACTATCAAAAATAATTATCCTTTACCTCGGACTGATGATCTATTCGATCAACTTAGTGGTGCTAGAGTCTTTTCACAATTAGACTTAGCTACCGGATTTCATCAGCTTCGTATTGCAGAGGATAGCATTCCTTTGACATCTTTCGGTACTCGTTATGGATTTTATGAATGGATTGTTATGCCATTTGGTTTAACGAAAGCTCCGGCTTATTTCGTTGACCTTATGAATAGAGTTTTCAAAGACTTCCTCGATCGGTTTGTCCTCATCTTTATTGATGATATTCTTGTGTATTCAAAAACTGAGGAGGAGCATGAAAAGCACCTTCGGATTGTGTTGGAAACTCTTAGGAGCAATCAATTAAAAGCAAAATTTTCTAAATGCCATTTTTGGCAATCTTGTGTGAAGTTTCTCGGTCGCATTATTTTCGAATTCGTAATTTCCGTGGATCCTTCAAAGATTGAAGCGATTCAAAATTGGAAGAGACCGGAGAGTGTGACGGAAGTTCGTAGTTTCCTTGGATTGGCAGGTTATTACCGCCGTTTCATAAATGACTTTTTCAAAATTTCCGTGCCTCTTACTATCTTGACAAAGAAGGGAGTTAAATACATTTGGTCAGACAAATGTGAAGCTTCTTTTCAAAAATTAAAAGAACTCCTTTTCGATGCTCCTATTCTTGTGATTCCCGAGTGAAATCAAGATTTTATTGTTTATACCGATGCTAGTCGCGTTGGTTTGGGAGCCGTTCTTATGCAAAGAGAACGTGTTATTGCTTATGCTTGTAGGCAATTGAAGCCAGCCGAGACTAGATACGCCACTCATGTTTTAGAACTCGCGGCTATTGTTTTTGCCCTTCGTATTTGGCGTCATTATCTTTTGGGAGAAAAGTTTATTCTTTACACCGATCATATATCTTTGAAGTATCTATTTTCTCAAAAGGAACTTAATTTGCGTCAACAACATTGGCTCGAATTTCTGGCAGCTTATGATCTTGATATTCTTTATACCCCCGGAAAGGGAAATCGTGTTGCGGACGCACTTAGTCGTAAGCAACAAGCGGTTGTGTCTATGATGATATCCGAATGGAATGATCTCGGAATTCTATCCACTTGTGAGATTCGAGGTAGTGTTTTCGATTTATGTTCATCTCTTGTTTTATGTAACCTTGAGGCTTATCCTTCTCTTTTAGACTGCATTCTTGAAGCTCAAAAGCTAGATCCCGAATTGGCTCTTCTTGGCCAAAATCTTAGGGATAAAATTGATATTGAAGGTTTGAAAGACTTTGATATTGATTCTCGTGGCGATATTCGAAAATTTGGTAGAATTATCGTGCCAAATATTAGTAATCTTCGTAAAGACACTTTAGAAGATTCACATCGTTCTAAATTTACCATTCATCCCGGTAGTAGTAAAATGTACGCGGACATGAAGCGACTTTATTATTGGGAGGGAATGAAATCTGATATTGCTAACTTTGTTAAGTGTTGCATGACTTGCCAACTCATTAAGGCCGAACATCAAAGGCCCGGTGGGTTATTTCAACCTTTAGAAATTCCAATTTGGAAGTGGGACCAAATCTCCATGGATTTTATAGACGGCCTTCCCCGTTCTCGTTCGGGTCATGATAGCTTGTGGGTGATAGTCGATAGACTTACTAAATCCGCCCATTTTATTCCTGTTCGGTCCCATCGAGCCATTCCTCTCTTGGCCAAACTCTTTATTAAAGAAATTGTAAAATTGCATGGAGTTCCTTCTTCTATTATTAGTGATCGTGATCCATTGTTTACTAGTGAATTTTGGAAGATTCTTCAAAAAGCTTTGGGAACGAAGCTTAATTTTAGCACCGCTTATCATCCCCAGTCCGATGGACAAACTGAGCGTGTGAATCAAACTCTTAAAGATCTTCTTCGTGCATGTGTTCTTGGTTTTGGTGGAAGTTGGGAAGATCATATTTCTCTTGTTGAGTTTTCCTATAATAATAGCTTCCAATCTAGTATTGGTATGGCACCTTTTGAGGCACTTTATGGAAGGCCATGTCGATCTCCTTCTTGTTGGCTTGAGGTCGGCGAGAAGCTGGTTTTAGGTCTAGATTTTATTCGTGATTCCACAGAAAAGATTGACCTTATTCTTCATAGGATGAAAGAAGCCCAGAGTAGACAAAAATCCTTTGCCGATAACCGGAGAAGGAAATTAGAATTTTTTGTGGGAGATCTTGTGTTTATTTGTGTTTCACCTATGAAGGGCGTTGTACGTTTCAGTCGGTCGGGAAAGTTAGCGCCTCGATATATTGGGCCATTTCCTATCACCGAACGTATTAGTTCCGTGGCTTATCGCCTTTTATTACTAGCTCAATTTTCTGCTATTCGCGACGTGTTTCACGTTTCTCAATTGTGGAAGTGCCTTCGAGATTCCGATTCTATTCTTGAGCCTGGTGTTGTGGAAGAAATTGAAGTTTCACCTAATTTAACTTATGAGCAACATCCTATTCGTACTATTGCTTCGGAGGTCAAGCGCCTTCGAAATAAAGATGTTCCGCTTGTTAAAGTTCAATGGTCCTTAAATCCTAAGGATTGCTCTTGGGAATCTAGAGAGTTCATCGAGCGAACACATCCGGACTTACTTTCCCGTGCTCTTTGAGGTGAATTTCTTATTTCAAATTTCTTCTGTGTTGATATGCTTTCATGGTTGCTACCTTATATTTTCTTCTTAAATATTGCGAGGACGCAATTTCTTTAAGGAGAGAAGTCTGTAACAACCCGCATACTTTACGATTGAATAAAATATTTTATTTCAATATTTTAACGTTAGTTGGATTTTAGTCCAAAAAGTTACTTTTTGCATATGGTCAAATTAGGACTCGGAACCACTTCCATTGAGTTCAAAACACCGTTTGCGATCTTTTTGAGTACAAACTTTGATGTGTTTGGAGTTAGTGGAATTTTGTCACTTTTTCACTTTGGGCTTTGGGTTTAGTTTAGCCCATTAGCCTAAACTATTAACTCTAGCTCAACCCCCTTCTCTTCATAACTTCACTTTCATTTCCTAACACTAAAGCTTCATCAAAAATGGAGGAAGGAATGGGAAATTAAAACTCCAAGCTCTAGTTCAATTGCAAATCCAACATCTAACTCCAAATTCAAAGAGAAGCCATTGATTCTTCCATTGGTTTCAAGCTTCTTCTTCATTGATTTTTGTGTAAAGGTGAGATTTTTATCTCACATCTTTGTCTATAACTATATTTGATTGTTAGGTATGAATTCCTAACACTTATTCATGTGCATTTGCTTTTGGTTTGGATTGAATTGGTGAAAATCCCAATTTTTAGTGTTTTGGGTTCAAATCTTTAAAAAATCCAATCTTTGATGTTTAAACACGTTTTTGGTGATGCATCGAGGAGCCAATAGAAACGGGTAGCCTATGGGCATAATCCCCTAGCGTCCGTGCTCGATCGGTTGCAAATTGGGAGAGCTTTTGCACTTCAAACCCCTAGGTCGCTCGGCCTGCACATGGATGATTCTCGGCCTGCAGATTAGGTTGGCTTGAATTTAGGTCGCTCCCTTATAGGTCGCGCTATGCTTAGGTCGTTGCTCGGCCTTCTGTCCTTTAGGTCGTTAGGTCGCTCGGCCTTCTTCTCACACGCCTTAGGTCGTTAGGTCGCTCGGTCTTCTTCTACCCCTTAGGTCGTTTAGTGTTAGGCCGCTCACCTCCTTAAGCCGCGAGCTCTTAGTTCGCGCGCCCAGCTATATATTAGGTCGCGCGCTCGGCCATTAGGTCATTCCACCCATAGGTCGCTCAACCATGTTAAGTCGCACCTGCTATCTCGCAACCATGTTAGGTCGCTTTCTCTGTTAGGTCACGCCATTGGTCTCATAAGTCACTCGGCCTTCTTCACAACATAAGTCACACCATGTTAGGTCGTGCCATGCTTTAGGTCGCGCCATGCCTTAGGTCACGCCATGTTAAGTTGCTCTGTTAGGCCATGTGCTATTTCTGGAGCCGCTGATTTCTTGTGTTGACTTATATTAAGTCGTAAGTCGTGGCTGTTAAGTCGCGAGGGTATTTCCACTTTAATGGAATTGGAATCGAATTATTTTGATTTTATTCACGTCTTCGAATGTGAATTTTTGTGATTTATTGTTTCCACAATCATTTTTGTGATTTGTCACTTCATTTCACCCGTATGAGAAATCTAATTAAACGGCTTAGTAAAACAAATGGTATGAAACGCTTGTGTTTACTTCGCCGGTTAATTCTTGGAATTGTTCGATTGAATTTCTTGTGACAATTTTCGTGTGGAGATCTACAATTTGTTCGTAAATATATAAGTTAAGCTAGTGGTTATGGGACATGAAGCTAAGCTTGTATATTTACTAGCTTATTGTAATTGATACTTCTTGATGATCTTTGATGATCATTTTTGTGATTTAGACTAGCAAATGTGCGATGTCTCTTTGTCTACGAGGGAGACTAAACCCCGTTTCTGTGGAGCTTCGGCTCAATTTGGTGGGGTACAACCCATGGTCTTCGGGCCGTTTTGTGGAGCTTCGGCTCAAAATTAATGGTTAGCAACCATGGAATAGCGTTCCATTTTGTGATACACGTGTTGGTGAGTTTTTATGCTCCCATTTTGTGATAGGCCTCCCCCCTTTTTTGTGATTTTTGGATTTCCATTGATGATTTCTGGAATTCGTGTTTTTACCAATTTTCGTGATTTACATTGATAAGTTTTTATCAATATTTGTGCATTGGTGAATTTGTGTGTCATTAACTTTTGTGATTGGCATTGATATTATTGTCAATATTTATGGTTTGGTGAATATAAATAAAGAGTATGACATTCTTTTTTGATCTTTGGGAAGATTCTTGTGATATTGATTAATCTCTTGTTGATTTTCACTTACATACTTATCATATTATGGCTTTATGGTTATCATATGTTTATGTCATATCTCTTATCCTATATCATTTTACTGATATTTATAGCTAGACTGATCCGTTTATTATTTTCTTATTAAATAATACTCGGGTCAGACCGAGATGTTACAGGTGCTTCTGCTTGACTTCACCTCTGGGATTATCACCCTAACTTTTGGCTAACTACTTACATTAGTAGTTTTTGTTGTATACATTTGAGATATAGACTCATTGATGTATCCAAATTCTTTTGTCTAGTACCTGTAGCTATTCTTTTATGATATTGTGGATCTTGTTTGACCACTACTCTGATGTACACTTCCATGTGTTATATATTCATATCTATTTCCGCCTTTGTGATAGGATGTCTATGACTGATTTGTGTTATGTTTATTTCTATATTTGTTTCCGAAGAATATATATAGCCACTGTGTAGTAGCTTTGAGTTTGTATCCGTATGTCGGATTTCCTCCTGAAACCAAATGCATGTTGTACTATCTGACATATCGGTGCTCGCACAAAGAAATTACACGGATGGTCGCTCCTCAACAGCCTTATTCTCCGTGCTAGTTGATGGCATCACACCATAGTGTCCTTGGCTAGAGTGGGTATAGAGGTGGGGCATCACAAAAGGCCACCATAATTCACAAATTTCAACAAACCCTAACCCTAATTCTTCAGGCCGCCATTTTCAATTCTAAGGCCAGAAAACACCCGCATTCTTCCCTTAATCTCTTCTAATCCATGCATCAATTCAAGAAACTCTCAACTGCAAAGTTGAAGAGCATCGGAAGAGCTTTCAATCCATACGATGATGATCAAATTTGGAGCAACGAATCAGCGGCAAATCACATTCAAAGTTGCGCATTCATTCACGTGTTGCTCGACATTCGTGCGACCGAGTGTAGCTGGTCTTTGGCCGATGATAGAGCGTGGCTAGGCGAGTGGAACGGCTATTGTTGATCGTCGTATAGCTCGACGATGTTGGAGCATAATTCAATGGATGTTTGGCGGCTATGGGTTCACATACGTTCGATCTTTACTGGGTCTTCACGCGTTTGGGAAGAAGCATGAAGGTGCGGCCCTGATTTCAATTGCAAAACTGCACGGCCAGGATGGAAGTTAGGTTTAAAATTAAAAAGAAATTTGTAATTTAATTATATTATAATAATTCGTGTAACTTTAAAAATCAATATCTATTTCATACGAGGTCGAAAACGCACGAAACAAATTGCGACGGGTTCGTATGGACGATCACTACGCAATGGAGCTAGTTTGGAGTCGTTTGAAGCTAGTGAAAATTTCGGGTAAAATTAAATGCACGTTTAATTTTATTCGAAATAAAACGCTACAACTGTTATCGGAAACTCAAGATGAGAACTTCTCACTCAATCGAATTGCGTTTCAATTTAAATTTTAAATAGTTAAATTTAAAATTGCTTGATTGTGTTGATTATATGCTTGGATGGTAAATTGTTATCTGTTGTATTGAAAATAGACCTTGTACGCCGTATATTAAGCTGATGTTATTTATTAAACACATAGACCGTGATAATTCCAATTTGATATGGAATTGGTATTATATATGTAGTTGGAGTTGATTTCCCGCATTATATCCCGCAATATATAGCGGATGAGACCATTATTGCGCCGCATAATAGATGATAATATTTTGTAAATCACATATACCGCGATATTCCATCTTGAAGCGTAATTGGTATTGTGCTAACATCTTCGGATGCAGGGAAACAAGTTGGAGGGATCCAACTGGATTCCTCAAATGATCGAATTGGTTTCAATGTTGTGTGTTGATCTATTTATAATCTACGTGATTATCTTTGTGATTGAAATCGTTAAAGGCTAAATTTTAGCCGAATATATTTTTGGTATCATTAGATGCCGAAAATAAATAAAATTCGATTTCTGAAAATTTAAGTTGAGAATTCATAATAAAATTTAATTTTGGAATTGATTCATTTTAAATAACTAAACGTTGAAATTTTTATGTTATAAATTATGATTTTTGTGAAATATAACCGAAATGTGATTTTTGAAATAAGTAGTTGATTAATTTATAAAATGGTTTAAATTAGGATTTTTTTGAATTATTATAAATGATTTATATAAAAGATTTATAAAATTGATATTTATAAATTAAAATATTGGAATTATAAAACGAGTTTTTCTAAGTGTTAAAATGAAGTATAAATGGATTTCATAAGTGAATGAAATCTATAGATTTATAAATTGTGAAGTTATAAAATGAATAGATTTTTGTAAAATAAAAGATTTATAAGTAATCAACTTATAAATTGGATTTTGGCGTCTAAATGGGATATGGATAGAATTTGTTAATAAAGTGATTTTATGAGTTAAAGTTGTTATAAAGTGTAAATGGAATTTATAAACGTTGTTTTATAAATCCGAAATCGACTTATTTTGATATTATAGCTTATTAAAGGAAATGTATCCATTATTTTGGATAGTGAATAATCTTTTAAATAAAATATGTAGAAATGTTGAATTTGATAAATGATGTATATTCACGATTTTGGATAGTGAATAGTGTAGTAAAGAAATGTTTTAGGAAAGTGATATTTTAAATAGAATTTAAAACGATCTAAAGATGTTTTAAAATGCATTAAGTATCGAAACCGTAGATTTCAACATTCATTGTTGAAATAGACGTTTTCGAGAAATAGAAGAAATGGTGGACTATAACACCATTGTTAAAGTAAATGATTTTCGAAAGGAAATGTTTTATATAGTATTGGGATTTATATATCTATCTTAATTTCGAATCCCTATACTAGTGATTTTGGGTTGTCATAACGATGTTTTTCGCAACATTCGTTTTGTCTCAAATAAATGTGTTTAAGAGAAGTTTTCCTTAAAGAATAAAACATACACTTAATTTGGATTTAAGTATATTGAATATTTTCCAAATGTTGAAAATAAATGGATTTGTGAATTACTTATTATTGAATAAGTATGGAAATGTTTCCAATATGAAGTGAATGTTTTAAGATTATATCTTTTAAAGATAAATAGAAAGTGAATAATTGAAATCGATTTGAAAATCGTATATCAGTAGATATTTGAAAATTTAAATTCACCATGGAATATATAAAGGAAAGAGAGATTTGTTTAAAAATAAACATTGAATTATTTTTGAAGTATGGAAATAAATTTACGAATTTGGGATGTAAATTTAAAGTAAATTGGTAAGGATATATTTAATTGGTTTAAATGAACCATTTTGAAATGAAAGTTGTAAAAGTGAAAAGTGATTTGAAATCTGTTTTCAAATGGTTGAAGTGTGGAAAAATATATCTTGTAAAGATATTTTTGAAAATAAATAATTTGGGAAATTATTTGAAATCGGGTGATGTCGTGAATATATATTGATAGTTAAATAACCGACTATCGATATTGACCCTTAAATGGCTATTCGTTGTGAATTGGTTGAAATTGAATGTTACACTTATTTTTAAATTATTGCGCTCGTTATTCGGCTTACCCATTCCGAATAGTGATACGACGTAATGGATAGCATTGAAGACCGGTGTTGAAGACTGGGTATTTATGAAAACGATAGGATGACCTATCGATTGTCCCTGCGCCATTAGCTACGGTATGGAGATTTTCTTTGTGATGGGAAATTCGATCGGGATTGTGAATACCTAGATTGCAAGGGCTTCTTTGGAGGTGCCTTCGGTTCTGTTCGAACTCGGAAATGACTTGTATGGTTACGTGTCTGACGTTACATTTTGAGATATAAAGCAGATTTTTTTCAAATACATTTATGTTGGTAACGGGAATTTATTCTCTTAGCTTAACACCCTTCTCTAAGACGTACGAGCTCAGAGGTTATGTGGTTGAAGGTTATCAGCGATATACTCTCAATTTGGTAATGTGGCATGCTGAGTTTTGCTGTGTGATGATTATTTATTGATCACATGTTGATCAAAGCGTGGCTTTGTGAAAAAGCGAAGCTTTGTGGACGAGACTTCGTCAGACCTCATAACCTAGAAATGGTCAAAAGAGGAATATGCGGCAAGGTTATGAAGGTCGCTCCCTTTAGAGTATGTCATTTCCTTCTGGAAAAGGGTGGTGTCTGGTATGGAGCCCTGATGCTTAACCTATGTGGTTGCTCCAATCTCATTTTCTGTGTGGTTGTTGCTTGGTGATAGAGGGCCCTTGGATAAAGGTCCCAAAGGACCGGGGAGTGGCATACTCGAGTAGTAGTTACCTAGTTACAGAGGTAACCCGGCCTTGTGTTGGCCGGTACCCGGTTAGGTTCTCGGGACGTCCCGCCAGATGCGATCTCATGTGGCAGTAGGAAGTTCCTTAGCCTAACCATTTGTTGGAAAATCCAAAGAAACAATACGAGCCTTGTACGGTTTTAGTTGTATTACCTGCCATTCACTTATGGTGGCGCCCCACTGTTTGGATGGTAGCTATAGTAGGCATAGTTCGGAATGTCTATGCTGGCTAAGATTTATATTCTATTTTCGAAATGCTTTCATCACTATGCACTAATAATAATATCAAAAATGATTTGTTTTGCGTAGTAAGCATCTTTGACTATCATAAGGATAAATCTCCTCCAATTCTGCATTTGCATTATGTGTGTGCAGGGAGGCCTTATGGTAGTTTCATTTTCCAAAAGCATTGCGGATATTTTTCCACTTCCCTTGTTGTTGTTGTTTTAAAGATAAATCACTAATTTGAGTTCTCACACCAGTCCCATGACTGGCCTGGAGTTTATTGTTCTCTTCCTAAACTCTGGGTGCCCATAATTTTCCACACGGGCAGTCTAAAGTCAGGTTATCAGGTTATTCTGGATTTAGGAGTGCTATGGAGCTCAGGAGGCGAGCTGGATGGCGAGACGTACCACTTGTATATGATATTATCTTTTCCGCTGTAGAATTCTCTTGTAAGGACAAGTTTGTATAGTTGTCCATTGTTTTGTTGTGATGTATACTGTTGTTGTATACTCTGATGATGATGTGATGTGATGTAATAACTGAGATAGTTCTTTGTTTTTAAAGATATTCATTTATCTATTATATGTTGTTCCGCTGCGATATGTGAGATTTTGATATTGTTTCTGTTCTGTTTCCTTACTTCTCCTTTCTTTTTCTTCTACCTCATCTTTTTAACCCTAACAATTCGGTTTTCCGGCATTCGATTATGCG
Source organism: Allium cepa (assembly GCA_030765085.1). Lineage (NCBI taxonomy): Eukaryota > Viridiplantae > Streptophyta > Magnoliopsida > Asparagales > Amaryllidaceae > Allium > Allium cepa. The sequence continues at coordinate 635,161,396 of CM060934.1, read as the reverse complement.
GCATTTGATACAGTGGACATAGGAATGCCGACCTTCGGATCCCGATAAAACCGAATATGTTACAATATCTTTTATTAAAGACCCACTATCATTCTCACCAACTTCTCGAACTCCCTCATAGTTTCAAACAATAATATTTGCTCAATCGTTCAAATTTCAATTTAAACCTAATTTTGAATTATCAAAATTTTCTCGAAATTTTTCGAACTCGGTACAACTATAAAAGGCCTCTACGGGCTCCCAAATTCCAAAAGAAAACAAAAGGCCAAGTGGCTCAATCAAAAACCCAATCAAATTTCATATAGAAATTTAAATACGTACCTTTTTGTTGAGCAATTCAAATTTATCTTCTGAAATAAAAACCCATTTTTCTTTTCCTTCATAATACCTATATATTCCACTTAGCCATAATATCCAATCACAACATTCCAAAAACATTTTATCGACTTTCTTACAAAATGTCAATATTTATTCATTCTAATATTAACTTAGAATATATTTGTAATATCAATTTCCCATTTATGAATTTACCATTCCCTTCTTAAGTTTAGTATAAGCATTAATATGCTTCTTTATTTATTTTCACTTCACTATTGGAGTTTATATCCATTTCTATTCACTATGCATTTACAATCACATTTGAATTCAATTAGCTTCAATTTACTAATTGCTTTCCAATCTAAATACTTTTTCCAAATTTCCATTCAGATTTCCATCTTCCAATTCTACTTGAATTCAATTTTGTCTTCAAACTTTGAATATTGAATTGTATTCGCCTTATCTCAACCCATATGTAATTAACCATTTCCTTTTATTAGTTCCGCTTACTGATTTATTTAAAATCTCAAATAAAAGTTTACTTGCAAACTTTTTCTTCCTTTAGTTTCTTCAAACAATTTCTTTAATTTCACCTTACTTTACATTCACACTTTTTAAATTAGATTTCAATATTCAATTTTTTTTCTTAAATCTATTTGCTTACTAATTTTAAATCCTTTGCTATTAGTGAAAATTTTAAAAAAAAAATTCTAACTCCCAAAATTTTTGGAAAATTTTGACAGAGTGCCATTTGTACGGAGGAGCTTTTGCAATTTGATAAAAGATATAAATATATATACATCGACCCACATTGTCGGGAAAACCAAAAACAGTTCATATTTCCTATTTTTATTGCGTAGGCGTACCTTATTTAGCATTTATAAGCAAACAGCTTATTTATTTTAGATTTAGCGCGATCCAATCCAGCCAAACGGCTTCCCGGTACCTGTACTTTTTCAATTTAAATATGTAAGTACTAAATTTATGCAATTTATTAACATTTCACTTATATTCAAATAGCTAACACATAGATCATGTAACAATGCATGTGATATACCGGCATCATATGTAAGGTTCCGACACTTACTACAATTTCTTACAACCAATTCTCAAACCATTTCACAATTTACTTAAGTTATTTATATTCTTCAAATTATTCCACCCAACAACTTAAGTTTATTTTATTCAACCAACTTCCATTCAAATCTTTGGTTTGATTTTCCTTGGGTCAAATCCCAACCATTTTATTAATTAATTTGATTAGTTTATTCTTTTATACATTTTTAAATTTTAATTCGCATTCATAATTCATTATTGAATTTATTAATAATAAGGTCATTCAATTTATGCTTGAATTGGATTTGTTTTCATCTCACATCATTTTTATTTTAATCCAATTCCATACAACTTCAATTCAAATTTAATTCACTTACAATTCTAAGTTGAATTTCTATTTATAACTTAAGTTTCATTTCCAAACTCAATAATCTATTCACAATTCAATTCTAAGTTAATAATTTCGAGTTCCATTTCCATATTTCATCAACTAATTTATTATCTAATTAGTTCTTCCCTAATTTAAATTCAATACTTGATTTTTAATCTCAGAATCTCTTCGTTAAATTTCTTAAGTGCAATTTATTTTATAATTCAAGTTTTGTTTTTTCGTTTTATTTTCCAATTCATCACAAATATTTATTTTGGATTTTCTATCCCACTTCAATTTATAAGTCTCGGCTTATTATTTTACACATTTCCCTACATTCTAGGCTTGAATAAATTCATCTTTTATTTTTAACTCAAGATTCACGCTTATTTATAGCCCAAGTATATTTTATTCTAAGGATTTTTAATTCTTTCATAAGTTATTCTAAATTATTAATTCCAACTATATTTTTTTCCAACTTACTATCATTTATTCAGGTAAGAATCTATTTCCATTCAATAACACCCATAACTCAATTGAACTTTACTCCAATTCAATTCTATTTAGATTAACCCAGTTAAATCTTGTTACATACCATTCCTTTTTGAATTTTGTTAAGCAAGGACTTAATTCCATTTAATATCATTCCAATATCAACTTTTCAGTTCATTCACTTACAATTATAAATTTATTTGTTCATTCTCTAATTCATTTTCAACCATGAATAAATCTTTATTTCCAACATTAATTATTTTTAGTCCATTTGAACTAATCCTGCACTTATTTTTATACAAATTTTAAGTCAAACATCATCCAATATTCAGTTTCATTTCAGTTTCATACCATATAAATCATTCAGTTACTTACAAATTTTAAATCTCAAAACTTTGTTTTATTTAGTCCAACTTGACTAATTTTTCCATTTCACATAATTTAACACAATTCAAATTTTTAATTCCAGTATTTAGTTTTCACTTTAATTACTTACAAATTGAATTTTATTTCAACAAATTCCAAATTTACAAGTTATCAAATTTTTTATATGCCATGAACATTCTTAGTTAAAATTCCAAAGTTTAAATAGTCTTTTAACATTTCAAAATTTCCTTTGAAATCACCTATATTCAAAATTCCTTGCATTTCTAAAATCAAATTTATCCTTTGCAAACAAACATCAATCCAACACATCCAGGTAGCAACCCCTTTTTGGAAACTCGAAAATGAACACCGATGATGTCGCGATCATCATCGGAATTATTTTCCAGCGACCGTAAAGAGTTCAATGCTTTTATCTCCTTTAAAACCTTCAAATATTTTTAAATTCCAAATCTCTCTAGACTTCAAATCCGATTCTAAAATATTTCTCAAATATATTTTATTTTTCCCAACTTTTGAGAATCATTATCAAATTCAAAGGAGTCTATATTTCCAAATTCCAAATCCCAAGTCCTTTAAATTTATATTCAAACATTACTTTGAAATTTCATCTTATTTTTAATTATTAATCACCCTATAATTCACATTTACAAATCTCATTTATTTATTAATTTATTCCTTCCTTAATATTTGGTTATTATTTAAATTTCTTATTCAATTTTCTTATAATGATAATAATTTAATATTATCACTTTCTAACAACCAAGCATCCATATATAACTATAACAATTTACGAAAAATCATTTCTTTTATATACAAAAATAATTTGGGTAAAACTATTTCATTTACCCTATTTAAAACAATATTGTGTCGGTTTATCTTGTTTTAAGAGTTTAGAAATCCCTATCGATAACATGGCGTCCCACATATCGAACAGAATCCATAAACATACAACCGATAAACCAATACAATATAAAAACAATTTTATATTCACTAACAAATACGCGCTCATATCTGTTAATACACTCAAACTCATTCTAGAGTACTATAGACTCTATTTTATGAGTAATTCCCACCAGAGCCAATGTTATCACCAACCTAAGCTCTGTTACCAAGTGTAATGACCTGCATATCTGTACCCCTTAAGTCGACAATATTCTACATCAATCAACTCAAGTTGAACAGAAATACAAACCATTAGGGTTAAAGAAGAAGAGGTAGAAGAAGAAAATAGGAAACAACATCAGAATCTAAGCATCGTAGCGGAATAAAATATAATAGATAATAACATATCTTTACACAAAACATATACAATATCTGTTTATACATACATCAGAGTACATCATCAGAGTTCCACATCAATAACATGCAACTGTACACAGCAGAATAATAACCAAATACGGAAGCACGTATCGCCTTCTAGCTTGTCTCCTGAGCTCCACAACATCCTTCCCTGTATCCAATAATACTCGATCTGACCCGAGCATTATAGTTAAATAACACCCGAGTCAGTCTGGAATACCAGCCTGAGAAATCACACTCAAATTGATTATTAAAGTTTCAAAAACTCTTTTGGAAACAAATGCATCTCGTAAGACCACGCCACAAATAAACATGTCGAGTTTTTACCTTATGATAGCTAAAACACTTTTTATTAAAATCCTCTGATATTATAATAGGGTCTGTATACAAATACTTATTAAAATAGCCGAAATTGTTACATCTATTAAATTCCAGCTACTAGCCACAGAGTGGGTAATACATATAAAACTCGTAAAAGGTGTGTAGGGAGAATGGATTTTCAACTAATGACTAGGCACTGGGGTACCACCTGTCACAGTACCTGGTCTAGATCGGCGTACCGAAGATCACTCCCGAACCCCTGCAACACAACGCCCAGACTACCCCCTAATGGATTGTCCCGAGTAAGATCACCCCGCGGTTGGGATCAGCAACTGCACCACTAAGCCGAAATAAAAGGGGACATCTAGACAGGGATGACCTTACTGGGAAATGGGTGCTGCCCACCAAGCCTTGCTGCATAAACCCTTATTTTCAGTCATTCCCAGTTGATGAGGCTTGAGGTTAAGCGTTACCTTTTTATAACATATCCCTTAGAATGCCCATCGCCCACCTGACGATGTTCCGAAAGCATTCATCCATACAAGTCCATCCTGGCTTCGAACAGAACCGAAGGCACTACTCCTACTACATCCATTTTAGAAATATCCTCAGGATTAGTAGCGACTAGCCCTTGCACTTCACTGCTCCATCTTCGACTCTGAACTCCTTTTCCATGAAAACGTACAAACCGGATCGAAGTGGTTTTCGAGAAATAAATCTCGATCTCGGTCTCTTCGAAACAATCAACGCATTTGGCCAAAATTGATAGTCGGTTATTTAACTATCAATTAATATTCACAACAACCATCAACCAATAAATAATTCCTCCAAAATTATTTATTTATCCCAAAAATACCTTCACAGGATATATTTCCTCTTTTCGAACCCACTTGAAAACATTTTCAAACTATCTTCCTTTTACAGAATAAATTTCCCAAATATTTTCTATTTCCTCGGAGATCACCAAGCACAAAACTTAGATTTTTTAAAATAATTTAAAAACACTTTATTATAAAATATGTTTAACATTTAAATTTAGAAAAATTACGTTAATACTTAATTTAAAATAATACTTTAGAAATAATTAAAATAAGGTTACTTTATAAATATAACTAGATTTTCTTCTTTAAACAAAATACCAAATCATCTTTTAAATAATTATTACGATAATAGATTTAAAAAAACACTTACTTAGAATTTAAACATTTAGAAATAATAAATTTTCTAAAACATGCTTTTTAAAACAACATTAAACTTTTATCTTATATTTAAAAATTTACTTTGAGAACGTACTTGGCTATCCAGAGAAATATACTTCTCTTCACATTCTTCTTTAAATTTCCAATCCAAACACTTGAATCAATTTCCAAATTGATTTCCAATTTACTCCGTTTTAATTCCAAAATCCACTAATTTTAGATTTTATTCCTCAATTGTGATTTAAAATACTTTTAATTGAAAATACAAATTTTAGATTTCTCATATTACTTCTTTATCCTTTTAAATAAATTTGAACTTTAAATTTTAAAATAATTCTTTATTCCTTTAAAACAATATCACTTAATTTTACAATTCATTAATTTCTGTTTATTCAAAAAAAAAAAAAAAATTCTTTTCATGCTTGTAGTTATTTATTAGTATTTTAATATCACTTACATTTCGTTTCAATTCATTCTTAATTTATTCCAATTTGCTATAATTATTTCGCTTACAAATGCACTTTTTTTATTTTATTTCCAAAATCCAATTTATATATATTTAGTAACTCATTATACCTTAGTATAGTCAATCAAACCATAGCATTCAATATTCCAATATATTTCATCATAGAATATCAAAAATCACAATAGCGAATATTAAATAATTTAATAAATGTTGAGGGATCCAGTTGGATCCCTCCAACCTGTTTTCCCTGCATCCACAGACGTTAGCACAACATAAATACCAATTCCACTTCGAGGTGGAATATCGCGGTATATGGGATTAATATAAATCATGCGCTATTATGCGTCGCATAGGATCTCATCCGCTATAAAGATGCGGGAAATCAATCATTCTAAGATATATTATATACTATAATATAGCACAATAAATCCATTCAATCATCCAATCAATTATTTAAATTTAACCCATTAAATTAAAATTAAAATTAAAATTCGGCTGAGTGAGATCAACTCACCTTTGCTTTTTATTTTCAATCCACTTCCAAACGGCTTGTTTCCTTCACGATTTTAGACCTTGTATAAAAATTAGATTATTTTATTAATATTTGAATTGATCAAACAATTTATTACCACTTAGTTAACTAACAATTTTAATTTAACTAAAAGTTTGGTTTTTAACTTAATAATTTAATCTTACTCATAATTTCCTTTTGAAACCTTTTTGTGACTAAAATAAATTAATAGGTTATAAACAAAATAATCACTAAAATCATTATCAACAATAAACTAGGAGATAAATAAAAATATGTATTTTTATTTTTCTTTCTAGTTTCATATATATAAATAATTTCAAAATCTTCCTGTTTATATTTTTCTTAGTTTACCTTTAATTTAAAATAGGCAGATTTATTTATTGTTATTCTTATTTAAAATACATAAACTGTATTTATATAATTTTAAAACTAAAATAGATTTTACTTTTCTTTTAAATTAACTAACTAACATACAAATTTAATAATTTAAATTGATGGGAAAAAGATACCTCACTGCCTCTTCTTCCCCCCAAATCCAAACTACCCAAACCTGTACAGAGCATGCACGAACCCACTCTTTCCACCTTCTCTCTCCTCCTTTCTTCATCCACACTCAACGAATTGACGAACCGCCATCACCGTCGAACTCCACTACACGAGACCTCCCCGACCACCACCATAGCATAAAGCTCGGCTATCTCCTGCAAAACCCACCCAAAACCATCACTTCCCCAGGACGTACACGGTCACACACCCCTAGACGTAATCGCACCGTCCAATCTTCCTTACCGAGGTGTCTTTAGCGCCACGAACCCAAATATCCACTCCATTTTCCGATTCGAAAGACATGGCCAAAGAAAACTCAAACCCTAGCCCACTAACCTTCATGACCACCGCCTCAAACCACAATAGTACCCCCTATGCGAGAGCTTCCTCCTTCGCGACTTCGACTCGAGCTCGAGTTCACGGTAAAACGATTCGATTTCGAGATATAGGGAGGCGCGATTTATAATTTGGGAGCAGTCGCCATTTTTTTTAATTTAGGGTTATCAATTTGCAAATGAAGGCCAAGAAGAGTTCGACTATATATAGAAAAGAAAGCGTGTTTAAGAAGGCACCGATGACTTTGATTTGATCAATTAAAGTTTTATTTAATTTCCAATGCGTTTACTTATCGTACGCTCGCATAACAATTCCGATCAATACGAAATTTGAAATCCGATAATAATACACTATTACGGATCCAATGGAACCGGTTTCATCGAATTCCGAGACTGTGCCTCGGGAGGCTATTTTTAAATTCAATTTAAATGATATTTTTTTAAAACCAAACGAATCACTTCCAGTTTCAATTTAAAAGCCTTTATTATCTTCAGAACTATCAATATAAAATTTACAAGCCTTCAATTTATTTTTAACAGGCTTAGAACTCTAGATTCAACATTTTACCCAACTTCAAATCATTTAATTATATAGTTTAATCATCAAATAAATTGTGATATTTGAATTCAAGTTAATATTTAACCCTTAAATATTTAAAATTAATTTAAATATTTCAATTTTAAATGCTTAAAAATTCCAGGTTGTCACATATATCCATCCCTGAAATTAAATTGAAACAACTGATCACTCGGCCATAGGATAGAAAATTATATACGGACACCGGATTGGTTAAATTAAGTGATTTGATTTAAATTATTTAAATGGTATTGATTTAAAAGAAATAAAAATCAAATATATAGAATCATATTATTCTCGAACTTGAGCCCTGAATGTTGAAATTTAAAATTTGGTAATCGAAATTGTTCAAATAATCGAAGTTGAGATTTTGAAGTTATAATCGAAATATAATTTGAATTTATGGAAATCGATTTATTTTAAAAGATTGAACTTTTATTCGAACTTTGAATATTACTAAGTAAATGTGATATAAAAATGATATTCCGGAATTGAATTATATTTAAAGATTGGGGCTTTAAGCAGAATATTGAAGGATAATTTGATTTAAATGTTTTGAATCGATATTTTGAAAATCGAGCTCAAAATCGATATATATCGAAATTGAATGTATTGGATTTGAAAGTGGAATTGAATTAATTTGAAATCGAAGTTGAAATTGATTTGAATTGAAATCGAAATTGAACCGACTGAATGGAAATTGGAATTATTTGAATTGGGAAGTTGGAGTTGAACCGGTTTGACTTTGGAACTATTTTCAAATAAGTTATGGAATATAAAACTATTCAAAAGCTATCTTCTTAACTACACAAATTATTTTGCTATGTAAACCATTTTATACTTAAACTATTTCATATTAAACTATTTTAAGCATTTAAACAATTTTAACTATTTCAACCATTTTAAATATTTTTAACTATTTTAATCATTTACACTATTTATAACTATTTTAATTATTCAAACTATTTTAAAACTATTCAAATTATTTTCAAAATTCAAAATGTTCAAGGGTGTGTAACGACCTGTAATTTTCGACAAATTGAATTTGTTAATTTGTTATGATTTTGGTAAATAAATTAAGTAGAAATAAAAAACTTTGAAATTTAGTAATGAAATGAATGCTATGTTGAAATGCAACCATGGAAATTTAAAACTAAGTATTAACAATTGAAATGTAATTAAAATTATATGAAGTAATGTAAATTATTATACTTGGCCATAAATTAATGTAAGAAAACTAATGCAGACATTAAAATTTATAAGTGGAAAAATATGCAATGAATGACTAGTGAATAAAGATTGGGTATATAAAAATGGTAACTTATGTTGCAAACAATGAATTCATTAGTGTGAATCAAAGTAATAGTAACGATAAATTACTATTTAATTGGCCTATTTATTAGTTGTAACTGTTATATTTGAGAATAAAATTTTCATATAAGTAAATAAATGTAAGTATTGTATGGATATATGAATTAATGTATGATTTATGGTAATAAATGAATTCATATGATGCAGGTAATTATAATAAATAATTGAAATAATAAGCCTAATGTGAAAATTCAAGACTATGGTAACAATCATCATAAATTACCAGAATATATCTAGTGTAACAACCCACCTTTTTGGATGGTTCAAATGGACAATAAACCACACATGTCATAATCAAACCATTCAAAAAGGAGGATTGTTAATGGAGTAAATAAGAAAAAAAAGAAAAAGGAAAGAGAAAAACTAAATACAGAATCTCACAGCGTAATGATAAAATATAATAATCAAATAAACAGTTCATGAAGCTGTTTTACAAATAACATTTCATTACACTTTTACAAATTCAAATCAGAGCTATATATCATAAATAGCCAAATAATGCAGCGGAACACAGAATGTAGTGGAATAATAAATAGCAATAATATACTGAATCTTCGTCTTCGTCTTCGTCCACCAGAAATAGTCTTCAATGCTGAAAAACTCAGGCTGATCCGAGCATAAAGGAAAATAATACACTCGATTCAGAACTAAAATTCTTAATCAAATTAAGTTAAAAGTATATGAAATAAGGAACGTAGATAACTACATTTGAAGGTTCAAATTTCTAGAAATGTTATTGTTTCCATATTCAAAATAAAATGGATTTCACAATAGATCCATTCTAGTAAATTACAAATTTACAGAACAATTCGCAGCTAAATTTCATAGTTTTAGAGATTTGATTTATAAAAATATTCTAAAGTTTCAATATTCACTTTTTTGGAAACTTCCCAATGTTTCAAAATTTAAATTTGAAAACTTTCAAGTAAGGCAACGACGGTTTACTTCCCAAAATCATTTTTATGTTTCAAATAGTAAATCTAAACATACTATTTTTCCTCTGATGTAAATACTTGAAATTCATGGGTTTTACATCCTTATTCAGTGTGCAAATAATCAATATGAAAATTTAAATAATTATAATAAATTATAGGGTAATAACAAGGATATATCAAATAAATGAACAAATATACATTCAATCACAATAGCATCCATCATGTAACAGCCCGAAGTTTTAACAAGTATTTTTCTAAAAATTTAGGGTTTATTATATAAAAATCTAAATTTTTAAAATTGATTAAAACATTTCCCAAATTTTTAATTAAAGGACAAGATTCTGAAATTTTAACTTTGGTTAAAGACAACTCTAATTGGAATTTTCAAAATTTTTAATTTCTAAATCTTTTATATAAGAATTATATATGTAAAAGATTTTTTGTGAGAATGTTTACTTATATTGGTAATAACATTTATTTCCCTTTTGTTCTTTTTAAAATGAATTATATATATTAAAATTTAGTAATAAATTTCTTAGAAAATGGTAAATAAATCCGAAGAATGTAAAAAAAATTCTATTTTAGTTAAGTAATAACTTTCAAAATTTACAATGTATTAATAAACTATTGAATTACGCATTTAAAGGGCGCGTTATTTGATGGGATAAATATCGTAGAAGAAAACGTATAAAATTTAAATCCGTTATTTTCGTTTTATTTTGGACTTAAATTTTGCGTCTATGGTGCGCATTTCAAAAATATATACCTTAACTGAAAATGGTCAAATAAATCAGTAAACGTGCATTTTCGAGTAGGAGGGAAGCATATCCGTTTCAATTTTTCCTTTAATCGTGACTGGCCATTTACCTTTTAAAAAAAGATATCCCATTTCTCTTTTTACTGCAACTATTTATTTAGTATAAAATCTTTCATTAAAGCAACGTTCAAATCTTATCTTATTGTCGTTTCCTCCAATATCAACGCTAGTTTCTTCTCATTATTAAACACGTTCGCAAATTTGTCCAAATTCTATTTCCGTCCAAAGACAAATATATTCACTTCCCTTTTCTCTTCAGCTTTAAATAGAACGTTATCCATAAAATTTATTACCATTTCATAGCAAGATCATCTCTTGCTGTTACTTTGCTTAATTCACTTTTTTTCTTGCGTGCAAAGCAACGTGAAATTCTTCCTATAAATACAAACCTCGTATCACTTTTCCTCCCATCTCATTTTGGCTTCTTCTTTCTTGTACAAAGATTCTTTAGGTAAAGATGTTAAACTTTTTTTTTTTTTTTTTGGTTCCTACTTGTTTCATTTTTCACTGGTCCACCGGAAGACTCGGCCACTCATCGCTTTCACGACCAACTCCTTCACCATGAACCATCCCGTGACTTTGTGCGGGCTAACGTCCGAAGAAAAAAAAAGGGGAAAACAATGCATGTACCACCTTTTGACATCAGCCTATAGGACTAAATCTCGAGTGCATGCACGTATATAGGTTTGAGCCACCTAAGTTTAACCTTGCCTTAATTTGTTTCAAATGTTTGCGTTTTAGGCTTTGAAAATATGTGCGCGCACACACACACACAGATATATATATATATATATATATATATATATATATATATATATATATAAAATAGGGAAGAGTTCCGCATCATTTTGCATCTTTGCTCCTGCATGATTGGGTCGTTAGCCACTGACTTGGCATGCTACTACATGCGTTCAGTTAAAAAAAGAAAAAAAAAGAATATATATATATATATATATATATATATATATATATATATATATATAAAGGGAGAAGTAAATTATGCGTACATGTCAGGAATGAATATATGAGCAAGCATATTGTTGTGTTGTCCAACTAAAGACTAGGTTGAAATTACCCTTTTGCATTTCTGAAGTAGAAAATGTACGCCACCTGTAGCTTGTGTAACCAGTCCTCTATGCCATGACGTGAAGTCTCTGGAGAGCATGCATTCGAGTTTTGAAATTTGGCAAAGGCCATGCCTTTTTATAAAAGGAAAGAAAAAATTATTATAATAAGAGGGTGAATAGAATAGCAGGGAGCCACCTATGCATGTGAGTAGAACATCCTGAGCATTAGCTTGTTAGGATATATAGTGAATATAGGTAGGTAGATACATGCACGAACAACAGTCTTTATGCACTATGAACAGATCCATATGAAGTATTGTATACTAAGAATAATTATGAAGTATTAATACGTAAACCACATGTTTCACTTAGTAATAAAAAAAGAAAAAAATAATGATAAATAAATAAATATTGCACGCTCCACCTTTATGTATCACTGCCGTAAATTGCATTGTTGCCCACATAAGATTTGCCACCTTTTTATTAACACGACATAATATTCTGTACAAAGGGTAAAAAATATATATAGAGTATAAAATTTATTTTGTAAATTTTGATTTGGAAAAATTAAATGGGCAGACTGAGCTTTGTTTTGATGGGTCAAGTCGTGTGGTGAGTGGTCGATCCATTGTGTCAATTTCCTTTAATTCAGTCTTGTTTCAAATTTGCTGTGTCCGTGATAAGATTCGAATAATTATTTTTATTTAATTACTTTGTTCAAGATTTGAATCAAGTCGTTGCATCCACTGAAAATTGATCGTGCCTTCTATACTCTTCTTTCGGGGTAGATATCGTTGTTTGAATAAATTCTGCAGCTTCGAAAAGGTGAGTTTTCTCACCTGACAAACGTACTTATATATCTGTAAATTGATAACAAGTGTGATTGTAGAATAATTATTATTTTTATTTGACTGTGATATAAATTGATGATGTTAAAAATCCCGTTATTAAACCTATACATCATCAGTTGTATTATATACTGTTTATTTATGCAGTTACACTATTTATTTATTATTTACAGTTAATCACACTACAAGTTCCCTGTAGAGTAGAAATTGTCACAAGCTGAAATGATAGGCCTGAACGATATTTATTTATTCATTTATTTATTTAGTTTATTTTAGTTCTTGGGATTGCGGGTTTGAAATGATAGAACCCAGATTTATTTTGTAAATTACGGATTGAAATGATATATTATCCGTATCACTCGACCTAGGTTAGAAAATATTATATAGACCCGTGGTTATATATATATTTTCTGGAAATATTAAACATTTTTTTGTTAAAATACTTTGTTTAAAGTGGATTAAAATGATTATTATAACTATAGTGATATTTTACAAGATAAATATGAAATAAATGAATGTTAAAATTTAAAGTATAAATTTATCTTGTAAATTTTGATTGTAAAATAAACATAATTTAAGTTAAGAAAATATAGGAAAATTGGGTATAACTTGAATATAAAGCGAAATAATTAAGGTTAAGTTTTCTACGAGGAAATAGGTAAACTTGGGAAAATATGGAAGTTAAATTATAACTTGATTAAAAATTTGGAGGATGGTTTTAAAAATAAAGGTAGGTTCAGAAATAAATTGGAAATTTAGTTTATATTTGAAACGGTGGTTAAACTAAATTGTTAAGAAAAATTCATAGAAATTTTACATTGGAAAGAAAGTATAAAGAAGTTAGATATATATTTGTAAATTTGACTTTATAAAAATCATAAAATATTGAGAAATTTAAATGACTATTTAAAGGTGGAAATTTTGATTTTATAAGTAAATTTGTTAAATAGAGGTTAAATTTTTGCGGAAATTTTCTTGAAGTCTAAAATTTAATTTACTCAAATCTGTGTAAAGGATATTTCCGCATTGCGCAAGTGTTGGAGTAAACATAAATGAACTAAGACATAACCTGTGGAATGTATATTGGATTTTTATGAGAATTATAAATTCACTTTTAAACAGTTTAAAATGAAGTATTTGATTTAAAAATAAACTATTTTGGAATTTATAACCATGGGTAATAATAACGTTGGTTGTTAAAGAGACCGAGATCGGATATGGGCATACTCTCTGTCGATACCGAAAATCACTTTGACAACCGTGTGCGCGGTGAAGATTCCAGAATGAAGTAGGATGGTGGTGACGTTTTCTATGAGGTAAATACGTGGACCCGACTCCCGTGATTTGACATAAGGTGGCTACAAAAGGAGCGATTCTTGGATTAATGAGGTAGCACCTCTGATCGGATGCACTTCTTCGTATGCCATTCTATTACTTTTGTGATTGTTTGGTGCGCACCTTTGATTTGGGAGTGTTGTTCGAGGTGGGCGGTAGTAGAAGCTACGCGTTTCCACCATTTCGGATGCGTAATTGCTATATCTACCCTGGCATTGCCTAGTTGTGCCGTGTCACCTACCATAGCGAGCTTTGTACGAGTTTGGTTTTCTCCCGTAGCCCGTGTGGTATCCTCTGGTGGCTTCCCGGTCTGGAGGGACTATGATATTGGATGGATTACTGGGACTATTATTGTGTTAAGGGGGAGATTGGGTAACTCCTTAATGCTATTTAAAAGTAAGTTTATTTTAATATAGACACTATTATTAATAGCGAAATTATTACTACATAGTAAATAGTTTAACGGATCCTTAGAGGATGGGCAGTCCCAAGCAACCTTTAAGTTACTTGTTCTATATTGCAGTACACTTGAATTTGTTTACACTGTATAAGTATGTATGTCCTGACTCGAGTGTTTATGTTTTATTTTACGCTCGGGTCAGCCTGAGTTTCAGTTTAGACTCCACTTCCAGAGCTAGGACTTCAACAGATCATCTCTTTTCAAGCTGCCGTCAAGTTTCTATTCAGTTCTTATTTTAGCCTTTGAAATCAAGACAATTTAATATTGAGAGTTTCTGTGGAGATTTCAAACTATATTTGGTTTAAGACTATGTACTTTATATTTTTTTTGAGACTATGGATAGTGGCTTCATGAACCACTAAGTAAAATTTTAATTTCGCTGCTAGTATTCATATTTCTGTGTCTATGATTCTGTGATTATTTATTTACTGTATATTATGATATTTGCCAAATTTTATTTACAACGCGGTATTTTGAACAATTCAAGTCCGACATGTGCGGATGCGAATGGTTGAAAATATCGGGTCGTTACATTTGGTATCAGAGCTTTGGCTCTAGGAAAAACTTAGAATGTATGGTAAATTTGATTTACAGAATCACTTTCATTCGAGCTTGAATCTCTTACTATTCGAATTTTGGAACGTTCCCTGCGGTTCCAAAGTTCATTCGTGTCCCTCACTATTCATCTTCTTTCGATTCTAGAGTATCCCATAACTCCACTTCGGATGATCTTTATAGTGAAATGGCGGTCTCGCCAATATTCTAATAAAGGGGTGGAACTCCTTTACAATTGGCATTGATTCACCAGAGATTTATATTTACCACCGGTTTAGATGCTAGTATATTTGGTTATTCTAAACTCTATCTCTTCAGATCGAATGTAGATTTACCCCAAAAAATCCACATCGATCTTACTCTTTAAGTCATGGTTGACCAGGTTAAGGTTGCCCGTGATTTATATAAACTTATCCAGTTCCTTATTCTGTTATTTAATCATCAGACCTTCCGATTCTAACTTATCTTTAAATCAAAATTCCCTTTGATTTGAGTCCATCAAATTTGAATCTTTATCCTTGTTTTGAAAATATTATTCCTATATTTGGAAAAAAAATCTAATATTATATATAAGTATAAATTTTCAGAATTTTTATAGTTAATTTAACTAGTTGTCAAGAGAAAATAGTCATTGATTTTATTTGTGGTTTTGTAAACCATGGGTTTTGTCTCATATAAATAATTGAACTATAAACAATGGTTATAAATTAATTTGGAAACAAAAATGAATTTAAAACAAGAACTTGAGAATTCAATTTCCGATGGTTTCAAACCTTGTTTTTTAATTTTAAAAGGATATATTATTTAAACTATTTTCGAATAGAAATTTGTTTCCAAAGAATGTACAGGTTTAAAAATCAGTGCTCTTCTCTGTGTCACTGGGAAATAATTTTTGTGATGACCGCAACATCATCGACATTCATTTTCGAGTTTCGAAGTGAAGAGACCATTCTGTAGTCTGGCTACAGTGTTACCTTCGGAATTTAATTGATTTGAATCTTTAAAATATGACTTGATATATGATTTAAATTTGATTTCACATATTATGTACATATATTTATTTATCTCTAAATGGTTTGAAGGGAATCAGAAATTTAATTCTAAAATTTTATCTTGAAGAATAATTCCAATTATATAAAGAAAATCAAAATTTTTTAGTAAATGATTCCATCTTGAGATAATTGAATTTGAAAGTTTTACTGGTGTAATACTCAATTGCATTCCAATATAACTTACCTTGATTTTCAGAAGTTAACAATGTAATTAGATAATATACAATATTAAAAGATTTTATAAATAAAATTTGAGTGGTTAAAATAAATGTTATACACTTAAATTCTAGTTATAAAAAAAGATTAACAAGAGGTAATGGAATGATTTACAATATAAAATGATGTTAAAGGAACTAAATAAAAAATTTACCAGTTGTAATAAGTGTAAACATATTTAACATAGATGATAAAAATATATTGAGAGAAATAATTTAGTAAAAAAAAGATATTAATTTATTAAATACATTTTTGAATATAACAAATGATTTTCAAACTTATGATTTTATAAATTTTTATTTTAAGATAATTGGAAGATGAAGTAATGAAATTTGAAACAGTAAAATTTAACTTAAGTGAAATTAAATAGATGAAATCACTTATTAATTTAAAATTTAATTTGTATGGTTTAGATTAATGATTCTATTTTGAGTTTCAATTTAGTTTTCTTTCAGGTTGTTTCTATTCCCCTACCTTCTTCCTTTTCGAGGACGAAAAGTTCTGAGTGGGGGAGAGTGTAACAGCCAGAAGTTTTAACAAGAATTTTTCACTTTTAATTATAAAACTTTGGGGTTTATTATATAAAAATCTAAAATTTTAAAATTGATTAAAACATTTCCCAAATTTTTAATTAAAGGACAAGATTCTGAAATTTTAACTTTGGTTAAAGATAACTCTAATTGGAATTTTTTAATTTTTTAATTTCTAAATCTTTTATATAAGAATTATATATGTACAAGATTTTTTGTGAGGATGTTTACTTATATTGGTATTAACATTTATTTCCCTTTTTTTCTTTTTAAAATGAATTATATATATTAAAATTTAGTAATAAATTTCTTAGAAAATGGTAAATAAATACGAAGAATGTAAACAAATTCTATTTTAGTTAAGTAATAACTTTCACAATTTACAATGTATTAATAAACTGTTGAATTACACGTTTAAAGGGCGCGTTATTTGATGGGACAAATAACGTATAAGAAAACGTATAAAATTTAAATCCGTTATTTTCGTTTTATTTTGGACTTAAATTTTGCGTCTATGGTGCGCATTTCAAAAATATATACCTTAACTGAAAATGGTTAAATAAATTAGTAATTGGAAATTTTTGAGTAGGAGGGAAGCATATCCGTTTTAATTTTTCCTTTAATCGTGACTGGCCATTTACCTTTTAAAAAAAGATATCCCATTTCTCTTTTTACTGCAACTATTTATTTAGTATAAAATCTTTCATTAAAGTAACGTTCAAATCTTATCTTATTGTCGTTTCCTCCAATATCAACGCTAGTTTCTTCTCATTATTAAACACGTTCGCAAATTTGTCCAAATTCCATTTCCGTTCAAAGACAAATATATTCACTTCTCTTTTCTCTTCAGTTTTAAATAGAACGTTATCCATAAATTTTATTACCGTTTCATAACAAGATCATCTCTTGCCGTTACTTTGCTTAATTCACTCAGCCTATTTAAGGATATAAATCACGCACTCGTTGAAAAGAGATTCTATACTTCTTTAACGTCTATCCTCTTTGCCAAAACAATCAACGCAAAGTAAAATTTCAAAAAAAAGGGAAATGTAAACAAAACATGCTTTAATTAAGGAATAAAATTTGGAAATTTATAGTGTATAAATGAACTGGGTAATTAAGCATTTAAAGGGCACGTAAATTGAGGGAATAAATACCGTATATATATAAGAAAACGTATAGAATTTTAATCCGTTATTTCTTTATATTTTGGACATAAAATATTACTGCTATGGTACACATTCTTAAAAATACGACCTTAGTTGTAAATGAGTAAATTTATCAGTGACATGTGTTTTTAGAGGGAAGGATTTGTCTAGCATTCAAATCAAGTATGTTGCCTCTAATTTAACGCATTTCTTTAAAATTTTGATTACCATAGATTTTTGCCATTCAACAAAATTTATTGCTTGCATTTTTCAGAATACAATTTTCTCCTAAATCTCAGTCATAAGCAGTATCCATTCTCCTATCTGCTTGCCTATTTTATATGTGCCTTTCTCTTTACCCATATTTCTTACGTTTATTTTTCTCTTTCCAGTAAAATTTACTTCCCTACACACACACACACACACACACACCCCCACGCAATCTGATAATTTTGAATGAAAGCATTTACTTCCTCCTGTAATTTGTTTCTGAAAAAAATCAAAATTTATTTTCCTTGCCAACTTTATCATTTGTTTAGGCACCTATAATTAAGCACAACATAAGTGGGAAAAAATTATTCCTTACTGGCCCAAAAAATAAAATCGCATGCCTGATTGCACACATTTTTTTTTCTTGCGTGCAAAGCAACGTGAAATTCTTCCTATAAATACAAACCTCGTATCACTTTTCCTCCCATCTCATTTTGGCTTCTTCTTTCTTGTGCAAAGCTTCTTCAGTAAAGATGTTGAACTTTTCTTTTCTTTTATATGTTTTTTTTTGGTTCCTTCTTGTTTCATTTTTCACTGGTCCACCGGAAGACTCGGCCACTCACCGCTTTCACGACCAACTCCTTCACCATGAACCATCCCTTGACTTTGTGCGGGCCAACGTTCAAAGAAAAAAAAGGAGAAAACAATGCATGCGCCACCTTTTGACATTAGCCTATAGGACTAAATCTCGAGTAAATGCACGTATATAGGTTTGAGCCACCTAAGTTTAACCCTGCCTTAATTTGTTTCAAATGTTTGCATTTCAGGCTTTGAAAATATGTGTGTGTGTGTGTATATATATATATATATATATATAATAGGGAAGAGGGCCGCATCATTTTGCATTTTAGCTCCTGCATGATTGGGTCGTTAGCCACTGACTTTGCATGCTACTGCATGCGTTCAGTTAAAAAAAAGAAAAAAAAAGAAAAAAAAATATATATCTATAAAAGAAGGGAGAAGTAAATTATGCGTACATGTCAGGAATGAATAATGAGCAAACATAGTGTTGTGTTGTCCAACTAAAGACTAGGTTGAAATTACCCTTTTGCATTTCTGAAGTAGAAAATGTGCGCCACCTGTAGCTTGTGTAACCAGTCCTCTATGCCATGACGTGAAGTCTCAGGTGAGCATGCATTTGAGTTTTGAATTTGGCAAGGGCCGTGCCTTTTTATAAAAAGAAAGAAAAAATTATTATAATAAGAGGGTGAATAGAATAGTAGGGAGCCACCTGTGCATGTGAGTAGAACATCCTGAGCATTAGCTTGTTAGGATATATAGTGAATATAGGTAGGTAGACACATGCATGAATAACAGTCTTTATGCACTATGAACAGATCCATACGAAGTATTGTATACTAAGAATAATTATGAAGTATTAATACGTAAACCACATGTTGGAGTTGTAATAAAAAATAAAAAATAAATAAATATTGCATGCGCCACCTTTATGTATCACTGCCGTAAATTGCATTGTTGCCCACATAAGATTTGCCACCTTTTTATTAACACGACATAATATTCTGTAAAAATGGTAAAAAAATATAGAGTATAAAATTTATTTTGTAAATTTTGATTTGGAAAAATTAAATGGGCAGGCTGAGGTTTTGTTTTAATGGGTCAAGTCGTATGGTGAGTCGTCAAGCCATTGTGTCAGTTTCCTTTAATTCAGTCTTGTTTCAAATTTGCTGTGTTCGTGATAAGATTCGAATACTTAGTTTTATTTAATTACTTTGTTCAAGATTTGAATCAAGTCGGTGCATCCACTGAAAATTGATTGTGCCTTCTGTACTCTTCTTTCGGGGTAGATATCGTTGTTTGAATAAATTCTGCAGCTTTGAAAAGATCAGTTTTCTCACCTGACAAACGTACTTATATATCTGTAAATTGATAACAAGTGTGCTTGTAGAATAATTATTATTTTTATTTGACTGTGATATAAATTGATGATGTTAAAAATCCCGTTATTAAACCTATACATCATCAGTTATATTATATACTGTTTATTTATGCTGTTACACTATTTATTTATTATTCACGGTTAATCACACTACAAGTTCCCTGTAGAATAGAAATCGTCACAGGCTGAAATGATAGTCCTAAACGATATTTATTTATTCATTTATTTATTTAGTTTATTTTAATTCTTGGGATTGCGGGTTCGAAATGATAGAACCCGGATTTATTTTGTAAATTACGGATTGAAATGATATATTATCCGTATCACTTGACCTAGGTTAGAAAATATTATACAGACCCATGGTTATATATATATATATATATATATTCTAGAAATATTAAATATTTTTTTATTAAAATACTTTGTTAAAGTGGATTAAAATGATTATTATAACTATAGTGATATTTTACAAGAGAAATATGAAATAAATGAATGTTAAATTTAAGTATAAATTTATCTTGTAAATTTTAATTGTAAAATAAACAGAATTTAAGTTAAGAAAATATAGGAAAATTTGGTATAACTTGAATATAAAGCAAAATAATTAAGGTTAAGTTTTCTATAAGGAAGTAGGTAAACTTGGGAAAATATGGAAGTTAAATTATAACTTGATTTAAAATTTGGAGGATGGTTTTAAAAATAAAGGTAGGTTCAGAAATAAATTGGAAATTTAGTTTATCTTTGAAACGGTGATTAAACTAAATTGTTAAGAAAAATTCGTAGAAATTTTACATTGGAAAGAAAGTATAAAGAAGTTAGATATATATTTGCAAATTTGACTTTATAAAAATCATAAAATATTGAGAAATTTAAATGACTATTTAAAGGTGGAAATTTTGATTTTATAAGTAAATTTGTTAAATAGAGGTTAAATTTTTGCTGAAATTTTCTTGAAGTCTAAAATTTAATTTACTCAAATCTGTGTAAAAGATATTTCCGCACTGCGCAAGTGCTGGAGTAAATATAAATAAACTAAGACATAACCTGTGGGATGTATATTGGATTTTTATGAGAATTATAACTTCACTTTTAAACAGTTTAAAATGAAGAATTTGATTTAAAAATAAACTATTTTGGAATTATAACCACGGGTAATAATAACGTTGGTTGTTAAAGAGACCGGGATCGGATATGGGCATACTCTCTGTCGATACCGAAAACCACTTTGACAACCGTGTGCGCGGTGGAGATTCCAGAATGAAGTAGGATGGTGGTGACGTTTTCTATGAGGTAAACATGTGGACCGACTCCCGTGAGTTAGCATAGGGTGGCTAAAACAGGAGCGATTCTCGGATTAATGAGGTAGCACCTCTGATCGGACGCACTTCTTCGTATGCCATTCTATTACTTTTGTGATTGTTTGGTGCGCACCTATGATTTGGGAGTGTTGTTCGAGGTGGGCGGTAGTAGCAGCTACGCGTTTCCACCATTTCTGTAACGACCCAGAATTTTATTTAATTAAAATTTGAATATTTAATTAATTTTAAATATTAATAAGTGAATTTATAAGTCGAATAAATTTTATTTCGAATATTAGATTTAATTGAATAATTAAATCGATAATTTAATATGTGAAATTATGGAAATAATTGAAAATTGAGTTAAATATGATTGAAAATGATTTGTAAAATTTTATTTTATCATGTTGGAGTTAGAACGATATTTTAGAACTTTTAAAATCGAATTAAAAGTTAATTTGTGAAAATTGAATATTTTAATATTTAAATCGACTAGTGAAAATAGTCAATTTTCGAACAGTCTCAGAATTGGACGAAACTAGTTCCATTGGAACCATAATAATTAGTTATTATCGGATTTCAATTTTCGTAGCAATCGGAGTTATCGTTTGATCGTGGCAGCTCGAAACGCATCGAATTATTTTTAATATTAATTTGGCGAGTTAAAATAGCCATTTTTCAAAAAGTCTCGGATTTCGACGAAACCAGTTTCATCGGATCCGTAATATGATATTATTGTAAGGTTTCAAATTTCGTGTCAATTGGATTTACCGTTTGTCCGGTACAAATTAAAACGCCTAGAAAATCGTTTAAATCGGTTTAATTTAAATTGAACGTTTATTGTCATAACTTGCACAGATGTCCGAATTAGCTTTCGAAACCTGTTCCATTGTGTCCGGAACGCGGGGTAAACCCTAGAAACGCTGGTTACGGCGCGTGAATCGGAGTTTGGAAAACCCGGATGAATAGTGTTCGAAATTTCCTATAAATAGACCATCTATTTCACAAATTTGAGAAAAATAAAACCCTAACCCTAATATTCTACTAGCCGCCAGTAGCTAAAACCGAAGACCTAAATTGCTCCTTTTTTCCTTCGTTAATATCTTCAAATCCATGCAATATTATCAAAAACTTTCTTTATGAAAGATGGAGAGCACGCAACGAGCTTTGGATCCATACGGATATGATGAAGTTTAGTGTCGCGTGGAGGTGGAAATAATCCTGCATTCGGCTGCGTTTGGGCACGAAAAATCAACGTGCTAGGGGAGGCCGAGCTTCACAAGGGGGTGGCCGAAGGAAGAGCATGACGTGGGCTTTCGTTTGGTGGTGGAGTGATGGAGTTTCGAGCTTTGAGGTGGCTGTAACTTGGAACCCTAGTTTGATCTTCATGGGTTCGTGCACGCGTATTGTTACTGGGAAGTTTGCGTGTTTGGAGAAGATGGGTAGGCACGGCTGTGATTTGCTGGATGATGGATCCAATGGCTTAGATTTGTGTAGGTTAAAAATAAATAAATTATGTTGTATAATTTAGTTATAAAATTCGTGTAAACTTGTAAAATTCATAACTTTTTCATACGAGGTCGAAAACGTGCGAAACCAGTTGCGTTGGAATCGTATGGACGAGCACTACGCGATGGAATTGGATTGGAGTCGTTTGGAGTTAGTGAGAATTTCGGGTAAAATTAAACGTCCGTTTAATTTTATTCGAAATAAATCGCTAAAACGAAATTGAAATCAAGGTGAGAACTTCTCACTCAATCGAATCAGTTTCGATTTTATTTTAAATAGTTAGATTTAAAATATTTGAATGCATGTTTGAATGATGATTGATATCTATTGATTGTTAAAATAGACATTATGCGCCGTTAGTAAGCGGATGTTATTTATTAAAAACATATACCGCGAATATTTCATAAACAGTGAAATTGGTATTATATATATAATAGCAATATATATATATATATATATATATATTGGCATATGTATATATTGCAGTTATTGATTTTCCGCATTTGTATAGCGGATGAGACCCTATTGCGCCGTCTATTAAGCGGATAATATTTTAAATCCCATATACCGCGATAATTTCGTACTGGAGCGAAATTGGTATTGTGCTAATGTTTGTGGATGCAGGAAAACAGGTTGGAGGGATCCAACTGGATTCCTCAACAGTATTTATTTGATTTCAGATATTTTGATATTTGATTGATTATCATATCGATATATGATATCGTTGTAGTCGTGATTGACTATTTGGTGTGTAGCATCATTGGACCAAATTTTGGAATTTTAAAAGGATTTCAAAGTGATTTTTGAAAGTATACGTTTATAAAATATTTTTGGAATTTATTTATTTTAAATAAATAAACGTTATAATCTTAATGTTATAAAAATTGGGATTTTTGAGAAATATAGTTAAAGGTTGATTTTTGAAAATGTGAGGCTAATGATTTTAAAATAGTTTAATCGGGATTTTTGAATTTATTATAAAAGTTTAAATATAAGATTTATAAAATTTAACTATTTTATAAATCAAAATGGTGAAATTATAAAGGAGATTAAAGATGTTTTAAAAGAATAATATAAATTGATTTATATAAAAGAATTTATAAATTGATATTTATAAATTAAAAATATTTGAGTTATAAAACGAGTTTTTATAAGTGTTAGAAAGAATTGTGAATGAATTTTATAAATGAATGAAATTTATAGAATTATAAACGGTGAAGTTATAAATGAAATTTTATAAGCAGTAGGTTTATAAAATTGGTAAAGTTATTAAAAGAATAGATTTGGTTAAATAAATGAATCTTATAAGTTATAAGAGTTATAATTTGGGAAGTTTAAAAGAACGATTTTGTAAAATAATCATTTTATAAGCATTTAACTTATAATACGAACCTTTGTTTTATAATTGAGTTATAAATTGAATAGGTTAATAAAGGAATTTATAAAAGGAAGTAGTTATAAAATAAATAGAAATGGAATTTGTAAACGTTGTTCTATAAATTCGCAAACACTTATTTTGATAAGTAAATTGTTATAACTTATTTATGGAGTTATATTCACGTTTTAGACAGTGAATAATCCTTTAAAGTAAAATGTATAGAAATGATAAAATTGGTTAACGAAGTATATTCACGTTTCTGAATAGTGAATAACATGTTAAAGAAATTGTTTTGAATGTGATGTTTTAAAAAGAATTAAAACGATCTAACGATGTTTTCAAAATGTGTTGAGATTCGAAACCATGGATTTCAACATTCATTGTTGAAATAGATGTTTTCGAGAAATAGAAGGAAATGGTGGACTATAACACTGTTGTTATAGTAAATGATTTCCGAAAGGAAATGTTTTGTATAGTATTAGGATTTATATATCTATTTTAATTTCGAATCCCTATACTAGTGATTTTGGGTTGTCGTAACGATGTTTTACGCAACATTCGTTTTGGCCCAAATAAATATGGTTAAGAGAATGATTTCCTTAAGGAATGAAATATATACTTAATTTCGATTTAAGTATATTGAATATTTTCCAAGTGTTGAAAAATAAATGGATTGAGAATTACTTAATAAGTAAGTATGGAAATGTTTTCCAATATAAAGTGAATATTTTGAGAATTTATCTTTTTGAAGATAAATTGAAATGAATAATTGAAATCGTATATGCATGGATATTTTGGAATGAAAATTCACTATGGAATTTATGAATAAAAAGGGAAGTTGTTTAAAGATAAATATTGATTTATTTTTGAGGTATTGAAATTTTATATCTTGTAAAGATATTTTGGAAAATAAATAATTTGGAAAATTATTTGGAATCTGGTGATGTTGTGCATACCCATTGATAGTTCAATAGCCGACTATCAATATTTCCCTTTGAATGGGTAATTGATGTGATTTGTTTGAATTTGAATGCCACACTTATTTTTGAATAAGCGCTCACTATTCGGGTTAACCGGGAAAGGACCATGGGGTCGTATAACCCATTCCGAATATGTGATACGTCGTTATGCATTGCATTTGAAGGCCGGTGTTGAAGACCGGATCTTTTTGAAAGCGAAAGGACAACTCGTCGATTGTCTTTGCACCGAGTAGCTATGGTATAGAGACTCCCTATGTGATGGGAATTCCGGACGTGATTAGAGATTATCCGGATTGCAAGGACTTCTTTGTAAGTGCCTTCAGTTCTGTTCGAGCCCGGAACAGACTTGTATGGATTGTAGGTCTGACATTACAAATTGAGATATAAAGCCGATTTTTTTCAAATATATTTCTGTTGGTGGCGGAGAATTTATTCTCTTAGCTTAACACCCTTGTCTGAGACGTACGAGCTCAGAGGTTATGTAGTTGAAGGTTATCAGCGATATATTCCCAATTTGGTAATGTGACATGCTGAGTGTTGCTGTGAAATGATCATTGTGTTGATCATTTGTGATAGGATCATTTATTTGATCGTCTATCTTGGTGATCATTTCTATGATCATTTGTTGACCCAAAGCATGGCTTTTGTATAAAGTATGTCTTTGTGGACGTGACTTCGTCGAGCCTCACACCCCGGAATGGTCAAAACGGGAAAGATGCGGCAAGGTTATGAGGGGTAGCTCCCTTTAGGGTATGTGCATTTCCTTCTGAAAAAGGGTGGTATCATGGTATGGAGCCCAGATACTTACTCATGTTGAAAACACTTTATGATTGTGTGAATTGATTACGAGCGCTCGGTTAAAGGTCCCAAAGGACCGGGGGATGGCATACTCGTGTCAGTTGTTACCTAGTTTGAAAGGTAACCCGGCCTTGTGTTGGCAGAGATCCGGTTAGGTTCTCGGGACGTCCTTCCATAGGCGTTTCCATGTGGCAATGGGAAGTTCCTTGGCCTGACCATTCGTTGGAAATCCAAAGAAACAATACGAGACTTGTACGGTTTTAGTTGTAGAACCTGCTTCCTCAGGAGGTAGCTATAGTAGGCATAATATAATGGTACCTATGCTGGCTAAGATTTATATTCTACTTTCGAAATATCTTCTACACTATGCACTAATAATAATATCAAAATTGATTTGATTTTAATACGTATCAAGCATCTTTGACTATCATAAGGAGAAATCTCCTCCAAGTCTGCGTTTGCATTGTGTGTGTGGCGGGAGGTCTTATGGTAGTCTCATTTTTAAAAGCATTGCGAATTGACTTTAAAAATATTCCTCTATTTTGATTTTAAAGATAAATAAACTGTTTTGAGTTCCCACACCAGTCACATGACTGACTCGGAGTTTATTGTTTTTCTTCCTAAACTCTGGGTGCCCACCAATTTCCACACGGGCAGTCAAGAGTTAAGGTTTATCAGGATATTCTGGAGTTGCAGGAGGCAAGCTGGATGGCATGACGTATTACTAGTTTATATAGTATTTCTTTTCCGTTGTTGTTGTTGTTGTACACTCTGATGATATGATGAAATGAAATGTAATGTAATGTAATGTAATAACTGATATAGTTCTTTGTTTAAAGATTATTCATTTATCTATTATATGTTGTTCCGCCGCGAATTGTGAGATTCTGTTATTGTTCTGCTGTTGTTTTCTGTTCCGTTCTATTTTCTATTCTCTTTTTCGTTCTATCTTCTATCTTTTCTCTCTTCTTCTACCTCTTTCTTCTTCTTTTCTCTTTCTTAAAACCCTCAGTGTTCGGTTTTCCGGCATCCGACTGATCGACATTCGATACAGTGGACGTATTGATGTCGAATTTCGGGAGTCGAAGAATCGGGTCCTGACAATGTGGTATCAGAGCATATGGTTAAGCGACAACCATGGTTCTGTTGGGTATTACTCATTAGAGATAGAGTCAGCAGTACTCTAGAATGAGTTTGAGTGTAATAATAGCTATGAGAGCGTATTTGTTAGTGAATATATAAAATTGTTTTGTATTGTGATGATTGGTTTGTTGAGTGGTATATGGATTCTGGTTAATACGAGTAATTAACGTTGTTGATAGGGATCTCTAAACACTTGAATAGAACAATTCGACACAATACTGTTTTTAAATTGGGTAAATGAAATAATTTTACCTTGATTATATTTTATATATAAAGGAATAATTTTTCAGAATTATTAAAGTGTATATAAGTTGATTGTTTAGTTGTTTGAATAATCTAAATAAAAGAATAATTATATAAACCAAATGAATTATAAGAATTGAAATTATAATTAATGTGATTTACAATTGTGAAATAAACTTATATATATAAGAAGTGAAACTATATGAATATATTTATAAATGTGAGTTGTAAATAAAAAAAAATGGATCGAATGTTAATCAATTGAATGCAAATAAAGTTGATATGGAATAATGAATGTAAGTGTTAATTCATTAAAATCTAATGTTATTGGAAGTTGAATAATTGAATGAATATAAGCAAAGGAATTTGGTTGAAATTAGTATACATTGGTTGATATATGATTGTTAGTTGATTGTATATAATTCATTAAGTATTAATGGAATTGGAAGCTAAAGTAATTGAAATTCAATTGGAAGTTAAGTGAATCTTAAATAGAATTGAATTTGATTTGGAAGTGAACCAACTTGAATATGAATTAGTGAATATAAACTAATTGAAAATGAATGCTAGTAAACATCCACTGTAAAGAATCAAATGTGATTAAATTGAAAACCCAATTCACTGAATATTAAGGAGAATATGAAGGAATATTTATTGGTTATGAATTAGTTGAATGATAGTTGGTTGATGGTTGAATTTATTGCTTTTACTGCATTTGCTATGTTGGCATATATAGTTATTATGTTGCTATATGTTGTATATTGATACTATTGTCTATATGCATGTTCTCATGTTGTTTGTTGAGTGTTTAGTAGGTGCGGATCGCGTTTGCTTCGCATTTGGAGCTCGCTTTCGCGCTATATTAGCCGTATATGCTCGCTAATAAAATAATAAGGTACATATCTCGGATTACATACCGTACTTTTACAAAAATTTTCCCTGCGGGATGCCTCATTACTTGATGAGATGTATATTTGTGATATATATACTATCATTTTTTTTTCGGATCGAGCCGCGCAAAGGAGACTATGGCGAATTTTTCCGGAAATTTAAGGCGTTAGAAAAAATTTGAGAAAATTGGAAAATTTTGAAAATTTTAACTTTGTTTGAAGTTGAAAGTTAAACAATAGTAGTTGTTTTTGAAAAGATAACTAAGTATGATTTGAAAACTTAGTAAAGTTATTGTAAGAAATTTAACTATGAATTTTGAAAAGTTAATAAATTCTGTAACTTTTCTTACTTGATAATTTCGAGGACGAAATTCTTTTAAGGGGGGAAGATTGTAACGACCCAGAATTTTATTTAATTAAAATTTGAATATTTAATTAATTTTAAATATTAATAAGTGAATTTATAAGTCGAATAAATTTTATTTCGAATATTAGATTTAATTGAATAATTAAATCGATAATTTAATATGTGAAATTATGGAAATAATTGAAAATTGAGTTAAATATGATTGAAAATGCTTTGTAAAATTTTATTTTATCATGTTGGAGTTAGAACGATATTTTAGAACTTTTAAAATCGAATTAAAAGTTAATTTGTGAAAATTGAATATTTTAATATTTAAATCGACTAGTGAAAATAGTCAATTTTCGAACAGTCTCAGAATTGGACGAAACTAGTTCCATTGGATCCATAATAATTAGTTATTATCTGATTTCAATTTTCGTAGCAATCGGAGTTATCGTTTGATCGTGGCAGCTCGAAACGCATCGAATTATTTTTAATATTAATTTGGC
Source organism: Allium cepa (assembly GCA_030765085.1). Taxonomy (NCBI): domain Eukaryota; kingdom Viridiplantae; phylum Streptophyta; class Magnoliopsida; order Asparagales; family Amaryllidaceae; genus Allium; species Allium cepa. The sequence goes on along the minus strand of CM060934.1, from coordinate 635,131,900 downwards.
GAGTTAAAATAGCCATTTTTCAAAAAGTCTCGGATTTCGACGAAACTAGTTTCAACGGATCCGTAATGTGATATTATTGTAAGGTTTCAAATTTCGTGTCAATTGGATTTACCGTTTGTCCGGTACAAATTAAAACGCCTAGAAAATCGTTTAAATCGGTTTAATTTAAATTGAACGTTTGTTGCCATAACTTGCACAGATGACCGAATTAGCTTTCGAAACCTGTTCCATTGTGACCGGAACGCGGGGTAAACCCTAGAAACGCTGGTTACGGCGCATGAATCGGAGTTTGGAAAACCCGGATGAATAGTGTTCGAAATTTCCTATAAATAGACCATCTATTTCACAAATTTGAGAAAAATAAAACCCTAACCCTAATATTCTACTAGCCGCCAGTAGCTAAAACCGAAGGCCGAAATTGCTCCTTTCTTCCTTTGTTAATATCTTCAAATCCATGCAATATTATCAAAAACTTTCTTAATGAAAGATGGAGAGCACGCAACGAGCTTTGGATCCATACGGATATGATGAGGTTTAGTGTCGCGTGGAGGTGGAAATAATCCTGCGTTCGGCTGCGTTTGGGCACGAAAATCAACGTGCTAGGGGAGACCGAGCTTCACAAGGGGGTGGCCGAAGGAAGAGCATGACGTGGGCTTTCGTTTGGTGGTGGAGTGATGGAGTTTCGAGCTTTGAGGTGGCCGTAACTTGGACCCTAGTTTCATCTTCATGGGTTCGTGCACGCGTATTGTTACTGGGAAGTTTGCGTGTTTGGAGAAGATGGGTAGGCACGGCTGTGATTTGCTGGATGATGGATCCAATGGCTTAGATTTGTGTAGGTTAAAAATAAATAAATTATGTTGTATAATTTAGTTATAAAATTCGTGTAAACTTGTAAAATTCATAACTTTTTCATACGAGGTCGAAAACGCGAGAAACCAGTTGCGTTGGAATCGTATGGACGAGCACTACGCGATGGAATTGGATTGGAGTCGTTTGGAGTTAGTGAGAATTTTGGGTAAAATTAAACGTCCGTTTAATTTTATTCGAAATAAATCGCTAAAACGAAATTGAAATCAAGGTGAGAACTTCTCACTCAATTGAATCAGTTTCGATTTTATTTTAAATAATTAGATTTAAAATATTTGAATGCATGTTTGAATGATGATTGATATCTATTGATTGTTAAAATAGACATTATGCGCCGTTAGTAAGCGGATGTTATTTATTAAAAACATATACCGCAAATATTTGATAAACAGTGAAATTGGTATTATATATATAATAGCAATATATATATATTGGCATATGTATATATTGCAGTTATTGATTTCCCGCATTTGTATAGCGGATGAGACCCTATTACGCCGTCTATTAAGCGGATAATATTTTAAATCCCATATACCGCGATAATTTCGTACTGGAGCGAAATTGGTATTGTGCTAATGTTTGTGGATGCAGGAAAACAGGTTGGAGGGATCCAACTGGATTCCTCAACAGTATTTATTTGATTTCAGATATTTTGATATTTGATTGATTATCATATCGATATATGATATCATTGTAGTCGTGATTGACTATTTAGTGTGTAGCATCATTGGACCAAATTTTGGAATTTTAAAAGGATTTCAAAGTGATTTTTGAAAGTATACGTTTATAAAATATTTTTGGAATTGATTTATTTTAAATAAATAAACGTTATAATCTTAATGTTATAAAAATTGGGATTTTTGAGAAATATAGTTAAAGGTTGATTTTTGAAAATGTGAGGCTAATGATTTTATAAAATAGTTTAATCGGGATTTTTGAATTTATTATAAAAGTTTAAATATAGGATTTATAAAATTTAACTATTTTATAAATCAAAATGGTGAAATTATAAAGGAGATTAAAGATGTTTTAAAAGAATAATATAAATTGATTTATATAAAAGAATTTATAAATTGATATTTATAAATTAAAAATATTTGAGTTATAAAACGAGTTTTTATAAGTGTTAGAAAGAATTGTGAATGAATTTTATAAATGAATGAAATTTATAGAATTATAAACGGTGAAGTTATAAATGAAATTTTATAAGCAGTAGGTTTATAAAATTGGTAAAGTTATTAAAAGAATAGATTTGGTTAAATAAATGAATCTTATAAGTTATAAGAGTTATAATTTGGGAAGTTTAAAAGAACGATTTTGTAAAATAATCGTTTTATAAGCATTTAACTTATAATATGAACCTTTGTTTTATAATTGAGTTATAAATTGAATAGGTTAATAAAGGAATTTATAAAAGGAAGTGGTTATAAAATAAATAGAAATGGAATTTATAAACGTTGTTCTATAAATTCGCAAAGACTTATTTTGATAAGTAAATTGTTATAACTTATTTATGGAGTTATATTCACGTTTTAGATAGTGAATAATCCTTTAAAGTAAAATGTATAGAAATGATAAAATTGGTTAACGAAGTATATTCACGTTTTTGAATAGTGAATAACATGTTAAAGAAATTGTTTTGAATGTGATGTTTTAAAAAAAATTAAAACGATCTAACGATGTTTTCAAAATGTGTTGAGATTCGAAACCATAAATTTCAACATTCATTGTTGAAATAGATGTTTTCGAGAAATAGAAGGAAATGGTGGACTATAACACTGTTGTTATAGTAAATGATTTCCGAAAGGAAATGTTTTGTATAGTATTAGGATTTATATATCTATTTTAATTTCGAATCCCTATACTAGTGATTTTGGGTTGTCGTAACGATGTTTTACGCAACATTCGTTTTGGCCCAAATAAATATGGTTAAGAGAATGATTTCCTTAAAGAATGAAATATATACTTAATTTCGATTTAAGTATATCGAATATTTTCCAAGTGTTGAAAAATAAATGGATTGAGAATTACTTAATAAGTAAGTATGGTAATGTTTTCCAATATAAAGTGAATATTTTGAGAATTTATCTTTTTGAAGATAAATTGAAATGAATAATTGAAATCGTATATGCATGGATATTTTGGAATGAAAATTCACTATGGAATTTATGAATAAAAAGGGAAGTTGTTTAAAGATAAATATTGATTTATTTTTGAGGTATTGAAATTTTATATCCTGTAAAGATATTTTGGAAAATAAATAATTTGGAAAATTATTTGGAATCTGGTGATGTTGTGCATATCCATTGATAGTTCAATAACCGACTATCAATATTTCCCTTTGAATGGGTAATTGATGTGATTTGTTTGAATTTGAATGCCACACTTATTTTTGAATAAGCGCTCACTATTCCGGTTAACCAGGAAAGGACCATGGGGTCGTATAACCCATTCCGAATATGTGATACATCGTTATGCATTGCATTCAAAGACCGGTGTTGAAGACCGGATCTTTTTGAAAGCGAAAGGACAACTCGTCGATTGTCTTTGCACCGAGTAGCTATGGTATAGAGACTCCCTATGTGATGGGAATTCCGGACGTGATTAGAGATTATCCGGATTGCAAGGACTTCTTTGTAAGTGCCTTCGGTTCTGTTCGAGCCCGGAACAGACTTGTATGGATTGTAGGTCTGACATTACAAATTGAGATATAAAGCCGATTTCTTTCAAATATATTTCTATTGGTGGCGGAGAATTTATTCTCTTAGCTTAACACCCTTCTCTGAGACGTACGAGCTCAGAGGTTATGTAGTTGAAGGTTATCAGCGATATATTCCCAATTTGGTAATGTGACATGCTGAGTGTTGCTGTGAAATGATCATTGTGTTGATCATTTGTGATAGGATCATTTATTTGATCGTCTATCTTGGTGATCATTTCTATGATCATTTGTTGACCCAAAGCATGGCTTTTGTATAAATTATGTCTTTGTGGACGTGACTTCGTCGAGCCTCACACCCCGGAATGGTCAAAACAGGAAAGATGCGGCAAGATTATGAGGGGTAGCTCCCTTTAGGGTATGTGCATTTCCTTCTGGAAAAGGGTGGTATCATGGTATGGAGCCAAGATACTTACTCATGTTGAAAACACTTTATGATTGTGTGAATTGATTACGAGCGCTCGGTTAAAGGTCCCAAAGGACCGGGGGATGGCATACTCGTGTCAGTTGTTACCTAGTTTGAAAGGTAACCCGGCCTTGTGTTGGCAGAGATCCGGTTAGGTTCTCGGGACGTCCTTCCAGAGGCGTTTCCATGTGGCAATGGGAAGTTCCTTGGCCTGACCATTCGTTGGAAATCCAAAGAAACAATACGAGACTTGTACGGTTTTAGTGTAGAACCTGCTTCCTCAGGAGGTAGCTATAGTAGGCATAATATAACGGTACCTATGCTGGCTAAGATTTATATTCTACTTTCGAAATATCTTCTACACTATGCACTAATAATAATATCAAAATTGATTTGATTTTAATGCGTATCAAGCATCTTTGACTATCATAAGGAGAAATCTCCTCCAAGTCTGCGTTTGCATTGTGTGTGTGGCGGGAGGTCTTATGGTAGTCTCATTTTTAAAAGCATTGCGAATTGACTTTAAAAATATTCCTCTATTTTGATTTTAAAGATAAATAAACTGTTTTGAGTTCCCACACCAGTCACATGACTGACTCGGAGTTTATTGTTTTCCTTCCTAAACTCTGGGTGCCCACCAATTTCCACACGGGCAGTCAAGAGTTAAGGTTTATCCGGATATTCTGGAGTTGTAGGAGGCAAGCTGGATGGCATGACGTATTACTAGTTTATATAGTATTTCTTTTCCGTTGTTGTCGTTGTTGTACACTCTGATTATTTGATGAAATGAAATGTAATGTAATGTAATGTAATAACTGATATAGTTTTTTGTTTAAAGATTATTCATTTATCTATTATATGTTGTTCCGCTGCGAATTGTGAGATTCTGTTATTGTTCTGCTGTTGTTTTCTGTTCCGTTCTATTTTCTATTCTCTTTTTCGTTCTATCTTCTATCTTTTCTCTCTTCTTCTACCTCTTTCTTCTTCTTTTCTCTTTCTTAAAACCCTCAGTGTTCGGTATTCCGGCATCCGACTGATCGACATTCGATATAGTGGACGTATTGATGTCGAATTTCGGGAGTCGAAGAATCGGGTCCTGACAATTTCGGATGCGTAATTGGTATATCTACCCTGGCATTGCCTAGTTGTGCCGTGTCACCTACCATAGCGAGCCTTGTACGAGTTTGGTTTTCTCCCGTAGCCCGTGTGGTATCCTCTGGTGGCTTCCCGGTCTGGAGGGACTATGATATTGAATGGAATACTGGGACTATTATTGTGTTAAGAGGGAGATTGGGTAACTCCTTAATGCTATTTAAAAGTAAGTTTATTTTAATATAGACACTATTACTAATAGTGAAATTATTACTACATAGTAAATAGTTTAACGGATCCTTAGAGGATGGGCGGTACCAAGCATCCTTTAAGTTACTTGTTCTATATTGCAGTACACTTGAATTTGTTTACACTGTATAAGTATGTATGTCCTGACTCGAGTGTTTATGTTTTATTTTACGCTCGGGTCAGCCTGATTTCAGTTCAGACTTCACCTCCGAGCTAGGACTTCAGCAGATCATCTCTTTTCAAGCTACCGTCAAGTTTCTATTCAGTTCTTATTTTAGCCTTTGAAATCAAGACAATTTAATATTGAGAGTTTCTGTGGTGATTTCAAACTATATTTGGTTTAAGACTATGTACTTTATTTATTTTTTTGAGACTATGGATAGTGGCTTCATGAACCACTAAGTAAAATTTTAATTCCGCTGCGAGTATTCTGATTTCTGTGTCTATGATTCTATGATTATTTATTTACTGTATATTCTGAGATTTGCCAAATTTTATTTACAACGCGGTATTTTGAACAATTCAAGTCCGACATGTGCGGATGCGAATGGTTGAAAATATCGGGTCGTTACACATCACAATATACAATCAACATTCAAATCAATCAATTCAACAAATCAACAAATTCAATAACATGTCATAGTAATTATTAGTCATCACATATTGGAATTTAGCTATTCAAATTAAATATTAATAAATATTCCAAACCAACAATCAAAAATTTATCACTATATGACCCGGTTTAACTTGCAATAAAATTTTACTATTTCATTAGTGAGTTTAAACACTCACCTTCTAGATTTCCTTTTTCTAGTCGGATTTGGATCCGCTACTACTTCCTCCTTTTGATTTGTTTCCTTCTATCTTAATATTTCTTTAGAATGTTTTGGAAGAGATAGAGAAGTTGTTATAGATCTGGATTTGAAGAAAAAGATTTGGAAAAAAGAAGAATTTTCGGAAAAGAAGAAGAAAATTTAAAGAAGATGAAGAATTGAAAAAGAAAAGGAAGCTTTCAAAAAGAAGAAGATTTGAAGAAGAAGAAACAAAAAGATAAACAATGAAGCAAAAAAAAAAGAAGAAGGAGATTTAAAGAAGAAAAAATGAAAACAGAAGGAGGAAGGTGCGGAGAGAAAAAAATGAGATGGAAATTTTATTTGGAAAATGAAGCTATAGAAGATGAGATTAGAAAATGAAATATGACTAAAGGAATGAAGATGGAAACAAATAAAATGCTAATAAGGTATATATAAACAAACTAGCAAGTGAAATAAAGTAAAATATGAACAGCCCTAAAACGTAGTATTGAAAGATGTAAGATAAATGAATATGAGGTGATAGAAAAAATAAAAATGCAAATGTAGAAATAAAATTATAGATTATTTAATAATAAGGAAATAAAGGTGGAAGGACAAAATGCACGTTTAGTTTTAAATGCTTTTGGCATTGATAATGCATAAGGAAATGTATGTAGGAATGAGAAAATTTGCAAACCAACAGAAAATAAAAAAATTTATAGCCAAAAATGAGATGGAAAGAATTAAATGTAGCCTAAAAGCTTAGGCTTAGGTATTAAACCGAAGGAGAAATGAACGGACCAAGTTTTAATAATGAGGTAATTATTTTAAAACGTACATGCAATAAATAAAAAGAAATGAAGGGACCACATACACATTTTGAAATTCAATTTCTTTCAAAACGTAACCAAATTAATTTCATTCACTCGAATAATACTCAATTTGTACACATACAAATTTTTATCTACGCACAATTAATAAAATTATACCTACCTTAAAAATGAGAACGTTCAATTCTTTTATTTCCATTAAAGCACCATTTCTGTTTAACACAAAATGTACGTTTCTTTTATTAAATCTATTATTTCAAATCAAAGTTTTCTTTCCTTTAGTCGAAATCTTTCCATTACATTAATTGCAATTAATAACAAAGTTAAATTTCAAAATAGATAAACCAAAATGGATGAGAAATAAGATAATTCTTTCCTTAAGTCATTTAAACATGTTTATAAATTTGTTGTTTTACACCACCGTAATAAATAACTTACTTAAATTATATTCCTATTCTTGAAATCAATCTGTATGCTAAAACAGCGTTCAAATAAATATATATTTCCTTTTTTTAACAAATCATTATATTCTTTACTCTAATGAAATTAAATCTACATTCACAAATGAAATATTTCAAGGCAAGGCTCGCGTGTAAATAAATAAAACTTACAGGAAGACCAAAAGAGGCATGTATTTAATGAAAGAAAGTGGTAATAAAATAAAATAAAAAGCGACAGATTTAAGTATGAGAATGTAGTCCGTACATAGAAATCACAAATCAAATATACTAAAAAAACAATTCATTTTAACATATTTTATTAACCCTAATACGCTCAAATTTACACACATATATGTATTTTTATTTAGTAAACAGTAAATAAAATTAAACACTACAATTAACATAATAAGGACCACCACCCCACACACTAAAAGATGAACTGAGACCCCAAAGTCAAATTTGAAACGAAATAAATCTCCTATGTTAATATGCTAACTATTCCAAACCAAAAACTTAGCCAAACCTTCAAGTTGTTTTCTTACCATTTTATTATTGTATATTTTTTTTAATTAAATTCAAATTAAGGAATATTTAAATAAATCAAATATTCCAACTAGAAACATACAATAAAATTCAATTCTTTGTTTTAATGAAATTAAATTAACATTCATAGATGAAATATTCACTTTATTAGATAAGAATATTCTTATCAAGAAACCATCCTTTTCTTTTATTTTTATCAAAACATGTTTCTTTTTATTACACATTCATTTACAATTAACACCTCCCCCTTTAAAACCAACTTATATTTAAAGATTATCCCATTAAAGAGTCACAGAAATAATACTTCGTACAACCACATCTTTTCTTTATCAATTAATTTCGTATAATCGTTATATTTGTACCAAATTTAAGTGCTTACAATTTGAACGTAATATTTCTCAATGAAATTCTCATTATATTTTTAACACAAAACATATTTTGCACATATCATTAATTAATTACCATTTACTTTTATCTCTTATTATTGGCAAGATATAATGACTATTACTTACAATGATTAAATCTCTAAACATACCCTAATACAGGAAAGATAATTAATCCAATTGTTTCCTTTGAAATCCAATTTTCTATATTAAACCCAATATTTATATACTAATTTAATTCCAACATTTAATTGCAAATGTAATAAAACCTGTTCATTATATATTTAAATATCAAACAAATCCTTTTATTTCGATTTACATTCTTTTATCAAATCAACTATTCCCTTATGCAATTGATTAACATAAGTTTTACACTCCCACTCAACAGTTAACGTTTCTTCTTATATCAATTGTAATATTTCAATTACATTAATTCTCCATTAATTACCAAATAAATTTCTAAGGGATTTAATAATAAGAAAATAAATAAAACAATGGTTATACGTTAATAATCCATATTAACTTATTGTTTACAAACAAAGGTTAATAAATTTACGTACAAAATAATTGATTTCATACTCCATATTAAAACCAATTGCAATTAATAACATAAGATTACATCAATTTATACATCGGTTATTCTATTCCTTATTAACATTTATTATTTAAATTGATTGTAATTACATTACCATAGCATAATAGTCAATTACATTCAATCAATATTATCCAATTATATGTTTTATCTCATTAAATTATTTGTTTTAAGATTTATCTTAAAGTCAAAACTTCTAATCTAATAAGATTCAATTTAATAAACCATAAATTTTAATTTATGACAATATCAAAGCCCAAGACCTTATTAAATTTAATATTTTTAATTATCAAAATATGGGTTGTTACAGTCTCCCCAACTCAAAACTTTTTCGTCCTCGAGAACGAACAAGAAGGAACCGAGGAATTTGAAATATTTTATTCAAAATGATCAATTTATAAACAATTTAACTTACATATTTAAATTTAATATAAATCTGAAAATAACTCCATTCGGTTATTTAACAAAATTTAAGTTTTTTGTTATTTGCCCTTGAGGAGAAAAGAAATATTTCAACATATCTGAAAATTCAGTTAAAACATTTAACCTCATTTACTTTGTTAAAATATAAGATATATTTAAAACATCCTCATAGCATTATGCAAAGATTTTTCAAAAGTCTAAAACAATGTCAGAAATTTTATTTCAAAACATTATAATAGCTTTAAAATAAGGTTCCTTAAATCCAAAAAATTTATTAGACTCATTATTTTTAAAATAAGTATAAACTCAATATTATTAAACTGAAACTAATAGTATACTCAAATATTACATTAAATTTCTAAATCAAAGTATAAAATTTCATACCTTCATAATTAATTTAAACACTTGTTTCAAAATGAATAGTCTAATACAAAATTCAAATAGTAAATAAACCTATAAACTTTACTATTTTTACTTTGAAATCAAGTAAATATTTCAAACTATACTTCCAACATAGGGATTCAAATTTATTTGTCAAGTATATTGCTATAAATAAACTTCGCAAATCAAATTTTCTTCTTCTTTCTATTTATATAATATCTTTAAATTATACATTCAAAGAAACTTATATAAATTTTACTTGAAATATTCATTTGAAAGCTTTATTTGCAAATCAATCATCTTTAATACTTTTCAAAAATTCATTTGTAAAGTTTCTTGCTTCATTTATAAATACCATTTAAATATTTTAAATAACATCTTTATAAATATATGTAAACTATTTGAAAATAATTATTTACATCATTACTTATATTTGCAAAGAAGCTATTAAAAACATTAAATCCATTATTTATAAATTTACTAATTTTATCTCAAGGTACTTTCCAAATATTATTAATAAATCAATAATCATTTACTTTAAATATATTTTATTTAATTATTAACTTCTAAAATATTTAAAACACTGATAATTTACTATTAAACCATGTTGTAAGTTACTAAACAATATTTTAAACATTTTAAAGTATTTAGAATTGACAAAAAAGATACCAAAATGTCTTTTATATAATACTTTATCAAAATACTTTTATAACTCGATGTCTTAACCAGTTTATCCTCGTTCTTGCAGACTCTGGCCATGCATTGATCAGGCGCAAGGCTAGAATTCTCCAAGTGCTTAGTAGACCTGTTTCAACACCCAGTGAAAATACTTAAAAATGGGTATGAGAAGTACCGCTCAAAATACAATGTCAAATGATGATAATACGATAGTAGTGGCCCGCTGCTGATCCAATATTTACGCAATGGACATAAAACTTTCCAGAAGATCCTTCCACCTTTCGGATTCTAGAAAAATATTGTAGCTAGTTCGTAAACAAGGGACCATCGACCCCTACTGCAGTGGTACGCTGCTGATTCAATGATTTACGCAATGGATGCACTTCCTTCCCGGAAGATCCATAAACAACAGATCCTAGTATTGAAAGCGCCTCCATTGTGTAAACTAAAGAACCATCTACCCTGGAAAAAAAATCAAGGAACTCATGATTTTAAGTCCGGACAACCATATCAGTTTGAATCCGTTTCTGAACTCACCCAAGTCCATTGGGGTTTATCGGTTGAATCCATTCCTGGATTCCCCAAGTCCATCTAGGTCGAAGCATATCATACTATACTTCTTCACAGAGGGTACTTCCCCATACCTCTTATTTCAAAATATAACATACCATATATAGTACCCTTTCAAAATCATAGTTTCAAATATCGCACTTATATAAATTCCAGTATACATAATATTTCATTTTCAGATAAAGTACTTTCTAAAATCAATAATCTCGAATATATCAAATCATTCTTATATAAATTCCGTTGTATATAAAATTTATCTCTTCAGATCAAATACCTTCCAAAATAACAGCATGAAAATCACTTGTACTTATATAAAGTCCATCTTATACAAGAATAAAAATTTCCAAAATAAATTTCGCTGTATGTAAAGCCATATAGGATTGAACATCTTTGGTTTATAAAAATGTGACGACCGCCCATGACTCCCGCACCAAAACAATGGGATAGTGCGCTGAAAGGCGTGCCAGGTAGCCATGGACGATAGTCAGGGTAAAATAAAACAGCAAACTCTATCGTACAACTCACAGTGCATGGACAAAATACAATAGAGAAATATATATAGTGAAGCTCCATAACAGAAAAATCATCATATAAGCATCGTAAGTAGATTTATACAAACATGAATCATCCATACATCAAAGCCTCACTACAACACTCAATCAGATATAACAGCGGAACACCCAGTACATATAGTAAGAAAACTAGTATGCAAAGCCTCCTGCTCGTCTTCGTCATCATCAGCGTAGATCTCTAAGAACAGCACCTGTCACCTGCTACCTAGTCTGCCCATCCCAACATGGATGAACAGCCCAAGGTAATAAGAGGAGACATAAAACCTTGAGTCAGACAAAGTCTTAGTGAGCAGTAAATCAACTATCAAACATACCAAAAGAGCATAAAGGATAAAAGGAATAGGAACCAAACCATCCCACTCCACCTCTTTCTACAGTGATAGCCCCCAGATACACACCAAAGGTAAGTAAGTATAACATAGCAGACAATTAAGGTAAAACAATAATCACTCGAGTCAAGGGCGATGGTTTCCAAATACAAACCCCCAAGGCCTAAACCAAGATTAGATAAGCACCTAGAAAACACCGCTCTTGAAACCGAATGATGATACAACCAAACGTCCAAACATCCATGACTCTGGCTATCACTGTTATCCTTGCTTCGATTTCACCGTTAATTGGATGACCATCCGTCAAGGGCTAATGGTAACCCCGGTTCCAGACATAACTCCGCACACTGCCTTGTGCCTAGGACTTATCTACTTTGCCCAGAGTACTCGACTACCTACCCGTAGTCTTTTGGTTGTCCCGACTACCTACCTGTAGTCGTTATGGGCACCCCATGTACTCTTGCTTTTGAGCATGCTAGAACCTTCAACAACGATGAGATCCAAGCCTCCTAGTCGTCCTCCTTGACGACTATCCTCATACTAGCTCAAGCTACCTCTCGAGCAATCCATTATCAACCAACTCGAACCATCCCTCGAGTTATCAACATGCTTGGAATGATCCCTGCCTGGATTACGCCAAGTCTACATCACATCATACTTCGCTTTATTACACCATAGCAAAGTCTCAACTCAACAACATGGTTTGCCTCATCGCATCATGGCAAAGTTCCATCTCAACATCATTCAATCCATACATATGAGCTTCCACATCCGCCACATATGCCTTTAGCAGCTTTCACCATTCAAGAGCCTCTTCTGTAGCTTTTGAATCATCTTTGACCATACTTGTCCAAATCTATCAACTAGATAGCTCATTCACAACAATCAATCAAGGCAAACATTAATCCAAACAAATAAGTATTCAATCAAGATCTAATTAGGCATTCATAACTACAATGGCAATTTCGTAAATAAATGAGCATAGAACTAACATACATGAATCATGGGTTTTTAGCATAGATCTAACAAATATAAAACATGGGTTTTGTTTCTATAACTTAATAAATGAGCTTGCATAGGTAAACATCTTCACAAACAATGGATCTATACTTGGATCTAAGGAAAATGCACAAAATCACTATCTACAACACTCCAACAAACCACCAATCCAATATACTCCTTTGGGTCCGCGTGAGAGATAACTACCACTCACCAAATCACCTAAACACCTCAAAAACTAAACACTTCAGATCTGGACAGCGAAGATCAAGGCTTGATCCGGCGAAATCTCGCTTAAAACGATGAAATCTAGCTTCGTTGGACGAAGATCTTCAACTTTGTCTCTTGGATCTTCAATCTCGATCTTCGATCTTGGATGGATGTTAGAATTAGATTGGAATGGAGAAAAGAAGATGAAGAAATGTTATAGTCGAGTTCCCAAAATGGCAGCACTTCGTTGCTTCAAAAACCGGTGCCAAAAAGTGAGCCAAACCCCTCTATTTATAGGCTGAAACCACTATGAGTCGTCGCCCCTTAGGTCGTTGCCGACCCACCCCTTGAGTCGTCCCCGACTCATCATCATGCCGACTCAACAAAACACAGGGCCTCACGTCTAACCTGTACGCGACTCACCCCAGACACGACTCAACACCCCTAACGACCTAACAATAGCCGACTCAACAATCCAACCAATACGGCCTAACGACTTATCCCTTCCTGCCGACTCAACCACTCACTCTTATGGCCGACCTAAGCTCTAACCGACCTATGACCAACGACTTAACACACAGCTGCTAACACTCCCAAGTCCTAAGTCGTATGACGACTCAACTATACCCACAAACACACTGCTAAGCTTTAAGTCGGTCCTTCTATAGGTCGTTGCTCTCCCCTTGAGTCGGTCATCATTTGAGTCGGTCACTTCCCCTTAAACTGTTAACTCGCCTACGACTTAAGCTATAACTCGGCAACCCTTAGGTCGTTACTTCCACAAATCTCTGAGTCGGTCCTACTATGAGTCGGCTACTCCATGACTCGTCCAAAATTGTAAACCGTTGCCTCTCTTGACTCGCTAACCCACTAACTTGGCAACACCTATGAGTCGGCCCTCTATAAGTCGGTCACGACTCAAAACTCTGACTCCCTAATTCAACACTTACCTTCCTTAAGTCGGCAACATTCCTAAGTTGTAAGAACGACTCATTTACCCACCAACCTAAGCTTTACTCAAGCCAATTCCTACACGACTTAAGTACCCAATAACTTACTCTGAACAACTTATCAACAATACGACTTAAAGCAACTATTTTATGATTTTGTCGACACGTAAAATACGGGTCGTTACATTCTCTCCCCCTAAGGAATTTCGCCCCCGAAATTCCAAACAATCAAGAGCAAACAAAATTATTCTGCATGCCTACCATCCATAGCAATCAACAAACCATGCATCCAATTTCTAACCTAGCATGCAGAATTCTAAGACTTAGAACAAGCTACAAATTCATGAGATGTCACGACACTTTAGGGCCATACCTCGAAGAGTTCGGGATGAGCTGCCTTCATCCTCTCTTCCTCCTCCCACGTACAGTCGTTAACATCATCACTCCATTGTACCTTGAGCAACGTAATCGTCTTCCTCCTAAGCTGTTTCGTATCGGTTTCGACAATACGAAGCGGCTTACGAGGTTTCGTACCCACTGGATCAACCTTCAAGTCTTCACAGCTATCAGCAGAAACCACCGTAGTTGGGTCATGCACATACTTCCGTAGATAAGATACATGAAAAACATTGTGCACACCCGCCATCTTTTCTGGTAACTCCAATCTATAAGCGAGCTTTCCAATCCGCTCGATAATCGGGAATGGTCCAACAAATCTCGGAGTCAATTTCCCTTTCTGCCCGAATCTAATAACACTCTTCAAAGGAGAAATCTTCACAAAAACCATATCACCTACGTCGAATTCCAAATCCTTTCGACGATTATCGGCATAACTCTTCTGACGATCTTGGGCTGCTTTCATTCGTTGCCGAATGATCTCTATACAATCCGAAGTCTGTCGAATCATCTCTGGCCCAAGTATCAACTTTTCTCCAGTTTCCAACCAACATGTCGGAGAGTTACACGGTCTTCCATATAATGCCTCATATGGTGCCATACCAATACTTGACTGATAACTGTTATTATATGCAAACTCCACCAAATGAAGGTGATCTTCCCATGATCCTCCGAAGTCCAAAACACAAGCTCTGAGAAGATCTTCCAAAACTCGTTTAACTCTCTCAGTCTGACCATCTGTTTGAGGGTGATAAGCTGTACTCAAACACAACTCAGTTCCCAAAACTTCCTGGAAGCTCTTCCAAAATCCACTAGTGAACAATGGGTCTCGATCGCTCACTATACTCTTCGGAATACCATGGAATCGAACTATCCACTTAACATACAACTCAGCCAACTTCGATGCAGTCCTAGTTGATCGAACAGGAATGAACCTTGCACTCTTGGTCAAACGATCTACTATGACCCAAATTCCTTCATTTCCTGCTCTTGTCCTAGGTAGACCATCGATAAAGTCCATCGACACTTGCTCCCACTTCCATGTAGGAACTTCTAATGGCTGAAGTAATCCACTGGGCTTCTTCTGCTCAGCTTTCACTAACTGACAGTTCATACACTTGGAAATAAAATTTCCAACATCTTTCTTCATGCCTTCCCAGTAGTAAGTTCTCTTCATATCCCGATACATCTTATTTCCACCTGGATGAATCGTCAACTTTGAGTGATGACCTTCCCTCAGAACTTCATCTCTCAATCCATCAATGTCGGGAACAACCAATCGTCCTTGCTTCCGAAGCCAACCCTCTCGATCGACCTCAAATCCCTTATTCTTCTCTGGGTCCAATCCGGATTCCAAATCTCGGATAATCTTAACAAGCCTATCATCTCTCTTTTGGTTCTCGCCAATCCTTTCCACAAGAGTAGGTCTTATCGATAAGTTTGCCAACATTTCAGGTTCCAACTCACATCTGGGCCTGAAATCAAATCCAGCCAAATACTCAAGGTTCTTCCATTCCGAAAACATGGCTCCCAAACCTGCATGTCTTCGACTTAACGCATCAGCCACCGCGTTACCTTTTCCCGGAGTATAGGCTATACCAAAATCATAAGATGCTAAGAACTCTAGCCATCTTTGTTGTCGAAGATTCAAATCCTTTTGGGAGAACAGATACTTCAACGACTTATGATCTGTAAATAACTCAAATCTAACTCCCAATAGATAGTGTCTCCATATCTTCAAAGCAAACACAATCGCCGCTAACTCCAAATCATGAGTCGGATAATTCCTTTCATGCGGCTTCAGTTGTCGACTAGCATACGCAACAACTTTATTCTTCTGCATTAGCACTGCTCCAAGTCCAGTGCCACTTGCATCGGTGTAAACCACCATCCCTTCATTCCCACTTGGAATAGTCAAAACAGGAGCACTTGTCAGTCGCTCTTTCAGGATTACGAAAGCTTGCTCACACTTGTCATCCCATCTGAACACTTGGTTCTTCTTCGTCAATCCTGTCAACGATGCAGCTATCTTGGAAAAGTCTTTGATAAACCGACGATAATATCCTGCTAATCCAAGAAAACTTCTTACATCAGACGCATTCTTAGGTCTAACCCAATCCTGGATTGCTGCCACCTTAGCGGGATCAACCGCTATTCCATTTCCAGAGATGACATGGCCTAAGAACCTCACTTCACTCTTCCAGAAGTGACATTTCGAAAACTTAGCCTTCAGCTGATGTTTCCGCAAGATTTCCAAAACAATCCTCAAGTGTGTCTTGTGCTCTTCCTCAGTTCTGGAATAAATCAGAATATCATCCACGAACACAAGCACGAACTTATTCAACTGATCTCTGAACACTCTATTCATAAGATCCACAAAATATGCTGGTGCGTTAGTCAACCCAAACTGCATTACCAGCCACTCATAAAAACCGGATGGTGTCCTGAAAGCAGTCTTCGGCACACTATCCTTAGCCACTCTCAACTGGTGAAATCCCGTTGCCAAATCCATCTGAGAAAACACCTTGGCCTCGTGAAGCTGATCAAACAAGTCATCTATTCTCGGCAATGGATACTTGTTCTTCCTAGTCAACTTATTCAGCTCACGATAATCCACACACAACCTCAACGATCCATCCGCTTTGGTTGCGAACACAACTGGTGCACCCCATTCGGATACACTTCTCCGAATGAATCCTTTCTGAAAAAGGTCATCAACCTGCACCCTCAACTCTAGCTGCTCCCTAGGCGCCATCCGCCTAAGAGGCATCACAACAGGTCTGGCTCCCTCGACTAGATCGATACGAAACTCGATCTCCCTATGCGGCGGCAACCCTTTGACTTCGTCAAAGACATCCTCGAATCCATTCACAATAGGCACTGATGACAGTCCATCCCGTGGAACAACCAGCGAATACATGAAGCTCATGAAGACGCCTTCCTCATGCTTACATCGTATCACAACCTTTCGCCCTTCCACATTCCCGACTGTCACCTCAAGCCTCTCACAATCAATCATTGCCGCATACTTCCTGAGCCAGTCCATACCCAAAATAATTCCGAACCCCGCAAAGTTCAGAACAAAGCAATCACAATCAAACGAGCAATCATGACTCGACACAACCAGACCACGGCATATCATACACAAACATGACGAACCCCCAACCGGATTAGTCACAACCAATGGCCTATCAACAATATCCGGTTTCAAACCTAACCGGCCTACCAAAACATTACAAACAAAAGAATGCGACGCTCCAGTATCAAACAACACTCTAACTGGAACACCACAGATAAAAAGAATACCTTGAACCACCACACTCTTCCCCTTCTCTTCAGCAGTAGGAGCTTTTGAAGATGACGGCACAACTCCCAAAGCATAAGCTTGCACAATTTGCCTATCTTTCCTCGGCTCTGGGCAATCCTTCTTGATATGTCCCAGCTTATCACAGTTATAACACTTTCCCG
Organism: Allium cepa; assembly: GCA_030765085.1. Lineage (NCBI taxonomy): Eukaryota > Viridiplantae > Streptophyta > Magnoliopsida > Asparagales > Amaryllidaceae > Allium > Allium cepa. Next base: position 635,114,009 of record CM060934.1, on the reverse strand, counting down.
GCACCTTGGGATTCTTACAATCTTTGTAAAGATGGCCCTTCTGTTGACAGTTATAACAAGTCACTTCGCCTTTCGGCTTCTTCTGGCCATCCTTACCCTTCTGCTGCTGCTGCTTCCTCCTCTTATTGCCATTCTGGTGTGGTTTAGATCCTTCCCTGGTTACAGCAACGACAGAACTTTCCTTAGGAAACAAACTCTCATGCCTGAGGGCTATCTCCACAAGCTTCTCAAATGGATCGTCCAGATGATCCACCAACTGCCTCCCAAGATAAGCATCCAAACCAGTCACAAACTTCTCATTCTTCTGATAAGGAGAATCAATATACGACCTAGCATACTTGGACAAAGCTTCGAACTCAGAAATATACTCAAGAACTGGTCTCCCACCTTGCTTGAGCTCTACAAATCTCTTGAACAAAACAGACTTCTGAGCCGTAGAGATGAACTTGGCTTCAAATCTAACCTGGACTTGCTCCCAAGTGATCTCTTCTTCTGGAGTATCGATGGTGATAGAATTCCACCAATCCGCAGCTCTCCCTTGAAGCTGTCTCGATGCAAGCTTCCTCTTAGTTGCATCCTCAATCCCTAAATCACCAAAGATTCTTCGACATGCATCAATCCATCTCTGCACCTCAATGGTCGACTCCGTCCCCAAGAAAGCCTTTCCTCCAAGAGCAGTATAATCCTTACAAAGCTTAGCAAAATCCACCGGCCTTGGAGTTTGGACTTGAACTCCCACATCCACTGATGATCCCGAGGCTGGTATCCTTCTCATGATCGAAGCCATCATCGCTTCGAACATAGTTCCATAATCAACAGCCCCTTCATCAGCACGGCCTTCCCTTGCAGCTGGTCTCCCTCTTCGACTCATCCTTAATATCTGCAATAAGAATGATTAGAACACCTTAAGAAACAACCGCATGAGGAGTTCAAATCCTTCTAAGCTACTATATTATATATAGTAATCATCCATCAAAATACAATTACGTCTCTCATACGTAGTTGCGTCAGCGAGCGTTGGCTAAAATCGATTAACCAAAGCTCTGATACCAAATGTGACGACCGTCCATGACTCCCGCACCAAAACAATGGGATAGTGCGCTGAAAGGCGTGCCAGGTAGCCATGGACGATAGTCAGGGTAAAATAAAACAGCAAACTCTATCGTACAACTCACAGCGCATGGACAAAATACAATAGAGAAATATATATAGTGAAGCTCCATAACAGAAAAATCATCATATAAGCATCGTAAGTAGATTTATACAAACATGAATCATCCATACATCAAAGCCTCACTACAACACTCAATCAGATATAACAGCGGAACACCCAGTACATATAGTAAGAAAACTAGTATGCAAAGCCTCCTGCTCGTCTTCGTCATCATCAGCGTAGATCTCTAAGAACAGCACCTGTCACCTGCTACCTAGTCTGCCCATCCCAACATGGATGAACAGCCCAAGGTAATAAGAGGAGACATAAAACCTTGAGTCAGACAAAGTCTTAGTGAGCAGTAAATCAACTATCAAACATACCAAAAGAGCATAAAGGATAAAAGGAATAGGAACCAAACCATCCCACTCCACCTCTTTCTACAGTGATAGCCCCCAGATACACACCAAAGGGAAGTAAGTATAACATAGCAGACAATTAAGGTAAAACAATAATCACTCGAGTCAAGGGCGATGGTTTCCAAATACAAACCCCCAAGGCCTAAACCAAGATCAGATAAGCACCTAGAAAACACCGCTCTTGAGACCGAATGATGATACAACCAAACGTCCAAACATCCATGACTCTGGCTATCACTGTTATCCTTGCTTCGATTTCACCGTTAATTGGATGACCATCCGTCAAGGGCTAATGGTAACCCCGGTTCCAGACATAACTCCACACACTGCCTTGTGCCTAGGACTTATCTACTTTGCCCAGAGTACTCGACTACCTACCCGTAGTCTTTTGGTTGTCCCGACTACCTACCTGTAGTCGTTATGGGCACCCCATGTACTCTTGCTTTTGAGCATGCTAGAACCTTCAACAACGATGAGATCCAAGCCTCCTAGTCGTCCTCCTTGACGACTATCCTCATACTAGCTCAAGCTACCTCTCGAGCAATCCATTATCAACCAACTCGAACCATCCCTCGAGTTATCAACATGCTTGGAATGATCCCTGCCTGGATTACGCCAAGTCTACATCACATCATACTTCGCTTTATTACACCATAGCAAAGTCTCAACTCAACAACATGGTTTGCCTCATCGCATCATGGCAAAGTTCCATCTCAACATCATTCAATCCATACATATGAGCTTCCACATCCGCCACATATGCCTTTAACAGCTTTCACCATTCAAGAGCCTCTTCTGTAGCTTTTGAATCATCTTTGACCATACTTGTCCAAATCTATCAACTAGATAGCTCATTCACAACAATCAATCAAGGCAAACATTAATCCAAACAAATAAGTATTCAATCAAGATCTAATTAGGCATTCATAACTACAATGGCAATTTCGTAAATAAATGAGCATAGAACTAACATACATGAATCATGGGTTTTTAGCATAGATCTAACAAATATAAAACATGGGTTTTGTTTCTATAACTTAATAAATGAGCTTGCATAGGTAAACATCTTCACAAACAATGGATCTATACTTGGATCTAAGGAAAATGCACAAAATCACTATCTACAACACTCCAACAAACCACCAATCCAATATACTCCTTTGGGTCCGCGTGAGAGATAACTACCACTCACCAAATCACCTAAACACCTCAAAAACTAAACACTTCAGATCTGGACAGCGAAGATCAAGGCTTGATCCGGCGAAATCTCGCTTAAAACGATGAAATCTAGCTTCGTTGGACGAAGATCTTCAACTTTGTCTCTTGGATCTTCAATCTCGATCTTCGATCTTGGATGGATGTTAGAATTAGATTGGAATGGAGAAAAGAAGATGAAGAAATGTTATAGTCGAGTTCCCAAAATGGCAGCACTTCGTTGCTTCAAAAACCGGTGCCAAAAAGTGAGCCAAACCCCTCTATTTATAGGCTGAAACCACTATGAGTCGTCGCCCCTTAGGTCGTTGCCGACCCACCCCTTGAGTCGTCCCCGACTCATCATCATGCCGACTCAACAAAACACAGGGCCTCACGTCTAACCTGTACGCGACTCACCCCAGACACGACTCAACACCCCTAACGACCTAACAATAGCCGACTCAACAATCCAACCAATACGGCCTAACGACTTATCCCTTCCTGCCGACTCAACCACTCACTCTTATGGCCGACCTAAGCTCTAACCGACCTATGACCAACGACTTAACACACAGCTGCTAACACTCCCAAGTCCTAAGTCGTATGACGACTCAACTATACCCACAAACACACTGCTAAGCTTTAAGTCGGTCCTTCTATAGGTCGTTGCTCTCCCCTTGAGTCGGTCATCATTTGAGTCGGTCACTTCCCCTTAAACTGTTAACTCGCCTACGACTTAAGCTATAACTCGGCAACCCTTAGGTCGTTACTTCCACAAATCTCTGAGTCGGTCCTACTATGAGTCGGCTACTCCATGACTCGTCCAAAATTGTAAACCGTTGCCTCTCTTGACTCGCTAACCCACTAACTTGGCAACACCTATGAGTCGGCCCTCTATAAGTCGGTCACGACTCAAAACTCTGACTCCCTAATTCAACACTTACCTTCCTTAAGTCGGCAACATTCCTAAGTTGTAAGAACGACTCATTTACCCACCAACCTAAGCTTTACTCAAGCCAATTCCTACACGACTTAAGTACCCAATAACTTACTCTGAACAACTTATCAACAATACGACTTAAAGCAACTATTTTATGATTTTGTCGACACGTAAAATACGGGTCGTTACATTTTGAATTTAGAATAGTTTTGTATTTTTGTATATAAAATGGTTGTGTAAAATAGTTTTGTGAAATAGTTTATAAAATAGTTTGGTAAATAAAATAGAATTAGATAGTTTGTATAAGAAAAATAAAAGAAATAGTTTTGTAAAAATGGTTTTAAATCAATAATAGTTTTGCATAGAAGAAAATTACAATTTAAATTATAAAGATATCCAACCCAATAACTTTCAATTTCAACACCAAAGCATATCAATAATATTAGAACATAAGCTGTACGTATGTCATCATTTCGCAAAATCACATTCGATCGTCCGCTCGATCACACAAGTTAGCTTTCGAACTAGTATTGTCCATTCAACTTCCCTAATGCGGACTTCGATATGGTTTCTTAACTAGAAACCATCATTCTCCTTGCATAGCCATATAGTATTATAGAGAATTCAATAATCAAACCAAAAATCCATATCACATATTCGCCATCAAGAATCGAATGAAAATCTCAACACGAAGTGATGTAATTCACATAGAACTTGTGTACTCAAATCTGGATTAAATTAATTTTTTGAATAAAATAATATACATACAACTTATGTAATTATTCCAATTTGTTTCTTCACAATTTCATTTCAATTAAATTCATTTTTAATCTCATCGATTAACAAAATATCACTTCATACTTTAATATTTGTTTCACGGAATTTCTCCATTTAATATAAACATTAATATATCCATTCTCATAATATCGCTTATATTTCTCTTTAATTTAAATTACATTCATTTCATATGTAATATTGCTCATTTAAAACTAATTTATTTTCAAATCATTTCATAAGGAATTTCTTTACGACCAATTCATAAAACTTAATTCCTTTTTATAAGATATTGTTTAAGTTTAAAGTTATCACAACTTTATTTATAACCATTTATTGCAACATCTATTTATTTCGTAACAATTTACAAGTCATGGCTTTATTTGAAATCATTTCACTTTTAATTCATATTGCTTATTCCATTTAGTTTCACCTTTACCTTTAAATTTATTTATGACATGTTTCATAAATGTTAATTAAGTTTATAAACATATTTTTCCAATTTAATCTCATTTACAACATTTCCTTAATCACAATTTCAATTTAAACATCCCAAGGCTTAAAGTTCACACTTGTATATTATTGCATTATATGCTAAGAATGTATACCCCAATTCTATTCATTTACTAAACATAGATATAACAAATTAAACCTTATTTTATTTGCTTTCAAATTAAGGTTATCAATTCAACTATATAGTTCAACCTAATTATCAAGTTTCACTCATATATTAACACAACAAGGTTTCGATTATCAAAAATATCCAAATATTCCATTTTTTTCCAATAGATGAAACTACATGTCAACAAACAACAAAATTCACATCAACATTTCAATTTCATAAAAAAATATCCTAATTATTCATTTTGTTCTCTTTAATACACCATTATTAAACCAGTGTTTAGTCCATTAATTCAATCAACAATAATTAACCAATGTTTATAATTTGATTAAATACAATAAGTCAACAAAAATGATAATAATTAGATATTACCATTTCATAAATCAAACACATTACAAATAACTATATTAGTCTTAAAAATTTATTCCTTTATATATCATATAATATTAGGAAAAATAATTTCATTTCAAAATTTATATAAAACATTTTTATAACACTAACAAATACCCGCTCTCGTATATACACTCAAACAACTCATTCTAGGGTATTACTACCATATCTCTAATGAGTTAACTCCAACAGGCTAAGGTATGTCTAAACCAAAGATCTGATACCAACTGTAACAACCCACCTTTTTGGATCATTCAAATGGACAATAAATAACACATGTTAGAATCAAATCATTCAAAAGGGAGGATTGTTAATGGGGTAAATAAGAAAAAAAAGAAAAAGGAAGGAGAAAAACAAAATACAGAATCTCGCAGCGTAACGACAAAATATAATAATCAAATAAACAGTTCATGAAGCTGTTTTACAAATAACATTTCATTACACTTTTACAAATTCAAATCAGAGTTATACATATATCATAAGTAACCAAATAATGCGGCGGAACACAGAATGTAGTGAATAATAAATAGCAATAATGTACTAAATCTTCGTCTTTGTCCACCATAAATAGTCTTCAATGCTGAAAAACTCAAGCTGACCTGAGCATAAAGGAAAATAATACACTCGAGTCAGAACTAAAATTCTTATGCAAATTAAATCAAAAGTATATGAAATAAGGAATGCAGATAACTACATTTTTGAAGGTTCAAATTTTTGGAAATGTTATTGTTTCCATATTCAAAATAAAATGGATTTCATAATAGATCCACTCTAGTAAATTACAAATTTACCGAACAATTCCCAGTTAAATTTCATAGTTTTAGAGATTTGATTTATAAAAATATTCCAAAGTTTCAATACTCACTTTTTTGGAAACTTCCCAATGTTTCAAAATTTAATTTTGAAAACTTTCAAGTAACGTAACGACGGTTTACTTCCCAAAATCATTTTTATGGTTGAAATAGTAAATCTAAACATACTATTTTTCCTCTGATGTAAATACTTTAAATTCATGGGTTTTATATCCTTATTCAATGTGCAAATAATCAATATGAAAATTTAAATAATTACAATAAACTATAGCGTGATAACAAGGATATATCAAATAAATGAACAAATATACATTCAATCACAATAGCATCCATCACAACATACAATCAACATTCAAATTAATCAATTCAACAAATCAACCAATTCAATAACATGTCACAGTAATTATTAGTCATCACATATTGGAATTTAGCTATTCAAAATTAAATATTAATAAATATTCCAAACCAACAATCAAAAATTTATCACTATATGACCCGGTTTAACTTGCAATAAAATTTTAGTATTTCGTGAGTGAGTTTAAACACTCACCTTCTGGATTTCCCTTTTCTAGCCGGATTTGGATCCGCTACTCTTCCTCCTTTTGATTTGTTTCCTTCTATCTTAATCTTTTTTTAGAATGTTTTAGAAGAGATAGAGAAGTTTTTATAGATCTGGATTTGAAGAAAAAGTTTTGAAAAAAAGAAGAATGTTTGGAAAAGAAGAAAATTTAAAGAAGATAAAGAATTGAAAAAGAAAAGGAAGCTTTCAAAATGAAGAAGATTCGAAAAAGAAGAAACAATGAAAACGGAAGGAGAAAGGTGAAGAGAGAGAGAGAAATGAGATGGAAGTTTTATTTGGAAAATGAAGCTATAGAAGATGAGATTAGAAAATGAAATATGACTAAAGGAATGAAGATGGAAACAAATGAAAAGCTAATAAGGTATATATAAACAAACTAGGAAATGAAATAAAGTAAAATATGAACAGCCCTAAAACGTAGTATTGAAAGATGTGAGGTTAATGAATATGAGGTGATAGAAAAAATAAAAATAAAAATTGAAATGATGAAATAAAATTATAGATTATTTAATAATAAGGAAATAAAGGTGGAAGGACAAAATGCACATTTAGTTTTAAATGCTTTAGGCATTGATAATGCATAAGGAAATGTATGTAGGAATGAGAAAATTTGCAAACCAAAGGAAAACAAAAAATTTTATAACCAAAAATGAGATGGATAGAATTAAATATAGCCTAAAAGCTTAGTCTTAGGTATTAAACCGAAGGAGAAATGAACGGACCAAGTTTTAATAATGAGGTAACTATTTTAAAACGTACATGCAATAAATAAAAAGAAATGAAGGGACCACATACACATTTTGAAATTCAATTTCTTTCGAAACGTAACCAAATTAATTTCATTCACTCGAATAATACTCAATTTGTACACATACAAATTTTTATCTACGCACAATTAATAAAATTATACCTACCTTAAAAATGAGAACGTTCAATTCTTTTATTTCCATTAAAGCACCATTTCTGTTTAACACAAAATGTACGTTTCTTTTATTAAATCTATTATTTCAAATCAAAGTTTTCTTTCCTTTAGTCGAAATCTTTCCATTACATTAATTGCAATTAATAACAAAGTTAAATTTCAAAATAGATAAACCAAAATGGATGAGAAATAAGATAATTCTTTCCTTAAGTCATTTACACATGTTTATAAATTTGTTGTTTTACACCACCGTAATAAATAACTTACTTAAATTATATTCCTATTCTTGAAATCAATCTGTATGCTAAAACAGCGTTCAAATAAATATATATTTCCTTTTTTTAACAAATCATTATATTCTTTACTCTAATGAAATTAAATCTACATTCACAAATGAAATATTTCAAGGCAAGGCTCGCGTGTAAATAAATAAAACTTACAGGAAGACCAAAAGAGGCATGTATTTAATGAAAGAAAGTGGTAATAAAATAAAATAAAAAGCGACAGATTTAAGTATGAGAATGTAGTCCGTACATAGAAATCACAAATCAAATATACTAAAAAAACAATTCATTTTAACATATTTTATTAACCCTAATACGCTCAAATTTACACACATATATGTATTTTTATTTAGTAAACAGTAAATAAAATTAAACACTACAATTAACATAATAAGGACCACCACCCCACACACTAAAAGATGAACTGAGACCCCAAAGTCAAATTTGAAACGAAATAAATCTCCTATGTTAATATGCTAACTATTCCAAACCAAAAACTTAGCCAAACCTTCAAGTTGTTTTCTTACCATTTTATTATTGTATATTTTTTTTAATTAAATTCAAATTAAGGAATATTTAAATAAATCAAATATTCCAACTAGAAACATACAATAAAATTCAATTCTTTGTTTTAATGAAATTAAATTAACATTCATAGATGAAATATTCACTTTATTAGATAAGAATATTCTTATCAAGAAACCATCCTTTTCTTTTATTTTTATCAAAACATGTTTCTTTTTATTACACATTCATTTACAATTAACACCTCCCCCTTTAAAACCAACTTATATTTAAAGATTATCCCATTAAAGAGTCACAGAAATAATACTTCGTACAACCACATCTTTTCTTTATCAATTAATTTCGTATAATCGTTATATTTGTACCAAATTTAAGTGCTTACAATTTGAACGTAATAATTCTCAATGAAATTCTCATTATATTTTTAACACAAAACATATGTTGCACATATCATTAATTAATTACCATTTACTTCTATCTCTTATTAATGGCAAGATATAATTACTATTACTTACAATGATTAAATCTCAAAACATACCCTAATACAGGGAAGATAATTAATCCAATTGTTTCCTTTGAAATCCAATTTTCTATGTTAAACCCAATATCTATATACTAATTTAATTCCAACATTTAATTGCAAATGTAATAAAACCTATTCATTATATATTTAAATTTCAAACAAATCCTTTTATTCCGATTTACATTCTTATTATCAAATCAACTATTCCCTTATGCAATTGATTGACATAAGTTTTACACTCACCACTCGACAGTTAACGTTTCTTCTTATATCAATTGTAATATTTAAATTACATTAATTCTCCATTAATTACCAAATAAATTTTTAACGGATTTAATAATAAGAAAATAAATAAAACAATGGTTATACGTTAATAATCCATATCTATTAACTTATTGTTTACAAACAAAGGTTAATAAATTTACGTACAAAATAATTGATTTCATACTCCATATTAAAACCAATTGCAATTAATAACATAAGATTACATCAATTTATACATCATTTATTCTATTCCTTATTAACATTTATTATTTAAATTGATTGAAATTACGTTAACATAGTATAGTAGTCAATTAGATTCAATCAATATTATCCAATTATATGTTCTATCTCATTAAATTATTTGTTTTAAGATTTATCTTAAAGTCAAAATTTCTAATCTAATAAGATTCAATTTAATAAATCATAAATTTTAATTTCTGACAATATGAAAGCCCAAAACCTTATTAAATTTAATATTTTTAATTTTCAAAATATGGGCTGTTACATCTAGTCTACCATATCAATTGGAAATCGGTTACATTTAAATGAAAATAAATGTCTCATTTATGTTGGTAAGAATTGTAATTATAAAGGGTTAATGTAATAAAGCAATGAAAAATAGGTAAATAAAAGTAAGTATTAAGTTAACCAATGAAATATTATATTGATTAGTAGTAATTGGATGTAGATTAAGGGAATAATGTTAATACAAGTGGATAAATAATTTAGTGCAATCCCAATTAATTGAAACCAATTATAAGGTTTTAATTGATTGTAATTTATGAATTGGGAAATAAGTTCAAAGTATATTAATTGATGGAAGAATAAGTAATAAATTGTAATTTGATGAAATCAATATTAGATAATGAATTATAATAATTGTTGGTTGATAATGAAGTATGAATAGGATAATGATTGTTTCAATAATAAGATGGGAATCAAGATTTATTTATTTATTTGAATTTAAATTTCGGTAATTGGGTTTATTGCAATTAATTAAAATTAAATATTTAAATGTTACGTTAATGGAGATTTAGATGAAATTAGAGAATAAAAATATAATAAACTATGAATCCAATGTTAATTCCATCCATTTGATAATAATGAATTGAATAATAGAGTGAAAGTAAATTAAATGGAATTATGGGAAATTAAATTTATAATTTCTGAATTTAATAGAATTAAGGCAAACATTGAAATTAATAAATTTATCAACTCTAATTTGACATTTAAATTCGGGTAAATTAGTGTAAATGATTAAGAAATTTAACAATGATGAAAGATGTTAATTATAGAGTTGAAATTGAAAATTTGATTTAATTAATCAATTATTAATTTATTAAATTAATGTAAAAATAGCCATTTTGGCCACTGACTCGGATTTTGACGAAATTAGTTTCATCGGATCCATAACGGTGAATTATTGTAGGATTTCAAGTTTCGTAGCGATCAGACTTGTCGTTTGATCGTACGGACTCGAAACGCCTGAAATAAATGAAATTGAAATCAAATTGAAAAATATTGATTTTAGCATAACTTCTTCATACGATGAAAAATGGACTTGATAAACCTTTTCCATTGCGTTTAAAATATTTTAAAACATCTATTTTGATATATGGGTTGACCCAATTTCATTCCGGATTCAGAACGGGCTTTTCGGGCCATTCGTCGTTCAACGCGTTTATAAATCGGTCCATCTATTCTATTTCTACCTTGCCTATTTATACCTTGTTATAAATCCTAGCCTACCTCTATTTTTCATTTGTATGTGCGTACAATCTCTCTTCACCTCCTCCTCAATGGCAGAAAATAAAATTCCAAATTCAGTTGAAATTTCAAATCAAATCCAAAGCCAAAATTTCAAACTCCTCAAAAAAATTCAGGAAAATTATATATCGAAGCTCTCGATGTATGCATCTCAGATCTGTAGTCCATTTCTCAATTTGAGTTCGTAGGTGGCCAGAAGCTGAAGGTTTATCCTCTGCCGTCCGTTGCATTGTGATCAACTGTGTCAGATCGCCAAATCAGGGGTACCATCGCGTAGAGGAGAGGGAGCGCAGTGCATCGGTGATTTTCGTTCATCGTTTCAGCGGTCGGATCGAGCGCAGCAATTCGATTTGGGTTTTTTTTTATGGTGGCATGTGGTGTTTTCTGGCGACCGGAAGTTTCGCATGGGGCCGAGATGATAGGGGAGGTGCTGGCGAACTCGGCGCGGCCTTCGGCGATGGATGGCGACGTGCGTGGAGGCGGCTTTTGGTGGCGGCATGCTCACGTAATTGGGTTCGAACGATGTTCGATTGCGTTGAGAAGATGGAGTGATTTTTGCGCGTGGGCCATGGTGACGTGTAATGAATTGTTAGTTATTTTTATTTATTTATTTATATATTATTTATTTTAATTTTGTTTTCAACACTTTTTATATCGATTACTTTTACATACGAGGTCCGTTTCATGCGCGGTTTTCGCCGCTAGGTTCGTATTGTAATTCCGGACATTTTGGCGCAGGTTTGGACGAATTTGGAGACTGTTGGAATTATGGATTTAAATTCAATTTAAATTCAATTTAAATTCAAAAGGTGAGTGTTTTAACCCACTCGCAATTTCTAAAATTTCTTATGTTTGTTAAATTAATTTTTTATGAGATTAGAAATTTATTTATTGCTGTTTGGTATATTTTTATTATCATTCCAATTAAATTAATTTATTGAATTAAATTGTTATTCATTTTATTATTGGAAATAAACTGCCAGTTAAATTAATTAATTTATTATTCTATATAAACTGCCAGTAATTACCTGTTATTTATTATATGTTCTATGTTAATGTTATTGTTTGAATTGGATGATGATTGTGATAATGTTGATGATTGATATTGGATGAATGGATGTTTTATTTATATTGTTATAAACTGTAAGTTATCAAATTTTTATTTCATTCGGGATTGCGGTTTGAAATGATATAACCGTAATTTTGATTTTAAATTACGGATTGAAATGATAAATATCCGTATCACTTGACCACGGGATGGAAAGACACCGTGGTCTATATATATATATAATATTTTAAATGATTTCTATGGTTTTGTAAAGGAATATATGGGTTATATAAATATTGATTTTAGAGGTTATGTAAATATTATTTTATAATCGATTTTAGCTATTTATAAGTTTGCTTTGAAATACAAAATAAATTGAATAATAAATTTTGATTGGTTTTATATAATATGGTTAAGTAGCTGTTTAAATTATGTCGTAGTTATAATGGCTTAAATAAAACCGAGTTGGAAGATAAATAGGAAATTGATGTGAATTAAATTATTTAAGGATTATACTCGAATAAAGTTGATTCGATATTTTAATAAAATTGAGATTTTAACGGGTATGATTTTATAACTGGATTTTGGTTTAGAGTGATTTAAATGAATATCAAGTTGATTTAAATGAATATATCAAGTTAAATAAGTTGAAAGAATATCCAGTTAATTGAAGTTTTAAAAGTTTTTCTTAAATTATATTGGATTTATTTAATTAACATTTCAAATCTAAATAATAGTAATTAAATTTGATATATACATACATACACACACACACACACACACACACACATATATATATATATATATATATATATATATATGTATATATATGTGTGTGTGTGTGTGTAATTATCAAAGAATTAGTTTTGAAATGGTGAAATTCAAGGAGCTATGTTATTATATGAAGTAATTTAATATTTGAAACATAAAAGCATCGAAAGTTATGTTTCAAAATTATAAATTTCAAAGTATTATGTTTTGGAAGTATTATAGTTTAAGTCTCTGGTTTCGAAATTTTATAACTTGGAATATTATAATTTTCAAAAGGATATCATACTGATTTGGTTTTAAAATGAAAATGATACTGTATTTATATGGCTTTGAAATGAATATTATATCCTGGTTTTGAAGTATAAATTATTTTGAAATGACCGCGGTGTTATAATTACGTTTGGTTGTTAAAGAGACCGGGATCAGAAGTTGTCACACTCTCTGCCAACTTCGAAAACCACTTTAACAACCGTGTACGTGGTGGAGATTCCAGAATGAAGTAGGTTGGTGGCGGCGTTTCCTTTGAGGTAAATACGTGGACTCGACTCCCGTGATTTGGCATAAGGTGGCTAAAACAAGATCGACTGAAGGGTTAAGAAGGTAGCACCTTTTATCGGACACATCCCTTCAATATTATACTCTGACTTTTGGATTGATTTGGTGGTCACTTTGATTTTTGATTTGGGGGTGTGGCTCGAGGTGGGCAGTAGCTGCGCGCTACGCATTACCACCAACCCGGAAGCGTAATTGGTATATCTACCCTGGCATTGCCTAGTTGTGTCGTGTCACCTACCCTAGCGTGCCTTGTACGAGTTTGGTTTTCTCCCGTAGCCCGTGTGGTATCCTTTGGTGGCTTTCCGATTAGGATGGACCCTGATATTGGATGGACTGCCGGGACTATTATTGTGTTTAAGGGGGAGATTGGGTAACTCCTGAACACCATTTAAAAGTAAGTTTATTTTACTATAGACATTATCATAATAGCCAAATATTACTACATAGTAAATAGTTTAACGAATCCTTAGGAGATGTGAATCTCGAGCATCTCTTAAGTTACTGCACTCACGTTAGACACTGGGTAGGAGATGTCAAATCCCGTAAATGTCTCTGACGCCGTTACACTCATATTTTACCGATGATTTAACTTACATAAGATCTTTTAGTTCTGACTCGAGTTTTGTCTTTTCAATTCGCTCGGGTCAGCCTGAGCATTTAGGATTTGAAGGCCTTATTTTCTGGAGGATGAAGACGAAGATTTAGTACTACTATTTATTATTATTCCACCATATTCATACTGTTCCGCTGCATTATTTATTGTTCTCTGGTATGTGTAACTCTGATATGTATTGTATAAGTATAATCGAATATTTTATAAAACAACTTCATGAACTGTATATTTGTTTATTATATTTTATCGTTCCGCTGTAAGATTCTGTTTTGTTCTTTTCTTTTTCTGCGTTTTCTTCTTTACCACATAACAATCCGCCCTTCTGTACAGTTTAAGTCCGACGTACGTTGTTTATCGTCGATTTAAAATGTACGAAAAGGCGGGACATTACATTTGGTATCATAGCTTTGGTTTAGTGATTAACCTTAGCTCTGTGGGGTTTGACTCGTTATTAATAGGGTAGTAATACCCTATGATGAGTCGCTGAGTGTATATATGTGAGAGAGCGTATTTGTTAGTGTTATAAAAAGGTTTTAATATTGTGTTAATTTGTTCTGTTTTGTATTTATAAATTCTGGTTGGTGCATGGGACGCTATGACATCAATAGGGATTTCTAAACACTTAATAGGACAGACCGACACAATATTTGTTTTTGAATATATGTGAATGAAATAATTTTGCCTATTATATTTTCTATATATAAAATGAATTTTTATAAGGTTATATTTGGTTGCAAAATATTGGTTGCTAGGTAGAGAAATTTATAAATATTGATTGGAAACAATATTTGAAGAAAGTGAAAAATGAGAATAAGTTGGAAATTTTAAGATCTAAATTTTGGGGTTTTTGAAATTTCTTTCGAATGATTTCGAAATATAATAGTAATTTTATTTAGAAGTATTTTCTGGTATAAATATTTCAATATAATATGATAGAATTGTTTTAAAGAAACTTGAAAAGAAATAAGTTTTGTACTCCCCTCTCTGTCGCTGGAAAATAATTTCGGTGATGAGTGCACACATCATCGACATTCATTTTCGAGTTTCGAAGTGAGAAGACCAGTAGTTTTACTATGGATTTATTCTGATAACCAAATATAAATTTTAAATTGTTTTAAATATAATTGGATATATAAATTGAAAGTATACATTTATCTATTATTTTAAAATGATTTGAAATTAAACCAGGTATTTAATTCTTATATTTCCGTTAAGTGATAGTTTCAATTAGGGTAGTGAAATGAAATTTAACTAATAATGAAAACCCTAAATGAAAAAAGAAATGTAATGCTAAGTTATAAATGAGGTTAAAAGAAAGTTGAAATTGTAATCTTATAAAATAAAAGATATAATGATTGAACATTTAATTAATTAAAAAAAAATAAGATAAACTTGTATGATTTTAATTGCATTCTTAAAGGCATATATATATAATTTACCAAAGGATGTAAAAATTTGAAATGTTAATAAGAAAATGTAATGGATATTATACAAGTAAAGCTTATGTAATAGGAATGTTAAGTGAAATTCTTTTATAAATAAGAATTTGATGTTGTAATTGTGTAAACTGAAGTATGACTAAAGGTTGTAATGAAATGACTAAAAACTTAAGTTAATAAATTTACCTGCAGAGAAATTTGATTGAATAAGAATAATATAAATAAATGAATGTTATGTAATGAATAGAGTTGGCATTATATAGATAGATGAAAATGAATTGGTAAGTAATGAATAGAAATAGATGAAATAAATAATGAATGAAAAGAAAATGAAGCAATAAATGTGTGAAATGAAATTTTGTAAGTATAAGTGTGAATAAGTGAAATAAACACTGAATAAATGGATGGAAATGAAAATTTGCAAGAAATAAATGTAAATAAAAAAGATAAGTATTATTTGAAAAAAAAGGAAATCAAACAACAATGGACATGAAATGAAATTTGAAAAATTAACTTAATTTATTTTTTGGAATTATTGTTTGTTTGGTTTATGGTTGTTTGGGCAATGACACTTTAAAACTGTTTGGATGTACGAATAATCTATTTAGTTTCATCTAAGATTGTTGAGTAAATGGTGCACTTAATAGTTTATTTTTCATTCTGTACAATTTAAAGTTTTTGAACCCGAACAACTATTTGTTTTGTTTGATATGAATGAATGATTGATTTGTGTTGATTCTATGTAGTGGTTGTATGCCTTTTGCAAGTGACTGATGTTTGTATTGATTTGTTTGTTTATGGTTGAAACCACTTTAAATATTTCATTTTATATAATTGTTAACCTTTTTGGATTACATAAGTGAAATGCAGGTTATGGAAGCAATTGCTACTGCTTTTGGTTTCATAACAAAGCGTTAATTGCCCGACAAATAGGTATGTTTTCGGATTACGGTGTATAGCGTTATTATATCACTTTTTCTCGGGTTGGGATATATATTATTTTGGAAAATATATGTTATATATTGTTATATTTGATATTATATTTTCTCTCGAGCCTCTCCGTACAAAGGAGACTCTACCGAAATTTTTTCGTAAATTTCGGACTTAGAAATTTTTTTGAAGTATTTTCTAAACTTTATTAATTCGAGTATAAAAAGAACTAGTCGTTATAAAATTGGTATATTTTATTTTAATTAATTAATTTTGTAAATTATCGTTTATAAAGTTAATATATTAAGTAAGATATATTGATTTCTTAATTCTTCTTTTCCCCTTCATTTTCCTTTTCGGGGATGAAAAGTTTTGAGTGGGGGAGAGTGTACGACCTATAATTTTCGATAAATTAAATTTGTTAATTTACTATGATTTTGGTAAATAAATTAAGTAGAAATAAAAAAACTTTGAAATTTAGTAATGAAATGAATGCTAAATTGAAATGCAACCATGGAAATTTAAAACTAAGTATTAATAATGGAAATGAAATTAAAATTAATTGAAGTAATGCAAATTGTTATACTTGGCTATAAATTAATGTAAGAAAACTAATGCAGACGTTAAAATTTATAAGTGGAATAATATGTAATGAATGATTAGTAAATAAAGATTGGGTATATAAAAATGGTAACATGTGTTGCAAACAATGAATTCATTAATGTGAATCAAAGTAATAGTAACGGTAAATTACTATTTAATTGGCCAATTAATTATTTGTAACTGTTATATTTGAGAATAAAATTTTCATATAAGTAAGTATTGTATAGATATATGAATTAACGTATGATTTTTGGTAATAAATGAATTCATATGATGTAAGTAATTATAATAAATAATTGAAATAATAAGCCTAATGTGAAAATTTAAGACTATGGTAACAATCATCATAAATTACCAGAATATATCTAGTCTACCATATCAATTGGAAATCAATTACATTTAAATGAAAATAAATGTCTCATTTATGTGGGTAAGAATTGTAATTGTAAAGGGTTAATGTAATAAAGCAATGAAAAATACGTAATTAAAAGTAAGTCTTGAGTTAACCAATGAAATATTATATTGATTAATAGTAATTAGATGTATATTAAGGGAATAATGTTAATACAAGTGGATAAATAACTAATTTAGTGCAATCCCAATTAATTGAAACCAATTGTAAGGTTCTAATTGATTGTAATTAATAAATTGGGAAATAAGTTCAAAGTATATTAATTGATGGAATGATAAGTAATAAATTGTAATTTGATGAAATCAATATTACATAATGAATAATAATAATTGTTGGTTGATAATGAAGTATGAATAGGATAATGATTGTTTGAATAATAAGATGGGAATCAAGATTTATTTATTTATTTGTATTTAAATTTTGGTAATTGGGTTTATTGCAATTAATTAAAATTAAATATTTAAATGTTACGTTAATGGGGATTTAGATGAAATTGGAGAATAATAATGTAATAAACTATGAATCCAATGTTAATTCCATCCGTTTGATAAATAATGAATTGAATAATAGAGTGAAAGTAAATTAAATGGAATTATAGGAAATTAAATTTATAATTTCTGAATTTAATGGAATTAAGGCTAACACTGAAATTGATAAATTTATCAACTCTAAATTGACATTTAAATTCGGTTAAATTAGTATAAATGATTAAGAATGATGAAAGATGTTAATTATAGAATTGAAATTGAAAATTTGATTTAATTAATCAATTATTAATTTATTTAATTAATGTAAAAATAGCCATTTTGGCCACTGGCTTGGATTTCGACAAAACAAGTTTCATCGGATCCGTAACGGTGAAATATTGTAGGATTTCAAGTTTTGTAGCGATCGGACTTGTCGTTTGATCATACGGACTCGAAACGCCTGAAATCAATTGAAATCAAATTGAATAATACTGATTTTAGCATAGCTTCTTCATACGATGGAATTTGGACTTGAAACCTTTTCCATTGCGTTTAAAATATTTTAAAACATCTATTTTGATATATGGATTGACCCAATTTCGTTCCGGAGTCAGAATGGGCTTTTCGGGCCATTCATCGTTTAGCGCGTTTATAAATCGGTCCATCTATTCTATTTCAACCTCGCCTATTTATACCTTGTTATAAACCCTAGCCTGCCTCTATTTCTCATTTGTATGTGCATACAATCCCTCTTCACCTCCTCCTCAATGACAGACAATAAAATTCCAGATTCAATTGAAATTCCAAATCAAATCCAAAGCCAAAATTACAAACTCCTCAAAAAAAATTCAGAAAAATTATATATCTAAGCTCTTGATGTACGCATCTCAGATCTGTAGTCCGTTTCTCGATTTGAGTTTGTGGGTGGCCAAAAATTGAAGGTTTATCCTCAGCCATCCGTTGCATCACGATCAATTGTGTCAGATCGCCAAATCAGGGGTACCATCGCGTAGAGGAGAGGGAGCGCAGTTCATCGGTGCTGTTCGTTCGTCATTTCAGCGGTCAGATCGAGTGTAGCAATTCGATTTGGATTTGTTTTTTTTTGCGGTGGCGTGTGGTGTTTTCTGGCGACCGAAAGTTTCGCGTGGGGTCGAGATGATAGGGGAGGTGCTGGCGAACTCGACGCGGCCTTCGGCGATGGATGGCGACGTGCGTGGAGGCGGCATTCTCACGAAATTAGGTTCGAACGGTGTTCGATTGCGTTGAGAAACTGGAGCAATTTTTGCGAGTGGGCCATAGTGACGTGTAATGAATTGTTAGTTATTTTTATTTATTTATTTTAATTTTGTTTTCAACATATAGATTACTTTTACATACGAGGTCCGTTTCACGCGCGGTTTTCGCCACAAGATTCGTATTGGAATTCTCGACATTTTGGCGCAAGTTTGGACGAATTTGGAGATTGTTGGAATTTTGGGTTTAAATTGGATTTAAATTCAATTTAAATTCAAAAGGTGAGTGTTTTAACCCACTCACAATTTCTAAAATTTCTTATGTTTGTTAAATTAATTTTTATGAGATTAAAAATTTATTTATTGCTGTGTGGTATATTTTTTATCATCATTCCAGTTAAATTTAATTTATTGAATTAAATTGTTACTCATTTTATTATTGCAAATAAACTACCAGTTAAATTAATTAATTTATTATTGTATATAAACTGCTAGTAATTACCTATTATTTATTATTCATTCTATGTTAATGTTATTGTTAGAATTGGATGATGATTGTGATAATGTTGATGATTGATATTGGATGAATGGATGTTTCATTTATATTGTTATAAACTGCAAGTTATCAAAGTTTTATTTCATTTGGCATTGCGGTTTGAAATGATATAACCATAATTTTTATTTTAAATTACAGATTGAAATGATAAATATCCGTATCACTTGACCATAGGATAGAAAATTTTATACAGACACCGTGGTCTATATATATAAAATATTTTAAATGATTTCTATGGTTTTGTAAAGGAGTATATGAGTAATATAAATATTGATTTTAGAGGTTATGTAAATGTTATTTTATAATTAATTTTAGCTATTTATAAGTTTGCTTTGAAGTATAAAATAAATTGAATAATAAATTTTGATTGGTTTTATATAATATTGTTAAGTAGCTGTTTAAATTATATTGTATATATAGTTATAATGGCTTAAATAAAACTAAGGTTGGAAGATAAATAGGAAATTGACGTGAATTAAATTATTTAAGGATTATACTTGAATAAAGTTGATTTGATGTTCTAATAAAATTGAGATTTTAACTGGTATGATTTTATAACTGGATTTTCTTTAGAGTGATTTAAATGAATATCAAGTTGATTTAAATGAATATATCAAGTTAAATAAGTTGAAAGAATATCCGGTTAATTGAAGTTTTAAAAGTTTTTCTTAAATTATATTGGATTTATTTAGTTAACATTTCAAATCTAAACAAAGTAATTAAATTGTTATATATATATATATGTGTGTGTGTGTGTGTGTGTGTGTGTGTGTAATTATCAAAGAATTAGTTTTGAAATGGTGTGATTTAAGAAGTTATATTATTATATAAAGTAGTTTAATATTTGAACCATAACAGTATTGGATATGTTTCAAAGCTATCAATTTCAAAGTATTATGTTTTGGAAGTGTTATAGTTTAAGTCTTTGGTTTCGAAATTTTGTAACTTGGAATACTATAATTTTTAAAAGGATATCATATTGATTTGGTTTTAAAATGAAAATGATATCGTATTTATATGGTTTTGAAATGAGTATTATATCCTGGTTTTGAAGTATAAATTATTTTGAAATGACCGCAGTGTTATAATAACGTTTGGTTGTAAAAGAGACCGGGATCGGAGTTGTAATACTCTCTGCCAACTCCGAAAACCACTTTAACAACCGTGTACGTGGTGGAGATTCCAGAATGAAGCAGGATGGCGGCGGCGTTTTCTTTGAGGTAAATACATGGACCCGACTCCCGTGAGTTGGCATAAGGTGGCTAAAACAAGATCGATTGATGGGTTAAGAAGGTAGCATCTTTTATTGGACACATCCCTTCGATATTATACTCTGACTTTTGGATAGATTCGGTGGCCACTTTGATTTTTGATTTGGGGGTGTGGCTCGAGGTGGACGGTAGCTGCGCGCTACGTGTTACCACTGACCCGGAAGCGTAATTGGTATATCTACCCTGGCATTGCCTAGTTGTGCCGTGTCACCTACCCTAGCGTGGCTTGTACGAGTTTGGTTTTCTCCCGTAGCCCGTGTGGTATCCTCTGGTGGCTTCCCGATCAGGAGGGACCATGATATTAGATGGACTATTGGGACTATTATTGTGTTTAAGGGGGAAATTGGGTAACTCCTTAACGCCATTTAAAAGTAAGTTTATTTTACTATAGACATTATTATAATAGCGAAATATTACTTCTTAGTAAATAGTTTAACGGATCCTTAGAAGATGTGAATCCCGAGCATCTCTTAAGTTACTGCACTCACGTTAGACACTTGATAGGAGATGTCAAATCCCGTAAACATCTTTGATGTCGTTACACTCATATTTTACCGTTGATTTAACTTACATAAGATCTTTTGGTTCTGACTTGAGTGTTTGTCTTTTCAATTTGCTTGGGTCAGCCTGAGCATTTCAGGATTTGAAGGCCTTATTTTCTGGAGGACGAAGACGAAGATTTAGTACTACTATTTATTATTATTCCACCATATTCATATTATTTCGCTGCATTTTTTATTGTTCTCTTGTATGTATAACTCTGATATGTATTGTATAAGTATAACCGAATATATTATAAAATAGTTTCATGAACTGTATATTTGATTATTATATTTTATCGTTCTGCTGCAAGATTCTATTTTGTTCTTTTCTTTCTCTGCTTTTACTTATTTACCCCATGACCATTCGCCTTCTGTATGGTTTAAGTCTGACGTGTGTAGTTTATCGTCGATTTAAAACATACGAAAAGGTGGGACATTTACAGGATGGAATGCTTATTTTTAAATCATGAATTTAAATACGAATTGGGTTAAAATGAAGTTATAACCTAAATTGAAATTCGAAATAATTTTGGAAATGAAATCGTGATATTAAGGCAAAAATGATTTTGAACTAAAATAGTATATTTTGAGTAAATATGATGATTTCGAAATGGATTTGATTTTGAAGCGAATATGATATTTTGGTATCAAGTATGAATTGTAAATGAACCGCCCGATGTGTAAAACGACATTTGGCTGTAAACGACACCGGAGCCAGATATGGGCATACTTTCTATCGTTACCGAAACCATTTTAACAACTGTGTACACAGAGGAGACTCCAGAACGAAGTGGTTGGATTCAGTGTCGCTTGCTGAAATTGAAGAAAGAGAACGATGATGGATTAGCCTGGCACTTATGCCAATTTGAAATAACTAAAACATGAGTCATACCACCAAGTGGGTTAGCTACCCTGAGCGAACACACTTCTTTGTATGACCATCATTTACATTGTGATTGATTGGTGTGCACCCTTCGAGTAATGAGAGTATTGGACATGGTGGACGGTCATAGCTATGACGCGTTACCACCAGCCGGGAAGGGTAAACTGATAGTATCCTACCATGGGCATTTCCTCACGTGCCTTGTCATACATTTATCCCTAAACGAAACCCCTACGATTTTGGTTTATTTTTTCGTATCACCACGCATCCATATCCACCGACCGTTTAACTAGTGTTTTATATGCAAATTGTACGATAATGCTTAAAAAGGCATTAAGGGGGATCAATGAAAGCCTCAACGCTAAGAAAAATATTTATTTTACCGATTAGACATTATATATATAGCGTATTCTACTACATATAAATATTTTGATGGATCCTTAAGAGATGGAAAATCGCGTAACACCTCTTGAGCTATTGCATACACTTTATACACCGGATAGGAGATGTGAAAACCCATAAGAATTTCTGATGCCATGACACTCATATTTTATGCGATATCGATTTGACTCACATAAGAATATTTTAGTCCTGACTCGAGTGTTTTGTCTTTTCATTACACTGGGTCAGTCTTGAGTTTTTCAGCTTATCGAAGATTATTCTCTGAAGGAAAAAGACGAAGATTTGGTAGATTACTACTATTATGAGTCATGCATCATGCCGTCTACTGCAATATTTATTTATCTCTGATGTATATATACAACTCTGATGAATGTTGTATATGTTGGGCATGTTTCCACCTGCTACCGAACCAATCCTAATTCCCTGCATAGTCGAACCAATCACATTCCCACCAACTACCAGTTCAAACACACTTCCCCTGCTCCACCGGACCAACCTCACCGGACCAAGCCTCACCGGACCAAGCTCCACCGGACCAACCTCACCGGACCAGCCTCCACTGATCCAAGGTCTCACCGCTCCAACCACTACCGGACCACCTACCACCGGTCCAATTCCTCTCGCCATCAAACCAAGTCCCCATACCACTCACTACCGAACCACCTGCTGCCAAATCCCCTGCTACCGAACCAACCTACTTCCAATACCCAGCCGAACCAACCTCAACCCTCTACAACCGGACCAAGTCCAGACCAACTCTCCAACGAACCGAGGCCTTGCCGAACGAACACTGCCAGGCCAGATTGCATCAGCCCAGGCCCACCAGCAGCTATATCCATCCAAGACCCCTGCCCCAGCCTCACTCTGTAAATAGAGGGGCAGGGGTACAACAATGGCAGACAAGTTTGAGAGCTCAAGCACGGATAGAACTTTCAAACAACTTTCAGATACTTATAATCAAAGCTTTGTACTTGTAATCTGAACAGAAAAGGAGAATAACATATAAAGTGGACGTAGGCACATTCTGGCCGAACCACTATAAATCTGTGTGTCTTTTACAGTTTAGTCCATCTATTTTATATATTTGCATAAATCACCCAAATCATTAAGAACAACATATAATCAACTAAATCATACGACTTGGAGGTGTTTGCCAATTTTTTATGCAAACATTTGTGGTGCTTTCACTGAGAACAGGAGCTCGTAGCTTCAGCTTCTCCCACTTAACCCTTTTCCTATCAGCATCGTTCATTGCTTGAAAAACATGCCTCCCGGATGGAAGAGAGATGCTAACAAAGGAAAGAACATCGCAACTAGCAGTATCCCAGATCCAGTGATCAGAGATCAAGACAATCGTCTGGTTCCAACAGCAAATGGAAATCAGGCAAATCCGACAGCCCCTGCTACGGAACAACCAATTACAAGGATGGATCTAGACAGGGTTGTGGCTGAAGTAACTAACGCTTCGCATCTCAACAAGAAGCCTTGGTGGACCAACTCATGTCACGCTTAAGGGATGCTGAAAAATCCAACCGCAACACTGAATCATGGGGTGAGTCCCGGTCTGGAGGATCTGGGAGATGACAAAGGTCTTTCTTCTTTGAAGAGGCTAACAACAGAAACAGCAATGGTAGGAGCCGAGCCCGGACTCAGCCCGAATTCCGACCTGAGGAAACACTTGGAACCGAGCCCAATAGGGGAGGTACCAGGCAGGGGTCGGATGTAGCCACCAATAGACGGGGCCGAGCTGGAGTCCAGCCCGAAGTTGGACTCGAGGAAGTGCTGAGAACAGAACCCAGCAGGGGAAGATCAAGGCAAGGGCCAACTGTGGATGACCCCAGCATGCCCCCGGAAGACCAGATGCATTCATTGGAGAATGTTAGGAGTGATAAACGATACCATCCCTACAGGTCATTTGGACGGAATCAATCCCGCAGGGAAGACTCATTTCTATCCGCTCCAAGTTCTGATGAAAGGATGGCGCGATTGTTCAAAGAGTGCGTCCAATGAGACCAAATGGATCGGGGGATAGGCGCTAGGGTAACCAGCCCCTTCACCCGCAATATCGAAACTGCCATCACCCCTCGGGAATGGAAAATGCCAACAATGGAAACTTACAAGGGAAACTCTGACCCCGTTGTACACTTGCAGAGATACACACAGCATATGCTCATGAGCGGAGCAATAGAGGAAGTGCTGTGTAAATGCTTCCCACTATTCTTGGCAGATCTAGCTACCTCCTGGTTCTGCCATCTACCCCAAGGATCCATCGGCTCATGGGAAATGTTGAAAGAAAAGTTTATCAGCCAGTTCCGCATTTATGTGGAACAAACCAAGGACGCTTATTCCCTGTCTAATATCAAACAGAAGCCCGGAGAGACAGTGCAACAATATCTAACCCGATTCAACGCCGCAGCGGCCGTAGTCCAAGATGCCGATGAGAAACTTATCCTAATGGCCCTCTGCAGTGGTGTGCATCCGGATACTAAATTTGCTAGGAGATTAACGAAAGAAAAACCAGCTACCTTACCTGATTTCTTCCATTAAGCCGGGAAGTATATGAGGCTTGAAGACGCTGCCACTGAGAGGCAGTCAGGGCAACAGACTAAGGCCAATCCGGACAGGGTTTCCGTTGCAGCAAATGATGTTCGAAGAAATGACTCTAAAGACAATGCTGGGAGCAGGAAGGGAGAAAAGCGTTTATATCGGCCAGGACCGAGGTTTGACTCTTACACTCCTTTGAATGAAACAATCGAAAACATCTTCCTGGCCACCCAAGACGAAGTTAGATACAAGCGCCCCCCACACAAGAAGGAATCAGATAACGCAGTTAAGTCTGGAAAGTTCTGCCGCTTCCACGAATCTCATGGGCATGACACAAATGAATGCCATCATCTCCGGGACTTAATTGAAGAACACATAAGAAGGAAGAGGCTAGAGCGCTATGTAAAAGGTAAGAACAGGACTCCAACTCCTGCCAATGAGAACCCAGGGCTACCCTTCCCAGAAGTAGGCGGAGGAAATCACAACACCAGCGGCTCTAGTCAGGAGAAGATAGTGGTCCATACCATATCAGGAGGACCACACATCGCCGATAGAAGCTGGGCAGAGATGGAAAGATATGGAAGGTCGCTTAGAAACAATGAAGGCTGCATTAATTCTGTTACAGAAGAACACCATCCGAAACGGAAAGAGAATGATGACATCAGTAGGCGTGATCTAGAGGGAAGGCAGTACCCTCACATGGATCCTATGGTCATCTCTGCCTGGTTCGGTCCAGCCAAAGTTTTCCAAATTCTAGTAGACACTGGCAGCTCAGTAAATATCCTATTTAAGCATGCTTTCGACAAAATGAAGCTGTCAATGAAGGATGTGTCTTCCTGCAACAAACCGCTACATGGTTTCACTGGAGATGCGAAGATGCCCATCGGACAACTAGACCTCTTTGTCGAAATAGGAAGTCATCCCCGCTCGGTTGTGCGAAAACAAACATTTGTGCTAATAGAGAACCGCTCGGCCTACAACGCCTTTTTGGGAAGACCAGCCTTGTCTGACTTCCAAATTGTCCTAGCCTCGTGGTGCCTGAAGATGAAATTTCCAACAGATAACGGAATAGGAGAAGTAGAGGGAGATCAAGTTGCCGCTCGAGATTGCTATGTAATTGAACTTCGCAATAACCACAGGAAGGATAAAGGGAAGGATGCAGAGACTTCTCTCTGCAAGAAAAACTTGGAAGCATAGCAACTAAAGAAAGCCCCTCCTCTTAGATATACCAGTGATCCTTTCAATGAATTAGACCCTAGGGACAAAGAGGAGGAGGCCACCGTCGAGCCTGCAGAGGCTATGAAATTTGTATATGTAGACAAACACGACCCAAATAGACTGCTGAGAGTCGGATCTCAGTTAAGAGCGGAATTGAAGGATCAACTCGTCGATTTTCTTCGCCACAACTTGGATGTATTTACATAGACGCACGCTGACATGACTGGAATCTCTCCAGACGTAGCATGCCACGTACTGAACATCGATCCCACCAAGGTGCCAATAAAGCAGAAAAAGAGAAGTATGGGGGTAGAACGATCAGCAGCCCTCGAGGAAGAAGTAAAGAACCTACTTGCCAATAACTTCATACGAGAAGCCATCTCACCAGAATGGATCGCCAACCCGGTACTGGTAAAGAAGGCTAATGGGAAGTGGCGAACATGCATTGACTTCTCCAACTTAAATGACACTTACCCGAAGGATTGCTTCCCACTCCCCCAAATCGATCAACTCGTGGACAGCACAGCCGGGCACAAACTCTTATCTTTTATGGGCGCATACTCAGGATATAACCAGATTCCTATTCACGCCCCCGATCAAGTCCACACTAGTTTCATCAGTGACCGGGGATTGTACTGCTACAGAGTAATGCCTTTTGGACTTAAAAACGCCGGAGCTACTTATCAGCGCCTTATCAATAAGATGTTTGCGGAACTAATAGGACGAACTATGGAAGTTTATGTGGATGACATGCTGGAAAAATCGAGGAAAGCCAACGATCATATAAACCACCTGGACGAGGTGTTTCAAGTACTTCGCCAATATGGAATGAAGCTGAATCCTCTAAAGTGCTCCTTCGGAGTATCGTCGGGAAAGTTCTTGGGATTCATCGTCCATGCCAAGGGGATTGAAGCAAACCCCGAACAAGTCCGGGCTTTGCAAGATATCAAGATACCATGCACTCGAAGAGAGATGCAAAGCCTAAACGGGAAGGTGGCCGCCCTAAGCAGGTTCATCTCTAAAGCAACTGACAAATGCATCCCTTTCTTCGAAGCCCTAAAGAAAGACAAAGGAAAGTTCGAATGAACTGACGAATGCTCGATAGCCTTCCTTAACCTAATCGAACACCTCCAGAGACCACCATTACTCTCAATACCAAATGAAGGCGAAGAACTATACCTATACCTTGCTGTATCGTCCCATGCTTTAAGCGCCGCTTTGGTGAGAGAAGACAACCGCACGTAGCGGCCCGTATACTTTGTAAGCAAGAGATTTACAGGGGTAGAAGCCAGATACCCTAAACTTGAGAAGCTAGCATACTGTTTGCTAATCACGTCACGAAAACTGTGACACTATTTCCAATCTCATTCCATCAGAGTTTTAACCGATCAACCGCTAAGGCAGGTACTCCATCGCCCCGACACTTCTGGGCGACTACTTAAATTGTGCATTGAACTGAGTCAATATGATATCACCTACCATCCTCGCACTGCCATCAAGGGACAAGCCATGGCCGATTTCATTGTCGAATTCACTACCAACGAAGGTAAGGATCAATCTGAAATAACAAAAGATATCAAGTGGAATCTCTTTGTAGATGGAGCATCAAACGAACAAGGCTCGGGGGCAGGTATTGTGATAATCACCCCTAGGGGAAGGAAGCTGCACTATGCCCTAAGGTTGGAATTCGCTGCCACCAACAACGATGCAGAATATGAAACAGTAATAGCAGGATTAGAACTTGCCTTAGAAATTGGAGTCAGTTCTTTATGTCTTCATAGTGATTCTCAACTTATCGTAAACCAAGTACTAGGGGAGTTTCAGACTCGAGGAGAATGACTCGCAGCATATCTAAAGAAGACCAAGCTGCTACTCAATCAATTGGATCACTATTTAATCAAACACATTCCTCGAGGAGAGAATCGAGAGGCCGACGAACTGGCAAAGCAAGCTAGCATGAAGAACATCACCATTTCCGGAGCAGTAACCATCTCGAAACAACTAGCCCCAAGTTTCGAGCAAGAAGATCTGATACCTGCAATCGAAGAAGAAACTTGGATGACTCCTATCCGGAAATATTAACAAGATGGCACGCTGCCCGACTGGCGTAACGAAGTTAAGAAAATCTTGAGGAAAGCTTCCAGCTACACAATACAAGAAGGCGTCCTCTATCGGCGCGGCTTCTCTAACCCCTTATTAAGGTGTGTAGCTGGAAGGGAAGCCAAGGAAATCTTATCCAACATCCATCAAGGAAGTTGCGGAGATCACACTGGTGGACAGACTCTGGCAAAGAAGACGCTCCGATATGGATATTACTGGCCCACTTTAAACAAAGACGCCTTAGACTTCATCAAAAGATGCGACAGATGTCAGAAATTTGCTAAGATTCCTTGACTACCCACAAATGAGATTACTCAAATGACCAGCCCTTGGCCCTTTGCGATATGGGGAATTGACTTGATTGGCGAACTGCCGATGGGCCGAGGCGGAGCCAAATATGCTATAGTGGCAGTCGACTATTTCAGCAAATGGGTGGAAGCGGAATCTCTAAATAAGATATCTTCGGCAAAAGTTATTAACTTCTCGATCAAAAATGTTCTATGCAGGTACAGGGTTCCACTCAAAATCCTATCGGACAATGGACTTCAGTTTGATAGCGAGGAGTTCGCCGACTGGTGCCAAGAGCACGGAATTCACAAAAGCTTCTCATCTGTGGCTTATCCCCAGGCAAATGGACAAGTCGAAGCTGTCAACAAAATTCTTAAAACTCTAATCAAGAAGAAGCTTGAAAAGTCAAAAGGCGCTTGGGTGGATGAACTTCCTACGGCACTTTGGGCCTACCGCACTTCTTTCAGGACATCAACAGGGCATACTCCTTTCTCTTTGGCATACGGATCGGAGGCCATGCTCCCAGTTGAAACTGTAGTGCCATCCCACCGTAGGGTCCACTACAACCCAGAAGAGAACGAAGAACTCCTCCACATGTCTTTGGATCTAATCGAAGAAAGAAGAAATGATGCAGCACTCAAAGCAACAGCTCACAAGCAAAAAGTGGCAGCATAATACAACTCCAAAGTCAAGCACCGCAGCTTACAAGAAGGAGATCTTGTCCTCAAGCGGATCTTCCCGGGCCCCGGAGCGCTGCATCCAATCTGAGACGGACCCTATGTAATTCATAAAGATCTCCACAACGGAGCTTATATTTTGTCAACAGTGGACGGAGAGGTGTTCCAGAGGGCATGGAACATCCAACACCTTCGTCGATACTTTTCTTAACTTGTACTGCCCATATGAAGTGAATTAACAAAGAGAATCAGTGGACGTAGGCATTTTCGTGCCGAACCACTTTAAAAATCTTGTCTCTTTTTAACTTGTTCCTTTATATCTTGGCTGCCTGTTAAGCTTTATCCTTTTCTGTTGAACAAAATCCTGTGTAATGGCATTTCCATTCTGGACACTTCACGACACAATCTCACATGGACAAGACCTAACAGGTACTATACGAATCTATGCCCTCGCCAATGAGACACTTTTGCTCCAGCATCCCACTGCTACGGGTTAACTCATTGTTCACGACGGCCCTCAAAGCCAACTGTAATGAGCCGATTATAAGCCACCGAGGAGGCCGAAAATAGCCTAGGCATCTCATTACGGCGTTCGGCTCGCCGGCAACCGTGAACCGATTATAAGCCCCTACATAAGGTGTGGCCAGCCAGGGGCAGTTCACAGTTGACGATCGGCACCCACGCTAGCCGGCCAGGGTAAATCGAATAATACCCATGATTACGGGCCATAATGGCCTGGGTAGTTACCGTATGCGATCTCGGCTCCGATGTGTCTTAAGTACGGCTGTGGTAAAAAAGCAAACTCCCCGCAGAGGCGTAAGATGGGTGACAAATGTCTCCAAGACCCACAGCTAGGGAAAGTGACTACAAAACCCGTTTGCCACGAGCTTAAGCACATCGAAGGCCTTCCGTGATTGGAAGTTTTACTATTTCTTATATTTCCATTTTATTTATAAAAACTCTCCTCCTATCCTCTATAACGATCCTTAAAGTGCAGGACACAAAATAGGAGACACTCGCTAATGGGAATAAGAACTCACAACTGAATGGCGGGTCACTCAGCTGCATTCCATATTAGATTACACAAGGCATTCAAAGCTACCGTCTACAACTAAAACATGAAGGGCGTATATGCAGGAATGTCAAGCAGGCCAAAAAAAATAGTCAGCTGCATCGGGACTCCGCCTCCATCCTGCTGGCCCTCCAAGATCTACTTAACCGCAAGATCAGAACTCCCAGCATCTTGACCAGAAGTCCCACCTGTCCAATTCAGGAGAAGAATCCATCAGATAAACGATAAGCAATCAAGTCAGGAAAAGACTAAAAGGGAAGACTTACCGGCACCTGCTCCCTGATCATCATCCTCTAGCTGCACACCTACTTCCTCAGCGGTAAGCAGCCGCATTCCCTCCTTCACCGCCACTTTCTCCTCCTCAGTAAACTGGGCCGTAACCACATCCATTCTGAAAGCCACACCACCATCCTTATCTGCATCAGCCTTATCCTCCTCCAGAGCCCAGAGATAAATCCTGGCCATGACCCGGGGATAATCATCCATCCAGGATAAGTTGCCCTGCTTCCAAGTACGGAAGTACATGTTCTGAAGCATCTTATCTATCGTCCCCTCGTTCTCCTCAAATTCCCTCATCCGGACCTCGGAAGCCGACAGCCTTGCAACGGCAACATCTCTTTTCGATCGATATCTCGAGCGATCAGCCTGAAGGGATTTCCTCATCGCCTCCATCTCCTCCTTCAGCTTGGCTTGAGCAAGCTCTGTGGCTTCAAGCTTCCCAGATAACTCCTCTATCCCTCGAGATCCGCTTTCCGAACCTCATCTACCGTTGCAATGGCCATATCGATCTGTTCCTTATAGGTAACCTCCATTTTC
This sequence comes from Allium cepa, assembly GCA_030765085.1. Classification (NCBI taxonomy): domain Eukaryota; kingdom Viridiplantae; phylum Streptophyta; class Magnoliopsida; order Asparagales; family Amaryllidaceae; genus Allium; species Allium cepa. The sequence continues at coordinate 635,082,401 of CM060934.1, read as the reverse complement.
CGCAGCTCGGCTCTGCTAGCCTCTTCCATAGTTTTCTTTAGCCGTCTGGAGGCAGCCTCGTGTTGAGAGATCTGGATGGCCTGTTCGGCGAGTTTCTTGGCCTGGTCGGCAACCACTAGCCCCAATCTTATGTTGGCACTCCCAATTTCCTCCCCGGCCTTGACCAGTCGGGCGTGATGCCCCATCAACTTCCTAGTCTCCTCAGCAACCCGGTCGATATTTGCCTTGGCTTCATCCCCCATAGTTATAATCCGCATAGTAAGCAAATCATGGTCCAGGGACTTGGCCTCATCAAGCACCCTTATCATAGGATTGCGAGGGAGAAGGTGCTCACCAGTAAGCTCGTCAAAGGAAATATCATGAGAATCCAGATCCAGATCTGGATGACCCGCAAATGGATTACGAGCCAAGCCATGACGATCAATATGAGCAACGGTAGGATTCTCTGATGGATGCGGAGAGGGTATGAACTCAGTATCCTCCCCCGTGATATCATGAATAGGCTGGGTTGGGGGCTAAGGTCCAGGCGAAGGTTCGAATAAGGAGCGCCTCCTCTTTTTCTTTTGAATATCCTCTTCAATAACTCTGAGAAGAGGACGGTAGCCGACTACGTCCCCAGAACGGTTGGTCGGAGGCTTTGGTTTAGCGGAAGCTTTGAGGAGTTTGAAATGTTCGAGACGGTGCCGAATGTCTGATGTCTTGGCCACCTTACCCGTTCCTAGAATAAAAACCAAGTGTTACAAGCATGCATGGAACTATAATTCAAGAAACATATTAAGTTAAGAAGAGTAAGAAGGGGTCAAAAATCCACCTTGAACGCCGGAGTTACCCTAGCTGAAAGACCCTTAGAAGATGGATCGGCACCAGTCCCAGCCTTGTCAGCCTTCTTCGCCTTCTCCACTAAGGCAACTTCTTCCTCCAACCCCTCAAAAGGCTAGCGGAAAGAATCATCCGTCCACTCTTGGATCTCCCCTTCTTGCCCAGAAGACAAAGCCCCGGATCCATCACTGCTCTGTCCTTCGCCACCATCACCACCATCACCTTCTCCATCACCTCCGCTCTCATCCTCGCCTCTCTCCTCCTCCACGTTTTCCTCCTCCGGAACATCTGGACATGTGCTAGGGGAGGGTCCATTGGATTTCTTGAGATTCTTCCCCCCGGCGACTGGTGGTATCGAGAAGGGTTTCCTCTTGCTACTCTTCGTCGTGGACCCTCCTTTAGCTCTGGCAGCCCTCTCCTCGGCTGTGTCTCTCTGCTTGACCACAGACTGACGTGGTAGAATGAAGTTGTGCTGCAGAAGAGTAGCATTCCTGATCAGGTAAGAAGCTGACCTCTCCCTTCCCGAAATGGCTTCTATCTCTGCAGCCATTTGAACCAGGCGATCGTTCTCCACGACCGCAAAGCCACCTGTCGCTTGCAAGAAATTAAAACACATAAGGAGAATCATTGCAGTCAGAATGAAAATTATGAATAAGCTCTAACTTACAGCCGGAGGTGAAGCGGCGGATAGAAACTGAGTCATCCTTGACGAAGAACCATTCTTTCTTGAACATGCTGAACTTCGAATATAAGTCCAGGATCGGCCTGAAGGACACAGCCGATTCTAAGCTGATGTATGGAGACCCCTTCTTATATCCCCTCAAGTTGTACAAGTACCGGATCTCCCGGTTGGAAGGGGGCGCCCGTATTTTCTCTGGAAAATGATGAATAGGCTCACCAAGATAGCATAAGAATTGGGCTGAAGCTGGAAAGGGGCCACCTTCAAATAGGTAATGAAGCTGACTATCCAAGCATTGATCGAGGGAATGGCCCCGTACATGCAATGGTATCTACTATAGGCGAAATATCCTTCAGGGGGGTCATACGACATAACTCCATTCCCTTGCAACACCATATGTGCTCTATCGATCCCGAAAGAACGAGATATAACATCAAGCTGCTCCTCTTTGAGGGAGCTAGGAAAGCAGTCAGGAGGCGAGTTCAGAAGCTCCTGAGTGCCGTACCCATCTACTAGTGATCTCGGGGGAGGTCCATGACGTCCCGATCCTGACTGAGCTGGGGGCACTGTGGAGGACTCCTCTCTGCCCATAGATTTCTTTTTATCTGATCGAGTTTCCACTTTATGAGACATTTATCTGCAAACACAAAAATGAACGTCGTTAGACCAGAAGATATAAACATGCACGTGTATGTAGCCTGGAATTTCACTCATAATTCAAAACATAAAAGAACATTCAGTAGTTCAAGGGCAAAAAGGTCATTCGGCATTATACTCCCCAAGATCATTCGGCAAGTTCATTCGGCACTTGAGGTCCCCGAGCATCAAGTTCATTCGGTACTTGAGGTCCCCGAACTCATTCGGTAAATCAAAGTCAAAAAAGCCATTCGGCAAGAGAATGTCTCACCTGATTCGGCACTTCAAACGGTTCGACAAACGGAACTGATTCGGCACTTCAAACGATTCGGCAATCGGAACTGGTTCGGCACTATAATCAATTCGGCAGTCGAGAATTTGGTCCGGCTATTTCAAAAGGTAAGGAATGGAGAAAGCATAAGGCCCATACTTATAAGCAAATATCAACAACCAGACATATTGGTTCGGCATTACAGACCGGATAAGGGCGCTCAGGATGAATGACTTAAAACAAAGCACGCCATATACAGGCATATGCCCTACTTTGGGGGGCAAGTGTTGGGCATGTTTCCACCTGCTACCGAACCAACCCTAATTCCCTGCATAGCCGAACCAATCACATTCCTACCAACTACAAGTTCAAACACACTTCCCCTTCTCCACCGGACCAACCTCACCGGTCCAAGCCTCACTGGACCAAGCTCCACCGGACCAACCTCACCGGACCAGCCTCCACCGAATCAACCTCCACCGATCCAAGGTCTCACCGCTCCAACCACTACCGGACCACCTACCACCGGTCCAATTCCTCTCGCCACCGAACCAAGTCCCCATACCACTCACTACCGAACCACCTGCTGCGAAACCCCCTGCTACCGAACCAACCTACTTCCAATACCCAGCCGAACCAACCTCAACCCTCTACAACCGGACCAAGTCCACACCAACTCTCCACCGAACCGAGGCCTTGCCGAACCAACACTACCAGGCTAGATTGCATCAGCCCAGGCCCACCAATAGCTATATCCATCCAAGACCCCTGCCCCAGCCTCACTCTATAAATAGAGGGGCAGGGGTACAACAATGGCAGACAAGTTTGAGAGCTCAAGCACGGATAGAACTTTCAAACAACTTTCAGATACTTGTAATCAAAGCTTTGTACTTGTAATCTGAACAGAAAAGGAGAATAACATATAAAGTGGACGTAGGCACATTCTGGCCGAACCACTATAAATCTGTGTGTCTTTTATAGTTTAGTCCATCTATTTTATATATTTGCATAAATCACCCAAATCATTAAGAACAACATATAATCAACTAAGTCATACGACTTGGAGGTGTTTGCCCATTTTTTGTGCAAACAGTATAGATTATTATCAAATGTAAAAAATAAACAGCTTCATAAACTGTTTATTTGATTATTATATTTTATCGTTCCGCTATAAGATTCTGTGTTTGTTTCTTCTTCTCTTCTTATTTTTCTTATAACCATAATGATTATCTATGTTTCGGATTTTTTAGATTGGACATGTGTGGATTATTGTCAATTTAAAGCTTCCAAAATGTGGGTCGTCACAGATTCCAAGACGGAAAGTGCTTGTTTTTTAGTATAAATTATGTTAAAATTTATTTTATTCAATTATATCAAGCATAGAAAGTGAGAATGACATATAACCGTGAGTGGGTTTAATTTTGGTCGATCTAGGGTTTTAAGAGAGTTATTTTGTGGTTTCAGGTTGGAGGCTATTACGACATCTAGAGGAAGAAAGGGCATGCGCATCAGGAGGAAGAGGTAGCAGGGACGTTAGAGAAGCTTTGGGCAAAATCCAGTGGGTGACGGTGGATTGTGGTAGCGTGGAGAGGCATTTGTGTGAGTTGTGATGGTTACTAGGTTTCGGGTTGAAACTTGAAATTTTCAAATCGAAGTCGATCACGTGGTCCAGGTGGGTGTGCATGAGGAGATGATCGTAGGTGAGCTGTGGGGATGGTTGACGATGATTATTGATGGATGAAGGAATGTGTACGTGCAAGATTCTAACACACCCCTGGCATGTTCAAATGGAAAGAAAAGAAGAGAGGGGAAAAGAAACAGGAAGAAGGATATAAGGCTTTAGGCCATGTTTTGTTTGGGTGGGCCGGACCTTATTTGATATGGGTTGGGTTTGATTTTAAAAAAGTGAATTAATTTAGTTTTATATTTAATAACCTATAAATCTAAACTCTATTTCTTGTTTTTTCCAAATCCAATCAACATGGGAATTTTTATGTCGAGTCTCTGTATTCAAGTACTTCCATCTGAATTAATATGGTCGAGGTTTCTCCAATGTAATAATTTAATGATTTAAACGATTCAAGTGAAAAAATCAGTATTGCCTTATTTAATTTATTATAAGTTAATTTATCAATTGATTATTAAATGGGTTGTCTAACTAACTAATATTAAATCTTTTTATAAATTTCTAAAGTAACAAGTTATCTAGACATAAAAATATATGACGTGACTCAGTTATTGAAACCAGTTCAATTCTGAATTGTAATTAATTTAATATCAATTATAAATCGTTGGTTGAGCTAATGATCTATGCTTTGACTGATATTCTCTTAGATATTGATTTCAATTATTTTTTGTCTGTGCCATTAAGTAGCCAAACAAATTAAAGTAGATAGAATAAAACGTTGACATGTTTTATCGGAAGTAAATTGACTTCTACTAATCATTATCCCAAATTTCGAAAAATGTGATGATTACAAACGAATTAATTTCAATGGACTGGTCATGATAAAATAAACATATGGAATGAATTTCCATGTGTGAATATTGACACCCTGATTATGAGATTGTTTATTTAAATGACCTGGCCTTTAAAAATTTATCTCTTGGATTCGATGAGACTAGGATTGGATATCAGCATTACCCGAAAACCACTTCGATCCAACAATCACTACGAACCTTTATGGTTTTGATTATAGAGCCTGGTATGCTGGAATTCAATTAATGTAACAATTTTGGCTTATTTTAATAAGTATTTGTACTTAGACACTATTATAATACCACCGTTTTCAAAGAAAGTGTTTTGGTTAAAGTAAGGCAAAAACCCGTCGTGTTTATGTGTGACACGGTCTTACGAGATACCTTTGTTTTCAAAGTATTTTGATAAATGTAATAATTCAAACTGAGTGTTTTTTATCACACTGGTTTTCCATAATGACTCGAGTGTTATTTTAATATAATGCTCGGGTCAAACCGCGTATTGTAGATTCAAGTTAGAGTGCTTTGGAGCTCAAGAGACGAGTTAGAGGATTTCAGACGTATATCTTGTACTTGATTATATTCCACCGTGTGTGTAGACTATATAGTCAACACTGGTGAGGACAAGTTATGATAACCGTCCATATTGATCCACTGATTGTTGCACTCTGATGATTGTATATATATCGAGAGTTACAATTTTCTTTGCTTAAAGATCTATTGTTATATATTATTTCTATGTTGTTGTTTCTGTTTCTTCTTTTATCCTTTCTTCTTAACCCCTAATGGTCTGGCATATCCGGTACTTGATTGCTCGACATTCCATGCAATGAACGTATTTATGTCGATTTTCGAGGGTCGAAAATATGATTCATTACAGTTTTATTTGATGTTTTATAAAGAAATTATTTTAAAAATTCTTTATAAACTTATGTGGAAAAAAATGTATGAAATAATTCATGAATAATTCTTTTGTGAACGAGATACTAAATAGAAATCATAAATAATTTAAAAAGATTGGTGTTGTTAAAAAAACCAATAAATTTAGAGAGTGACTTTCAATTTGGTCTGAAGGAGCTTAGATACTCTTCTAAGCATTAACCAAAGACTAATGAGCAAAATGGTACACATAGAAATTATATATATTCCTGGACAACCAAGAAAATTTTGAACCTAAGTAAGATTTGATTGTTAATCATTTGAAATTTAAAATAATGTTAACTGTTAATTTATTCCTTTACGGAATTTGGTTGATTGCTTGTGTGATTTTATATACCATAGTTTATAAAGTTTGAATTTATAAACAAGGTTTTTAACTTGTTGTTTGTTAGGACTTAAACTCTGGCGCTTTTGGAAAAGTAATTTTGAGAAAGAATTTGTGAAAGAAATAATAGAAACATTATTTTGAATTTTTTTGATAAAATGTTATTATTTCAGAATATTTAAAGAGAAATTTTTTAAAATGGTTTTTCAAATGTTTTGTTATGAATAAATTTAGGCAATTGGGGTTTTTTTAATTTGGGAGACTCGTTAGTTAGAAGGAACCTGAATATCACTAAGTGCTCCATGTTGTTTTGATTCTAGAGTTATACCATGATTCAGTAAGGAAAGCCATTTCCTTGTTATTATTGATTTTGGTTTTGATATATTTCTCTCTGAAGACATTTTGAAAATAAAACCAGGGCATTTAGTTCTAAATTTTATTTTATTTTAAATATTCGATGCAAATCATTTATTACGGTATATTGTCTGTATTGTTGCATATGCCTATTATATTGTTTTTTCTTGCATGTAGATTTATTTCATACTAGTTTTTGCATAAAGAGTTACATCTGAATAGTGTTAGGTATTTTTAGGATAGTTTGTTTTCTAGGTTAAGTTTATGGTAAAATTTCGCGGACGTAATTCTTTTAAGGGGTGATAGTGTAACGACCCAGAATTTCACCACTTTGATTTTCGAATATTTAATTAATTTTATATATTAAAATAATAGATTTTATAATTAAAATAAAACACTTTCAAATAATAAATAGAGACAGTGAAATAGTTTTCAAAATTAATTTACAGAAATAATTAGTTTAGAGAAAAATCAAAAATGTGACTGGAATTCGTTTTTCGAATTTTCAACTTTTCATCGGCTAAAATTTATTGAAAACTTGTAAACATTTTAGCTAACTTATATACATGCATATTGTAACAAATTATATATGTTAAAGTTAGTAATGTGGTAGAAATACAATTACTTAAGTAGATATAAAAATGTTGTGACATGTTCCTAAGATATTAAAAATAAAAATGTTTAAAATAAAATGGTACCTTAGGAAACATTAAGTCCATATAGTAATTAATGCATGTTACTTGAAAAAGAAGGGGAGACAAAATGGTGGCTTGTGATGTGATTGGATCGGTGATGTGGCAAGTAAAGAGTGGAGGTTAGGTACTTGAGGCTAAATTAGTAATTTGGTTTTTTATGTCACATAAAACCAATTTTTGTAACAACCCGAATTCCAGTGGGTCCGGATTATTCACAAAATTGTTAAAACCCTAACCTACTGAAACCGGAGTTGGGAATCTGGTATCCTGCAAATAGGCAAAGGCAAATATATCAGAGCTTAATTAAATATCTCATAGCAGAATTGACTAAAATATAGTAGTAAGTAGATACTAATATAATAACACTTTCTAAACAAGTATCTTAAAGAAGGAAAGTCTCTACCATCTACCTAACCTATAGGATGTTATGAGGAGGGAGTTAGAACTAAAGTTCTGGCGAATGGATAAATTATATACTTCTGGGCTTAATTCTACATATATTGTTTTATTTCCATTTACTCTTACATTAGATTCATTTGGTTACAATACTGCCGCCTCTGTTCGTGAACCGTGCCCATCTGCTCCATAGTAGATTAAAACCTAATAACTAATATATACATATATGTAGCTATATGCCCAATGACCATATTGGTCCTAGGTACCACCCATGGTACCTTCCGTATCCTCCTCGAAAATGGGTCCATCGTCTTGCTACGAGAGCGTTCTATAACTATATCTGTAAATGACTACTTCGTAAGGTCTACAATATAGATGCACCATCATCTTGCTTCGTAGCTATATCTGTAAAGGACTACTTTGTAAGGCCTACAAAATAGATACTCTATCGTCTTGCTCCATGAGCGTTCCATAGCTACAACTGTAAAGGACTGCTTTGTAAGGCGTACAATACATATACTCCACTACTTACTTTGAAAACGTAAATTACGTCCGCACTAGTCTGTGCCAGTGCTCGGACATCCACAATGTACCACCTAGTGCGTAAATTAAGGACTACATAATCGTTTATGTCTACTGTTTTAATCCCGCCAACAAGGTGTGCCTTGTACAGAATTCAGTCAGAGATTTTCTATATCTGTAAAGGTCTGCTTCGTTAGGCCTACGATATAAATATTTTAGTTAGTCTGTCTCTTTTTCATCGTGGTTGTGGTCCCATGCCGCCACCCCTGAACTAACCAAAATACTTCTAAAGAGTTAAGTGGTAGTGCCCCACTGCAAACAATCTAACATCCAAATGGCGGTGATCCTCATCAAATGTCTCGATAGTGAAAGAATCGTTGGCCTGTTGGTTTAACTCTAGTCTTTTCCGAAATCGCTCTTGGTCTTGATGTTGGCCAATATCCGCATGTGAATATCCTTAAACTTACTTGCAAGTACCGGACATACGAATACCATACTCCGAACACCAAGCTCTCCTTACTGCCCACAAAGGTCTGCTTCATTAGGCCTACAATGCAAATGCAGTCAAGGCATACTCTCTTGATGGAACACCTATGGACCTGCCTCTAGGGGTGCAGCTTCGTTAGACCTACCTAAAGGGCCTTCCTAGAGTATCATCATGTCTCGTTGAAGTCTCATTGTGACGCCCCACCTCTATACCCACGCTAGCCAAGAACACTCCGGAGTAGTGCTGTCAACTAGCACGGAGAATAAGGCTGTTGAGGAGCGACCATCCATGTAATTGCTTATCACACGGTGGCTATAAATAATCTTCGGAAACAAACATAGAAATAATCATATCACAAATCAGTCACAGATATCCATATCACAAAGGCGGAAGAAGATATGAATATATAACTAACACATGAAAGTGTACATCAGAGTAGTGGTCAGTAAGATCCACGATAATACAAAAGAATAGCAACACGTGCTATACAAAAGAATACAACTATGAGTCTATATCTCAAGTGTATACAACAAAAACTGCTAATCTAAACAGTTAGCCAAAAGTCAGAGTGATGAATCCCTGGGAAGAAGTCAAGCAGAAGCACCTGTAACATCTCGGTCTGACCCGAGTATTATTTAAGAAAATAATAAACGGATCAGTCTAGCTATAAATATCAGATGACATGATATAACATAAAAGATATGGCATAAACATAAATATCCATAACGACATACCACTATAAGTATGTAAATAATGATCAACAGAAGATCAATCAATAAGAGATAATCAATATCACAAGAATCTTCTCAAAGATTCGAAGAGGGCATCATACCCTAAACTTGTACTCATAACAAGTCAATGACATAAATTCCAGAAATCAACACGAGAAATCTAGAAATCATAAAAAGGGAAAGAGGCCTATCACATGACGGTCCGAAGACCATGGGGAGCTACCCCACATGTGTGAGTGGAATCACACAGATTGAGGTCAAGACTAACCAAAAAGCAGAAAGGTATGTGTGAATGGAATCACACAAGTGGTGTCTAGTCTAACCTTGCAATGAAAGAGACATCGCGCAATTGCTAGTCTAATTCATAAAGCGATCATCAAGATCAACGAGAAGTGTCAATTACACTAAGCTAGTAAATATAGAAGTTTAGCTTCATGTCCCATAACCACTTGCTTAACTTAAATATTTACGAACAAACTGTAAATCTTCACTAATAAAATTGTCACAAGAGGTTCAATCGAACAAGTCCAAGAATTAACCGACGAAGTGAACGCAAGCGTTTCATACCACTTGTTTTACTAAGTCGTTTAATTAGATTTCTCATCCGAGTGAGGTAAAGGCTTGTATATACTAATAGATTGGAAAACGGTTTAAGAAAAGAGCTTTGTTATTAAAAATAGAGTTGAAATTGTTTGTTAAAAGAGTTTTGATATTTACTACTAGTATTTAAACCTTTGTATTATAAAGTGACAAAACACATAAGCAAGTGTAGAAACAATCAGTCACAAAGATCGCATATGCGAATAAAATCCAAGGAAATCAGCTCAATGTTTTTCAGATAAGATCCCCTACGGAGGGGGGGTCCAGGGGGGGTGGCAACCCCCCAAGGTGGGGGTGCGGGGGTAACGCCACCGCTTACGGGGTTCGACCTGCCCGGTCAGGTCGCGGGGGTCCAGGGGGCAGCGCCCCCGGCGGGGTGCGGGGCAGCGCCCCGACCAAAACGGTACGACTTAGTGAAGACAAAATGAGGTCTAACGACCTAACGACTCAAGGGTCATACGACCTAACGGCTGCGACCTAGGGGTCTAAGGGGTCAAGCGACTTAGTGGTTGCGACCTAGAGGTGTTCGCGACCTAACGATGACTCACGACCCAACATGGCCGACTTAACAGAGTCGAGCGACCTAAGGTAAATGGTCCAACGACCTAACTCGAACGACTTATCTGGAGCCTAGGTCGGAGACGACCTACGAGATAAACCAGGCCGACTTAGTGGACGAGCGACCTAAGGTAAATGGTCCAACGACCTAACTCGAACGACTTATCTGGAGCTTAGGTCGGAGACGACCTACGAGATAAACCAGGGCGAGCGACTTAACGTTTGCCTAGAGATTATAGGTCGGAAACGACCTAAGACTTAAAGCTTAACTCGCGAGCGACCTACGGCTTAAGGCCAAACTCGTGAGCGACCTACGACTTAAGGCTTAACTCGCGAGTGACCTAACTCCGAAGTGCCAATACTTCCAGAATGACCTAAAGCCCTGCGACCTATGGTACTAACTCGCGAGCGACCTAACGACTTAACTCGTGAGCGACCTAATTCCGAAGTGCCAATTCTTCCAGAACGACCTAAAGTTAACTCGTGAACGACTCACGACCCATGGACGAACGACTTAACTCCGAACGACCTAAAAATGGCCAGAACGACCTAAGTGCAGAAAATTCACCAAAATGCTAAAAATTGGAGTTTTTCGCCAATCCAATCCAAACCAAATGCAAATGTGCATGCAAAAGTGATAGGGAATCATTCCCAACAGTCCAATATAGTTATAGACTAGATTTGTGAGACAAAAATCTCACCTTTGCACTAAAGTTTATGAAGATGAAGCTTGAAAGCAAGGAGAAGCAATCCAAAGCTTGAATCCAATATCTTCTACTTGAATTTGGAGTTGAATGTTGGATTTGCAATTGAATTTGTGCTTGGAGTTTTAATTTCCCATTCCCTCCACCATTAATGCCAAAGCTTGATTAGTTAGGAAATTTATGAAGAGTGAGGAGAAGAGGGTTGGAACTTGGTCTTAATAGGCTAAACTAACCCAAAGTCCAAAGCGGGAAAAGTTAGTGAAATTTCACTAACTCCAAACCTATCGATGTTTATACTTAAAAAGTTGTAAACGACATTTCGAACTCAATGGAAGTGGTCTCGAGTCCTAATTTGACCGTTTGCAAAAAGTAGCTTTTCGGACCAAAATCCGATTAACGAGTTAATATTTAAATAAAATATTTAAATACAAACTCGATAAATATGCGGGTTGTTACACTCATACTTCCTTGAAGCCCAAAAATACTAAGTTGGACGTGCTTCTCCATTCCTGAAATCCATGACGAACTGCTTCGTTAGACGCTTCATACTTTTGGCTGCTCCATACGCATCTCAATACTTTTATTTGACCCTAAGTCTAACCTTTTAATTTGCATTTAGTTTACTTTCTTATTCTGTTAGCTACTTATTATTTACCCTAATTAGCATATTCTCGCCCTCGTCTCGCCTCTATCTATTGTGAGATTTACATTTATTTAATAGGGAATGCTGTTGGTATGAGCCACATTCGTTATCTTACTTATTTAACTTAATATAGATCTTAAGTTCATTAAAATAAGCCTCTTTTATCATTCTTGCTTTATTTGCTTATTGACTTAATATAAATTATTTAAATAAGCTTCTACCATTATTACTGCTCATTAATTTATTCAAATTCTTAAAATAAGCTTTTCCGTTCTTATTACTTAATTATAACCTATGATATAATTCTACCTATAATAGTCGTTTTCTCTTCTTTTATAGTCTGTACATAATTCCAGCATTCTTTTCTATTCTATCTACTTTATTTTATTATGATAAAGAATATTCTTTTATTATCTTGTATTATATAATTCACTTATCATAATAACTATCTTCTTAAATAATCTACACAGTGAATGCAAAACTAGGTTCATTATCGTTTACAGCTTCAAGTTCTTATCTAATAATTTACTTGATTCCTTTCATACTTTGCTTTATTATCTTCTGTTATCCCATCTTCTGGCAAGGCCGTGACACCAAAAAATTGTCTGAAAATTGAAGACAGTCGGTCCCGAAGATCGTTATACACATGTTCCTATGGATATTAACAAATTTTGCCCGAGTCTGGATCGAGCTACAATTGATATGGTACAACAAGCAAAGATATGAAAGCCAATGTCTCAAATTTCAAGTCAATCGGAGTTTGTATGCTCAAGATATGGATCGATCAAGATTCACTTGGAAGACATCAATTCGTACCCCTCCGCTTCGTATCCATCTGAACAAACAGAGGGTTCGTATTCTTAGGAAGAAACAATCTCGTTCGCCTCTATCATGTTAGCAACCACCTTCTTCGTGTCCACTTCATTGTATCCATCCAAAAAGCCTTGGTCGTATCCATCACACCCATCACGTTTCATATCCATCACTTAAAACCCTATCGTGTCGCTTCCAACAACTGGCCAATTTGTAGCGGTCATCGATGACGCGATTCGTATCGATTAGTAAAATATCAATATGAAACAATCCCACAACGATGTAAAACTACATTTTAAAGATCGATATGAATATAGTAGTTTGGAGCGATATGAAAAGGACTGTCGGTACTAAAGGCATGGACATTCATTGATACAAATTGGTTCTCCACCTATCGATACGATATTCCTTGGATGGATACAAACGTGGCACGATCAAGAGGAAGACTCAGTCATTCGGCATAAATAGAGGATCGATCCTAGAAGATAGCGCCACGTCACCTGGTCATCACGTGCCTAGAATCGACATGAATGAGATCGATACGAGCTCCGCTACACATTGAAGATCAAAACTTGTATCGATCATATCTCACAATCTACAGGTCCAAATGGCACTAAATTTTCAAAGAAGCTTGCGCATACCCTCATGAATGTCCTTGATCAATCCCAGCCCAAAAAGAGCAATTTTGGTTTGATACGAATTTGGTACGTATCGATCATGGATCGAGTCAAAATATCAAGGATCGATCACGTAGGCCAACCCACGTGAAAGAAGCAGTCTTTCGAGATCTGGGTGAGATTTTTCCAGCCTACGCCTATAAATAGCAGTCCAAGGGCTTCAAAAAGGTGTATCTTTTGGCTCTTCTTTCCCGATACTCTGCCGAAACCATTGTTGTAACTCGGTTGTACTATTGTAAACCCCTGTAACCAACAAGTGATAATTAATAAAACAACAACTCTTCAAAGTGGACGTAGGCTACAAGGTCGAACCACTATAAATCTTATGTTTCTACTACTTTCCTTTTAAATTTTGAGTGTTCTTCATATTTATATTCTCTACATAGTTGCTATCTGTGATTGTGAATGGGTGCTTTCGTCAGCAATTGGGTGTTTCTGACCAATTTTGGCGCAAACAACTTTTATTATAGGAAGTAATTCTATTTTATTTGGTTGGTTATGAAAAGTATATTTAAAAAACCATTTCCATATTTTAATATTAAATAATACTACAAATAATAACCCGTAACTGCTAGATATTTCTTGAAATAGTGTTAAATACAGTGGTTTCTCTATTTTACACTAATTCTCTTTTCCTTTATTTTATTCTAGCAATTACGTTCATTGTTTCATTTAAATATTAAATCACAGAAATGTATCCTATTTTCTAATCCAACCAATTAACCATTTAGTTATTTCCAAATCTAGTTATTAGAATAATTAACTTTTCTCATTTTACATAATTTATTACAGTAATTCTATTCCTCAAACTTTTATTACTTTAAATCTTATTTCCTTCATTTCAGTATTCTTAATTATTTAATCCATATTCACGTTTAATCTATTCTAATCCATACGCGAAGAAAGAGTAGAAAATAGAAGAAGAATGGTGCTGGTATAGAAATCCAAAACGTAGAAACAGATGTAAATAAATACTAATACTATAAGTAAATTGTACATTCCTTATAGTTCATCATAACTTATATCTAAACGGGAATTTAATGATAATATATATTAAACTTAAAAGATATATAGACAAATCCACTCACATTGCTAGCTTTCCAAATCTTCCTGTTTTTATTTCAGATCTTCCCCTAACATCTATATTCACCTCCCTTGTAATCCCTGTTTGGAATTACAAACAATATATTTACAGATCCATAATATTTGAAAGTGAAAAGGAAGATATTTGGATTAGAAATAGCAAATAAAACTCAGATCTATAGTTTTACCTTTGACATAACCTTCTGATTTAAACCACTTCATAATTCCCAAATTAATTCTATTCTCTTTCTATTTAGATCTAAATTCGCGTGAATTAGATCTAGAATTTTGTTATTAAGAAAGTGTAGAAGAGATAGAAAAATGACAGAGCTTCTGTAGGCAAGAGAAAAATAATGAGAACAAAAATGAGGCTCTGCACCTATATTTATAGTGGTACAAATTAGTGCTAACCATTAGATATAAAACCGTAAAATTGAAGGCATACACTCAGTCTATGGATATTAATTAATATGTTTTCTTATGCATTTTTTATTTCAAATTGATTCTCCAACAATCTTTTCATTAATCACTTTCTCCTTCTCTCTCGCAATCTTTGAAAACATATATTCTTAAATGTGATGTTTATTTTAAATAAGATTCCTCTATTATCACCCAATTAATAGATTTCATATATACATAGAATTAATTTACTCTCCCATTAATCCCTGCCTGCACTCTGATTTCTTACCAAATTAATATGCCAATCAACACCATATTAATTTGTCATATATAAGCATATTAATTTATTTTATTCTCCTGCACTAACATATATGTTTCTAATCATATCAATTAGTTGCTACAATATATGTTCCCTTTCTTGTCAGTTCCCATCAATTAATTACCTCTACTAATTAATTGAATATTAATTTCCCTTTTAAACAAACACCGTCAATTAATCTTTCCTATCAATTGGTTTTATATAATTTCTCTGTCTAATTTATTTGTTATACAAATATATATGTATTCCAAATAATATTATTTAGTTGCCCCCGTGCAGTTAAAGCGCTCAGCAGATTCGAAGCGGTGGAGGTGCAAAAAGTCATAGCGGGGATACAGCGGGGATATATCGAGATATAGCGGATGGCTCTAAAATAGCTTATAAAACTCGTACTTAATGTTTTTACAAATATATAAACGGTAATTAAATGAAAAATTATCATTCAATTGAATTATAATTAATACATAAATAATTTTAAAAAAAAACATGTGCGAATATACTTTAAATAAACGTAAAACTGTTATATAACATAATTGAATTTAGTAGAATATTAGAGTATTTTCATTTCTGAAAATATATTAAAAATTAAATCAAATAAATATGTTTCATAATTTTTATAACGTATAAATGCAGTTTTTTAATTCATTTTATTAAAGAAGATATAGCGGAAATAGCAAAATATAGCTGGAATAACGGAATATAGCGGAAATAGCGGGGATTAAAGCGGAAAGGCTATATGCTGGGGCTATATGGAAAAATCGTAGCGGTAGAAACCTGCTATGAGATATAGCGGCGTTATAGCGAGGTAATAGCGGGGCATTAACTACACAGGTTGCCCCATTTACAAACATTTCTTTGTTTTGAAATTTCAAACGTATATAACTTGATTAAATTATGTGCATATATATTTGTAGTTTAACGCGGGGTGTTACATTCTCCCCCCTTAGGAAATTTCGTCCCCGAAATTTGATAAGGGTTCAATAATGTAATTTCTCGTATTAATCATATCCATTTTGTGTACATCCAATTTTGCAACGATCCGTGCATAGTGCAAAGTGCAATACATCATAAAATATATGCATGTACAAAAATTTCTGCGGTACCTCCTATATCCTTAATATACTTGCAATTTCTATATAATGCAATCTTTTGAAAACTCATAACATTTTTCATTCAATTTTTCCCACACTCCTACCAAATAGGAGCATAGTTCAATAAATTTTTACGTCCAAACCTACCATACACCTTTTAATTTTTGCATTTTATGAAATTCTAATTTTTCAAATTCGATTTCTTATGTTATAAAGAAGGTGAAAAAAGGAAAAACTTCATATTTCTCTGATTTTTTTTGCGCACATCTTTCTCCGTACTTGGGATTTAGGCTACTATTCTAAAAAAAAAAGTTACTTCCCCAAGAACAGTTTACATAAGAAAATATCTCTTTTAAAATTTTCTATCAACATTTCTGTCGCTTTCTTTAAATTTATTATTTTTCTTTTATTTATCTTATTCTGCTTTTGTAACAACCCATAATTTCAATAAATATTTTTAATCCAATTTATTTGAAAATTTTGATTTTTAATCATTTTAAAATTTAAATTTTGGAATTTTCCAATGAATTTCTGGATTTTGTTTACAATCATTTTTTTTCAAATAAAATAAAATAATGATTTTCTGAAAATTTAAATTTTGGTAACCTTTGGTCAAACTTTGACTTCCAGTTGAAATTTTAAATTTTGAAATTTTGATTTCCAATAGTTTCCTTTGAAGCTGAATTTGATTCTGATATTCGTTCTACTTTCCGTTTCATCAAATTCTGTTTTATACTTTTTTAAATCTGATAAAATTTAGCGTTTTTACACGCGATTATTTTCAGTATTTTATTTGTTATTTTCTATTTTCTATTCTCTATTTTTTTTGGTTTGGACTTTGATTTTATATTTTATTTTCTATTGGGTTGTTGAGCTTGTTTGAACATTGGGCTTGGCTAATGGCTTAGGAAATTCTAAAAGACATAAGTTTCTTTTATTTAATATGTAGTGGTGCCTTTTCCTTATCTCTAGCCATTCACATTCTTCCCATAGCCGTTCAAACCTTCTTGTTTCCCATCTCTTTCTCATTTGCATTTCCTAAACAAATTTTTTACAGTAAATCACTTTCCTCCTTCCACTTTTCGATTTTCTTTCTCTTTGGTTTGCAAGCAAGTTCGGCCATTACCTTGCCTTTTCTAGCCGACCTTATCCCCTTTACACGATCACCTATGATTGACCAGCCATCTCCTTCACCATTCCTTCTTGCCGTGAATCCCATAGATCCAAAACCATCACCAGAGCATGCTCACAAACCCAAACTGAGGCCACGAGATCATTCCCTTCCTTTTCACTAGCCTCAGCCACCACCAAATCCACCTTCTTTGCCTTGCTTAGCCATGACCAGATCTAATCTGATCCAAGCCATGAACCCAGGAAGAGCCACTTTGCACCATGACCGAACCCATGGTACCATTGGCCAAGCACAAATGACCATAAGCCGAACCCAATAGGCACTTGTGCCTTGCATTTTCTCATGCCCTTGACTTTTGCCTTCCTTATGACTTTTGACTTGCCATCTCTTTGTATTCACCATAGTCGTGCCTTATAGCCATCCTAACCAAACCTGGCCAAGCACAAGTGGTGTCGTCGAACCATGTTCCATGTGGTCAAGCCCATTTGCAATGTGGCCGAGCCTATTCCTATAATGGTCGAGCATATATGCTTTTAAACAATGATGGCCGAGCCATGGTATGATGATGGTCAAGTCAATTGTGTTGTGGCCGAACCCATTTGCCTTGGGTGAGCCTATTTTTGCTTCATTTTGATTCATATTTTTATTTGTTTTGATTCATTGTTGAGTGTTGAAGTATATACTTATATGTTTGGAATGGGTTGTTTACAAGACTTGGATCATGGCTCTCCATCCACTCGAATCTAATTCGTGCTTTGTCATACTTTTCAGAGTTCAGTTGTGTGTCTTGAATTGTTGTCTCCTGCTTTAGAAGGTGAGTTTATCACTCTCGACATTCGTACTTATATAATTGTGAAAAAATGACATGTGAATTGTAGTTGTTGATGTTAATTAATACATGCCTGTGATATGATATTTCATGATGTTATAACCTGATTATATGGTTGTTACATCACCTGATATGATATGCTATGCTATACCGTATATTTTTACTATTTCTCACACTGCAAGTTCCCTGTTAGTATAGAATCACTATGGGTTGAAAGGATAAATACCAGAACGAACATTAGAATAGGGAAAAATCATTATGAGCTGAAATGATAGGCTCAAGTGATTTTTATTCTATTTGACTTGGGATTGCGGATTTGAAATGATAGAACCTGGATTTTTTTGTAAATTACGTACTGAAATGATATATATCCGTATCATTTGACCTAGGTTAGAAAATATTATACAGACCCGTAGTTAATTTTAAATATTTTTTGAAAATTATTAAGTATTTTTTAAATTTAAAATATGAAATTTTAACTTAAAATGGATATAAATGATTTAAATAAATGTTATAGTGATTTTCTATAAGTTAAAAATTATAAGTAAATAAATGGTTTAAAATGTAACTTAAAATATGAATTAACTAGATGATTGAAAATTTAGTTTTCAAATGGAAATTTTAAGCTTAACTTAGTAATAAGAATATTTTATTTATGAAATGGTTATTTTAAAATAAAGTATTAATTTATTTGTTAAGATAAAAATTTAATTAAATTAATGTACTTTTGACTTAATAAATGAATTATAGTTTAGTTTGGATATTTTATTAATAAAATTTTATTTTATTTAATCATTAGTTAAATGATATCCAAATAAATATTTCTGAAACGTGAGATATGTTTTATAAGTTAAAAATGATGAAAACTAAAATTATAATGTTTCTAAAATGTTATAATAGATCTTAGATTTGTATTGGCAGCATTTCCAAAATGATATGGTTTTAAAGCAGCGTTTTCTAAGTGCTACCATTTCTGAAAATGTATTGTTTTTCAAAATACCACTATATCTGCAGTAACGTTTTCTAACTGCTACTATTTCTGAAAAGACAATATTTATGAAATACTATTATATTTACAGTAACGTTTTCTAAGTGCTGCTGTTTATGAAGGATAATATTTTCGAACTGCTACTATATGTATTATCACATTTTCCAAGTGCTACGAATGCTATGATACAATGTTTTTTTTGAAATTGTTATAATTGAATGAACTTATAAATGCTATAACTTTGGAAATGAATATTATTATTTTTAAAGATATTGACATTGAATTTAAATGGTTTAAATGAATATGTTTTGATTTGAAATAGAAACCATTTGAAATTTATAACCACGAGTTATAATAATGTTTGGTTGTTAAAGAGACCGAGATCGGAAGTTGTCATACTCTCAGCCAACTCTGAAAACCACTTTAACAACCGTATACGCTGTAGAGATTCCAGAATGAAGTAGGATGGTAGCGACATTCTATTGTGGTATGTACATGGACCAGACTCCTGTGAGTTGGCATAAGGTGGCTAAAACAGGAGCAATTGACGGGGTAATGAGGTCGCTCCTCTTATCGAATGCACTTCTTCGTATGTCATTCTATTACTTTGTGATTGACTGGTGCACACCTTTGATTTTGGGAGTGTGGCTTGAGGTGGACTGTAGTGGCTGCTACGCGTTACCACCGGTCCGAAAGTGCAATTGGTATATCTACCCTGGCATTGCCTCGTTGTGTCGTGTCACCTACCCTAGCGCCTTATACGATTTTTGTTTTGTACCATACCTATGGAGTTCCCTCTGACGACACCCAGTACAAGGGAGATTACGGTACTATATTGGCTATGGGTATATATAAAATGTGTTAAGGTGGAAAATGTAAAGCCTTAACGTTATTTTTAAATAAATTATACTTTATTTTAGATTTTATTATAATAGCGTGTATTATTACATAGTAAATAGTTCAATGGATCCTTAAAGGATGGGTAGTCCCAAGCACCCTTTAAGTTACTTGTGCATTTATTACAGTCCACTTGAGTTGGTTTACATTGAATAAGTATGTATGTCCCGACTCAAGTGTTTTCTATTTTTTTCTTTACGCTCGGGTTAGCCTGAGTATTTTAGCTTCGGATTTACCTTCTAGAGCTACGATTTTCCGGAGACTATCTATCTATCTAGTTGTTATCTTTTTCTATTTTGTGTTTCTATTCAGCTCACGTACTAGTGGACATTTATGTATTGGAATTCCTATTGTATTTACTTTTCAGACTCTAGTATTTTGTACTTGTTTTGAGACTATGTTGTAGTAGCTTCATGAACTACTATGGTTATTTTTATTTCCGCTATAAGTTATTCTGATATTTCTATGTCTACGGTTCTGTGATTGGTTTTATTTGCTCCAAATTATATTACAATCTACTGTTTTGAATTATTCAAGTCTGACATGTGTGGTTTTATTGTCGATTTGAATGGTCCAAAATAGTGGGTCATTACATTTGGTATCAGAGCGAGGTTTTAGGCAAACCTTAGCCTTTAGAGATAGGGTAGAAATACCCTAGAATGAGTGAAATCAATCTTAGAATCGTTTTTTGTGAGAGAACGTATTTTAAAGTATAAAATGATTTTCAAAGGATTTTCATAGATTATTTTGATGTAAACTTTTCTTGTTTTGAAATCAAATTTTTCTCAATTTCATTCCTTTCCTTATCCACCTTGTTAATTAAATTCCTTGATTAGGATTTCTATTCTGGTTGAATCTTATCTTTTGTTTCTTAATTACCTTTGTCCCACTCAGTAGAAGGGCAAGCCTTCTAGCATCTTTGCAGTTACCTCTGCTTCTTCACCTGCTCCTGGGATACCCAAGGTTCTCTTCAGGGCATTTTTTATCTGTTTAATTTTCCTGTTCGTGTCGTATTAGTGGTCCTACGAACCTTAGTAGGATTTGTAACCAAGTGAAACTCCTCTATTTTGATCACCATTTAAGTGGTGATTTCTATGTTCTGGGTTTTGATGCTTTCGATCTATTACTTGGAGGTGATTGGCTGAAGAGGCATGAAGCCGTTATCACTTGTAAAACCCAAACTGTTTCTCTTGTTGGTGATAAAGGTGATTCTTTGGTGATTCAGTGCAGTTTTCCTCAGGATTATGCTGGCACTTTTATTTATTCTCTTGACTCTTCTCCGGATGATCTGGATTCTACTCCTGTGATCAGACTCTATCCCAATATATTTGGTGAAGTCACTTCTTTACCTCCCAAGCGGGAAATTGACTTCCGTATTGATCTTATTCCTGGAGCTCGACCTGTAATTCTTCCTGCTAGAAGAATGGAACCCCGTGAGAAGGTTGAGTTGAGGAAGCAAATTGAGGACTTGTTATCCAAGGGTCTAATCAGACCTATCCATTCAGAATGGGGAGCAGCAGTGGTTTTCATCACTAAGTCCAATGGTTCTTTGAGGATGTGTGTTGATTATAGGGAGCTGAAAAAGCTCGCTATAAGGAATAGATATCCTATGCCTCACATCAATGATACGTTTGATCAGCTCCATGGAGCTACTGTTTTCTCTCAGCTTGATCTTGCCATAGGCTGTCACTAGCTCAAAGTTGCTGAGGGAAGTATTACCAAGACTGTTATCTGTATTGAGAATGGCTATGAATGGTCAGTTATGCCTTTTGATTTGACTAACGCTCCTGCTTTTTTATTGATTTTAGCTTTGCTCTGGGAACTCTTAGGAGTCATCAGTGGAAAGCTAAATTCTCGAAATGCCATTTCTGAAAGGATGAAGTCCAATTTCTCGGGAATATTGTTTCTAGTAATGGATTTTCTGTTGATCCAGTTGAAATTGCTGCGATCAATGTAGGTCTTTCTTCTCTTCTCTCTCTGTAGATAGATTGACCAAGTCAGCTCATTTCATTTCGGTCAAGTCTACCCGTTCTGCTTCTTGTCTAGCGGAGATCTATATGAGGGAGATTGTTCGTCCTTACAGAGATTCCATCTTTACCAGTCAGTTTTGGAAAGCTTTTCAGGAATCTTTGGGTACCCATCTGAATCTGAGCACTGCTTACCATCCGTAGACCGATGGTCAAGCGGAAAGAGTGAATCTGATTCTCGAGGACCTTCTTCATGCTTGTGTCCTTGATTATGGAGGATCTTGGGAAGATCACCTCCATTATATTTGAATTCACTTATAACAATAGTTGTCAGGTGTAATTTCAATCTTCCATTTTAACCTTGTCTTAATCCTTTATCTATCTCATTTTATCTTTGAATCTCCCAAAATTTGAATTTCCATCCTTATTTTTTTTGAAATCCATTCTGGAATCATCGAATGAGGGAGTGTATTTCTATTAATATCGAATGTTTTATATGTTGTGTTGTTTGAGTTGTTGATGTTGATTTGGATTTTTGATCGATTAGTCTAATCAACGCTATCGATAGGATTTCCAAAACACTTGAACAGAGCAAACCAATATAATATCGTTTTCAAATTTGTTAAGTAGAATAAGTTTATAGGATTATTATATATATAAGTAAATTTCTAAAAGATAATTGTTAAATGAATTGGTTAACAAAATGGTAATATTTGATTTTCATTTATTATTTTGTAAACCAATGACTATAGCCTTATAAAATAAGCAAATGAAACTATAAACAGTTTATAAATTTATTTGAAACTTTAAGCATATTTATAAACTAATTTGGAATTCAAATGAATTTAAATTATGGATTTGAGAATTTAAATTCTGGTGATTTCGAACCTTGGTTTTAATGTTTAAAATGTTTATCATTTAAAGGCATGTTTGAATATAGATTTTTAAAAAAATGTTGAAATCTATGCTCTTCTCTTATGTCGTTGGAAAATAATTTCGGTGATGGCAGCCATATCATCGACATTCATTTTCGAGTTTCGAAGAGAAGAGACCAATTCGTAGCTTTGCTACACTTTTGTTTTGAAAAGAAACAAAAATAAAAATAAATTGATTTAAATTTCTTAAGTATGGCTTGATTTAACATGTGTATATATATATAATATATATCTATAAGTATTTGATTTTACATTTGATTTGATCTGATATAGTATATATAGATATATATGTATAATTTCTTAATTGTTTGAGGTAAATCGAAGATTTAAATTCTTTAATTTATGATTCAGGGATGATTTCAATTATAAACTGAAATAAAATTTTGGATAAATGAATTGAAAAAAAAATATTGAACTTGAATAAATGAATTGGGAAATTTCAGATAAATAATTTAAATTTTAGATAAATAATTGAATTGGAAAATTTTGTTTATAATACTAAATTTCATTCCACTATAACTTGTCTAATTATTCAGAAGTTAGGTATGTAATTGGATAATATACAATATAAAATGATGTTAAAGGAATTTATAAATAAACTTGAGTAGTTATGATAAGAGTAAATATACTAATATATGCGATATGATTTATTAAGTGGAACAAATTTAATAATAATTTGGGATAAAGGGGAAAATGAGGGAAGCTTGCTCCTAGGTTCATAGGTCCTTTTCCGCATCTATGAGAGGATTGGATCTTTAGCTTATCGTCTGGATTTGCCTAAGAAGTTTTCTTGAGTGCATAATGTGTTCCACGTTTCACATCTTCGTCAATATCTGCATGATCCATCTTTGATTGTTCAGTCTTCTGCTTTCGAGAGTTTGGAAATTGAGCCTAACCTTACTGTTGAGAGGAAGCCACTTTGTATGTCGATAGAGGTATGAAGCAGCTAAGAAGGAAATCAGCCAACTCGGTCAAAGTGTAGTGGATTACAGATGATCGGGACTGTACCTAGGAGACGAAGGAGAGCATGCGTGCTTCGAATCCAGAATTGTTTGTTTCAGGTACTATTTGCTTTTCTATCATATCTTTCCTTGTTTTCGTGTCTCATTCCTTTTCGAGGACGAAAAATTTTGAGTGGAGGAGAGTGTAACAACCCTTAATTTTAATATATATTTTTAATTCAATTTATTTGAAAACTTTGATTTTTAATCATTTAAAAATTTAAATTTTGGAATTTTCCAATGAATTTCTGGATTTTGTTTACAATCATTTTTCCAAACAAGATAAAATAATGATTTTCTAAAAAAATTATATTTTTGTCAACTTTGGTGAAACTTTGACTTTCGGTTGAAATTTTAAATTTTAAATTTTTAGTTTCCAATCTTTTTCTTTGAAGCTGAATTTAATTCTGATATTCGTCCTGCTTTTCGTTTCATCAAATTATGTTTTATACATTTTAAATCTGATAAAATTCAGCATTTTACACGCGATTATTTTCAGTATTTTATTTGTTATTTTCTATTTTCTATTATATTTTTTTTTAGTTTGGACTTTGATTTTTATATTTTATTTTCTATTGGGTTGTTGAGCTTGTTTGAATATTGGGCTGGGCTAATGGGCTTAGGAAATTCTAAAAGACATAAGTTTCTTTTATTTAATATGTAGCGATGCCTTTTCCTTATCTCTAGCCGTTCACATCCCTTCCCATAGCCGTAGAAAACTTCATGTTTCCCATCTCCTTCTCATTTGCATTTCGTGAACAAAACTTTTACAGTAAATCACTTTCTTCCTTCCTTTTTCCATTTTCTTTCTCTTTGATTTGCAAACAAGTTCGGCCATCACCTTGCCTTTTCTAGCCGACCTTATCTCCTTTACACCATCACCTATGATTGACCAGCCATCTCCTGCACCATTCCTTGTTGCCGTGAATACCATAGATTCAAAACCATCACCAAAGCATGCTCACAAACCCAAACTGAGACCACTAGATCATTCCCTTCCTTTTCACTAGCCTCGACCACAACCAACTTCACCTCCTTTGCCTTGCTTAGCCATGACCAGATCTGATCTAATCCAAGCCATGAACCTAGGCAGAGCTACTTTGCACCATGACTGAACCCATATTACCATTGGCCGAGCACAAATGACCATATGCCGAACCCAATAGGCACTCGTGCCTTGCCTTTTCTCTTGCCCTTGACTTTTTCCTTCCTTATGACTTTTGACTTTCCATCTCTTTCTATTCACCATAGCCGTGCCTTATGGCCATCCTAACCAAGCCTGGCCGAGCACAAGTGGTGTGGTCGAACCATGTTCCATGTGGTCAAGCCCATTTGCAATGTTGCCGAGCCTATTTCTATGATGGCTGAACATATATGCTTCAAAACATAGATGGCTGAGCAATGTTGTGATGATGGTCAAGTCAATTGTGTTGTGGCCGAGCTCACTTGCCTTGGGTGAGCCAATTTTTGCTTCATTTTGATTCATATTCTTACTTTGTTTTGATTCATTGTTGAGTGTTGAAGTATATACTCATGTTTGTTTTGAATGGGTTGTTTACAAGACTTGGATCTTGGCTCTCCATCCACTCGAATCTAATTCGTGCTTTTCGGAGTTCAGCCGTGTCTTGAATTGCTGTCTCTAGCTTTAGGAAGTGAGTTTATCACTTTCGATATTCGTACTTATATAATTGTGAAACAATGACATGTGAATTGTAGTTGTTGATATTAATTCATACATGCTTGTGATATGATATTTCATGATGTTATAACCTGATTATATGCCTGTTACATCACCTGATATGATATGCTATGCTATACTGTTTATTATTTATTGTTTCTCACACTGCAAGTTCCCTGTTAGTATAGAATCACTATGCGTTGAAATGATATATACCCGAACGGACATTAGAATAGGGGAAAATCAATATGAGCTGAAATGATAGGCTCAAGTGATTTTTATTTTGTTTGACTTGGGATTGCGGGTTTGAAATGATAGAACCCGGATTTTTTTGTAAATTACGAATTGAAATGATATATATCCGTATCACTTGACCTAGGTTAGAAAATATTATACAGATCCGTGGTTAATTTTAAATATTTTCTGAAAATTATCAAGTATTTTGAAATTTAAAATATGAAATTTTAACTTAAATTGGATTTAAATTATTTAAATAAATGTTATAGTGTTTTTCTATCAGTTAAAAATGTATAAGTAAATAAATGGTTCAAAATTTAACTTAAAATATGACTTAACTTGATAATTGAAAATTTAGTTTCGAACGGAAATTTTAAGCTTAACTTAGTAATAAGAATATTTTATTTATGAAATGGGTATTTTAGAAAAAAGTATTAAGTTATTTGCTAAGATAAAAAATTAAGTAAATTAATGTGCTTTTGAATTTATAAATGAATTATAGTTTAATTTGGATATTTTATTTATAAAATTTTATTTTATTTAATCATAAGTTAAATGATATCCAAATAAATATTTCTGAAACGTGTGATATGTTTTATAAGTTAAAAATGGTGAAAACTGAAATTATAATGTTTCTGAAATGTTATAGTAGACTTTAGATTTATATTGGCAGCATTTTCAAAATGCTGTGGTTTTAAAGTAGTGTTTTCTAAGTGCTACCATTTTTTAAAATGTACTATTTTTCGAAATACCGCTATATCTGCAGTAACGTTTTCTAAGTGATGCTTTTTATGAAAAGACAATATTTTGAAATACTATTATATTTACAGTAACGTTTTCTAAGTGCTGCTGTTTCTGAAGGACAATATTTTCAACTCCTACTATATGTATTATCACATTTTCCAAGTGCTACGAATGTTATGGCACAATGTGTTTTTTTGAAATTTTTATAACTGAATGAACTTAGAAATGCTACAACTTTGGAAATGAATATTGTTTTTGAAAGATATTGACAATGAATTTAAATGGTTTAAATGAATATGTTTTGATTTGAAATAGAAACCATTTTGAAATTTATAACCACGGGTTATAATAACGTTTGGTTGTTAAAGAGACCGGGATTGGAAGTTGTCGTACTTTCTGCCAACTCCGAAAACCACTTTAACAACCGTGTACGTGGTGGAGATTCCAGAATGGAGTAGGATGGTGGTGACGTTCTACTGAGGTATGTACGTGGACCCGACTCCCGTGAGTTGGCATAAGGTGGCTAAAACAGGAGCAATTGACGGGCTAATGAGGTCGCTCCTCGTATAGGAAACACTTTTTCGTATGCCATTCTATTACTTTGTGATTAATTGGTGCACACCTTTGATTTTAGGAGTGTGGCTCGAGGTGGGCGGTTGTGCCTGCTACGCTTTTACCACCGTCCGGAAGTGCAATTGGTATATCTACCCTGCCATTGCCTCGTTGTGTCGTGTCACCTACCCTAGCGCCTTATACGATTTTTGTTTTGTACCATACCTATGGAGTTTGATGATGCCCAATATGAGGGAGATTATGGTACTATATGGACTATGGGAATATATAAAATGTGCTAAGGTGAAAAATATAAAGCGTTAACGCTATTTTTAAATATATTAAACTTTACTTTAGACATTATTATAATAGCGTATATTACTACATATTAAATAGTTTAACGGATCCTTAAAGGATTGGCAGTCCCAAGCATCCTTTAAGTTACTTGTGCATTTAATACAGTCCACTTGAGTTGGTTTACATTGTATAAGTATGTATATCTTGACTCGAGTGTTTTGTCTTTTTGTTTTACCCTCGTGATAGCCTGAGTATTTCAGCTTTGGATTCACCTTCTGGAGCTAAGATTTGCTAGAGACCGTCTATCTATCTAGTTGTTATCTATTTCTATTTGGTATTTCTATTCAGCTTATGTACTAGTGGACATTTGTGCATTGGGATTTCTGTTGTATTTACTTTTCAGACTCTGGTATTTTGTACTTGTTTTGAGACTGTGTTGTAGTAGCTTCATGAACTACTATGGTTATTTTTATTTTCGCTGCGAGATATTCTGATATTTCTATGTCTGTGATTCTATGATTATTTTTATTTGCTCCGAATTATATTATAGTCTACTGTTTTTAATTATTCACGTCTGACATGTGTGGTTTTTTTATCGATTTGAATGGTCCAAAATAGTGGGTCGTTACAGCTTTTACTCTCTCCTTTTTTTATACAGCAACTAAACACAGCTGTCATCTAGGGCAAAATGGTCTAGGACCATGTCCACTTTGACATAGAAAGGTCCTACTCTAGGAATCCAAGTAACTCATATGTTACTCCTGTCGCCCATTACTTGTTACCAACTTATGTTGTATTACTCTTGACGAATAAGATCTATTCATCTCTCCTATTATATGCTCAAAAAGGAATAACTAAGTCTTATTACAGTAATGGATAAGGGTTTCAATCTATGTAGTCTCTATCTAAAAAGAAAATTAAGCTTGGGGAAATTTTCTCTTTACCTTTTATTATTCCCTAACTAAGGTCCACTTATCCCAACCACGTGTGTCTTATCATCTTATGAATATCATTTCACTATTCTTCTATAGTTTCGTGGTTTTCACTTGTGTCCTATATACCTTATGAGAACTTTTATTACTACTAAGAGTAATTACTGGCATAACCTTATACTTTTCTTGTTACACATAGGAAATAATTCCTATCTACTTCATATCTAAAAGTCTGATTCGGTTTGGTATTTATCATTTTTCCTCAAAAATTAAAATTTCTAAATGTTATATTTTCAAAAACTTATTTACTTTTCCACCAAACCATCTTTTTTTTTTAAACATGTCTTGCTTGTTCTTAAAACATTTTTTCTTTTTCCTTGACTTTTAAAAAAATGTGCTCACATGTTTTCGAAATATCCTTTTATAGATGTTCAAATTTACTAAAACTTGGATAAACAAGAACAATTATTTGATAAAAATCTCTTAACTTTCCTACTCTTCCAATTACTTAACCTTATAGAAGTTACTAACTTACTACACTTAATGGTTTTATACCTTAATGTATGGAATTACTTTCCCTAATGAGAAACCATTAAAGCTGCAACCTTCTATTAATCATTAAAAGGAGGATATCATATGTATGCGAAATTATAAGGAAATTATTTTATATTTTATCAAAATAGGCTATACAAAATATGGTACTTTCCATACCTTGTACGTCTCTTTTGTGTATTCCTTATAGCTTGCACAAAACATCTTTATTTGTGATTCATAGAAAATTATAATTATTCATTTCATTCCAACAGATTAAGGTATATTTACTCTATATTTACTAACATAAGATATTTCCTACAAAATTCATTAATTTACCATATATTATTTTTCAAAAAACTCATTTTTAAGACTTCTATATAACTAGAAAATATTTTCATTTGCTTATATAATAATAAGTGTACATACAAACCAATTTAGGAATTATCTACAAAACTCATCTGGGTCAAAACAGATGTTGCATAAAACACCGTTACTACAACCCAAAAATACTAATATATGGATTTAATTAAAATAAATATTAATAAATCCCGTATATAATATAAAAACATTTACTTTGGGAGTCACCTACTTAACAATATGCCATAGTCCATGCTTCCTTTATTTTTACTGAAAACATTTATTACAACAATAAATGTTGTAACCTATGTTTTCGATACTTAATACATTGTAGGATTTTACATATGAAATCATTGTTTACCTACAAAGAAACTAGCAAGCTATACATGCTCTGTAATTCTTAAAAAAGTATTTCACTTTTGACAAAATTTACATCATATAAAAACCAATTTGAATTTCATACCACTTATTTTTTTTCAAAAGCACAATATTTACTTTCTCAAATATATTAAAAATTATACTTTTCAACTTTTTTAATTCAAAAGATTCATTTTTATTGGGTTAGACATAAAGTGGATTTCTTCGTACTAAAACCTCTTATTCTTCCAGAAATAAAAACACTCTCCCTACTATCCCTAAGTAACTTCCCTACTTGGATACAAATTTTCTCTAAAAACATGGCTTATTTGTATGCTACAAATCGGTAGTAATATAGGGCTCTACATAATTGGGTCATCCCAATCCCAACTAGCAAACTAGGCACAAATATACTTCTAAAATTTTTCCATATGTTAAAATCTATGGTTAGGGACTATTTGGATTTTAGTACATAATATATTTATATTTTATTTAATAATGAAAATACATTCACTCGGTATCTACATAGGAATCCTAAACCTAGGCTCTGATACCAAATGTAACAAATCAAATTCCAGTGGGTCCAGATTTTTTGCAAAAATGCTGAAACCCAAGCCCACTGAAACCCGAGTTGGGAATCTGATATCCTACAAATAGGCAAAGACAAATATATCAGAGCTCAATTAAATATCTAACATTGGAATTGGCTAAAACATAATTGTAAGTAAATACTTACCAATATAATAACACTTTACAAACAAGTGTCTTAAAGCTGGAAAGTCTCTGTCATCTACCAAACCTGTAGGATGTTATAAGGATGGGGTCAGAACTAAAGTTCTGGTGAATGGATAAATTATATACTTCTAGGCTTAATACTATACATATCATTTTATTTCTATTTACTCTTATATTAGGTTCATTTGGTCACAATACTCTCGTCTCTATTCGTGAATAGTGCCTATCTACTCCATAGTAGATTAAAACCTAATAACTAATATTTACTTATATATGTCTCTATATGCCTATCTACTCCATAGTAGATTAAAACCTAATAATTAATATTTAATTATATATGTCTCTATATGCCCAATGACCATATTGGTCCTAGGTACCACCCATAGTACCTTCTGTATCCTCCTCGAAAAGGGCTCCGTCGTCTTGCTTCGAGAGTGTTTTGTAACCGTATCTGTAAAGGGCTGCTTCGTAAGGCGTACAATACAGATGCTCCATCATCTTGCTCCATAGCTATATCTGTAAAGAACTACCTCGTAAGGCCTACAATACAGATACTCCATCGTCTTACTCCGAGAGCGTTCCGTAGCTACATTTGTAAAGGACTACTTCATAAGGCCTACAATACAAATGCTCCACTACTTACTATGAAAACGTAAATCGCCTCTGCACTAGTCTATGCTAGTGCATGGACACCCACAATATACCACCCAGTGCATACATTGAGGACTACGTAATCGTTCTGTCTACTATTTGAATCCGCCAACAGGGTCTACCTTGTATGGAATTCAGTCGGGGTTTTTCTATATCTTTGAAGGACTGCTTCGTTGTGCCTATAATACAGATATTCTAGTTGTTCTATCTCTTTTTCATCGTGGCTCTGGTCCCACGAAGCCACCCCTCAACTAACCGAAAGACTTCTAAAGAGTTAAGTGGTCTTGCCCTATTGCAAATAATCTAACATGAAAATGGTGGTGCCCCTCATCCAATGTCTCGATAGTGAAAGAATCATTGGTCCGTTGGTTTAACTCTAGCCTTTTCCAAAATTGCTCTTGGTCTTGATGCTGGCCGATATCCGCATGCGCCTATCCTTAAACTTACTGGCAAGTACAGGGCATATGAATACCCTACTTTGAATACCAATCCCTTCTGACTGCCTACAAAGGTCTTCTTCGTTAGTCCTACAACGTAAATGCAGTCAAGACATACTTTCTTTATGGAATACCTACGGACCTGCCTCTAGAGGTGCAGCTTCGTTAGGCCTTCCCAGAGGTCCATCGTAGCGTATCCTCACATCACGTTGAAGTCTCCTACTTTCTTAAAGCCCAAAAATACTAAGTTGGACATGCTTCGCCATTTCTGAAATCCATGAGGAGCTGCTTCATTAGATGCTTCACCCTTTGGGCTGCTCCAAATGCATCTCAATTATTTTATTAGACCCTAAGTCTAACCTTTTAATTTGCATTTAGTTTACTTTCTTATTCTGTTGGCTACTTATTTACCCAAATTAGCATATTCTTGCCCTTGTCTCACCTCTATCTATTGTGATATTTCCATTTATTTAATAGGGAATGTTGTTGGTACGAGCCACATTCGTTATCTTGCTTATTTAACTTAATATAAATCTTAAGTTCATTAAAATAAACCACGTTTATCATTCCTGCTTTATTTTCTTATTGACTTGACATAAATTATTTAAATAAGCTTCTACCATTATTGTTGCTCATTAATTTATTCAAAGCCTTAAAATAAGCTTTTCCGTTCTTATTACTTAATTATAACCTATGTTATAATTCTACCCGTAATTGTCATTTTCTCTTCTTTTACAGTCGATACATAATTTCAGCATTTCTTTTCTATTCTAATCTACCTTCTTTTATTATGATATAGAATATTCTTTTGTTCTCTTATATTATATAATTTAATTATCGTAATAACTATCTTCTTAAATAAACTGCCAAGTGAATCTAGGCTTACAACTTCAAGTTCTTATCTAATAATTTACTTGATTCATGTCATTCTTTGCTTTATTATCTTCTATTCTAGGAAGTAATTCTATTTTATTTGGTTGGTTATGAAAACTATATTTAAAAATCCATTTGTAACGACCCATAGATTTTCAATAATTAAAATTGT
Organism: Allium cepa; assembly: GCA_030765085.1. Taxonomy (NCBI): domain Eukaryota; kingdom Viridiplantae; phylum Streptophyta; class Magnoliopsida; order Asparagales; family Amaryllidaceae; genus Allium; species Allium cepa. The sequence goes on along the minus strand of CM060934.1, from coordinate 635,049,877 downwards.
AATTTAATAAGATTTTTGTAATTAAATCTAGTAAGAAATAAATAGTTTATAAATTATAATGAAATAGTGTAAATTGTTACACTTAGTTATAAAATTTAAAATAAGTAAATAAAAGAAAGCATTTAATTAACCAATGAAATAAATCTAAATTAATAGTAACTGAACGAAATGTTATGTAATAAGGTTTATGCAGGTTGATAATAAATAATTTAGTGCAATACCTATTAATTGAAACAATTGTAAGGTTATAAATAATTGATCATAATTAATGAATTGGGAAATAAATTCAAAAGTTATATTAATTGAGAAATAATATGTAAAATTGCAATTAATAGAATCAATGCTAGATAATTAATTATAATAAATTGTCAGATGATAATTAAGTATGAATGTGAGTAAATTTGGCAATAGTGATGATTATTAATTGTTTACCCATTCATTTAAATTATTGAATTAGATCTAAATCAATTGAAACATTTGTTTGTTAATAATATCTTATAAGTGAAATTAAACGTTAATGGTAACGATTAGTATAAGTTAACCATTTATTTAGTATATTAAATTTTAACCGTAATCAATTGCAATAAATCTAAGTTAAAGGTTATGATAGTGTAAATTAAGGAAATAATGTTAATTCTATTTATAATATGGAAATTGGTTGATTTAGGGAATGAAGATCAAGATTTATTAATTTATTTGAAATTTAAAATTCAATAATTAGAATATTTACAAATAAATGAAATTAAATATTTAATTATTACGTTAATGAAAATTAAGATGAAATCTGAGGATATTAAGGTAATAGATCATGAATCCAATTGCAACGACCCGCCATCCGTCTCCACAAAATGACGCATCATTAATAAGAAAGGAAGGGATAGAAAAGAGAAAAGAAAGAAGAGAAGAAGAAACAAAATCAGAATCTAAACAGCGGAATGAATAAATTATATTAATAGTAACCACTATCAGAGTTACACAGATAATAAAACACATACTAGACAGTTATAATCACCTGTCTAGTTATTACAACACAGTACAACATTACTCAAAAAAACGACTCAGAGATACCAACACAGCGGAAACTAGACAACTACAGCGCAAAAGCCTCCTGCTCCATTTGCTCCTCCATAATTCGTCAAAGCTAACCTGAATCCCTTGGCTACTCGTAAAAATTTGAGTACCCAAGAGTTTAAGAAAACAGAAGATAAACTCCGGGTCAGACATGGGTCTGGTGTGAGTAACAGGTTAAGGTTGCTTAATTTTCAAAACCTTTTGAAAAGAAGGGTATCACGTAAGACTTCCCATACATAAACATGGAAATGTTTTTACCTTACGCCAACCAAAACATTTGATAGGAAATCCGGTGATATTATAATAGGTCTAGGGTTTTCAAATAAATATGAAATAGCCGAAATTGTTACATTCATTAAATTCCATCTACTAGCCACAAAAGTGGGTAATACAATCAAAACCGTTGGCTCTTATTGGATTTTGGATTCCATACAATGGCAGGGCTACTGGGGTACCGCCCGTCACAGTACGTGGCCTAGATCAACATACCGAGGAGCCACCCTAACTCCCCTGCAACACAAGGCCGGAACCATTCCTTACTGAACAGTTCCGAACAAGACAACCCCGACGGTTGGAGCTCACAACTGTCCACACAGCCGAAATAAAAGGGACCTCTAGACAGGGGTAAATCTCACTCTCAAGTGGGGGCTACCCACGAAGCCTTGCTGCACCTCCCCTGCTTTAGCCATTCCCGGTTGATGAGGCTTGAGGCTACGATTACCTTAAGTGAACACATCACTTAGAATGCTCATCGTCCACCTAACGATGTTTTGAAAGCATTCAATCCATACAAGTTCGTTCCGGGTTCGAATGAAACCGAAGGCATTATCTCGTTACACTCATTTTGGAATCACCCTCAAAGTTAACGACGATAACCCTTGCACTCTGAATCACCATCTCGAGCCTGTAAGTACTATTTCCGTCGAACTCATCACGGAATCACCCCCAGAGTTATACTGACGGATAGTCCTTACACCTCGCGTCTTCACTCTTCACAAGAGCTTTCACGACCTATCGTTAATTTGGATCGATGTGGTTTTCGGATATCCAAATATGGAAACCTGATCCCGGTCTCATCGAAATCCAAAGCGTGTCTTTTAGGTCCAAGTTGTTTTAAAGTTTAAAACAATTCAATTATCTATATTCACACAGATAGATCACTCTCAAATCACAATTGATAATTAACATTATCAAATAACAGGTAATCCATATTATTAATATCAAAATAGAGAATCCATATATCACCATCACTATAGATAATATATGTTATCATCACAATGCAACCAAGCATTCATACACAACATTACTTATCTCATTTCTGAGATCACAAAGCATCCAAGACAATCAATGTCATTCATTCATACATAAGCAATGATTTACTTAATCACAATATAATTAATTTAAAATGAATTAAATTAACTATTTCTATCTCTAATTAATTTAAAGTGAATTAAATTAATTACTTCATCTTTAATTAATTTAAAATAAATTAAATTAATTACTTCATTAATATAAATCTTGCTATCTCAACCATTTAATTGATTACCATCAATTACTTAATCATCCAAAATAATCACCTAAATTAATCACCCTTGATTAATTATCCTTAATTACATTCATGTAATTATCTTTAATCAATTACACAAATTAATTGTTCTCAACAAATAAAATTAATTAACCTTTAATTACTTCAATTAATTAATTAACTATAATTAATTACCTTAATCCTTAATTAATTACATTAATTATTTGCCTTTAATTACTTATCATTGATTGGTTAAGTTTAGTTAATCAACTTAATTACATCAATTAATTATAATAATTAGTGATCCTTATCTTCCTAAATTAATTACCTTAAGTAATTAACTCATAATTATTAATCCCTTCTGGTTAACCATATCCAGTAATTAACTAACTTAATTACTTCATTAAAACAAATTAATTATTCCCTAATTAATTTCTTAATTAATCCCTTGATTAATTACTAAGTAATTTAATCCAAATTACTTCATTCTTAAACATCTTAATTTAATTACAACCTGTTATTATCAATCAATTTCTTTACCAAGAAATTTTCAAATCATTAATTACATAAAGTAATTATCTTTAAAACCTCAACTGTTTAAAATTAATTAAAATAAATAATCACATTGAACTTAATTAATTACCTTAACTAATTAATTTCTTAATTACTTCATCAAGTAATTATTCTCAAACCATTCACAAATGATTATTATTAAACTAATTAATTATAAAAATTAACCACATTAATTAATTGTTAAATAATCCTGATTAATTACCTTCATTAACCATTCTCTAATTATTTTTATTAAGTAATTAACTTAGATTAATTACAAATTAAATTATCTTTAATTATCCATTAATTAAAGTCTAATTATTTAATTAATTAAGAATTAACTATCACTTAATTAATCCTTAATTATTTAATTTATTAACCTTAATTACAATTTAATTACTTAAATCATAATTCTTTAATCATTAGTTAATAATCAAATTAATGATCTTAATTATAAATTGATTGACCCTTAATCAATATTTATTAATCCCAAATCAGTAATTAATTAAATTAATTAATCATTCCTTAATTACTCCATTAATTAAATTAATTTCAAAACATTAAATCTTAACTTAATCTTAAGATAAAACATTTCTATATTACGTCTAAAAAAACAAATTTTATTTTAAACAAAGTACTTTTTAACTTACTTTTAAATTCTATTTCAAATACAAGATTTACAATTAATAAAATTTAAATTTAAACCAAGTTTAAACAATTTGAAACTTTTTAAATTTACAAGACAGTAAGTGCTTGTCAAATATAAGAAATTCATAAGTTTTGTAATTAAATTCATTTTTAAATTTAATAATTAAATTTAAACTTTACATACAAATTTGTTTAAACCTTCAAATCTTAAAATTATTTTTATTTCAAAAACTGAAGTTCTAATTAACTTTTGATTTCCAGATTAAATCTTACTTTAAAAATTTACTCATATTTAAAAACTTCAGATTTAAAATTTGAAAACTACCTACTATTATAAAGTAGTTAAACATTCAAGTTTAAACTTTATTATTTATTATTATTTTTTTAAAACTGAGATTTAGAATTTAAACTTAAATTCAAAAATTCAAACTTGAATTTTAAAATCAGGTTTAAAAATTCTTAACATTAAAAAAGTTTCAGAGTTAAATAAAACACAGCAATTACAGGTTTCTGTAAACCTGTAAACACTGACCAACCCGAGAAACCCACAAATTTTCTTCGAGTCCAAAACCTATCTTCCCGAGCTATCTGCCCAACTGCCTCAAGAAATCAAGCAACTTTCCTCTGTTCAAAAAAAATGCACACCACTGAAAATCCACCTAAACTTCAACTGCACAGTGCACGTGCACCATGGCTCCGGCCATCACCGGCCATTCACCAACGCTCCTACCCATCAGTGATCACCTCTAAACTCGAACACGAACACCAGAAACCACAGCGGTAGCTCAAATCGAAAATGAGCTAACTACCCTAACCTGGAAACAGCAAAAATCAGGCTTCCTTCAAAACCTGTCAACGACGATCTTTCACCGCTCCGACCACCTTAGGTCCACCCACTCCGGCCTCGAACTCATCCACGGCCGCTCTAACACCTCCCAAAACATCATATCACTCGGTCAATTATTCAGATCGAAATGACCCAATTTATAGAACCCATCAAAACTAGGGTTTAACAATAAAATTCAAAACTGCACCTTCCTCACTAAATTCCAACATCATTATTTATGATTTTTCTAAGCATCTACAAACCCTCCTCTACAACTCAGAAGAACCCCGAGCTTCCTCAAGTCATAGATCACCATGATTTGCTAAAAATCTATTTTTAGTTCAATTCTAAGCTTCAACTTAAACTTTACTCTAAAAATCCTAATACTTGATTTAAAAACCAAGTTTCAGTTAATATTTTTGATTTATGATACTGAATTTCAAATTAAACGTGTTTGGATTTTAGTAAAAGTCAACATGCATGGATGTATCTTTGTGTTTCCAGAGTCAATATTCATATTTTAACTTACTTAAAATTTTAAACGTTGGCCTAAGAAAATCAGACAACATTGTTTTATAAATTTTCATATATCAAAAGCTAAATTAACAGATAAGGTTTTTGTATAACAGATTGCTTGAAAAACAGGACAAACAGGGAATTACAGCATGTACACAAATACATATCACATCCAATTTTTATCAACACTCAAACCATGCTTATTTATATCAAAATATTCTAGCATACAACCTATTAAAATTTTAGAATTTAAAAGTTACTCACCTCACATGAAAAAGCAGAGAACAGATTTTGAGACAACTTTGAAAACTTTGCACAGAAATGCTAAAAATGCTTTTGCTTTGGAACAGAGTTGCTTGCTTATTTGAAAGTGCAGTTGCCAGAGTTAAAACTTTATACTTGGTTTGAAGATGCAGGTGCATGCAGTAAAAAATATTTCTAGATTGAAGAGAAATATGACGCAGGTTTGGTTCAAACTGCAATTCCTTGGGTTTGAAGATGTGCAAATTTGCATGCAACATCGATTTCCAGATTTAAGAAAAAATGCAGTTTTGCTTTTGTTTGAAATGGAAGGCTACGGTTTTGAAGAGGAGTTTGATAATCTGATTTTTTTTGTATAGAACATGACTTCCTGGATTTTTGGTTTGAAGAGTTGTTTCAGGGTTGTTTTAGATTTGATAAATGAGGAGTTTAACTTGCCTTTGTAAACTGATTTTGGAAGTGGTGTTTAAAGTTTTCCTTGTGATTTAGGAAATGAAAAAAAACAAGTATGAATGAAATGCAAATTTATATAAATGAAATTTTCAGATTTAATTAAATAAAAGAAAATTAAGACCAAAATGTGCCACTTGTAAAAATTATTCAACATTTGTCAATTTGAACATTTATCTTTCTAACACTTGTTTAATTAATGCTTAAGAATGCAACACTTGTCTCTTTAAAATAATTAGTACTTAATTTACAAATTAATTTGTGTATTAAGCCTAATTTTAATTTGTTAGTAAATATTAAATATGTATATAAACTTATAAAAGAACTAAAAACAATTTTTACTTATAAATAAAGCTTATACATATGGAAATTAAAACAACTAAAATTTATACTTTAGAATTTAAATTCAAATTAAATTCAAATTCAATTATTTAAAAAATCAAGTTATAAATATAAACTTAATTTGAAATAACAATTGCATATTTTATTCAAAATTTATTTGTAAATCAATACACTACTAATATTATTTTTATAAATATCTTATTATTAAATTAAATTAATTATAAAAGAAATTATTCTTTTATTAATAAATTACTTTTTAATTAAGCTATAAAACTGTTTGTTAATTCATTCTAAATTTAAAACTCAAGCCAAATTATTTTAAACATTTAATATTTTTCTTATCAAATTTAAAATCATATATGTATGTATTAAATAGTTTTAAAAACTTAATATTTAATTAAAATCAAAATTTCCAAATTAAAATGTATATATTAGAATTTTTAAAACATGATTCACTTATTAAGTTTAAACCAAGATTTATTTATTTAATAACTTTGAAAAGCTTAAATATTAAATAAAAACAAATTTCCAAATTACTACAAATATTAGAATTAGAAAATAATCTTTTATTTATTAAAATTAAAACAATGCTAATCTATTTAAAATATAAACCATATATCTATATTATAAATAGTACCCAATTTATTATTTTAAAAGATAAAATAACCAATTAAATAATTATTGAAGAAGATTATTAAATCAATTTGAATTATTATTAACAAAAATATCAATATCAATTTAATTTTAATACAGATTATTAAATTGATATTGTTAAAAATTCCGGGATATTACAATCCTTCCCCCTTAAAAGCATTTCGTCACCGAAATTTAAAACAAAGGTAATTCAATAATCTCATTAAACATTTTAAAACACAAACATATATCAAACATATGATAACAATTATAGCAATCAATTCAACCAATCAAACAAATCTAATTATCCAGACAAATTCTGGATAGAATTTCTTCGAGTTTCCCCTGGTGTGTGTGTGTGTGTATACCGGGATACTCGCTCTAGAGAATTCAAACAATCAATACTATGAAGCTACAAGCTTCTATTCATCTATATCTACAACACTAGACAAGATATCAGACGAGTCTGACTCAACAACCAAAACTCCAGAACTACTGGTGCCACAACCAGAGATAGATCATACACGTACTCCCTAAGAGATACGTGAATCTCATCGAATCCCAGTTATCTAAACTAGCAATCCAATTCTGTAGATCAATCACTTATTCTCACCAGAATACAAAAAAGATCAAAAACACTTCAGAGCTAACTTCTCAGACTTACCCAATCTTATAGCTCACTTTTGATCGGAGAAAACTTATCCAAAATCAAATCTCTGACTTCAGAATCCAAATTCCTCTGTCCCAAATCCACAAAACTCTTCAGACGATCCTGGGCTGTCTACAACCTTCCTGATCAGCTCAACCTTCGCTGGTGTCTCTAGAAACAAACAAAACCAATATACTCAACAAAATGATCTCCTCAAGATCAATCAGAATCAAGAAACACAAACTCTACTCCTCAATATCAGAAGACTACACTCACTTCTCCTGTCCAGGAAAAGAAAAGCAGATACACTTCCCAACTTCTTCCGCTGCTCAACTCTGATCCGAAGTAGAAGAGAATGCTGAAGAAGAACATGAGCATAAACTGGACAACAGATCCCAGAAAATATGGTTCAACAAATCCATAAGAAAACTCAGAAATTTCCCCAAAACTCTGAGCTGCTACACTAAATACTATCCTCTGCCAAGCTAAACCACTGGTAGCACTCCTGGAATTCCAATCGATAAGGAAACTCAATCTCCAGATGCAGAAAAAACTCTGACTTCCTGAAGACATTCAGAGAAACCCTGATAACCCAAGAGAACAATCAGACAATCGTAAGTCACTTTTGCGATCAACCCCAAACCAAATCCAAGGAAAACTGTCCTCCCTTTACCAAACAGAAAAGCTTACTCTTCTCTAGGCAATCTTACCCAAAACGGGTCCACTCTGCTGCTTCTGAACACCATTTCAGAAAAACTGCTAAGCCAAAAATACTTCCTGCTGACACAAAACACTCCGAGCTGCACTGCTGACACAGATGCCAAAGACTCCTAATCCAAAGCTCTTCGAGAAACTCGAACTTCAAATCAACAGAAACACCAGCTGAACACAGCCACAACATTGAAGCAGATGCACTTCCTTAAACTTGTTCCAAAGAAAATATCTTCGGGAACATCCATAGTCACTGCATCTCATCACGCAGCTACTACTTCCTGAAGTATCAAAATACCATTACTCGCTTCTACCCAGCCGACAGATCCAAACTCTACTCATCCAACTATAGAAATTGACTCCGAACCTTAACAGGTTTCCTTCAGAGATCATTGAAGTCCTTTCATCACAGCAAAGCTCACTCGAGACAGTATTAGGTCTATCTCAACAAATGCACTTCCAACCTCAAAAATATGATAGTCGTGTTACACACACCACTGCCCATCTACCTTTATAACTTATATTGGAAAACCTGAACAGGTAACCCAACAGATAGGTAGAAATAAATATATTTATATATTTAAAATTACAAATACGCTCTCTCAAGAAAGACACCACTACAGAGCCTAGGTATTCACTCAACCTAATGCTTTGATACCACTGTAATGACCCGCCATCCGTCTCCACAGAGTGATGCATCATTAATTAGAAAGAAAGGGATAGAAAAGAGAAAAGAAAGAAGAGAAGAAGAAACAACATCAGAATCTAAACAACGGAACGAATAAATTATATTAATAACATAAACATTACAAAGTTTACAGCCACTATCAGAGTTACACAGATAATACAACACATACTAGACAGTTATAATCACCCATCTAGTTATTACAACACAGTACAACATAACTCAAACAAACGACTCAGAGATACCAACACAGCGGAAATTAGATAACTACAACGCAGAAGCCTCCTGCTCCATTTGCTCCTCCATAATTCGTCAAAGCTAACCCAAATCCCTTGGCTATTCGTAAAAATTTGAGTACCCAAGAGTTTAAGAAAATAGAAGATAAACTCCGGGTCAGACATTGGTCTGGTGTGAGTAACAGATTAAGGTTGCTTAATATTCAAAACCTTTTGAAAAGAAAGGTATGACGTAAAACTTCCCACACATAAACATGGAAATGTTTTTACCTTACGCTAACCAAAACATATGATAGGAAATCCGGTGATATTATAATAGGTCTAGGGTTTTCAAATAAATATGAAATAGTCGAAATTGTTACATTCATTAAATTCCAGCTACTAGCCACAAAAGTGGGTAATACAATCAAAACCGTTGGCTCTTATTGGATTTTGGATTCCATACAATGGCAGGGCTACTGGGGTACAGCCCGTCACAATACGTGGCCTAGATCAACGTATCGAGGAGCCACCCTAACTCCCCTGCAACACAAGGTTGGAACCATTCCTTACTGAACAGTTCCGAACAAGACAACCCTGACGGATGGAGCTCACAACCGTCCACACAACTGAAATAAAAGGGACCTCTAGACATGGGTAAATCTCACTCTCAAGTGGAGGCTACCCACGAAGCCTTGCTGCACCTCCCCTGTTTTGGCCATTCCCGGTTGATGAGGCTTGAGGCTACGATTACCTTTAGTGAACACATCACTTAGAATGCTCATCGTCCACCTGACGATGTTTTGAAAGCATACAATCTATACAAGTTCGTTCTGGGTTCGAACGAAACCGAAGGCATTATCTCGTTACACTCATTTTGGAATCACCCTCAGAGTTAACGACGATAACCCTTACACTCTGAATCACCATCTTGAGCCAGTAAGTACTATTTCCGTCAAACTCATCACGGAATCACCCCTAGAGTTATACTGACGGATAGTCCTTACACCTCGAGTCTTCACTATTCACAAGAGCTTTCACGACCTATCGTTAATTTGGATCGATGTGGTTTTCGGATATCCAAATATGAAAACCCGATCCCGGTCTCATCGAAATCCAAAGCGTGTCTTTTAGGTCCAAGTTGTTTTAAAGTTTAAAACAATTCAATTATCTATATTCACACAGATAGATCACTCTCAAATCACAATTGATAATTAACATTATCAAATAACAGGTAATCCATATTATTAATATCAAAATAGAGAATCCATATATCACCATCACTATAGATAATATATGTTATCATCACAATGCAACCAAGCATTCATACACAACATTACTTATCTCATTTCTGAGATCACAAAGCATCCAAGACAATCAATGTCATTCATTCATACATAAGCAATGATTTACTTCATCACAATATAATTAATTTAAAATGAATTAAATTAACTATTTCTATCTCTAATTAATTTAAAGTGAATTAAATTAATTACTTCATCTTTAATTAATTTAAAATAAATTAAATTAATTACTTCATTAATATAAATCTTGCTATCTCAACCATTTAATTGATTACCATCAGTTACTTAATCATCCAAAATAATCACCTAAATTAATCACCCTTGATTAATTATCCTTAATTACATTCATGTAATTATCTTTAATCAATTACACAAATTAATTGTTCTCAACCAATAACAGTAATTAACCTTTAATTACTTCAATTAATTAATTAAATATAATTAATTACCTTAATCCTTAATTAATTACATTAATTAATTGCCTTTAATTACTTATCATTGATTAGTTAATCTTACTTAATCAACTTAATTACATCAATTAATTATAATAATTAATGATCCTAAATTATATTTAATAAATTATCTTCCTAAATTAATTACCTTAAGTAATTAACTCATAATTATTAATCCCTTCTGGTTAACCATATCCAGCAATTAACTAACTTAATTACTTCATTAAAACAAATTAATTATTCCCTAATTAATTTCTTAATTAATCCCTTGATTAATTACTAAGTAATTTAATCCAAATTACTTCATTTTTAAACATCTTCATTTAATTACAACCTGTAATTATCAATCAATTACTTTACCAAGAAATTTTCAAATCATTAATTACATAAAGTAATTATCTTTAAAACCTCAACTGTTTAAAATTAATTAAAATAAACAATCACATTGAACTTAATTAATTACCTTAAGTAGTTAATTTCTTAATTACTTCATCAAGTAATTATTCTCAAACCATTCACAAATGATTATTATTAAACTAATTAATTATAAAAATTAACCACATTAATTAATTGTTAAATAATCCTGGTTAATAACCTTCATTAACCATTCTCTAATTATTTTTATTAAGTAATTAACTTGGATTAATTACAAATTAAATTATCTTTAATTATCCATTAATTAAAGTCTAATTATTTAATTAATTAAGAATTAACTATCACTTAATTAATCCTTAATTATTTAATTATTAACCTTGATTACAATTTAATTACTTAAATAATAATTTTTTTTGATCATTAGTTAATAATCAAATTAATGATCTTAATTATAAATTGATTGACCCTTAATCAATATTTATTAATTCCAAATCGGTAATTAATTAAATTAATTAATCATTCCTTAATTACTCCATTAATTAAATTAATTTCAAAACAATAAATCTTAACTTAATCTTAAGATAAAACGTTTCTATATTATGTCTGAAAAAACAAATTTTATTTTAAACAAAGTATTTTTGAACTTACTTTTAAATTCTATTTCAAATACAAGATTTACAATTAATAAATTTTAAATTTAAACTAAGTTTAAACAATTTTAACTTTTAAATTTACAAGACAATCAAGTGCTTGTCAAATATAAGAAATTCATAAGTTTTGTAATTAAATTCATTTTTAAATTTAATAATTTAAATTTAAACTTTACATACAAATTTGTTTAAATCTTCAAATCTTAAAATTCTTTTTATTTCAAAAACTGAAGTTCTAATTAACTTTTGATTTCCAGATTAAATCTTACTTTAAAAACTTACTCATATTTAAAAACTTCAGATTTAAAATTTGAAAACTACCCACTATTATAAAGTAGTTAAACATTCAAGTTTAAATTTTATTGTTTATTAATTTTTTTAAAAAACAGAGATTTAGAATTTAAACTTAAATTCAAAAATTCAAACTTGAATTTAAAATTAGGTTTAAAATTTCTTAACATTAAAAAAGTTTCAGAGTTAAATAAAACACAGAAATTATAGGTTTCTGTAAAACCTGTAAACACCGACCAACCCGAGAAACCTACAAATTTTCTTCGAGTCCAAAACCTATCTTCCCGAGCTATCTGCCCGACTGCTTCGAGAAATCAAGTAACTTTCCTCTGTTCAAAAAAACCCGCACACCACTGAAAATCCACCTGAATTTCAACTGCATAGTGCACGTGCACCGTGGCTCCGGCCATCACCGGCCATTCACCAACGCTCCTACCCATCAGTGATCACCTGTAAACTCGAACACGAACACCAGAAACTACCGCAGTAGCTCAAGTCGAATACGAGCTAACTACCCTAACCTAGAAACAGCAAAAATCAGGCTTCCTTCAAAACCTTTCAACGACGATCTTTCGCCGCTCCGACCACCTAAGGTCCACCCACTCAGGCCTCGAACTCATCCACGGCCACTCTAACACCTCCCAAAACATCATATCACTCGGTCAATTATTCAGATCGAAATGACCCAATTCTTAAAACCCATCAAAACCAGGGTTTAACAATAAAATTCAAAACTGCACCTTCCTCATTGAATTCCAACATCATTTATGATTTTTCTAAGCATCTACAAACCCTCCTCTACAACTCAGAAGAACCCCGAGCTTTCTCAAGTCATAGATCACCATGATTTGCTAAAAATCCGTTTTTAGTTCAATTCTAAGCTGCAACTTAAACTTTACTCTAAAAATCCTAATACTTGATTTAAAAATCAAGTTTCAGTTAATATTTTCGATTTATGCTACTGAATTTCAAATTAAACATGTTTGGATTTTAGTAAAAGTCAACATGCATGGATGTATCTTTGTGTTTCCAGAGTCAATATTCATATTTTAACTTACTTGAAATTTTAAATGTTGACCTAAGAAAATCAAACAACGTTGTTTTATAAATTTTCTTATATCAGAAGCTAAATTAACAGATAAGGTTTTTGTATCACAGATTGCTTGAAAAACAGGACAAACAGGGAATAGCAGCATGTACACAAATACATATCACATGCAATTTTTATCAACACTCAAACCATTCTTATTTATATCAAAATATTCTAGCATAAAACCTATAAAAATTTAGAATTTAAAAGTTACTCACCTCACATGAAAAAGCAGAGAACAAATTTTGAGACAGCTTTGAAAACTTTGCACAGAAATGCTAAAAATGCTTTTGCTTTGGAATAGAGTTGCTAGCTTATTTGAAAATGCAGTTGCCAAAGTTAAAACTTTATACTTGGTTTGAAGATGCAGGTGCATGCAGTAAAAAAAATTTCCAGATTGAAGAGAAATATGATGCAGGTTTGGTTCAAACTACAATTCCTTGGATTTGAAGATGTGCAAATTTGCATGCAACATCTATTTCCAGATTTAAGAAAAAATGCAGTTTTGCTTTTGATTGAAAGGGAAGGCTACAGTTTTGAAGACAAGTTTGATAATCTAATTTTTTTTGTATAGAACATTACTTCCTAGATTTTTGGTTTGAAGAGTTGTTTCAGGTTGTTTTAGATTTGATAAATGAGGAGTTTAACTTGCCTTTGTAAACTGATTTTGGAAGTGGTGTTTAAAGTTTTCCTTTTGAGTTAGGAAATGAAAAAAACAAGTATGAATGAAATGCAAGTTTATATAAATGAAATTTTTCAGATTTAATTAAATAAAAGAAAATTAAAACTAAAATGTGCCGCTTGTAAAAATTATTCAACATTTGTCAATTTGAACATTTATCTTTCTAACACTTGTTTAATTAATGCTTAATAATGCAACACTTGTCTCTTTAAAATAATTAGTACTTAATTTACAAATTAATGTGTGTATTAAGTCTAATTTTAATTTTTTAGTAAATATTAAATATGTATATAAACTTATAAAAGAACTAAAAACAATTTGTACTTATAAATAAAGCTTATACAGATGGAAATTAAAATAATTATAATTTATAATTTGGAATTTAAATTCAAATTAAATTCAAAGTCAATTATTTTAAAAAATCAAGTTATAAATATAAATTTAATTTGAAATAACAATTGCAAATTTTATTCAAAATTTATTTGTAAATCAATACACTACTAATATTATTTTTATAAATATCTTATTATTAAATTAAAATAATTATTATTTTATTAATAAATTACTTATTTAATTAAGCTCTAAAACTATTTGCTAATTCATTCTAAATTTAAAACTCAAGCCAAATTATTTTAAACATTTAATATTTTTCTTATCAAATTTAAAATCATATATGTATTTGTTAAATAGTTTTAAAAACTTAATATTTAATTAAAATCAAAATTTCCAAATTAAAATGTTTATATTAGAATTTTTAAAACATGATTCACTTATTAAGTTTAAACTAAGATTTATTTATTTAATAACTTTGAAAAGCTTAAATATTAAATAAAAACAAATTTCCAAATTACTACAAATATTAGAATTAGAAAAATATGTTTTATTCATTAAAATTAAAACAATGCTAATCTATTTAAAATATAGACCATATATCTATATTATAAATAGAACCCAATTTATTATTTTAAAAGATAAATTAACCAATTAAATAATTATTGAAGAAGATTATTAAATCAATTTAAATTATTATTAACAAAAATATCAATATCAATTTAATTTTTAATACAGATTATTAAGTTGATATTGTTAAAAATTCCAGGATATTACACCAATGTTACTTTCATCCATTTGATAGTAATGAATTGAATAACAGAAAGAAAAGTCAAATAAATGGAATTATTGGTAATTTAATTTATAATTTCTGAATTTAATGGAATTTAAATTAAACACGGAAATTTATAAATTAATCAACTCTAAATTGACATTTAAAATTTTTTAAATCATTGTAAATGATTGAGAAATCAAAAATGATGGAATTTGTTAATTAAAGAATTGAAATTGACTTAATTAGTTAATTTATTAATTTAATTAATTAATGTAAAAAATAGCCATTTTGGTCACTGACTCGGATTTCTACGAAACCAATTTCATCGGATCTATAACGGTGAATTATTGTAGGATTACAAGTATCATAACGATCGGGCTTGTCGTTTGATCGTACGAGCTTGAAACGCCTTGAAATCAACTAAATTGAAATCAATTGAAATCAATTTGGAATAAACTGATTTTAGCATAACTTCTTCGTACGATAGAATTTGGACCTGAAATCTATTCGATTGATTTTAAAATATTTTAAAACATCTATTTTGATATATGGATTGACCCAATTTCGTTTTGGAATCAGAACGGGCTTTTTGGGCCATTTTATCGTCCAATGCACAAATCAATCGTGTCCGTCTATTCTAATTTCAGTTTGTTTGTAAATACCCTGTTATAAACCCTAGTTGTTTCTCATTGTAAATTGTTTGTACGTACAATTCCTTCTCACCTCCTCATTTCATGGCAGACAATTCCAAATCCTATTGCAATTCAAAAATCAACTTGAAATTTCAAACTCCTCAGAAAAATTCAGAAAAATTATATATCGAAGTTCTCAAAAGGACGAATCGGCGTCTGGTGTTCGTTTGTCGTAATTGTGCTTCAATCATTGGCAAATCATGGTCAAAGTCTTATTAGGCGTTTTTGTTTGGGGACTCAATCGACGAAATCAATATAGTGGTTTCATAGTGCTTAGCTCCAGGAGGTCGACGCTGGTGTTCGCTTGGCATAACTCGGCCTGGAGTGACCGGAATTTGTGATTTAGGGTTACGAAACCCTAACCTTAGATAGAAGCGCACGCAAATTAAGGCCGCCGGAGGGTGGGTCGTGGCCGTGGGGAGGTGCGGCTCATCGTACGCGAGTAAATGGTGGTGGTCGCGGGAAGACAGGTAGCGGGATTGCTCATGATCGATGGTCAAAGTGGGCTGTTTGGGTTCGTGTGTTCTGGTGGGTGCGGATTTCCTGTAGATGAGCATGTGAGTGGTTGTAGATGGTGACGTGTAACGTTATTCAATTATTTTATTTATTTAAATTCAAATTGTATAATGTTCAAACACGCGTAGCTTTCACATACGAGGTCCAATTCACGCGCGGTTTTCATTGCTAGGTTCGTACCGAAATTCCGGACATTTGGGCACTAGTTCGGATGACTTCTGAGGCTGTTCAAATTTTGGGTTTAATTTGGATTTAAATTCAAAAGGTGAGTGTTTTAACACACTCACAACTTCTAAAATTTCTTATGTTCGTTAAATTTAATTTATGTTGTGATTATGAATTTAGTTATTGTTGTTTGGTATATTTTTATCATCATTCCAGTTAAATTGAATTTATTGAATTAAATTGTTATTTAATTTATTATTGCATATAAACTGCCAGATAAATTAATTTATTTTTGAATATAAACTGCCAGTAATTACTTGTTATTTATTCTCTGTTCTATATTGATGTTATTGTTTGAATTTGATGATGATTGTGATAAATGGTTGATGATTGATATTGGATGAATGGATGTCGTATTTTATATTGTTATAAACTGCAAGTTGTTATGCATTTTATTTCATTCGGGATTGCGTTTGAAATGATATATAACCGTATTCATATTTTAAATTACGGACTGAAATGATAAATATCCGTATCACTTGACCATAGGGTAGAAAATTATAAACATACACCATAGTCTATATATAAAAATAAATTGAAATGATTTTCTACGGTTTTGTAAAGAAATATGTGGTTTTATGAGATATTGATTTGGATATTTTATAAATGTCATTTTTATATATAGTCAAAATTTTGGTTTTTATGTATAAAATTGGGTTAAAGTATAAAATAAGTTAAATAATAAATTTTGATTTTATTAAGATAATATGGTTAAGTAGTTGTTTAAATTATATTGTATATATAGTTATAATGGCTTAAATAAAACTGAGGTTGGAAGATAAATATGAAATTCATGTGAATTAAATATTTTAAAATCTTTACTCGAATAAATTTGATTTGAAATTGAGATAAATTTGAGATTATATGAAATTGAATTTATTTAAGAATTAAACAAAAAATGGGTGATGTGAAATTTATTAAATTGGAAATTTTAAAAGGTACAATAATTATAACTTGATTTTGGGGTCTAGGTGAATTAAATGATTATCTCAAGTATAAATGAATTGAAGGCAATATTTAGTTATTGTAATTTGAGTCTTATTTAAATGATAAGTGGTTTATTATGTAAAATATTTCAAAACTAAATAATAGAAAATTTAATTGTTGAATCGAAATTATCAAATTTAGTTTTGAAATTTTGAAATATTTAAAGCCTTGAAATATATCGAAATTGAAATGTTTTATCGAAATTGAAATGTTTCGAAGTTATGAATTTCAAAGTATTATGTTTTAAATATGTTAAAATTTCAAATGTTTGGTTTTGAAGTGTATAATTTGGAAGTGCTATGTTTTTGGGAAAAGGGATATATTTGAAATAAAATGATATTATATTGATTTAAATAAAAAGGATATCATATTGATTTGGTTTTAAATGGAAATGATATCGTGTTTATATGGTTTCGAAATGGATGTTATATTCTGGTTTTGAAGTATAATTATTTGAAATAACCGCGGTGTTATAATAATGTTTGGTTGTTAAAGAGACCGGGATCGAAAGTTTCCATACTCTCTGCCAACTCCGAAAACCACTTTAACAACAGTGTACGCGGTGGAGATTCCAGAATGAAGTAGGATGGTGGTGGCGTTTCCTTTGACGTATATACATGGACCCGACTCCCGTGAGTTGGCGTAAGGTGGCTAAAACAGGAGCGATCGACGGGCTAAGAAGGTAGCACCTTTTATCGGACACACTCCTTCGATACCATTCTATCACTTTGTGATTGATTGGGGCCCCATTTGATTTTGGGGGTATGGCTCCAGGTGGGCGGTAGTAGCTGCTACGCGCTACCCCTGGTCTGAAAGCGTAATTGGTATATCTACCATGGCATTGCCTAGTTGTGCCGTGTCACCTACCCTAGCGTGCCTTGTATGAGTTTTGTTTTCTCCCGTAGCCCGTGGAGTATTTAGGGTAGTCTTCCGATCTGGAGATGCGCTGATACTAGATGGACTACTGGGACTATTATTGTGTTAAGGGGAATATTGGGTCACTCCTTAACGCTATTTAAAAGTAAGTTTATTTTACTATAGACATTTTTATAATAGCGAAATATTACTACATAGTAAATAGTTTAACGAATCCTTAAGAGATGTGAATCCCTTTGCCTTTCTCTCTCGCAATCTATGGAAACATATATCTTTAAATGTGATGTTTCTTTTAAGTAAGATTCCCCTATTAATTATCCAATTAATAGATTTCTTATACACCTATAATTAATTTACTATCCAACTAGTCCATGCCGGCACTATGATTTCTTACCAAATTAATATGCCAACCAACACCATATTAATTCATCACACATATGCATATTAATTTATTTTATTCCCATAATTATTGCATGCATATATTCTATAATTGAATTTTGAATCGCAGTCTTAATTATATATGTTACTATAAGTATCCATGTTTATTAATTGACAATTGATTACTTGCATGAATTTCTCTTCCTCTATTTTATTCTCTTGCACTAACATATATGTTTCTAATAATATCAATTAGTTTATGTTCTTTTTCTTGTCAGTTCCCGTCAATTAATCACCACTACTAATTAATTGAATATTAATTTCCTTTTTAAACAAACGCTATCAATTAATCTTCCCTATTAATTGGTTTTATATGCTTTTTCTCTCTAATTTATTTGTTACACAAATATGTATGTATTCTAAATAATATTAGTTAGTTGCCCCATTTATAAACATTTCTTTATTTTAATATTTCAAACATATATAAATTAATTAAATTATTTGCATATATAACTGTAATTTAACGCTGGTTGTTACAATTTTCACATCTCTTTTTCCTATTTTATTATTCCACATTCATTTTCCAAAGCTTCCTCTATAACTTCAAATGCACTTTAATGGCTTCTAAGCACCTAAAAAGTTTTAAAAACCTAGTTTACATCTCTTTCAAAACTTCTAAATCCTTGTTTAAAACTACCTTCTTTCATTTCAATACCCCTCCTTCACAAAAGAAACCCATACATTTCCTAGACTACTTTGGCCGAGCCACCTACACACCCAAGGGCGAATCGTTTTGCTTGCTTAAGCTACCAAAGACTTCACTTTTCCGAGCTAAAGGCGAAGGTCTAGGTCATATTCAAGTTATAATGGAAGCTAGCTTAGGTTTATGGAGATTTGGTGAGAAAAATTATAACCATTAACTAAGTTTTCTAAACTTAAAATATAGTTTTGCCTCGTTGTAATATATAATGTTTGTTTGGAGATATATATATATATATATATATATATATATTGCGTTGACTTGGATGGATGTGTAGTGATAAAACGACATATAGCTTTGAATATGTAAGTTAATAGTCATGTAAATTTGCAAGTTATAATTTTATTTGTATATGTTGGTTATAAAATGCTTATATGTTGTGATGTTATTATTTGTGTTATGATGTTGAATGTATGATTGTATCCTAAGAAAATTTAACACCTTTACTTGTTAAGTGACATGAAATCCCTTTTGTAAAAGCTCTAAACTTGGGTTTTAAAATTTAAAAAAATTTCTAAGTTTAAAACTTGTGTAATTTTTTGGGAAAAAACTTGTCTTTATGTTTGTAAGGTGTTGAAGTTTCCAAGAGTCAAAGTTTTAAAATTTTAGAGCACAAAACTTCAAGTTTTGGAAATTACGTGGCATATATCGATAGTCGTTATAGATGCAGTTCGTAAAAACGAAATCTTTTTGCTAATTTAAAATGTTTTTACTTAAGTATACTATTGAAAAGTGTTTCAAAATTTATTTAAGTATGGATAAGTACTTATTTATCTATTTATTTAATGATTTATTAATTAGTTTATTTATTAAGTTAATTAGTACTTAATCATTAGTCGTCAAGGTGATTAGTACTTAAGTATTAATCGAGTAAGTTTATTATAATTAGTTAATTAATTAAACATTAATTAATAATTAAGGGTTAATTATTATTTATTTAATTAATTAAGATAAATATTTACTTATTTATTTATAAATAGGTTAATCATTAATTTATTAATAATTAAATTAAGATTTAATTAATGTTTGATTAAGACTTAATTAATGTTTATTTATTTTTAAATGAAGGGTTTAAATTTTATTTTGTTATTAATAAAAAATTTAAAGTTTAAGCCACTTTATTTCTAAAGACTGGTTTTTCTTATAAAGCAACTCTCTTTTAAAGAATGTTTTTTAACCAAAGAGATTTCTTTGTTGATTATCTTTAAGTAACCTCATATGAGTAGGAAACCCAATGACATATTATTTAAATTGTAGAGAACCCATCTGACTGTTTATATATTATCCATAACCATTGTTTTGCAGGGGATAATTGTAGAGAGACCCCAAGCGGTTTCTCGCCAATAATGTTTATTTATTTCCTTATGTTTCCATATTGATGTTTGTCTGAAAATAATTATGATAATCTATTTGAATTATTTATGTGTCATTATAGGGATTTTTCGCTATACCATCACTTATCATCTCCTTAACCCTTTTATGTATGTTGAACTTAAGCTTGTATTTTCACAAAATAACTATTTGAAATTAATTAATCATTTTAATTAATATTTGAATCAAATAAATCACTTTAATTTATGACATTTAAAGTTAATTAATCATTTTAATTAATGATATTTGAAGTTAATTAGTCACTTCAATTAATAAGGTTTTAAATGTTAATTAATCATTTTAGTTAATGATGTTTTGAAGTTAATTTGCCGATTAAATTAAAAAAGGTGTTTTAAAGTTAATTAATTAATTTAACAAAGGTATTTAAGTTAATTAATTGATTTAATATCTTTTGGGATAATAAATATCGTAGAAATTTATAAATAATAGTTTACAATTAAGTAGACCTTTTAAAAGGAATTGTTTTAAAATTTAGCCAAGTGCACATTGTTTTGGGTTTATAGTAAACAATGTTTTAATGTCATTTTTTTGTCCCCTTGTTTTAATACACATAGAAATATAATTTGCCTTGTTAGAAAAGAATATTTCAAAGAGCATTCTAATGGTGTTTTACAAATATCTGAAATGTGAAAATCATGTTCAAGCATGAATCAAATGTTTTAAAAGTTTGATTCATTTTTTCGGTGTAGGGGTATTCGATTTAATTTCCATATGCGAACCACTTTGTTATTCCCGATAATTGATTTATCGATTATCAATTTCAATACTGCTATCTTCTTTGTATTTCATCATTATAAGACGAGGTATTGCTTTTTTGAGCCTCGATATCCTTTGTCAGAAAAGATTAAACCCAAAGAGTGGGTAAGGGGGACGCACCTGTAACGATTGGTAATTTTCAATAATTGAAAATATTTCATTTAATAAGAGGTTGGTGTTTACTATTGGGAGAAATTAAAGTTTGTGTTCTATTTATAGGAAAAATAACTAGAATGAAATGTCATAATGTTAATGTAAGGTAGTGGATAACTACTTTAATCAAATTTCAATTAATTAAAATGATTATAAATATAAAATTTGGTTATAAATTGTAAATAAGGAAATATACCAAATGTTTTAATAAAAAAGAAGAGAAATTATACGTAGTTAATTGAAATTGGGTAATATAGAATGGTTAGTCAGTATATGAATTTATTAGCTGGTTTGTAAACAATAAACATAGAATATTGAATTTGATATGGAAATTTATTTTAAAATATTTAAATTACTAGGTAATCAAAAATAATAAAAAGGTTAGTTATTAAATTGAATTTAAAAAGGTGATTAAATTAATATAATAATAATTTATTTAATTAATGAGAAAATAGCCATTTTGACTAATGTCTCGGATTTTTATGAAACCCATTTCATCGTATTCGTAATGTTGAATTACTATAGGATTTCAAGTTTCGTAGCAATCGGAATTGTCGTTTGATCGTGCGGGCTCGAAACGCATAGAAATCAATTTAATGAATTCAATTTAAATTAATCTAATTTAAAAGCTAACTTCTTCGTATAATGGAATTAGGACTTGAAACCTGTTTTATTGAATTTAAAAATATTGAAAACATCTATTTTGATATATTGGATGACCTACTTCCATTTCGGAAATGGAATGGGCTTTTGGGTCGTTAATTGTCATTTCGAACCAATTCGATATGTCATTCATTCACATCGGGCCTTGTCCATGTGAATAGATTTTGTTCTAACCCTAGCATCCTTTTTATTTCTTATTTCTTTACATATCTGCTCCTCCTTCTCAAATGGTAGAAACCCTGATTCCTAGATTCAATTGCAAATCAAAATCAAATCGAATAATTTAGAATCCTCGAACTATATCGAATTATATAACATTGGTAAGCTCTCGACGAGCACAACCCAAATCTGCTATTCGTTTTTGCGATTGAGTTTTGCTTTGTTTGAAATTGGCCATTTATTCTCGACCGTTCATTTGATGGTTGATCAACGACGATGGATCTTCGATTCGAGGGTATGGTTGCATGGAGATGGACGAGGGGAGTTCATCTATTGTAACAAACCAGTATTTTCAACCATTCGCATTCACACATGTCAGACTTGAATTGCTCAAAATACCACATTATAAGTAAAATTTGGCAAATCTCAGAATATACAGTAAATAAAATCACAGATCACAGACACAGAGTAATAATAGTGCAGCGGAAGTAAAAGAAATAGTAGTTCATGAAGCTACTTTGTAAATATATCAGAGTTACATAAGATACAATAGAAGAAATAGAGTACAACGGAAGTCTCAATACATAGAGGTCTGCTAATACAATAGCTGAAAGGGAACAATAGACTGAAAAAGATAAACTAAACAAGTAGATAATCTCCAGCGATTCCAATCTCCAGAAAGTGAAAATCCAAATCTGTGAATACTCAGGCTGACCCGAGCGTAAATAAAAATACAAACACTCGAGTCAGGACATACATACTTGTATAATGTAAAACAACTCAAGTGAACTGTAGTAAAGGTACAAGTAACTTAAAGGATGCTTGGGACCGCCCATCCTCTAAGGATCCATTAAACTATTTACTATGTAGTAATATTGCGCTATTATAATAATGTCTATCAGTAAAATAAACTTACTTTAAAATAGCGTTAAGGAGTGACCCAATATTCCCCTTAACACAAATAATGCCAGTAGTCTATACAGTACCTGCATATCTCCTGATCGGGAGACTACGAGAAGATACTCCATAGGTACAACACAAATAGAAACTCATAATAAAGGCTCGATATGGTAGGTGACACGGCGCACAAGGCAATGCTAGGATAGATATACCAACTACGACACTCGGGTTGGTGGTAACGCAGCAGCCACAACGTCCACCTCGGAACACATTCCCAAAATCGAAGGGGCGCCCAAAAAATCACAAAAGCAATAGAATTGTATCAAAGAAATGCGTCCTACCAAAGGAACTACCCCTTTTGCCCCAAGACCGCTCCTGTTTTTGCCACCTTATGCCAACTCACGAGAGTTGGGTCCACGTAACATACCTCAAGGACGTCGCCACCATCCTACTTCATTCTGGAATCTCCACTGCATACACGGTTGACAAATTGGTTTTCAGTATCGACAGAGAGTATGCCCATATCTAATCCCGGTCTCTTTGCCAAACAATCATTATTATAACCCATATACAATAATATTTTATGCTTCAAAATAAAATATCATTTCAATCCAAATCTTTATCAAAATAAAGATTAAATCATTTCCAAACCATTTCAATATATCAACATACTATATCTTTCAAATTCAAATATTTATCAAAATAAATATCAAGTCATTTCCAACGATTTTAATATATTAAATTATCATATCCTTTCAAAACTTCCATCCAAATCATTTTAATACATTAAAATATCATATCCTTTCAAAACTTCATTTCCAAGTCATTCTAATATCAAAATATCATATCTTTTAGAACTTCAATTTCAATTCATTTTAATATCAAAATATCATATCTTTCAGAACTTCATTTTCAAATCATTATATAAGTTCAAATCCAAATATTCAATTTTGAGTACCTTCTAAATTCAAGATAACATTCATTTATTATCCTTTCAAATCACCTTTTAAAATGATTTATTCCACCAAATTGATTCATTTAAACCATTTTAAAGTGGAGTTAATATACTTTCAAATTAAGTATTCAATTCCCAAAGTTTCGAACCATTCTGAGCTCATTTACTTAGTTAAAACCATAAACATTGAAAATTTCAGCCTTACGCAGCATTTAGAAAAAGCTGTTATAAGTTATACTTGAAAACATTTTAATGCAGCAAAGACAGTATTTAAAACGGCTATTAAATCTCATTTTAGTTGAATTTTTAGTTTAAAACAGCAAAGACAGCATTTCCAGAAATGCTATAATAGCTCAGGTTTCAAATTAAAGATTTTTATAAATTTCAGCAAAGATAGCAGACCACTACAGCATTTACAGAACTGCTGTAAGAGGCTTTTATTAAGTTTTTAGCCTTTTAGTTTACTTCAGCAACTATGGCATTTAAGAACTGCTGTAATAGCCTTTTTATTAGGTTTTTAGTTCATTTACAGAAACAATAACATTTCTGAATGCTATTAAAAGTAATTTCCTGATTTTAGTGTATTTCAGCAAATAATAAATTTCAATTTAAACCCTTTATACATTATAAAAATCATATTTTAACATTCAAAAATGTTTATTAACATACCTTTAACATATGATTTTTTATAAAATAAATTTCTTATAAATAAATCAAAATTTTCAATAAATTTACTTAACAAATTCAAGTGTATAATTTCCTTTCCTTCACATATGCAATTTATTAACACTTACATTTTTAAATTTCCATTTTCACAAATTAAACTAAATTTCCAATTGATTTCATTTAACTAAAACCTTTAATTAAACCAAATTTCACATTTCCAAGTCAAGTTGTCTTTTAAAATTACACATTTAAGCATTCATTTATTTAACCATTTAAATTCATAGAAAAAATCAATAATACTTTAATAAATCACTTAAATTCAAATTTAAACCAAATTATCATATTTACCATTTTCCAAATTAAATTAAATTTCCATATTATCTATATAACTTAAATACCATTTTAAAACCAAAATTTTCCAAATTCCAAAACTTAAGTTATATTTCCAAAATTCAATTTAACCATTTATTTATTTAACATTTCCACTTTTAGAACAAAATCATAAATCCTTTATTTAAAACACTTTAAACATCTATTTAACTCAAATTATCATAAATTTACGTTTTAAACCACTTAAAAATTTTATTTATATAACTTAAATGTCATTTTAAAAGCCAAAGTCCAAAGTTCCAGATTTAAGTTATATTTCAAAAATTCAATTTAATCATTTAACTATTCAACATTTTTAAATTATAGAGAAAATCAAAATTTCTTATTTAAACATTAAAAATCCAATTTAAATCAAATTTTCATAAACTTGCGCTTTTAAGAGTACTTAAAATATTCAAAATACTTTACAAAATAACCACGGGCCTGTATATAGTTTTCTAACCAAGGGCAACTGATACAGATATATATCATTTCAATCCGCAGTTTACAAAGAAAATCCGGGTTCTATCATTTCAAACCCGCAATTCCAAGTTAAAATAAATAAATATAAATCATTCAAGCCTATCATTTCAACCCATAACGATTTTTTCCCTATTCTAAAGTCCGTTCGGGTATGTATCATTTCAACCCATAGTGAACCTAATCTACAAGGAACTTGCAGTGTGATAAATAGATATAAATGAACAGTTAGCAACATATAACGATAACAGATGAGATGCCATGTAAAGTAATAGGTTTAACATCATATATAAATATTCATAGGCAGATATAACATCATATATAATTATACACATTTAGTTGTTGTCGCTTTACAATTGCATAAGTATAAAATATCGTGTGAGATTTAATCACCTCTTTGTGCTGGAGATAGCAAATCAAATGACACAAACGAATTCCCAAAGGAACGATGACACAACAATAGATTCAAGTGGATGAGAGTCAAGCTTATTGATCTTGTACACAACCCATGAACAAAACCAAAATAAAGTTATAATTCAATACAACATCGAATTGGATTAACTTTGAAATAAAAAGCAATATGAACACAATGATTTGCCATGCTTTCAACACTCATGTGCTCGGCCTAGGGTGCTATATGGCTTAGCCAAGACATGCTTTTGGCTCAGGTTTTGACCTAAACAGTCATGGCTACAAGGCATGAACATGTAAAGGTTACAAGGCATGAGTATGTGAAGAGGCTAGGCTTGACAATGGAGTTTTGGTCAATGTTTTGGGCTCGGCTACATGGGTGTTTGGCTCTGCCTTTCATGTTTCAGATCTGGACAGTAGCTAAGGTAATGGGTGGTGGTCATATCAAGGTGGTGGCGGTGGCTCTAGGTTATGGCCAAGGTGATGTATGAAGGTGGTGAAGCAACTAGGCTAGGCTAACATGTTTTTAACGGTTTTTCAAGGCTTTTGTGTGGAGTTTTGTCAAGGACAAGGGTGCGGCCTAGTCAATTCAGAGGAGAAGATGATCTTAGGTAGTGGATGGTGAAGAGGAGGAGGTGGTGGAGGTGGTGGCCAAGGCTAGCTAGGATGGTGAAGAGCAAATACAAGAGGAAAACATGGCAAAACACGTGGAAAGAAGAAGAAAAAGATAGAAAAGAAGAAGAGGCCATTACCCATTATTCCATGCCGTAAACAATGAAATGAGATGGAGTATTTTCATGTGAATTATGACTGAGAAACTCATGGCTATAGTATTGAAGTGTACGGCCAAACATGAGCAAGTGAAAGGTCAAGGAAAATGAAGAGTCTAGCAGATGAAAAGTCACAAATTTAAAGGTTAAGTTCTTTTAAATTTCCACTTTCTTTTAATTAAATAAAAACAAATAAAATTTCAGTAATTTGACTTTAAAAACCGAAACAAAGTAATATAAAATAAAAAATAATTTTTTTTAAAGAAAACGGGAAAAGAATTAAAGAAATTGCTTTAAATTCAAAACGGGGTTCAAAATTTACAATTAAATCATCATTGGCTTTGGAAAAATATCTACTTCATTTCAAAAATATTCTAAATAAAATAATTTCTTAAACATATTCAAAGTGAAATAAATAATTAAATTTTGAGAAAATAGAAAATTAATTAAAGAAATTGTTTAAAATTTGGAAACAGGACATGAAAATTACAAATAAAATACCATTGGCTCTAGAAAAATTTCGATTTCACTTAAAAAAAATAAATTGTCAAATAATTAAAATAAATGAGGAACAAATAAAGTGGGAATGAGAATAAAATAAGATCTTAAGAAAATAGAAAAATAAATAAAGAATTTCTTAAATTAATTGAAGCTGGAAATTAGAAATTGTAAAAAAATACAACCGACACTGGAAAATGTCAATTACACTTTCAAAAATGTTTTGAAACCAAAATATATACAATACATGTTATTTAACCCATATAGACATAAATTAGAACATTACATGACCAAATAAAATATTATTTATATAATTTAAAATAAACAATTTTGTTAAATCAATAGTTAAAAAGGCATAACTTTCATATTATAAATAAGATTTCAACAAAACGAAAAGCAGTGTTTCTAAAATTTTATTTACTTTCATAATAAAAGATAAAATTTAAATTTTCAAACTTTCAAATTTTAAATTTGAAAGTCAAATTGACCATATTGACCAAAATACATTTTTTGGAAATTATTCTATTTAGTCATGTTTGGAATTCTAATTTGTATCAAAAATCAAAATTTATATTTAAAATAACAACATTTATCCATTTTAAATGAATAAAATAAAGTTTTTAAATCAGATGTTTAATTAAATAATTAAAATATACAATTAAAATAATTACAAAATACAGGGTTGTTACACTCTCCCCCACTCAAAACTTTTCGTCCCCGAAAAGGAATGAGGTACGGGAAAGCATGGAAAAAGATAGAGTGAAATAGGATTAAGACAAGATGACAAGAAGATTTAAATTAAACCTGATAACTGTTGTTATAGGTAAGTTCAACAAGGTGGAGATGATCTTCCCAAGATCCTCCAGAATCAAGAACACAAGCACAAAGAAGATTCTCAAAAATCTGATTCACCCCTTCCGCTTAACCGACGGTCCGTGGATGGCAAGCAGTGCTCAGATTAAAAAATGAGTACCAAAGATTTTCAAAGATTATAAAAAGATTTCTAAACAAAAAGATTATAGAAAGATGCCTATACCAGTCTGTAGCAAGATAAGGAAAATGAAGACAACCAAAGATAGTTTGAAAAACAAATAAGGAAATATGTTTGAAACCATGGAAATTTCAACTTAAATAGAAAATATTTTTTTACACAAGTTAAATAAATCTTAACTATCTCAAATTTCATTATCTTATTATCCAGTCATCTTAAATTAACAATTTTAAAACCATGGGTTTGAAAAATAATCATTTATTATACTCATAATGTACTTAATAAATTTAATTCTTCCTTATTCCCAATAAAAATTAAATTTATTCCTTTCAATATCTTTATCACTTATGTTAAATGTACTTACACTTACTATAACTGCTTTATTTTATTCTTAGTTCTTTTAACATTATTTTATTGTAAGTTATTCGATTACCCTTTATTATATTTACCTCTGTTAATCGTTTTATAACTAAAATTTAAGTGTATAACATTTATTATAACCACCCTAATTTTCTTTATAAAATCTTTTTATATTGTATATTATCCAATTCCATTGTTAACTTCTAAAATTAAGGTAAGTTATATTTGAATGCAATTGTATTACACAAATAAAACTTTCCAATTAAATCATTTCATGCTTGAATATTCATCCAAAATTTTGATTTTCTTTTTATAATTGAAATTATTCTTTAGAATAAAATTTAAGAATAAAATTTTCGATTTCTTCAAACCATTCAGAGATAAATAAATGCATGTATATAATTTATCAAATCAAATTTATATCATATGTCTATATATATATTATAAATCAAGTCATATTTTAGAAATTCAAATCAATTTGATTTCCCAAAACAAAGCTGTAGCAAGACTACAGAGCGGTCTATTCACTTCAAAACTCAAAAATGAATGTCGATGATGCTTCAATCATTACCGAAATTATTTTCCAACGACAAGAAGAGCACTTATTTTTAAACTTTAAATTTTTTTGTGTAACATCCCTCCTATTCGCACGCTTTAAATCAACACACGTGCCAATTCAAACCATACGGAAGGGCGGATTGTTATGGGGTAAACAAGAAGAACATGAAAGAAATAAAACAAAACAGAATCTCATAGCGGAAGGATAAAATATAATAATCAAATATACAATTCATGAGGCTGTTTTACGAAAACATTTGATTTTACTTATACAATATATATCAGAGTTACACATAACAAAGAATAATACAATGTAGCGGAACATTTTGAATGTAGTGGAGTACTATAATAAATAATAGTAATGCAAATCTTCATCTTCGTCCTCCAGAATAAAATATTCAAATCCTAAAACACTCGGACTAACCCGAGCGAGTTGAAAAGACAAAACACTCGAGTCAGAACTAAAAGATCTTATGTAAGTTAAATCAACAGAAATAAATATGAGTGCAGTAGCTCAAGAGATGCTCGGGATTTACATCTCTTAATGATCCGTTAAACTATTTACTATGTAGTATATTTCGCTATTATAATAGTGTCTAATTGTAAAATAAACTTACTTTTAAATAGCATTAAGGGGTTACCCATATAGCCCTTAACACAAATAATGCCAATAGTCTATACAGTGCTTGCATATCTCCTGATCGAGAGACTATGAGAAGACACTCCATAGGTAGGACACAAATAGAAACTCATAGTAAAGGCTCGGTATGGTAGGTGACACGGCACTAGTAGGCAATGCCAGGGTAGATATACCAATTACGCTTCCAGGTCAGTGGTAACGCGTAGCAGCTACTGCCGCCCACCTCGAACAACACCCCTAAAATCATAAATCAAAAGTGGCCACCAAATCAATCCAAAAGTCAAAGTATAATATCGAAGGGATGTGTCCGATCAAAGGTGCTGCCTCAATTAACCCGTCGATCGCTCCTGTTTTAGCCACCTTATGCCAACTCATTGGAGTTGGGTCCACGTATTTACCTCAAAGGAAACGCCG
This sequence comes from Allium cepa, assembly GCA_030765085.1. NCBI lineage: Eukaryota > Viridiplantae > Streptophyta > Magnoliopsida > Asparagales > Amaryllidaceae > Allium > Allium cepa. Next base: position 635,019,275 of record CM060934.1, on the reverse strand, counting down.
CTGCCATCCTACTTCATTCTGGAATCTCTACCGCGTACACGGTTGTTGAAATGGTTTTTGGGGTTGGCAGAGAGTATGACAACTTCCGATCTCGGTATCTCCAATAACCAAACGTTATTATAACACCGCGGTCTTTTCAAAATAGTTTATACTTTAAAACCAGAATAAAATATCCATTTCAAAACTATATAAATACGATATCATTTCTATTTTAAAACCCAAATCAATATGATATAATTTTATTTCAAATATTTTTTTTCAAAAATCATAATACTTTCAAATATATATACCTTAAACCCATAGCTTCGAAACATAATTTTCAATACTTAAAGGGTTTAATAATAAATTACTTTATAAAGTAAATTAGCTTTTTAATTTCTCAAATCAATTCCAAAAATAGATTTGAATTCCCAAATAAACCATTTAAATTTTCATATATTTCAAAGTTTTAAATATTCCACCATTTCAAAACTAAATTTTTAATTCATATATATATGCCAAATTCACTTTACTATTATTTAGTTTTTAAAAAACTTACTTAATAAATACAGCATCCTTCAAATAAAACTTTCAAATTCAATAATTGAATGTTCCTCAATTTATTTAGACTAGATATATTCACTTAAATCATCTTAAACCCGAATTTAGTGATAACACCATATTCTTGTTAAATCTAAATTTCAATAAGATCTTAATTAAATAAAATCTCAAATCAATTTCAAAACTGTTTTCTCAACTTTGATTTATAAAATCAATATAAACTCTATATTAGAATATAATTTAAGTAGATACTTATCCATAATATTTTTTAATAAAATCAACTTTATTATTAAGCTTACTTCATACTTTAAACCATTTTATACATAGCTTAAAACCCAGAATTTAACTATATATAAAATAACCTTTATCAAATATCCAAAATCAATATCTCATAAAACCATATATATATTTCTTTACAAAACCATTGAAGAATTATTTCAAAAATAATTATATATATATATATATCCCGCGGTGCCTGTATATAATTTTCTACCCTATGGTCAAGTGATACAGATATTTATCATTTCAATCCGTAATTTAAAAATGAAAATTTGCGGTTATATATCATTTTCAACCACAATCCCGAATGAAATGAAAATGCATAATAACTTGCAGTTTATAACCATATAAAATACAGCATCCATTCATCCAATATCAACCATCAACCATTTATCTCAATCATCATCAAATTCAAACAATAGCATCAATATAGAACGTATAATAAACAATAGGTATTAAATAGCAGTTTATATTCAAAAATAATTTAAATAACTGTTTAACTGGCAGTTTATATGCAATGAATAATTAATTAACAATTTAACTGGCAGTTTAAATGCAATGAATAATTAATTAACAATTTAACAGGCAGTTTAAATGCAATGAATAAATTAAATAGCAATTTAATTTAAATAAATGAAATTAACTGAGATGATGATTAAAAATATGCCAAACAACCATAAATAAATTTTAAATCACATCATATATCAATTTAACAAACATAAGAAATTTTAGAAGTTGTGAGTGGGTTAAAACACCCACCTTTTGAATTTAAATTGAATATAAATTCTATTTAAACCTAAAATTTAACAGTCTCCAAATCCGTCCAAACCAACGCCACAATGTCCGGAATTTTATTACGATCCTAATAAAAGAAATCGCGTGTGAAACGGAGTTCATATATGAAAGTTATTCGATTTAAATCGTTTGAAACAAAATTAAATTTAAAACAAAATGAAGCTTGCCCTTACTAAAAAAATGCCACGTCATGTCTCTGCCGTGAACTCATGCGCTACAGAAAGAAAAATCACGCAGCCCAGAAACACAACGCATGTGAATGACCCCTCTTGCTACCATTGACCGCACAGTTGACCACAGTTTCACGCTCGCTACCGGCCATCCAGGCGTTGCCGACCACATCCAAATGCTCGCCCATCTGAGGCCACACGGCCACCTGTGTTGTCGCCGCCGCTGCCATACGCTTTAGGTTTTCAAAACCTTAATTCGTGAATTCATGTCACCCTAGGTCGAATTGGACGATGCGACCACCTCCGATAGCCTCCTAACACCCACCTCCACAAAACCCAGAAGCCGTTTCCTTAATTGTCGCCCCAATCGAAAACGCCCGAATTGACTTCGACCGTGATTTCTAATTGATCCGATCACTGTCTCGAAAAACGAACAGCAGACGTAGGTTCGTATCATTGAGATCTTCGATATACATTTTTTTCAAATTTTTCTGAGGAGTTTGAATTTCAGCTTTGGATTTGATTTTGGGATTGCAATTGTAATTAGGGTTTGTCTGCCATTAGAAAGGAGGAGTTGAGAAGAAGATATATGTACAGACAAATGAGAAATAGGAAGGCTAGGGTTTATAACATATTTATAGACAAATTTGAAATAGAATGGATCAGATAAGATGGATATACGCGCTAACGATAAAGTGTCCAAAAAGCCCGTTCTGACTCTGGAACGAAGTTGGGTCAACCCATATATCAAAATAGGTATTTTTAAATATTTTTTTTTTGAGTTGAACGGATGTGTAGTGTGAAACTACACAGCTGATTAGAGATAAATATTAATATAGTAATATCATGATCAACAAGCCTGATCATTAGCTGAAAAAAAGATTTGAAACAGCAAACATCAGTTGCAGATAACCAAATAAAGAGACATAGTACCAACCCTAACCAATATGTACATAAATCCAAGTCAGATAGAGGTATAAAAGAAGAGATGCATTCAACTATTGCATATGAATTCCAGCCAACTAATCGTCTAGGAGATGAAGAAGGAGCGTCAATCCTGAGTATGTGGACCCGTCGGCGCGGCAGAAAAAGAGCTACCCGCCGACTCCGTTGGGGGAGATCTGGGTGTCCGAAGACGGAGCCTGACTGGTGCGGAGAAGCTGGAGCCTGACCAAACAGCAAAGATATTAATTATACTATTACAAATATACACCCTCGAACTCTTAGGTTTGTTAAAAACGCGGACGTTTCTCTCTTTCCATATCACCCAACAAAAAATGGCTAGAAACGAGTCCAGCCTAGGTTTTGGAGCATTGTACTGTAAAAATTCAAAGAAATTAGAAACTGATGGAATGAAACCAAAAATACGAGCACTTGTTGGTGCCCAAATGTAATAATCAAAGTCATGGTAAAAAAAGGTGATTTATGGATTCAGTTTCAAGATTGTAGAGGGGACAATACTGATTAGATAAAATATTAAGTCGGGCAAGGCGGTCTTTAGTATTGATACGGCCATGGATCAGACACCATTGAAAAAATAGGATTCGAGGAGGAAGGTGACATTTCCAGAGGCGTGCGAAGGAGAATAGTCTGCTAGGGTGGTTCAGGAATGAGTAGCATCGGGACACAGAGAAGCGTTTGGAGGGGGATAAAGACCATGCATAAAGATGGGAGGAAGAAGGAGACAGGTTAACGAATTGAAGCAGATTGGCGGCGGCAAGGAATTCTTGGAGCAGATTATCGCCAAAGAGGGAAGCAGGACAGAGCGAATGAGGGCCGATGGAGACTGCGTCAGCAACCGTGATAAACTTTTGGGATAAGGAGGAGAAAAGGGTAGGGAATCTGCGATTTAAAGGAGAGTGATAGAACCAGGAATCAAACCAGAAAAGACAATTGGAGCCATCGCCTAGGATCACATGAAAGAGAGGCTTAATACGGTTGATGGAGGATATGGCGTCAGACCAGAGTGAGGAGGGTTTATTGAGGGGAGCTAGGTGAAGGACGCAAGATGGATTGCCTTGGTAGTGAACTGAGAGAATCCAGTCTTTCCAGATGAAGTATCCAGGTGTCAAAGTACGCCAAAGCCATTTGGCCAAAAGGGCAAGGTTGAAAGTTCGAAGGTTGACAATACCGAGGCCACCATGGTCTTTGTGTAAGCAAGCTATCTTCCAGCTGACAAGACTTTTGGCTTTTCCCCTATTCCAAAGGAAGGTTCTTCTAATGGAGTCAATTTTCTTGGATACCTAGGTAGGTAATTTGTAGAACGAGAGCCAGTAAAAGGGAATGGAGGAGAGGACTGATTTGATTAAAACCAGTCGGCTCGCAGCCGAGAGAGCGTCGGCTTTCCAGCCCGAAAGTCTGGATTCAATTTTAGTGATAAGGGGAACCCAATCAGCACGATGAAGTTTGGTGGGACGCAATGGGATACCAAGGTAGGAGATCGGGAAGTGAGCGATGATACAGTGGAGGATAGAAGAGACTGAGGGACCAAGGTGATCTGTGTTACCAAGCATAATGATAGAGCTTTTGTGAAAATTGATGGAAAGACCTAAAATGAGTTCAAAGACGTATATAAGGACCTTAAGACAGTGGATATGATCAGGCGAGGGGTAGACGAAGAGAACAGTGTCATTAGCAAATTGGAGGTTGGATACAGATAAGTTGGAGTTTGGGGGACTAATACCGGCGAGACAATTGTTCGAGATTTCCAGCTTAGACATGCGGTTGAAGACGTCTGCCACCAGCACAAATAGAAGCGGCGAGAGAGGGTCTCCCTGTCTTAGACCATGGGCAGATTTGATAAGACCCCTAGATGAACCATTAATTTGAATAGAGGAGAGATTGGAGGTTAGAATGCATTTTATCCATTCACACCATTTCACAGGGAAGCCTCTGTGTGACAGGAGTTCAAGAAGGAAGTTCCAATTAACAGAGTCAAATGCCTTTGAGAAATCTAATTTGAGGAGGACACCTGGCAGGCTTTTTGTGTGGCAAAAAGAGACAACTTCCTATGTTACTGCAACACAATCTAGGATGTTGCGACCCTGGATAAAGGCAGATTGCTCCCTGCCAATCAACTGATTCATATGGGGTTGAAGGCGGTTGGCAAGGACTTTAGTGATGAGCTTGAAAGAGGTGTTAAGGAGGCTGATCGGGCGCAAGGCTGCAAGGGAATTGGCTCCTTCAGATTTCGGGATAAGGACGATATTGGCGTAGTTGAGTCGGGAAATGGTCATAGGGTTGGACTGGAATTCAGAGCACAGATCTAAGATATCTTTCCTGATAACATCCCAGAAATGTTTAAAGAAAAAAGGACCAAAGCCATCAGGACCTGGTGATTTGTTGTCGTCTATATCCTTGAGAGCAACCAGGATTTCTTCTTCGGAGAAGGGAGCATCAATTGGGATGGTGGGTGGATTGGGGTAGAGGAGATTCCAATCGATGGGGGGGGGAGGGAGGATGAGGGTTGGCCTAGGACAGAGCGGTGAAAATTGGTGAAGAGATTTAAAATTTCAGTCTGATCGGTAACTGGCACTTCATTGTGAATAATTTCAGGGATGAACAGGGATCTGCGATGGCCATTAGGAAGTCTATGGAAGTAGGTCATGTTTTTGTCACCATCAGCTAACCACTTGCCTTAAAACGTTGTTTCCATCCAATCTCCTTCTATTTCATCAGCCTTTCAAGCTCTACTTCCAAACTTCTAAGCTTGAGTGTCTCAAAATCATCAAGTGGATGAGACTCCTCAAGGATGTTCAACTTAAGGATTTCATCTTGAGTGGAGGAGAAACGGTTCCTGAGTGAACCCCAAATGGATTTGGCCTAAGGTTTAAGAAGTCTTCTCAGCGATCTGAGTTTGCCTACTACCCGGGCAGAGGCAGAGATGGAACTAATGGGCTGGGACCATGCCATTTTGATAAAATCTTCGAAGGATGGTTCAAGGAGCCAGAGTCTTTCAAACCTGAAAGGTCAATTATGATTGATGAGGGAGCCCGAATCAAGTACAAGAGGACAATGATCAGAGAGGATAGTTGCGAGTCCTAGGCATGTAGATCGGGGGTGGATATCATCCCATACAGAGTTGAAGAGCAAGCGATTAAGTTTAGCCAAGGCAGGTGCCCGATGCTTGTTGGACCAGGTGAAAAGGCGGTTGTTGATAGGGGTTCGATAAAAGAGCAGGAGCTAATGAAAGCGTTGAAAGCATCTGAGTCAAGCAAGAAATTCCCTGAGTTTCTTTCTTCTGAATGTCTGGTTGTATTGAAGTCACCCCCAAGCACCCAAGGACCGTATATGTGTGTTGCAAATTCCATGCATTTTCTCCAGAGATCTAACCGTTCTTGAATAGTTTGGGGACCATAAATGTTTGAAAAGAAGACGATAGTGTTAGTCTGCAGGTGTCTAAGAGCTACATGGAGGACGGATGGCTGATGAATGATTTGGCTAAAGGACCATGCAGATTCATTCCACATGGTAGTTAGACCCCCTGGAGCCAATAGCGTTTGCGTAGGTCCACCCCGAGAGCCGTGGACCACCAATTTGATGAAAAAGGGCGAGGGATGGATCAAAAAGTTTAGATTCTTGGAGCAGGAGGATGTCTGTATGTAGGGAGACAAGGACAGGAAAACTGAGTGCCTTTTTGAGGGGTCCCCTAGCCCACAAATATTCCAGGAGACAATTTTCAGTGGGAAAAGGAGAGACACTCTTGTTCAAGGGTTTCCATGGCAGAATAGTGTTCCTTAAGTATAGAGACTCCCATGCAACATGCTAATTTCTTATTTAATCTAGAATTAGCAGAAGAAAAAACTACAGGTTCGTAAAAGCTACTTGTAGCTCCAGGCAAGGACGTGGCTCTAGCAGTCCTCGAGCTTTGTCTAACTACCGCAGGGGAAAGGCCTTGCAAACTAGGTTGGGTAATAGCCATAGGAGGAATGGATACTGGAGGAAAATGCGGTGCTAGAGTTGGGTCAGGAGGCGGGACATGGAGGAAGTAGGGCATAAAAAGATCAAGGTCGAGGAGGGGGTCCCATCTTGGTAGAGCTGGCTCAGAATTAAGGACTATCATATGGCTAACATCATCATTAAAATTCAAGGGAGGGGAGGACAGGACTGGCTCGTAGTTCATGGAATCAAAACGATCATCAGAGTCTAGGTCGTCGGAAGAAATGTCAAGTGGATCATCAAAGCATTTAAGCTCCCTTTCGATATCAATGCCAAGAGAGTAGGTATCTGGTCTAACGCGGGGGTGAGAATGGTCCTAACGTGAAACCGAGATGAGATAATCGGTGTTATTGAGACGAACCAAGTAAGAAGAGGAAGCGGGTATTCCCACTAGGAATTGCATCTTAACATGGATTTGACGGCGATCAAACTCTGACCATTCGCATCTGTCAAAATCAGTGAATCGCCCTACAGGATTTAGAGCGTTCTGGAGAGCATCCAGATTGTTTCGAAGGAGTTTCGGAAAGCCCTTAATGGTTGCCTAACTGGGCGGTTCAAGCTCAATGGATGGCGGCGGTTCATAGTCTGGCCAAGCCTCGAGATAAATCGAGCCACCCGCTTTGGTGAGTATCTTGGAATTGAGCACAGTGGTTTTCATCTGAATAGAGGGACAGCAAATCAGAAATCGGTTGTTATCAAGCAACCAGATCGCCCATTCTCTATGGTTGAAGTTGGAGGACAGGGCGGTATTGAGACTCTCCATACTCCAAATGCCATCAATGATGGTTGCAGTGATGTAGAGCGAGAAGTCAGCCATGGGAAAATAGAGTGAGGACAGAAAAGGATGAAAGGGAGAAGAAAGAGATTTGGTTTGAAGAGGAGAGAGGGAATTGAGTTGATTGGATGGATTGGAGATAGAGGGGTTGAGTGCGGGTCCAGCTATAGGCCGATTTGAATTCTGGACACGTGGATGCCTGGTAGTGGAAACATCAGAAGAATGTTTCGGTATTCGAGAATTGTGTGCAGAGTGATAATTACTCAGAGAAACCGAAGGGTTTTTCAAGAGTCCCAATGCAGTAGGCTTAGATGGAAAATGAGCATAATAATGACTAAAAAAGCCACAATAATAGCAGATCCTGGGGTCCCTATAGTTGGATGCCACGTGGCCCAGACCTGCACATTTGAAACATCTATTTTTCGATTTCAAAAGTTCAAAAGGTTGGCGGTATGAATCGAAAAAAGGGAACGGGCGCCGACGGTTTAGTTTGGGGGGGAGGGTCAGGAGAAGCGGCTATTGGTTAGATGAAGTAGTGGGGCAAGGTGCTGTAGCTACCTGATCATAGGTTCTTTCGTTGGATAGGTTGACCGAAGGGTGGGTTTTATAGCAGAAGTAGGAGCAACAGTTTCAGCCATTCGAGGCGGATCTACTAGAGATTGATCTTTGGAGCCTGAAAGTGGCCCAGGGAGAGGATGGGGGATCAGACACGTACTTGGGAGGGACGAAAGAAATTCCAAAGAACAAAAGAGAAGGTGAAAACGAAGAAGAAGGCTTTGGTACTTGCGAGGAGAAGGACGCCATTTTTACTTAATATAAACTGCTAGTTAATACTTGTTTATTCGTGTTTTTAATTTTAAACGCGATGGAAAAAGTTTCAAGTCCAAATTCCATCGTATGGAGAAGTTATGCTCAAATCAATAATTTCAAATTGAGTTCAATTGATTTCAATTTTATTAATTTCAAGGCGTTTTGAGTCCGTACGATCAAACGACAGGTCCGATCGCTACGAAACTTGAAATCCTACAATAATTCACCGTTACGGATCCGATGAAACTGGTTTCGTCAAATCCGAATCAGTGGCCAAAATGGCTATTTTTACACTATTAAATAAATTAATAAATTAATTAATTAAATCAAAATTTACCAATTCAACTTTAATCATTTACAAATTTTATCAGTTTGGATTACTTGGTAAATTTGGAATCTTTGAACAAATTTCTACATCAATTTATCATTGAAAATTCCCAATATACAATATTAAGTTTTAAATTTTCAATTTATCCAGTAATTAAACTTAAATTCCCATGAAATTCATTTATTTGGTTTTTAAATCCTTTTATTCACTCCATTATCACCAAGTAGATAAATTAACATTGGTTCATGGTTTATTACATTGTTATTCTCAATTTCATCTTAAACTCCATTAACGTAATATTAAAAAATTTAATTCCAGTTATTTGCAATAACCCAATTTCCATAATTTAAGTTCAAATAAATAAACAAATCTTGATTCCCATTCTTATTATTCAAATAAATCATTATCCCACAAACATATTTAACATTTGGTTACGTTTTATTACACTGGTACTTTCCGTTTCACCTTTGTTCGTATTAACTATTTTTTTCCACTTATTGTGTAATAACTACCACAATCCAATCATAGTGAAATTTGTCAATTTCACCGATTAATTTAGATTTTAAATCCAATAAATTAAACTACCTAGGTTCCATTCTTTATTTCATCAATTGTTACTTAAATTTAACTCAACAAAACGTTAAACTAATATTTATTGCAATTTATTACCAAAGTTTATTTGACCCATTAAATAATTAAACAACCCATATTAATTGTCCTTTATTTGCTGTTATTTGCATTTTAAAAGTTTGTTACCTATCGACCCAGATTATTATTCCATATATAGCATAATTTTATTCCATTTCTATTTTTATCTTTATTTCAATTGCATAACCTTTAATTCCAATTGTTTCAATAATCTCACTTATTATAAGTTAGATTTCAATGGAATGATTTGTTTGTCTTTCATTACTCTACTATATCTAAATATTCATCTTTCCTTTATATTAACAACTAATTCCATTTTATTTTATTTGCCAAATATGTACATTAATTACTATTTATTCTAAATCAATTTATCTATTTGGTTTCATACTTTTATTCCATCAATTACTACCTTATAAATAAATTACGTTTCTATTCAATTTACACAATTCAGCTTTAATTAACTTCGTTGTTGTATTCCATCCCAGTTATTATTTCACTATTTATTATAATTATTTTCATCATATGAATTCATTCTATTACCCTAAATCAGACATAAATTCCTATATTCATACAATGCTTACCTTTTATTACTTATTTTAAATTTAATACCCAAATGCAACAATTAACACTAGTTCTTTAATTTGGATTTCACTCCAATTATCAATGATTAACTTTTAAATTTCCATTGCTACACTTATTTTAGCATTCATTTCATTGTAGATTATAAAAAAATTATTTCTTTCTAAATTTAATTACAAAACCTAATTAAATTAACCAATTTAATTATTAAAATTTTTGGGTCGTTACACTTTGGAAACATATTCTTATTCGAAAATGCTTTAATTAATATATTTTAAAACTTAAACACAAGGTTTGAAACCATCGAAAAATAAATTCTTAGATTTCTTGTTTTAAATTCATTTCAATTTCCAAATCAATTTATAAACAACTATTTATAAATTCATTTATAGAACAATAAATGATAAATCAAGTACTATCATTTCAAATAATCAATTTAAATTAATTTATTAAGTTCCATAAAATTTACTTATATATCAAAATTTATTTCATAACCAAATTTTAAAATAATATTATGTTAGTTTTTTCTGTCAAAGTGTTTTAGAAATCCTATCGATTGCATTGATCAGACGAATCGATCGGAAACCCAAATCAACATCAACAACTCAAACAACACAATATATAGAACAAAACATAGATTTACAATTCAAAATGTTCGGAAGAATAGACTGGGAACAAAAGACAAGATGATTAAATAAAACAGTAGGGAGATGGGTAAGCTTAAGTAAATCGCAGGCAACCTTAACCGAGTCAACCGTGACTTAAAGAATAAGATCAATGTGGATTTTTCTAGGGTAAATCTACATTCGATCTCAAGAGATAGATCTTGGAATAACAACAGATATTAGCATCTAAACTAAGGATAGATATAAATCCCTCGTGAATCGATGATAATTGTAAAGGAGTTTCCCCCTTTTACAATTCAATTTGAAATTGGCGAGACCGCCGACTCATTAAAAAGATCATTCGAAGCGAAGTTATGGGATACTCCAAAATCAAAAGAAGATGACTAGTGAGGACACGAATTGATTTAGGAACTGTAGGGAATGTTCCAAAATTAAAAGAAAATTTGAATCAAAGAGGAAAGATTCAAACACGAACAAAAGTGATTCTGTAAATAATTTACCTTATATTCTAAGGTTTGCCTCAAAGCCAAAGCTCTGATACCAAATGTAACAACCCAGTATTTTCAACCATTCGCATCCACACATGTCGGAGTTGAATTGCTCAAAATACCGCGTTGTAAATAAAATTTGGCAAATCTCAAAATATACAGTAAATAAAAATCACAGATCACAGACATAGAGTAACAATAGTGCAGCGGAAGTAAAAGAAACAGTAGTTCATGAAGCTACTATGTAAATATATCAGAGTTACATAAGATACAACAGAAGAAATAAAGTACGACGAAAGTCTCAAGACATAGAAGTCTACTAATAGAAGAGCTAAAAGGGAACAACAGGCTGAAAAAGATAAAACTAGATAAGTAGATAATTTCCAGCGATTCCAATCTTCAGAAAGTGGAAATCCAAATCTGTGAATACTTGGGCTGATCCGAGCGTAAATAAAAATACAAACACTCGAGTCATGACATACATACTTATATAATGTAAACCAACTCAAGTGAACTGTAGTAAAGGTAAAAGTAACTTAAAGGATGCTTGGGACCGCCAATCCTCTAAGGATCCGTTAAACTATTTACTATATAGTAATATTGCGCTATTATAATAATGTCTATCAGTATAATAAACTTACTTTAAAATAGCTTTAAGGATTGATCCAATATTCCCCTTAATACAAATAATGTCATTAGTCTATACAGTACCTGCATATGTCCTGATCGGGAGACTATGAGAAGATACTCCACAGGTACGGCACAAATAGAAACTCGTAGTAAAGGCACGATATGGTAGGTGAACGGCACATAAGGCAATGCCAGGGTAGATATACCAATTACGACACTCGGGCTGGTGGTAACGCAGCAGCCACATATGCCCACCTGGAACACATTCCCAAAATCGGAGGGGCGCCCAAACAATCACAAAAGCAATAGAATGGTATAGAAGAAATGCATCCGACCAGAAGAGCTACCCCTTTTGGCCCGAGACCGCTCCTGTTTTGCCACCTTATGCCAACTCACGGGAGTTGGGTCCATGTAACATACCTCAACGACGTCTCCACCATCCTACTTCATTTTGCAATCTCCACCGTGTACACAGTTGTCAAAGTGGTTTTCAGCATCGACAGAGAGTATGCCCATATTTGATCCTGGTCTCTTTTCCAACCAACCATTGTTATAACCCGTGGTTATAAATTAAAAATAATATTTTATAATTCAAAATAAAATATCATTTCAGTCCAAATCTTTATCAAAATAAAGATTAAATCATTTCCAAACCATTTCAACATATAAACATACCATATCTTTCAAATTCAAATATTTATCAAAATAAATATCAAGTCATTTCCAACCATTTCAATATATTAAATTACCATATCCTTTCAAAACTTCCTTCCAAATAACTTTAATACATTAAAATATCATATCCTTTCAAAACTTCATTTCCAAATCATTTTAATATCAAAATATCATATCTTTCGGAACTTCAATTTGAAATCATTTTAATATCAAAATATTATATCTTTCAGAACTTCATTTTCAAATCACTATATAAGTTCAAATCCAAATATTCAACTTTGAGTACCTTCTAAATTCAAGATAACATTCATTTATTATCCTTTCAAATCACATTTTAAAATGATTTATTCCATGAAATTAATTCATTTAAACCATTTAAAAGTGGAGTTATTATACTTTCATATTAAGTATTCAATTCCCAAAGTTTCAAACCATTCTGAGCTCCTTTACTTAGTTAAAAACCATAAACATTGAAAATTTCAGCCTTACGTAACATTTAGAAAAGGCTGTTATAAGTTATACTTGAAAACATTTCAATTCAGCAAAGACAGCATTTGAAACTGCTATTAAATCTTATTTTAGTTGAATTTTTAGTTTAAAACAACAAAGACAGCATTTCCAGAAATGCTGTAATAGCTCAGGTTTCAAATTAAAGATTTTTATTAATTTCAGCAAAGACAGCAGACCACTACAACATTTACAGAACTGCTGTAATAGGCTTTTATTAAGTTTTAGCCTTTTAGTTTACTTCAGCAACTACAACATTTCAGAACTGCTGTAATAGCCTTTTTATTAGGTTTTTAGTTCATTTACAGAAACCATAGCATTTCTGAATGCTATCAAAAGTATTTTCCAGATTTTAGTGTATTTTCAGCAAATAATAAACTTCAATTTAAACCCTTTAAACATTATAAAAATCATATTTTAACATTCAGAAATGTTTATTAATGTACCTTTAACATATGATTGTTATAAAATAAATTTCTTATAAATAAATCAACTTTTTCAATAAATTTACTTAACAAATTCAAGTGTGTAATTTTTTCCTTCACATATGCAATTTATTAACACTTACATTTTTAAATTTCCATTTTCACAAATTAAACTAAATTTCCAATTGATTTTATTTAACTAAAACCTTTAGTTAAACCAAATTTCACGTTTCCAAGTCAAGTTGTATTTTAAAATTACACATTTAAGCATTCATTTATTTAACCATTTAAATTCATAGAAAAAATCAATAATACTTTAATAAATCACTTAAATTAAAATTTAAACCAAATTATCATATTTACCATTTTCCAAATTAAATTTCCATATTATCTATATATCTTAAATACCATTTTAAAACCAAAATTTTCCAAATTTCCAAACTTAAGTTATATTTACAAAATACAATTTAACCATTTATTTATATAACATTTCCACTTATAGAAAAAATCATAAATCCTTTATTTAAAACACTCTGAAAATGTATTTGAATCAAATTATTATAAATTTACATTTGAAACCACTTTAAAAAATTATTTGTATAACTTAAATGTTATTTTAAAAGCCAAAGTCCAAATTTCCAGATTTAAGTTATATTTCAAAAATTCAATTTAATCATTTAATTACTCAACATTTTTAACTTATAGATAAAATAAAAATTACTTATTTAAACACTAAAAATCCAATTTAAATCAAATTTTCATAAATTTACACTTTTAAGAATACTTAAAATATTCAAAATACTTTAAAAAATAACCACGGGCATGTATATAGTTTTCTAACCTAGGTCAAGTGATATAAATATATATCATTTCAATCCGCAGTTTACAAAGAAAACCCGGGTTCTATCATTTCAAACCCGTAATCCCAAGTTAAAATAAATAAATATAAATCGTTCAGGCCTATCATTTCAACCCATTATGATTTTTTCCCTATTCTAAATTCCGTTTGGGTATGTATCATTTCAACCTGAACCTAATCTACAGGGAACTTGCAGTGTGATAAACAGAAATAAATGAACAGTTAACAACATATAACAGTAGCAGATGAGATGACATGTAAATTAATGGTTTAACATCATTTATAAATAATCGCAGGCAGTTATAACATCATATATAATTCTACACATTCAGTTGTTGTCGCTTCACAATTGCATAAGTATAAAATGTCGTGTGAGATTTACTCACCTCTTTGTGCTGGAGATAGCGAATCAAATGACACAAACGGATTCCCAAAGGCACGATGACACAACAATAGATTTATGTGGATGAGATTCAAGCTTATTGATCTTGTACATAACCCATGAACAAAATCAAAATAAAGTTATAATTCAATAAACATTGAATTGGATTAACTTTGAAATAAAAAGCAATATGAACACAATGATTTTCCATGCTTTCAACACTCATGTGCTCGGCCTAGGGTTCTATAAGGCTCAGCCAAGACATGCTTTTAGCTCAGGTTTGGACCTAAAAAGTTCTGGCTACAAGGCATGAACATGTAGAGGTTACAAGGCATGAGTATGTAAAGAAGCTAGGCTTGGTAGTGGAGTTTTGGTCAATGTTTTGGGCTGTGCTACATGGGTGTTTGGCTCTGCCTTTCATGTTTCAGATCTGGACAGTAGCTAAAGTGATGGGTGATGGTCATATCACGGTGGCGGTGGCGGCTCTAGGTGATGGCCAAGGTGATGTATGAAGGTGGTGAAGCAACTAGGCTAGGCTAACATGTTTATAAGGGGGTTTCAAGGCTTTTGTGTAGAGTTTTGTGAAGGAGAAGGGTGTGGCCTGGTCAAGTCAGAGGAGGAGATGGTGTTAGTTTGTGGATGGTGAAGAGGAGGAGGTGGTGGAGGTGGTGGCCAAGGCTAGCTCGGATGGTGAAGAGCAAATACAAGAGTAAAACATGGCAAAACACATGAAAAGAAGAAGAAAAGGATAGAAAAGAAGAGGAGGCCATTACCCATTATTCCATGCCGTGAAAAATGAAATTAGATGGAGTATTTTCACATGAATTATGACTGAGAAACTCATAACTATGGTATTGAAGTGTACGGCGAAACATGAGCAATTAGAAGGCCAAGGAAAATGAAGAGTCTAGCAGATGAAAAGTCACAAATTTAAAGCTTAAGTCCTTTCAAATTTCCACTATCTTTCAGTTAAATGAAAACAAATAAAATTTCAGTAATTTGACTTTAAAAACCGAATAAAACTAATATAAAATAAAATAAATTATAAAATTTAAAGAAAATGGGAAAAGAATTAAAGAAATTGCTTAAAATTCAAAACAGGGTTCAAAATTTACAATTAAATCATCATTGGCTTTGGAAAAATATCTACTTTATTTTAAAAATATTTTAAAGAAATTTTTTGAAATAAAATAATATCTTAAACATATTCAAAGTGAAATAAATAATTAAATTTAGAGAAAATAGAAAAATAATTGAAGAAATTATTGAAAATTTGGAAACAGGACATGAAAATTACAAATAAAATACCATTGGCTCTAGAAAAATTTCTATTTCACTTTAAAAAAAATAAAATGTCAAATAATTAAATTAAATGAGAAAAAAATAAAGTGTGAATGAGAATAAAATAAGATATTAAGAAAATAGAAAAATAAATAAGAAAATTCTTAAATTAATTGAAGCTGGAAATTAGAAATTGTAAAAAAAATACAATTGACACTGGAAAATGTCCATTACACTTTCAAAAATGTTTTAAAACCAAAATATATACAATACATGTTATTTTACCCATATAAACATAAATTAGAACATTACATGACCAAATAAAATATTATTTATATAATTTAAAATAAACAATTTTGTTAGATACATCAAATTTCACACAATAGTTAAAAAGGCATAACTTTCACATTATAAATCAGATTTCAACGAAATAAAAAGTAGTATTATTAAAATTTTATTTAATTTCATAATAAAAGATAAAAATCAAATTTTCAAACTTTCAAATTTTAAATTTAAAAGTCAAAGTTGACCATATTGACCAAAATTCACTTTTTTGGAAATTATTCTATTTAGTCATGTTTGGAATTCTAATTCATATCTAAAATCAAAATTTATATTTAAAATAACAACATTTATCCATTTTAAATAAATAAAATAAAGTATTTAAATCAAAATTATAATTAAAATATACAATTAAAATAATTACAGAATATAGGGTTGTTACATCTATGATGGTCGTTTGTCAGATCAATCGCCAGATCATCAGCGATAATTTAAATAGGGTTTGAAAATTGGCAACCGCTACTGCATATGGAGTAGTTTTGCGACTTGATGCGGCGTTGCGAGGTGGTGGAGGGACCTGCGGCCGGTAGTGGTAGGGCTGGTGTGGTCAAAGCCCGTGCATTTGGCCAATGTCTTGGTGGTGGTACATCTCTAGTAGGGGTTCGAACGAGATAAGCGTACTAGGGTTTCGAAAAGACAAATGACATGGCAAATTAACTTTTTTTATTTTATTGATTTTTTTATAATATAAATCTAATAACTTCAAAACTTATATCTTTTACGTACGAAGTCAGATTTACATGAGCTTTGTTTCACTACAATCGCATCGAAATTCCGAACATGATGGAACTTGTTTGGACAAATTCTGAGATTGTTCAAGTTTGAGCCTTTATTTGGAGTTTTAATCGATGAAAAATAAAAGGTGAGTGTTTTAACCCACTCACAACTACTAAAATGTCTTGTGTTGGTTAAATTGAATTTATGATGTGATTTGAAGTTAATTGATTGTTGTTTGATATATTTAAATGGGCATTTCTATTAATTTTGACTTTTATTAAATATAATCTCCATTTGATTTTAAAATTAAATTTCTAATTGCCAGTTGATACCTGTTAATGATAATCAGTCAAAATTGTTGTTATGTATTGATTGATTTGAATGATGATTATGAATGATGTTTATTGTTGATATTGGATGACTGGATGTTATATTTATACGTTAATATAACACTGCAAATTCCCTTAATTGTTTGGAAAGTCACCGTCGGTTAAAATGATACATACCTAAATGATCTGATAGATTAGAGAAAAATCGTTATGGGTTGAAATCATAGACTCGAGCGATTTTATAGATTTTGAATGTTAATTCGGGATTGTGGGTTGAAATGATATATAACCGTAAATTTTGAGTTATTACAGGTTGAAATGATATATATCCGTGTCACTTGATCATAAGGTAGAAAATTATATACGGACACCGGATTGGTTAAATTAAATGATTTTTAAGTCCTTGGTTTTTGAACTTGGTAAAATAATATTTGAAAATAATATTTGAAAATAAATTTGATTTATATAAACTGAATTATTTTTGAAAATCCAAGCTTTAAATGTTGAAGTTGGAATTGGTTTAAATGAATTGTTTAAAGAATTTAAATTGAAATTTTAAAGTTGGATTGGAAGTATAAATGAAATTTCTCAAAATTGAATTATTGAAATATTTTAATATTTAAACTTTGAATCTACTAAATTTGAAATAGTTTAAATTTATAGTTTGAACATGGATTTGAAATTGATATAAACTGGAATGGTTTTGATGGAAAATTGAATTAGAAGATTTAAAATTGAGTTTTGTTGATTTGAAAGTTGGATATGGTCCAGATTTGTTGAAATGGAAGAAATAATTTAATTTAATATTAATTTCAAATTAATTATTTAATATAAACTGTTTAACGATATATTGTTTAGATCCATATTTATTTAGATCTTTAAACTATTTATTATATAAACCATTTCAATAATCAAACCATTTTATATTAAACTATTAAAAATATATTAAATATATTTTAAACTACTTAATCTATTTTAAATTATTTAATCTACTTTAATCCATGTTAAACTATTTTAATCTATTTTAAACTATTTAATCAACTTTCATCTACTTTAATCTATTTAATCTACTTTAATATATTTTAAACTATTTTAATCTATTTTAAACTATTTTAAACCATTTAAACTATTTTAAAGTATTTTAAGCTATTTTAAAAATAATTTAACTATTAAAACTATTTTAAACTATTTTACCTATTAAAACCTATTTTAAACTATTTATGACTATCTAAACTATTTTCTAAACTTCAAACGGTGCAAGGTTGAACTGTTATATTTTGATCTTTGATTTAAAAGCGAATATGGTTAAATGAATGTTATAACTTCCGTTGGAATTGAAATGATATTTTCTAGTGAAATGACATATTTTAAGTAGGTATGGTGATTTTTAAATGAGGGTTTGACCTATTTTGTAAATATGATTTTGAAAGTGAATACGATTTCGAAAGTGATATGATTTTGAAAATATGATATTTTGATATCAATTACGAATCGTTTTTTGGAAATGTGAAAGAACCATCCGGTGTGAAATAAGCGTTTTGGTTGTTAAAGAGACCGGGATCGAATATTGTCATACGCTCTACCAATACCGAAAACTACTTTAACAACTATGCACGTGGTAGAGATTCCGAAATGAAGTAGGATGGTTTGGGGAACGATTATGTGTGAGGTATTAATTTAGCCCTAACTCTCTCGAGTCATCTTGATATGACTAAAACAGGAGCTATACCTGGCCCAAGTGAGCCCGCACCTCTAATCGGACATGCTTCTTCGATACCATATTATGACTTTGTGATTGATTTGGTGGCTACCTCTCGATTTGATTATGGGAGTGTGTTCCACGTGGGCGGTAGTAGCTGCTATGCGTTACACCAGTCTGGGAGTGCAAATGGTGGAATCCTACCTTAGAGTTGCCTCGCTTGCCCTGTCACATGCCTAATCGTGCCTATTATGAGTTTGGTTTGTACCATATCTATGGCATGCTCCCTGAGTATCGCATAAGTTTGGTGGGGCTTACAGTGTCTGTATAGACTACGGTAATATATAAAAACGTGTTAAGGGGAATATGGTTAATGCCTTAACGCTATATTAATACTTTACTATAGAAATAATTATAATAGCCTATTGTACTATGTATGTAGATAGTTTAGCGGATCCTTAGAAGATGGAATCCCAAACATCTCTTAAGTTATTGCACTCATGTTAGACATTGGATATGAGATGTCAAATCCCGTAAACATCTCTGACGTTGTTGCACTTGTATTTATTTATTATTGATTTAACTTACATAAGATCTTTTAGTTCTGCCTCTTACGTTTTGTCCTTCCATTATGCTCGGGTCAATCCGAGTTTCAATGTATTGAAGACCATTTTTCTCTGAAGGATGAAGATGAAGAATTTTATACTATCTGTTTTTTTATACTACTGCATCATGTTGTTCCATCGCGTTATATATTTATTCCTATCGTATGTAGCTCTGATTTTTTATTGTCAAAGTGTAATCAAATATTATTTGTAAAACAGCTCCATGAACTGTTTATTTGATTATTATATTTTGTCATTCCGCTATGAGATTCTATGTTTGTTTTTCTTTCTTTCTCTGTTTTTTCTTATTCACCCTACAACAATCCTCCTTTTTGAATGGTTTGATATTGGCATGTATGGTTCATTGTCGATTTAAAACAATCTAAAAAGGTGGATCGTTACAGCACCCCCTAGTCATTATTGTGCTTCGTCACTCTTTGACGATTTGTCGTTTATTTTGAGCATTTGTATCCAACGCCGTGGAAACCAAAAAAAAGCTGAGTGGGAGCCAAGCCATGCGGGTCGCACCTATTAGGGTATATTCATATGCGTCTAGGGAATTTGGCAGCATGCATGCGTTGTGATTATATTCGAATGCCTATGGATTTAATGGGGTCCAGCTAAGAAGTTCCCGAGAGACATGTCTGCTTTCAAGTATATTTTATCTAGAGGTATACTTTCATCGAAGAGGAAGCAACCCCTAGTTATGTTGGATAAATTCATTTTTCTTGTTTCTATCTCAAACCTTGGAATTGATTATTCACCTTTTGTGTGTCATCATTCCCAGAAGATTTGTTACACATTTAGGCATTGCTATCCTTTGTCGGAAATAACTAAAACCAAAGTGTGAGTAGAAGCAAACTATGTGGATTAGTCCCATTAAGGTATCTTCACATCTACTCTAGATTGGATTTGGTGGTATGCTTTAGAAGTGTGAAATGCTTAGATTCTCAGTAACCATTGGCGAGGTCCAGTTTAGTATTGTCTAAGAGCCATCGTAGCTCTTAAGTATATTTCTAGACGTATACTTTTGGTATGTGGTGAGCACCTTCCTTGTCATTTGTTAAAGAATTTCCCTTTCCTTATTTAATTTATGTCTTTGCATTGTGTTTCATAATTTACATCGAGAAGTGTTTGAAGATCTTCTCAAGGTCTAATTATATTTGTCCATTCTATAAGTTTGGCATTTGTTGTTATCTATGTATAATCATTCTTGTTTGGATTGTTATTCTGATAGTTTCTCATTTCATAATATTGGATGTTAATCTTGTGAGGAAAAAACCCATTCCACGTTTAGCGGTGTGGTCCCATATAATTATTAAATGTTTAGATTTATTAATTGAGTTTTCTCACGCTGGCTTTCTAGACTGATGCGGGTGTTATTTTATTATAATGCTTAGGTCATATCAAGTATTTTTCTTGGTTGTCGTTTGTGGGACATGGAGCTCATGGAGTAGAGCTGAATGTTCACTTGTCGTAATATTTTATTTTCCATTGTATTAAAAATACCTATCAGCAAATTATACGGCCAAAAATTTGTATTTGTCCAGCTGATGGGATTTTTTTAACTCTAATATATCATATAGGTTGGAACGATAGTTTATGCTATCTTTCGTACATTGTTTGTTGTCAATTCCTATATGAGATTTTGTTTCCCATGTTCATTTCTGTGTTGTTCCTTTTATGTTATCCTAATAATCTGCCTTTCTAGTGATTGGATGTTTGGCACTTGAATACGCGGATGTATTTGGTGTCGAATTTCTTGGGTCAAAAGGTGGGTCGCTACAATATTGTAATGCCAAAAAGGGAACCAATGCCCACAAATCATATGAAAGCACTAATTCAAATAAAGTAGATAGAAAAATAGTAAAAGGAGACACAATTTTTATAGTGGTACGACGTCATCTCCGGCCTATGTTCACTTTAATCTGTTTTATTAGTTGTTGTTCTCTCTCCAGATTACAACTTGTTTTATTAGATCTAACTACAAGTTAGTGGATATCAGATTTACAATTGAATTTTGGAATGTCTTATTAGGAGAGTAGAAGTGAAGAAGACGGCAGCTCCTAGGTTCCAGAGTCTCTGAAGTAGATCCAGAGTGGATTGCCAAAAGATCAAGTTAGGGATCCCTCTTTGGTTGCAGGTAGGTTGGTATTTATAGGGAATAGAGGAATGGAGTAAGAAGCTCACTTGCACTGACGTCCAAAAGGTGGCCTGAAGTTAAACAAGTGAAACAGAAGACCTGCGAGTCAATGGAATAACTCGGTACTGAGTCAAATAACTTGATGTCCTATTATTTTTACTCATCCAAGTTGAACTTTATCCATTTGCTAGCTTTTCTATCTCCTTCTTGAGTTGTTCCAAGATCTTTTCCTTCAACTTTGAGTTGATTCTAACAATCTTTCTATTAGCTGCTTGCTTTGCTTTCATCTTCTCAATCCTTACAGTTGCTTCTTCGAATCTTGGATAAACCACTTAACCATAAGTTGTTGGAATAGTAGAAGATGTGTATGATGTTTAGAAGCAAAAAGTGGAGGAGGAATAACTCAGCGTTGGCCTGAAAAACTCAGGGCCAAGTTGTTTCCTTAGTCAACTTTCCACTCAAACTTATGGAGTTCAATTCTCTAGTCCTTTTGACCGTGTTTTCAAGTTCATGAATCATTTCATCCTTTTTTTGATCATCTAAGTCTAGTTGAAATCGGGTTTGGCTCAAAAGCGGGTTAACAAATATAAATAAAGCAATAGAGAATTAAGAGGATATAATAATCAAAGAAAGATAGTTAATAATTGAAAAGGGACAGTAGGCTATATTTAGTAGTGTTAAGTGGAAATTAAGCAATAAAAGATACTTAAACTATTAAAACTAGAAGTAAGTAGTAAATGACATTAAACGGCATTAGTGAAACATGAAGTAATTTATGTACAAATAACTGAATATTAATAGTTGAACATTGGACGCATAGTAAATAAATGAATAAATAAATAATAGCCTCGGGTACATATTTATGGTGGGTTTGGATTATTAAACTAGTCGATATCTTAGATTAATTAAAAATAAATGAGTCATTAATATTGGTTAGATTGCAAGGTCAGTGGTATTACACAACTGTAGTGTGCCCATCGCAAGACTCTACCATAAATTATGTATACATTACACTGATATGGAAATGCCTAATAGTAAGACTTTTTATTATACGTTCTTGTCCAAATGAAGGGAATATACCAATGTAGGATGGTACATCCCAATCGAAGTGTCAAAGAGCCAAGTAGACTTTGCTTCTACCTTTTAGGGGGTACATGTTAAGTAACCAAGTGGGCATTTCCTTGATTGCATTAGGCAATCTAAATGGGATGATGATGATAGGCTTGGTGCTGTGACAGTAAGGTCGGTACCATATATGTGAGGAGTAGGAGCTGTTTACATAGGTCGATATTGTTATCAGTCTTGAGCTCTCAGCTAAAAGACAAGGGTTACACCTAAGCTGGCTATACCTCCTACTAGTGTAGATCATGTTTAGGACATGCACCGTCTCACAGTTGTTTTTTAGTTTATTTGTTATTAGGAGACAAGGCTAGATAACCCTTAATGGAGGTCTTTCAATTGAATACAAGACAGCTAAATAGTTGTAATATCATTATTATGCACTATGGAAGTTCTTTGGTATGCATGACGGTAGGGATGTGATAGTGCAATAACGATGGATCCTGATGTGGTATAGAGTTATAGATACTTACAAGCAAAGGATCTTGGTCCAAAGGGGGACTATGGAACTTATATATACATACATATGCATATATGTATGTAGTTATTATACCTCAAGCAGGTGGGCAATATCATATATATATATATGAAGTTAAGACGACTAAGTTTAAAAAGTAGACGTAACATGTAATGGGCAATTGGCATACACTAATGTTATGTATAAAGTATGTAATTCAACAATTACTAGAACTTTTGTTCTAACTCCTCCTCATTACAATCCACATGATAGACTTAGATGGACATGTATTGGTACAACGTGGGAATGGTGGAAAGTCAAATTCCCTTATGCATGCTCGACACCGACAAGGGCATTAGATACTAGAGGTATCGGTCTTAGTAAGTAATTATATGCTTTGTTATATTTTATACTTTCGTTGTGAGTCTTATCGATAGTGCTCTAATATACTTTTGTTTATTACAGGATACTAATACCAATGAACGATACCTTAGTGGGCTTGAATTCCCAATTTAGCGAAAATTCAGGCCCACTGAGGTGCTGTTTGTTACATTTCTAAATTGGAATGACACTTGTAGATCATTTTTCCATCTTGAATATCTCTAAAACTCTGTTAATGTATTCTTTCTGAGACAATCCCAACAATCCTTATGATCTATCATGAAATATTTATAATCCTATTGGATGCCTCACCTATATCTTTTATTTCAAAGATCTTAGAGAGAAATTCCATGGTTTGACGTAATAAACCAAGATCATTAGTAGCAAGCAAATTTCCATCAACATACGAAATCAGAATTAAAAACTTACTCCTACTGACCTTTAGATATATGTACAACGATCAATGATGTTTTCCTTAAATCTAAAAGATGTGATGGTATTATTAAACTTATCATTATCGGGAGGCATGTTTAAGTCCATATATTGATTTCTTTAGTTTACAAACCATATGTTCTATTCCTCTAAGCACAAAACCTTCAGGTTGATTCATAAAAACTTCTTCAACTAAATTCTTATTCAGGAAGGCTTTTTTCACATTTATTTGATGGAGCTCTAAATCATAGTAAGCAACCATTGCCATAATAATTCTTTAGGAGTCCCTTGTAGAGACAAGTGAAAATGTCTCTTTATAGTCAACACAATTTTTCTAAGTAAAACCTTTGTTAACGAGTCTAGCCTTGTGGCGTTCGATATTGCTATTTGCGTCACACATCATCTTGAAGGCCAATTTACGCCCAACTCTTTTACAGCCTTCTGGCAATTCAATTAGGTCCCAAATTTCTTTATGATCCATTGGTTTGAGCTCTTCTATCATGGCATTTAATAATTTCGCAAACCATCACTTTCTATGACTTATAAAACAAAACTGGATCATCATTGATTCCTAAGTCAAATTCTGAATCTTGTAGATAAAATACATAATCATTAGAAATAGCAGATCTCCGTAATGTGGTTTCTTTTGGTTCATCTATCATATATTCATTCATGATAACTCCATTCGATGGTGTTTGATCTTTAATTCGTTGTTCTTGCAAATCACTAACATGATCAACATGTGAAGGAACAAAAACTTGAGAAGAAGCTACATGCAATGGAATTTAAACTCCAACTTCTTGAATTTCCACTTTATGCGGCTAAACTCCCATTAACTTTACAATTCTCAATGAATCTAACATTTCCATTTTCAACAATTCTTGTACTATGGTTTAGACATTAAAATCGATACCCTTTAGATTTTTCTGGATAGCCAATGAAGAAACCACTTATTGTTATTGAATGCAGTTTCTTTTCTTGGGGATTATAAATTCTTATTTCTGTTGGGTAAACCCAAACATGCCTTTAGTAAAAAAGACAAATGAAACAAAACAAATTATGACCAAGAGAATAATTTAAGCTATCACTGTTAAGAAAAAAGTTAACAAAAATAAAAGAAACATACCCAAGGGGCTCTAGTACCAAAAGAACTATAACAAAACTTAAAAGATATCAATGGGAATGAGTAAATTTAACATTTCATTGAAATTAAGAAAATAATTAAACACTTAAGCGTACACATATAATGCCAAAGTTTCTAAAGTGATGTATGTTTCCTGGGGATGTGACCAGGCAACTAAGTACTCGGCATTGGCACACTGCTCATCAATTTATGTATCGTTCGACATTCTGAACGCTCGGCACAAGGAATCGTTCGGTAGTCAGAATCGTTTGGAAGTCAGAAGCACTTGGCATCCAGAACGTTCGGCATCAGAGAAACGCTCAGCATGAAGGAGCGCTCGGCACCCAGAAGCGTTCAGCATTGGGAAACGATTCGGTATTGTATATCGTTCGACATCCATGAACGATCGGCATCCATGGACGTTCGTCATACCAAGGACGCTTGACATAAGTTTCGTTCGGCATTTAAAGATTGTTCGACCTCCCGAGAACGTTCGACTGCCAAAGATTGTTCGGCATGCCAAGGACGTTCGGCATACCAAGGACGCGCGGCATAAGATCGTTCGGCAACCAAAGATTGTTTGGCATTCTTTCAATCTCGACCGGCTTTGATTGTCGTTCGGCCTACTCTTCCCACACAACACCGCATCATTCGGCATGTAGATGATGGTTCGGCATTTGGCCATTCAGCATGTTCGGGTCGGCACATAGAGTTTACTCCATTTAGGCCATGATATCCAGCTACCAGGCCCACCAGGGAAGTCCAACCCACCCGCGTCTATAAATAGAGAGGCAGGGGCACAGTGAAAAGGATGAGTTTTTTTGGAAACACTGGGGAAACTTTGCCGCAATCACCACTCACTCAAGACATAATCTTTTACTTTGCAATTGTATTTAAGTAATTAGAAATGGATTGTATCTGTAATCAACTATTAAGGAAATCAATAGAAATCAACTTCAAAGTGGACTTAGGTAGTTACGTGGAACCACTATAAATTTGGTGTTCTTGTTCTCTGCATTGAAATTCATATATTGTTCTCTGTTTTAATTTACTTTCTTCATTAATCTCTCTGAACAATCTTTATAAGGGTGTTAGTGACCAATTTTGGTGCTAACATTTTGGTGCTTTCACTGAGAATTGAATTCTCAGGCTGTTCGGATTTGCTTATAGCTACTGGATTGCGTAAATCCCCTAGCGGAAATCCAAGATCATTCATAGGGCATCTGTTGATTCTATTCAGAGTTATAACCAACAACTCTACCATGGAAAGACCACCAACCAGATCGGCCTCCCATAACGCAGATGTCCACGAGACAGCTAGTGTGCAACAAGTTGGATCTAGAAATCCACAATCAACTCGAGGTGCAGGGCCCTCCACCCAAAACCAAGCGGAAGTCGTTTCCCGAGCAGAGTTCAACGACTTGATAAGAGAACTCAAGGAAAGTAGAAGGAAACTTGTAGAGAAGATTCAAGCCAACACTAATCTCATGACACAGCTCACTTAGTAGCAGCGTTAGAATGCTGGAGGTAAACCTGCCCTTTATTTTGAGTCTAATAGTTCAACATCAGCTGATGAACCTCCTAGGCATAGACGCCGTAAGGATGAAGGTGCACAGGCGAGTGCCACAGATCGGTTGACTAAGGATCAAGCCCGTGAAGAGACTAGACACTCGAATCTCCAAGACCCAAATCAGGCGGGACATCAACCCGCACTGTCCCGTGGAACGGATCCCGACCTTCCAACCCTCATACAAACTCCTGACTTAACAGCTATGGTCAGGCAGTTGATGAGAGAGAACCAAGGCTTGACCAATGAAGATTGGGGAGTGTCCAGAAGCTATACTCCCTTTACAGATGGTATCCTACAGGCTGAGTACCCCAAGAAGTTCAATATGCCAACTATCCCAGCCTACGAAGGGAAGACTGATCCCAGGCAGCATGTGATGAGGTACGGATGGATGATGGATTCTGCAAGAGCTAATGATTCAACCAAGTGTAGGTGCTTCCCAATCACTCTGTCCGGAATTACCACCATGTGGTTTACATGACTTCCCCCATGGTTTATATCCAACTTTGACGAATTGGCAATGACATTCATAGAACAATTTAGGATACACACCACTTGCCCAAATGATGTGATGTCTTTATCGAGCATAATCCAAGCTCCAGGAGAGTCGTTGAAAGCATACTTACAGAGATTTCATGTTGCTGCAGCTGAAGTGAGCAATCCTAACGACCACGCAATTTTGATGGCGGTAATGCGTGGAGTGGATCCAAATTCTGAATTTGGAGATTGGTTGGCGGGAAAGCCCCCAGCCACGCTGGAGCGTTTTTATTCGAAAGCTCATCAGTTCATAAGAAGGGGAGAAGCTCGATGGACAAGATGAGACAAGGCACTAGGGCCTGCTTAGGAGATTGTGAAAAGTACCGTCGCCATGAAGCATACCGACGCTAATTCAGGAAAAGCTCAAGTCAACGTCCAAAACAAGCCTGGGCAGTCTAAAGGATCCAGGGGTGGAAATCCCGAAAAGAAAAGAGATACGGGAAAATGGAATCAAGGATCCCGACCTACAGTGAATACACCCCGTTGAACGCATCTCTTGAGAACATCTATTTGTCAACTTGCAACACTTTTCAATATAGAAATCCATGCCCAAAGGAATCAACAGAGGAACAGAAGCGGACTGGGAAGTATTGCTGCTTTCACGGGTCTTATGGGCACAACACAAAGGAGTGTAGACACCTCCGTGACGCTATAGAAAAGTTGATTAGATAGAAGAAGCTGCAGGAGTTTGTCAAAGACCCACAAGATGGAAGATAAGAGACGTCGGACCCCGGACGCGGGCCAGCTCCATGCCAACCAGAACAACCTGCTCGAACTGTGGGTTGATTGGTTATTAACACGATTTCTGGCGGACCTCATCCTGCGGATAAGAATTGGCAGGAGATGGAACCATATGCTAACTCTTTAATACATGCGGAGTATGAGTGTTGTTCGAATATGGAGGATGGGATTCCTACAAAGCAGCAGCGCACGATGAATGATGATATTCTATTCGGGAGCAGAGATGTAGATAAGGTTGAGGCTCCTACCATCGACCCAATGGTCATATCCGCGACAATCGGGTCGGCGTTTGTGAAGAGAATTATAGTTGATTGTGGAAGTTCCGTTAACATCATCTTCAAGAAAGCATACGACCAAATAAAGTTGGATACCAAGGATTTGAAACCGTCTAAAGCCAGAATCCATGGCTTTAATGGTGTAGCAACGGATGTAGTGGGATATGTAGAGTTACCAGTTGAACTGGGGCAAGGCGAGCGTAGGAAGGTGCGAATCCTACCGTTTATAGTATTGGACGATGAGTCTCCATATAACGTATTTTTAGGACGTCCAGCCCTGGCAGAATTTAGGGCAGCATTGGGCCCTAGGTGTTTGACGTTAAATTTTCCGACAGGTGGAGGTGTTGGAGAGGTACACAGCGATCAGGCGACTGGACATGCATGCTATGTGGCTGAGCTAAGAGAGGCTCGGCGTAGAGAGAAAGGAAAGGTTGCGGACAGCTCCGTCCGCATCCAAAATTCTGACGATTGACAACTAGCCCGAGCCTTGGCTTGGGCAACATTCTCGGATCTACAGAGACATAGATCCGAGAGATGATGATGGAGGACCCAGGAAACAAATGCAGCACCGGCTGAACTCACAATTGACATCCCAGTTAACCGGGTTGACCCGTCATGAATTCTTAAAATTGGATCATAACTCGACCCGTGGTGGCCGAGAACCTCACTGACTTCCTCCGAGCGAATCTTGATGTTTTCGCTTGGACACACTCTGATATGTGCGGGATTTCTTCAACAGTTTGTGAGTCATATGTTGAACATTGACCCAAAGTACGTTTCCATAAAACAGAAATGGAGAGGCATGGACTCAAAGTGGTCTGCGGCTCTCAAAGAGGAGGTGGAAAAACTCAAAGCCAATGGGTTCTTCCGTGACGCCCTCTATCCTGAATGGGTATCTAACCCGGTACTAGTGAAGAAAGCGAATGGAAAATGGAGAACTTGTGTTGATTATTCTGACTTAAGCAAAGCATGCCCGAAGGATAGTTTCCCGTTGCCTAGGATTGACCAGCTGGTCGATTCAACTGCCGTACATGAGTTACTATAATTTGTGGATGCATACTCTGGATATAATCAAATCCGGATGCACCTTACAGATCAGGAACATACCGGTTTTGTCACAAACGTGGGGTTGTATTGCTATGTAGTGATGCCCTTTGGATTAAAGAACGCGGGAGCAACTTATCAGCGTCTGGTGAACCGCATGTTCAAAGACCAGATTGGTAGAACGATGGAAGTCTATGTGGATGACATGCTCGTTAAGTCACGGCAGTCAAGCGACCACATTCGAGACTTAGCAGAAATGTTTGACATACCAAGGCATTGTGGAATGAAGATCAATCCTTTGAAGTGTTCATTTGGCGTAGCATCAGGAAAGTTTCTGGGCTTCATTGTGAATGCACGGGGAATCGAGGCCAACCCGGAGAAGATTCAAGCTATCCGAGATATACAATTGCCCAGAACTATAAAAACAGGTGCAAAGCTTGAATGGAAAGGTGGCTGCGTTGAGCCGATTCATATCTAGGGCACAGACAAGTGTATTCCTTTCTTCGATTTATAAAGAAAGGAAAGAGGAATTTCGAATGGACATCCTCCTGTGAGGAAGCATTTCGAGCTCTTGTTAGGCACTTACAAAGTCCCTCGGTATTGTCGAAACCGATAGACTACGAAATGTTGTACGTATACTTGGCTGTATCCCAGCACGCTATCAATACAGCCTTGGTTCGCGAGGAAGACCGGGTTCAAAAGCCAGTTTACTATGTTAGTAAATGCTTGACGGGGGCAGAATGAAATTATCCAAAGGTTGAAAAACTAGCCGATTGTTTGGTGATTGCATCACGCAAGCTTCGTCCGTATTTTCAGGCACACTCGGTCAGTGTTTATACTGATCAACCTTTGCGACAGATACTCCAATGACCGAAAACTTCCGAAAGGATGTTAAAATGGAATATTGAGTTAAGTCAGCTCGACATTACCTACCTGCCGCGAAGGGCCATACAAGGACAAGCACTAGCTGACTTCATTACTGAATTTACTATGACAGACGAATCGAATGACCACACTATCATACCTCCCGTTCGTTGGAAGATGTACACCGATGGGGCATCTATTGACCGTTGTTCGGGGGTTGGCATAGTTCTTGTAGCTCCTGAGAATCGATCAGTTTGCTATGCTTTGAAGCTCAAATTCACAGCAACGAATAACAAAGCCGAATATGAAGCGTTAATTGCCGGCTTAAGACTTATCAAAGAACTGGGAGTAAAATTAGTTGAAATCTTCAGCGACTCGTAGTTGGTGGTGTACCAAGTGCGAGGAGACTACCAAGAAAGGGGGCAGAGACTCGCCCCATATTTGGTTCGAGTTCAGGAGCTGCTAGCGAATCTTAAGTATTATGATATCTCAAATGTCCCGCGTGAGCAAAACAGCGCAGCTAATTCATTGGCAAAATTCGCAAGCACAGGCGATGCACAGCAAATGGGATTATTTCCTGTTGAGACCCTCCATGCTCCGAGTATAGATATGATGGAGGTAGATTTCATGTTAGAAACGGAAATCGAGAAGGAATCGTGGATGACCCTAATCAAGCTGTACTTGCTATTCGAGATCTAACTCGAAAGAAGGAGCGAAAGAGGACAAGTCCTTCGTAAGGCTTCTTGTTATGTAATACGGGATGGAATAATGTATCAGAGGGGATTCTCGACCCCATTACTCGGATGCATTGCCCATGATGAGATAAAACGATTCCTGAAGGAAGTCCATGAAGGAGAGTGCGGCGACCATACTGGGGGGCAGACATTAGCAAAGAAGGTCCTCCTTTACGGATATTACTGGCCAACTGTGAATCGAGATGCTACAGACTATGTGAGAAGATGTGATAAATGATAGATATATGCGAAAATCCCAAGAGCTCCGCCGACAGAACTCACGCAAATGGTTAGTCCCTGGCCGTTTGCAATATGGGGAATTGACTTAGTTGGTTCGTTACCCATAGCCAAAGATGGAGCGAAATATGCAATAGTTGCGGTCGACTACTTCACCAAATGGGCAGAAGCAGAGCATCTGGCCACAATAACCACCAAGAAGGTCATTAATTTCGTCGTGCGAAATATCATATGCCGTTTCGGCCTTCCACGGACCATCATTACAGACAATGGGACTCAATTCGAAAGCAAGGAGTTCAGAGAATTATGTCAGAAATATGGCATTGAGAAGAAGTTCGCAACGGTTGCTCACCCGAAAGCCAACGGACAAGTGAAAGCCATAAACAAGATAATCAAGTCCATATTAAAGAAGCGTCTGGAAAAGGCTAGAGGCAAGTGGGTGGATGAACTTCCAACGGCAATTTGGGCCTACAGGACCACCCACAAGACCGCGACTAGTCACACTCCATTCACATTGGCATATGAAACGGAAGTTGTCATACACGCGGGACTTGAAGTTCCATCACATCGGGTAACTTATTACGACCCCGAGTCGAACCAGAATCTTTTATTGGAATCATTGGAATTCATCGACGAAAAACGCGAAGAAGCCAATTTGAGAGCGGCCGCATAGAGACATAGAGTCGCTAAATATTATAACGAAAAGGTCCGACCAAGAATTTTTGGTGCGGGGGACCTCATTTTGAAAAGAGTGTTTCCGATCCCATATCACATGAATCCCGCATGGGAAGGTCCATACGTCATCGAACGGAAGCTTGGGGAAGGAACTTTCAAGCTAGCGACCGTCGATAGTGCGACACTCCCCCGAGCATGGAACAACGAGCACTTGCAGCATTATTATACTTAGTCTATTTCTTTCATGTATTAGTTGCATTTGTTTCTAATACGCTTTTATTTCTAGTTCTTGGCATGTAGTAATACAATTTAGTTTGCTTTCATTAATAAAGATTGAAGCCATCTTTTCCGTAAATTACTAATGTTTCTACGTATGATGATCCTGTGACAGGCAAATGAAATAATATTATTTTGGCTGACATACGAACGCATGCAAAAGACTCAAAATCTCCAAGTCTCCAGAGTGCGGGCTGGAGTACTCTAAGTCCCCGGAGCGTGGACTCGAGTATAAACGGCTCAAAATCTCCAAGTCCCTAGAGTGCAGACTGGAGTACTATAAGTCCCCGGAGCACGGACTTGAGTATAAACGACTCAAAATCTCCAAGTCCCTAGAGTGTGGACTGGAGTACTCTAAGTCCCCGGAGCGCGGACTGGAGTATAAACGACTCAAAATCTCCAAGTCCCCAGAGTGCGGACTGGAGTACTCTAAGTCCCCAGAGCGCGGACTCGAGTATAAACGACTCAAAATCATCAAGTTCCCAGAGTGCGGACTGGAGTACTCTAAGTCCCCGGAGCGCGGACTCGATTATAAATGACTCAAAATCTCCAAGTCCCCAGAGTGCGGACTGGAGTACCCTAAGTACCCGGAGCGTGGACTCGAGTATAAACGACTCAAAATCTTCAAGTCCCCAGAGTGCAGACTGGAATACTCTAAGTCCCCGGAGCGTGGACTCGAGTATAACCGACTCAAATCTCCTAGTCCTCAGAGCGCGGACTGGAGTACCCTACGTCCCCGATGTGCGGACTAAAATATATTCTAAGTGCTTAAAGCATGGGAAGAAAAATGAACAACTCTCGAAGAATCTCCAAGCTATATGAAGGTAAACCGAGAAGTCCATGTTATTCACAACAGCATGGATTTAAATCACAATCATACAAAAATTGAATGACAAGAGCCTTTCGAAAGACAGAAAAAAGGAACTAAGCTTTATTCAGAAAAAGTTTCTACTAAAAGCCCTACAAAGTTCGGAGTCGACAATCTATATACAAAGACTACGGAAGTAGATGGAAATAATTACATAACTTAGACTAATGCTCGTTGAAAGAGAGTAATGGTCACTTCTTGTGCTTCTTCGACTTCTTCACCTCCGTTGTCTTCTCGAACGGCTCCTCTCCAGTGCGTTTACCCTTGGTACTCTTCTTTGATAGAGGGGTAGCAGCGGAAGAAGTACGGGGAACATCCACGGGCTTGGACCTGCCAGGGAGAATGACCTTCAACGGCTTATTCAAGGGGTCGTCTTGGTCCACAACCCGAGGCTCGACCTTGATCTTGGTCGTCTCTCTCTTCACCTTCTCAAGCCGCTCCTTCATACTCAACTCAGACGTGTGTTCAGAGGCGCCTATAATCTCTACTTCATAACTCCCCTCGATGGGAGAAGAAGTCTCAGATTTGTCTTCATCCAGCGCTCTAATCACCTGAGCATCTGGCCCGGGAGCCTCTCCTGTCTGAGTGGCTTCACCTTTCTTTTCCTCCACCTCCTTGGCGACATCTCTCCTAGGAGTGGGCCCGGGATCAGGACGTCCTAAGCAAAATCATGAAAAACAAGCATTAGAATACGATAGTCCATCATAAAGAATGACGACTTTTGAAATCTTAAAGTGAAGGGTTATCTACCAGGTTCCGACAGGCTCTCAGCCGTCAAGGGGTTCTATCCCTCTGGAATGGGAGACAAAATATGGACGCCAAGGCCAGGGTCCTCCGGATTGAAACCGATATGCTGCTCAAATGGATCGAGTATCGGCCGATCGACCAATCGAGTAGGTACATGAGCTGGAGGCACGACCTGTAGCGATCCTGACTCGACCGTCGAAAATCGGCACCGAATACGACACTCATATTCAAATGCCGCAGATCCAAATGTCGAATCTGGTGTGCCGGAGCTTATAACACCATTAAGTACAACACAGCGGAAGAAAAGAATATCAATATATATAACATTGATATAATTACAAATACAAAATCTGATATAATATGATACAACAGAATGATACAATATATACCAGTACTATCAGAGATATGATACAAGACACCGCGGAAAGAATAGATAACACTAGTAGTGGAAAAGAATATCTTCAATTGAATGCATCCCCAAATCCAATGCTCCAATCCAAAGCTAGCTCGCCAACATCACGTGTCACCTAGATAAGCAAGTCTCGTCCTGATCCAAAGACTGAACTAACTCCAGATAATCTATTAAACCTGACTATTTGAAACACCCAACTCTAGACTGCCCATATGGAAAATTGTGGGAACCCAGAGTTTAGGAAGGAACAATAAACTCTGAGTCAGTCATGGGACTGGTATGAGTAACAAAAATAGTTTGATCTTTTAAAACAATCAAAAGAATTTAGATTGAAATCCGCAATGCTTTTTAAGAAATGAAACTACCATAAGGCCTCCCGCTGCACACACCATGCAAACACAGAATTGGAGGAGATTTATCCTTATGATAGTAAAACATGCTTGATACGAGAAAATTTCTTGATATTATTATTATAAGTGCATAGTGGAAAACATTTCGAAAGTATAATATTAATCTTAGCCAGCATAGACATTCCAAACTATGCTTACTATAGCTACCATCTAAGCAGTGGTGACCACCATAAGTAAATGGCAGGTTCTGCCCGTACAAAGCACATATTGGATGAATGGATTTCCAACAAATGGTCGGGCTAAGGAACTTCCCACTGTCCATGGGTACGCTTCTGGCGGGACGTCCCAAGAACCTAGCCGGGTCTCTGCCAACAGAAGGCCGGGTTACCTCTGTAACTAGGTAACTACTTCTCGAGCATGCCACCCCTCGGTCCTTTGGGACCTTTATCTGAGGCGCCTCTAAACCACAAAGAAACAACCACACAGAAAATGAGATTGAAGCCCACCACATAGGTAAATATCTAGGCTCCATACCATGATTCCACGCTTTACCAGAAGGGAATGACACAACCTAAAGGGCGCGACCCTCATAACCTTGCCGCATCTTTCCTGTATTGACCATTTTCGGGTTGTGAGGTCCTGATGCAGTCTCGTCAACAAAGCTACACTTCATACAGAAGCCATGCTCTGATCACAAATGATCATCAACACACAGCAGCACTCAGCATGTCACATTACCAAATTGGGAGTATATCGCTGATAACCTTCAACTACATAACCTCTGAGCTCGTACGTCTCAGAGAAGGGTGTTAAGTTAGGAGAATAAATTCTCCGCCACCAAGAAATATGTATTTGAAATAAATCTGCTTTATATCTCAAAGTGTAGTGTCAGACATACAACCATACAAGTCTGTCCCGGGTTCGAACAGAACCGAAGGCACTTCCGAAGAAGCCCTTGCAAATCCGGATATTCACAATCCCGATCGGACTTCCCATCACTTAGGGAATCTCTATACCGTAGCTACCCGGTGCAGAGACAATCGGTAGGTTATTCTATTGTTCACAAAAATAACCGGTCTTCACCACCGGTTTTCAAATGCTATCCATAACGACGTATCATTATTCAGAGTGGGTTATATGACAAAAGGTCCTCTCCCGGTTAAACAGAATAATGAGCGCAATAATTAAAATATATGGATATGGGATTTAAGTTAAGTCACATCTGATAAAATCCGAAACTTTTCTCTCAAATGGTTAAACCAAATTACCATTTTAAATCTTTAAACAAAAAGATATATTTCACAAAGTTCACACAGTTTCACAAAGATCCATCTACGGATTTCGAAACAATTTCCATTTCAATTGGATTAACTCGTTAAATCTTTAAATAAAAGATTTAACTTATAGCATTCAAACCGTTTTCATAACTTGGAAAACCATTTTCATTTTAGACTTGAAATCCTTTTAACCAAAATTGGACGTTCATTACTTATGTGAAAGCTTTAATTGTTTGAAAACAAACAGTTTTCGTTTCAGAAGAATCCAATTTTATTTGCACGAGTTAAAGCCTTTGAATTTAAATTCAAATTCCCATATCAATACCTTTAAAATGGTTTAACCCATATAAACTTGTATACATCTTTAATCCCTAGTCTCAAATCATAGAATTCAGTTTTCAAATATTGAATTCAAATTTCAAAGCGTTATCAAGTTATTCAAAAATAAATTTTATCTTTGTAATTCCTTTTCAAAAGCTTTTCACATTTTATCCGAATCCATTTCCAAACCATTGAATTCAAATTGTCTATTTTGAAATCATTTCAAAAATCTGTGACTTAATCGATTTCATCGTGAAATCCATATTTGTGAGTGTACGGTGTGGTCCAGGGGTTAAACACAATAGTACAACATCATCACCACAGATCAAAACACAGAAATATAGTTGATAAGCGATATAAACTATAATGCTTATCATTCATTCACAGATCACAGATTAATAACAAATGTATCATAAACAAATAAATTATACACAGCTCAATCCATAGAACAAAATATCACAGATCAGATAGGATAATCAATTCAAGGCATCTCATACAATACAATCATTCATAAGTAGGGTCAAGCATTCAATAAACATCTATAAGCAGGATTAATTAATTGTTTAATCCTAATTAATTCAAATTAATTTCCAATTAAATTAATTACTTATGAATTAACTATCCAATGCTGATTAATTAATTATAAATATTTGATATAAATTAATTAATCAATCACCTTAATTAATTAAATTATTCCTAATTAATCATATTAATTAAATTAACCTTTGAACCAATTTACATAATTAATTAACCCCTTAATTAATTATTTCAAGAAATTAACTCTTTATTACTTACCATAAAGTAATTATACTTGCAATCTCATAAATGATTAACATTAAATTAATTAATCAAATTAATTATTAAAATTAACTACAATAATTAGTTAATTAATTAATCTTAGTTAACGACCTTCATTAACAATTAAATTTCCTTTAATTACTTTGTTAAAGAAATTTACTTATATTAATCATTATTGATTATCAATTAATTAACCATTAAGAACTCATTAATTAATCCTAATTACTGAATTAATTAAGTGTCAACTATAACTTAATGAATTCTTAATTATGATTTAAGTATTCCTTAATTAAATTAACTTAACTTTCATTAATAAATTTAACTTGGAATTACTAATTCAATTAACACAAAACATAAATTATCTATTCTAATTAACTCAATAATTAATGAATTATAAGTCCTTAAATTTTCATTAACTTTAAAGTGAAACTCATTCTTATTAATAGTTTAATTTTCACTTACAAATATGTTTAATAATATATTTTTCCAAATTTACTTTTAAATTTCATTTTAAATTCAAGATTCAAAATGAAATACCAGTTTATCTTTGATAAAGTCTACAACTAAATTTTTAAAACCTTTAAATTCACATGTTAAATAATACTTTTGTTATAAAGGAATTTAAAAGAGTTAGACCAAATTCCTTTTTAAATTCACATATTTAAAATATACTTTACTTATTTAAACATTTAAATTTATAAAACTTATTTTATTTAAAAATCTGGAATTCATATTTGGATTTAAGTCCGGGTTTAAGTTTTTGATTTAACTTGTACTAAACTTTCCTTTACAAATTTGAAATCCATTTAAATTCAATTCTTTTAAATCTACTTAAATACTTAAGCACTTTTAAGTTATTAAAAGAATTTTTTTAATTTAAAAAACTTATTTCCCAAACTAAAATTCAATTACTTGAATTTATATTTTAATCTTTTATTTATAGACTCAGTTCAAACTTTGATTATAATTTAAAATTTAATTTTAAATTTCAACAGGTACAGGTTTTGAATCCTGTAAAAATATTTCTACCCGAGCCTCCCCTTTTTCTGCTTCGAGACCAACACCTATCGTCTTCGAGTAAACACTCGAGTAAACTAAAAAACAACCCAGCTCCAACAAAAAACAAAAACGCCCAGATCCAAGAAATTCGTGCACGGTGCACGTGCACATCAACGATGATCGCCTCCGGTCGTCACCACGTAAACGAGCAAGTCGACAACCCCCCACGTACCAACTCCAGATCGCCAGAATTCCCATCATTCACGCAAAATCGAATTCGAGTATAAACTCGAAACCTGGAAATAATCAAACCCATCACCACCCAACCTGCCAACACTTCGTTTGCCGCGCCCCGACCACCAGAAGGTCCACAACTCCAGCCACTCGATCACCAACCCCCCGCTATCCTCCCCTAGAGCCTCGTCACGCTCGATCATCTATCGACGACGCACGAATTAAAATACTCGGCTTCACAAAAACTAGGTTTACAGATTTTGAAAGGTCGTCGTCATCGCCACATTGGCCTGACCACCACCGCACCATTTTTCCATGAGCCTCTGGTCACTCCACCACCTCCAGGAAGAAACTCGACTCCTCCAATCAACGGGATCACCCATGGAGACCCAAAAAGCACAATACAATCAAACCCAAACTGCTCTTTGTTCTTTGATCGAACAATTATGATTTTAACCTTAATAATCATGTTAAAGTATAAAGATTTCATTTACATACCTGAATTTGTAAATTTAAAAGTTTAAATTTTCACTTGTTTAAAGCTTTGCTCAGTACTTGGTTTTCAGAGACATTAATAAGTTGTCTTAACTTGCATATTATTTTTTTAAAAATGCTTGGATCATAACTACACACATAACATTTTTTATATTCTAAGTGTTAATAGTTATTAGATCAAGCGATAAGGTTTTGTTTATAAATCTGGGCTGGAAATAACAAGAACAGAGGCCTTCAATTGATACAGGCATACATACACAATAAAATATATACGCAAGAAATTACAACATGCATAGTTTCTAGATTTATACTCGAAACTAATTCAGATACTTGAGTTTTTAAAAATGAATGTTACTCACAATGGTTTTGAGATGAATAGAGCCTTCCTTTTTGACACAGAGTTGTTAAATTTTGCAAGCTGAAGTCTTTATCTTGATCTCTGGTTTGATCTGAGTTGTATTGTTGTTTTTGTTGAAGTTTTGTTTTAAGTTTTAGATGATATTATTTCAAAAAAAAATTCTTAGCTTATGGACGAACTGGAATGAAGGTAATATATAAATAAAAGAGGTTTACAGTGTATACAATTTGTATAGGGTGATATTATTTATATTTGTACAATACAAGACCAAGATATTTTTTTCTTTTATTTGATTAAGTATAAATTTCGGCTAATAAAATCTATGTTGTGGTGGCTGAGATGATATATTGTGTGCTAATAATATCCAAGCATTAATTGTTCTTTGTACAAATCTATACTTATCCTAATTTTAAATCATACTTGAATACTTCCTCTTGTCTTCTTATCCAAGCCAATGCATATATATTTCTGTTCAAGTGTTCATACTGATCATATTTGAAATATATATATGTTGTCCGTTTCTTTTGCAAGCTTACACTTATCTTTCTTTTTCCTAGACTACACTTTCATATATATAGCTTTGTCTTGTTTCATTTTACACTTACTTGTATTCCAATAGCGTACATATCCAATTTTAAAAATTATCCTAAGTATTTATTTATAGTTTACATAACTAAAATTTTAAGATATTTATTTTATCTCTTTTTGAAGTTTAACTATCCAACATTTAATTTATATTAATATATTTTTTATAATTATAAAACTAACTACCCATAAATAAATATAAATAATATTTTTACCCAAATCATTTTCTAAGTCTTTTATTCAAATTTTATATACAAATTCAATATTCAAAATTCAATTTTAAAGTCAAACCTATATTTTCTCATATATATATATATATATATATATGTATATGTATGTATGTATGTATATTCAAATTCAAAATAATTCTAGAATTTATCCAAAATTCACATTAGTTATTAATTTAAATTTA
Organism: Allium cepa; assembly: GCA_030765085.1. Taxonomy (NCBI): domain Eukaryota; kingdom Viridiplantae; phylum Streptophyta; class Magnoliopsida; order Asparagales; family Amaryllidaceae; genus Allium; species Allium cepa. The sequence goes on along the minus strand of CM060934.1, from coordinate 634,979,387 downwards.
AATCAAAAATTGGGATCGTTACAGATCCCCCCTTAAAGAAATTTCATCCTCGAAATTTGCAGGCACGAAAACAACGACGATAGATACACAAAGACAGAGAAACAGTTTTCCAGGTCAAACTGGATATCTATTCTGTATTTGGCTTACCTAATCAGAATATCAACTATATGAGAACAAACTCATTCAATACTATACAGGATACTTGGGTCATCAAATCTACAAAATATGTAGGGGAACTGGTTAGTCCGAAGGGATAACTAACCATTCGTAGAATATATCTGGACCGAAATAGACAGATATATGGATACAATTTCAAAACTTTTAGTTTAGAGACTAAAGTATACCTATTAACCATAGAAATCAGAGCAACTAATTCATCCAACAAACAATTCTGGCCTATTTGGAGTTTATGTCCCATGCAAATATATCAAATCTTCTTCCTGGATCTACCAGGAACCATCAAAGAATCAAAAAGAGATGCTAAACAAAAGAGATTGATAGATGGATTCAATCTTCTACAAATTTTCAAATATTAGGTATAGATTCCAAATTCAAGCCAGAACACCTCAAAGTACATACCAACTTGTCCCTCTTCGGACTTCAATATACCCAAGAAATTACAATAGAAATTCAAATTTGGTTTTAAACAAAATCGTTTTATCGATTCAATTCAAATTTAGATCTATATTCTACTAACTCAATTTAACTCAATTTAAAATTTCCAATTTATTCAAATTTTCAATTTCAAATTTTCAATTTATTTAGAATTTTCAATTTCTAATTTCTATTCATTAAAGTTTCAATCGAAAAGATGATAAGAAACCGATGAAGATACGAATCTCCTACAATGATTCATAGGGTCACCATCACACTGAAACTTCTCTTGCAGCTGCCTCGAAGCAAATCAAAAGAATTGGGTAGACGAATCAAAGGAAATTGATAGAGAAAGTTATTTCCGCTATAACAGGGTATTGACCATTTATAGTGGTACTCCCCTGTCCCCTATCTCGTCCTCTTCTTGCACTCATACTTACTATCAGGGAATAGTAAGAGAATTTACTAAGGCATTCAAACGGATATCTTAGGGATATACTCATTCTAGGGTATACTTCACCCTATCTCTAATGAGTTACTTAATGTGTTATACTCCTGAGCTAAAGATTTAACCCTCAGCTCTGATACCAAATGTAGCGATCCTGACTCGATCTTCGAATATCGGCACTGAATACGACACTCATATTCAAATGCCGCAGATCCAAACGTCGAATCTGGTGCGCGGGAGCTTATAACACCATTAAGTACAATACAGCAGAAGAAAAGAATATCAATATATATATATAACATTGATACAACGACAGATACAAAATCTGATATAATATGATACAACAGAATGATACAATAGATACCAATACAATCAGAGATATGATACAAGACACAGCGGAAATAATTAGATAACACCTGCAGCGGAAAAGAATATCTTCAATAGAATGCATCCCCAAATCCAATGCTCCAATCCAAAGCTAGCTCGCCAACATCACGTGTCACCTAGATAAGAAAGTCTCGTCCTGATCCAAAGACTGAACTAACTCCAGATAGTCTACTAAAGCTGACTATTTGAATCACCCAACTCTAGACTGCCCGTATGGTAAATTGTGGGCACCCAGAGTTTAGAAAAGGAACAATAAACTTCGAGTCAGTCATGGAACTGGTATGAGTAACAAAAACAGTTTGGTCTTTTAAAACAATCAAAAGAATTTAGATTGAAATCCGTAATGCTTTTTAGGAAATGAAACTACCATAAGGCCCCCCACCGCACACACCATGCGAACGCAGAATTAGAGGAGATTTCTCCTTATGATAGTCAAACATGCTTGATAGGAGAAAATTTCTTGATATTATTATTATAAGTGCACAGTGGAAAACATTTCGAAAGTATAATATTAATCTTTGCCATCATAGACATTCCGAACTATGCCTACTATAGCTACCATATAAACAATGGTGACCACCATAAGTAAATGGCAAGTTCTACAACTAATACCGTACAAAGCACGTATTGGATGAATGGATTTCCAACAAATGGTCGGGCTAAGGAAATTCCTACTGTCCATGGGTACGTCTTTGGCGGGACGACTCGAGAACCTAACCGGACTCTGCCAACACAAGGTCGGGTTACCTCTGTAACTAGGTAACTACTTCTCGAGCATGCCACCCCCCGGTCCTTTGGGACCTTTATCCGAGGCGCCTCTAAACCACTAAGCAACAACCATACTGAAAATGAGATTGAAGCCCACCACATAGGTAAATATCTGGGCTCCATACTGTTTGCACCAAAACTGGGCACAACACTCTTCAGATGTGTTTGAAGAGATAAAGTGAGGAGAATAAATATAAAATGAAGCAGATCTAACAAAAACACCAATAATCACATAAGAAAATGCATAGAAACACATAGTTTTAGAGTGGTTCGGCGATTTGCCTATGTCCACTATGAAGTTTTATCACTTTATTGCTTGATACTTGAAGATTACAAGTTTTTTATAGCGAAGTACACCAGATAATAAGCTTAAATTCGAGATCAATGGCAGTAATGGCGTTCTGGAGTGAACGTGGCAGAGTCCGGGTGTTCTTTTACTCTGAAAATTCTCCGACCCCTTTTCCGAATGACCAGGGGCTCTATTTATAAGTGCTGGAGGCTTATATTTCACTGAAAATTCGAGAGACCACTTCTGGCACATGAGGGGGCCCGCATGCCGGCCTTAGGAAATTGGGGCCCGTTCCGGGATCGATTCGAACTCAATTTCGAATCGATCAAGATTTGATCCGATTGAGCTGAAATTTGGCATGAACATTCCTCATGTTGCCAGTAAGATACTGTGAAAATTTCATAGCATTTGGACATATGGATTGTGAGATATGATCGATGCAAGTTGGTCCGTGATCGATACGAAGCAATTTCGAATCGATCAAGATTTGATCCGATTGAGCTGAAATGTGGCATGAACATTCCTCATGTTGCCAGTAAGATACTGTGAAAATTTTATAGCATTTGGACATGTGGATTGTGAGATATGATCGATGCAAGTTGGTCCGTGATCGATACGAAGCAATTTCGAATCGATCAAGATTTGACCCAATTGAGATGAAATTTGGCGTGAACATTCCTTCGGTTGGCAGTAAGCTACAGTGAAAATTTGGTGGCATTTGGACTTGTAGATCTTGAGTTATGATCGATGCAAGTTTGGATTTCTCAACCATGATCGATCAATATCTTGAGCATACCAACTCCGATTGACTTGAAATTTGGAATGTTGGCTTTATTAGCTTTTCTTGTCATGTCTTATCAATTGTAGCTCGATCTGGACTCGAAAATTTTTTACCGACATCCATAGCAGACCTATGCGTTAACGATCTCCAGGACGAACCATCCTTGGTTTCTAGTCAAGTTCTTGGTGTCACAGCCTTGCCAAAAGGCGGGATAACACATACCATGATACCACCCTTTACCAGAAGGGAATGACACACCCTAAATGTCGCGATTCTCATAACCTTGCCGCATATTTCCTGTTTTGACCATTTCCGGGTTGTGAGGTTCTGATGCAGTCTCGTCCACAAAGCTACACTTCATACAGAAGCCACGCTCTGATCACAAATAATTAACAAATGATCATCAACACACAGCAGCACTCAACATGTCACACTACCAAATTGGGAGTATATCGCCGATAACCTTCAACTACATAACCTCTGAGCTCGTACGTCTCAGAGAAGGGTGTTAAGCTAAGAGAATAAATTCTCCACCATCAACAGATATGTATTTGAAAGAAATCTGCTTTATATCTCAAAGTGTAGTGTCAGACATACAACCATACAAGTCTGTCACGGTTTCGAACAGAACCGAAGGCACTTCCGAAGAATCCCTTGCAAATCCGAGTATTCACAATCCCGATCGGACTTCCCATCACTTAGGGAATCTCTATACCGTAGCTACTCGGTGCAGAGACAATCGATAGGTTACCTTATTTTTCACACAAATACCCTGTCTTCACCACCGGTCTTCAAATGCTATCCATAATGACGTATCATTATTCAGAATGGGTTATGTGACACAAGGTCCTCTCCCGGCTAAACCGAATAATGAGCGTAATATTTAAAATATATGGATATGGGATTTCAGTTAAGTCACAATTGATAAAATCCAAAACTTTTCTCTTAAATGGTTAAAACAAATTACCATTTTAAATCTTTAAACAAAAAGATTTATTTCACAAAGTTCACATTGTTTCACAAAGATTCATCTACGGATTTCAAAACAATTTCTGTTTCAATTGGATTAACTCACTAAATCTTTAAATTAAAGATTTAACTTATAGCTTTTAAACCGTTTTCATAACTTGGAAAACCATTTTCATTTTAGATTTGAAATCCTTTTAACCCAAAGTGGACGTTCATTACTTATGTGAAAGCTTTAATTGTTTGAAAACAAACAGTTTTCGTTTCAGAAGAATCCAATTGTATTTGCAAGAGTTAAAGCCTTTGAATTTAAACTCAAATTCCCAAATCAATACCTTTAACATGGTTTAACCCATATAAACTTGTATAACATCTTTAATCCCTAGTCTCAAATCATGGAATTCAGTTTTCAAATATTGAATTCAAATTTCAAAGCATTATCAAGTTATTCAAAAATAAATTTTATCTTTGAAATTCCTTTTCAAAAGCTTTTCACATTTAATCTGATTCCATTTCCAAACCATTGAATTCAAATTTTCTATTTTGAAATCATTTCAAAAATCGGTGACTTAATCGATTTCTTCGTGAAATCCATATTTGTGTGTGTACGGTGTGGTCCAAGGGTTAAACACAATAGTGCAATAACATCATCACCACAGATCAAAACACAGAAATATAGTTGATAAGCGGTATAAACTATAACGCTTATCATTCATTCACAGATCATAGATTAATAACTAATGTATCATAAATAAATAAATTACACACTGCTCAATCCACAGAATAAAGTATCACAGATCAGATAGGACAATCAATTCAAGGCATCTCATACAATACAATCATTCATATGTAGGGTCAAGCATTCAATAAACATTTATAAGCAGGATTAATTAATTGTTTAATCCTAACTAATTCAAATTAATTTCCAGTTAAATTAATTACTTATGAATTAATTATCCAATCCTGATTAATTTATGATAAATCATTTGATATAAAAATTAATCAATCACCTTAATTAATTAAATTATTCTTAGTTAATCATATTAATTAAATTAACCTTTGAACCAATTTACATAATTAATTAACCCCTTAATTAATTATTTCAAGAAATTAACTCTTTAATACTTACCATAAAGTAATTATACTTACACAATCTCATAAATGATTAACATTAAATTAATTAATCAAATTAATTATTAAAATTAACCGCATTAATTAATTAATTAATTAATCTTAGTTAACAACCTTCATTGACAATTAAATTTCCTTTAATTTCTTTCTTAAAGAAATTTACTTATATCAATCATTATTGATTATCAATTATTTAACCATTAAAAACTCATTAATTAATCCTAATTATTGAATTAATTAAGCGTCAACTGTAACTTAATGAATTCTTAATTACGATTCAAGTATTCCTTAATTAAATTAACTTAACTTTCATTAATAAATTTAACTTGGAATTACTAATTCAATTAACACAAAACATAAATTATCTATTCTAATTAACTCAATAATAATGAATTATAAATCCTTAAATTTTCATTAGCTTTAAAGTGAAACTCATTCTTATTAATGGTTTAATTTTCACTTACAAATTTGTTTAATAATATATTTTTCTAAATTTACTTTTAAATTTCATTTTAAATTCAAGATTTAAAATGAAATATCAGTTTATCTTTTATAAAGTCTACAACTAAATTTTTAAAACCTTTAAATTCACATGTTAAATAATACTTTTGTTATAAAGGAATTTAAAAGAGTTAGATCAAATTCCTTTTTAAATTCACATATTTAAAATATACTTTACTTATTTAAACATTTAAATTTATAAAACTTATTTTATTTGAAAATCTGGAATTAATATTTGGATTTAAGTCCGGGTTTAAGTTTTTGATTTAACTTCTTTTAAACTTTCCTTTACAAATTTCAAATCCATTTAAATTCAATTCTTTTAAATCCACTTAAATACTTAAGCATTTTTAAGTTATTAAAACAAATTTTTTTTATTTAAAAAACTTATTTCCCAAACTAAAATTCAATTACTTGAATTTATATTTTAAGCTTTTATTTATAGACTCAGTTCAAACTACGATTATAATTTAAAATTTAATTTTAACTTTCAACAGGTACAAGTTTTGAATCCTGTACAAATATTTCAACCTGAGCGTCCCCTGTTTCTGCTTCGAGACCAACACCTATCGTCTTCGAGTAACCACTCGAGTAAACTCACCAACAACCTAGCTCCAACTCAGAAAAAAGGCCCAGATCCAAGAAATCCGTGCACGGTGCACGTGCACATCACCGATGATCGCCTCCGGTCGTCACCACGTCATCGAGCAAGTCGAAAACCCCAACGTACCAACTTCAGATCGCCAGAATTCCCATCATTCACCCGAAATCGAATTCGAGTATAAACTCGAAACCTGGAAATAACCAAACCCATCACCACCCAACCTGTCAACGCTTCGTTTGCCACGCCCCGACCACTAGAAGGTTAACAACTCCGGCCACTCGATCGCCAACCCTCCGCTATCCTCCCCCAGAGCCTCGTCGCGCTCGATCATCTATCGGCGACGCACGAATTAAAATACTCGGCTTCACAAAAACTAGATTTACAGACTTTGAAAGGTCGCCGCCGTCGCCACAGTGGCCTGATCGCCACCGCACCATTTTTCCATGAACCTCCGGTCACTCCTCCACCTCCAGGAGGAAACTTGACTCCTCCAATCAATGGGATCACCCACGGCGACCCAAAAAGCACAATACAATCAAACCCAAACTGCTCTTCGTTCTTTGATCAAAAAATTTTGATTTTAACCTTAAAAGTCATGTTAAAGTACAAAGATTTCATTTACATACCTGAATTTGTAAATTTAAAAGTTTAAATTTTCACTTGTTTAAAGCTTTGCTCAGTACTTGGTTTTCAGAGACATTAATAAGTTGTTTTAACTTACATAATTTTGTTTAAAGCTTAGATCATAACTACATACAGAACATTTGTTTATATTCTAAGTGTTAATGGTTATTAGATCAAGAGATAAGGTTTTGTTTGTAAATCTGGGCTGGAAATAACAAGAACAAAGGCCTTCAATTGATATAGGCATACATACACAATAAAGTATATACACAGGAAATTACAACATACATAGTTTCCAGATTTATACTTGCAACTAGTTGAGATACTTGATTTTTTTAAAATGAATGTTACTCATAATGGTTTTGAGATGAACAAAGCCTTCCTTTTTGACATAGGGTTGTTAAATTTTGCAACCTGAAGTCTTTATCTTGATCTCTGGTTTTATCTGAGTTGTATTGTTGTTTTTATTGAAGTTTTATTTTAAGTTTCAGATGATATCTTTTCAGATTTTTTTCCGTAGCTTATGGACGAACTGGAATGAAGGTAATATATAAATAAAAGAGGTTTACAGGGTATACAGTTTGTACAGGGTGATATTATTTATGTTTGTACAATACAAGACCAAGATATTTTTTTCTTTTATTTGATTAAGTATAAATTTCGGCTAATAAAATCTATGTTGTGGTGGCTGAGATGATACATTGTGTGCTAATAATATCCAAGCATTAATTATTCTTTGTACAAATCTATACTTATCCTAAGTTTAAATCATACTTGAATATATGGTATTGTCTTCCTCTTGTCTTCTAATACAAGCCAATACATATATATTTCTGTTCAAGTGTTCATGCTGATCATATTTGAAATATATATATATATATATATATATATATATATATATATGTTGTCTGTATCTTTTGCAAGCTTACACTTATCTTTCTTTTTCCTAGTCTACACTCTCATATATATAGCTTTGTCTTGTTTCATTTTACACTTACTTGTATTCCAATAGCATACATATGGAATTTTAAAAAATTTCCTAAGTATTTATTTATAGTTTTCATAACTAAAATTTTAAGATATTTCTTTTATTTCTTTTTGAAGTTTAACTATCCAACATTTAATTTATATTAATGTATTTTTTTATAATTATAAAACTAACTACCCATAAATAAATATAAATAATATTTTTACCCAAATCATTTTCTAAGTCTTTTATTCAAATTTTAAATATAAATTCAATATTCAAAATTCAATTTTAAAGTCAAACCCAAATTTTCTCATATATATATACTTCATATTTAAAATAATTCTAAAATTTATTCAAAATTCACATTAGTTATTAATTTAAATTTAAATCAAAAATTGGGATCGTTACACGACCCCGGACGGACCAGTAATAACTTCTTTTCCTTTCTTTGAGGGGGAGCCTTTGCCATATATAGCTTTAGCTGCAGATAAGTCCGAAGGCTCATTTCCCTTAAGGAATTCTTTTATCAAGGCCCCTATAACGATCCCGGATTTTTACTAAGTTTAAATTGCTACTTAATTTAATTTTAAATGAAAATGGTGAAATTAATTGGTAATTAATATAAGATTCTAGTTAAAATATGAATTAATTGAGAATTAATCCGGATATTTGAAAATAAAAATATGTGTATAAAATAGATTGAAATAGAATTTGAAATTGGGATTTATGAATAATGTAAGGATATTTGAATTTAAAAGTATGAAATGAATTTTTTTGAAAGTAGATATAAAATAATTTTCAAAGGATGTTTAAAAGTTAAATATCTATAAATAATGAATTAATGCAAAATGTAAAATAAATAAATATAAATATACATGTATATAGAGGAATAAGACAATAAGTATGTAAGTTAAAATAAATATCTAACCTAGAAATAAATTAGGCAAATTTAAACAACATGTAAATAAATCGTATAGTTTCATAAGGTATAAAGTTAAAAATAAATATTTAAATTAGAAATAGAAAAAGATTTATATCCAAGTATAGTTAGGAAAAATAACAATAATAAAACATAAATACTAATGCAAAACATAATAACAAAGACTAAAACAACTTTAAATATAGACATAAAGGACTTAAACAATTAATGTTAGCTACCAAAGTAATATCACGAGCCACCATTTTAAAGCAAAATAAAAACAAAATACATTCAAGTATATATAAATAAGTATAAATCTGTAAACCTGGAAGCAAAACAAGAAACAAAAATACACTCAAATATGAAACAAGTGAACAGGTATATGTAAGGCTTGTATAAGAAGACATAAGAAAAATAAAAACAAGACAACGTAATTAATGCCAAAATATTTTAGAACACAAAGTATATCTGTTAGCCGAAATATGCATATTCAATCAAACAAAGAAAAGATATCTCTGGTCTGACAATGTACAAACAAGAATTATATCACCCTGTACACTTTTTCTATATATATCAACTTCTGTCAATACAATTCGTTCATCAAAAATTGAGTAAAACTGAAGTAAACATCATGTAAAACTTAAACAAAAATTTAATTTAAAACAACAATTCAACTACAACCAGAAATTCAAGAGAGAGGATTCAACAAGTAAAGTTCAAAACCTGTTTCAACACAAAGAGTTCTGTTCATTCTGGAAAACTGTGAGTAACATTCACTTTTAAAAACTTAAGTATATGAATTATTTACAAGTTTATATCTTGAAATGTGTATGTTGTAATTTGTCTGTGTATATATGTGAAGTTGTAAATCTGTGCATGCCTGTATCATTTGAATGTCCCTGTTCTTGTCTTTCCCTGTCCCAAATTTGCAAATTAAAATCATATCTTTTGATTTAATAACTATTAGAACTTTAAATATAAACAAAGGTTGTTTTTCTGATTATGAACTAAGTTTCTAAAATTTATTTAAGTTGAAAACAACATGGTATTATATCTGGAAATCAAGAAATCTGAACCCAACTTCAAATTACTCAAATTTTAAATTCTTAATTCCTAAATTCAGGTATGTAAATTGAATTCCTACACTGTAACATGATTTTTAAAGCAAAGATCATGATTTTTAGAGCTAAGACAAAGAAGCAGTTCATAAATGAACTGGAAATGGGTTTTGGGCAAATTCAGGTGATCGGAGGTTTGTAGGAGCTCGAGGTTTCGCGTGAAGGTAGAGGGGAGTACAGTGAGTTGGGAAAAAATGGTGGGAAGTGCTTCGGTTCATCGTGGTCGTGGCGGCGAGCCTTTTTCATCTCTAAACCTAGTTTTACTAAGGCTGAGAAATTTGATTCGTTCGACACCTATGATGGATCGAGTGCAACGCGCTTTTGGGTGATGGAAGAGGGGGAGTTGACGAAGTCGTAGCCGGAATGGTTGACCTCCTGGTGGTCGGAGCGGTGAAAACGAGGCGATGACAGGTTGGGTGGTGATGGGGCTCGCTGTTCCAGGTTTCGAGTCTGCACTCGATTTTAATTTCGAGAAGATGATGCGGATTTTGATGGTCAGGGGTTGATGCGTGGATGAACGTCGACTTGCTCGGCGTCGAGGCGATGTCCGGAGACGCTCGGTAGCAAAGTGCACGTGCACCGTGCACGAGTTTTGGAATCTGGAAGTTCTCCTTTGTATTTGTGAAAGCAGGATGAACTCGCGCATTTTTCTCGAGTTACTCGAGTGTTTTACTTGAAGAATTCCAGTGTTGGACTCGAAGTAAAATAGCGAGGCTCGAGTTGCTTTAGATTTCTACAGGTTTGTGTTACAAACTTGATAATGTTGGTTTTTTAAACTTACACTGAATTTAAAGAGGTAAAGCAAGTTCTAGATAAAGGTTTGAAACCAGTTTAAAATCTGAACTTAAAATGAATTTAGATTTGAAATCAAGGATTTAAAAGTAAGGTTTTACAAGCAAGTTTAAATCAAAGTTTAAATCAAAGTTAAAACCAAGTAAAATCAAATGTTAAATATGGATTCAAGTTTATCGAATTCAAATCAGTGATTTAAATCAATTTTTAAATCTGAATGTTTTAAACAAGTTTAAATCAAATAGCTTTTTAAAAGTAATTTGTTTTCAGATAAATATTTGAATTTGATTTAGATAAAGTCCTTTTATAAAAAGTATTTTGAATGAAAAGTTAAATAATTTGTTTTAACTTGAATTTGCAAGTTAAAATATAATGTATTTTTAAAGCTTAAATTTTAAATAAAAATTTAAGTAATTTAGTTAGAACTTTTCTTTTATAAGTTTATAAGTTGATATTTAAATTTGGTAAATGTATAAACATATAATCATTTTGAATCTTAAATTCAAAATGTAATTTGAATCTAAATTTGAAAGTGTAATGTTTTAAATACACCTTAATATTAATGAAGTCATTAATAAAGAAATGGAACACCCTAGAGATAATTAAGGTATTAAAATGATTTAATGAATCAGATAATTATGGGATGACTTATTTATAAATTAATGATTTAGATTAATTTATAATTAGAGATTAATTAGGAAAGTAATTAAGGAATTGTTATTAGTTAATGAAGGTCGTTGACTAAGATCATTTAAATAATTAATTAATGTGATTAATTTTAACAATTAATTAGATTAATTAAGTAATGATAATCATTCATAAGATTGTGTAAGTGTAATTACTTTATGATAAGTAATTAAAGAGTTGATTTCTTAAAATAATTAATTAAGGGGTTAATTAATTATTGGTTTAGAGGTTAATTTAATTAATATGATTAATTAAGAATAATTTATTAAGTAAGAATAATTAATTAAGGTGTTTGATAAATTAATTTATATCAAATGATTTGTAATTAATAAACCAGGATTGGATAATTAATTCATAAGTAATTAATTTAATTGGAAATAAATTGAATTAATTAGGATTAAACAATTAATTAATCCTTCTTATAAATGTTTATTGAATGCTTGACCTTACTTATGAATGATTGTATTGTGTGAGATGCCTTGAATTTATTGTCCTATCCGATCTGTGACATTTTGTTCTGTGGATTGAGCCGTGTGTAATTTATTCATTTATTTGTGATACATTTGTTATTAATCTTTGATATGTGAATGAAAGATAAGCGTTATAGTTTATACCGCTTATCAACTATATTTCTGTGTTTTGATCTGTGATGATTGAATGATATTGCACTATTGTGTCGAACCCTGGACCATACAATACACACACAAATATGGATTTCACGAGGAAATCGATTAAGTCACAGATTTTTGAAATGATTTTCAAATAGACAATTTGAATTCAAATGATTTGGAAATGGAATCATGTTAAATGTGAAAAGCTTGTGAAATGGAATTTCAAGACAAAATTTATTTTTGAATAACTTGATAAAGTTTTGAAATTTAAATAATTTGATTTAAATTTGAATTCAAAATTCGAAACTGAATTCTATAATTTGAAACTAGGGATTAAAGATGTTATACTTGTTATATGGGTTAAACCATTTCAAATGTATTGATGTGGGAATTGGAATTTAAATTCAAAGGCTTTAACTCGTGCAAATATAATTTAATTTTTCTGAAACGAAAACTATTTGTTTCAAATAATTAAAGCTTTCACATAAGAAATGAACTTCAAATTTATATTAAAAGGATTCTAGTTTGAAATGAAAATGATTTCCAAGATATGGTAACGGTTTGAAAGCTATAAGTTAAATCGTGACTTAAAGATTGAATGAGTTAATCCAATCGAAATGGAAATTGTTTTGAAAACCCATAAATGGATCTTTGTGAAACCGAGTGAACTTTGTGAAATAAATCTTTTTGTTTAAAGATTTGAAACGGGAAATTTTTTTCAACCATTTGAAGAAAAGTTTTGGATTTTATAAGTTGTGACTTAACTGAAATCCCATATCCATATATTTTAAATGATGCGCTCATTATTCGGTTTGACCGGGAGAGGACCTTGTGTCATATAACCCATTCCGAATAGTGATACGGCGTATGGATTGCATTGAAGAACGGTGGAAAAGACCAGGTATTTGTGAGAACTATAGGATAACCTATCCATTGTCTCTGCACCGAGTAGCTACGTTATAGAGATTCCCTAAGTAATGGGAAGTCCGATCGGGATTGTGAATACTCGGATTTTCATGGGCTTTTTACGAAGTACCTCCGGTTCTGTTCGAACCCGGGACAAACTTGTATGGTTGTGTGTCTGACACTACACTTTGAGGTATAAAGCAGATTTCTTTCAAATACATATCTGTTGGTGGTGGAGAATTAATTCTCTTAGCTTAACACCCTTCTCTGAGACGTACGAGCTTAGAGGTTATGTAGTTGAAGGTTATCAGTGATATATTCCCAATTTGGTAGTGTGGCATGCTAAGTGTTGTTGTGTATTGATGATCATTTGTTGATCATTTGTGATCAAAGCATGGATTTTGTATGAAGCGAAGCTTTGTGGATGAAACTGCATCAGGACCTCACACCACGAAAATGGTCGAAACAGGAAATATGCGGCAAGGTTATGTGGGTCGCGCCCTTTAGGGTGTGTCATTCCCTTCTGTTAAAGGGTGATATCATGGTATGGAGCCTAGATTTTTACCCATGTGGTGGGCTTCAATCTCATTTTCTATGTGGTTATTGTTTTGTGGTTTAGAGGCGCCTCGGATAAAGGTCCCAAAGGACCGGTGGGTGGCATGCTCGAGTAGTAGTTACCTAGTTACAGAGGTAGCCCGGCCTTGTGTTGGCAGAGATTCGGTTAGGTTCTCGAGACATCCCGCCAGAGGCGTACCCATGGACAGTGGGAAGTTCCTTAGCCCGACCATTTGTTGGAAATCCAAACAAAACAATACGTGCCCAGTACGGTTTTTGTTGTATAACCTGCCATGTAATGTGGAGGTAACCTGCTCTTGAACATGGTAGCTATAGTAGGCATACAATAATGGTTGTATGCTGGCTAAGATTAATATTGTACTTTCGAAATGTTTTCCACTGTGCACCTATAATAATAATATCAAGAAATTTTCTCGTATCAAGCATATTTGACTATCATTAGGAGAAATCTCCTCCAATTCTGCGTCTGCATTGTATGTGTGGCGGGAGGCCTTATGGTAGTTTCATTTTCTAAAAAGCATTGCGGATTTATTCTTTTGTTGTTTGATTTTAAAAGACCAACTGTTTTTTTTACTCATACTAGTCCCATGACTGACTCAGAGTTTATTGTTCCTTTCCTAAACTCTGGGTGCCATTATTTTTCCATACGGGCAGTCTAGAGTTGGGTTTTTCCGATAGTCAGGTTTAGTAGATTATCTGGAGTTAGTTTAGTCTTTGAATCACGACGAGACTTGCTTGTCTTGGTGACACGTGATGTTGGTTCAAGCTAGCATTGGATTTGGGGATGCATTCTGTTGAAGATAATCTTTCCGCCGCTGGTGTAATCTATTTTCTTTCCGTTGTGTCTTGTATCTCTAATGGTATTGACATCTGTGGTATCATTCTGTTGTATCATACTATATCAGATATTGTATCTATCATTGTATCAATGTTGTATATATTGATATTTATTTCTTCCGTTGTGTTGTACTTAATGGTGTTATAAGCTTCGACGAACTAGATTCGACATTTGGATCTGCAGCATTTGAATATGAGTGTCGTATTCAGTGCCGATTTTCGAAGGTCGAGTCAGGGCCGTTACATCTGGTATCAGAGCTGGAGGTAGAAACTTTAGCTCAGGAGTATAACACATTAAGTAGCTTATTAGAGTTAGGGTGAAGTATACCCTAAAATGAGTATCCCTAAGATATCCATTCGAATGCTTCAGTAAATTCTCTTACTATCCACTAATAGTGAGTATGAGTGCAAGAAGAGGATGAGATAGGGGACAAGGGAGAACCACTATAAATGGTCAATACCCTGCGACAGTGGAAACAACTTTCTCTATCAATCTTCTTTGATTCGTCTTCCCAATTTCTTTGATTGCTTCGTAGCAGCTCCAGAATGAAGTTTCGGTGTGATGGTGGCCCAACGAATCGTTGTAGAAAATCCTTACTTCGTATCTTCCTCGGTTTCTTATCAGTTTTTCGGTCTAAACTTTAATGAATTTGAAATTTAAAATTCTAAATAAATTGGTTAACAGATATGAAGCTAAATTTGAATAGAATCGATAAAACGATATCGGTTAAAACAAATTTGAAATTCTATTATAATTTCTTGTGTAGATCGAAGTCCAAAGAGGGACATGTTAGTATATACTTTGGGGTGTTCTGACCTAAGTTGGAATCAATATCTTGTGTTTGAGAAATTGTAGAAGAGTGAATCTATCTATCTCTTCTTTGGGGTTCGATATATTCTACGAATGGTTAGTTATCCTTCGAACTAACCAGTGCCTTGCATATTTCGTAGATTTGATGACCCAAGTATCTTGTGAAAAATCATATGAGTTTGTTCTCATGTTGTTAATATTCTGATTTGGTGAGCCAAATGCAGAATTGATGTCCATTTTGACTTGAAAAAAACTGTTTCTCTATCTTTGTGTATCTATCTTTGTTGTTTTCGTGCCTGCAAATTTCGGGGACGAAATTTCTTAAGGGGGAATCTATAACGATTCCGGACTTTTACTAAGTTTAAATTGCTAATTAATTTAATTTTAAATAAAAATGGTGAAATTAATTGGTAATTAATATAAGATTCTAGTTAAATTATGAGTTAATTGAGAATTAATCCGGATATTTGAAAATAAAAATATGTGTATAAAATATATTGAAATAGAATTTGAAATTGGGATTTATGTATAATGTAAGGATATTTGAATTTAAAAGTATGAAATGAATATTTTTAAAGTTATATTTTGAAAATTGATATAAAATAATTTTCAAAGGATGTTTAAAAGTTAAATATCTATAAATAATGAAGGAATGCAAAATGTAAAATAAATAAATATAAATATATATGTATATAGAGGAATAAGACAATAAGTATGTAAGTTAAAATAAATATTTAAGCTAGAAATAAATTAGACAAATTTAAACAACATGTAAATAAATCATATAGTTTCATAAGGTATAAAGTTAAAAATAAATATTTAAATTAGAAATAGAAAAAGATTTATATCCAAGTATAATTAGGAAAAATAACAATAATAAAACATAAATACTAAAGCAAAACGTAATAACAAAGACTAAAACAACTTTAAATATAGACATAAAGGACTTAAACAATTAATGTTAGCCACCAAAGTAATATCATCAGCCACCATTTAAAGCAAAACAAAAACAAAATACATTTAAGTATATATATAAATAAGTATAAATCTGTAGACCTGGAAGCAAAACAACAAACAAAAATACACTTAAATATGAAACAAGTGAACAGGTATATGTAAGGCTTGTATAAGAAGACATAAGAAAAATAAAAACAAGACAAAGTAATTAATGCCAAAATATTTTAGCACACAAAGTATATCTCTCAGCCGAAATCGGCATAGTCAATCAAACAAAGAAAAGATATCTCTGGTGTGATATTGTACAAACAAGATTTATATCACCCTGTTCAAAGAAAATTGTATCACCTATACACTTTTTCTATATATATCAACTTCTCTCATTACTATTCGTTCATCAAAAATTGAGTAAAACTGAAGTAAACATCATATAAAACTTAAACAAAAATTTAATTTAAAACAACAATTCAACTACAATCAGAAATTCAAGAGAGAGGATTCAGCAAGTAAAGTTCAAAACCTGTTTCAACATAAAGAGTTCTATTCGATCTGGAAAACTGTGAGTAACATTCACTTTTAAAAACTTAAGTATCTGAATTATTTACAAGTTTATATCTGGAAATGTGTATGTTGTAATTTGTCTGTGTATACATGTGAAGTTGTAAATCTGTGCATGCCTGTATCATTTGAATGTCCCTGTTCTTGTCTTTCCCTGTCCCAGATTTGCAAACTAAAATCGTATCTTTTGATTTAATAACTATTAGGACATAAAATATAAACAAAGGTTGTTTGTCTGATTATGAACTAAGTTTTTAAAATTGATTTAAGTTGAAAACAACATGGTATTATCTCTGGAAATCAAGAAATTTGAACCCAACTTCAAATTACTTGAATTTCGAATTTCTTAATTCCTAAATTCAGGTATGTAGATTGAATTCATACACTGTAACATGATTTTTAAAGCAAAGATCATGATTTTTAGAGCTAAGATAAAGAAGTAGTTCATAAATGAACTGGAAATTGGTTTGGGGCAAATTCAGGAGATCGGAGGATTGTTGGAGTTCGGGATTTCACGTGAAGGTAGAGGGGAGTACAGTGAGTCGGGAAAAAATGGTGGGAAGTGCTCCGGTTCATCGTGGTGGTGGCAGCGAGCTTTTTTCGTCTCTAAACCTAGTTTTACCAAGGCTAAGGAATTCGATTCGTTCGACACCTATGATGGATCGAGTGCAACGCGCTTTTGGGAGATGGAAGAGGGGGAGTTGACGAAGTCGTAGCCGGAATGGTCGACCTCCTGGTGGTCGGAGCGGTTAAAACGAGGCGATGACAGGTTGGGTGGTGATGGGGCCCGCTATTCTAGGTTTCGAGTTTGCACTCGATTTTAATTTCGAGAAGATGATGGGGATTTTGATGGTCGGGGGTTGATGCGTGGATGAACGTCGACTTGCTCGGCGTCGAGGCGACGTCCAGAGATGCTCGGCGGCGAAGTGCACGTGCACCATGCGCGAGTTCTGGAATTTGGAAGTTCTCCTTTGTATTTGGTGAAAGCAAGATGAACTCGTGCATTTTCTCGAGTTACTCGAGTGTTTTACTCGAAGAATTCCAGTGTTGGACTCGAAGTAAAATGGTGAGGCTCGAGTTGCTTTGTTTTTCTACAGGTTTGTGTTTACAAACCTGACAGTGTTGAGTTTTTAAACTTACATTGAATTTAAAGAGGTAAAGCAAGTTCTAGATAAAGGTTTGAAACCAGTTTAAAATCTGAATTTAAAATGAATTTAGATTTGAAATCAAGGATTTAAAAATAAGATTTTACAAGCAAGTTTAAATCAAAGTTTAGATCAAAGTTAAAACATAGTTAAATCAAATGTTAAATATGGATTCAAGTTTCTCGAATTTAAATCAGTGATTTAAATCAATTTTTAAATCTGAATGTTTTAAACAAGTTTAAATCAAATAGCTTTTTAAAAGTAATTTGTTTTCGGATAAATATTTGAATTTGATTTTGATAAAGTCCTTTTATAAAATGGATTTTGAATGAAAAGTTAAATAATTTGTTTTAACTTGAATTTGCAAGTTAAAATATAATGTATTTTTAAAGCTTAAATTTTAAATAAAAATTTAAGTAATTTAGTTAGAACTTTTCTTTTATAAGTTTATAAGTTTATAAGTTGATATTTAAATTTGGTCAATGTATAAACATATAATCATTTTGAATCTTAAATTCAAAATGAAATTTGAATCTAAATTTAAAAGTGTAATGTTTTAAATACACTTTAATAGTAATGAAGTCATTAAGAAAGAAATGGACTACCCTAGGGATAATTAAGGTATTAAAATGATTTAATGAATAAGATAATTAAGGGATGACTTATTTATAAATTAATGATTTAGATTAATTTATAATTAGAGATTAATTAGGAAAGTAATTAAAGAATTGTTATTAGTTAATAAAGGTCGTTAACTAAGATTATTTAAATAAATAATTAATGTGATTAATTTTAACAATGAATTAGATTAATTAAATAATGATAGTCATTTATGAGATTATGTAATACTTTACGGTAAGTAATTAAAGAGTTGATTTCTTAAAATAATTAATTAAGGGGTTAATTAATTATTGGTTTAGAGGTTAATTTAATTAATATGATTAATTAAGAATAATTTATTAGGTAGGAATAATTAATTAAGGTGTTTGATAAATTAATTTATATGAAATGATTCTTAATTAATAAAATTGGATTGGATAATTAATTCATAAGTAATTGATTTAATTGGAAATAAATTGAATTAATTAGGATTAAACAATTAATTAATCCTGCTTATAATTGGTAACTTATGAATGACTGTATTGTGTGAGATGCCTTGAATTGATTGTCCTATCTGATGTGTGATATTTTATTCTGTCGATTGAGCTGTGTGTAATTTATTCATTTATTTGTGATACATTTGTTATTAATCTGTGATCTGTGAATGAAAGATAAGCGTTATAGTTCATACCGCTTATCAACTATATTTCTATGTTTTGATTTGTGATGATTGGATGATATTGCACTATTATGTCGAACCCAGGACCACACCATACACACACAAATATGGATTTCATGAGGAAATCGATTAAGTCACAGATTTTTGAAATGATTTTCAAATAAACAATTTGAATTCAAACGGTTTGGAAATGGAATCAGGTTAAATGTGAAAAGCTTGTGAAGTGGAATTTCAAGATAAAATTTATTTTTGAATAACTTGATAAAGTTTTGAAATATAAATAATTTGATTTAAATTTGAATTCAAAATTCAAAACTGAATTCTATAATTCGAAACTAGGGATTAAAATGTTATACTAGTTATATATGGGTTAAACCATTTCAAATGTATTGATTTGGGAATTGGAATTTAATTTCAAAGGCTTTAACTCGTGCAAATATAATTGAATTTTTTTGAAACGAAAACTATTTGTTTTAAATAACTAAAGCTTTCACATTAGAAATGAACTTCAAATTTATACTAAAAGGATTCTAGTTTGAAATGAAAATGATTTCCAAGATATGGAAATAGTTTGAAAGCTATAAGTTAAATCGTGACTTAAAGATTGAATGAATTAATCCAATCGAAATGGAAATTGTATTGAAAGCCTTTAAATGGATCTTTGTGAAACTGGGTGAACTTTGTGAAATAAATCTTTTTGTTTAAAGATTTAAAATGGTAATTTGTTTAAATCATTTGAAGAAAGGTTTTGGATTTTATAAGTTGTGACTTAACTGAAATCCCATATTTTATATATTTTAAATATTACGCTCATTATTCGGTTTAGCCGGGAGAGGACCTTGTGTCATATAACCCATTCTGAATAGTGATACGACGTATGGATTGCATTGAAAACCGGTGGTGAAGACCGGGTATTTGTGAAAACAATAGGATAACTTATCGATTGTCTCTGCACCGAGTAGCTACGGTATAGAGATTCCCTAAGTGATGGGAAGTCCGATCGGGATTGTGAATACCCGGATTTGCAAGGGCTTATTACGAAGTGCCTTAGGTTCTGTTCGAACTCGGGATAGACTTGTATGGTTGTGTGTCTGACACTATACTTTGAGGTATAAAGAGGATTTCTTTCAAATACATATCTGTTGGTGGCGGAGAATTTATTCTCTTAGCTTAACACCCTTCTCTGAGACGTACGAGCTCAGAGGTTATGTAGTTGAAGGTTATCAGTGATATATTCCTAATTTGGTAGTGTGGCATGCTAAGTGCTGCTGTGTGTTGATGATCATTTGTTGATCATTTGTGATCAAAGCATGGCTTTTGTATGAAGCGTAGCTTTGTGGACGAGACTACATCAGGACCTCACACCTCGGAAATGGTCAAAACAGGAAAGGTACTGCAAGGTTGTGTGGGTCGCGCCCTTTAGGGTGTGTCATTCCTTTCGGGTAAAGGGTGGTATCATGGTATAGAGCCCAGATATTTACCTATGTGGTGGGCTTCAATCTCATTTTCTGTGTGGTTGTTACTTTGTGGTTTAGAGGCGCCTTGAATAAAGGTCCCAAAGGACCGGGGTGTGGCATGCTCGAGTAGTAGTTAACTAGTTACAGAGGTAACCCGGCCTTGTGTTGGCAGAGATCCGGTTAGGTTCTCCGGACGTCCCGCCAGAGGCGTACATATGGACAGTGCGAAGTTCCTTAGCCTGGCCATTTTTTGGAAATCCAAACAAAACAATACGTTCCCAATATGGTTTTAGTTGTATAAGCTGCCATGGAATGTGGCGGTAACCTGCTATTGAACATGGTAGCTATAGTAGGCATACAATAATGGTTGTATGCTGGCTAAGATTAATATTATACTTTCGAAATGTTTTCCACTGTGCAACTATAATAATAATATCAAGAAATTTTCTCGCATCAAGCATATTTGACTATCATAAGGAGAAATCTCCTCCAATTCTGCGTTTGCATTGTGTGTGTGGTGGGAGGCCTTATGGTAGTTTCATTTTCTATAAAGCATTGCGGATTTATTCTTTTGTTGTTTGTTTTTAAAAGACCAACTGTTTTTGTTACTCATACCAGTCCCATGACTGACTAGGAGTTTGTTGTTCCTTTCCTAAACTTTGGGTGCCCACTATTTTTCCAAAGGGGCGGTCTAGAGTTTGGTTTTTCAAATAGTCAGGTTTAGTAGATTATCTAAAGTTAGTCCAGTCTTTGGATCACGACGAGACTTGCTTGTCTTGGTGACACGTGATGTTGGTTCGAGCTTGCTTTGGATTGGAACATTGGATTTGGGGATGCGTTCTATTAAAGATATTCTTTCTGCCGCTGGTGTTATCTATTTTCTTTCTGCTTTGTCTTGTATCTCTGATGGTATTGATATTTGTGGTATCATTATGTTGTATCATACTATATCAGATATTGTATCTGTCATTGTATCAATGTTGTATATATTGATATTTATTTCTTCCGCTATGTTGTACTTAATGGTGTTATAAGCTCCGGCGAACTAGATTCCACGTTTGGAACTGCGGCATTTGAATATGAGTGTCGTATTCGGTGCTAATTTTCGAAGGTCGAGTCAGGGCCGTCACAGCCCCCTCTGTTGAATATGCGATTATACGATTTTTGTTTGATGATAATAAACATATATATATATATATATATATATATATATATATATATATATATATATTCGTGTAAATGTATTTGTAATGTACTATTTTATTTTTCATAGACTAAACAAATATTTGCTGAATAAAAATAAATAACACAGAATTTGAATTTAAACACAAATTTTATTCAAACAAATATTTATTACAATTTTGAATAGTATAAATTCAAGCTCTCACTATATATGTACAACTTTGATTACAACACAAATTCAATTACATCACAATTTCACTTTTACATCTGACCTCATTGCATACCACTCATTCACTCAACTCGTATTTTATCTTCAACTTTATTCCAATGTGAATCCAGCATCTGAGAAATCTGCAAAAACAAATATTGACGCAGTAATATTGAAAAGGAAATATTTTTGCAGTATAAAATAAAATGAGATTTTGAAAATAATATTTGCCTCGGTTATTTAGGTTGTTCGTCATCATTTAATTTTGAATCCATCATAGACGAACAACTTGTGACATATATAGTATATCACTGTATATGCCACAAGGTCGTGCACACCGAAATATACACTTGATTGATTTACAGGGACAAGTGAGCACAAGTCAAATCCAATACATTGGATTCAACTAAGGTGCGATAAAATAATGTCACAAACTTTCAGCACAAGGTCAAATATGAGCTTCAAGCTGGATTCAACTCAGGTATAATTCGAAAAACAAACAAAATGCAAAGGTTAAGTCACTGCTATCATGACGCAACTCAATGCAACATTGACAATACAGTCACAAGTGAAAATAAAACTCATATATGCAGCCTCGACCAAAATCAAAATAAACCATGACTCAAAGCATATACAAGATCTCAAGTTCACATATGTAACTACTATGCAATGCACAACAACTAGTAGAGCAGGGTCGAATAACCAAGTGCACCACTGGCTATACAACAAAGCTGAACAGCACAACATCAAGTGATACAAATGCAAATACAACCAGTAAATCTAGTACAGATTCAAGAAGAAAAGCAAAAGTAAGCAATGTGCACGTAACAACTCAACTGTGTATACATAAAGGAGTTGTACCAAAACAAATGCCACGGTGAGAAAGACCAACAAAACAGAAGCAAGGCACAACTTAGTACACACCAATGATACAAGAGAGGTAAACATCAAAATATAGACCGAACCAAGATATCAGCAACAACACATGAAGGAAACATACTACAAAGACATCAACGGGTATTACAGAAAGCAGTGCCACAAAGACCACCAAGTTCAACATAAATGCAATAGTTAATGGTCAAAGTCGAGCACATAAACGACTTCAACATATGATCAGCGGCAAGCATGCAAGTACACAATGCAGATGCAATCATACATATACGCAGCAGAATCGAGTACAGATAGTAAAGACTCAAATGAATAAGTCAGTAAAGATCTATTGAAGCCAGAAGCAACGGAGTTACCAAACTTGAAGTCAAGTGATAAAAACCAAGTCAAAATTTGGTAATATCAAAAAGAAACAAGTTGAAGCCGTAAGCTATTGAACAAGTCGAAATCGTGGTGGCCAAGAAAATTGACGAGTTATAAATCAAAACCGTGTATGTCAAGTATCAGTTGAAAAAGTCAGAGAAATCATCAAGTTCAACAATAATCAAATGGCCAAAGCACAATTTTTGAATCAATCAGACGGATGCAATTCGAGGAGATCGAACTCATATATATACCACAACATCATCGGCGAAATATAACATCGGAGTTCAATCGAGCATAATAGGAAAGCAAAAAAAAGGAAAATCACATACCAAATTGAAGTCGAACTCCAGAAGCAGCCGAAAGCATCAGACGAACGATAAATAAATACTCACTTAATTATCAACCAGATTAATCGACACAATCGGCAGCTTCATCACGAAACCCTAATTTGGAACAAAGGGAACGAAGCCCTAATTTGCAAAGACGAAGAACAAAGCCGCCATTAACATACAAAGGGGGAACGGGCCAAATTATATAAAAGGGGCCGGCTTTCTTTTTTATTTAAGGGCCTTTTAATTTTTTAGTTAGGGTTGTTTTAATTTTAAATTGTTTTTAATTTGTATTTTGCTTTTAAACCGTTGTAATTTCTAGTCGTGTGACTAGGGGACAAACTACGTAGCGTAGTTTGAGAATTCGCAACTCGGTGGTTGAGTTGTGGCAGAGTTTTGAGCGTAGAGTTAGGTTAGTCAGTAGTGGGTGTCGCGAGTTTACGTGTGTAAGCGTGTGACTGCTTAATTTCTAGTAGAAACCTTGGAGGCAGCATGTAGGCAGTGTTTTGCCGAAGCTGGGTAAATTCTGTGCATTCTATTTCTGCATTTTTATTCTGCTATCTGTGATGCTACTATTCTGATCTGTGTTGAAATAGTTCTATAAGCTTCCGCAATTAATTTTTATAATTAATACCATCACCCTATTCACCCCCACTAGGGTGAAATTGATCCTACAAGTGGTATCAAAGCTAGGAATAGAAGTCAACTTTTGTTTTAAAAATTTATTTTTCAAAAATCAGTTTTTGTTTTAAAAATTTGAATTTTTAAATGGCTTCTTTTAATAATGCTTTTGCTGAGGGTCGGTCTATAGTTAGACCAACAATGTTCAATGGTGAATATGCTTATTGGAAAAATAGGATGGAAATTTTTCTGAAAACCATTGACGCTTGGAATATTATTGAGACAGGTTATAGAGCACCAACTATAACTGTAGATAATCAAGAAATAGAGAAACCTAAGGATCAGTGGACGGAACTAGAAAATAAATTACAAAATGCTAATGCTAGAGCTATGAATTCTATTATCTGTTCATTGGATCATCTTGAATTTAATCGTGTCTCACATTGTCTAACTGCGTAGGAAATATGGCACACACTAGAAGTGACTCACGAAGGAACATCTCAAGTCAAAGAATCTCGCCTTGCCATGCTAAGCAGCGAATACGAGAACTTCACAATGGCGAAGGAAGAAAATGTCAAAGAGATGCATGGACGACTTTCCAATATCGTATACAAACCAAAAGCTCTTGGAAAATCGTACACAGAGTTGGAGATAGTCCGAAAAATCCTCAGAGTCCTTCCGTGAAAATTTGAGGCAAAAGTGACTGTCATTCAAGAATCAAAAGATTTAAAACAAATGAAAGTCGAAGAACTCATCGGAAACCTCACCACTTACGAGCTAGAGATGAAATTCAAGGAAGAAAGTGGAAGGAGGAGACACTCGAAGAAAATCAATAGCTCTTAATGGGACAACTAAAAGTGAAGATGATGATGATGATGATTGTGAAGCAGAACTAGCACTATTAATAAGAAAATTCAAAAGGTAGAGTAGCAAATATGGCAATCCAGTTAGAAATCAAAAGGCAAGGAGCAGATTAAACAAAGCAGTAAACAACCCAGAAGAACAGAAAATCATCTGTCACAAATGCAACAAACCCGGTCATATCAAGCCAAATTGTCCCTGAAATCGACTCAGTCAAGGAAAGAAACTAAAAAGGAGAAGTTTTGCAGCTACTTGGGATGAAAGCGACGAAGATGGGAGTGATAGCACTGGCAGTGAAAGTGAAAAAGCAAATTTGTGTCTTCATGGTGAAATAACTGAAGTGATGATGACGAGCCAAGTGAGGTATCAAAATTTACTCATTCAGAATTACTTATATATTTTCACGAGGTAAATGGTTGTTTTGAACGACTTAGGGAGAAGTATGCCAAACATAAATCACAAAAAGATACTTTGATAGAATTGAATGAACAACTTGACCAATTAGTTAAAAACTATCAAAGTAGGATCCCTAAATGCGATAAGTGTCCAACATTTGAAGAAGAAATTAAAAAATCGAAAATAATATAAAATCACTTGAAAATGAAATTTTGATTTTAAAAGAAAGTGAAAATACTAGGAGAGAAAATTCTATTAAAAAGTGCACACAATTATTAAGCGAAAATGAATCTCTCAAAACGCAAGTCCAACAATTGTCAACGACTTTAGATAAATTTCCAAAAGTGAAAAATCGTTGAATATGCTCCTAGGGAAACAAACTGTTAATACGGTTAGACAAGGACTTGGATATAATCAATCTGAAAATTTTGAAAGCAATATTAATCGAGTTAAGTCTATGTGCACAATTTGTAGAAAATATGGACACAATCACAATAATTGTTGGTATAGACCCAAACATGTGAAAACTATACCGATTTGGGTTCCAAAAGGCACAAATATAAAATCTCTCAGAGTTAAACAAATTTTGGTGCCAAAGGGAACATATATAAATAGTTTTGGGTCTCACAAAATTATTTTTCTAAATATTCTGCCACTAACAACCATGGACCTATAAAAACAAATAGGTCACTAAACTCTCTTCTCGTGTAGGTATGCTGGCAGGATAAGGAACAACAACAACGGTACTTGGATTCCGACTGTTCCAGGCACATAACAGGCGATAAATCAAAGTTCCTTAGCCTAGAAAGGTACAAAGGTGGCAGAGTCACAATGGGCAACAATGACAAGTGTAAAATTGTCGGTAAAGGTAAAGTAGGTAACAATACATTTACCTTGAATGACGTACTATATGTTGAAAATCTGCACCACAATTTGATATCAATTAGCCAGCTATGTGATAAAGGTATGAATGTTATTTTTGATTCTGACTTGTGCAAAATTGTTGACAAATCATCAAAAGAAATCTTATTTTCAGGTAAAAGGAAAGGTAATATGTATTCTCTATCTTTTGATGATCTCGCCCTCTCTAAATGTTTGGTAGCTAAGGATACAGAAGTAAATTTATGGCATAGACGTTTAGGGCATGCTAGTATGAACTTGTTAAACAAATTAAAAAGGAAAAATTTGGTAAGAGGGTTGCCATTACATGAGTTTGAAACAGAAAACATTTGTAAAGCATGTACCTTGTGAAAACTTCAAAAATCATCATTTCATGCCAAAAACAATGTAAGCACTTCTAGAGTTCTTGAACTAGTTCATATGGATCTGTTCGGACCTAACGACATTGCTAGCTTAGGAGGTAAGAAATATTGCTTTGTGTTAGTTGATGATTACTCAAGATATACATGGGTATATTTCTTGGCTAAAAAATCAAAAAAAAATTCATACTTCACAAAATTAGTGCAACATGAAAAAGGAGTCCCTATTATTTCGTTAAGAAGTGATCATGGTGGAGAATTTGAAAATTATGAATTTGAAAATTTTTATGATGAAAATGGTTTTAAACAAGAATTTTCTGCACCACATACTCCACAACAAAATAGAGTAGTTGAAAGAAAGAATCGAAAACTGCAAGAGTTGGCTTGGTCTATGATAAATGAGTATAAGCTACCTTTGCATTTTTGGGCAGAAGTAGTAAATACAGCTTGTTATGTAATGAATAGAGTTATGATTAGACCAATTCTTAACAAAACCCTATGAGCTATGGTTCAAAAATAAACCAAACATTGACTACTTCAAAGTATTTGGGTGTCCGTGCTATATTCTCAATACAAGTGATCAATTGGGAAAATTCGAAGCAAAAGCTGATGAAGGCATATTCATGGGATACTCTTCTAGAAGTAAAGCTTATAGAGTCTACAACAAAAGGAATAAAACAATCGTGGAGTCAATCAATGTGAAGTTTGATAAAGGCATTAATGAACAGGAAATGGTCAAAAGCAATGTTGAAGAGGAGAATGGAAAAGATGAGAATGAAAAACCAAAAGAAACCGCAACAACAAAAGAAGTCAGAAGGAATCTAGATCCAGAAAAATTGAAATTGAAAGCAGATCATCCTCCAGAATTGATAATAGGAAATCCTATCACAGGTGTTCAAACTCGTTCCTCTTTTAGAAATTTTTGTGATTTGTGTCTAATATAGTGGATTTATTTCAGAAATAGAACCCAAAGACATAGATACATCTCTAAATGATGAAAATCGTTTTATGGCTATGCAAGAAGAGCTAAATCAATTTGAGCGAAATGATGTTTGGAGTTTAGCACCTTGACCTAAGGACTATCCAGTCGTAGGAACAAAATGGATTTTCAAAAATAAATATGATGAATCTGGAAATGTGATTAGAAATAAAGCTAGACTAGTCGCTAAAGGATATAATCAAATTGAAGGAGTCGACTTTGATGAAACTTTTGCACCAGTAGCTAGACTAGAATCAATTAGGATAGTGCTAGCTTTTGCTTGCTACAAAGGATTTAAGTTAAGACAAATGGATATTAAAAGTGCATTTCTTAACGGAATTTTAAAAGATGTATTTGTTGAATAACCAGAAGGTTTTGAAAGTCATGAATATCCTAACCATGTATAGAAGCTTAAAAAGGCATTATATGGATTAAAACAAGCTCCTAGAGCTTGGTATGAATGCCTCAGTACTTATTTCTTGAAAATGGGTTCAAAAAGGGTTGTGTAGACACCACACTATTTCTGTGGCATGAAAACGATGATATTTTAATTGTACAAATATATGTTGATGACATTATTAATGGTGCTACTAACAATTTTATGTATGTGAAATTTGAAAAAGTTATGCAGGAAAAGTTCGAAATGAGCTTGGTTGGAGAATTGAAATTCTTTTTAGGATTTCAAGTCAAACAAAGCGATAAAGGTACATTCATTTCTCAACCAAAATATATTAAGGAACTTGTCAACAAATTTGGGTTAAAAGATGCTAAACCAGCTAGAACCCCCATGAGCACAACAATTAAACTTGACAGTGATGAAAAAGGTAAGGTAGTTGATCAAAAGCAATATAGAGGTATGATTGGATCACTCCTTTATCTTACTTCTTCTAGGCCTAACATCATGTTTTCTGTCTGCTTGTGTGTACGATTTCAATCTAACCCAAAAGAATCTCATTTAAAAGCCGTTAAAAGAATTATAAAATATTTGTTGTACACCCCACGATTTGGTCTTTGGTATCCAATAAATGATAATTTTGAATTAAAAGGATTTTCAGATGCGGACTATGCTGGAAGTCTAGTTGATAGAAAAAGTACTGGTGGTGCATGTTTTATGTTAGGATATTCATTAGTTGCATGGTCAAGTAGAAAACAGAATTGTATTGCATTATCTACAACAGAGGCAGAATATATTGCTTTGAGTGGTTGCTCTGCTCAAATCTTATGGCTGATACAAACTTTGCAAGACTATGGTCTAAATTTTAAATGTGTACCACTAATGTGTGATAGCAAAAGCGCAATTGATCTCACAAATAATCCTGTAAACCACTCATGAACAAAACATATAGATGTTAGACATCATTTTATTAGAGATTATATTTCCAAAGAAAATATCTGCATAAATTTTATTTCAACTGATTCTCAATTGGCAGACATTTTTACAAAACCCCTACCAGAAAATAGTTTTTGTAACTACGTCTCAGCTTAGGTGTTTTAGAAATTTAATTTGCTAAATATTTAACATTTTTTCTCCCTACTAATTGTTGAAAAGATAAATAGTGATTGAAAAAGTGATGAGTGTTGATATTTATCATATATTATTACCCGAGAAGGTATAATTAGTAAAAAAAAAAATTAAATTTAAACAGGAGTTATAAAACTTTTGCTGGTAAAAATTCCATGACCATCTCTATTTCAATCATATTTCTAACGACCATCACTCATCAAAATTCAATATAGTTTGTCGATATGTGGTACTTTAAGCAGGTTTCATTCGTTTTTCATTTTATATTTCCTTTAAAAAAAATGTAGGATCTAGATTAACCCTAGAGGGGGGGTGAATAGGGTTATAGCAAATTTTCTCGATTTAAACGCAGAAATAAACTACAGAAATAAATATGCAGTAAAGTAAATCACACACAAAATTTACCCAGCTTCGGCAACCCCTGCCTACTGCTGCATTCACAGATTTCTATTAGAATTAAACAGTATCACGCTTACAAACACTCTACTAGACTCGCAGACATTTGCTCCACGCTCACAAACACTCTACTAGACTCGCACACCCTGCTCGCAAACATTTGCTCCACGCTCACAAACACTCTACTAGACTCGCACACCCTGCTCCGCCTATAGAGTTTCGCTTACTCGCAAACTTTGCCTCCCGCCTATAGAGCTTCGCTTACTCGCAAACTCTGCTCCCGCCTACAATAGAATTTTGCAAACTCGCACACCCTGCTCACTGAACTAATTCTAACTAGACAATCTGACACTACCTAAACCCTAGGTGGTGATTTACAAAGTTTTGATTCGAAAAATAAAAACGATAATTAAAAGACACATAAATAAATAACCCTAAACCCTAAAAATAACCCTAATTAAAAAAATAAAGCCTTTAGAAAAATAAGGCCGGCCCACTTAAACCCGTTCCTTATTTTTTTTTTCTTTGTTATCTCCAGCCCGATCCCCTTTATTTCTTTGTTGCGAAAAATAATGGCAGCATTCGTCTTCGTTCTTCGATCTGAAAATTAGGGCTCGTGCTTGATATTCTTTTCTCTGGAAATTTGCGGCTTTCTCTTAGCTCTGAGGTCTAGGGCTATTTTGAAGCACCGACTTTAAGTTGATCGAATCAGTGATTAATTGCAAGTCGTCTTGTTCGATCGAATCCTTGTTGCTTACTTCGGTTGCTTTGATGAGTTCGTTTGTTGCTTCGGGTAAGATTTTTAGCTCTGTTCCTTTTTTATTTTTGTATTCGAACTCATACTTATGCCGATGATGATTTGGGGCTTTTATATGCGTTCGTATTCCTCGAATTACGTTCGTTTGAATTCGTCAATTTACTTGCTCTGGCCGCTTGATTATGTTTTGATGCTTGGGATTGATCTGACTTTGTCAATTTCGTATTTTTGATGCTTGGTTGACACGGCTTCGATTTTGACTCGTTCAATATTGACTGTGATGATTTTTGGCTTTGTTATGCTTCCACGGCTTCGACATTTTGTAAATTTGATTCGGCCACTGTCTGCATTCCTGTAGCTTTGTTCTAGCAATCTTGAGCATTTTTGTATCCATTGTAGTTGCACTTCTAGTCTGCATTTTTGTAAATTTGATTCGGCCACTGTCTACATTCCTGTAGCTTTGTTCTAGCAATCTTGAGCATTTTTGTATCCATTGTAGTTGCACTTCTAGTCTGCATTTCATATGCTCTGGGTTTCACTGCCTTCTGTCCATGTTGGTACTGACTGTTGTTGCTGTGTTCCATGAACATGCTTCACTGTTTACTGCACTGAGTCATTTTGTATCTGCATTTGTTATTTCTGGAGCTCGATTTGCACTTGCTCACTGCTTGATGGTCTTGTGACTCTTGCTATGCCTTTGTATATTATTCTGTATTGCTTCATTGTGTTCTTGATAAATGCACATCTGTCTTTGTGGTTACTTATGCAGTTTGGTCTTATTTATGCTATGCATTTACTTGGTGGTGTATTGCTGCCTTCACTGTCCACCTGTATCATTTGGTTTTGTTGCAAATTGCATTTGGTCTGCACTTTCACTGTTGTGTCTGGTTCTTTTCATTCATGTTGCAACTCAAATGTTTCACTCTGATATATTTATGCATTTGCCACTGAGCTTGATTCATGCAGTCTTCATTTGCTCGTGTGCTTCCAGTGTTGCCACTGTGTCAAGTATGGTTTCATGCCTTGTAGTTATCTGGTAGTGATACATTTTGGAGTTGGTTCATGTTGTATTGAGCTTTGACCCTTTGTTGTTAATCTGCATTTTTGCCTTGTTGACTGTATCACCATACTCTCTGTTTTGATTCATATGTTCTTCAAATCAGTGGTGCACTGTGCCAATTGATCTGTTGCATTGTCTCTGCTCCATCCTGGTTGCTTCCCTGACCTTGTATCACTTGATTCAGAAAAAATTGGAACGGGATTAGTGCAGTTTTCATTCTAGTTTGTAACTGCAGCCATGTTTCATTTTGAGTTGTAGTGTAAGTCTGACTTGCTTGAATTTCACTGCCATAAGTCGTGCATGTGTGTTGCAGTTGTTTATATGCACTTCATCACTTCAGTATTGCATTGTTTTCACCTCTGGCCTGTTGTAGTTTGAATTTTGTGATGTTGCCTCTGGTTGGTGTTGTTACTGCATTCATGACCGCTGTCTTGCATGTTTTTGATAAAGTGTGACTGATGCTACACTTGGTCTTTGTTCTGTTGCTTTGAATGAATTATTACCAGTGATGTTAACATGTGCATTTACTTGAGTCTGTGTCATTTGCCTTGAGTTGAACCTATCTTGGGTTTGACCTTGTTTTTGATTTCTGTGCATTTGTTTGATTTTTGCACACGAGTTGGCGAGGCAGTGCACACGTATACGAATGTACACGTGTGTACTGCAGCCACTTATAATTGCCTGTCCCTGATAAAAATACTGATATGCACAGATATTTCACAGTCAAAAATGATGACGAACAACCCAAATAACTGAGGCAAACAATGTTTTCAAAATCATCGTTTCTTTCAAATTTCAAAAATATTTCTCTTTCAATTTTACTGCGTTTGAGAATATTTTTGCAGATTACTCAGATGCTGGATTCAAACTGGAATGCGGTTGAAGATAAAAATACGAGTGTGAGTGATATGTAGTGAGGTTAACTGTAAATGTGAAATGTGATGTGATTGTAATCAAAGTTGTATAGTTATAGTGACAGATTGAAATTGTACTATTCAAAATTGTAATAAATATTTGTTTGAATAAAAATTTCTGTTTGAATTCAAAATCTTGTTTAACTGGTTCTGTTTGAATTCAAATTCGAATTCTGTTTAATTTAATTTTATTCAACAAATATTTATTTATTCTATGAAAAATAGTACATTAACAAATACATTTAAATGAATGTATATATGTTTATTATCATCAAACAAAAATCATATAGCGCAAAGCGCATATTCAACAATCTCCCCCTTTTGATGATAACAAACATATACTTAAGATTTTGAATATATTAAATGTATTTGATAATTTCATTTGCTCCCCCTATTTGAATGCTTCCTTTTTATGTGATGCTCCCCCTACATATATGGCTCCCCCTGCATATATGCATACAAATAAAAATATGTAAATGAGCCTATATGCAAATTGAAAGTTATTTGACCTTTGCTTGATTCTATTTGACAAAATCTTAACTTTTCTCTCCCCCTTTTGTTATCAGCAAAAGAATAATAGTGTTATAAAATAGGGATGAAGTGATAGACATGAATCAAACATTTAACTCAATTAAATATAAATATCAAATCTCAATAAAACTCAAACAAAAATCATAATTACCCTTGTCAAGCG
Source organism: Allium cepa (assembly GCA_030765085.1). Classification (NCBI taxonomy): domain Eukaryota; kingdom Viridiplantae; phylum Streptophyta; class Magnoliopsida; order Asparagales; family Amaryllidaceae; genus Allium; species Allium cepa. The sequence goes on along the minus strand of CM060934.1, from coordinate 634,946,239 downwards.
CATATTCCACTTTCAGAAGTGATGGAGATAAAATCATCAAAAATTCATATAGATATGTCTATTTGTGGTATATTTATTTCTGGAAATTTGAATATCTACTAACCATGCATAACCGTTAGGACTTTTAAATGAGATTAGTAGTATTTCAATTTAATTTAAAAATGAAATCAAGTATCTTCTAACCACGCATGACCGTGAGGACTTTTAAATGGGATTAGAATCAACTTGTCTATTAAATCAATTAAATTTGATATGCGTTCCATACATGCATAACCGTGAGGACTTTTAAATGAGCATGGAAGCACATAATCAAAAATCCTAGTAATTCACCCATGCATAACCGTGAGGACTTTTAAATGAGAGTGAATACTTTGGATATTTATTTTTATTGCTAAATATAATAAGTTGAAGCACAAAAATTTCCTTTGTAAACTACCACAAATTTACATACTAAATATGATCTTGATGAGTGATGGTCGATAGAAAGATGATAGAAATAGAAATGGTCATGGAATTTTTACCCAACAAAAAGTTTTTATAACTCTTGTTATGAAATTCTAAAGAAATTTTCTAATTATACTTTCTCGAGTTATAATATATGATAAATATCAACACTCATCTCTTTTTCAATCACTATTTATCTTTTCGATAATCAAAAGGAGTCAGATTAGTCAAATTTGTCATTTAAAATCAAATTAAAAATTATAAAATCAATTTTTCAAAAAATGATTAGGCTGTAAATATGGTCAAACATGATTTTCTCGAGGGGGTTTTATAAGAAAAAATTTTCTGCTATTTGAAAATTATTTCAAGTGAGAAATATGCAGATATTTTCTTTGAAAAAAAACGATGCAGCAAATGAATGTTTCAAAATGATTAATCACGTTACACTTAGTAATTTTTCTATCAACCATATTACCAGTGTAATCTGCATCTGAATTTAAATTTCACTCAATATTCACTCGTTGAATTTTGATTGACCAAAACATGAAGTGTACACCAAGAATTTCAAACTTAACATCAATTTAAATGACATTCTTTTGAATTTGAATTTAAGCCGTGTTAACACTCAAACACATATCATGATGTTAATTTCAGAAACCATAGGATAAACAATTATATTCATGAGTAATCAACAATCAATCATCATCATAATTATTTCAAAAACAATTTCTTGAAGTTTCAACAATTTCTTAAAATCCTTTTTCACATGAATTTGAAATCGTGCAAATTTATAAGCAGTGACCAAAATATCAAAACAAATATATCTACGTGTAGCATGAGTAACCAGCATTTGACCGAACAGATTTATATAAATTAGTTCAAAATTGAAAATCTGATTGGTCATCAATTAAGCACAAATCAATGTCATAAATAAGAACAAGTCAAAAAATTTCTTAAAATCCTTTTTACATTTTTTTTTTAAATAGAATTCATTAGGATTTTAAGTTGAAGCCATGTAAATAGAAGAAACCATGAATATAGATTTAGCCAAAAATATTATTGTCAATCAATAAAAACACCATCAGCTATCCAAATTAATCGATATAAAGTATTTCAAGGATTGTAGTGTTTTTGACATAAATGCATAATTGGCCAACCATTTTGAAAAAATCAGAATCAAAATTATCATCTTTTATTCATCTCAATATTGGCTGATTTTAATTCAGAATATGGTGCAGATTATCACATTTGATATATCGTTCAAAAATAAATTTACCTGTTTTACCTTTACGATAATTTTTCGTCATTGTCCATTGTGATTCTGTCACCTTTGAACTAGGCTAAGGAACTTTGCTTTGTCGCCCGTTGTGTTTCTGGAACAGCCGAAATCCAGAGAACACTGTTGTTGTTCCTTAGCCTGCCACCACACCTACACGATAAAAGATTTATGTGACCTATTTGTTTTTATAGGTCCATGATTGTTAGTGGCAGAATATGAAACATATGTTTGTGGAGACCCGAAACTATTTATATATGTTCCTTTTGGCACCCAAATTTGTTTGACTTTCAAAGATTTTATATTTGTGCCTTTTGGAACCCAAATTGGTATAGTTTTCACGTGTTTGGGTCTATACCAACAACTATTTCGATTATGTCCAAATTCTCTACAAAACGTGCTCATTAAATTGACTTGATTAAATTTTGTGTTCCTATGATTATGATTTTCAACATGATTTCCAATTATTTCAGATCGAGCAAAAACACTTTTACTTTTTGCATTATCATCATTTTGTGATTTCCCAAAACCTAGTCCTTTTCTATTGTTAGCAAAAATTTGATTTCCCAATAACATTTTGAAAGATTTTTCTCCGTTTGAAAAGTTGTTCAGGGATTTCTCAAGATTTTGGACTCTGGTTTTTAATGTTGAGTTTTCAGTGACAAGTGAGGTGCACCGATTTATAAAATCCTTTCTCCTAGTGTCGATGGTTTCCTTAAGATTCAAGTTTTCATTTTCAAGACTTTCAAAGTTATTTCTCAGTTTTGATAATTCTGAATCTAAAATCTTACATTTTTTACATTCTAGGTTTTTAATATTTTCAAGTTCAGTTTTTAACCTAAAATTTTCACGAGCAAATTCCCTCCTATCAGGTTTCAGTTTTTCAATTTTAGATTCAAGAGTATCCACTACCTTAGTAAGATCAGAACACATAAAAACAAGTTCTTTATAAGAAAACTCACATGCCTCACTAGATTCGTCGGAGGTTGTTTCTGATTCTGATTTTGCAATGCAACACAAGTTAGCCTCCTCTGAGCTGCTATCCGAAGCTTCCTCTCCTTCTTCATCATCCCAAGTCGCTGCAAATACCTTCTTCGCCTTTTTCTTTTCTTTGTTGTTTTTGAGAAGTGGGCATTTTGGTTTGATGTGGCCAGGCTTGTTGCAGTTATAACACGTCAGTTCATTATCGGAATTTTCGGAATCATTTGACCTATTGCCCTTTGTTTTCTTCTTTCGTGGCTTGAATCTAGACCATCTTCTAAGATTATTGACAGCCATTGCCAGCTCTTCAATTGGATCTTCTTCATCGCTTTCTTCTTTACTCTTTAAGGCAATCGTCTTCTTCTTTGGTTCGGAGTTGTTGCGTTCTTCCTTTGCTTTTAACTCAAGCTCATATGTCATCAAGTTGCCAATCAACTCCTCCATGCTTAGTTTGCTCAGATCTTTCGATTCTTGGATTGCTGTGACTTTTGCCTCAAAGTTCATTGGTAAAACTCGTAGTATCTTCCGCACAAGCTCTACCTCAGTGAATACCTTCCCAAGCGCTCTAGCATTGTATACCAAGGTTGAAAAGCGTCCAAACATATCCTTTATGCTCTCGCCTTTGTCCATCACAAAGTTTTCGTATTCATTGCTGAATAGGGCTAGACGAGACTCCTTGACTTGAGAAGTTCCTTCGTGTGTCACCTCCAAAGTGTGCCAAATTTCCTGTGCTGTTGTACAATGAGAAATTCTATTAAATTCATTTTTATCAAGAGCACATATCAAAGCATTCATGGCTTTAGCATTTGTCGTTTTCAATCTCTTATCGTTAGCATCCCACCTATCCTTAGGTTTAGGAATCTCAGTACCACCAACGATTATAGTAGGAGGTTTATAGCCAGTTTCAATAATATCCCAAACATCATAATCAATGGAACTAAGATAAATACTCATCCTAACTTTCCAATAAGCATAATCGTTCCCGTTAAACATGGGTGGCCTAGCAATAGATTGCCCCTCAGAAAAAACATTATTTTGTAGACTCATGACTCTAGAGTTAAATAAAAATATACCGGGCTCTGATACCACTTGTAGGATCTAGATTAACCCTAGAGGGGGGGTGAATAGGGTTATAGCAAATTTTCTCGATTTAAACGCAGAAATAAACTACAGAAATAAATATGCAGTAAAGTAAATCACACACAAAATTTACCCAGCTTCGGCAACCCTTGCCTACTGCTGCATTCACAGATTTCTATTAGAATTAAACAGTATCACGCTTACAAACACTCTACTAGACTCACAGACATTTGCTCCACGCTCACAAACACTCTACTAGACTCGCACACCTTGCTCGCAAACATTTGCTCCACGCTCACAAACACTCTACTAGACTCGCACACCCTGCTCCGCCTATAGAGTTTCGCTTACTCGCAAACTTTGCCTCCCGCCTATAGAGCTTCGCTTACTCGCAAACTCTGCTCCCGCCTACAATAGAATTTTGCAAACTCGCACACCCTGCTCACTGAACTAATTCTAACCAGACAATCTGACACTACCTAAACCCTAGGTGGTGATTTACAAAGTTTTGATTCGAAAAATAAAAACGATAATTAAAAGACACATAAATAAATAACCCTAAACCCTAAAAATAACCCTAATTAAAAAATAAAGCCTTTAGAAAAATAAGGCCGGCCCACTTAAACCCGTTCCTTATTTTTTTTCTTTGTTATCTCCAGCCCGATCCCCTTTATTTCTTTGTTGCGAAAAATAATGGCAGCATTCGTCTTCGTTCTTCGATCTGAAAATTAGGGCTCGTGCTTGATATTCTTTTCTCTGGAAATTTGCGGCTTTCTCTTAGCTCTGAGGTCTAGGGCTATTTTGAAGCACCGACTTTAAGTTGATCGAATCAGTGATTAATTGCAAGTCGTCTTGTTCGATCGAATCCTTGTTGCTTACTTCGGTTGCTTTGATGAGTTCGTTTGTTGCTTCGGGTAAGATTTTTAGCTCTGTTCCTTTTTGATTTTTGTATTCGAACTCATACTTATGCCGATGATGATTTGGGGCTTTTATATGCGTTCGTATTCCTCGAATTACGTTCGTTTGAATTCGTCAATTTACTTGCTCTGGCCGCTTGATTATGTTTTGATGCTTGGGATTGATCTGACTTTGTCAATTTCGTATTTTTGATGCTTGGTTGACACGGCTTCGATTTTGACTCGTTCAATATTGACTGTGACGATTTTTGGCTTTGTTATGCTTCCACGGCTTCGACATTTTGTAAATTTGATTCGGCCACTATCTGCATTCCTGTAGCTTTGTTCTAGCAATCTTGAGCATTTTTGTATCCATTGCAGTTGCACTTCTAGTCTGCATTTCATATGCTCTGGGTTTCACTGCCTTCTGTCTATGTTGGTACTGACTGTTGTTGCTGTGTTCCATGAACATGCTCCACTGTTTACTGCACTAAGTCATTTTGTATCTGCATTTGTTATTTCTGGAGCTCGATTTGCACTTGCTCACTGCTTGATGGTCTTGTGACTCTTGCTATGCCTTTGTATATTATTCTGTATTGCTTCATTGTGTTCTTGATAAATGCACATCTGTCTTTGTGGTTACTTATGTAGTTTGGTCTTATTTATGCTGTGCATTTACTTGGTGGTGTATTGCTGCCTTCACTGTCCACCTGTATCATGCTTGGTTTTGTTGCAAATTGCATTTGGTCTGCACTTTCACTGTTGTGTCTGGTTCTTTTCATTCATGTTGCAACTCAAATGTTTCACTCTGATATATTTATGCATTTGCCACTGAGCTTGATTCATGCAGTCTTCATTTGCTCGTGTGCTTCCAGTGTTGCCACTGTGTCAAGTATGGTTTCATGCCTTGTAGTTATCTGGTAGTGATACATTTTGGAGTTGGTTCATGTTGTATTGAGCTTTGACCCTTTGTTGTTAATCTGCATTGTTGCCTTGTTGACTGTATCACCATACTCTCTGTTTTGATTCATATGTTCTTCAAATCAATGGTGCACTATGCCATTTGATCTGTTGCATTGTCTCTGCTCCATCCTGGTTGCTTCCCTGACCTTGTATCACTTGATTCAGAAAAAATTGGAACGGGATTATTGCAGTTTTCATTCTAGTTTGTAACTGCAGCCATGTTTCATTTTGAGTTGTAGTGTAAGTCTGACTTGCTTGAATTTCACTGCCATAAGTCGTGCATGTGTGTTGCAGTTGTTTATATGCACTTCATCACTTCAGTATTGCATTGTTTTCACCTCTGGCCTGTTGTAGTTTGAATTTTGTGATGTTGCCTCTGGTTGGTGTTGTTACTGCATTCATGACCACTGTCTTGCATGTTTTTGATAAAGTGTGACTGATGCTACACTTGGTCTTTGTTCTGTTGCTTTGAATGAATTATTACCAGTGATGTTAACATATGCATTTACTTGAGTCTGTGTCATTTGCCTTGAGTTGAACCTATCTTGGGTTTGACCTTGTTTTTGATTTCTGTGCATTTGTTTGATTTTTGCACACGAGTTGGCGAGGCAGTGCACACGTATACGAATGTACACGTGTGTACTGCAGCCACTTATAATTGCCTGTCCCTGATAAAAATACTGATATGCACAGATATTTCACAGTCAAAAATGATGACGAACAACCCAAATAACTGAGGCAAACAATGTTTTCAAAATCATCGTTTCTTTCAAATTTCAAAAATATTTCTCTTTCAATTTTACTGCGTTTGAGAATATTTTTGCAGATTACTCAGATGCTGGATTCAAACTGGAATGCAGTTGAAGATAAAAATACGAGTGTGAGTGATATGTAGTGAGGTTAACTGTAAATGTGAAATGTGATGTGATTGTAATCAAAGTTGTATAGTTATAGTGAGAGATTGAAATTGTACTATTCAAAATTGTAATAAATATTTGTTTGAATAAAAATTTCTGTTTGAATTCAAAATCTTGTTTAACTTGTTCTGTTTGAATTCAAATCCGAATTCTGTGTAATTTAATTTTATTCAACAAATATTTATTTATTCTATGAAAAATAGTACATTAACAAATACATTTAAATGAATGTATATATGTTTATTATCATCAAACAAAAATCATATAGCGCAAAGCGCATATTCAACAAAAAATACCAAAGTATTCACTCTCATTTAAAAGTCCTCAGGGTTCTGCATGGGCGAATTACTTGGAATTTGTTATGTGCTTCCATGCTCATTTAAATGTCCTCACGGTTATGCATGTATGGAACGCATATCAAAATTGATTTTTAAAATAAACAAGTTGATTCTAATCCCCTTTAAAAGTCCTCACGGTTATGCGTGGTTAGAAGATACTTGAATTCATTTTTTAAAATAAAATTAGAATACTACTAATCTCATTTAAAAGTCCTAATGGTTATGCATGGTTAGTAGATATTCAAATTCTTGATATAAATATACCACAATAGACACAACTGTATGGTTTTATATGATGACATCATTCCTATCATTCTAAAAGTGGAATATGCGCCTAACAAAATATTTATGATTTTTGTTTGATTTTTTTTTGAAATTTAATATTTATATTCGATTGAGTTTTAATGATGGATTAATATCAATCACTTTATATCTATTTTCTCTAACACTATTACTCTTTTGCTGATAACAAAAGGGGGAGAGAAAAGTTAAGATTTAGTTAAATAAAATCAAGCAAAGGTCAAATATTTTCCATTTGCATCTAGGCTCATTTGCATATTTTTAATTGTATGCATATTTGTAGGGGGAGCTTTGTGTAGAGAGGAAGCATTTAAATTGGGGGAGCAATTAGAGCATATCAACGATCAAATACATTTAACATATTCGAAATCTTAAATATATGTTTGTTATCATCAAAAGGGGGAGATTGTTGAATATGCGATTATATGATTTTTGTTTGATGATAATAAACATATATATATATATATATATATTCGTGTAAATGTATTTGTTAATGTACTATTTTATTTTTCATTAACTAAATAAATATTTGCTGAATAAAAATAAATAACACAGAATTTGAATTCAAATAGAAATTTTATTCAAATAAATATTTATTACAATTTTGAATAGTACAAATTCAAGCTCTCACATACATATACAACTTTGATTACAATACAAATTCAATTACATCACAATTTCACTTTTACATCTGACCTCACTACATATCATTCATTCACTCAACTCGTATTTTATCTTCAACTTTATTCCAATGTGAATCCAGCATCTGAGAAATCTGCAAAAATAAATATTGACGCAGTAAAATTGAAAAGGAAATATTTTTGCAGTATAAAATAAAATGAGATTTTGAAAATAATATTTGCCTCAGTTATTTAGGTTGTTCGTCATCATTTAATTTTGAATCCATCATACATGAACAACTTGTGACATATACGGTATATCACTATATGCCACAAGGCCGTGCACACCTGATGCAGCACGATCTACAATTCCTCAAGGGTTAAGTAGGTCACGAGTTAACATAGCTCTAGGTCGAATGGAGGAAGCTTCGGAGTTAGGTCGTTCGGAAATTTTAAGTCGTTGCCGACTTAAGGAGCATTTCTCACGACCTAAGGAAAAGACTCTAAGTCGTCCGCGACTTAACCAAGTAAAGGGGAACGAGTTAAAAAGGTCACGACCTAACGGAGCAGGGAGTAAAAAGTTACGACCTAAATCCTTCGATGATGCAGTGGCAGCTGAAGTTTTAGGTCGTATGCGACCTATAGCTACGGGAGCTAACGAAGAGGCGGTACAGCTTAACAAATTCTTAAGTCGCAAGCGAGCTACGATCTAAGGAGGTGACCGAGTTACGACCTAGTTAGGTCGCGTGAAGTGATGTAGCAGTTTTCTCTTGAGTCGCTGAAGTCTTAGGTTGTGGCAATGTTAAGTCGTATCATTTAAGTCGTTGTGTCTGAGTCGCTATGATGTACAGAGTGTGTTGTAATTTGTTAGGTCGTTAACGACTTAAGTCATAAGTCGTATGTCGCTGTGTTGTGTATATGTGCGCGTGTAAGGTTGTGTAGGTCGGAGACGACCTTCCTTAAGTCGCATGTCATGATGTACTTGTGTTGTACTATCTTAGGTCATGTAATAAATGAGTCGCGTGATGTTAGGTCGGCAACGACCTAGTTGAGTCATGGGTCGTAAGTCGTTTGTTTCTTGAATCGTGTGTGTTGTACTCTGTTGTGATGAGTCGTTGTTTGTTAGGTCGTGTGCGTTGTACCTTAGGTCGCGTGTGGTAAATGCAGCGTGTTGTAGCGCCTTGGGTGTGATACTGATAGGTCGCAAACGACCTATGGAAGGTCGTGAGTCGCGTAACGACGTAGTGGGCTGTGTTGTAAACTCTATAAATAGCGAGTGTGTTGTACATTTTGGTGGTTGATTTTTGAATAAAATTTCTTGTTGATTGCTGTGTGCTTTCTTCTTAAATTGGTAGTTGAGTGTAATCTCCTATCTCCTCTTTCGGTTAATCGAGTGCGCTCGATTCAACGATCGTAGAAGTCGATTCACGGTATCTAGTGCGCTAGATCAACGTACGAAGAATCGTAGATCTTTGACCACGGTATAGTGCGCTATCAACGTTTTTGAGATAGCTAGAATTCGGTATCTTCGGATCAACGAATTTGGACATTTTGGTATTCATCAATCCACCGATTGCTACTTTCACCGATTGAAGTTTATTTTGATTAATCCGCTGCGTCAGTTTGGTATCAGAGCCATACTTAGCCAATCATAGCAAAGTTGATTCTTGGAGCCAAGTATTTGAAGTTTGAAGTTGGAGTTCATCGTGTTCATCTTGAAGTTGCAACGAGTTTGAAGATTTTGATTCATTTCATTTTGGATCTAGAGTTGGAGAAGTGTTTGAATTTGAAGTTGCTTGGAGACCTTGAGCCGAGCTAAGTTGAGGCCGAGCTAAGTGTTAAGCTGTGCATTGTTTGGCTTGTGTTGGAGAGTTTTGAAGTCTTTTTGAAGTTTAAAGTTGTGAAGTGTTTGAGTTTTGAGAAGTTTTCAATCATGCCGCCAAGGAGAGCTAACCGTCATCAAAACGTTGAAGCTTTGTATAGAAGAGAAGAAGCTGAGCTTATGGAACAACGTATCAATGAGAAATTTGATGAAGGCATTGGAAAGTTAGAGAAGTTGATGAATGATTTGAATCAAACTCAAAGGACGAGATCACCAAACTCAAACCATGGAGGAAACTGAGTTTCGCCATCGGTTACGGAAGCGAGGAGGGTATCACCGCATTCTTTTAGAGATAGAAGAGAAACATCAATTTCATCATGGAGAGATCATCATGACTATGGACATGAAGAGAGAAGAAGTCAACGTGAATTTGACAATGAGGCATATAGAGATGAAGAGAGACAAAGTCGAAGAAGCATGCATGAACGAAGGGATGATAATGGTCGAGATCGATATAGACGTACATTTGATTTTGATGAAGAGGGTGATAGAGCTAGCATTCATTATCGAGATCGAGACCCAGTTCGAAATTCATATCGGGATGTAGATGATGATCGTCGATGGGAATCGGGTATGAAGATGGAAATTCTAGAGTTCAAGGGTGGAATGGTAGCCGAAGAATTTCTTGATTGGTTGTCTAATGTAGAAGAAATCTTTGATTTCAAGGAGGTTCCGGAGAATCGAAGGGTGAAGTTAGTTGCTACAAGGTTGAGGGGGAGAGCTTTGGCATGGTGGCAGCAAACTAAACTTACAAGGGAGAGAATGGGAAAGTCAAAGATTGAATCATGGGAGAAGATGAAGAAGTTGATGCGAGCTACATTTTTGCCTCACAACTACCAATCACTTATGTACCAGAGGTTGCAGAATCTGAGGCAAGGAACGAAGTCTGTTAGTGACTATGCTGACGAATTTTACCAACTCATTGCCAGGAATGATATTATGGAAACGGAAGAACAGCTAACTGCTAGATTCATTGGGGGATTGAGAATGCAAATCCAGGATATGGTTAATATGTTTGATCCTAGATCAGTAGAAGAGGCACATCAGAAGGCGTTGGCTTGGGAGAAGCAAGGAAGGCATGGAGGTGGTGTGTTTACTAATTCCAATAATCAAGCAAAGGGTGTTAGTGGAAGTTCTAATGTTACTAAACCTGTTACAAAACCAGTGGTGAAGGAGGCTGAGAAGGCGAAGGTTAGCAGTGGTTTCAAATGTTATAATTGTCAGGAGTTGGGTCACAAAAGCAATGAATGTCTGAAGCCGAAGAAGAGAGCAATGGTTGCAGAGATTGAGGATGATGGTGAGGAGGCAGAACGTTCAAATACACCTTATGTCGAGGAGGAAGAAGAACTGACTGGGGATGAAGGTTGTAATCTTATGATGAGGAGGTCATGTCTTACACCCAAGCAAGAAGAGGATTCTAGTTGGTTGAGAAGCAATATTTTTCAGTCGACATGCACTATTCTAGGGAAAGTTTGCAAGTTCGTTATTGATGCTGGAAGCTGTGATAATATTATCCCTACAGAAGTAGTAAGGAAGTTGAACTTGAAAACTGAGAAGCATCCTAAACCGTACAAGTTAGCATGGTTGAGGAAGGGTGGTGAGTGAAGGTGTGTCGAAGGGCTTGTGTTAATTTTACTATTGGGAAGAAGTACAAAGACGAAATTTGGTGTGACGTTGTAGACATGGATGTGTGTCATCTGTTGTTGGGCAGACTATGGCAGTTTGATAGAGCAGTGCAACATGATGGTCGTGCTAATAGCTATAGTTTCATGTTCAAAGGTACTAAAATCACTTTAGTTCCCAAGAAGCAGCAACAGAAGGAAAGCAAGTTAGAGGAGATCGAAGAACTGAAAACTTTGCTATCTTTGAAGGAGTTTGTTAAGGAAGTTGAAGATGAGCCTGAAGTCTATTTGTTGATTGGACGAGAGAGTCGTGAAGAGGTTGAAATTCCCGAAGAAGCGAAGCTGGTTTTGAAAGAATTTGAAGACGTATTTCCAGAAGAGTTGCCTAAGGAGTTACCGCCACTGAGGGACATTCAACATCAAATTGATCTTGTTCCGGGAGCAGTATTACCACATCGACCATATTATTGAATGAGTCCGAAGGAACATGAAGAGTTACGAAGGCAAGTAGAGGAATTGTTAGAACAGGGACGTGTTCAGGAAAGCTTGAGTCCTTGTGCAGTACCAGCTTTGTTGGTGCCAAAGAAGGATGGAACATGGAGAATGTGTACCGATAGTAGAGCTTTGAACAAGATTACTATTCGCTACAGATTTCCTATGCCAAGGTTGGATGACTTGTTAGATCAGTTGAGTGGGGCTACTATCTTTTTGAAGATTGATTTGAAGAGTGGTTATCATCAGATTCGGATTAGACCTGGAGACGAATGGAAGACTGCATTCAAGACGAGAGAAGGATTATATGAATGGTTGGTTATGCCGTTTGGTCTATCGAATGCACCAAGTACATTTATGAGGGTGATGAATCAAATTTTCAGACCGTACATTGGGAATTTTGTTGTAGTTTACTTTGATGATATTCTGATTTATAGTGCGAGTATAGAGGAGCAAGCAGAGCATTTGAGAAAGGTGTTAATTATTCTTCGTGAGGAACAATTTTATGCAGCTACGAAGAAATGTGTGTTCATGACTCGAAGTGTTTTATTTTTGGGATATGTTGTATCTGAGAAGGGAATCCAGGTGGACCAGAGTAAAGTTGAAGCTATTAGAACTTGGCCACAGCCGAGAACTATCACTGAAGTTAGAAGTTTTCATGGATTGGCATCATTCTACCGAAGGTTTATTCCACACTTCAGTAGCGTGATGGCACCGGTTACTGATTGTATGAAAGGGAAGCAGTTTTCTTGGTCGAAGGAAGCGGGGGTTGCTTTCGAATGAATCAAAGAACTTTTGACGACAGCGCTAATTCTTGTATTACCATATTTTCAGTTGTTGTTTGAGCTACACACTGATGCATCAAAGGTTGGAATTGGAGGAGTGTTGAGTCAGTGTGGAAGACCTATTGCATATTTCAGTGAGAAGTTATCAGGGGCAAAGCTGAGATATAGTACATACGATGTTGAGTTTTATGCCGTTGTGCAAGCTGTGAAACACTGGAGGCATTATCTATTCCAGAAAGAGTTTGTTCTTTACACTGATCATGAAGCTTTGAAGCATTTACAGGGGCATGATAAGATTTCAGTGAGACATGCATCGTGGATTGCATATTTACAGCAATTTACCTTTGTTGTTAAGCACAAATCTGGGGTAACAAATCGTGTAGCCGATGCTTTGAGTAGGAGAAGTCATTTGTTGACAACGTTGAAGGTTGAAGTGATGGGATTTGAATTATTGCCAAAATTATTTGAGGAGGATCCTTACTTTGCAAAGTTTGTTGAGAAAGTTAAGGATGGGAGTACTAATGAATTTATGTTAGTTGATGGATTCTTGTTTAAAGGAAATCGATTATGCATTCCAGAGAGCAGTTTGAGATTGAAGATTATCAAAGAGTTACACGAGGAAGGACATATGGGCTGTGATCGTATATTGCATTTGATTTCTCAATCTTATTTTTGGCCATCCATGAGGAAAGAAGTTGAAAGGTTTGTGGAGAGGTGTCATACTTGTCAGGTTTCGAAAGGAACAGCGACGAATGCGGGATTGTATATGCCATTACCTGTACCGTCTAAACCATGGGTTGATATTAGCATGGATTTCGTTTTGGGATTGCCGAGAACTCAAAGAGGGAATGATTCTATATTTGTTGTGGTGGACAGATTTTCGAAGATGGCACATTTTATTGCCTGCAAGAAGACAGCGGATGCAGTTCGAGTGGCACAATTATTCTTTAAGGAGGTGTATCGATTGCATGGGTTACCAGAATCTATTGTTTCTGATCGGGATACTAGATTTTTGAACCATTTTTTGTTTAGTTTGTGGAAGATGGTGGGAACGAAGTTGAAATTTAGTAGCGCTTATCATCCGCAAACAGATGGACAGACAGAAGTCGTTAACAGATCGTTGGGAAATTTATTGCGATGTCTTGTGAAAGATAATCTGAAGAGTTGGGACATGAAGTTATGCCAGGCTGAGTTTGCTCATAATCATGCGGTGAATCGTAGTACGGGATTCAGTCCATTTCAGATTGTATGTTCCAATTTACCCAAGGGTCCATTGGATTTAGCAGTAGTACCACAACCAAAGGGGACAGTTAAACAAGCTGTTGATTTTGTTGATGAATTAACTGAATGTCATAAAATCGTTCAGGAACGATTGGTGAAGGAAAACGAGAAGTATAAACGATCTGCAGATTTGAAGCGACGAAATGTTAAATTTAATGAAGGAGATATGGTATATGCGGTGTTAACCAAGGATCGTTTTTCAGTAGGCGCTTATAACAAGTTGAAAGCCAGAAAAATTGGTCCTGTAGAAGTTGTGAAACGGATCAATGAGAATGCTTATAAGTTGAAGCTGCCGGAGGATGTATACACTTCTGACGTGTTCAATGTTAAGCATCTTGTGCCCTATTATGGAGATGAACCATCTGATGTAGGAGAATTTACAAATTCGAGGACGAATTTCTGTCAACCAGGGGAGGATGATGCAGCACGATCTACAATTCCTCAAGGGTTAAGTCGGTCACGAGTTAACATAGCTCTAGGTCGAATGGAGGAAGCTTCGGAGTTAGGTCGTTTGGAAATTTTAAGTCGTTGCCGACTTAAGGAGCATTTCTCACGACCTAAGGAAAAGACTCTAAGTCATCCGCGACTTAACCAAGTAAAGGGGAACGAGTTAAAAAGGTCACAACCTAACGGAGCAGGGAGTAAAAAGTTACGACCTAAATCCTTCGATGATGCAGTGGCAGCTGAAGTTTTAGGTCGTATGCGACCTATAGCTACAGGAGCTAACGAAGAGGCGGTACAGCTTAACAAATTCTTAAGTCGCGAGCGAGCTATGATCTAAGGAGGTGACCGAGTTACGACCTAGTTAGGTCGCGTGAAGTGATGCAGCAGTTTTCTCTTGAGTCGTTGAAGTCTTAGGTCGTGGCAATGTTAAGTCGTATCATTTAAGTCGTTGTGTCTGAGTCGCTATGATGTACAGAGTGTGTTGTAATTTGTTAGGTCGTTAACGACTTAAGTCATAAGTCGTATGTCGCTGTGTTGTGTATATGTGCGCGTGTAAGGTTGTGTAGGTCGGAGACGACCTTCCTTAAGTCGCATGTCGTGATGTACTTGTGTTGTACTATCTTAGGTCATGTAATAAATGAGTCGCGTGATGTTAGGTCGGCAACGAACTAGTTGAGTCGTGGGTCGTAAGTCGTTTGTTTCTTGAGTCGTGTGTGTTGTACTCTGTTGTGATGAGTCGTTGTTTGTTAGGTCGTGTGCGTTGTACCTTAGGTCGCGTGTGGTAAATACAGCGTGTTGTAGCGCCTTGGGTGTGATACTGATAGGTCGCAAACGACCTATGGAAGGTCGTGAGTCGCGTAACGACCTAGTGGGCTGTGTTGTAAACTCTATAAATAGCGAGTGTGTTGTACATTTTGGTGGTTGATTTTTGAATAAAATTTCTTGTTGATTGCTGTGTGCTTTCTTCTTAAATTGGTAGTTGAGTGTAATCTCCTATCTCCACTTTCTGTTAATCGAGTGCGCTCGATTCAACGATCGTAGAAGCCGATTCACGGTATCTAGTGCGCTAGATCAACGTACGAAGAATCGTAGATCTTTGAACACGGTATAGTGAGCTATCAACGTGTTTGAGATAGCTAGAATTCGGTATCTTTGGATCAACGAATTTGGGCATTTTGGTATTCATCAATCCACCGATTGCTACTTTCACCGATTGAAGTTTGTTTTGATTAATCCGCTGCGTCAACACCAAAATATACGCTTGATTGATTTACAGGGACAAGTGAGCACAAGTCAAATCCAATACATCGGATTCAACTAAGGTGCGATAAAATAATGTCACAAACTTTCAGCACAAGGCCAAATATGAGCTTCAAGCTGGATTCAACTCAGGTGTAATTCGAAAAACAAACAAAATGCAAAGGTTAAGTCACTGCTATCATGACTCAACTCAATGCAACATTGACAATACAGTCACGAGTGAAAATAAAACTCATATATGCAGCCTCGACCAAAATCAAAATAAACCATGACTCAAAGCATATACAAGATCTCAAGTTCACATATGTAACTACTATGCAATGCACAACAACTAGTAGAGCAGGGTCGAATAACCAAGTGCACCACTGGCTATACAACAAAGCTGAACAACACAACATCAAGTGATACAAATGCAAATACAACCAGTAAATCTAGTACAGATTCAAGAAGAAAAGCAAAAGTAAGCAATGTGCACATAACAACTCAGCTGCGTATACATAAAGGAGTTGTCCCAAAACAAATGCCACGGTGAGAAAGACCAACAAAACAGAAGCAAGGCACAACTTAGTACACACCAATGATACAAGAGAGGTGAACATCAAAATATAGACCGAACCAAGATATCAGCAACAACAACATGAAGGAAACATACTACAAAGACATCAACAGGTATTACAGAAAGCAGTGCCACAAAGACCACCAAGTTCAACATAAATGCAATAGTTAATGGTCAAAGTCGAGCACATAAACGACTTCAACATATGATCAGCGGCAAGCATGCAAGTACACAATGCAGATGCAATCATACATATACGCAGCAGAATCGAGTACAGATAGTAAAGACTCAAATGAATAAGTCAGTAAAGATCTATTGAAGCCAGAAGCAACGGAGTTACCAAACTTGAAGTCAATTGATAAAAACCAAGTCAAAATTTGGTAATATCAAAAAGAAACAAGTTGAAGCCGTAAGCTATTGAACAAGTCGAAATCGTGGTGGCCAAGAAAATTGACGAGTTATAAATCAAAACCGTGTATGTCAAGTATCAGTTGAAAAAGCTAGAGAAATCATCAAGTTCAACAATAATCAAATGGCCGAAGCATAATTTTTGAATCAATCAGACGGACGCAATTCGAGGAGATAGAACTCTTATATAAACCATAACATCATCGGCGAAATAGAAAATCGGAGTTCAATCGAGCATAACAAAAAAGCAAAAAAAAAGGAAAATCACATACCAAATTGAAGTCGAACTCCAGAAGCTGCCAAAAGCATCAGACGAACGATAAACAAATTCTCACTCAATTATTAACCAGATTGATCGACACAATCGGCAGCTTCATCATGAAACCCTAATATGGAACAAAGGGAACAAAGCCCTAATTTGCAAAGATGAAGATCAAAGCCGCCATTAACGTAAAAAAGGGGAATGGGCCAAATGATATAAAAGGGGCCGGCTTTCTTTTTTATTATAAGGGCCTTTTAATTTTTTAATTAGGGTTGTTTTAATTTTAATTGTTTTTAATTTGTATTTTGCTTTTAAACCGTTGTAATTTCTAGTCGTGTGACTAGGGGACAAACTACGGGCGTAGTTTGAGAATTCGCAACTCCGTGGCTGAGTTGTGGCAGGGTTTTGAGTGTAGAGTTAGGTTACTCAGTAGTGGGTGTCACGAGTTTATGTGTGTAAGCGTGTGACTACTTAATTTCTAGTAGAAACCTTAGAGGAAGCACGTAGGCAGGGTTTTTCCGAAGCTGGGTAAATTCTGTGTCGTTCTATTTCTGCATTTTTTTTCTGCTATCTGTGCTGCTACTATTCTGTGATCTGTGTTGAAATAATTCTATAAGCTTCCGCAATTAATTTTTATAATTAATACCATCACCTTATTCACCCCCCTCTAGAGTGAAATCTATCTTACACCCTCATCAATCTCTTCAGTACCATGCTCGGCCTTCCTGGTTTCTATCAAGGCCTCCCATGCCTCGGTTAACGATTCAAGATAGCCCTCGCCCAGAAAAGTCAAGTCTCGATGCATGAGGACGCGGGCATTGAATTCACCGATTAGTGGGTCAAACATGCTCTTGACCTCTTCCCTACCTTCTTCTCTAGCCGACTTAAGATGGGAGTCAATGTCTGCAGACGCAATCTTCTTGCCCTCTTCGCGGGCTTCACTCCTTATCGCCTCAACTTTGGAAAGCTCGGCCTCAAGTTTTTCTTTTAAGAGTCGACTAGCAACGATTTCGTCACACTATCATTGTGATTCTTCTTGGTCAGCCGTTTTCTCTTCTTTCTCTCTGCGGAGCTGCTCCTCAAGTTCCTTGACTCGGAGGCAGAATGCGTCCCTCTCTTTTTGGACTGAGTCCTTCTCTAGTGCTAAGGCCCCGTAGCGTTGTACTGCCTCGTTGATCTCTTTTTTATGTGTCGATTCTAGATGAGTCACGGCTTCGGCAGTATCTTGAGTACTCTGCCGGGCAGCCTCAAGCTGAGATCTATAAGATGCAAGCTCTTCATCCTAAGCCTTAATGGTATCTCTGTCGTGGATGGCCTCGGGCTTCAGACGATCGATCTCGTGTTGGCGCTCCATGGAGACTTCAGAAAGTTTTTTAGCCAAATGAACAAACGTGTCATGTTGAACATAGACGTCGTTGGTACAGGCGATGGCACTCTGCTTGACATGCCAGGGAACAGGATGAATCGCCGGGAGGAATTGCAGGCCATCAAAGCAGATTTTTGGAAATTTATCCTTAAGCTCGGCCAGCCTCTCCGACACAGTTAGATATGTTGTAGGAGCTGGAGGAGACGGCTTAGAAAGTTCAGCCCTCCTATGAGGATCATGGGACTGTTGAGTGGTATAGGAGTCAGAGTGTTGATCCTGGGGGACATCAGATTGCGACCCCCTGTGGCCGCGCTTGTCTTTGCTTGGTTCTCAATGAGAAGAGGGATGATGGTGGTACTTGGTCTGGTAGTATGTTTTCTTCCGAGATGATGAGTCCCGGGAATGGTAATCCCTATCGCCATCTTCGTCTCTGTCCCGACGTCTTCTGGAACCTGAATCACGCCCGGAGTGATAGAAAACAGATGGCCCGCGGAGGCGATCAATGTCGTGTGTACGTCCCATGCCACCTACACGAAATTTGAGAAAGAGTTAGCAATAAGAAGAGTGACAACGAGAATTAAAACGCAAAGTGAAGTGCATGTGCATGTCCTAGTGTTTCCCCCTGACAGACCAGTTGTTATACTAATGGGAGTTTTTTCTCCCTGACTCTGGGCTAGAGCGCCCGCGTCGCCTTTGATGGGCGAGTGAAGTTGAAATGCTTCCGGATCGTCGAAGTCATAATTGAGCAGGTCATCGGGAATGGAGAGGTTCGATAGGCCCTTTCAATAACTTTCTACATGTTGTGAAGAGGCATCTTTCTCCGTTGGAATGAGCGTAACTTTTGAAGTTCCGCCAACCTTCTCCTTCCTAATCTTGTACGTCAATCCCTTTTTCCTCTTTGAAGGGGAAGATGACGTTTCGATATCGTGCACTTCGACTATCGGATCCTAAGCGGGACCCAAGTTCTCACCTTGTGCTTCAGATGTCTCGTTCCCTTGAGTTTCCCCCTCTTCTGGTGCATCAGGAGTATGACGTGCTGATGACTCAGTTAATTTTTTCCCTTTACGGATGCGGGCCTAGGTATGGAGACGCCCTCAGAAAGGCTTATCCGACGAACTCCTGCTAACAGTCCGAACCTCGATAGTGACTCATTTGAAATGAGGGTTCGGATGTCCGGTTCCTCGGCAGGGAGAGCTCTAATGGCTTCGATGGCTTTAGGATACCCACGACCGTCAGGGCTTGGATTAATACCTAAGAAGATGAAAAAAAAGAAAAGAATTAGAAAAGATGTGGCTTTGACCAAGTATGAATATCAATCCAGAGAAAAGACTTACTTCCTTCCACCCATCTCCTCGCGAAACCAGGAGAGCAACGCACATAGAACCATTCCTGTTTGTACAGGGAAAATTTGCTCCATGCCCCGATTGAGATTTAGCATTTGCGATAGGGCTCGAGAAACAAGTAAGAGGGGCGCCTCCCCGCTTCTTGATCATATAAATATATTTGATGTCGCCTGGAGTTGGGGGCCTAGAGAGGACGGTCATGAAGAGGATGTAGGTACCGTAGATGAATGCGTGGCCATTCGGGTTCAATTGCAATGGGGCAATGTCAATGTATTACAGCACATCCCGAAGAAATAAACTAAACGGTGGCACGCTGCCAACCCAGCACATAAATTTATTACACGCCGTGAATCCAACTGGGGGCAAATGTGGACGATCGTGCCCTGAGGGAACCAACACGTTGTCGAAAGAGATCCCATGGATGGAGCATATTTGTCGGAACGCAACTTCATTGACCTTTGAAGCCTGTGAATCAATAGGATTATCTAAGAGAATTGCTGTCTCCAAAGCATCGGGAGCTAAGTTATGTGTAGGGGAAGTTGACGGATTAGAAACATCTGCGACTTCTTGTCGGGAGGACGGTCCCGGTCTATCTGAAATCGTGGCGGAGCTAGATCTCTTAGACATTTCCAATAAATATTGAGTTTGGCAGATAACATGTTTAAACTATACTCGAAAAATAATCGGCGTTAGATTCAACAACATAAATTTTCCCCCTTATGCGGTGTGTGATCTAGTGCAATCATTCAAATATAAATGTTGAGAAATTATAAGTCATATAGCTGATGGTATAAAGTCGAACTTTGGGCTGTCATTCTCGAAGACCGTCATCGCTGATCGTCTCCGAAAACTACCCTTGCGATCTTTTCAATTTTGGACTCGGACATCGACATTGTAGTCAAAAGCTTTTATCCATTTTTATCGACTTCAGTTCAGGCTTACGAGTAATCGGAACTAGAGAGTTATCATTTCAGATCAGTTCGATATGCTAGTATGCTGGAGTCCTTGTCCTTGTTTTGTTATATGATAAGCAAGGAAAATGATCGTTCAGCCTAAGTTATGTTCGGCTAAAAAGTAGTTCGGCATTTATGACTGTTCGGCCTAAATATGGTTCGGCATTTATGATTGTTCGGCTTGAGTATTGTTCGGCTGAGATATGGGTCGGCGGTCATGATTGGTCGGTCTAAATGTTGTTCGGCCTAACTGTCGACCGGACAAGCTATCGTTTGGTAAAGCTATCGTTCGGCCTAAGTGATGTCCAGCCTAAGTTCAGCTCGGCCAAAGTAACGTTCGGCATCCTACCTAATTCATACTTTCGCCCTAACCCTCCATCCCACTGCTCGGCATGTGACGAGTCATGCCGAACCAAAAAGTTACGCCAAGCCCCAACGCTCGGCACTCCGTCCATAACTACGGTTTCATTTTTCCTCTCTTCCTCCATCCACGCCGAACAACAAGGACAGATCGTTCGACGAGTCATGCCAGTCCATGCCTTTCGGCATCCTAACCACCTCCAACTTCCCCTCTATTCTTTTTTCATCCAATCTCGTCCGACACAAGGGGAACCGTGTCGAACCACAATACAACTCCCAACAGCTCCCTTGCACGCTCGTCTCTAGTCACTCCTCATTTCCTCCTCATCACTTAACTCTAGAAATTCTAAAAATATCTTAAATCAAGGCTCGACTCTTTCATACACCTATCGGCTACGGTTCCAATCTATGAACTCGAGTATAAAAACGTTTTAGTTATGGAAAGGATTTAGACAGAAGAATCGATGCCTAGTTAGTAGATCGAGACTTGGAAAGGATTGTTGAATCTTTAGAGGCTGTGAACTGGTGAGGTTAGAAAGTACAAGGTAGCGGAGGTAAAAAAGTGGAAAGAGAAGAAGAAGGAACGTGCTGACCTTTATAGGGAAGAAGAAGAATTCGAAGCGACAATGACCGGTAGAACCGGTCAAAGCTGCATCGTTCGGCATCGGCTTTCATTTCGTTCAGCGTACGTGGGATGTTCGGCTTCGGTAAGATCGTTCGGCATTCGCGTTACGTTCGGCACTCGCGTTACATTCGGCACACACCATCTCACCCGGTACTAACAAAAAAACAACCTCCAAGAGTAATGGGCCATGGTTCAAAGCGAAGCACAAAGGACTCGTAGTTCAAAGCGTATCACGTTCGGTCACGCGATACACTTTGGGGGCAAATGTTTCCTGGGGATGTGACCAGGCAGCTAAGTACTCGGCATTGGCACATTGCTCAACAATATATGTAACGTTCGGCATTCTGAACGCTTGGCACAAGGAATCGTTCGGCAGTCAGAATCGTTCGACAGTCAGGAGCGCTCGGCATTCAGAAGCGTTCGGCAATGGAGAAACGCTCGGCATGAAGGAGAGCTCGGCACCCAGAAGCTTTCGGCATTGGGAGACGATTCGGCATTGTATATCGTTCGGCATCCATGAACGGTCGGCATCCATGGACATTCGGCTTACCAAGAACGCTCGGCATAAGTTTCGTTCGGCATTCAAAGATTGTTCGGCCTCTCGAGAACTGTAACGACCCTGAAATTCGGACCCAGTTTAAAATTTTTAAATCGTTATGTAATGTAGAAATTTAAATTTTCACAAACAATTTCCGTTGCCAACCAAACTCCACATTTGGAATACGTCTAGATAGACATAGGCGTACGCCAAATTTCGTCGGAAAATATTGAAATAAATTACGCCCGTCGCATTTACATATCACTTCAAATCTTGTGCATAAAATTCCTATCGTCCAAATTCAAATATTATCTCGGTGTTGCATAAGAAAAATATTCTGAACCCAGCGGCGTTTTCCATTTCGTCAAATTTCGCTTTTAATTGCTAGTAAAATATGCACTTGGGCAAACAGTAAATAAAGATTATCTCTCCGCAAACAATATCAAACCATAAATATTTTCATACCGTTGTGACCGTCTCGTCGCGGTGATCAAAACGATATATTTGTTTGCGTCAATCGGAGTTCGGCACGGAGAACAATAATTGTTTAACGGATTACAACCGGTACGCTTCGCAGCATAAAACGGTACCCACTCCCTCCAACGTTCAGAATTTTAATAGCCTTGGACTGTTCATTTACGTTGGAAAGCCAATAGCCTGTTCGGTTACCAGGAAAATAAATGTGTGGCTCTTGGTTGCTTGGAAAATTCAATATATACTGGTTTGGTTCGTTCTTCATTCGTTGCAAGTTTTGATCTCTCTGGTACGTGCTTACTTTTACCTCTGCTGCAAATCCTTCTTCCTCCTCTTATATTTTTTTTTTTTTTTTTTTCAAACTTCATGCGTGCATTTTTTTCTCCCCCCTCATCAGCCCGCCATGCCCACACGCCAACAGCACCCCCTCCGCCTCCAGTCCGCCCAGAACCCATCAGACCCGGCCACCCCCTCCACCTCCTGCGCCTCCACCCAGACCCACGACCCAGGCGCGCCGCATCACCAACCCACACACGCGGCCCATTGCCCACCTCCAGACCCACACGCCACCAGTCTTCAAACTCCTCTCCGCCGTCCCCTGACCCGCAACCACCCCAGATCCACGCACCACCGCCCCATGCAGTCCCACTTATCACCATTCCTTCCCCATCCACCCTCTGCCCAGCCCACTGCCACCGCAACACCTCACAGCAAAGACCCCCTCACCGCCTCCACCCACAGGTCGCACGACACCCACGGCCCCACCAGCCAAACACCCACTACTCCGCGATCCTGGCGATGCCACTTTGACTCAGATCCGTTGCCGCTCGTATGCTTTAAGATAGGCAGTGAAAGAAAAAAAACAAAGGAAAAAAAAACAGAGAGAGAAAGGAGGAGGAAGCAAAGTGTTGTACAGTTGCTTTCGAATTATAGTTCAAGTTCCTGTTCATATTTGGCATTTCGCTTGCTGTGCATATATATATCCAGTTATATATCCATCAGTGCTCACTATTGTTTGCTGTGTTTTGTTCCAGCAACTGCGGATCCGGGATCTCAGTCTTAGGCTTCATCCGACTTGTCTGAATTTACCTAGTTTCGTTGTTTGGTATGGTCTATATATATATATATATATATATATAATTGATATATATTGCAATAAACAAATTTTGATTAATTATTTATTGATTGCAGTTTGTGTCGTTTTGCATCGTGCTTGTTCGTGCCTTTTATCTAGTCATCTTTGTGCTTCGTCGTCTTCTCTAACCACGCAAGGTGAATATTTTATTCACGACTCAAATCTATTTTGCTATGATAATCAAGTGATAAATTATTGTTATTATAAATTTGGATACTAAATTTTGATTGTTAAAATTGTTGAATTAGACTGTAAATTGTTACATAAGTTAAAATGGAATATTACTAGAATTTAAGATTTCTAAATTGATGCCATGTATTAAATATGGAGTTGTGATTGATTTGTGATTTAATGTTGATTTATAGCTAATAGTTGTGACATTAAATTTGATATGAAATTTGGTCGTTACTTTAAACGATAATTAATAAAGACTTAAATCGATAGGAGTTACACGATTTCAATTGGGTTACATATACTGAATTTTGACCCCTAGATGTTAAATAAATTGTCGCATGGAATAGCGTAAATCTTATTTGAACTAGTGAATGTAGGTAAACACCAAGTGAAACCAGAATGAAATAATCTTTAATTCGCATGAAATATTAGTGCGAATTCTAGAAAATAATTGTATTAATTTGCATAAATAACACATGTAAATTAATACGATATTTCGGGATTATAAAAAAAAAAAAAAAAATTGTTGAATTGTTATGTATGATTGTTATTGGTTGTTTATTTACTTTGACACCATCCCTGTTATAACGCTGCAAGTTCCCTTTGCTATGCTTTGTTTATTTTGAATAATATTAGGTGGAAATGATAAAGACAATTAAACAATTTGGCCTAGGATAGAGAATTTAAAAGTAACAATTTGGCCTAGGATAGAGAATTTAAAAGTAACAATTTGGCCTAGGATAGAGAATTTAAAAGTAAGAAACCCGAACGGTCGAAGAAAAAAATCATTTTGAAATTGAAAACATTTTATTAAGTAACAGACTGAATAGGTTTAATTGAAATAGGTAACGCACTACATTATTGTATTTAATTGAAATAGGTAATGAACTACATTAATGGATTTAATTGAATAGGTAACGAACTACATTAATGGGTTTAATTGAAATAGGTAACGAATTACGTTAATGGATTTAATTGAAACAAATTAATAAATCTATTTAGTTGGGTAAAAAAAAATGAATTTGGAAGATTGATCGAAATGAGATTTTGAAACAAATAAGCTTAGGAGTTAATAATTTAAAGATTGTTAAATGTGTAAAGTTTAGATTTAACTGGAACTTAATTAAATAAATTGGAACATGTATAAAGTTTAAAATTGAGATTGGAAATTTGACTTAAGTGAAAAATAATATATAGATTTGATTTAATGATAATTTAACGATTTAAATTTTAATGAATTAATTAAATCACGATGTTGTAAGTGGAATATGTACTGAATTGATTATAACCCGAAATAGCCTATTTTGACGTATAGATCATTTAACTAAATAAATGAAAGTGTATTTTAAAAAAAAAAAAATGTAAAGTCGAATTTGGAAATAAATCAACGAAGTTTTGATAAAAAGGGAGGTTTTGTTAATGAAATTAAGTAAGTCAAATTTATGATTTATTTAAAGAAACGATGAATGTAAATACGAATTTAAGAGAATATAATTTAATTTAACGATTTGAACCAGAATCGACCATTAAAGTGAATTAATTAATTATGAATAAAATTTAATAAGCGAAATTTAGATCTTATTAAATTAAATTTGAATACTGGATTATAGTGTTAACTCGAACAATAAACTGAAATTAAACTGGAAATATGTTTTTCCAAATCTGAAATCAATCGAATTATAAATGTCAAATTTTAGAGGTCAAATTTGCAACTTGACTTTTAGACTTTGATTTTGTTTAAACTCTAATTTAACCGACCATCGGGTAATAAATACGTAGTTATTAAAGAGACCGGGATCGGATATGGACATACTCTCTGTCGATACCGAAAACCACTTTAATAACTATTATACGCGGAGTGTTGATCCAGAATGAAGTGGATATTTGGTGAACGCGTTGACTGAAGAAAGAGAACGATATTGGATGACCCCTGACATGACTAAAACAGAAGCCGCGTCGGGCCATTGAGGTTCGCTACCTCTAGCGGACACACTTCTTCGATACCATATCTATTACTTTTGTGATTCGATTTGGGTGCACCCTTTGATTTGGGAGTGTTGTTTCGCGGTGTTGAGATAGTAGCTACTATGCTCAACATCAGTCCGGATCACGCAACTACTAGTATCCTAGTTGGTATCGCCTCATGTACCTTGTCATACTGTTTATCCTATTCGCGACCACTACGTTTTGATTTGTACCTTGAGTATATGGATTGCCCTCTGGTGACCTCCAGTTTTGGGGGAAACTACGGTCTTGTATATGCTTTTGGGAATATAAAAATGTGTTAAGGGGAATTATGGTAACGCCTTAACGCTATTTTAATATTTTACTTTACTGGTTAGACATTATCTACATATCCTATTCTATTGTATACATAAATCGTTTATCAGACCCTGGAGATGTTATTTTATTCATCTTTGAGTTATAGATTTCCCTTGCATTTGATTATCTTGTATAAGATTTTGAGTCCTGACTCGAGTGTTTCTTTTTGTATATGCTCGGGTCAGTCTGAAGCTATCCAGTTGCTGATCAAGGTTGGTCGAAGACGTCGAAGACTTAGCATTTATCTTTATCAGTCTATTTCTATTTCCGTACTGTCGTTCGGGATATTTATGTATTTCTTTTCAGTCACTTTATGTTGAGACATTGTTGTACTTTTGTAGTAGCTTCATGAACTGCCATTATGACGATGTATTTTCCGCTGCATTATTATGTGACTGTTCTGTGTCTGTGATGTTGTATTGATTCTCATTTACATTTATGTATATATAATCCCATAATAATTCGTGTTTTGTATTATTTAAGTTGACATGTATGGATTATTGTCAATTTAAATGGTCCAAATATACGGGTTGTTACAGTTGGTATCGGAGCTTTGGTTTCTCTAAAAACCTTAGTTTGGGATTATACACACTCATTAGAGATAGGGTAGCAATACCCTAGAATTAGGAGAATCAATTCAAGATCCATATCCTTTCAAAATTCAAACTTCTTATTAATTCGTTGATTGACTTTCCTTAAAATTCTATGATTTTCTATCCTTGGTTCTCAAGATTCCCTGTTGGTATTTCAGGATGAGTGCCAGAAGAAATAATAGGGGAGGAAGGGGAAATGGTCCTGCCCAGGCTGCACCTGCCGCCCCAGCTCCAGTCAAATTCACCACTCTTAGTAAGGAATATACACAGCTTGGAGGTGTTAAGTTCTATGGATCCGAGAATATTATTGAAGCTCAACAATGGCTCAAAAGCTTAGAGATGATATTTTCTGGATTGGAGATCACTGATGCTCAGAAGCGTCAGCTTGCTGCTTGGCAACTTCGGGATGCCGCACGAGACTGGTGGGAATCTGTTACTTCTCGTATCGAGGAGAACACCATCACTTGGGCCCAGTTTAGGTATAAATTTATTTGGATTTCATAGTCTTAATTCTTCTTTCAATCCTTGGAATGTTATTTATCTAGTCTATCTTTTGATTAGGGATACTTTCTCGGAGCAATGGATGCCAGCTGCCGGGAAAACCCAACTTTATAGAACTTTTATGGACCTTAAGCAAGGCAGTATGACTTTTTCTGAGTACGAGAGAAAATTCAACGAGCTCTCCAAGTTTGGCCCGGGATTGATTGATACACCACTTCTGAAGAACGAGAAATTCATTTTGGGAGCTAGACCAGAGTATTATGACTTGCTTACTGGCCACATTCACTGCACTTTCACAGAGCTTGTTGACTATGCTCTTCGATATGAGGCGAAGCCTAAGGGACCCACTGCCAAGGCCACTCCTACTCAGTCCTCTTCGAGCCAGCTCGGAAAGAGGAAGATGAACTTTGATCAACAAAAGAAAGCTTGGCAAAAGACTACAGGATTGGGATATGCCCAGAAAAGCCCAATTGACCTTGCTAATATCACTTGCTTCAAATGCGATAAGAAGGGTCATTATGCAAATAGCTGTCCATCCACCGGAGCTACTATTCCACCACCTCCTCAGATGAGGAATGATTTATGCCATGTCTGCCTCCAGCCAGGTCACTTCAAAAGAGATTGCCCATTGAGGAAGAAAGGCACACCATCAGGAGTATATGCTGTCACCACTCCTGCACCACCTCCACCACCTGCTCAGGATGACCAAGGTACCTTACGAAGTACTTTTTCATTTCATAATTTACCTGTTCGGGTATTATTCGATACTGGTGCTTCTCATAGCTTCATATCTATTGATCTTTGTAATAAGCTCAAATTAGAACCTACTCTTGCTACTAATTCCTTATGTGTCTCCAACCCTATTGGAGGACTTGCCAACCTCAGTAGAATTTGTAAAGGGGTTGTGCTCTTGTATGGAAGATATCGATTCACTTGGGATTTCTATGTGCTTGGCTTCGTAGCATTTGACATTTTGTTGGGTGCTGATTGGTTAAGAAATTTCGATGCTGTTATTTCTTGCAAAGCTCGATCTGTTTCTCTAGTCAATGACAAGGGTCTACCGCTTGTCATCGAATGCAAATCACCTCAGAAATATGCGGGAAGCTTCATATTCTCTCTTGATGCTCACCCGGATGACCTTAGTACTACTCCTATTGTTCAGAAATTTCCCGATGTATTTGGAGAGGTCGACTCTCTACCGCCAAAGCGAGAGATTGATTTCCGTATTGACCTTATTCCCGGAGCTACTCCCGTAGTTCTCCCTCACAGAAGGATGGCTCCTAAAGAAAAATCTGAACTTAAAACCCAAATTGATGATCTATTTGCAAAGGGTTTGATCAGGAGAAGTTGTTCTGAATGGGGCGCCGCAGTCGTCTTTTTCACCAAATCAGATGGATCTCTTCGCATGTGTGTTGATTACCGAGAAGTAAACAAGCGCACTCTCAAGAACCGCTATCCGATGCCTCGCATCAATGATTTATTCGATCAGCTCCATGGAGCTAAAGTTTTCTCACAACTTGATCTAGCCACTGGGTTCCACCAACTAAGAGTAGCAGAAGATAGTATTCATAAAACAGCTTTTCGTACCGAGAATGGATTCTATGAATGGTTGGTTATGCCATTTGGTTTGACCAACGCACCTGCTTATTTCGTCGACTTAATGAATAGAGTCTTCCGTGATGTCCTTAACAAGTTTGTTCTTGTCTTCATTGATGATATTCTCGTCTTCTCCAAAGATGAGAAAGAGCATGAAACCCATCTCGCTTATGTTCTGGGAACTCTCCGAAACCATCAGCTTAAAGCCAAGTTCTCTAAATGCCACTTCTGGCGAGACGAAGTACGATTCCTTGGCCATATTGTTTCTGAAAACGGGATTTCGGTCGATCCAGCTAAGATCGTCGTAATCAATGTAAGTTCTATTCTATTCATAAATTCTATTCGATTCATCTTATTCCCTTCTAATTTGAAATTTATCTACAGGATTGGGAGACTCCTAAAACTCCTACTGATATCCGTAGCTTCTTGGGCCTAGCCGGTTATTATCGCAGATTCATTGAGCGCTTTGCCCGGATTTCTGCCCCACTCACTGCTTTAACTCGAAAGGATGTCAAGTTTATTTGGAGTGAGAAGTGTGAATCAGCTTTTAATGAGTTGAAGCTTAAGTTAACTTCAGCCCCAGTTCTTGCGGTAATTGACGGGAGTGAAGGATTAACTGTCTATACCGATGCTTGTCGAGAAGGTTTAGGTGCAGTCCTTATGCAAAATGGAAGGGTTATTGCTTATGCTGGTCGTCAGTTGAAGACTCATGAAGTAAACTATGCATCCCATGATTTAGAGCTTCTAGCAGTTGTATTTGCTTTGAAATTATGGAGGCACCATCTTTTGGGGACAAAATTTGAATTATTCACAGATCATAAGTCCTTGCGGTATATTTTCTCTCAGAAGGACTTGAACCAGAGACAAGTCCGATGGCTTGAATTCTTAGCTGCATATGATCTCGACATCAATTATACTCCTGGAAAGGCAAATGTTGTAGCTGATGCTTTGAGCCGTAGCAAAGCATTGTCATGTTGTAACCTTGTAGAAAGCATGCTCTTTCAGCTTACTATCTCCCCATCTCTGATGGATCGCATCAAAGCTAAGCAATTCGAAGACACCTTGCTCTATCGCATGAAGGAGTTAGTTCTTGGTAGAGTTGGAAATGCTGACAGTAAAGTGGGAGCACAGATAGATAGTAATGGAGTTCTAAAGATTGACAACCGTATTTGTGTTCCTAATGTTGATGGATTGAGACAAGAAGTGCTTAGTGAGAACCATCAATCATCACTTTCATTTCATCCTGGTGTCACCAAGATGTATCGAAACATGAAGCGTTTATATTGGTGGAGTGGGATGAAGAGAGATATTTCCACATATGTCAGTAGATGCACCACTTGCCAGCAAGTCAAGGCCGATCACCGGAAGACGGCAGGATTACTTCAACCCCTGGAGATTCCGTGTTGGAAACGGGATCAGATTTCTATGGACTTCGTTGACGGATTACCGAGGACCAGAAAAGGGAACGAGAGTATATGGGTGATTGTCGATAGGTTGACAAAATCCGCTCACTTTATTCCCGTTAAGACCACTCGTACTGCTTCGAGTTTGGCCGAGATTTACATGAGAGAGATAGTTAGACTTCATGGGGTTCCATCTAGTATTGTATGCGATAGAGATCCTTTATTCACTAGTAAATTTTGGAAGGCATTTCAGGACGTCTTGGGCACTGAACTGAATCTGAGCACGGCTTATCATCCTCAAACAGATGGCCAAACTGAGAGGGTAAATCAAATTTTGGAAGATTTACTCCGAGCTTGCATTATTGATTTTGGTGGATCTTGGGAAGACCATCTCCATTTAGTTGAATTCACTTATAATAACAGCTATCAGGTAATCCAAAATTTTCAATTTGAATAAGTAAAAATTTGAATTGAAATTTAACCTCGTTAACAGAAGGCAACTATCTTTATAATCAGGCAAGTATCGATATGGCACCGTTCGAAGCTTTATATGGACGACCATGTAAATCGCCAGCTTGTTGGATTGAGCCTGGTGATCGATTAGTTCTTGGCCCAGATATGATTATGGAAGCATCCGAGAAGGTCTATGAGATCAGAAGGAAGATGAAGACTGCACAGGACAGGCAGAAGAGCTATGCAGATAGGCATAGAAGAGAGTTAAAATTTCAGGTTGGAGATGAGGTCTTTCTTAAAGTATCACCTTTGAAGAATGTTATTCGATTTGGTCGTAGAGGGAAGCTCGCTCCTAGATTTGTTGGACCATTCACTATTACTGAGGGAATTGGTACTCTAGCCTATAGAGTTGCGCTGCCGGAGAAATTTGAGGGTGTGCACAACGTATTCCATGTTTCACATCTCCGGAAGGTTGTACACGATCCATCCATGACCATTCCTATTGCACAGTTGGATGAGGTGGATATTGAGCCAGATTTGACTATAGAGAGGAGACCACTTCGTATTGTTGATAGGGATACGAAGCGGCTTAGAAGGAAATCGGTTAGCCTAGTCAAAGTCCAATGGAGTTCTGATGATCGTGATTGTACTTGGGAAACCGAGGAGAGTATCCGAGATTCTAATCCAGAATTGTTTGTTGAAGGTAAATTCCATTCATATTCTTTACTTTATTCGATAATTTATTCTATATCCATCGTATCTCTTTATCTGTTCTTCCACTCTTTTACTCTGTTCCTTTTCGAGGACGAAAAGCTTTGAGTGGGGGAGAATGTAACGACCCTGAAATTCGGACCCAGTTTAAAATTTTTAAATCGTTATGTAATGTAGAAATTTAAATTTTCACAAACAATTTCCGTTGCCAACCAAACTCCACATTTGGAATACGTCTAGATAGACATAGGCGTACGCCAAATTTCGTCGGAAAATATTGAAATAAATTACGCCCGTCGCATTTACATATCACTTCAAATCTTGTGCATAAAATTCCTATCGTCCAAATTCAAATATTATCTCGGTGTTGCATAAGAAAAATATTCTGAACCCGGCGGCGTTTTCCGTTTCGTCAAATTTCGCTTTTAATTGCTAGTAAAATATGCACTTGGGCAAACAGTAAATAAAGATTATCTCTCCGCAAACAATATCAAACCATAAATATTTTCATACCGTTGTGACCGTCTCGTCGCGGTGATCAAAACGATATATTTGTTTGCGTCAATCGGAGTTCGGCACGGAGAACAATAATTGTTTAACGGATTACAACCGGTACGCTTCGCAGCATAAAACGGTACCCACTCCCTCCAACGTTCAGAATTTTAATAGCCTTGGACTGTTCATTTACGTTGGAAAGCCAATAGCCTGTTCGGTTACCAGGAAAATAAATGTGTGGCTCTTGGTTGCTTGGAAAATTCAATATATACTGGTTTGGTTCGTTCTTCATTCGTTGCAAGTTTTGATCTCTCTGGTACGTGCTTACTTTTACCTCTGCTGCAAATCCTTCTTCCTCCTCTTATATTTTTTTTTTTTTTTTCAAACTTCATGCGTGCATGTTTTTCTCCCCCCTCATCAGCCCGCCACGCCCACACGCCAACAGCACCCCCTCCGCCTCCAGTCCGCCCAGAACCCATCAGACCCGGCCACCCCCTCCACCTCCTGCGCCTCCACCCAGACCCACGACCCAGGCGCGCCGCATCACCAACCCACACACGCGGCCCATTGCCCACCTCCAGACCCACACGCCACCAGTCTTCAAACTCCTCTCCGCCGTCCCCTGACCCGCAACCACCCCAGATCCACGCACCACCGCCCCATGCAGTCCCACTTATCACCATTCCTTCCCCATCCACCCTCTGCCCAGCCCACTGCCACCGCAACACCTCACAGCAAAGACCCCCTCACCGCCTCCACCCACAGGTCGCACGACACCCACGGCCCCACCAGCCAAACACCCACTACTCCGCGATCCTGGCGATGCCACTTTGACTCAGATCCGTTGCCGCTCGTATGCTTTAAGATAGGCAGTGAAAGAAAAAAAAACAAAGGAAAAAAAAACAGAGAGAGAAAGGAGGAGGAAGCAAAGTGTTGTACAGTTGCTTTCGAATTATAGTTCAAGTTCCTGTTCATATTTGGCATTTCGCTTGCTGTGCATATATATATCCAGTTATATATCCATCAGTGCTCACTATTGTTTGCTGTGTTTTGTTCCAGCAACTGCGGATCCGGGATCTCAGTCTTAGGCTTCATCCGACTTGTCTGAATTTACCTAGTTTCGTTGTTTGGTATGGTCTATATATATATATATAATTGATATATATTGCAATAAACAAATTTTGATTAATTATTTATTGATTGCAGTTTGTGTCGTTTTGCATCGTGCTTGTTCGTGCCTTTTATCTAGTCATCTTTGTGCTTCGTCGTCTTCTCTAACCACGCAAGGTGAATATTTTATTCACGACTCAAATCTATTTTGCTATGATAATCAAGTGATAAATTATTGTTATTATAAATTTGGATACTAAATTTTGATTGTTAAAATTGTTGAATTAGACTGTAAATTGTTACATAAGTTAAAATGGAATATTACTAGAATTTAAGATTTCTAAATTGATGCCATGTATTAAATATGGAGTTGTGATTGATTTGTGATTTAATGTTGATTTATAGCTAATAGTTGTGACATTAAATTTGATATGAAATTTGGTCGTTACTTTAAACGATAATTAATAAAGACTTAAATCGATAGGAGTTACACGATTTCAATTGGGTTACATATACTGAATTTTGACCCCTAGATGTTAAATAAATTGTCGCATGGAATAGCGTAAATCTTATTTGAACTAGTGAATGTAGGTAAACACCAAGTGAAACCAGAATGAAATAATCTTTAATTCGCATGAAATATTAGTGCGAATTCTAGAAAATAATTGTATTAATTTGCATAAATAACACATGTAAATTAATACGATATTTCGGGATTATAAAAAAAAAAAAAAAAAAAATTGTTGAATTGTTATGTATGATTGTTATTGGTTGTTTATTTACTTTGACACCATCCCTGTTATAACGCTGCAAGTTCCCTTTGCTATGCTTTGTTTATTTTGAATAATATTAGGTGGAAATGATAAAGACAATTAAACAATTTGGCCTAGGATAGAGAATTTAAAAGTAACAATTTGGCCTAGGATAGAGAATTTAAAAGTAACAATTTGGCCTAGGATAGAGAATTTAAAAGTAAGAAACCCGAACGGTCGAAGAAAAAAATCATTTTGAAATTGAAAACATTTTATTAAGTAACAGACTGAATAGGTTTAATTGAAATAGGTAACGCACTACATTATTGTATTTAATTGAAATAGGTAATGAACTACATTAATGGATTTAATTGAATAGGTAACGAACTACATTAATGGGTTTAATTGAAATAGGTAACGAATTACGTTAATGGATTTAATTGAAACAAATTAATAAATCTATTTAGTTGGGTAAAAAAAAAATGAATTTGGAAGATTGATCGAAATGAGATTTTGAAACAAATAAGCTTAGGAGTTAATAATTTAAAGATTGTTAAATGTGTAAAGTTTAGATTTAACTGGAACTTAATTAAATAAATTGGAACATGTATAAAGTTTAAAATTGAGATTGGAAATTTGACTTAAGTGAAAAATAATATATAGATTTGATTTAATGATAATTTAACGATTTAAATTTTAATGAATTAATTAAATCACGATGTTGTAAGTGGAATATGTACTGAATTGATTATAACCCGAAATAGCCTATTTTGACGTATAGATCATTTAACTAAATAAATGAAAGTGTATTTTAAAAAAAAAAAAAATGTAAAGTCGAATTTGGAAATAAATCAACGAAGTTTTGATAAAAAGGGAGGTTTTGTTAATGAAATTAAGTAAGTCAAATTTATGATTTATTTAAAGAAACGATGAATGTAAATACGAATTTAAGAGAATATAATTTAATTTAACGATTTGAACCAGAATCGACCATTAAAGTGAATTAATTAATTATGAATAAAATTTAATAAGCGAAATTTAGATCTTATTAAATTAAATTTGAATACTGGATTATAGTGTTAACTCGAACAATAAACTGAAATTAAACTGGAAATATGTTTTTCCAAATCTGAAATCAATCGAATTATAAATGTCAAATTTTAGAGGTCAAATTTGCAACTTGACTTTTAGACTTTGATTTTGTTTAAACTCTAATTTAACCGACCATCGGGTAATAAATACGTAGTTATTAAAGAGACCGGGATCGGATATGGACATACTCTCTGTCGATACCGAAAACCACTTTAATAACTATTATACGCGGAGTGTTGATCCAGAATGAAGTGGATATTTGGTGAACGCGTTGACTGAAGAAAGAGAACGATATTGGATGACCCCTGACATGACTAAAACAGGAGCCGCGTCGGGCCATTGAGGTTCGCTACCTCTAGCGGACACACTTCTTCGATACCATATCTATTACTTTTGTGATTCGATTTGGGTGCACCCTTTGATTTGGGAGTGTTGTTTCGCGGTGTTGAGATAGTAGCTACTATGCTCAACATCAGTCCGGATCACGCAACTACTAGTATCCTAGTTGGTATCGCCTCATGTACCTTGTCATACTGTTTATCCTATTCGCGACCACTACGTTTTGATTTGTACCTTGAGTATATGGATTGCCCTCTGGTGACCTCCAGTTTTGGGGGAAACTACGGTCTTGTATATGCTTTTGGGAATATAAAAATGTGTTAAGGGGAATTATGGTAACGCCTTAACGCTATTTTAATATTTTACTTTACTGGTTAGACATTATCTACATATCCTATTCTATTGTATACATAAATCGTTTATCAGACCCTGGAGATGTTATTTTATTCATCTTTGAGTTATAGATTTCCCTTGCATTTGATTATCTTGTATAAGATTTTGAGTCCTGACTCGAGTGTTTCTTTTTGTATATGCTCGGGTCAGTCTGAAGCTATCCAGTTGCTGATCAAGGTTGGTCGAAGACGTCGAAGACTTAGCATTTATCTTTATCAGTCTATTTCTATTTCCGTACTGTCGTTCGGGATATTTATGTATTTCTTTTCAGTCACTTTATGTTGAGACATTGTTGTACTTTTGTAG
This sequence comes from Allium cepa, assembly GCA_030765085.1. Lineage (NCBI taxonomy): Eukaryota > Viridiplantae > Streptophyta > Magnoliopsida > Asparagales > Amaryllidaceae > Allium > Allium cepa. Next base: position 634,910,398 of record CM060934.1, on the reverse strand, counting down.
TAGCTTCATGAACTGCCATTATGACGATGTATTTTCCGCTGCATTATTATGTGACTGTTCTGTGTCTGTGATGTTGTATTGATTCTCATTTACATTTATGTATATATAATCCCATAATAATTCGTGTTTTGTATTATTTAAGTTGACATGTATGGATTATTGTCAATTTAAATGGTCCAAATATACGGGTTGTTACAAGAACGTTCGACGGCCAAATATTGTTCGGCATACCAATGACGTTCGGCATACCAAGGACGCTCGGCATAAGATCGTTCGACAGCCAAAGATTATTTGGCATTCTTTCAATCTCGACCGGCTTCGATTGTCGCTCGGCCTACTCTTCCCACACAACACCACATCGTTCGACATGTTCGAGTCGACACACAGAGTTTACTCCATTTAGGCCATGATATCCAGCTACCAGGCCCACCAGGGAAGTCCAACCCACCTTCGTCTATAAATAGAGAGGCAGGGGCATAGTGAAAAGGATGAGTTTTTTTTGAAACACTGGGGAAACTCTGCCGTAATCAACACTCAGTCAAGACTTAATCTTTTACTTTTCAATTGTATTCAAGTAATTAGAAATGGATTGTATCTATAATCAACTATCAAGGAAATCAATAGAAATCAACTTCAAAGTGGACGTAGGCAGTTACGCCAAACCACTAATTTGGTGTTCTTGTTCTCTGCATTGAAATTCATATATTGTTCTTTGTTTTAATTTACTTTTTTCATTAATCTCTCTACACAATCTTTTTAAGGTTGTTAGTGACCAATTTTAGTGCTAACAATGTAAAATTTCTAAAATATTTTAAATAAATACAAATGTAATATTTAAAAAAATCTACAATAGATTATTGAGTGAATTAATTTAAAGGAGAAATCTGAGTCAATTTTAATCTAAAGGACACAAGTTTTAAAATTTAGTCCAAAGGATAACCTAATTCTATATTATAGCAATAGATAAAAAATGCTATATTAAACTAGCAATTGATAAATAAAACATTAAATTAAATTAGCATTGGATGAACTATACCAGTTGATCTAAAATAGCATTCATTTTCATTGTTCAAGAAATGCTAATTGAATATAGCTGCACACGTATAAAATTCTAAGTTAATATAACATTCGTTTTCATAGTTTATTTCAACAGCCTAGGTCATTGCAGCCACTTTCACCACCACCAGTTCTGTGATAATCCACCATTTTGACACTGCTACATCTTTAGTATTCTAATGCCGCAGATAAGTGCAAGAAAGGCAGATTGATCAAGGGTAAAAAAACACAGATTAATTAGAAATAGAATCTCACGCGGATGGAATAATCATATATTATTAACCATGAAATCTTTTACAATGGAAAATTTTGAATACAATATTAGAGTCTAACCTAGATTCAGCCTAGATAGTTATAAATCCTTTGTCCTTACAAATGCTGAAGAAAAAAACAAATGCGGTAGAAAATAGAATACATCCATACATTGATGAAGATCTCCAGCTCTCCTTTGGAAAATCGAAATGTTTTTAGTACAACCTAAAACTACTCGGATCTGAATCGTGTATTAAAAATGCCTGGATCAGACTTAATAAACCAGTGTGAGAAAACTTAAATCATAAATTTATATGAAGTGCCATAGATCAACTTGGTGCTGATCAAAACCTTTGAAAAGAAGGGTATCTCGTAAGACCACTCGCACATGAATAGGATGTATATTTACCTTACGATAACCAAAATACTTTATACCAAAACAAATTTGATGTTATCATTTATGACATTGGTTCGAAAACACTTTTCAAATAAATATATAAAGAAGGTACCAATACCAGAACAATGTCAAAAGGTGTATATGATGCAAAGAAGGTAGCTGAATGTTTGCAAAGCATTAGAGCTATTTTGGGAATACAATTAAAACCGTAAAAATCATATTGGAATTGGATTTCTAACATGATAGGGAACTGGTGGTTATTTCCTCTTATGTGAAATCCATGCATAAAAATCCTAGTCCTTGGTGACTCTTCGCTTTTCTCAAGCAAGCCGTCATACTACATTGTTAGACTACTGTGGAACAACATATTTTGGTGGCTTTGCTCTTTCTTAGTCGAGCTCCAATACCTGCCCATTTAACCTATTGAGGGTCCAGACACTGCTGGACTCCTATATCCACAATAAAACTGATAGCCCGAAATATGTCTTATTTACCATAAATTTTCCCGAATCATCTCTAGGATGTGAGGCCAATGAGGTTATGATCTATTTTCCAAAAAGCCACACTTTTCTTTTCATTAAACCATGCTTTTCTTTTCATGAAGCAAATTCCACTTAGAATGCCACATTGCCATTTCTAACAATACACTATTATTTTGCACAAAAGTACAACCTCTAAGCTCGTATGACTTAGAGAAGGGTGTTAAGTATATGAGGGGTTACCTCATATACCACCAAAAAGATATATGTTTGTCAAGATCAATGTACGTGGTTTTCAGAAATGCAATGTCAAACACTCATCCATACAAGTTGTCTAGGTGAAGGACAAACTGAAGGCACACCTCCTACTACTTTCTATTTGGGAATCACCCATAGGATTAGTAGCGAGTAGCCATTGCAAATTAAAGATTTATAAGTGAAGGCACTATTGCCATCATATATATATATATGTATATATATATATGATATGGGGTTAAGCCGGAGGTAAGTGGCAAGCAGCCTTACATCATGAAGATCTTTGTCTTCAACTCATTGTCTTAAACATATCTTAACTTTCGAACACGTATATTGGATAAAAGTGGTTTTCGGATAGAAATTACCCAAATCTGACCCCGGTTTCTCCTAACCAATCATTGATAAAATGATGTCAAACAATATCTAATCAATTTATTTTTTATCAAACCAAATATCTTTTGGAGATTATTCTTTTAAACTATTACTTTATCTTTTAAGATTATATGAAATCATTAAGCCTCATTTGTCAAATTCTCTAGTTGATTAAACACCTTAATCTTTGAATAATTCCAAATCATTTTACCTTTTACTTTATAAAACATTTCCAAATCATTTATTTAAATCTTAACAAAGATTTCTTATTTTCAAATCATAACTTTTAAATAGTTCAAAACGATGTTATTTAAGAAATCATTTATTGTAAACCCAGATTAATTAGTATTGAGTAGAAAATGATCCAAAGAGATTACACTAATTATACTCAATACTAATTTCCATATTCAATCTATTCTATCATCAAATAACGGCGAAATCACCATTTAAATTCACACAGATAGTACGAGTTCCCTCCTCGGAATTTAATATAGATTTTAATTAGGGTATTCTCTGTACCACCAAAATCATATTTTAAAATCTTGTTTAACTTTTTCAAAAATCCAAATCGAACTTAAGAAAATGTGTTCCTAGTAGGTCAAATTAACTATCCCCTCCATCGGACCTTTCCAGATAGCAAGTGCGGAATCCAAACACTTGTAATCCAGGCTCAGGTCTATAGACCATCTCTCTGTCGCCCATAAGGCGGTTTAGTTATTTGACCAACTCTAAACTCTTTTATATGATCTTTTAGAGATGATTTTCATTTACTTAACAGAATTCCAAATATTGTTTTAAAACAATTTTCATTTAACAATTTATTTTAAATTCGTTGAAAATACTCATAAAACTTCCAAATCATCTTCAAAATATTTAATTTTTCACTTTAAAAGATTACTAAAAAGATTGAGGAATAATAATTAAGTTCAAAAGATGATTTGCAAAAGTTATCGAAAACCGTTGCACAAACTACTGTGAATAGTGTCTTTAGAGTTTCTCAGCTTTAAATATACATTCCACCTCATATATTCCCAATATTTCTATTCAAAAATCTGAAATATTTAACCAAATTTATGGAATTTATTTATTATTTTAAATATTATAAAATATTCATTTTGAAGAATTTACCTTTTTGATTTTCGAACTACCAAAATGCGATGTTTTTGAAAATTTAATTTGGACATATTTCAAAGTCTACTAAATAAATTCTCGATTTTCTTCTTTTGTTTGAAAACTTTATTTTGATGGATTCGAAAAATTCTTATTTCAAAAAATTCCAATTATACTGCATCCTACACGTGGATTTAACTTTCATGTCGGAAAATAACGAACCACCCCTACGCGACGAGCTCGATTTGGCTCAATTTTTCAAACTTCATTAATCTTTGCCCAAACTTTCTAAATGTTTAAAATACCATAATAAGTCATTTTGAATCATTTCAAACTATTTTTTCTACACTCATTTTCCACTTTATTTCATATTATAGTAATATATTATTATAATCAATTTTCAACATCTTTATATTCAAAACCATAAAGAGGCTTACTAACTAACATACACTTATTAATAGAGATTTATTTTTACATGAATTAACTATGGTTAATTGACTTACCACTTTAATTTTGATGAATATTATTTTTCCATCATTAGAAACCAAGTTATTAACCAAATATTAATTAAAAATATTCATCCAATATTCAACCAAGCTGTAACGATCCCGATTTTAAAACAAATTTAAATTGGTAAATAATTTAATTTTTGATATTAAATTGTGAATTAATTTGTTATTTTCCAAATTAAATAGATATTTGTTTATTAATATATATATATATATATATATGATTTTAAATAGAATTTCTAATTGGAAATTCAGAAATAAATGTTTTGAATAACATATTGGATTTGAAACTCCAATATAAGTACTTTTGAAATATGTTGAATATTGATTTTAAATTTAATTGTGAATTTGAAATTCTAAATTAAATATCTTATAAATAAAAATTTGAATTTTAAATTTGATTTGAGGTACAAAAATAAATATATGTTGAAAATAATGATTTGGAAAATAAATAAATAATGATTGGAATAAAATTTATATTTGTTTACTCATTTATAAATACAAATTGATTGTATATTAATTTTTGAGTTTGAAATTTAAAAGTAAATGTTTTAAATAATACATTGGATTTAAAACTCCATTTTTTAAAAATAGAAAAGAATTTATTTTTTATTTTTAGTATGATAATTTGGAAGTTGTATTTTGAAATTGATAAATTTACAAAAGCCATTTAAAAAGTTAAAATCAAATATATACATATCCATTGAAAATTAATAAGACTTGAATAAATTATTTAAAAAGGAAAAGTAAATAAAAAAATTGAAAATGTAAATATATGGAGATATAAAATAATTTATAATATGAAAAGGGTTTAACATAAATTTAAAAATAAAATTTAACAAAAGGATTTAAACAAAAAATTATCACAAATGACATTTGTGAACATTATCATCATGAAAATAACAAATGTTTATTCATAATTAACAAGAGTAAGCATATTTTTATTTGTAAATACAAGTGGCATATCTATTTCCTAAGGAAAAAATATTCAAGGAAAAGACAAATTCATTTCTTCTCATCTCAAAACCTGTAAACTAAGAACTTGAAAAGAAAATGGAATCTAACCACAAATTCAAACAGCATCCACAAATCAAAAAATTTGGCACCTAAACAAAAGAAAACCAGACCAAAGCTTCAACCCAAACAAATAGCAAGCAAAGTTTAAAACAGTTCAAACCAGAAAAGAATCAAAGCAGAGTAGATCAAAAAGCAAAGTAAAAAAATCAAAATCTCTTTTCAGGAAGAAAACCTGGAAGCTTTGAAAACAAAAGCTGGTAATAAAATAACAATGCAAAGATTAGGAATAAAGCAAGCATTTAGATCAATTCAAATTGCAACAAACAAACAAGATCCAAATCAAACTCAGGGAGATTAAAATCTAGGCTTCCAAAAGAGCATATCAAAATATTTTTCCAGGCTTTGTCCTCTGTTTCAAAATCAATCAGGTGAGTAAACTCCATTTTTTTTAAAACCCAATTCTTTATACTTGTCTACATCTGTGATAATGAATGAGATTAGTAACTTGGAATTGAGTTTTAATGTGTTGCATGTGGATATATCTAAGGATATATGTGTATAAGCAAGTCTGTGTATATGTATTTATGTTCTCTGTTAACTACAAACTCTAACCTGCTAAGAAATTAAATTACCCCTTATCTAATCAAAATTTGCTCTTGATTTCTAAATGAAAAATGATTGTGAGATGGTAATATCATTTTTAAAAATATTTATAAGAAAATCTGAAAGGTATTTTAATGGAAAGAAAAGATTTACATTGAAACTTTTAAAATCTGAAAAAATTAATATTGTTAGATTCGTGTTTTGATTTGATAATTGGATTCACACTAGAATATAATGAATTTTAAGATAGAAATCAAGATTTTTAAGAACGTGAATGTATAAATCTCTCGAGATGATCGTTTTATGGGTTCTGGTCAAATTTCGTTAATCAACGTTGAACTAGATGTCGTGTTTGATCGTGATAATAGTTGAAAGAATGATAATCATCGAAAAAGCAATGGTTGAATTTATAAGGCACTGTGCAGGTGGAGCGGTATCGAATTAGGGATTGATTTACAATTTCAGTCGAATAGGTTTAACTGGCTTCCGCGGCGTCAGTGGTTGATCATTGTCAATCGCACCTAGGGGAAACTTTTCGTGGGTCGAAGGGGCAATATTAGTCGAAGTGGCGTGGTTGACGGTGGACGAGGTCATCGGCAAATGGGGTGGTTTGGTTAACTGTGTTGTCCAAGGAAGGGGATTGATGGCTCGTTTTCGGTTCTTTGACAATCTCGCATAGCTGGGTGGTCCAATTAATTACCGTGGTCGTAGGTGACTTGCTGAAGGACTCAGCGACGATCAATGATGGTCGGAGTAGGAGTACACGTTCATGCGTGCACATATGTGTCAGGAAATTTGGAGAGGAAGAAGAAGGAGGCAACTCAAAGTCGAACTCGAAAAAATGACGATGTAGCTCGAAGTGTTCTCGGGATCGTTTGGTTAGATACCAGAGTTAAAAAAAATTATCGGGTTTTAAAATGTGGAAATTAGCCAAAAGGGCCTCTTTAGCAAGTGCAACTAGTTTCTACGATACGCAACTGAAATAATTATTTTTAAGGACAAAATGCAAAATAATTAGTTTCTAAGGCCTAAAAACCATTGAAATTATGTCCTTGAAAGTAATTGGATAGCTGACTTTGTCCTTAAAAGTAATTATTCTGCTGACTGTGGCCTAGAAATTAATTTCTGTTTATGTGTGTCCTAGAAACTAATTGGACCGCAAAATTTGTCCTTATAGTAAAATGTCCCTTTTAAAATTTTGAAGACAAAATTTGTACCAGGTTTTAAATTATAAAAACAAATATGATACCAAGGGTTTAAACTAAGGATATGAACAAGTTTCAAAGGAAAAAGGTTAAGGTTAAATATTTTAAATTTGTTTTGAAAATTAATTGATTTTAGAGTAATTTATATGATGATAATGAATGAATTTCTAAGTGTTTTAATGGAGTTTGATAATGCTTGAATTAAGTAAGTGTTTGAAATAAGTATTGTTAAAATGAACTAAGTTTTCCAACGTAAATTTAAACAAGTTTTTAAAAAACAAGATTTCAGAGATTTGATTTTTAAGTTAAAAATATGTTTAAAAAAAGGGCATTTCACTAGAAGGACAAGCTTTGCAGTCCAATTAGTTTCTAGGACACACGTTTACAGAAATTAATTTCAAGGCCAAGTCAGCAGAATAATTACTTTTAAGGACAAAGTCAGTAGTTCAATTACTTTCATGGACATTATTTCATAGGTTTTTAGGCCTTAGTAACTAATTATTTTGCATTTCGTCCTTAAAAGTAATTATTTCTGTTGTGTGTCCTAGAAACTAATTGCACTTGCTAAAGAGGACCTTGTGGCTAATTTCCACTTTAAAAAAATTGTTTTGGGTTCTGAATAATTATATTGGAATTATTATTTAAAATATTTTTAAGTGTTCTCAAATAGGATTTGATGATGTGTTTAAGTATGTGATTAAGATAAGAAGATTATCTTAAGTAAATTAAAGCCTTAAGTAATTAAAGATTTAATTATTTAGTCAATAATTAAAAGTTAATTAAGTTATGTGATTAACTAAAGGATAATTAATTAAGGTGATTAATTTATTTGTGTGATAGATTAAAGGTAAATTAGGATAATTAATTAACAGATAATTAAACAAAGAGTTAATTAATTGATGTGATAAATTAAGATTAATTTATTAACTAAAGATAATTATTTAATGAAAGTAATTAAAGGTTAATTACTTGATAATTTAAGATTATTAATTAAAGTAATTAATAAGAGGATAATTAATTTAATGTAATAAATTGAGGAATAATTAATTAAGTAAAGGCAATTAATTAAGATAAATAATTAAGGTTGATTAATTTCATCAAATGATTTGTAATTAATTAATCAAGATTTGATAATTAATTCATAGGAAATTAATTTAATTGGAAATTAAAATGAATTAATTAGGATTTGAAAAATTAATTAATCCTACTTATAAATGAATATTGAATGCTTGGATTGTTTGTATTGTATGAGATACCTTTAATTGATTGTCCTATCCAATCTGTGATATTTTGATCTATGGATTGAGCTGTGTATAATTTCTTCATTTATTTGTGATACATTAGGATATTATTTGTGAATCTGTGAATGAACGATAAGAATTATAAATTATACCGCTTATCGATATTGATATGCTTGAATCTGTGATGATTGATGATATTGCACTATTGTGTAAAACCCCTGGACTACACCATACACACACAAATATGGATTGCACGAGAAAATTGGTTAAGTCACAGATTTTTGAAATGGTTTTAAAATAAATTTTTAATCCAAATGGTTTTGGAAATAAAATTGGGTTAAACGTGATAAGCTTTTGAAAAGGATTTCAAAGATAAAAGTTATTTTGAATAACTTGATAAAGTTTTGAAATTTAAATAATTTGATTTGAATTTGAATTCAAGACTTGAAATTGAATTCTATGTTTGAAAATTATGGTTTGAAAAGATTATACAAGTTTAAATGTGTTTATATGGGTTATAAACCATTTTAAAATATTATTTTGGAAATTTCAATTTAACCCAAATTTTAGACTTGAAGGGTTTAACTTGTGCAAATGTAATCGGAGTTTTCCGAAACGAAAACTATTTGTTTTCAAATAATAATAGTTTTCACATAAAGAAAGGATTTCCATTTTGTGTTGAAAAGTTTTAAGTTTGAAATGAAATTGTGGATTGTTTTTGAAAGCTATGAATGAACCTTTGTGAAAGATTGTTAAATTTTGTTTTGAAATCGAGGAGGCTTTTAAATGGTGTATCTTTTATATATAAAAGATTTGAAATGGGAATTGTTTTGAAAGTTATGAATGGATCTTTGGAAATAGTTTTGAAAGCTATAAATTGAGTCTTTGGTTGAATAATTGGATGAGATAATCAAATTTGGAAAGGAAATTGTTTTGAAAAGCTGTGCATGAATCTTTGTGAAATATTGGTGAGCTTTGTAAAGTGAATCTTTTTGTAAAAAGAATTGGAATGGTAATTTGTTTAAACCATTTTATAACGGCCCAAAAATGTTAGCAAATATTTTATTCAATTATTTAAAAACTTTGGGGTTTTATTATTTAAAAGTTGAAATTTCAAATTGACTATAAATATTGCCCAAATTTTTATAAATAAAAGCAATTTCTATAAAATTTGATTTTTTTTTAAAGTTTAACATTAATTTGGAATTTTAAATTAAATAATGAATATTGTGTAAAAAGGAGAAAATTTTAAGGTTCTTTTTTTACGTATATACGTCAGTTTCTTAGATAATAAAAAAACCAAATTTTTAATTTAGTTTTAAATAGTGTATAAATAAGCTATATAATTACACGTTTTAAATTTGTACATTTATATCTGTTTTGTTTAATTTAGTTGACGTTTTAAATGGTACATTAATTGATGAAATATTTTACTAAATATATTTACTAAATGAATAAGAAACGTATAAATAAAATACGTTACTTTTGGTATAAATTTAGGAGTATGTTTTGATTAAATTATTGCTTCTATAGTACGCACTCCTAAATTTATTACCTTAGCTATAAATAAATCAATCAATCAGTAGCTGTGTTTTGGGAAGAAAAAATTTTTGGTAACCGTGCTTGCCATTCACGTGGATTCCACTATCCCTTGCTTCCTTGTTTTAAATTGGTATAAAATCTTTGATTCACGGAGCCGTTCCGAAATCAGTTATTGCTTACCAAAAAAATTTCTCTAAATCAACGCGTGGCCCACTGTATATTATCAACGCATCTCTCCCCTATTAAATACACAAGCACGTCACCAATATTTCAATTGCATCTCATTATTGGCCTTTACTTCATCTTCTCCTCGCATCAGGTATGGCCACACTTCTTTTTTCCCTCGTTTTCTTTCTTCCTTTATTTTATTTTCTTTTCTTGTTTTATCCATTGTTTGTTCCACCTTTGCACGACTTCCCTACCACCGTGCACGACTCGACTATCTCACCTCCTCCACCATCGAGTGCAACCACCACCAGCTGCAACCACCCCCCTTCCGTTAAAACTCTGGCCTGACTTTGCCTCGCCTCCGGTCGATGATGGCCGAGCCATGCAATTGCCGAGCTTTCAAATGATGATGCACAGACATGTGCATGTGTAGACCGAGCTTCGTTGATGCATGTGACCAAACCTTGAACCAAAATTTTGTTCGTGCACCACCTTTGCATTTTTATCAGCCTAGACTAGGTCAACACTCCACTGCCTTGGGTACAAGCATGTGTTTCTATCCTTATTTTGGGTCAAGGATGAGCCTTTGAGGTATATGCGAGTTGTGTGGTGAAGTGGTCGAGCAAATTTTGTCAATTATATTCTTTTAAATCTCGTTACAGTTTTGATTTATTTAAAGATTGATTTGATCATAATTAAATTCGCGTAATTAGTTTTTTTTTCGTTCTGTTTAAGATGTGTATTTGATCGTCGCCTCCGTTGAAATTTGATCGTGATTTCTGTATGTTTTTCGGTGTGTATATCGTTTTGAATCTAATTTTCTACGACACTAAGGTGAGTATTCACACCCGACAAACATACTTATAGATCTATAAATTTATAACAAGTGAAACTGTAGAATGATTATATTATATTTTACTTGTCTGTGATATAAATTTTATGATGTTAAAACCTTGTTATAAAATTTTCACATCATCCATTATATTATATGATGTTATATTTTATGCTGTCATACTATTTATTTATCACTGTTTATCACTGCAAGTTCCCTGTAGAATAGAATCGTTATGGGCTAAAATGATAGGCCTGAACGATATTTATTTACTTATTTATTTATTTATTAAACTTGGGATTCCGGGTTTGAAATGATAGAACCCGGGTTTTTCTATGTAAATTAGGGATTGAAATGAGATATTATCCGTGTCACTTGACCTAGGTTAGAAAATATTATACAGATCCGTGGTTATTTATATACATTTTTCTGGAAATTTTAAGTATTTTAAATTTGTATATTATAATATTTTGATTTAAATTGAGTTAAAAATGATTGTTAGTGATTTTATACAAGTTAAATATGTAAATAAATAAGTGTTTAAGTTGGAATTTGAAATATAAATTTATTTTGGAATTTGATTTTGGTAAAAGAAATGGAATTCAAGTTGAGCAAATAAAATATAATAATTTGATATAAATTTGGCTTTAAAATAAATTAATAAAGTGTTATTGAGTTTTCTATGAATTAAATGGCTAAAGAAATGAATACTTAAAAATGAAAGTTGAATATATCTTAATTTAGAAATAGAAGTTGGGTTTAAGAATAAAAGGTAAGTTAAGAAATAAATTGGAAATTAAGTTATATTCGAAATGGTAATTCAACTTAATTGTTAAGTAAATTTTTTTAAAAATACAGTGGATAGAAACCAGTGCACTTGACTTTAATAAGTGAAGCCTTGAGAAGTTGATATTTATTAGTGAAATTTACTTTATAAAAATCATAAATTTTAGGGTAATTTAAATGACTATTTCAAATGGAAAATATGATTTTTATATGTTAGATTGGTTTAAATTAAAGTTTAATTATTGATGAATTTATATTAAAGTCTGAAGTTAATTAACTTAAATCTGTTGTAAGGGATATTACCGCACTTTGTAAGTGCCGTAGTTGATGCAAATGAACTAAAGGCTAAAAAATAATTAAGGGCTATTGCAGTACATGGTAAGTACTGTGGTTGCGAAATTTAAATTAAACCTGAATAAATAAAAGAGCTACAGTAGCATTTGTAAAGTGTTGCGGTGGCTGAAATTTAGATTTTTGATATTGGATTTGTAAATATAATAACTTCACTTTTAAAAAGCTAAAAGGAAGTATTTTGAATTGATATTAACTATTTTGAAATTTATAACCACGGGTAATAATAACGTTGGTTGCTAAAGAGACCGGGATCGGATATGGGCATACCCTCTGTTGATACTGAAAACCACTTTGACAACCGTGAACGCGGTGAAGAATACAGAATGAAGTAGAATGGTGGAGACATTCTGTTGAGGTATGTACATGCACCCGACTCCCGTGAGTCGGCATAAGGTGGCTAAAACAGGAGCGATTCTAGGCCAGTGAGGTAGCCCCTCTTATCGGACGCACTTCTTCGTATGTCATTCTATTACTTTGTGATTGTTTTGGTGCGCACCTTTGATTTTGGGAGTGTTGTTCGAGGTGGGCGGTAGTAGCAGCTACACGTCACCACCAGTCCGGATAGTAATTGGTATATCTACCCTGGCATTGCCTAGTTGTGCCGTGTCACCTACCATAACGAGCCTTGTACGAGTTTGATTTGTGTCGTACCTATGGAGTATCTTCTCGTAGTCTCCCGGTCCGGAGATATGCAGGTACTGTATAGACTACTGACACTATTTATGTGTTAAGGTGGAAAATGTAAAGCCTTAACGCTATTTTAAAGTAAGTTTATTTTACTAATAGACACAATTATAATAGCAAAATATTACTATATAATAAATAGTTTAACGGATCCTTAGAGGATGGGTGGTCCCAAGCATCCTTTAAGTTACTTGCCTTTATATTACAGTTCACTTGAATTAGCTTACACTGTATAAGTATGTATGTCCTGACTCGAGTGTTTGTGTTTATTTCTTACGCTCGGATCAGCCTGAGTATCAGTTCGGACTTCATTTCCCGGAGCTAAGACTTCTGAAGATCATCTGTATCAAGTTGCTGTCTATTTTCTGTTCAGTTCTTATCTTAGCTTATGTAATCGAGACAATTGAATATTGAGATTTTCCATGGTTGTTTCAAACTATAATTGGTTTTAAGACTATGTAATTTATACATATTTTGAGAATATGTGATAGTGGTTTCATGAACCACTAAGTTATTTTAAATTCCGCTGCGAGTATTCTGATTTCTGTGTCTGCGATTCTGTGATTTGATTTCATTTGCTCCAATTTTATTTACAATCTATTGTTATGAACTATTCAAGTTTGACATGTTTTTAATTTATTGTCGAATTTGAATAGTGCAAAATGGTGGGTCGTTATAGTTGGTATCAGAGCTTTGGTTTTTAGGCAAACCATAGCCTAAGGAGTAAAACTCATTAGAGATTGGGTAGAAATACCCTAGAATGAGTGAAGTCAATCTTAGAATCCTTTCTTTGTGAGAGAGCGTATTTTAAAAAGTTTAAAATAATTTTTAAAGGATATTCAAAGAAGTATTTTGATATAAAAACTTTCTTGTTTTAAAATAAACAGCTCCAACTACTTCTTTTCCTTTCTCCACCTTTTGAAATTAGGTCCTTTGTTAAATTACTATTCTAGTTAAACTTTATCTTATCTAATCTATCTTGGCCTCTATTTTTCCTAATTCCTTAAATTCATTCTTGATTCATTCTTGATTTCTGCACCCGCTGCCCCAGTTAGGTTCTCTAAGCTTTGCAAGGAATATACCGAGCTTGGTGGCACCAAGTTCACAGGTTCTGAGAGCATAATTGAAGCTCGGAAGTGGTTAAGAGATTTGGAGAGAATTTTCTCCGGTCTTAAGATCACGAATGCCCAACAGCATCAACTGGCGGCTTGGCAATTAAAAGGAGCAGCTTTGTATTGGTGGTTGTGCGTCACAGCTCACACCGCTGAGGCTGACATCACTTGGGAATAATTTAGGTATCTTCTTCTGTTGACCAAGTATGGTTCAGTTTCCTTCCTTTTGAAATCTGTCTTATATCTCTTATTGTGCTTTAGGGATGCTTTCCTTTCGAAATGGATGCCCGAAGCAGGCAAGTCTCAGCTGTATCGGGACTTCATGGATTTGAAGCAAGGGGATATGTCCTTTACCGAGTATGAGAGGAAATTTAATGAGCTATCGCACTAGGTCTTAATCTGATAGACACTCCTCTGAAGAAAAACGAGAAGTTTATCGCTGGTGCACGCCCCGAGTATTACGATCGCCTCATTACCCATGTACATGGTACGTTCACCTCTCTGATGGACATGGCTATCAGATATGAGAATCCTACCTTTAGGACTCCTCCAGCTACCCATCCTGCCCCATCTCAGTATTCTGAAAGTTCCAAGAAGAGGAAGCTTGTAGACCTTTCTGCCATTGCCATAGATGCCATCAGAAGGGACACTATGCTAATAGCTGTCCTACTTTGGGTGTTGCTATTCCACCTCCCACTCAGTTGGTTAGGCGAGACCTATGCCACATTTGCCTTCAGCCGGGACATTTCAAGAAGGACTGCCCTACTCAGAAGAAAGGGGAAGGCATCAGGGATTTTTGCGGTGACTTCTGCATCCTCCCCAGCTCCACAGCCTGCACCTGCACCTGCCCTCGCTCCTAGCGATTCTCAAGGTACACTTCAGGGTTCTTTTACTTTGTTTAAATCTCATGTTCGTGTTTTATTCGATACCGGAGCTTCGCATTGCTTTATTTCGTCGGATCTCTGTAATAAATTTGAGCACGTCCTTTCTTCCTAGTTTTCCTCTATACCTTTATGTGTTTCAAATCCTATTGGGGGTCCTGCAAATCTTAGTAAAGTTTGTAAGCGAGTGAAGCTTCTCCATGTCGAGCACAGTTTCACTGGTGATTTATATATCTTGGGTTTTGACGCTTTCGATCTATTACTTGGGGGCGATTGGTTGGATAGGCATGATGTCCATATCTCTTGTAGTTCTCGTACTGTTGCCCTCAAGGATGATTTTGGTAATTCATTAAAGATCCAATGTAGTTTGCCCCAGGATTTCGATGGTAGCTTCATTTATTCCCTTGATACTTTCCCTGGCGATTTCCATTCGACTCGTGTAGTCAAACTATTTCCTGACGTATTTGGTGAAGTCATTTCTCTACCTCCGAAGCGGGAAATTGATTTTCGTATCGATCTCATTCCTGGACCATGACCTGTAGTTCTTCCACCTTGAAGAATAGAACCCCGGGAGAAGATTGAATTAAGGAAGCAGATTCAAGACTTGTCCTTTAAAGGTCTGACTAGACCTAGCTTTCAGAATGTGGAGCAGCCGTAGTTTTCGTCACCAAGTCTGATGGTTCTCTCCGGATGTGTGTTGATTATAGGGAGCTGAACAAACTCACTATGGAAAATAGATATCCTATGCCCCGCATCAATGATATGTTTGATCAGCTCTATGGAGCTCCTGTTTTCTCTCAACTTGATCTGGCCACGGGTTTTCACCAACTCAGAGTTGCTGAGGAGAGCATTCCCAAGACGGCCTTCCGTACGGAGAATGGGTTCTTTGAATGGTTAGTTATGCCTTTTGGTTTGACTAACGCTCCCGCTTTTTTCGTCTATTTGATGAATCGTGTCTTTCGCGATGTACTTAATAAATTTGTTCTTGTCTTTATTGATGATATCCTTGTTTTCTCCAAGACGAGGAAAGAGCACGAGTCACATTTGAAGTATGTTCTAGAGACTCTTGGAAATCATCAATTGAAGGCTAAAATCTTGAAATACCATTTATGGTAAGAGGAAGTCTGATTTCTCCGACATATTTTTTCTAGGGATGGAGTTTCTGTTGATCCAGTCAAGATCGCTTCGATCAATGATTGGGAAGAACCTAAGACTCCAACTGATATTCGTAGTTTTCTGGGTTTTGCCGGCTACTATCGGAGGTTCATTGAGAAATTTTCTTGGATTTCTGTACCTCTCACTGCTCTAACTCGAAAGAATGCTACGTTTGTATGGGATGATAAGTGTAAGGCGGCATTCCAAGAGTTAAAGAATAAGCTTACTTCCGCACCAGCGCTTACCATTCCGAATGGGAATGAGGGATTAACGGTATTCACCGATGCTTGTCGCGAAGGTTTGGGAGCGGTATTAATGCAAGATGGGAAGGTGATTGCCTACGCTACTCGTCATTTAAAGACCCATGAGGCTAATTATGCTGCTTATGATTTAGAATTGCTGGATGTTTTCTTTGCATTGAAGCTTTGGAGACACCATCTCTTGGGTGCTAAGTTTGACCTCTTCACCGATCGTCGGTTTTTGAAGTATATCTTCACCCAGAAGGACTTGAATTAGCGTCAAGTTCGATGGCTTGAGTTTCTCGCTTCTTGCGACCTTGACATGAACTATACCCCTAGGAAAGCTAATGTTGTGGCGGATGCATTGAGTAGAAAGAAGTCCTTGTTGTGTCAGCTTATTGTTTCTTCTCCCCTTTTGGAGCGTATCAAGGCTAAGCAGGATGAGGATAGAATCATCAGATTGATTAAGGAGAGTGTTCGCAGCAGGGTTGGTGGTGGTAGTCTTAATGGTAGTCTAGCCCAGATTGATGATAAAGGGATTTTGAAGATTAATAATTGGATTTTTGTCCCGAATGTTGATGGTTTAAGGCAGGAGTTACTTCGGGAACATCATCAATCCCGACTTTCCATTCATCCTGCTGTAGCAAAGATGTATCAGGATTTGAAAAAGCTCTATTGGTGGAAAGGTATGAAGCGTGACGTCTCTATCTTTGTTAGTAGGTGTGCGACTTGTCAGCAAGTTAAGGCGGATCATTAGAAGACCCCGGGTTTGTTACAGCCTCTGGAGATTCCCAATTGGAAATGGGAGCAAGTTTCTATGGATTTCATCGATGGGTTACCGAGATCTAAGAGGGGAAATGAGAGCATCTGGGTTATTGTGGATAGACTGACTAAGTCCGCTCATTTTATTCCAGTCAAGTCAACCCGTTCGGCTTCGAGCTTATCTGAGATTTATATGAGGGAGATAGATCGCCTCCATGGCATTCCACTTAGCATTGTTTGCAATCGAGACCCTATCTTTACTAGTCAGTTTTGGAAAGCCTTCCTAGAATCCTTAGGTACTCATCTGAATCTGAGCACTGCTTACCACCCACAGACTAACGGTCAAACGGAAAGGGTGAATCAGATTCTAGAGGACCTTCTTCGTGCTTGTATTTTGGATTATGGAGGATCTTGGGAAGATCATCTCCATCTTGTGGAATTCACCTATAACAATAGTTATCAGGTATAATTCCAATTCTCTGTTCTTATCTTATCTTAATCCCCTATATGTCTCATTCTATCTTTTTCAGGCTAGTCTTAAGATGTCCTCATTTGCTGCTCTTTATGGGCGACCTTGTAGATCTCCATCCTATTGGATTGAATCCGGTAATTGCTTAGTTCTTGGTCCTGATATGATTTTAGAAGCTTCGGAGAAAGTCGAGGAGATTAAGAGGAGGTTAAAGATTACTCAGGATAGGCAGAAGAAGTACGTTGATCGTCGTAGAAGGAGTTTGGAGTTTGTTGTCGGTGATCTGGTTTTTCTTAAGGTCTCTCCCTTAAGAAATATGGTTCGGTTTGGACGTATAGGGAAGCTTGCTCCTAGGTTCATCGGTCCATTCTGCATCTTGGAAAGGAATGGGTCTGTTGCTTATCGATTGGATTTGCCCGAGAAATTCGCTGGAGTACATAACGTATTCAATGTATCACACCTTTGGCGCTGTCTGCATGATCCATCTCTTATTATCCAGCCTTCTGCTCTTGATAGTTTGGATATTGAGCCTAATCTGACTATTGAGAGGAATCCACTACGTATCATCAATCGAGATACGAAACAGATTAGAAGGAAATCTGTCCGCCTGTCAAAGTGCAGTGGAGCACTGATGAACGGATCTCACCTGGGAGACGGAGGAGAGCACTCGTGCTTCGAATCCGGAATTATTTGTTTAAGGTACTTTGCTCTTTTGTCTTATCTTCCTTTGTTTTCCTTCTTTCGTTCCTTTTCGAGGACGAAAAGATTTGAGTGGGAGAGAGTGTAACGGCCCAAAAATGTTAGCAAATATTTTATTCAATTATTTAAAAACTTTGGGGTTTTATTATTTAAAAGTTGACATTTCAAATTGACTATAAACCATTGCCCAAATTTTTATAAATAAAAGCAATTTCTGTAAAATTTGATTTTGTTTAAAGTTTAACTTTAATTTGGAATTTTAAATTAACTAATGAATATTGTGTAAAACGGAGAAAATTTTACGGTTCTTATTTTACGTATATACATCAGTTTCTTAGATAATAAACAAATCAAAAACTTAATTTAGTTATAAATAGTGTATAAATAAGCTATACAATTACACGTTTTAAATTTGTACGTTTATATCCGGTTTTTTTAATTTAGTTGACGTTTTAAATGGTACATTAATTGATGAAATATTTTACTAAATATATTTACTAAATGAATAAGAAACGTATAAATAAAATACGTTACTTTTTTTATAAATTTGGGCGTATGTTTTGATTAAATTATTGCGTCTATAGTATGCACCCCTAAATTTATTACCATGGCTATAAATAAATCAATCAATCAGTAGCCGTGTTTTTGGAAGAAAAAATTTTCAGTAACCGTGCTCGCCATTTACGTGGATTCCACTTTCCCTTGCTTCCTTGTTTTAAATTGGTATAAAATCTTTGATTCACGGAGCCATTCCAAAATCAGTTATTGCTTACCAAAAATTTTTAAATCAACGCGTGGCCTGCTGTATATATTATCAACGCATCTCTCCCCTGTTAAATACACAAGCACGTCACAAATATTTCAATTGCATCTCATTGTTGGCCTTTACTTCATCTTATCCTCGCATCAGGTATGGCCGCACTTCTTTTTTTTTCTCTTTTTCTTTCTTCCTTTATTTTATTTTCTTTTCTTGTTTTGTCCATTGTTTGTTCCACCTTTGCTCGACTTCCCTACCACCGTGCATGACTCGATTATCTCACCTCCTCCACCATCGAGTGCAGCCAGCACCAGCCGCAACCACCCCCCTCCAGTTACAACGGTGGCCTGACTTTGCCTCGCCTCTAGTCGATGATGGCCGAGCCATGCAGTTGCCGAGCCTTCAGATGATGATGCACAGACATGTTCATGTGCAGACCGAGCATCGTTGATGCATATGAGAAAACCTTGAACCAAAATTTTGTTTGTGCACCACCTTTGCATTTTTATTAGCCTAGACTAGGTCAACACTCCAGTGCCTTAGGTACAAGCATGTGTTTCTAGCCTTATTTTTGGTCAAGACCGAGCCTTTGAGGTATGGGCGAGTTGTGTGGTGAAGTGGTCGAGCAAATTTTGTCAATTATCCTCTTATTCAAATCTCGTTCCATTTTTGATTTATGTAAAGATTGATTTGATCGTAAATAAATTCGTGTAATTAGTTTTTTTCGTTTTGTTTCAAGATTTGAATTTGACCGTCGCCTCCGCTGAAATTCGATCATGCTTTTTGGACGTTTTTCGGTGTGTATATCGTTTTGAATCTAATCTTCTACGGCACTAAGGTGAGTATTCACACCCGACAAACATACTTATAGATCAGTAAATTTATAACAAGTGAAATTGTAGAATGATTATATTATATTTTACTTGTCTGTGATATAAATTTTATGATCTTAAAACCCTGTTATAAAATTTTCACATCATCCATTATATTATATGCCGTTATATTTTATGCTACCATACTATTTATTTGCCACTGTTTATCACTGCAAGTTCCCTGTAGAATAGAATCGTTATGAGCTTAAATGATAGGCCTGAATGATATTTATTTATTTATTAAACTTGGGATTGCAGGTTTGAAATGATAGAACCCGGGTTTTTCTTTGTAAATTACGGGTTGAAATGATATATTATCCATATCACTTAACCTAGGTTAGAAAATATTATACAGACCCGTGGTTATTTATATACATTATTCTGGAAATTTTAAGTATTTTAAATTTGTATATTATAATATTTTGATTTAAATTGAGTTAAAAATGATTGTTAGTGATTTTATACAAGTTAACTATATAAATAAATGAATGTTTAAGTTGGAATTTGAAATATTAATTTATTTTGGAATTTGATTTTGGTAAAAGAAATGGAATTTAAGTTGGACAAATAAAATATAATAATTTGATATAAATTTGGATTTAAAATAAATTAATAAAGTGTTATTGAGTTTTCTATGAATTAAATGGCTAAAGAAATGAATACTTAAAAATGAAAGTTGAATTTATCTTAATTTAGAAATGGAAGTTGGGTTAAAGAATAAAAGGTAAGTTAAGAAATAAATTGGAAATTAAGTTATAATCGAAATGGTAATTAAACTTAATTGTTAAGTATTTTTTTTTTAAATACAGTGGATAGAAACCAGTGCACTTGACTTTAATAAGTAAAGCCTTGAGAAGTTGATATTTATTAGTGAAATTTACTTTATAAAAATCATAAATGTTAGGGTAATTTAAATGACTATTTCAAATGGAAAATGTGATTTTTATAAGCTAAATTGGTTTAAATTAAAGTTTAATTATTGAAGAATTTATATTGAAGTCTAAAGTTAATTAACTCAAATCTGTTATAAGGGATATTACCGCACTTTGTAAGTGCCGCAGTTGATGCAAATGAACTAAAGGCTAAAAATTAATTAAGGGCTATTGTAGTACTTGGTAAGTGTTGTGGTTGCAAAATTTAAACTAAACCTGAATAAATAAAAGGGCTACAGTAGCACTTATAAAGTGTTGTAGTGGCTGAGATTTAGATTTTTGATATTGGATTTGTAAATTTAATAACTTCACTTTTAAAAAGCTAAAAGGAAGTATTTTGAATTGATATTAACTATTTTGAAATTTATAACCATGGGTAATAATAACGTTGGTTGTTAAAGAGACCGGGATCAGATATTGGCATACTCTCTGTCGATACCGAAAACTACTTTGACAACCGTTAACGCGGTGGAGATTCCAGAATGAAGTAGGATGGTGGCGTCGTACTGTTGAGGTATGTACGTGGACTCGTCTCCTGTGACTTGGCATAAGATGGCTAAAATAGGAGCGATTCTGGGCCAGTGAGGTAGCCCCTCTTATCGGACGCACTTCTTCGTATGCCATTCTATTACTTTGTGATTGTTTTGGTGCGCACCTTTGATTTTGGGAGTGTTGTTCGAGGTCGGCGGTAGTTACACGTCACCACCAGTCCGGATAGTAATTGGTATATCTACCCTGGCATTGCCTAGTTGTGCCGTGTCACCTACCATAGCGAGCCTTGTACGAGTTTGATTTGTGTCGTACCTATGGAGTACCTTCTCGTAGTTTCCCGATCAGGAGATATGCAGGTACTGCATAGACTACTAACACTATTTATGTGTTAAGGTGGAAAATGTAAAGCCTTAACGCTATTTTGAAGTAAGTTTATTTTACTAATAGACACTATTATAATAGCGAAATATTACTATATAATAAATAGTTTAACGGATCCTTAGAGGATGGGCGGTCCCAAGCATCCTTTAAGTTACTTGCCTTTATATTACAGTTCACTTGAATTAGCTTACACTGTACAAGTATGTATGTCCTGACTCGAGTGTTTGTGTTATTCTTACACTCTGGTCAGCCTGAGTATCAGTTCGGACTTCATTTACAGGAGCTAGGACTTCTAAAGATCATATGTATCAAGCTGCTATCTATTTTCTGTTCAGTTCTTATATTAGCTTACGTAATCGAGACAATTGAATATTGAGATTTTCCATGGTTGTTTCAAACTATATTTGGTTTTAAGACTATGTAATTTATACTTATTTTGAGACTTAGTGATAGTGGTTTCATGAACCACTGAGTTTCCGCTGCGAGTATTCTGATTTCTGTGATTTTGTGATTTGATTTCATTTGCTCCAATTTTATTTACAATCTATTGTTTTGAACTATTCAAGTTTGACATATTTTTAATTTATTGTCGAATTTGAATGGTGCAAAATAGTGGGTCGTTATACATTTGAAAGAAAAGTTTTGGATAATAAGCTGTGACTTAACTGAAATCCCAATATCCATATGTTTTAAATATTGCGCTCATTATTCGGTTTAGTCGGGAGAGGACCTTGTGTCATATAAACCATTCCGAATAATGATATGACGTTATGTATAGCATTTGAAGACCGATGGTGAAGACTGGGTATTTTCGAGAATGAAAGGATAACTCGTCGAATGACTCTACATCGATTAGCGCCCGGTATAGAGATCTCCATATGTGATGGGGAGTCCGATCAGGATTGGGAGCTCCCGAAGTGCAAGGGCTACTTTGGAAGTGCCTTTGGTTCTGTTCGAACCCGGAACAGGCTTATATGGATGTGTGTCTGACATTACACTTTGAGATGTAAAGCTGGTTTCTATCAAATACATTTCTGCTTGGTGGCGGATAATTTATTCTCTTAGCTTAACACACTTCTCAGAGACGTACGAGCTCAGAGGTTATGTAGTTGATGGTTACTAATGATACATTCCCAATTTGGTAATGTGGCATACGAAGTGTTGTTGATCATTTGTTGATCGAAGCATGGCTTTGTGAAAAAGCGTAGCTTTGTGGAAGAGACTGCGTCAGGACCTCACACCTCGGAAATAGTCGAAACAGGAAAGATGCAGCAAGGTTGCAGGGGTCGCAACCCTAGGGTATGTCCATTCCTTCTAGAAAAGGGTGGTATCATGGAATGGAGCCCAGATACTTAACTCATGTGGACACTATAAATTTATTACTGTGTGATGTGTCTTTTTGGTTGAGGATCCTCGTATAAAGGTCGCAAACGATCGGGGATGGCATATCTTAGGTGTTACTCCCGGGAAGGGAGTAAACCGGCCTTGTGTTGGTAGAGAGCCGGGTAGGTTATTAAGGCATCCCTCCAGAGGCGTACCCATGTGGCCCAGGAAGTTCCTTTGCCCGACCATTTGTTGGAAATCCAATCTCAAATACACGCCTTGTACGGTTTTAGTTGTATAACCTGTCATTTACTTATGGTGGTCACCAATGTTTAGATGGAGCTATAGTAGGCGTAGTTCGAAATGTCTACGCCGGCTAAGATTAATATTATACTTTCGAAAGGTTTTCTGCACTGCACTAATAATAATATCAAATGGTTTTCACGTATCAAGCATTTTTGACTATCATAAGTAGAAATCTCCTCCAATTCTGCATTTGCATGGTGTGTGCGGTGGGAGACTTTATGGTATTTTCATTTTCCAAAAAGCATTGTGGATTTCAATTTTAAATCTTTTATTTTTTGTTTTAAAGAAAACTGTTTTTGTTTGCTCATACCAGTCCCATGACTGACCCAAAGTTTATTGTTCCCTTCCTAAACTCTGGGTGCCTACAATTTCCACACGGACAGTCTA
Organism: Allium cepa; assembly: GCA_030765085.1. Lineage (NCBI taxonomy): Eukaryota > Viridiplantae > Streptophyta > Magnoliopsida > Asparagales > Amaryllidaceae > Allium > Allium cepa. Next base: position 634,886,769 of record CM060934.1, on the reverse strand, counting down.
GAGTTGGCTTTTCAGATAATCAAATAATAGGAGTAGATTTGATAGCATCAAGTCTTTGGTTTTGGCTATAGAACTTGTTTCTCCTCAACATTCCGGGCTGATCTTGCTTAAGTCATTGTGATCGTGGTTCGAGCTGGAATCCTCGTAGCTTTTGGAATGAGCTTTTGGTTTGGAGTTGCAGATTTTGGATTCACTCTTTATCGAAGATCATATTTGAGTTATCTCTTCCATTGTTACCTTTTCCGCTGTTGTTATTGTCTCTAATATTGTTGTATCATATTGTATCAGATATTGTATTCATTGTTGTATCAATGATATTATTCATTTTCTTCCGGTGTGTTGTTGTACGTAATGTGTTATAAGCTCCGACGAACCAGATTCGGCTTTTGAATCTGCGGCATTCGAGTATAAGTGAAGTACGGGTGTCGATTTTCGAAGGTCGAGTCAGGGTCGTTACAGTGGTATCAGAGCTAAAGGTTGAAAGTTTAGCTCATGATTATAACACATTAGATAACTCATTAGATATTGGGTGAAGTACACCCTAGAATGAGTATATCCCTAAGATATCTGTCTGTATGTCTCAGTAAATTCTCTTACAACCAATGAAGGTGAGTATGAGTGCAAGAAGAGGACGAGATAGGGGACAGGGAAATACAACTTCAAATGGTCGATACCCTAAAACAATGGAAACATCTTTCTCTATCAATCTCCTTTGTTGATTATCCAATTTCAAATTCTTTGGTTGCTTCGTGGCAGCTCCTGAAAGAAGTTTTGATGTGATGGTGTCCCTGCGAATCGGGCAGATAAGTTCCTATCTCGTATTCTCATTATCAGCTTTTCGTTTCAACTTTAACGAAATTGATATTTATTGGAATAAATTTGTAAATCAAATATGAAGTTAAATTAAATTTTATCGATAAAATGATTTCGATTAAAATCAAATTTGAAATTCTATTGTGATTTCTTGTATCAAAGTCCAAAGAGGGACAAGTTATATACACTTTGGTGTATTTCGACTTGAGTTTGGAATCCATACCCAGTATTTGAAAATTATAGAAGATTAAATCCATTTATCTATTGTTTGGGCCCAGACATATTCAACGAATGGTTAGTTATCCCTTCGAACTAACCAGTGTTGTGTTTATCTTCATAGATCTGGTGACTCGAGTATTTCATGTAGTATTGAATGAGTTTGTTTTCATATTTTTGATATTCTGATTTGGTAAGCCAAATGTAGAATAGATAACTAGCTTGATTGATGAGTCGAATCTCTATCTTTGTGTATCTATCCTTTGATGTCTCCCTTGCAATTTTCGGGGATGAAATTTTCTTAAGGGGAATCTGTAACGATCCCAATTTTAAAACAAATTTAAATTGGTAATTAATTTAATTTTTGAAATTAAATTGTGAATTAATTTGTTATTTTCCAAATTAAACGGATATTTGTTTATTAATATATATATATATATATAATATATATATATATTAAATAGAATTTCTAATTGGAAATTCAGAAATAAATGTTTTGAATAACATATTAGATTTGAAACTCAAATATAAGTATTTTTAAAATATGTTGAATGTTGATTTTAAATTTAATTGTGAATTTGAAATTCTAAATTAAATATCTTATAAATCAAAATTTGACTTTGAAATTTGATTTGAGGTACAAAAACAAATATATGTTGAAAATAATGATTTGGAAAATAAATAAATTATGATTGGAATAAATTTTATATTTGTTTACTCATTTACAAATACAAATTGATTGTATATTAATTTTTGAGTTTGAAATTTAAAAGTAAATGTTTTAAATAATACATTGGATTTAAAACTCTATATTTTAATAATAGAAAAGAATTTATTTTGTATTTTTAATATTATAATTTGGAAGTTGTATTTTGAAATTGATAAATTTACAAAAGCCATTTAAAAAGTTAAAATCAAATATATACGAATATTTTGAAAAATGAATAAGACTTGAATAAAGTATTTAAAAAGGAAAAGTAAATAAAAAAATTGAAAATGTAAACATATGGAGATATAAAGTAATTTATAATATGACGAGGGTTTAACATAAAGTTTAACAAAAGGATTTAAACACAAAATAATCACAAATGACATTTGTGAACATTATCATCATGCAGATAACAAATCAAAATTAACAAGTGTAAGCATATCTTTATTTGTAAATTTAAGTGGCATATCTATTTCCTAAGAAAAAAAATGATCGTTTTCAAGCACCTAAGGGAAAATGTTTTGGGTCGTAGGGGCAACATTAGTCAAAGTGGCATGGTTGACGGTGGACGAGGTCGTCGGCAAAGGGGGTGGTTGGGTTGACTGTGTTTTTCCAGGAAGGGGATTGATGGCTCGTTTTTAGTTCTTTGAAGATCTCGCGTAGCTGGGTGGTCGAATTTATTGCCATGGTCATAGGTGACTTGTTGAAGTCTCAGCGAAGATCAATGATGATCGGATTAGGCGTACACGTTCAAGCGTGCACATATGTGTCAGGAAATTTGGAAAGGAAGAAGAAGAAGGCGACTCGAAGTCGAACTCGGAAAAATGATGATGTAGCTCTAAGTGTTCTCGGGCTCGTTTGGTTAGATATCAGAGTTAAAATATTTTAACAGGTTTTAAAATTTTGAAGACAAAATTTGTACCAGGTTTTAAATTATAAAAACAAATATGATACCAAGAGTTTAAACTAAAGATATGAACAAGTTTCAAAGGAAAAAGGTTAAATATTCTAAATTTGTTTTGAAAATTAATTGATTTTGGAGTAATTTATATGATGAAAATGAATGAATTTCTAAGTATTTTAATGGAGTTTGATAGTGCTTGAATTAAGTAAGTGTTTGAAATAAGCATAGTTAAAATGAACTAAGTTTTGTAATGTAAATTTAAACAAGTTTTTAAAAAACAAGATATCAGAGATTTGATTTTTTAGTTAAAAATATGTTTTAAAAAAATTGTTTTGGGTTTTGAATAATTATATTGGAATGATTATTTAAAATATTCTTAAGTGTTTTCAAATTGGATTAGATGGTGTGTTTAAGTATGTGATTAAGATAAGAAGATTATCTTAAGTAAATTAAAGCCTTGAGTAATTAAAGATTTAATTATTTAGTCAATAATTAAAAGTTAATTAAGTTATGTGGTTAACTAAAGGATAATTAGTTAAGATGATTAATTTATTTATGTGATAGATTAAAGTTTAATTAATTAGGATAATTAATTAATAGATAATTAAACAAAGAGTTAATTAATTGATGTGATAAATTAAGATTAATTTGTTAATTAAGCATAATTACTGAATGAAAGTAAATAAAGGTTAATTACTTAATAATTTAAGATTATTAATTAAAGTAATTAATAAGAGGATGATTAATTTAATGTAATTAATTAAGGAATAATTAATTAAGTAATGGTAATTAATTAAGATAAATAATTAAGGTTGATTAATTTCATCAAATGATTTGTAATTAATTAATCAAGTTTTGATAGTTAATTCATAAGCAATTAATTTAATTGGAAATTAAAATGAATTAATTAGGATTTGAACAATTAATTAATCCTACTTATAAATGACTATTGAATGCTTGTATTGTTTGTATTATATGGGATACCTTGAATTGAATGTCCTATCAGATATGTTATATTTGTTCTGAGGATTGAGCTGTGTATAATTTATTCATTTATCTGTGATACATTCGTATATCATCTGTGAATCTGTGAATGAACGATAAGCATTATAAATTATACCACTTATCGATATTGATATGCTTGAATCTGTGATGATTGATCACTATTGTGTAAAACCCCTGGACTACACCATACACACACAAATATGGATTGCACGAGGAAATTGGTTAAGTCACAGATTTCTGAAATGGTTTTAAAATTAATTTTTGAATCAAAATGGTTTTGGAAATAGAATTTGGTTAAACGTGAAAAGCTTTTGAAAAATATTTCAAAGATAAAAGTTATTTTGAATAACTTGATAAAATTTTGAAATTTAAATAATTCGATTTGAATTTGAATTCAAGACTTGAAATTGAATTCTATGATTGAAAATTATGGTTTGAAAAGATTATACAAGAAATAAATGTGTTTATATGGGTTTTAAACCATTTTAAATATTATTTTGGAAATTTGAATTTAACCCAAATTTTAGACTTGAAGGGTTTTAACTTGTGCAAATGTAATCAGATTTTTTCGAAAAAAAACTATTTGTTTTCAAATAATAATAGCTTTCATATAAAGAAAGGATTTACAATTTGTGTTGAAAAGTTTCAAGTTTGAAATGAAATTGTGAATTGTTTTTGAAAGCTATGAATGAACCTTTGTGAAAGATTGTTAAACTTTGTTTTGAAATTGAAGAGGATTTTAAATGTTGTATCTTTTATATATAAAAGATTTGAAATGGGAATTGTTTTGAAAGTTATGAATGGATCTTTGGAAATAGTTTCGAAAGCTATAAATTGAGTCTTTCGTTTAATAATTAGATGAGATGCATCCAATTTGGAAAGGAAATTGTTTTGAAAAGCTATGAATGGATCTTTGTGAAATATTGGTGAGCTTTGTAAAGTGAATCTTTTTGTAAAAAGATTTGGAATGGTAATTTTTTTAAACCAATTGAAAGAGAAGTTTTGGATAATAAGTTGTGACTTAACTGAAATCCCAATATCCATATGTTTTAAATATTGCGCCCATTATTCGGTTTAGCCGGGAGAGGACCTTGTGTCGTCTAACCCATTCTGAATAATGATACAATGTTATGGATAGCATTTGAAGTCCGGTGGTGAAGACCGGGTATTTTCGAGAACGGAAGGATAACCCGTCGAATGACTCTGCATCGATTAGCGCCCGGTATAGAGATCTCCATATGTGATGGGGAGTCCGATCGGGATTGGGGGTTCCCGGAGTGCAAGGGCTTCTTTGGAAGTGCCTTCGGTTCAGTTAGAACCCGCAACATACTTGTATGGATGTGTGTCTGACGTTACACTTTGAGATGTAAAGCAGGTTTCTTTCAAATACATTTCTGTTTGGTGGCGGAGAATTTATTCTCTTAGCTTAACACCCTTCTCTAAGACGTACGAGCTCAGAGGTTACGTAGTTGATGGTTACTAGTGATACATTCCCAATTTGGTAATGTGGCATATGAAGTGTTGCTGATCATTTGTTGATCGAAGCATGGCTTTGTGAAAAAGCGTAGCTTTGTGGACAAGGCTGCATCAGGACCTCACACCATGGAAATGGTCGAAACAGGAAAGATGCGGCAAGGGTGCAGGGGTCACGCCCCTAGGGTATGTCCATTCCTTCTAGAAAAGGGTGGTATCATGGTATATATCCCAGATACTTAACCAATGTGAACACTGTAAATTTATTACTGTATGATGTTTCTTTTTGGTAGAGAATCCTCGGATAAAGGTCGCAAACGACCGGAGATGGATTATCTTAGGTGTTACTCCCGGGAAGGGAGTAAACTGGCCTTTTGTTGGCAGAGAGCCGGGTAGGTTCTCGAGGCGTCCCTCTAGAGGCGTACCCGTGTGGCCCAGGAAGTTCCTTTGCCTGACCATTTATTGGAAATCCAATCTCCAATATGCGCCTTGTATGCTTTTAGTTGCATAACCTGCCATTTACTTATGGTGGTCACTACTGTTTAGACGGTAGCTATAGTAGGCATAGTTCGAAATGTCTATGCTGGATAAGATTAATATTATACTTTCGAAAGGTTTTTTGCACTATGCACTAATAATAATATCAAATGGTTTTCGCGTATCAAGAATTTTTGACTATCATAAGGAGAAATCTCCTCCAATTCTGCGTTTCATGGTGTGTGCGGTGGGAGGCCTTATGGTAGTTTCATTTTCCATAAAGCATTGTGGATTTCAACTTTAAAATCTTCTGTTGTTTGTTTTAAAGAAAACTATTTTTGTTTGCTCATACCAGTCGCATGACTGACCCGGAGTTTATTGTTCCCTTCCTAAACTCTGGGTGCCTACAATTTTCCATATAGACAGTCTAGAGTTGGGTTTTTCAGACAATCAAATAGTAGGAGTAGATTCGATAGCATCCAGTCTTTGGTTTTGGCGGTAGCATTTGTTTCTTTTCAACATTCCGGGCTGATCTTCATTAATTCATCGTAATAGTGGTTCGAGCTTATTGGATTGGAATCCTCGTAGCTTTTGGGATGAGCTTTTGGTTTGGAGTTATAGATTTTGGATTCACGTTTTATCGAAGATCATGTTTGAGTTATCTTTTCTGTTGTTATCTTTTCCGCTGTTGTTATTGTCTCTGATATTGTTGGATCATATTGTATCAGATATTGTATTCATTGTTGTATCAATAATATTATTCATTTTCTTCCACTGTGTTGTTGTACTTCATGTGTTATATTCGGCGAACCAGATTCGGCGTTTGAATCTACGGCATTCGAGTACAAGTGAAGTACGGATGCCGATTTTCGAAGGTCGAGTCAGGGTCGTTACACAAGCATATTAATTTACTAATAAAACATGCATATCATCATTTTAAGTTTTTAATAAATAAATAAACTCAAGTCCTTACTATCGATTTCCACTTCATCAAACTTTTCCGAAGCACCTTGAATTGATTCCGATGGAAATGCGACGGGACTTTCTTCCTTCACTTTTCTTTACTACGAAGCTTCCTGTATCTCCTCCTTCACCTATGGAGGATCAGCCATGATGCCTTTAGAGTTGATGTGCTTGGCCAATGGTGGAAGTGGTGGCGGCCATGCACTAATAGGAGGTAGGGAAGTGACTTGCATTGGTTTTGAGGAGTTTTAATCAATTTTGGATATGTTTATTACTTTTCGAAGTGTATATGATACTTTGTGTAACGATCCATAAATTTCAATGGTTTTAATAATATATTTAATTGAAATTTTATGAAATTTTAAATAATTGAATTTTGAAATAAAAATTTGATATTTGGAATGCGTTTTACTTAAACATAGCAACTGGTAAATTTTCATCTGAAAATATTGAAGTTTATTTTCTTGCGTAAATCTATTTCAATTTAAATCAGTTAAATATTGATGATAATAAAATATTTTCCAAACCTAAATTTTTTTCTATAGAAAATTTGTAAATCGTCTTCTGAGTGAGATGTCATATTTCTTTTCATCAAATTTGGACTTCTATTACTCCGTTTACCTTATTTTCGGCAAATTTGCTGCATTTTAGATACCGATATCGACTTTTGGTAGGATGGTCTATCACTGATATCTGCATATCGTTTTGATCGTCTCGTTGTGCCAATCTCCGTGGTATACTCGTTTTCGTGTTTCGAAGTCCGAAAGACAACGAAATCTTCGGAACTGATTCCGTATCGGTACTGGCTTTTGTGGCTTTTGATTTCTTTTGTCCATTCGTTTTGCCCCGTGCAAACCAATAACCATCAGTTATTAATATTTCTAGCATATAATCATTTTCTTTCTTTATTCCCATGTTCAAATTTTGGTTCGGTTCAGTTTCTTGCTTCCTACAAATTCATTCAATTCTATGTAAATAAAAAGGAAAAATTGTATACGTCTTGTTCACCTCCTACTTTTCCTCTCCCTTACATATTCTATTTTTTATCCACCATGGCTGAGGCAATCACCAACCAAACTCCATCAATGGCCGAATCATCCAACTCGATAACCACCAAACCCAAACCCGCTTCCATCTCCAAGCTCCCACCCCCGTGCTCCACTTTGCGGGCCTCCCTAAGAGCAGCAGCTTCTGTAACGACCCATAAATTTCGATAATCAAATTTATTAATTTAATAAGATTTTGGTAAGTAAATATGGAATAAATAAAAATTTAGAATTTGTTAATGAGTTAATAACAGGAATGGAATGTAGGAATGTTAATGCAAGTTAATAAATAACTAATTTAGTGCAATCCCAATTAATTGAAACAATTGTAGGGTTGTAATTGATTGTAAATAGTAAAATTTGGAAATAAATTCAAAGTTATATTAATTGATGAAATATTACGCAATAAACTGTATTTTGATAAAATTAATGTTAGATAAGTAATTATAATATTGGTTTGGAATGATGAACTTATAAAAGTATGATTGACAGTTGATGGCAACGATCATTATAAGTTACATATGTATTTAATCCGTTATATTAACTTGGATTAATCACAAATAAATTATATCTAATATTTAAATATTACAAAAATAGGAATTTAGATGAAATTTGAAGATTTTAATGTAATAAATCATGAACCAATATTAGATATATCTTTATTGTAATAAAAGACCTGAATAACAAGATTAATCAAATAAATGGATTTATTGGGAATTTAAATTTATAATTACTGGATTAATTAAAATTGAAATTTAATGTTATAAATTGTGAAATGTCCAATAAATAAGTTAATAAGAGAGTTTGTTGTAAAGGATTTTAAATTATTAAGTAATCCAAAGTGATAGAAATTGGAAATAATGTTAGTTGCGTGAAAAGGTGATTTAATTTAATTTAACATTAATTTATTTAATTAACTGAAATATAGCTATTTTGGCACTGACTCGGATTTCGTTGAAACCAGTTACATCGGATCCGTAATGGTGAATTATTGTAGGATTTCAAGTTTCGTAACGATTGGACTTGTCGTTTGATCGTATGGACTCGAAACGCCTAGAAATCAATAAAATTGCAACCAATTGAAATCAATTTGAAATAACTTGATTTTATCATAACTTCTTTATACGATAGAATTTGGACCTGAAACCTGTCCCATTCAATTTAAAATATTTGAAACATCTATTTTGATATATGGGTTGACCCATTTTCGTTCCAGAGTCGAAGCAGGCTTTTCAGGTCATTATCGTTCAATTTTCCAAGCCAATCAAGCCCATTTGTTCAATTTGGTTCTGCCTATATATATGTCATTATAAACCCTAGAAGCCTTTCTATTTCTCAATTCTGTACGTACAGAAATTTCCCTTCCTCCTCTTTCTAATGGCTGATAACCCTAAAACACCTAAGTTCAATTCCAATTCAAATTTCAACTTCAAAATTAAAACTCCTCAAACTATATCATATTTTATATCGCCGAAAAGCTCTCGACGAGCGCATCTTAGATCTGTAATTCATTTTTCGATGTGAACCTCTGTCTGTCTAGAAATTGAAGAACGTTTCTCGATCATTCATCACGTTCCGATGAATCATGATGGATCGCCAAATAAATTGTACTGTTGTGTGGAGATGGACGAGTGGGACGCATAAGGGTTGTTCGCATAGCAAATCGACGGTTAGATCGCCTCAATTAATTCAGTATAAGGTTTAAAAATCATGGAGGCTGCTAGAACTTGACGTCGTCGATCGACGACGTGGCTGAAGCGAGTGGTCATAGGGTCTTGTTAGGGTTAGGGTTAGCGGTTCAGGTTTTAGCATATGCAGTTTGAAGGTGACATGTCTGTGTATTATTGGATGTTGTTTAATCTTTTTATTTTATTTTTATTTGTGAACTACAATCGCTCTAAGCTATATAACGTTTACATACGAGTTCAAATTCATGCGCGGTTTTCTCCACTTGGATCGTATTGAAATTCCGGACATTTAGGCTTTGTTTTGGTTAGATTTTGAGACTGTTTGAATTTTGGGTTTAAATTGGATTTAAATTCTATTTAATTTCAAAAGGTTAGTGTTTTAACCCACTCATAACTTCTAAAATTTCTTATGTTTGTTAAATTAATTTATGATGTGATTAGAAATTTATTTATGACTGTTTGGCATATTTTCAATCATCATCTTAGTTTATTTGAATTTATTTGGATAAATAATTATTTAATTTATTATTGAATATAAACTTCTAGTAAATATCTATTATATATTATCTATTCTATATTGATGTTATTGATTGAATTGGATGATGGTTGTGATAAATGTTTGATGACTGATATTAGATGAATGGATATTGTATTTTATATTGTTATAAACTGCAAGTTGTTATGGATCTTTATTTCATTCGGGATTGCGGTTCGAAATGATATATAACCGTATTTATATTTTAAATTGCATATTGAAATGATAAATATCTGTATCACTTGACCAAAGGATAGGAAATTATATACAAACACCGAGGTCCATATATATAAAATGTTTTGAAATGATTTTTATGGTTTTGCAAAGAAATATATGGTTTTAGATAAATACTAATTTTTGATATTATATAAATGTTATTTTATCTTTGGTTTTAAGCTATGTATAATTTGTTTTAATATAGAATAAGCTTAATAATGGGTTGATTTTTATTGAAGATAATATGGTTAAGTATTTGAATTATATTTTATTATATAGTTTATAATGATTTAGATAAAATTAAGGTTGGAAGATAAATTTGAGATTTATTTGAAATTGAATTTATCTAAGAATTAAACTCAAATAAGCTTGATGTGAAATTTATTTAAATTTGAAATTTTAGAAGGTATGATGTTTATAACTTGATTTTGGTTTAAGGTGAATTAAATGAATATTTAGTTATTTGAAATTTGATTTTTATTTAAATGATAATGGATTTATTATGTAAAATATTTCAAAAACTAAATAATAGAAAATTGAATTGTTGAATCGCAATTACCAAACTTAGTTTTGAAATTGTTGAATACTTAAAGTTTGAAATATATTGAATTTGAAATGGTTTATTCTGTGGGTCAAGTCGGTTTTGAATCAATAAATTTGGAATAGTTTATTTGGAAACTGAATTGAATTCAAATTTAGGATTTGAGATTTGGTTAAATATAAAATTTAGAAATTCAAGTTGTTGGATTTGATTTGTGAAATTGAAGAAGCTATTTTATTATACAAAGTATTTTAAATATTTAAACCATTTAAGTGGTGGAAGTTATGTTTCAAAGTTATGAGTTTTGAAGATATTATAATTTGAAAGTGTATATTTCAAATGTCTTAATTTCGGAATGTATAGCTTTGAAAGTGTTATGATCTTTGTAAGGGATATATTTGAAATGAAAATGATATTGTATTGATTTGGTTTTAAAAGGGCAATGATATTTGGTTTTAAAGTATAAACTATTTTGAAAATGACCGCGGTGTTATTATAATGTTTGGTTGTTAAAGAGACCGGGATCGAAAGTTGTCATACTCTCTACCAACTCCGAAAACCACTTTAACAACCGTGTATGCGGTGCAGATTCCATAATGAAGTAGGATGGTGGCGGCATTCCTTTGAGGTATATACGTGGACCCGACTTCCGTGAGTTGGCATAACGTGGCTAAAACAGGAGTGATTCTGGGCAAGTGAGGTAGCTCCTCTTATCGGACACTCTCCTCGATACCATCCGATTACTTTGTGATATATTGGGGCCCTTTTTGATTTTAGGGGTATGGCTCGAGGTGGGCGGTAGATGCACGTTATGCGTCACCACCAGTCCGGATAGTAATTGGTATCTACCCTGGCATTGCCTTGTTGTGCCGTGTCACCTACCCTAGCGTGCTTTGTACGAGTTTGGTTTTCTCCCATAGCCCGTGGAGTGTCCTCTGGTGGCATCCCGATCAGGAGGGACTATGATACTGGATGGACTACTGGGACTATTACTTGTTAAGAGCTATATGGGTAACCACTTAACGCTATTTAAAAGTAAGTTTATTTTACAAATAGACATTATTATAATAGCGTATATTACTATATAGTAAATAGTTTAATGGATCCTTAGGAGATGTGAATCCCGAACATCTCTTAAGTTACTACACTCACGTTGGACACCGACAGGAGATGTCAAATCCCGTAAACATCTCTGACACCGTTTACACTCATATTTATTTACCGTTGATTTAACTTACATAAGATCTTTTAGTTTTTACTCGAGTGTTTTGTCTTTTCAATTCGCTCGGGTCAGCCTGAGCATTTCAGGATTTGAAGACCCTATAGCTGGAGAATGAAGGTGAAGATTGTATTATTATTATTTATTATATTTCACTGCATCATGTATTCCACTGCATTATTTATTATTCTCTAGTAAGTGTAACTCTGATCTGTGTCGTATAAGTATAATCAAATGTTTTGGTAAAATAGTTTCATGAACTTTTATTTGATTATTATATTTTGTCATTCCGCTGTGAGATTCTGTTTGGTTTTATTTCTTTCTCTGCTTTTCTTATTCACCCTAATAACAATCCGCTCTTTTGTATGGTTTGAGTCTAACATGTGTGGTTTATCGTCGATTTAAACCATATAAAAAGGCGGGATGTTACATTTGGTATCAGAGCTTTGGTTTAGCGATAAATTTTAGCTTTATGGGATCTGACTCTTTATTAATAGGGTAGTAATACCCTATGATGAGTCACTGAGTGTATATATATAAGAGAGCATATGGGTTAGTGTTATAAAAGGGTTTTGATATTGTGTTAATTTGTTCCGTTCTGTATTTATGAATTCTGTTCGGTGCATAGGACGCTATGACATCGATAGGGATTTCTAAACACTTAATAGGGCAGACCGACATAATATTTGTTTTAAAATATAGGTAAATGAAATAATTTTGCCTATTATATTTTCTGTATATAAAGTGATAAATTTTATAAGGTTTATATTTGGTTGTAATATATTGGTTGTTAGGTAGTGAAATTTATAAATATTGTTTAGAAATAAGATTTAAAAAATAAATAAATGAAAATTGGAAATTTAGAACCTAAGTTTCGGGTTTATTGAAAATTTCTTTGGTATGATTTTGAAATATAATAATAACAATGTTACTTAGAAGTATTTTTTGATACAAATATTTCAATATGATTTGAAAGAATTGTTTTAAAGAAATTTTGGAAAGACATAAGTTCTATACTCCCATCTCTATCGTTGGAAAATAATTTCGGTGATGAGTGCACGCATCATCGACATTCATTTTTGAGTTTCAAAGTGGGAAGGCCACGTAGTAGTTTTACTATAGATTTATTTTGATAAACAAATATAAATTTCAAATTGTTTTAAATATAATTGGATATATAAATTGTAAGTGTATACATCTATCTATTATTTTTTAATGATTTGAAATTAAACCCGGTATTTAGTTCTTAGGTTTCTATTAATTAATAGTTTAATTATTGTAGTGAAATGGAATGTAACTAATTAATAACTGGAACCTCTAAATGAAATAAGAGATTAAATGTTAGGTTATGAATGGAATTACATGCAAGTTGAAATTTGTAACTTAAAAAACAAAAGATATAATTATTGAACATTAAATTAATTTAAAAGAAATAAGATAAAGTTGTGTAGTTTTTCTATTTGCATTCCTTAATATCTATATAACTTACCAAAATATTAAAAGTTGCCATGTTTAATAAGAAAATGTAATGGAAATTGTACAAGTAAACTTATGTAAAGAAAGTATTCAATGAAGTACTTTAACAAATAAGCATTGAGGATATATTGTTATAAACTTAAGTTATAATTGAAATGTTACTATAATTAAATATAATAAAAGGAAGTGTTATAAATAAATGATTATAAACTTAAGTAAATGAATTGAAGTGCTAAGAAATTTAATGGAACATGAATACAATTGATAAATGAATGTAAATAAATGAAATTAAGTAGTGAATAAATGAATGTAATACAATAAAATTTGCAAGATATAAATGTAAAATTGAAAATATAAATCATTCTATGAATGAAAAGGAAATCAAACAAAAAATGTTATGAAATGAAATTAATAAGAATGAACTTGATCTATTGTTGAAATTGTTGTTTGTTTGGTTTATGGTTGTTTGGGCAAGGATACTTTAAAATTGTAGGGATGTATGAATAATCAATTTAGTTTCATCTAGGACTGTTGAGTAAATGGTGCACTTAGTAGTTTATTTTCCATTCTGTAAAATTTAAAGTTTTAAACCCGAACAAATATTTGTTTGCTTGCTATGGATATATGGATGGTTGATTTTATAGGCTTCATATGATGATTGCATGTTGTGATTGCAAGTAATTATTATTGATTTGTTTGTTAGTGGTTGAAACAACATTTTATATAATTATTAACTTCCTTGGATTATATAAGAGAAATACAGGTTATGGAAGCAATTGCTACTGCTTTTTGTTTCATAAAATAAGCGTTAATTACCCAACAAATAGGTACGTTCTCGGATTACGGTTTTATAGCGTTATTTTATATATTTTCCCATTGTTGGGATATATTATTTTGAGATATTGTGATATATATTGTTATATTTGATATCATATTTTCTCCCAAGCCTCTCCGCACAAAGGAGATTCTATCGAAAATTTCCGTAAATTTTGGACTTAGAAAAATTTTGAAAAATATTTTCCAAACCTTATTAATTTGAGTATAAAAAATTTAATGGTTATAAATTGATTTATTTTATTTAAATTAATTGATTTTGTAATTTATTTGTTTATGAAGTTAATATTTTTGAGTAAGATGTATTCTTCACTCAATTCTTTCTTTTCCCCTTCTTCTTCCTTTTCGGGGACGAAAATTTCTAAGTGGAGGAGAGTGTAACGACCCGTAAATTTCGATAATTAAAATTTTTAATTTAATAAGATTTTGGTAATTAAATCTGGAATAAAAAAAATTTGGAATTTGTTAATGAATTAATAACGGGAATGGAATGTAAGAATGATAATGCAAGTTAATGAATAACTAATTTAGTGATTAATTAAAGCAATTGTAGGGTTATAATTAATTGTAAATAGTAAATTTGGAAATAAATTCAAAGTTATATGAATTGATGAAATATTACGCAATAAACTGCATTTCGATAAAATTAATGTTAGATAAGTAATTATAATATTGGTTTGTAATGATGAACTTATAAAAGTATGATTGAGAGTTAATGGAAACGATCGTTATAAGTTACATATGTATTTAATCCATTAAATTGACTTGGATTAATAGAAAATAAATGAAATATAATATTTAAATATTATGAAAATAGGAATTTTAAAGAAATTTGAAGATTTTAATGTAATAAATCATGAACCAATGTTAGTTATATCCTTATTGTAATAAAAGACGTGAATAACAAGATTTAAATCAAATAAATAGATTTATTGGGAATTTAAATTTATAATTATTGGATTAATTGAAATTGAAACTAAATGCTGTAAATTGTGAAATGTCTAATAAATGCGATAACAAGAAAATTTATTTTAAAGGATTTTAAATTATTAGTAATCCAAAGTGATAGAAATTGTAATAATGATAATTGAATGGAAAGGTGATTTAATTTCATTTAATATTAATTTATTTAATTAACTAAAATATAGCCATTTTGCCACTGACTTGGATTTCGATGAAACCATTTTCATCGGATCCATAACGGTGAATTATTGTAGGATTTCAAGTTTCGTAAACGATCGAGCTTGTCGTTTGATCGTACGGACTCGAAACGCCTAGAAATCGATTAAATTGAAATTAACTGAAATCAATTTGAAATAACTTGATTTTAGCACAACTTATTCATACGATAAAATTTGGACCTAAAGCATGTTTCATTGAATTTAAAATATTTTAAAACACCTATTTTGATATATGGGTTGACCCATTTTCGTTCCTGAGTCGAAGCGGGCTTTTCGGGTCGTTATCGTTCAATTTTCCAAACCAAACAAGCCCATTTGTTCTATTTGGTTATGCCTATATATATGTCGTGATAAACCCTAGCAGCCTTTCTATTTCTCATTTTTGTACATACAGAAATTTCTGTTCCTCCTCTTTCTAATGGCTGAAAACCCTAAAACTCCTCAGTTCAATTCCAATTCATATTTCAACTTCAAAATTAAAAATCTTCAAATTATATCATATTTTATATCGTCGGAAAGCTCTCAACGAGTGCATCATAGATCTATAATTCGATTTCTAATGTGAACCTCGATCTGTCCAGAAATAAAAGAACGATTCTCGGTCGTCATTACGTTCCGATGAACATCGATGGATCGCCAAATCAATTGCACTGTTGTGTGGAGATGGACGAGTGGGACGCGTAAGGGTTGTTCGCATAGCAAATCGACGGTTAGATCGCCTCATTCAATTCGATATAGGGTTTAAAAATCATGGTGGCTGTTGGAACTTGACGTCGTCGATCGACGACGAGGCTGAAGCGAGTGGTCGTAGGGTCTTGGAGAGGTCGCAGTGTATCAGAACATCGTCGCGATGGCCAGTAGCGGTATGGGAGGGTGGTGCAAACGCGGCAGCTTCGGTTAGGGTTGGTTGTTCAGGTTTTAGCGTGTGCAGGTTGAAGGTGACGTGTCTGTGAATTATTGGATGTTGTTTAATCTTTTTATTTTATTTTTTTGAAATTCAATCGCTCTAAGCTATATAACTTTTACATACGAGGTCAAATTCTTGCGCGGTTTTCTCCACTTGGATGGTATCGAAATTCAAAACTTTTTGGCATTTGTTTGGTCAGTTTCTGAGACTGTTTGAATTTTGGGTTTAATTGGATTTAAATTCAATTTAAATTCAATTTAAATTCAAAAGGTGAGTGTTTTAACCCACTCATAACTTCTAAAATTTCTTATGTTTGTTAAATTGATTTATGGTGTGATTAGAAATTTATTTATGACTGTTTGGCATATTTTGAATCATCATCTCAATTTATTTGAATTTATTTGGACAAATAGTTATTAATTTACTATTGAATATAAACTGCTAGTAAATACATGTTACTTATTATATGTTCTATATTGATGTTATTGATTGAATTGGATGATGGTTGTGATAAATGTTTGATAACTGATATTAGATGAATGGATGTTGTATTTTATATTGTTACAAACTGCAAGTTGTTATGGTCTTTATTTCATTCGAGATTGCGATTTGAAATGATATATAACCGTATTTATATTTTAAATAGCGGATTGAAATGATAAATATCTGTATCATTTGACCATAGGATAGAAAATTATATACATACACCGTGGTCCATATATGTAAAATATTTCGAAATGGTTTTTATGGTTTTGCAAAGGAAGATATGGTTTTAGATAAATATTGATTTTAGATATTATATAAATGTTATTTTATCATTGATTTTAAGCTATGTATAATTTGTTTTAATATAGAATAAGCTTAATAATGAGTTGATTTTTATTGAAGATAATATGGATTAAGTATTTGAATTATATTTTATTACAGAGTTTATAACGTTTATATAAAATTAAGGTTGGAAGATAAATTTGAGATTTATTTGAAATTTAATTTATTTAAGAATTAAACTCAAATAAGCTTGATGTGAAATTTATTTAAATTTGAAATTTTAGAAGGTATGATATTTATAACTTAATTTTTGTTTAAGGTGAATTAAATGAATATTTCAAGTATAAATAAATTGAAGGAAATATTTAGTTATTTGAAATTTGAGTTTTATTCAAATGATAATGGATTTATTATGTAAAACTTTTCAAAAACTAAATAATTGAAAATTGAATTATTAAATCGCAATTACCAAACTTAATTTTGAAATTGTTGAATACTTAAAGTTTGAAATATATTGAATTTGAAATGGTTTATTCTCTGGGTCAAGTCGGTTTTGAAATCGATAAATTTGGAATAGTTTCTTTGGGAATTGAATTTAATTGAAATTTATGATTTGGTATTTGGTTAAATATAAAATGTAGAAATTCGAGTTGTGTTGGATTTGATTTGTGAAATTGAAGAAGCTATTTTATTATATAAAATATTTTAAATATTTAAACCGTTTAAGTGGTGGAAGTTATGTTTCAAAGTTATGAGTTTTCAAGGCATTATAATTTGAAAGTGTATATTTCAAGTGTCTTGATTTGGAAATGTATAGCTTTGAAAGTGTTATGATCTTAGTAAGGGATACGTTTGAAATGAAAATAATGTCCTATCGATTTGGTTTTAAAAGGGCAATGTTATTTGGTTTTAAAGTATGAACTATTTTGAAAATGACCACCGTATTATAATAACGTTTGGTTGTTAAAGAGACCGGGATCGAAAGTTGTCATACTCTCTGCCAACTTCGAAAACCAATTTAACAACCGTGTATGCGGTAGAGATTCCAGAATGAAGTAGGATGGTGGCGGCGTTCCTTTGAGGTATATACGTGGACCCGACTCCCGTGAGTTGGCATAAGGTGGCTAAAACAGGAGCGATTCCAGGCCAGTGAGGTAGCTCCTCTTATCGGACATACTCCTTCGATGCCGTTCTTTTACTTTGTGATTGATTGGGGCCCTTTTTGATTTTGGGGGTGTGGCTCGAGGTGGGCGGTAGCTGCACTATGCATCACCACCAGTCCGGATAGTAATTGGTATATCTACCCTGGCATTGCCTTGTTGTGTCGTGTCACCTACCCTAGCGTGCTTTGTACGAGTTCGGTTTTCTCCCGTAGCCCATGGAGTATCCTTTGGTGGCTTCCCGATCAGGAGGGACTATGATACTGGATGGACTACTGGGACTATTACGTGTTAAGGGCTATATGAGTAACCCCTTAACGCTATTCAAAAGTTTATTTTACTAATAGACTTTATTATAATAGCGTATATTACTACATAGTAAATAGGTTAATGGATCCTTAGGAGATGTGAATCCTGAACATCTCTTAAGTTACTGCACTCACGTTAGATACTGTATAGGAGACGTCAAATACCGTAAACATCTCCGATGCCGTTTACACTCATATTTATTTACCGTTAATTTAACTTACGTAAGATCTTTTAGTTGTTACTCAAGTGTTTTGTCTTTTCAATTCACTCGGGTCAGCCTGAGCATTTCAGGATTTGAAGACCCTATAGCTGGAGGATGAAGACGAAGATTGTATTATTACTATTTATTATATTTCACTGCATCATGTATTCCGCTGCATTATTTATTTTTCTCTGGTAAGTGTAACTCTGATCTGTGTTGTATAAGTATAATCAAATGTTTTTGTAAAACAGCTTCATGAACTGTTATTTGATTATTATATTTTGTCATTCCGCTGTAAGATTCTATTTTTTTATTTCTTTCACTGCTTTTCTTATTCACTCCAATAAAAATCCGCTCTTTTGTATGGTTTGAGTCTGACGTGTGTGGTTTATCGTCGATTTAAACCGTATAAAAAGGCGTGATGTTACATCTTCCATCACCATCGGCTTTCACTTCCACCCTCAACTCTCCTCTCCACCACAGCTTTTCCCGCACCTTTCATCCTAGCCGTGAGCCACCTCATGCCACCTCGTGCTTTCTATGATGAAGGATATATATTATCCATGTTATTCTTTTCTATACTGTGCATAATTAGCTCTGTCGTACATAACTAGCTATTCTTTTTCTTTACTGTTATCTTATATCATTACTTTATATATATTATATATTCATAGTTTTAACACAGTATGTTCGTTTTGGTATGCGAGTGTTTACAATGTATATATATAAGAGTTTATATATTTACCATATATATTAGTTATACGGTTCATATATATATATATATATATATATATATATATATATATCAACCTGTGATTTTGGTTTACCCAGTTATAAGCTATAAAAGTTTATAAACTTATTTGTTTATTATATAATATAAGTTATTTTATATATAGCATGTTGTTTCATATTATATAGTAAGTAGTGTAACCTATCATGTTTATATAAGTATAATATCTACTTTTGTACAGGGAAGTCTATTATAATATAATATTTTATCTTGTATGTTATATGGGTTACTGTATATACACTTTTTGTTTACAATATAAAGAATATATATAAAGTCTGTTAGTTTATAAGTTATAGAGCATATAAGTTTTGATATGTTGTATATATATTTGTTTATCAAGTATACAAGTCCATATCTGGGTTTTAACTTATAATATATATCGAAGGCTTATATCGTGTATGTGTGATTGATAAAGACATAGTACATATATGGGATCTGAGCTATTATATATAAAGTATGTTGGGATTTTATTTAAGAATACACATATATATAAGTGTTGATTTAGGGATATAATATCTAAGTTATAACCTACAACTTTACATTTTATAAGTTATATAGTTGGTTAAGATATATTATATAATAGTTTATAATTGAGTAAGTTCAGTCTGTTGTATATAGTGGGTAGTGTGCACGTGATGTATCAGTGCTAGGTTGATATATATGTCATCATTAAAATATTATATGTGTGCTAGTAAGAGACTTGTTTTATAATTTCTGTTAGTAAGTTAAATTCACATAAGTTAGTACATATGTTTATTTGGTTAGTATATTTATAATATGGTAATCTTGACTTATAACGTGATGATAGCATATGTATGTGTTCAACCATATATAAGTATTGCTTTATGAATGTTGTTTAAATATTGTTTTAAAGAAGTAAAATATATTAATAATATATATATATATTCTGTATATATATATATCAAGATGATTCTGATTTGTTTTATCAATTTCGATTTATCAGCTTGTTTATCGAATTCGTGCCCATCTTGCTTTGCTTTGGAATTCGTGTCCGGATTCATAGCTCATTTCTGTATCCAATCTCTAACTTCGAAAGGTAACCAATCACTCACGATTAACGTTCTTACATTTATTAAATTTGATTTCAATTGAAATGACAATTGATATATGCTGCTGTTAGTTATTTACATTGCTATTATATGCTGTTATCTTTATCTGTTCACCTATGACATCTGACACCATTATTAGTTATTTATATTGATGATATAAGCTCGTTATATTTTATCATATCTATTATCACTCTGCAAGTTCCCTGTTAGTATAGAATTCACTATGGGTTGAAATGATACATACCCAAATGATCTACAAAATAGGAGAAAATCATTATGGGTTGAAATGATAGACCCAAGTAATTTTCATTGAATTGAATTTGGGATTGTGGGTTGAAATGATATATTCCTGTATATATTTAAATTTTGGACTAAAATGACAAATATCTGTATCACTTGACCATAGGATAGAAAATTATATGCAGACACTATTGGTCAAAGTATACATATTTTGAAATGATTTCTAAGGTTTTGAAATTGAATTTATTTAAAAATTATACTCATGTAAGTGTAATTTGAAATTTATTTAAATTTGGGATTTTAAAGATATGGTTTATAACCTGATTTTTGATTAAAGTGATTTGAATGAATATTTCAAGTTTACATAAATTGAAGTGGTATATTTAGTTTTATTTAAATTTGAAATTTGAAGTTTATTAAAATGATATTGGATTTATTAAGTAAATATTTCAAAACTAGATAATAGCAAAGTGAATTTGATACACACACACACACAGAGAGAGAATTATCAAATTTATTTTTGAAGCTGTGGAATATTTAAAGCTTTGAAATATATTGAAATTGAAATGGTTTATTTTGCGGTTTAAATCAGTATTTGAAATCGATATAATTTGAAATCGATATAATTTGAAATGGGTTAATTGAAATTGAAATTGACGATTTGAGATTTGATTTAAATTTGAATTTTGGAATTTGAGTTGATTTGGAATTGACTTGTGAAATTTAAGGAAGCTATTTTATTATATGAGTATTTTTAAATTATATAAAACTATTCATGCATTTTACATTATAAATTATCTTTAATATAAATCATTTTAATATAAACCATTTTAATATAAAATATTTTAACTTATAACTCTTATATATATATAAACTATTTTACTTTATAAACTATTTTATTATATATACTATTTTAATGGCTAAACTGTTTAAGTGGTGGAAGTTATGTTTTCAAAGTTATGAATTTCAAAGTGTTTTGGTTTCCAAAGTTTTATAACTTTGAGAGTGCTAAGATTTTTGAAATGGATATATTTGAAATGGAAATGATATCGTATTTGGTTTTGAAATGGCAATGATATTTTGGTTTTGAAGTATAAACTATTTTGAAATGACCGTAGTGTTATAATAACGTTTGTTTGTTAAAGAGACCGGGATCGGAAGTTGTCATACTCTCTGCCAACTTCGAAAACCACTATAACAACCATGTACATGGTAGAGATTCCAGAATGAAGTAGTATGGTGGCGATGTCCTATTGAGGTATATACGTGGACCCGACTCCCGTGAGTTTGCACAAGGTGGCTAAAACAGGAGCAATTGACGGGCAAATGAGGTAGCTCCTCTGATCGGACACACTCCTTCGATACCATTCTATTACTTTGTGATTGATTGGGTGCACCTTTGATTTTTGGGAGTGTGGCTCGAGGTGGGCGATAGCTACAGCTATTCTTTACCACCGATCCGGAAGTGTAGTTGGTATATCTACCTTGGAATTGCCTAGTTGTGCCATGTCACCTACCCTAGTGCGCCTTGTAAGAGTTGTGTCGTGCACATGGAATATTTATGTTAGCCTCCTGATCTAGACGATGGTACTGTATAGACTATTTGCACTATAAAATGTGTCAAGGGGGATATGGGTAACCCTTAACGCTATTTTTAAATATATTATACTTTACTTTAGACATTATTATAATAGCGTATATTACTACATAGTAGATAGTTTAACGGATCCTTAGAGGATGGTTATCCCAAACATCTTTGAGTTGTTTTTATTTCAGTTTCTATTTCACTTGAGTTGGATTTATTGATATATGAATGTTATCCTGACTCGAGTGTTTTGTGTTTTGCTTTACGCTTGTGTCAGACTGAGTGAGACAACATTTAAGACTTACCTTTGAAGTTGGAGCTTCGCTTGGAGATCCAGCTATCTATCCAGCTTTCAGATATTCAGTTGATTCTAGTGATGTATTCTGATCTTGTATTTGACTATTGTATTCGAGACTTCTGTTGTATCTTATTTGACTCTATTATATATATATATATATATATATTGTAGCATCATGAACTACTATTCTCTTGTTTCCACTGCATTATTGTTATGTTTTTCCATGTCTGTAATTCTGTGATTTAATTATTTACTGTATATGCTAAGTTTTGCCAAATATAAATTAAAAGTCTGGTATTTTGAGCAATTCAAATTTTGGCATGTGTGGATGTGAATAGTTGAAAATATCAGGATGTTACACTTTGCTTTCATGGAGAGGCCATTAATGAGTATAACAAGAAGAAGAGAGACCTCAGAACTTGGTGTTTTGGATAACGAAGGTGTAGGGTGGGTATATATTGGGTAGGAAGCCTTAGAAATGAAGCAACCTTAGAAATAATATCTCCTTTCCCATCCATCATGTTATACACGCCTTTCCATCCCTCTCCTATCAACAAGCAACCCCCCTCCCCCAAGTGCTCCTCCATGTGTAGGTGTGTGTAAGCATGAGTACATGATGGTAATGTTTGCTTTTAGCGACTTATGGATGAAGACAATGGAAATATCTTTAGATATTTTTGTGATATATATGTGTGTGTGTATGTATGTATGTATGTATGTACTTGTTATGTATATATGTGTAACGACCCGATTTTTCGACGCCCGAAAGTTGACATCAATTCGTCCACTATATCAAATGCCAAACAGTCGAATTACGGATAAACAAACCGTTAGGGTTTAAGAAGAAGAAGATAGAAGAAGAAATAGAAACAATAACAGAATCTCCATTTCGCAACGGAACAACATATAATAGATAAATGAATATCTTTAAAACAAAGAACTATATCAGTTATAACAATACGTCATCAGAGTTTATACACAATACGACACTGGCAAACATTATAACTAGCCCACATGGAAATTGAATTTGCAGCAACCAATACGCAGCGGATAATACATAGTATAAGTGGTACATCTCGCCATCTAGCTTGCCTTCTGATCTCCACAGCAACTTTTCTGACTTCACTCCAGAACGACTGATTACCTGTCTCTAGTTGTGCCGTGTGGAAAAATTATAGGCACCTAGAGTTTAGAAAGGGAACAATAAACTCCAGGTCAGTCATAGGACTAGTGTGAGATCTTAAAAGAGTTATTTTCACAAAAGAAATAAAAAGAAATCCGCTATGCTTTTGGAAAATGAAACTACCATAAGGCCTCCCGCCACACACACAATGCAAGCGCACAATTGGAGGTGATTTCTCCTTATGATTGTCAAACATGCTTGATACGCAAAATATTTTTGATATTATTATCAGTGCATAGTGTGGAAAACATTTCAAAAGTATAATATAAATCTTGGCCAGCATACACAATTCGTAGTATGCCTACTATAGCTACCAATTAAACGACAGGTCACCACCATAAGTAAAAGGCAGGTTATGCAAGTAAAACCTTATAGGGCTCGTATTGTTTCTTTGGATTTCCAATAAATGGTCAGGCTAAGGAACTTTCTCACCGAATAGGACGCCTCTGGAGGGACGGCCCCTAGAACCTAACCAAATCTCTGCCAAAACAAGGCTGGGTTACCTCTGTAACTAGGTAACTACTGAAACGAGTATGCCACCTCTCGGTCTAGACGGACCTTTACCGAGGTGCCTCATCAACCAACAACCACACAGTAAATACTCTGGGCTCCATACCAGAATACTACTTTTAATAATCCATACAAGTTAAATATCTGGGCTCTATACCAGATAACACTTTTTATCCAGAAGGAAATGTACATACCCTGAGGGGCGCGACCCCCATAACCTTGCCGCAACTTTCCTGTTTCGACCATTTCCGGGGTGTGAGGTCTGAAGAAGTCTCGCCCATAAAGCTATGCTTTTCACAAAAGCCATGCTTCGATCAACAAATGATCAGCAACACTTAGCATGCCACATTACCAAATTGGGAATGTATCACTAGTAACCATCAACTACATAACCTCTGAGCTCGTACGTCTCAGAGAAGGGTGTTAAGCTAAGAGAATAAATTCTCCGCCACCAATAGAAATGTATTTGATAGAAACTAGCTTTACATCTCAAAGTGTAATGTCAGACATACATCCATACAAGTCCATTACGGGTTCGAACGGAACCGAAGGCACTTCCTCCAATTAAGGAAAGAAGCCCTTGCAATCCGGATATTCATTAATCACGTCCGGACTCCCCATCACAAAGTGTGATAAAATCTCTATACTGGAGCTACTCAGTGCAGATACATTCGACAGGTAATCCTTTCATTTTCGAAAATATCTGATCTTCAAATGCAATCCCATTTCATCGTATCATTATTCGGAAAGGTTTTATGACACAAAATCCTCTCCCGACTAATCCGAATAATGAGCGCTTATTTTTAAAAATAAGTGTTACATTCAGATTTCAAGTAAATCACAACAAATTTTCACTTTGATCTTTTTAAACAAAGATCCATCACAAAGATTCGATGTGGTTTCGAATATCCATTTGAAATCCGACCCCCGGTCGCATCGAAATTCAAATGCCATTTAAAGGCCAATGTTGATAGTCGGTTATTTAAATATCAATCAATACTCACAAAAATCATCTATCCTTCTTGATTTATTTTAAATTTACATTCAAATTCATAAATTTCTTTCCACATTTTTAAAAATAAACCAATAGTTATTTTTAAAACAAATTTCCCTTTCCTTTATAAATTCCCATTGTGAATTTAAATTTCCAAATATCCACTGGTATACAATTTTCAAATCGATTTGTAAATATTCACTTTCAAACACCAAATCAACATTTATTTCAAATACCAAACAAATTTCCAAATCGATTTCCAAACATTTATTTCAAATTCCACATTGATTTCTAAATGTTTATTACCTCTTAAAATAAATCCCTTTATTTTTCCCAAACTATTGAAAATCAGAATTTTAAATAAATTCTTCAACTTTTAAATAATATAACTAAAAATCCATTTATTAAAATCTTTTCTCCATATTTTGGAATTAATTCGATAGGATTACAAAAATCGACTTTTATACTTTTAAATTCATTCTTTTTAATTTAACCAATTTCTAAAATTCATTTACTTAAAATTTTCTACTTTAATTTCCAAAAATCCAATTATTAATTTCTGGTGTCCTACGATACCAAAAATATATTTAGCTAAACTATAGCCTTCAATAAATTTCACTCAACAATATAATCATTCACACCAATATAATCATTCATAGATTATCACATCACAACATATAAAAATAAATTCAACAATGTGAGGAATCCAGTTGGATCCCTCCAACATGTTTCCCTACATCCACAGATGTTAGCACAATAGTTAAATAGCAATTCCACTTCGAGGTGGAATATCGCGGTATATGAGATTACATTATATTATCCGCTATTGCGGCGCATAGGGTCTCATCCGCTATATAAGGCAGGAAATCAATCACTCCAATATATATATACACACACACTACTATATATACTATCACATCCAACAATCAATGAATAGATTCAAATTCTACTAATTTCAATTTTAGTGAGAAGATATCACCTTTGCCCTTTTTATTTGCAATCCATTTCCATCACGACTATTTCTTCGTTGTATTAGACCTTGTATAGCAATTATATAAAATTTCATTAATATTCGAACAAATCGAATAATCCATTATCATTAAATAGTTTTAACTGATAGTTTTATTTAAACCAATTCCTCCTTTAATAAATTTATTTAACTAAAAATTAAATTTAAAACTAAATTTCCTCTTTAATAAATTAATCAACAAATAATTTAGTTTAAACCAATTTTTCCTTTTTAAAATATCTTTTAGTAACTAAAAATAATTAAATAGTTTAATCACCGTAATATGTTATTATAAAATAAACTAGTAATTATAAATGGATGTTTGTACAATTATTTTTCAATGTAAAACCAAAAATAATTTTTAGATTTAAAAAACTAATTTTACATAGAATTTTCAACAGTTTAAAATTTCTATATTACTTTTAAAACTTTTTCCAGATATATATATACACATATTTACCAAATCTTATATATATATATATATATATATATGCATATCCTGTTTACCACAGTATTTCAAACATGCATGTGCATTTATATATTGATATTATAAGTTTATATTTTTGAACTAAATTTTAAACAGATTAAAATAAAACTGCTACCTCTTGCCATCGGTCGAGACCTAGTCACCACCATATCGATTCACTGCGTCACGTCCTGACCAAATTGCTTCGCACTGCCCTAGATGTCATGAGATTCCATCGACTGAAACGTGACCCATACAAGCTCGATTGAACAACCGATCTCACGCCCTAGTTACGACTAACAACTTGGCCCTGCTAGCATCGCACACGCAGACACGCCGCCTCCCTTTCCTCACGCAAACGCGTGCGCCACCTGCTTATGTCGCGACACCATCACTTTATCCCAGTCACATGCACTTACCCCCATTGTTTTTTCCTGATCGATTTTGAATCGAAATCAATTGGGACCTGTGGATACCACTTGTGACGATCCTAACTCGACCTTCGAAAATCGACACCAAATACTTCACCCGTAATCGAACACCGCATATTCTAACGTCGAATCTGGTTCACCGGAGCTTATAACACATTAAGTACAAGAACACATCGGAAGAAAGAAATGAATAATATACCATTGACAAACAATATTTGATACAACACATTGATATAAATGATATCAATATACATCAGAGATACACAACAGCGGAAATATAATAGCAGCAGAAGAAGAGATAACATCAGTAGTGAAAAGATATCTCTCAAATGCCAAAGCTCCAAAGATTCCAATCCAAAAGCTCGAACTACCATCAAGTTGTATTGAGCAAGGTTGGTCATGTATGCGATCGCCAAAATCCAAACACTGAAGATGATTTCCAAATGCTACCAAACCAGCGACTTCGAAAGATATCGAATCTACGTCAACTAGCTGGTTATCTGAATAACTGACTCTAGGTTACCCGTGTGGAAAATTTTGGGCACCCAGAGTTTAGAAAGGGAACAATAAACTCTAGGTCAGTCATGGGACTGGTGTGAGAAAACAAAAACAGTTTATCTCTAACAAAAGAAAAACAGACGAATTTGAAAGAAATCCGCAATGCTTTTTGGAAAATGAAACTACCATAAGGTCTCCTGGCATACACACAATGCAATCGCACACTTGGGGGAGATTTCTTATTATGATAGTCAAACATGCTTGATACATGAAATCCTTTTGATATTATTATTAGTGCAGAAAACCATTCAAAAACCTAATATTAATCTTAGCCAGCATAGGTACCATTATATTATGCCTGCTATAGCTACCACCTGAGGTGGCAGGTTATACAACTGCAATCGTAAAGGGCTCGTATTGTTTATTTGGATTTCCAACAAATGGTCAGGCTAAGGAACTTCCTAGGCCACATGCGTACGCCTTTGGAGGGACGCCCTAAGAAATTAACCAGCTCTCTGCCAATACAAGGCCGTGTTACCTCTGTAACTAGGTAACTACTAACACGAGTATGCCATCCCCTGGTCGTAACCAACCTTTATCCAGGTCCCCAACAACAACAACCACAAAGCAACATAATTGCAATAACCACATAAGTTAAGTATCTAGGCTCCATACCATGATACCACTACTATCCAGAAGGAAATGGACATACCCTAAGGGGCGCGACCCCCGATAACCTTGCCGCATCTTTCCTGTTTTGACCATTACCGATTTGTGAGGTCCGACGAGGTCTCGTCCACAAAGCTACGCTTTTCACAAAAGCCATGCTTCGATCAACAAATGACCAATAGCACTTCGTATGCCACATTACCAAATTGGGAATGTATCACTAGTAACCCTCAACTACATAACCTCTGAGCTCATACGTCTCAGAGAAGGGTGTTAAGCTAAGAGAATAAATTCTCTGCCACCAAACATAAATCTATTTGATAGAAACCAGCTCTACATCTCAAAGTGTAACTTCAGACATACATCCATATAAGTCCGTTTCGGGTTCGAACAAAACCAAAGGCACTTCAAAAGAAGCCCTTGCAATCCGGATAATCCCTAATCATGTTCGGACACCCCATCACATAGGGTGATCAAATCTCCATACCAGGGCCAATCGGTGCAGAGACATTCAACATGTAATCCTTTCGCTTTTCAAAATAGCAGGTCTTCACCACCGGTCTTCAAATGCTATCCATTACGTCGTTTCATTATTCGAAATGGATTTTATGACACAAAGTCCTCCTCCGGCTAAACCGAATAATGAGCGCTTAACTTTAAAAATATATGGATCCATTCGGATCTTAGTTAAGTCACAACATATTTCACAAAAACCTTTCCCTTGAATGGTTTAAACAATTTCCACTTTAAATCTTTGAACAAAAGATTTATTTTCAAAAACCTTTCAATGGTTTAAATAATTTCTTCACTTTAATCTTTTAAGCAAAAGATTCACCTTAAAAACTCTTTTCAATTTTTGAAAAAGGTTCACCTATCTTTAACAAAGATTCATTCATAATATCCTCACAAAAGATCTATCTTTAGAATTCACTTTAGTTCAAAACAAGATTTACTAAATCTTTAAGAAAGACTTATTCATAGCTTTCAAAACAAATTCCTTTTCAATATTTGATTTACTAATCCAATCTTTAAATCAAAGATTTATAGCTTCCAAAACCATTTCCAAAGATTCATTCATAACTTGGAAAACCCTTTCACAAAAACTGGAATCCTTTCTTCATACAAAACTGTTATTATTTGAAAACCAAAGTTTTTCCTTTCAGAACAATCTGATTAAATTTACTCAAGTTATATCCCTTTTTAAAAGATAAGATCAAGTTGCCTTAAACCATAGTTTCAAAATATTGTTTATTTCTCAACAATTCATATTTTAAAATTTCATTATTTCCAGAAATCAATTTTTAACTATATATAAGAATGTTCGGAAGATATTCTAAATCTTTAAATTTATATAAAATTCCGTTTTAATACTTTGAAATAATTTCAAATTCAGACTGTAATAAACCATATTATATTCAAAGTAATTTCAAACTTCCTTTACAAAAGTTTTCCATTTTTATCTCATTATACTTCCAAAATATTTTGGATTCAATATTCAATTTTCAAAATCTTTTTATTATTTAGAAAAACTCGTGACTTAACCAATTTCCTATGAATTCCATATTTGTGTGTGTGAGTATGCCCAGGGGTTTTACACAATAGTGCAATATCATCAATCATCACAGATTCAAACGCAGCAATATTGATAAGCAGTATGATCCTATAATGCTTATTTTTCATTCACAGATTCACGGATAAATATGTAAATACATTACAGATAAATAATTTACACACAACTTAATTTAAAACAATTCACATCACATACTATTACAGATCAGAGACAACAATCAATTCAACCAATTTCCTGTAAATTCCATATTTGTGTGTGTGAGTGTGGTCCAGGGGTTTTACACAATAGTGTAATATCATCAATCATCACAGATTCAAACACAGCAATATTGATAAGCGGTATGATCCTATAACGCTTATCTTTCATTCATAGATTCATAGATAAATATGTAAATACATTACAGATAATTAATTTGCACACAGCTTACTTCAAAATAATTCACATCACATACTATTATAGATCAGAGACAACAATCAATATAATCATTCCTAAACAAGATAAATTAATTATCTGACTGTAATGAATTACCTAAGCCTGTTTAATTATTATTAAGTAATTACAGTCATTTTTATTAATTATAATTAATTAATCACATAATTACTTTCATTAATTACCCCTGATTTATGATTAATTAACCTTAATTATAAATTAATTAATCCTTAACTATTAATTAATTATCCCTTAATAAATCACATAAGTTTATTAACCTTAAGTTAATTACATTAATCTTAATTAATCACATAAATTAATTAACTCTTAATTAATTATCTTTTAATTAATTACCTTAATTAATTAACCTTTAATTAATCACATAAATAAATTAATTACATTGATTAATTTCCCTTTTCATCACATTAATTAATAAATCTTTAAGTAATTAAATAATTAATCCTTAATTAATTAATTAATAACCCCTTTAATTATTATAATTGACCTTTAATCCCTTTATTAATTAACCTTTAGTCATTAATCAATTATCCGCAATCACTCATATTAGTTAACTTTTAATTAATCACATTAAGTAATTAGCCTTTAATTAATTAAGACCTTAATTAATTTAAAAGATAAACCACTTATCTTTATTAATTGCTTGATTTCATTATTACACTTTGAAAACACTCGGGGTTTTAAATAAAAGTTATTTTGAACCCAAATAAATAAATTTTAAAAACAGTAAATCTTTAAAATTTAACCTTTAAAATAAAATTTATTATTAACCCATAGATTCACTTAAACCTTTAAGTTAATTAACAATTTTGAAAACATTTAATTTTTGAATTTACCTTTAAAACTTATTTAAACAAAACTTGTTTAAAGAAAACTTGTTTTATGATAAATCCTGAAATAAATTTTTCCATCACATTTTTTTTTTAAAATCTAATAACATATTGAGCAACCCGAGCCAAATTCTAAGTTTCCCGAGCTACCACTTCGAGTTGAACCTCAAAATCCTTTTCTTCCTCAAATCTTCCAAAAGTCAACCGATACGCACTTCCTCGTGTGCATGTGTACGATCGGCCGACGATGTTCTGAACATCGATACCACCTCCACCACGTCGGCGAAAACTGTCCCGATTCAGACGACCACCCAGCACCGACTCATTGCGTCGGAGATCGAAATGAGCCACTCGACTCAAAACTGGAAACCACTGATCAACCCAAAAGCATATCATGCTGTCACGTCACAATACTAGGAACCCCGTGACTCTAACCCAAGCTCCGTCGTTCGTTCACGCAACACTTCCTCCTGGTCCGGTCACCTTTAATTCTCTATCGACCATGAATTTTTGTTTGCAAATATTGACGAACAAAACATCTATAAAACCGTATCTCCAACCGTATCGTCAACAACGATGATTGGAAAAATACGATTCTAATTTTCCTATGATCCATGACACCCAAACCACCTTCCACCTTAATCACGATGAAAACAAACCTGTCGATCGTCGGAATTTATCCAAAACAAGTTTTCCGTTCGTCTTGAAATTTCTTGACATCTACTTGCTTAATAATCACGAGACCTTTATTTAAAATCATCATTTTGTTATACGAACATGATCATGTTATCAGATCTTAAAGTTAAAATGTTCGATTTTCCTGATATATAATGATCTTACTATAAATTTTTCAAAACTATTTACTTAATACATTTTTCTAACATTATTTTTGAAATAAATTTACATTGTTATAAACAATTTCCTATCTGGAATCATAGTTTGAAATGATTTGAACATGAAGATATATATTTTTCTTGATGAAATGGTAGCTTGTAAATGTTAAACAGAGAGATGTACATGCCTACCCAGACATGCATGCATCCATTCTCACACATATTGTTTCCTGAAGGTTTGACCGAGCAACTAGATACTCGGCATCCATATCGTTCAGCTCAACCAGATTGTTCGGCGTCTCATTACGTTCGGCATTTGGAAACGCTCGGCATTCATGAAGCACTCAA
Organism: Allium cepa; assembly: GCA_030765085.1. Classification (NCBI taxonomy): domain Eukaryota; kingdom Viridiplantae; phylum Streptophyta; class Magnoliopsida; order Asparagales; family Amaryllidaceae; genus Allium; species Allium cepa. The sequence continues at coordinate 634,854,356 of CM060934.1, read as the reverse complement.
CATTCTGGAACGCTCGGCATCTAGGGAGCGTTCGGCATCAAATGATGCTCGGAAGGCAAGAGCGTTCGGCATCAAGTGACAGTCGGCATCTCTGGACGTTCGGCACGGGAGACTCGTTCGACATACCTCATAAGTTCGGCATCTCTGGACGTTCGGCACGACAGACTCGTTCCGCATACCTCATAACGTTCGGCATCTCTAGACGTTCGGCACGGTAGACTCGTTCGGCATTCCATGCTGCTTGGCATCCAGAGGTGTTCGGCATTCCAAAACCATTCGGCATGAAGAGGTGTTCGGCATTCAACCCATCTCAATCATCTTCAACCATTGCTCGGCATACGCTCGCCACTCAGCACCCCACTTCGATCGGCATAAGGATATTGTTCGGCCTACTCTTTCCACTTAATACCTCATATCGTTCGGCATGAAGACTACGGTTCGGCATTTGGCCATTCGGCTTATATGGATCGGCATAAAGAGCTCACTCCATTTGGGCCGTGGTATTCAGCTACCAGGCCCACCGGGGAAGTCCAACCCATCTTCGTCTATAAATAGAGAGGCAGGGGCTCAGTGAAAGAGATTGGTTTTTTCAAGAACACTGGGAAAACTCTACCGCATTTAACACTCACTTAAGACATAATCTTTTGCTTTGCAATTGTATTCAAATAACTGGAAATGGATTGAATCTGTAATCAGTTATCAAGTAAAGGAATAAAGATTAACTTCAAAGTGGACGTAGGCGGTTACGCCGAACCACTATAAATTTGGTGTTCTTGTTCTTTGCATTTAAGTTTGCATATTGTCTTCGGTTTTTAATTTACTATCTTCATCAGTCTCTCTACACAATCTCTCTTAAGGATCTGCTTTGTAGCTACTGGATTGCATAAATCCCCCAGAGGAGATTAAGAACATTTACAAGGCATCTGTTGATTCTATTCAGAGTTACAACCAACAACTCTACCATGGGGAGACCACGAACTAGATCGGCCTCTCACAACGCAGATGTCCACGAGACTACTAGCGTGCAACAAGTTGGACCTAGAAATTAGCAAGCAACTCGAGGTGCAGGGCCCTCCATCCAAAACCAAGCGGAAGTTGTTTCTCAAACAGAGTTCAACGACTTGATAAGAGAACTCAAGGAAAGTAGAAAGCAACTTGCTGAGAAGATTCAAGCCAGCACTAACCTCATGACTCAGCTCACTCAGCAGCAGGGTCGGAATGCTGGAGGCGCCATAAGGATGAAGGTGCATAGGCAGGTTCCACGGATCGATCGACTAGGGGTCAAGCTCGTGAAGAGGCCGGACGGTCGAATCTCCAAGACCCAAATCAGGTAGGACATCAACCCGCACGGTCCCGTGGAACGGAACCCAACCTTCCATCCTCTAACTTCGGACTTAACAGCTATGGTTAGGCAGTTGATGAGAGAGAACCAAGGCTTGACCAATGAGATTGGGGAGTGTCCAGAAGTCATACTCCCTTCACAGATGATATCCTACAGGCTGAGTACCCCAGAAAGTTCAATATGCCGACCATCCCAGCCTACGAAGGGAAAACTGATCCCAGGCAACATGTGATGAGGTACGGATGGATGATGGATTCTGCAAGAGCCAATGATGCGACCAAGTGTAGGTGCTTCCCAATCACTCTGTCCGGAATTGCCACCATATGGTTTACTCGACTTCGCCCACGTTCTATATCAAGCTTCGACGAATTGGCAATGAAATTCATAGAACAATTCAGGATACACACCACTCGTCCAAAGGACGTGATATCCTTATCAAGCATAATCCAAGCTTCGGGAGAGTCATTGAAAGCATACTTGTAGAGATTTCATGTTGCTGCTACTGAAGTGAGCAATCCTAACGACCACGCAATTTTGATGGCGGTAATGTGTGGATTGGATCCAGAATTTGAATTCAGAGATTGGTTGGCGGGAAAGCCCCCAGCCACACCAGAGCGTTTTTATTCGAAAGCTCATCAGTTCATAAGAAGGGAGGAAGCTCGACGGACAAGACGAGACAAGGCACCAGGGCCTGCTCAGGAGACTATGAAAAGTAAAGTCGCCGTGAAGCAAATTGGTGATAATTCGGGAAAAGCTCAAGATAACGTCCAAAAAAAGCCTGGGCAGTCTAAAGGATCCGGAGGTGGAAACCCCGGAAGGAAAAGAGAAACGGGGAAATGGAAGTCAAGGATCCCGACCTATAATGAATACACCCTGCTGAACGCATCTCTTGAGAACATCTATTTGTCAACTTGCTACACTTTTCAATATAGAAAACCATGCCTAAAGGAATCAACAAAGGAATAGAAGCGGACTGGGAAGTACTGCCGCTTTCACAAGTCCTATGGGCATAACACAGAGGATTGTAGACACCTCCTTGATGCTATAGAGAAGCTGATCAGATAGAAGAAGCTACAGGAATTTGTCAAAGACCCACAAGACAGAAGGCAAGAGACATTGGACCCCGAACACGGACTAGCTCCACGCCAACTAGAACAACCTGCTCAAACTATGGGTAAACTGGTTATTAACATGATTGCTGGTGAGCCTCATCCTACGGATAAGAATTGGCAGGAGATGGAACGATATGCTAACTCTTTAAGACATGCGGAGTATGAGTGTTGTTCGAATGTGGAGGGTGCGACTTTTGCAAAGGAGCAACGCACGACGAATGTTGATATTGTATTCAGGAGCAGAGATGCGGATAAGGTGGAGGCTCCTACTATCGACCCGATGGTCATATCTGCGACAATCGGGCCGGCGTTCGTGAAGAGAATTCTAATTGACTGCGGAAGTTCCGTTAACATCATCTTCAAGAAGGCATACGACCAAATGAAGTTGGATACCAAGGATTTGAAACCATCTAAAGCCAGAATCCATGGCTTTAATGGCGCAGCAACAGATGCAGTGGGATATGTGGAGTTACCAGTTGAACCGGGGCAAGGCGAGCGTAGGTGGGTGTGAATCCTACCGTTCATAGTGTTGGATATTGATTCTCCATATAACGTATTTTTAGGACGTCCAGCCCTGGCAGAATTTAGGGCAGCGTTGGCCCCTAGGTGCCTGACGTTAAAATTTCGAACAGACAGAGGAGTTAGAGTGGTACACGGCGATCAGACGACCGATCGTGCATGCTATGTGGCTAAGCTAAGAGAAGCTCGGCGTATGGAGAAAGGAAAGGTTGCGGACAGCTCCGTCCGCATCCAAAATTCTGAGGATTGACTAGTAGCGCCCGAGCCCTGGCTCGGGCAACATTCTCGGATCCATAGAGACATAGATCCGAGAGATGATGATGGGGAACCCAAGGGGAAAAATGCAGCACCGGCTGAACTAACAATTGACATCCCAATCAGCCGAATGACCCGTCGTGAATTCTTAAAATTGGATCATAACTCGACCCCGTGGTGGCCGAGAACCTCACTGACTTCCTTCGAGCGAATCTTGATGTTTTCGCTTGGACACACTCTGATATGTGTGGGATTTCTCCAACAATTGCGAGTCATATGTTGAACACAGACCCAAAGTACGTTCCCGTAAAACAAAAAAGGAGAGGTATGGACACGGAGAGGTCTGCGGCTCTCAAAGAGGAGGCGGACAAACTCAAAGCCATTGGGTTCGTCCGTGACGCCCTCTATCCTGAATGGGTACCTAACCCGGTGCTAGTGAAGAAAGAGAATGGAAAATGGAGGACTTCTGTTGACTATTCTGATTTAAACAAAGCATGCCTGAAGGATAGTTTCCCATTGCCTAGGATTGACCAGCTGGTGGATTCAACAGCTGGACATGAGTTACTATCATTTATGGATGCATACTCTGGATATAATCAAATCCCGATGCATGTCCTGGACCAAGAACACACCAGTTTTGTCACGAATGTTGGGTTATATTACTATGTAGTGATGCCCTTTGGATTGAAGAACGCGGGAGAAACTTATCAGCGTTTGGTGAATCGGATGTTCAAAGATCAGATTGGTAGAACGATGGAAGTCTATGTGGATGACATGCTCGTGAAGTCACGGCAGTCAACCGACCACATTCTTGACTTAGCAAAGATGTTTGACATACTCAAGCATTATGGAATGAAGATCAATCCTTTGAAGTGTTCACTCGGCGTAGCTTCGGGAATGTTTTTGGGTTTCATTGTGAACGCGCGGGGAATCGAGGCCAACCTGGAAAAGATTCAAGCTATCCGAGATATACAAGTGCCCAGATCCATAAAGCAGGTGCAAAGCTTGAATGGAAAGGTGGCTGTGCTGAGTCGATTCATATCCAGGGCTGCAGACAAGTGTATTCCTTTCTTCGATGTTATCAAGAAAGGAAAGAGAAATTTCGAATGGACATCCGACTGTGAGGAAGCATTCCAAGCTTTGGTAAGGCACTTAGAAAGTCCCTCGGTATTGTCAAAACCAATAGACCATGAAATGTTGTACGTATACTTGGCCGTATCCAAGCACGCCATCAGTACAGCCTTGGTTCACGAGGAAGACCGGGTACAAAATCCAGTTTACTATGTTAGTAAACGCTTGACGGGGTTGGAAAGAAATTATCCAAAGATTCAAAAGCTGGCCTATTGCTTGGTGATTGCATCACGCAAGCTTCGTCTGTATTATTAGGCACACTCAATCAGTGTTTACACCGACCAACCCTTGCGACAGGTACTCCAATGACTGGAAACTTCCGGAAGGATGTTAAAATGGAATATCAAGTTAATTCAGTTTGATATTACCTACCTGCCGCGAAGGGCCATACAAGGACAAGCTCTAACGACCCTGACTCGACCTTCGAAAACTGACATCGAATACAACCCTCATATTCAAATGCCGCAGATCCAAATGTCGAATCTGGTTCACCGGAGCTTATAACACATCAAGTATAACAACACAGCAGAAGAAAAGAAATGAATATCATTGGTATACAACATTCGATACAACAATGATACAATATGAATCAGTATCATAGATACAAGATAACAATGCTACAGCTGAAACAACAATATGATATAGTAGCGGAAAACAAAAACTCCAAACAGCAACATCAACCATAACTCCAAAGCACCAATCCAGAAATAGCTCGAACCACCATCATGTTGCACCAAGCTCAGCAAGGTCAGTCATCGAAGACTTCAATATCCAAAGTCTTCAAAGAATACCAAAGAGAAAGCCAAAAGCTATCGAATTGATATCTATATCTACTATCTAAAAAACCTAACTCTAGACTATCCGTGTGGAAAATAGTGGGTACCCAGAGTTTAGGAAAGGAACAATAAACTCCGGGTCAGTCATGGGACTGGTATGAGCAAACAAAACAGTTTTGTCTGATATTAAAGCAGTTTATTCTTGTAAAAAGCAAACAAAAGAACTTGAAAAAAATTCGCAATGCTTTTTGAAAATGAAACTACCATAAGGCCTCCCACCACACACACAATGCAATCGCACACTTGGAGGAGATTTCTCCTTATGATAGTTAAAAATGCTTGATACGCGAAAACCATTTGATATTATTATTAGTGCATAGTGCCGAAAACATTTCGAAAATATAATATTAATCTTAGCCAGCATAGGTACCATTATATTATGCCTACTATAGCTACCACCTATGGTGGCAGGTAATACAACTGCAATCGTAAAGGCTCGTATTGTTTTGTTTGGATTTCCAACAAATGGTCGGGAAAAGGAACTTCCCAAATAAAATGGAAAGCCTTTGGAGGGACGTCCCCGGACCCTAATCGGATCTCTGGTACACAAGGTTGGGTTACCTCTGTAACTAGGTAACTACCGACACGAGTATGCCACCTCTCGGTCGTTACCAACCTTTATCCGAAGCGCTTCTCAACCGACAACCACAAAGCAATAAGTTTGCAGCAACCACAAAGTAAGTATTTGGGCTCCATACCATGATACCACTTATAATCCAGAAAGAAATGGACATACCGTCAGGGGGCGCTACCCCCAAATAATCTTGCTGCCACGATTCCTGTTTCGACCATAACCTGGTTGTGAGGTTCGACGAAGTCTCATCCACAAAGCTACGCTTTTTCACAAAGCTATGCTTCGATCAACAAATGATCAGCAGCACTTCGTATGCCACATTACCAAATTAGGAATGTATCACTGGTAACCATCAACTACATAACCTCTGAGCTCGTACGTCTCAGAGAAGGGTGTTAGGCTAAGAGAATAAATCTTCGCCACCAAACAGAAATTTATTTGATAGAAATCGGTTTCACATCTCAAAGTGTAATGTCCGACACACATCCTTACAAGTCTGTTTTGGGTTCGTACAGAACCAAAGGCACTTCCGAAGAAGCCTTTGAAATCCGGATAATTTCTAATCACGTCCGGACTTCCCATCACAATGGGTGCTCAAATCTCTATACTGGGGCCATTCGGTGCAGAGACATTCGACATGTCATCCTTTCGCTTTCGAAAGTATCCGGTCTTCACCACCGGTCTTCAAACGCTATCCATATCGTCGTATCATTATTCGGAACGGGTTACATGACACAAGGTCCTTTCTCGGCTAAACCGAATAATGAGCGCAATATTTAAAAACATATGGATAATGGGATTTTAGTTAAGTCACAGCTTTAGAACCCAAAACTTTTCTTTCAAATGGTTACAACAAATTACCATTTCCGATCTTTTAAACAAAAAGATTAGCTTCCAGAAACCTTTCAATGGTTTAAACAATTTTCACACTTTAATCTTTTAAACAAAGATTCACCTTTTTAAAATCCCTTTTTAATTTAAAAACAAGGTTCACCGATCTTTAACAAAGATTCATTTCTAGCCTTTCAAAACAATTCCATTTTAAGTTGGATTAACTCATCGGGTCTTCAAATCAAAGACTCTTTTCATAGCTTTCAAAACAATTTTCGAAGATTCATTCATAACTTTCAAAACAATTCCCGTTTCAAATCTTTTACATATAAAAGATACACCATAAAAAATCATCTTTAATTTTAAAATAAGGCTCAACTATCTTTCACAAGATTCAATTATAGCTTTCAAAACCATCAATTTCAAATTTGAAATCTTTTCATCATAATTATTATTTGAAACCACTTGTTCCCGCTTCGGAAAACCCGATTTTATTTGCTCGAGTTAAGGCCTTTCAAATATAAATTTAGGTTAAATTCTAATTCCCAAAACCATACTTTTAAAATGGTTTAAAAACCCATATAAATACCTTTTATAACTTGTATAATCTTTTTAAACAAAAATTTCCAAATCTTTGAATTCAATTGCAAATATTGAATTCAAACTCAAATTAAAATATTTCAGATTTTAAACTAAATCAAGTTATTTAAAATAACTTCTATCTTCAAAACTCCTTTTCAATTATTTTTCAAATTCAACCCAATTTCATTTCTAAATCATTTGGACTGAAAATTCAAACTTTAAACCATTTCAAAATATTAAATTCAAACATTTGTGACTTAACTTATTTCCTCGTGAAATCCATATTTGTGTGTGTATAAGTGTGGTCCAGGGGTTTACACACAATAGTGCGACAACATCAACCATTACAGATTCAAATACAACAATATATTTGATAAGCGATATAAATTATAACGTTTATCTTTCATTCACAGATCACAGAGACATATAAATGTATATATCACAGATAATAAATTACATTATAGATAATTAATTTCATCACAGAATAAATTACATTACAGTTCACAAATAAAATAATTCATATCACACATTATCACAAATCAGGGACATCAATCAATTCAAAGCACTCTATATAATCCTAACATCCATGAGTAAGATCAATTAATTATCTGATTTATTTAAATCAGATTAGTCACTAATCTTGGTTAATTAATGTTAATTAATTACAAACCATTTAATTAATTATTCTTAATTAATTTCAATAATTAATTAACCCTTACTTAATAATCATCCCTTAATCACCTTCATTAATTCACTAATCTTTAATTAATTTATCACATTAATTAATTACCCATAATTAATTATAATAAGTGATTATTCTTAATCGCTTAGTCATGGTTAACCATAAATTAACTAGCAATTATTTACCTGAATTAATTACCTTAATAAATTAGAAATTAATCCACCTTTAATTATTAATTTATTAATTAGCCTTTAATTAAATTCTTTAATTAATTAACCTTTAATTATTCAATTATTCTCAAATTAATTACCTTAGTAAATTAATCACATAAACTAATTATTCTTTAAATTAATTTTTTATCACTTGATTAATTAACCCTTAGTCATTTATTTAATTATCATCAATTGCTTTCATCAAATAATTATCTTTAAGAAATTAATTTCCCCTTTTATCACTTAAATTAATTAATTCACTTTTATTTATTTAAGACTTTAGTTATTAATTAATTCCTTAAAATTAATCTTTAAGTAATCAACCCTTTAATTATTTTCATTAAGTAATTAATTACATTAATCTATTTGATTAACCTGAAATTAATCACGATGATAAATTTTCTTTAATTTCTTTCATCAATTTCTATTTGAAAATACTTAAAAATAACTATTCAGAACTCAAAAACAATTTTAAACATGTTTTTGATTTTAAAAATCAAATCTTTGAAAAACTTGACTCAAACTTGTTTATAATTTAAATTCAAAAACTTAGTTTATTTTACTTTAAAACTTATTTTTTTATATACTTTAAAGTTTAATTATTTTAAAAACTTAATTTACCTTTAAACTTTAATACTTTGTTTTGTTTTTGAAACCTTAAAGAAACCCAAGCCCATCACCATTTCACTCGAGCCATACTTCGAGTTCCTTACCGCGCCTCACACCTTCTATATTTTAAACCTGTTACTTGTTTTAATTTTGAAAACCAGATAACGTAACTCAAATAGCCCGAGACCACTAAACAAAACCCTGGTAAAAATCACGATCTACTTCGAGTTTACGTGCTAAAATCTCGAGACCACCCCGAGCTTCTACTCTTTCCCTCTCCAATTTCCTGATACACCAAACCCACGCGTGCACGGTGCACATCAAACTAGCCATCACCGATCAAGTCACCACCCACCACCAAGTCGACGTTGGACCCCCTGAGCTTCCCAAACACCCAGAACCAAAAATCTCGACGCAACCCAAAATCGAGCAATTCGTCATCTCTTCGAACCAAACTATCGAAACAGAATCACCTCGCGCCGCCTCGTATCGCCGCCAGGAACTATTCTGATCGACCAGAACATCGACACAACACCCCGCTCCAATTTCCCCCGGTCGCGATTGCCGTTAGACCATCATTGACGACGAAAACTTCACGTAAACATCAACGACCCTAAACAACCCAAAATCCTAAATTGTCGTCTTCCAATCACCACGATGAAATGTAAAATCATCTAGTATTTTTCTCTAATTCGACACTCATCCCATCATCTATGAAAACAATCTCGACACCCAAACTTGCGTCGATCACCGAATTTTTCTGAAAACCCATACTCGATCATCTCGCAATTTCTCAGCGAATTATTTTCTAAAAAACTTGATATTGTTATCAAAATTCATAATATTCAAGTGTGAATCCAAACATATAACTGCAGTTTAAAATCTTGATACTTGGTTTTCTGGTAAAAATTTATTTATCACTGTAATTTCCAAATTTTAAAATATTTATTGCATAAAAACAATTGAAACTATTTTTAAAATTTGTATTACACTGTCATGATAATTTTTCATTTAGAGATCAGTGCTTAATTCTTTTTAAAATTTGAGATATGATTTTTTTTTCTTCCTCTTGTTTTTGTCAACCTGTTATTAACACAGAGAAATGTTGCTTTTCTCTGTCTTCTTTTCATATACAAGCATGCTCAGATACACATGGATACATATATTCATACATGCAGAATAAAATCTACTATTTTACTTAAAAAAATCAATCACAACATCAAGATATAAGTATAGATTCGGGTCAAGTTTGCTCACCTGTTTCATGACAGAACAGAGAAGCCGGAAATTTTGAAAAACCTAGAACTGGAAATTGATTTCCTGGAGTTTGATCTGGTTTCAAGATTTACAGGTTGAGGATTATTAAAGATTTGTATGCCTTGATCGATTTTGAAATATATTCAAACTTCAGGTTGTTTTCCTTTGAACCTTCTTGAATTCCAGATTTGAATCTGGTTTTAAGCTTTTGCATTTTTCTGTTTTTTTTCTTCAGATTTTTTTTATCTTTGAGATGAAGTAACTTGGTATTTTAGGTTTTGGTTTCTCAAATTTGTTTTGTAGTTTTTTGAAAAAGCTTGAGAAATCTGATTTTAACTTTTTCTTATGCATGTTTCATAAATTTAAATTAAAAGAAAATTTTATTTTATGCCACTTATTAATCAATGTAACACTTGTTATCACTTATTTTACAAATGTCTTAATATAATTCATAATGGTTACACTTGTTATTTTCAAACAAAATGAGGTCTTTATGTAAAGACCTCTCCTTTAATTTTTTTACACATTATGTTTTAAACCTTGTCTTGATTTAAAATTTAAAATTTTATTTTAAACTCTTTTCATTTTAAGATTTTTATAATCAATTTATCTCTTATATTTTATAACTTAACATATATATTACATTTTTAAATTTATAAATATACAACTATATTTATTCATTCTTTTAAAGAAAATGTATTTCAAATCCAAGCCTAAGCTAATATACTTATTTTAAAATTTTCATTTTAAACTTAAGTAATCATACCTATTATATTTTTTTGTTTTCAAATATAAAATTTTCTTTAAGTCCAATTAAATTTCTATATATTAACATTTGAATTTCAAATTCACATTTTCAAATTGCAATCTATTTATAAAATATTCACTTTTGAACTTCTAATCAAAAATATTTATTTAATATAATTTGGAAAACAAATCTGTATTAATTGAAAATATAATGTTTTCAAACCCAATATATTTATAAGATTTTAATTTTGAATTTTAATTCCAAGATTTAATTTAAACCAAATTTATACATATAAATAAATAACAGAACATATCTTTTATAAATCTTAAAAATTTCAAATTTTATTTATAATCCATTGGATTTCAAATCAATTAATTTTATTTACAAACTTTTGATATATTTTCTCATTTGCTCAAATAAAAATTTATTTCAATTGTTTCTCACATTAAATCATAAAGCTTTATAATTCTATTTATAACCTAAAATATTTATTTATTCTAGAAATTTCTAATTAATTCACAAATAGATTCACAATTTAATTTACAAAAATTAAATTAATTATCAAATTATCCTGGATAAAATTCAGGAATGTTACACAAGCACTAGACGACTTCATCGCTGAATTCGCCGTGTCAAATGAATCGAATAGTCATAACGTCATACCTCCCGTTCGATGGAAGATGTATACCGATGGGGCATCTAACGACCATTGCTCGGGGGCTGGCATAATTCTTGTAACTCCTAAAGACCGATCCATTTGCTACGCTTTGAAGCTTGAGTTTGCAGCAATGAATAATGAAGTCATCTTTTCCATGAATTATTAATGTTTCTGTGTATGATAGTCATGTGGCAAGCAAATAAAATTATATTATTTCGGCTTACGTATGCACGTGTAGACATTCAAAACCCCAAGTCCCCAAAGTGCGGACTGGAGTTCTCTAAGTCCCCGGAGTGTAGACTCGAGTATAAACGATTCAAACCTCCAAGTCCCCAGAGTGTGGACTGGAGTAATCTAAGTCCCTGGAGGGTGGACTGTAGTATAAACGACTCAAAACTTCGAGTCCCCAGAGTGTGGAATAGAGTACTCTAAGTCCTCAGAGTGCGGACTCGAGTATAAACGATTCAATCCTCTAAGTTCCCATAGTGCGGACTGGAGTACTTTAAGTCCCCGGAGTGCAAACTCGAGTATAAACGACTCAAAACTTCGAGTCTCCAGAGTGAGGACTGGAGTACTCTAAGTCCCCGGAGTGCGGACTCGAGTATAAACGATTCAAACCTCTAAGTCCCCAAAGTGCGGACTGGAGTACTCGAAGTCCCCGGAGTGCGGACTCGAGTATAAACGACTCAAAACTCCAAGTCCCCAAAGCACGGACTGGAGTACTCTATGTCCCTAGAGTGCGGACTCGAGTATAAACGATTCAAACCTCCAAGTGCCCAGAGTGTGGACTGGAGTACTCTAAGTCCCCAGAGTGCGGACTCGAGTATAAACGAGTCAAACCTCCAAGTCCCCAGAGTGCGGACTGGAGTACTCTAAGTCCCCAGAGTGCGGACTCGAGTATAAACGACTCAAAACTCCAAGTCCCCAGAGCGCGGACTGAAGTACTCTTAAGTCCCCAGAGTGCGGACTCGAGTATAAACGATTCAAACCTCCAAGTCCCCAGAGTGCAGACTGGAGTACTCTAAGTCCCCAGAGTGCGAACTCGAGTATAAACGACTCAAAACTCCAAGTCCCCAAAGCGCGGACTGGATTACTCTAATTCCCCAAAGTGCGGACTCAAGTATAAACGATTCAAACCTCCAAGTCCCCAGAGTGCGTACTGGAGTACTCTAAGTCCCGAGAGTGCGGACTCGAGTATAAACGATTCAAACCTCGAAGTCCCCAGAGTACGGACTGGAATACTCTAAGTCCCCAGAGTGCGGACTCGAGTATGAACGATTCAAACCTACAAGTCCCCAAAGTGCGGACTGGAGTACTCTAAGTCCCCGGAGGGCGGACTCAAGCATAAACGACTTGAACCTCCAAGTCCCCAGAGTGCGGACTGGAGTACTCTAAGTCCCCAAAGTGCGGACTCGAGTATAAACGACTCAAATCTCCAAGTCCCCAGAGTGCGGACTGGAGTACTCTAAGTCCGCAGAGTGCGGACTCGAGTATGAATGACTCAAATCTCCAAGTCCCCAGAGTGCGAACCGGAGCACTTTATGTCCCCAGAGTGCAGACACGAGTACAAACGATTCAAATCTCCAAGTCCCCTGAGTGTGGATTGGAATACTCTAAGTCCCCAGTGTGCGGATTCGAATATAAGTAATCCAAATCCCCAAGTTCCACGAGGATGATCTAGGACACTAATGATTTGAATTTATCAAGTCCCCGATGCACAGACTAAAAAATATTCTAAGTGCTTGAAGCCCGAGGTGAAAAATGAACAACTCCCAAGAATTTTCAAGCTATATGAAGATAACCCGAGAGGTCTATGTTACTCACAACAGCTTGGATTTAAATCAAAATCACAAAGAAAACTAAACGATAAGAGTCTTTTGTAAGATAGAAAAAGGAACTAAATTTTATTCAAAAATAAGTTTCTACAACAAACCCCCCAAAGTTCGTAGTTGACAATCTATTTACGAGAACTACGGAAGTAGATGAAAATAATTACATAACTTAAACTAACTCTCATTGAACGAGAGTAATGATTACTTCTTGTGCTTCTTCGACTTCTTCACCTCCGTTGTCTTCACAGACGGCTTCTCTCCTCCGCGTTTACCTTGGTACCCTTCTTTGATGGAGGGGTTGCAACTGAAGATGTACGGGGAACACCATGGGCTTGGACCTGGCAGGAAGGATGACCTTCAACGGCTTGTTCAAAGGATCGTCCAGGTCCACAACTCGAGGCTCGACTTTAATCTTGACCGTCTTCTCCTTCTCCTTCTCGAGCTTCTCCTTCATGCTCAATTCGGATGTGTGCTAAGAGGCGCCTGTAATTTCTACTTCATAACCCCCGTCGGTAGGGGAGGAAGTTTCGGACTTGTCTTCATCAAGTGCTCCGATCACTTGAGCATCCGGACCAGGAGCCTCCCCCGCGTGAGTAGCCTCGCTTGTTTTCTCCTCCACTTCCTTGGCGACATCGCTCCTCGGAGTGGGCTCGAGATCAGATCGGCCTGCACAAAATCATGAAAAACAAGCATTAGAATACAATAGTCCTTCATAAAGAATGACGGCTTTTGGAATCTTAAAGTGAAGGGTTATCTACCAGGTTCTGGTAATCTCTCAACCGTCCGAGGGGTATCGCCCTCTGGAATGGGGGACAGAATGTGGACGCCAAGGCCAGGGTCCTCTTGGTCGAACCAATATGTTTCTCAAATGGATCGAGTATCGGCCGATCGGTCGATTGAGTATGCGCATGAGCTGGAGGCACGACCCTGGATGGACCGGTAATAGCTTCTTTCCCTTTCGTTGAGGGGAAGCCTTTGCAGTAAAGAACTTTTGCCGCTGACAGGTCCGAAGGCTCGTTTCCCTTGACAATTTTTTTTATCAAAGCTTCTTCATTAACCTCCTCAAAACATTGCTTGGCCTTCCTAATTTCTATCAAGGCCTCCCATGCCTCGGCTAAAGATTCAAGATAGCCCTTGCCCAGAAAAGTCAAGTCTCGATGAATGAGAACATGAGCATTGAATTCAGCGATTAGCGGGTCAAACATGAATTTGACCTCCTTCCTACCTAATTCTCTAGCCGCCTCAAGACGGGAGTCGATATCCATGGACGCTATCTTCTTGCCCTCTTCACGGGCTTCACTCTTTAGCGCCTCCACTTTGGAAAGCTCTTCCTCAAGTTTCTCCTTTAGGAGTCGAGTAGTAACGATTGTGTCACAGTATCGTTGTGACTCTTCTTGTGCAGCCGTTTTCTTTTCTTTCTCTCTGCGGAGCTGCTCCTCAAGTTCCTTGACTCGAAGGCTGAATGTGTCCCTCTCTTTTTGGACTGAGTCCTTCTCTAGTGCTAGGGCCTCGCAGCGTTGTACCGCCTCGTCGATCTCTTTTTTATGTGTCGATTCCAGACGAGTCACGGCTTTGGCAGTGTCTTGAGCGCACTGCCGGGTGGCCTCAAGCTGAGATATATAAGATGCAAGCTCTTCGTCCTGAGCCTTAATGATATCTTTTTCGAGGATAGCCTCGAGCTTCAGGCGATCGATCTCATGTTGGCGCTCCATGGAGACTTCTGAAAGTTTTTCGGCCAAATGAACAAACGCGTCATGTTGAACATAGACGTCGTTGGTGCAGGCGATGGCGCTCTGCTTGACATGTCCAGGAATAGGATGAATCCTCGGGAGGAATTTCAGGCCATTAAAGCAGATTTTTGGAAATTTAACTTTAAGCTCGGCCGGCCTCTCCGATACTAATGGATCTATTCAAGGAAGAGACGGCTTTGAAAGTTCAGCTCTCGTGTGAGGATCCCAAAACTGTCGTGTGGAAGAGGAGTCGAAGTGTTGATCCCGTGGGACATCGCATTGCGACCCCTTATGGTCGTGCTTATCTTTGCTTTGCTACGGGTGAGAGGAGGTATCCTGGTGGTATTTTGGCTGATAGTAGGTTTTCTTCCGGGATGATGAGCCCTGGAAATGATACTCCCTATTGTCGTCGTCATCCCTATCACGATGTCTCCCAGAGCCTGAGCCCGTCCTGGCTGGTAGAAAATAGATGAATGGCGAAGGCGGTCAAATCTATGTGAACGCCCCATGTCACCTGTAAGAAATTTGAGAAACGATGAGTTAGCAATAAGAAGAGTGACAATGAGAATTTAAGTGCAAAGTGAAGTGCAAGTGCATGTGCGTGTCCTAGTGTTTCCCTCCGATGGACCAGTTGCTTTACTAGTGGGAGTTTTTTCTCCATGACTTTGGGCTAGAGCGCCGGCATCGCCTCTGATGGGCGAGTGAAGTTTAAATGCCTCCGGATCGTCAAAGTTGTAATTGAGCAGATCATAGCGAATAGAGAGGTTCGATAGGCCCTTTAAAGAACTTTCTACGTGCTGTGAAGAAGCCTCCTTCTCTGTCGGAATGAGCGTAACTTTGGAAGTTCTGCCAACTCTCTCCTTCCTTATCTTGTACATCAATTTCTTCTTCCCCTTTGAAGGGGAAGATGACGTTTCGATGTCATGCACTTTGACTATCGGATCCTGAGAAGGACCCACGTTCTCAACCGGTGCTTCGGGTGTTTCATTCTCTTTAATTTCTCCCTCTTCCGGTGCGTCAGGGGTGTGACGTGATGACTCGGCTAATTTTTCCCTTTGCCAGAGGAAGGCCTGGGTACGGTAACGCCTTGAGGAAGGCTTATTTGAAGGCCCGCTGCCAACAACCCAAACCTTGTAAGCGACTCATTCGAAATGAGAGTCCGGATGTCTCTTTCTTCGGCAGGAAGGGCTCGAATAGCCTCGACGGCCTCAGATTATCCGCGACCATCAAGACGCAGGTTGATACCTGAAAAGATGAAACAAGAGTTAGAAAAGGAATAGCCCCGACCAAGCACAAACATCGATCCAGAGAAAAGACTTACTTCCTTCAACCCATCTCCTCGCGAAACCAGGAGGGCAACGCACATAGAACCATTCCTGTTTGTACAGGGCAAATTTACTCCACGCCCCGGTTAAAATCTGGCATTTGTGGTGTGGCTCGAGGAACACAAAAGAGGGGCTATCTCTCCTCTTCTTGATCATATATATATATATATATATATATATATATATATATATATATATATATATATCCTGATGTCGCCCGGGGTTGGAGACCAGGAGAGGACATTCATGAAGAGGATACGGGTACCATAGATGAAGGCGTGACTGTTTGGGTGCAGTTGCGACGGGGCAGCGTCGATGAATTGCAGCACATCCCGAAGAAATAAATTGAACGGTGGCACGCTACCAACCCAACACATGAATTTATTACATGCCGTGTATCCAACTAGGGGCAAGTGTGGACGATCGTGCCCTGATGGAACCACCACGTCGTCAAAAGGGATTCCATGGATAAAGCATATTCGCCGGAGCGCAACTTCATTGACCTTCGAAGCCTATAAATCAACAGAGTTATCCAAGAGAATTGCTGCCTCCAGAGCGTTGGGAGCCAAGTTATGGGCAGGGGAGGTTGATGGATTTGAAATATCCGCGACTTCTTGTTTTGAAGACGGCCCAAGTCTATTTGAGATCATGGTGGAGCTAGACTTCTTAGACATCTTCGATAAATATTGAGTTTGACACAGCACATGTTTAAACTATACTCGAAAAATAATCGGCGTTAGACTTAACAACATAAATTCCCCCCCCCCCCACCGTGCAGTATGTGATCTAGTGCAATCATTCAAATATAAACGTTGAGAAATTATAGGTCACATAGTTGATGGTATAAAGTTGAACTTTGAACTGTCATTCTTGAAGACCGTCAACGCTGACCATCTCCGAAAGCCAGCCTGGCAATGTTTTCAATTTTGGACTCGGACATTGACATTGTATGACAAAAACTTTTATCTGTTTTTATCGACTTCAGTTCAGGCTTATGATAATTGGAACCAGGAAGTTATCAGTTCAGAATAGTTCGATATGCCAGTTTGCTTAAGTCCATGTCTTTGTTCTTGTCTTATGATTAGGCAAGCTGAGAATGTTAGTCGGCCTAGGTATCGTTCGGCCAGAAAATTGTTCGGCCTAGGTATCGTTCGTGCAAAACATTGTTCGGCCTGGTTATCGTTCGGCCAAAGCATTGGTCGGCCTAGGTGTCGTTCAGACAAAGTATTGTCCGACCTAAGTTCTGTTCGGCCGAAATAACGTTCGACATCCTACCTAACCCATACTTCTTTCCTATCCTTCCATCCCACTACTCAGCATGTGGCGAATCCTGCCGAACCCAAGTTACGCCGAGCCCCAACGCTCGGCACTCCGCCCCTAACAACGGCTTTATTTTTCTTTCCTTCCTCCATCCATACCGAACAACGAGGTCGAATCGTTCGGCGAGTCACGCCGAACCATACTGTTCGACATTCTAGCCAACCCTTGCTCCTCCATTATTTTTCCCTCCAATCTCGTTCGACACGAGAGAACCATGCCGAACCACGGTAAATTTCCCAACAACTCCCTCATGTGCTCATCTCTGGCCACCTCTCCTTTCCTCCACGTCGTTTAGCCCTAAAAATATCCTAATCGAAGCTCGATTCTTTCATCCACTCAATCCATATTGGTTATGGTTCTAATTTATGAACTTAAGTTTGAAACTTTTTAGTCAAGGAAAGGATTTAGATAGAGGAATCGATACCTAGTTAGTAGATCGAGACTTGGGAAGGATTGTTAAGTCTTTAGAGTTTGATGAAAAGCGTGGTTTTCAAGTATAAAGTGGCAGAAGTGAAAGTGAAAAAGAGAAGAAGATGGAGAGATCCAGCCTTTATAGGGAAGAAGAGGAAGTCGAAGAGGCGATGACCGTTAGAACCGGTCAAAACGAAGTCGTTCGGCACACATGGAGCGTTCGGCTTCAGCCGTTCTGTTCGGCCTTCGCATTACGTTCGGCACACACCACCTCACCTGGTATTCACAAGAAAACAACCTCCGAGAGAAATGGGCCAAGGTTCGAAGAGAAGCACAGAGGACACGTAATTCAAAGCGCATCACGTTCGGTCACTTGATACACTATGGGGGGCAAGTGTTTCCTGAAGGTTTGACCAGGCAACTAGATACTCGGCATCCATATCGTTCGGCTCAACTAGATTGTTCGGCGTCTCATTACGTTTGGCATTTGGAAACGCTCGGCATTCAGGAAGCACTCGGCATTCAGGAACGCTCGGCATCTAGAGAGCATTCGGCATCAAATGACGCTCGGCAGGCAAGAGCGTTCGGCATCAAGTGACGTTCGGCATCTCTGGACGTTCGGCACGGCAGACTCGTTCGGCATACCTCACAACGTACGGCATCTCTGGGCGTTCGGCACGGCAGACTCGTATTTGTTAGAGAACACTGGGGAAACCATGCCGCATTCAACACTCACTTAAGACATAATCTTTTGCTTTGCAATTGTATTCAAATAATTGGAAACAGATTGAATCTGTAATCGGTTATCAAGTAAAGGAATAAAGATTAACTTCAAAGTGGACGTAGGTGGTACGCTGAACCACTATAAATTTGGTGTTCTTGTTCTTTGCATTTAAGTTTTCATATTGTCTTCTGTTACTATCTTCATTAGTCTCTCTACACAATCTCTCTTATAGGTGTTAGTGGCCAATTTTGGTGCTAACACATATATTTGTATATACTTGCAGCTATATTTACTTTTCTAAATCATCACCATCACCGGCATAAGAATCAAGAAGATCTGATTTTAAAAATAAGGTTTGCTCACCTAGATTTGGGAAGAACAGAGAACAAGCTTTGATTTTTTTTTGAAAAACATTTTGATTTGATCTTCCACTTTATTTGTTTGAGAAACTTTGAAACTGGAATTAATTAGTTGCCTGATTGCTTTGATTATGCTTCAGGATATTGAACTACTTCCAGGTTTTAAAAAACTGGAAATGATCTGGAAATTTTATTTGAGTTTGATCTAGAGTTCTGAACCTGATCTGATTTGCATTTTATTTATTGACCTATTTTGACCTGCTACTTGATTGAATATAAGTTGAATTTTCTTGCGATGATACTTCAGATCGGAGATGCTTTTGAATTTTGGTTTCCTGGTTGAAGATTTTGAAAATAGATTTTGATTTTGTTTTGTTTTCTGGTTTTAATTTAGGAAAATGAAGGGGAAAGAAAATTTTGAGAAAACATGTATTAGCCTGGTTTCTTCTTTAACAAATTTTTTATATGATTCTAATTCAAATTGAAAAAGATAAATGCCATTTGTATATACTAAGCTATACACTTGTTAATTAATATTGTTACTTATCTTACAATTGTTATTACATGTTTCCCTTATTTTACAAATGTCCTAAACAACAATCATATGTTGAAACCCTCAACTTAATTTTTTTATTTAATTTATAAATAATGTTTTAAACCCTTTCATTTTACATGTTTTTTTTAATTCCTATTAATATTTGTTAAAATCAAACATATATATATTCTTATGATTTTAGATTTAAACTATTTACAAATTTTCATTTATCTCTAGTCAAATTACAAACGAAAATGTATTAAACGTTTTTATCAAATCCAATAAATATTTATTTATATTTAATTTCCTTTATCTATATATTTTTATATATATAAGTCTTTAAAATAAAAAAATTAACTTTCAAACAGCCTTTGAAAATTTATTATATTAAATTCAAATATATAACTTCCAAATCATTATATATATATATATACATATATATTAAAATTAGAAAACAAATCTATTGGTTCTAAAATATTGATTTTTTTAAATCCAATTTATTTTCAACATATTTATTTTTGAATTTCAAACCAAAATTCTTTTTATAATCTATAATTCTGGAAATTTTCATATAAATTTACCAATAATTCCACAACATAATTTTCAAAAATTATATTAATCGCTATATTTTATTTGGCTAAAATCCAGGAATGTTACAGATTCCCCTCTTAAGTAAATTTCGTGCCCGAAATTTGCTAGACAGGGAGACAACAAAGCACAGATGGAGAATGTCAGATCAAACTGAATATCTATTCTGCATTTGGCTTACCAAATCAGAATATCATCAATAATTATCAGAACGAACTCATTCAATATTTTATGAAGTACTCGGGTCATTAGATCTATGAAATCTGCAGGGGCATTAGTTAGTTTGAAGGATAACTAACCAGTCCTAGGATATATCTGGACACAAAAGAATAGACAATCGAATACTATTCAATTTAACTTCTTATTTTATTGACCAATTTATTTCAATTAAAATTTCAAATCTATTAAAGTTAAACAGAAAGCTGATAGAAGACTGATGAAAAGAATACGAAATAGGAATTTTCTTCTATAATGATTCGCAGGGCTACCATCACAGCGAAGCTTCTTGTAGCTGCCATGAAGCAATCAAAGAATTGATATCGGATGATCAACAAAGGAGCTTGATAAAGAAAGTTGTTTCCGTTTTTGTTGCAGAGTATCGACCATTTGTAGTGGTATCTTGATACCACAATGTAACGACCCACATTTCGTTACATAGAAAGACGCGTCATTATTTAGAAGGAAAGGGATAGAAAAGATAAAGATAGAAACGAAAGAACTAAACAATATCAAAATATCATAACGGAACGAATAAAATATATTAATCACATAAGCTATTACATAATATACAACATCTATCAGAGTTACATAGCTTTATATCACAATACATTAGACAGTATAAAACTTGTCTATCATACAACTCAAGATTCAACACATAGATCAACACAGCATAACCACTATATATCTACATACGCTGAAGCCTTCTGCTCCACTCCTCTAGAATTCGTCAAAGTAGACCCGAATCCCTTGGCTACTCGTAAAATTTTGAGTACCCGAGAGTTTAATAAAACAGAAAATAAACTCCGGGTCAGACATGGGTCTGGTGTGAGTACGGGTTAAAGTTGCTTAACTTTGAAAAACCTTTGAAAAGAAAAGGTATCTCGTAAGACTTCCCGCACATAAACAAGGAAAAGTTTTTACCTTACGCTAACCAAAACATTCGATAGGAAATCCAGTGATATTATAATAGTGTCTAGGGTTTTCAAGTAATATACAGAAATAGCTGGAATGCTTACATCTCACGTTCCAACATAGTTGGGCACAATCAAAACGTATGGCACTTATTGGAGATTGGATTCCATACAATGGCAGGGCTACTGGGTACCGCCCGTCACAGTACGTGGCCTAAATCAACGTAACGAGGATCCACCCTGATCCCCTACAACACAAGACCGGAACCATCCCTTACTGGATAATCCCGAACAAGACAACCCCGCAGTTGTTTCCAACCAACTGCCTACACATCCGAATAAAAGGGACCTCTTGACAGGGGAAATCTCGTCCTACTTAGGTGCTACCCACTTAGCCTTGCTGCACCTCCCCTGTTTTAGCCATTCCTGGTTGATGAGGCTTGAGGCTATGATTACCTTTTCAAAATACATAACTTAGAATACTCATCGTCCTCTAACGACGATGTTCTGAAAGCATTCAATCCATACAAGTTTGTTTCGGGTTCGAACGAAACCGAAGCCACTATCTCGCTACAGTCATTTTGGAATCACCCTCAGAGTTAACGGCAATAGCCCTTGCATTCCGAATCTTCATCCCGAACTTCCTTGAGATTCACGACCTATCGTGTAATTTGGATCGATGTGGTTTTCAGATATCCAAATTTGGAAATCCGATCCCGGTCTCACCGAAATCCAAAACGCCGTCTTTTAAGGTCAAGTAGTTTCTATGTTAGATCAACTTAATTTATTATCTATATTCACACAGATAGATAATTCATGTATCAAAGATAGATAATCCATATCATCACAATTCAACCAAAGCATCTCATATCACGGATCAACGCATATCCCATATCAGAGATATCAAACAATCCAAGGCATCTAATATCATTCACTCTTCCATAAGCAAGATTTATTAGTCACACCATTTCTAATTAATTTAAAATTAATTAAATTAATTACATCCATTACTAAAACTCCTACTTACTTAAACATTAATTAATTTCAAACCAATTAATTAATCATCCTTTAATTATCCATCTTAATTAATCATCCTTAGTTAATTATTCTTTAATTACATTAAGTATTTAGCCTTTAATTAATTACACAAATTAATTATCGTTAACCATTTATAGTAGTTAATCTTTAATTACTCTCATTAATTACATTAATTAACGATCCTCTAATTACTTTCATTTATTAATTATTCTTCTAATCAATTATATTTAATTATTAATCTTTAATTAATCACATTCATTAATCAATCTTAATTGATCTTATTCAGTAATTAACTATCATTTAATTACTTACATTAATTAACTAACTCTTTAATTGATGATATTTATTAATCCTTAATGTAATTACACCAAGTAATTAATCCTTAATTACTTCCACTAAGTAGTTATCCCCCAATTACTTTCCATTAGTAATTCCCTGTGACGACCCGGAATTTTTGGATGTTTGAAATCAGAATATTTAATTGATTTTAAATATTTAAAAGTTAATTTTTAACTTGAATTCAAATACCACTATTTATTTGATAATTTAATTATTGAATTTAATAATCTGAAGCTGGGTAAAATGTTGAATCTGGAATTTTAAGCCTGTTAAAAATAATTTGAATGCTTGTAAAATTTTATATTAATAATACTAAAGATAGTAAAATGGTTAAAGTTGAATTTGGAAGTGTTTTGTTAGTTTTTGAAAATATATCGTTTAAATTGATATATAAAAATAGCCTACCGAGGCACAGTCTCGGAATTCGACGAAACTAGTTCCATTGGATCTGAAATATTGTACTGTTATCGAATTTCAAATTTCGTTGTGATCGGAGTTGTGCTGTGAGCGTACGATATATAAACATGCTGGAATTTATATCGGAAATTTAATATAATAACTAAGTCCAAAGGCTATCTTCTCCATATGATCGAATTTGGACTATAAACCTTTTCCATTGCGTTCGAAATAGGGGTATAACATTATAAACGCCTAGCGCCACTCCTTAAGAGGAGTTCAAAATTTTAAGTAGCAATTAACGAGGCATTTTGGAAGTTTTATAATATAATAAAACTGGAAGTCAACTAGTCAAAGATATTTTTATAAATAAACACTCGTACTCAAGAAGCCATCCCCAATTTAAAACTACATCTTCATCTCCCTCTCTAGCCTTCATACTGAATCTCGTTTCCCCATTCTCTCATCAGTTCGTTTTACAAATTAAGAGGGGAGTCGGGATTGAAATCGAAAATCAATGTTGGAAAAAAAAGGAGGGCTATGCGTTCTTGAATCACGATCGACAATCCTGGGAAGCAAGGGAGCGCACGTTAGCTCTGAAGGATACACATTGGCGATTGGGGAGCGGTCGCGTTCGTGGCTATAGGCGATTTAGGGTTTGATTTCTTGGATTGTGTGCTCGTCGATTCGCTATACAATGGATATTCACCGGTTTGTGGTAAGGTTTGGAGGATGGAGTCAGAGTTAGAGGAGGCACGGTGGTCCCTGGCATAGCGCGACAGTAATGCAGTTAGTAAGGGGAGATGCCATGTCGCGATGAAGAGGGGAAGCTTGGCATTGTCTCGGTTATTGTCAACGAGAGGAGAAGGAGAAAGGGATTTCTCTGGTGATGGAGCGGTGGCAGGTCTAGAATGCAACAAGTAGTCGTCGGTGATGGAAGTTATTCGAGCCGCACGTTCATTTGTGCTTGCCTGGGTTGTTCGAACAAATGAGAGAAGGAAATGCACGGATCTAATTTGCTTAGGGTAAATTAATTTTAACTTTTAAAATTTATGTTAATTATGGTTTAAATTATATACAAAGTTCGTTAATCTATGTTAAATTTGTACGAGGTCCAAAAATCATTTAAACTAGTCAAGTGGATTTCTATCTGGAAAATCAATGCAATAGATTTGGTTTGGGATTTTTTGGAGGGAGCTTGAATTTTAGGAAAAAATAAATTTGGATGTTCGGAAAAATATAAATCAAGGTCAGACCGAGTATTACAGATTTTCAGGTAAGGACGTTCTAGAGCTCAGGAGGCGAGCTGGATGGCGAGAACGTATGTCTCCGCTGTATGATATTGTTGTATATCTAAGACATGATGATTTTGTATATCCAATGTATGTATGTGTAACTCTGATGTATTATAAATGTATTTGACAGATACAGAATTCTTTTGTAAACTGTTATTATTTGATATTATATTTTGATCCGCTGCGAATGTGATAATCTTTGTTGTGTTTCTTCTTCTTCTTCTATCTCTTTCTTCTTTCCCTAACTATCTGGAATTTTCGGGATCGAAAATCTCGGGTCGTTACAGTTGGTATTAGAGCTGAAGGTTAAGCGAGAACCTTGGCTCTGTTGGGATTACTCATTAAGGCAGTGTCAATGGTACCCTAGAATGAGTTGAGTGTGTGTGTGTGTGTCTACATATATATATATATATATATATATATATATATATATATATATATGAGCGCGTACTTGCTATTTTCTTATATAAAGGTTTTAAATGATTTTATATAAGGATATATTTTTGATATATAAAGCAATATTTCTTTCTAATAAATATTAAGGTAATTGGTTGTTATATTATTTGAAAATTTTAATAATGAGAATTAAGTGGTAATAGAAATACAACCAAATTAAAATTAAATGATGATAAGTTTGAAATGGATTCAGAATTAATGGTTTAAAAAGATAAGTTGATTTGATTTAAAGGATTAAATCAACATTTATAAATTTAACTCGAATTTATACAATTCGGGATGGTTTAAATTTGAAATTTGAATTGAATTCGTTCAAATTGAATCTGATTTGAATTAATTGGATTTGTGATTGAAGATGTATAAGTTTAAAATTTTAAATGGAAAATTTGAATTGGATTGAATTGAAATGATTTGAAATTGAAGTGGGTTCAATTGATATTAGTCCAAATTGATTGGGATAATTTGGAATTGTAATTAAAGTTGAGTAGGTTTAAAATCAAATGGAATTTGATTTGAATTTGGAAGGAAGTCGAGATTGATTCAACTTGAATTGGGGTTAAATCAATTTCAATGGAAATTGAAGTTATTCATATTAGAATTGAGTCAATTTAAATGGAAGTGGAAATTGAAATTGAATTGATGGGGAAGTGAATAGTTTTGACTCTGGACTATTTTCAATATAAATTGTTTTAATATAAACTTATTTTTCCAAGCTATTTAATATATACAACCCTTCTTTTTAAAGCCAAATTATTTTATATTTATTTTACAATTATTTCTGGAACTATTTAACAATTTTTCAACTGTTTTATAAACTAATTACTATTTTTAAACTATTTTACCAAGTAATTACTATTTTATAACTATTTTGCAATTATTTAAAATTTCTATAACTATTTGACTATTTTTCAACTATTTTACAATTACTTAACTATTTTATAGCTATGTTACAAACTAATAATTATTTTTCAACGACTTATCTATTTTAAACTTTTCAAGCTATTTTTTGAATTTAAGCTAGGTAGAGTTCAAACTGTTTATGATTGAATATCCATTTGGGATAAGGATTAAAGTGATAATTCAATGGAATTGAAACAATTGTGATTATGTGGCTAGAAATTAAAGGAAATGTGAATATAAAGAGAAACTGATTTAGTTGATAATCAATGAAGATAAATACGTAGGATGTACGTATATTATTCTATTCGCATAGTGATTTGATCCAGATTCGAGCACAGAATTTCGAGATAGTTATATTGATCCGAATTGTGATTTTTCACTCGATTTTAGACGGCGAACCTGGATATATATTGTTGATTGGTTCTAGATATTCTCCATCATAGTTATGGCTATGCAAGGAGAATGAAGGTTTCTGATCAAGAAACCAGATCAGTGTCCGCATTAGGAAGTCGGGTGGACGATACTAGTTCGGAAGTGAAATTCTGTGATCGATTGAGCGATCAGATTGGTATAGCATACGGATGATAAGTGTACAACGTACGGATTTGAATGAAATTGATATTGAAAATTTATGAATAAGAAAAGTGAAATGATTTCTTTTGAAATGAAAGTATAATTTTTGTGAAATATACAAGGGATAAAAGTGAAAATTGAATATTTTAATGACGATAAGTAAGATGGAAACAACTTTATGAAAAAAAGGAGTAATCAAATTTGAATATTTGATTTTGAATAAACAAAGTTATAGATCTTTGTTATATAAGATAAATCTCCCCTTGTTGAATCTATTGCCGGAAGAAAAGGATTTTGAAAGTGTTTGAAGTATAAAAGGAGTTTTATACAAGTTTGAAATGATCCAAAGTTTTTAAAAAAAAACTATATATATATATATATATATATATATATATATAAAGGTTCTTATGAGGATTTTGGAAAAAGGTTTTGGGAACCTTTGGTTTTGGAAAGGCTTTTGATTTTTGGGTAAAATCAATATTGGAATTTGGAAAATCTAGTTTGAGAATTATCGATTTTGGGATAATCGATTTTGAGAATATGAGATTTATATAAGATTCATACTAGGTGTATTGGAAGATACGTAATATAAAGTGTTTTGATAATGGCTCTGGGGAAAAAGGCGCTCCCTTGAAAAGAACTTCTCAGGAGTGCCACAGGGTGGTACTGCCTTGAACCCTAGGGGGGTTTCTAAAGTTGATCTTGTGAGGAGACCGGACAAAACTAGTTCTTGAGGATTATGTGTAGTGCGTAGCAGAAGTCGAGGGCGTTGATGCCTACCGAGGCATTTGGGTTATGCTGTGACGACAGTGTAACTCGATGTCACTATGATCTACTGCAGACCATAGCGAAAGTCGTGTGTGCTGCTGAGAGCCAACGGTCTACATTTGATTTTATATTGGAAGACTGTGACCTATGGTAACATAGCGAAAGTCGTGTGTGCCGCTGAGAGCCAACGGTCTACGTTTTATTTTATATCGGTAGACTGTGGCCTATGTGGGAGTGGAGAAGTTTCATTTTTGACAGCGAAAATTGAGGGTGCTGATGCCTACAGTTACATGGACTTTTGCTGTGATGGCAACGTAACCCTAGAATGTAACTGCGATCTGTTGTGGGTTTCATGGCGTAATAGAGGGGCGCAGAGTGCCTACAGTTACATGGACTTTTGCTGCGATGGCAACGTAACCCAGGATGTAACTGCGACCATGGGTGAGGGTGATGATTTCCAGAGCATTCTCACCAAAGATATTTCCTCTATTTTCAAAAACTGTTTTCCATATTTTCAATAAAATTATTTTTCCAAGTATTTTCACTGGATGTTGAAAATGGGTCTGCTAAGTACTTATAGATTTTCAGTCCTATGCCTGATCAACGTATGACTGAATTTCTATGAGAACAAGGATGGACTGGTTGAGACATCGAGTTATAAGAAGTATTTTTATAAAAGCTACTTTAATAAGTGTTATGTGGATTTAAAAGTATTTCTAAAATTTTAAAATAAAAAGAGTAAGCTGAAATAAAAGTGTTGGAATTTTGGAAAATGAAAGAAAATCCAAACTGGAATTATAAAAAAAAATTGAACTCAAGAAAATTTAATGAAGTGATTTTTGTAATAAACTCGAATTATAATAGAATTTGACTTGGATTGATAATGAATTGATAATGAACTAAAATAAGTAGAGATGTTGTAAAAATAAAACGGAATTGGATTATAATAGAAATGATTTGAGTCACAAATAAAATCCAATTCGAGTATAAATGAGTTAAGTATGTGCTTGGATATTATTTTGATAAATTGAGAAGGTGAATTAGAATAAAATGGATGTGAATGAATTAAAATGGAAGGAATTGAATATAAATTGAGTGAGAATCAATTTAAATTGGTTATAAAACTTAAGTAATTATTTATTCACATGGATATCATCAAATTGCTTAGAATGAATTGTCATTTGACGTAAACGAAGGTAATTAAAATCCTATGAGTTGATAAAGATTAAATAAATTGGTTTTATGATCAATTGAAGTGAATATGAGTTTGTTTTGCGTGAAAATGAATTGAATGTAAGCAATTGTGTTGTAAACCATTTAAATTGAATGAAGTTGTATACGAATGGGTTGTAAACAATTAAAATTAATGTCGAAACCATATAAGTTGCTTATAAATATTGTTTAACCTACATTGCTTATAGAAACTCATATATTTACTACTTAAATATGAAAAATGTTGTTAAGTTACATGATTTTGGTACTTACATATTTGAATTGAGTAAGTACAGGTACCGGGAAGCCGTTTGGCTGGATTTAGACGCGCTAATTGCTAAATTAATAAGCCGCTTGCTTGAAAATGCAAAATATAGGTACGCTTACGCAATAAAAATAGAAAATATGCACTGTTTTTGTTTTTCCGACCGTGTGGGTCGACTTATATATATTTATATCTTTTGTCAAATTGCAAAAGCTCCTCCAGACAAAAAGAGACTCTGCCAAAAAAATTCAAAAATTTTGGGAGTTAGAAAATTTTTGAAAATTTTTAGGAAAAAGTTTTTTGTTAGCGACAAAACAATTTCAAGTTGGAAATTGAAATAAATTAATGGATGAAAATAATTTAAAATAATGATATGAATCAGTTATAAATGGAAGATAAAATTCAATATTTAGAATTGAAGATAAATTGAATTCATATGGAAATGGGGAAAACTAATTTGAATAGAAGTAGATATGAAAACTCCTGTAACGAAATGTATAAAATGATTTTAAAAGCTATGATTGGATATTATTACTAAGTAGGATATGCAGGTATTATAAAGGGAAAGGAAAATTAGTTTTGAATTTAGAAGATAAATTTGAATTGCTCGACAAAAAGGTATGTGTTTAAATTTCTATATGAAATTTGATTGGGTTTTTGATCTAGCCACCTGGCTTTTGTTTTCTTTTGGAATTTGGGAGCCCGTAGAGGCATTTCGTAGTTGTACCGAGCTAGCCGTGCAAAGGAAATGTTGAAGAAATTTTTCGAAAATTTAGAGAGTTAGAAAAATCTTGAGAGTATTTTGATAATTCAAAATTTGATTTTAAATTCAAACTTAAATTGTTAAGTAAATAATATTATTGGGACTTATGAATAAACTTGGAAAGCTAGAAAAGGGTTAATGTGTCTTCAATAAAAAGATTGTTTTGAGAATTGTTTGAAATTGTCTGGTTTTAGGAAAAAGTAAATGGTATTGGACCATTCTTCTTAACTGGCAATTTCGGGGATGAAATTCTTTTAAGGGGGGAAGAATGTGACGACCCAAAATTTTTGAATGTTTGAAATTGGAATATTTAATTGATTTTAAATATTTAAAAGTTAATTTTTAACTTGATTTCAAATATCACTATTTATTTGATAATTTAATTATTGAATTTAATAATTTGAAGTTGGGTAAATTGTTGAATCTGGAGTTTGAAGTCTGTTAAAAATAATTTGAAGGCTTGTAAAATTTTATATTGAAAATACTAAAGATAGTTAAAGTTGAATTTGGAAGTGTTTTGTTAAGTTTTGAAAATATATCGTTTAAACTGATATTCAAAAATAGCCTTCCGAGGCACAGTCTCGGAATTCGACGAAACCAGTTCCATTGGATCTGAAATATTGTACTATTATCGGATTTCAAATTTCGTAGTGATCGGAGTGTGGTGTGAGCGTATGATATATAAACGCGCTGGAATTTATATCGGAAATTTAATATAATAACTGAGTCCAAAGGCTATCTTCTCCATACGATCGAATTTGGACTCGAAAACTCTCGAAAACTTTTCCATTGCGTTCGAAATATGGGTATAACATTATAAACGCCTAGCGACACTCCTAAAGAGGAGTTCGAAATTTTAAGTAGCAATTAACGAGGCATTTTGGAATTTTTATAATATAATAAAATTGGAAGTCAACTAGTCAAAGATATTTTTATAAATAAACACTCGTACTCAAGAAGCCATCCCCAATTTAAAACTACATTTTCGTCTCCCTCTCTAACCTACATACCGAATCTCATTTCTCCATTCTCTCATTAGTTCGTTTTACAAATTAAGAGGGGAGAGGGGTCGAAATCGAAAATCAACGTTGAAAAAAAAAGGGGCGACACGTTCTTGAATTGCGATCGACAATCATGGGAAGTAAGGGAGCACGCGTGAGCTCTGGAGGATACGCATTGGCGATTAGGGAGCGGTCGCGTTCGTGGCTGTAGGCGATTTAGGATTCGATTTCTTGGATTGTGTGCTCATCGATTCGCTATACGATGGATATTCACTGGTTTGTAGTAAGGTTTGGAGGATGGAGTCGGAGTTAGAGGAGGCACGGTGGTCCCTGGCATAGTGCGACGGTAATGCGGTCAGTATGAGGAGATGCCATGTCGCAATGAAGAGGGAAAGCTTGGCTTTGTCTCGGTTATTGTCAACGAGAGGAGGAGGAGAAAGGGGTTTCTCCGTTGATGGAGCGGTGGCAGGTCTAGGATGTAGCAAGTAGTCGAGGGTGCTGGAAGTCGTTCGAGTCGCACGTTCATTTGTGCTTGCCTGGGTTGTTCGAACAAATGATAGAAGAAAATGCATGGCTCTAATTTGCTTAGGGTAAATTAATTTTAACTTCTAAAATTTATGTTAATTATGGGTTAAATTATGTACAAAGTTCATTAATCTATGTTAAATTTGTACGCGGTCCAAAAATCATTTAAACAAGTCAAGTGGATTTCTAACTGGAAAATCAATGCAATAGATTTGGTTTGGGATTTTTCGGAGGGAGATGGAATTTTAGGAAAAATTAAATTTGGATGTACGGCAAAATATAAATCAAGGTCAGATCGAGTATTACAGATTTTCAGGTAAGGACGTTCTAGAGCTCAGGAGGCGAGCTGGATGGCAAGAACGTATGTAGTGTCTCCGCTGTATTATTGTTGTATATCTGAGACATGATGATTTTGTATATCCCCTGTCTGTATATATGTGTAACTCTGAAGTATTATAAATGTATTTGACAGATACAAAATTCTTTTGTAAACTATTATTAATTGATATTATATTTTGATCCGCTGCGAATGTGAGAATCTTTATTGTGTTTCTTCTTCTTCTTCTTCTATCTCTTTCTTCTTTCCCTAACTATCTGGAATTTTCGGGATCGAAAATCTCGGTTTGTTACATTCCCCTTTAATTAATTACATCCTATAATTATCCATTAATTACTTACACTGAGTAATTACACTTTACTAATTATATTAAGTAATCATACTTAATAAATCATCAAGTGATTATCTTTAATTAATTAAACTAATTAATTAACTTAAATTTATCACATTGTTTTAATTAATTCAACTGAGTAATTAATCCCTTTAATTTTCTTCCATTAATTGATTACTCCATATTAATTACCTTTAATTACCTAGATTAGTTAACCCTTCATTAATCAAGAAATTAACCGTCCTTAATTAATTAATCAAGTAATTATCTTGAATTAATAACATAAACAATCATCTTAGTTAATTAAGAAATCGCACCTTAGTTACTTTTATTAATAAGACCCTAATTAATTTAGATAAACCATTTACCTTAATTAAACTCTTACTTATCATTTAAATCAAATTAATTTAAATGCTTGAAATTGATTTATACAAACATCACCTAGAGAATTCTTTGATTAAATTAAGTTTAAACACTTTTTCTTTAATCACATCGTAATTTTCAAAATATCATCTTATTACTTTTAAAACATTTAGAAATTTAATAACAAAATTAATATATTTACTATAAACAAACAATCTTAAACGATTTAAATCCTTTAAAGACTTGTTTAACTTATTTTTGTTACTTGGAACTTGGTTCATGTTTCTTTGGAAACATATTCATTTGAAATATTCTTTTTCAAAACAAGGCTAAGCATTACTTCGAAAACTAAATTATTTTTAATAACTTAAAAATAAACTTTAAAACTCATTTAAACGTTTTACTTTAAACTCGTACCCTTTCTTTACTTGAGAAACTCAAGCTCCTTTCCTTTACATCTTGGTACACCCTTACTTTAACTTTTAAAAACCTGGAACAAAACTAACTTCAAAACCCAAAACCTATTTACGAAGATAAATCAACTCGAGCCAGCTCGATCATTTCCCCGTGTAAACCCCAAGACAATTCCAGATCTACACTGATCCTCACTCTCTCACTCTTGCTTCGAGCCACACGTGCAGATAACACGAAAGTCGACCCGAGCAGCTTCCTTCTACCCAAAACTCAACTAAACCTAGACAAATCACAGTGCACACGTTCACATGCACGGAGGTTCCAGCCACCAGCAGTCAACGCTGCAACCCTCCTCGTGCCGATGGCCATCTCCTTTGACGACCTAACCACCCAAAAGAAAGATTCTGATTGCAAAACAAAATCGAGCAAAACGATGGGAAATGGAAACCCATTCCGATCAAAAAGTCACCACCTGCCAATGATCCCAATCCTAAGAATCCTCGGCGATCACCCCAGAACTTCATCTCGACTTGATACTCCGATACCCCCGCCCGTGATAGCTTCAAGTCTTCCTACGGCGACGAAAGCGTTTCAAATACGTCGACTACCCAAACTATCGATAAAACCCTACTACGCCGACCTACGGCTACGACGATGCACTACAAACTCTCCGATCATTTTTCCAATGATCATCAACTCTTAAGCCACCTCCAAACTTAACCACGAGACCCACCTCACCGCCGACAAACGGCAATCGACGATAAACACAAATTCGAACAATTTTACGTATCTCGACTTACAGCAAACTAAAAATTTTGATTTTTCTATCTAAATTTATCAATTGCAAGACAAATCATATTATACAATCCAAATTTGAAATTATGATCATAAATTTTTGTCCTAAATTTGATTTTTACTGTAATTTTCCTATTTTGAATTAATTGCTAAATATAAATTTTGAAACCATTTTTAGACATAAATCTACAGCAATGCAATCATTTTTCTTTTAAAGATCACAAACAGATAAAGGTTGGAGAGATAGGAAATAATTTTTAAATTATTTTCTAGCATGTGAAACAAACAGAGGTACGATTTCCAATAGACAAACATGCATTCAGATATATACACATTGAACTTTGCTAAATTCAAACTTTATTTCAGTTTAAACGTTCATGCACATCATAATCACAACATGACTAGGAGAATTTAGTACTTACATTAAGGATTGAACATATATTCAGTATTTTAAAAAGTGTTTACTCACCTGAAATGAACAGAGGAACAGGCTTTAAGATCGTATATCAGGAACTTTGTTTTGATTTGGAATTTTGTCAATTGATTTTTAAAGCTTGATGTTGTTGTTTGAGTTGATCTGAATCTTTTACATTGCTTACTTGATTAAGCTGAAGATTTGATTAAACTGTTGTTTACTTTGCTTCAGATCAGGTTGTATCAGCAGTTGATGTTATTGAATTTTTGAAGCTGCTGCTTGAACTAGGTTAAAGCTTGCAGTTGTTTTGTTCAATTTAAATCTTCTTTATGTTTGCTTGATTTCGGATTGAAAACCTTCAGTTTGATTTTTGTAACATTCCTATTTTCGGGCCAAATTAAAATTAGTAATTAATATAATTTTTGGGATAATTTGTGAATAAATTGTAAATAGATGGTGAATGGAATAAGATATGTATTTATAAAAAGATATTTGTTTGATTATTCATTTATAAATACAAATTTATTAAATTGAATTGTGAACAATTTCAAATATAAATATTTTGAAGAATAAATTGGATATGAAAATTTTATTGATAGGAATTTGTTTCCTAATTATAATATACATATGTAATATATATATTTTTTGAAAGTTATATTTGGAATTTGATATAAATTCTTTTCAAAGGTAAAAAATTAAAATTCTATAATTAAGAACTTATATATATATGTTTATTTATTAACATATATAATTTGATATCAAATTATTTTTCTTTAATTTGTATAGATATAAATAATAAATAAAATGTGTGAATACATATATACATATCTTTTGAAAATAAAAATGGTTTGTATATATAATAGGGTATTTTAACTTAAGTTTAAAAGTTTAAGTATAAAAAAGGCTTAAAACCCTTCTTTTCTATATTTGAAATAAAAATTTAGGTTTGTATACATTTAAAATAAATAGAAAATGTATTACATAATTTATATAAATTGACAAATCAAGGGTTAAAACAAAATTTATAAACTAATTAAAGATTAGGGGTTTAAACATAATTTATAAATAAATTAAAGAAAGGGTTTAAACATAAATTGATTATATCTAAACATTTGTAAGCCATGTACATAAAAAAATTAACAAGTGTTAGCTAGTAAAACAAGTGGCATTTTATTTTCTTTTAAATTAAATTTATATGTAAAAAATGAAAAGAGAAACCAGGCTAATGTATAATCTTCTTTCATCCTTCTCAAGAAAATGAAAAACCAGAGGAATTGAAACCTGGAAATTAAAATCAAAACCAAATCAAAAGCCAGAGAATTAAATCAAACAAGTTCAAGTCTAAAAGCAAGTTGCAGATCATCTTCAGATCAAATAAAAATATAAGTTCTAGATTTTTGAGCAAAATCTGTTGTCTGTCTAGTTCAGGTGAGTGAACTCCACTTTAAACTCAATCTTCTATATTATCTATGTCTGTGATGATGATGGGATCAATAACTTGAAAATGTGATGTATGAAAATTAATATATTGCATGTGTACATATTTAGATATATGTGTGTATGCATGTTTGGGTATATATGTATTTACATATCTCTGTTAAAACTATAGGCTCTATTTTTTTTTTGAATACAACATTCAACTGCTTTCTTTACAATAAAAATTAGGCTTTGATCTCTAAAAGGGAATCGGTTGTAACATGATAAAATCATTTCTAAAATAAATTCAAGAGGATTTCTTGAGAAATTATTTCAAAATTTGAATTTACAGTGAAAACCTGATATAAGTCAAGAAATTCAAACATATGATTTTCAAGTTTTGATTTTAGGGGCGGAATCACAATTGAAAATAATGAATTTTGACGTTAAAATCTAGGTTTTTAAATTGGGAAATCTTGCGAATTATCGAATTTAACGAAATTGACATTTTCATCAAACTCCGGTGATCGTCGACGAACTAAGTGACCGGTTGATACTGGAGGTGGATGGAAGGATGGTTTACTTGGGAAAAAAAATGGAAAAATTTTCTGATGGCCAGAGTAGCCTAGTGGAGGCGAAGTAGGGTTTAAGCCCAGTTTTTTTATTAAGGCTTAAAAGAGGGTTGTTGCATCGCCATGGGTTAATTGGAGTTGTCCGGACCTAGGGGGATAGAAGCTTGAGGGTATGACGTTGCTTTGGACGGAGTTGCAAGAGTTCTGGTTGACAGTGTCGTGGATTCAAGGCAGTTTTTCCGACGATGTTGGTTCCAGGTTTGCCCAGAATAACTCGATCCTTATTTTGGGCTTGTGATAGAGATTGGCTGGTCGGGATCAGATGTAGGGGTGATCGTTGATGAGTTGGAGGTGTCAGAGGTGGTTGATGTCATCGCGATCGATGGTGCATGTGCACAGCGTGGTGGTGGTGTCAGTGTGTTTGTGTAGTGAGGTAGGGATACTCGAGTGTGACTTGGAGATATGAGGGTAATAACTCGGGTTAGTCTCACGTATGCTCGTGAGTGTAACATGATTTCTAGATTTAAAACTAAACTAAGTTTGAAAAGAAGAAAAAAATGGATTTTCTCGAGGCAGAACTCGCGAGTTATTCGGGTTGGACCCGAAGCAAGTTTTAAACAGTTTTTAAAAAGTTTTATAAAAAGCAAGTTTTAAAATTAAAATTGAATCTTGTTTGAAATTATTTCTTAGAATCTATTTCTTTATATAATAAATTTTTTTAAATAGTTGTTTTATGAAAGTTATATGTTTTGTAACTTAAATTTTGTTAAGTTAAATTTGTAAATATTTTAAATCTTAATTTAGAAATGAAATTAAATAGTTAATTAAAAGGTATAATGTTTTAAAAACATATGTTAATGATAATTAAGTCATTAGTATGATAAAGGATTTATCTTAAAGGTTAATTAAGGTTTAATGATTTAAGATTAATTTAATTAATAAGGTAAGTAAAGTGTAATTAATTAGTTTAATTAATTTATGATTAAGGATTAGTTAATTTGTATTAAGCGTTATTAATTTAAAATTGAGGTTTATTAATTAATAATTAAAGGATAATTAATTAATTAATTAAGATTATTAATGTAAGTAATTAAAGGTAATTAATTACTTAAAGATAGTTACTTAATTAAAAGTAATTGATTAATGATTAAAATTGGTTAATCAAGCGATTAAGGGAAAATTTCTCAATGTAATTAATTTATGATTTATTAATATAAGTCATTAGGGATAGTCACTTATTATAATTAATTTAGAATAATTAGTTAAATGGTAATTAATTAAGGGTCAATTAATTAATGTAATTAAGGAAAATCAAATTAAAGATAATTAAATAATTAGTGGTTAATTATTCAATGATAAGGTTGATTTAATTATTAATTGAGGATAATTAATTAATAAATAAAGGTTAATTTACTAAAATAATTTATAATTAATTAATTTTAATTAACCAGGATTAGTGATTAATCGGGTTCAAATTAATCAGATGATAAATTGATCTTACTTATGGATGTTTGGATTATATTGAATGCTTTGAATTGTTTGATATCCCTGATGCGTGATGCTTTGTGATATGAATTATTTTTTATTTGAGCTGTGATGAATGTAATTTATTTATCTATGATGAATTTATATTATTTATCCGTGAATCTGTGAATGAAGATAAGCATTATAGGATTACAGGGCTTATCGATATTGTTGTGTTTGGATTGTGATGATTGATGATATTGCACTATAGTGTAAAACCCCTGGACTACACTATACACACATAAATATGAATTTCACGAGGAAATGGATAAGTCACATATATTTTGAAATCTAAATATTATTTTATTTAAAAGTTGAAGTTTGAATCCAAATGATTTTGGAAATGGAATTGAATATGAAAAGCCTTTGAAAGGGAAGTTTTGAAATTGAAATTTAGTTTTGAATAAACTATATCTTGTTAAATATTATTTGAAATTATTTCGAAAATCATGGTTTGAAAGGTTTATACAATTTCTATATATGGATTTAAAACTATTTTAGATAAATTGTTTTGGGAATTTGAATTTAATTTAAATTAGAACTTGCCAATAATACGGTAGTTCACTGATTTTCTGGTTTATACTATTAAAGGCTATAACTTGTGTATATTTGGTCAGATTTTTCCGAAACAAAATGTATTTGTTTTCAAAGTATAATAGTTTCAAATAAAGAAAGTATTTCTAGTTTTTTGTTTAAAGTGTTTCAAATTTGAAATGGAATAGTTTTGAAAGCTATAAATGAATCTTTGCTAAAAAATTGGTGAACATTGTTTTCAAATTGAAGAGGATCTTAAAGGTGTATCATTTGTATAAAAGATTTGGAATTGAAATAGTTTTGAAAGCTATAGATGAATCTTTGTGAAAGATTGGTGAACTTTGTAAAGTGAATCTTTTTGTTTAAAAGATTAAAAGTGGGAATTTGTTTAAACCATTTGAAAGAAAGGTTTTGGGCTTTAAGTTGTGACTTAACTAAGATCCCACTATATCCATATGCTTTTTAAATTAAGTGCTCATTATTCGGTTTAGCCAGGAGAGGACTTTGTGTCATAAAACCCATTCCGAATTTTGATACGACGAAATGGATAGCATTTGAAGACCGGTGGTGAAGGCCGGATATTTTCGAAAGCGAAAGGATTACCTATCGAATGTCTCTGCACCGAATGGCCCTGACATAGAGATTTGATCGCCCTTTGTGATGGAGAGTCTGGACGTGATTAGAGATTATCCGGATTATAAGGGCTTTTTTTGAAGTGCCTTCGGTTCTATTCGAACCCGGAACAGACTTGTATGGATGTATGTATGACATTACACATTGAGATGTAAAGCTAGTTTCAATCAAATACATTTCTTTTTGGTGGTGGAGAATTTATTCTCTTAGCTTAACACCCTTCTCTGATATGTATGAGCTCAGAGGTTATGTAGTTGATGGTTACTAGTGATACATTCCCAATTTGGTAATATGGCATACGAAGTGCTACTGATCATTTGTTGATCAATGCATATCTTT
This sequence comes from Allium cepa, assembly GCA_030765085.1. NCBI lineage: Eukaryota > Viridiplantae > Streptophyta > Magnoliopsida > Asparagales > Amaryllidaceae > Allium > Allium cepa. Next base: position 634,815,850 of record CM060934.1, on the reverse strand, counting down.
TGTGAAAAGCATAGCTTTGTGGATGTGACCTCGTCGGACCTCACAACCCAAAATGGTCGCAACATGAAAGATGCAGCAAGGTTATAAGGGTTGCGCCCTTTAGGGTATGTCCATTTCCTTCTAGGAAATGGTGGTATTATGGTATGGAGCCAAGATACTTAGCCTATGTGGTTACTGCAAATTTGTGCTTTGTGGTTGTTGGTGTTGAGGATCCTCGGATAAAGGTCGGTAACGATCGGGAGATGGCATTACTCGTGTAGTAGTTACCTAGTTACAGAGCTAACCCGGCCTTGTGTTGGCAGAGAGCTGATTATGTTCTCGGGGAGTCCCTCCAAATGCGTTCCCATGTGGCCCAGGAAGTTCCTTAGCCTGACCATTTGTTGGAAATCTGTTACCTGGATATTTGACCAGGCAACTAGGCACTCGGCATTCGCATACCGTTCGGCATCCAGAGTCGTTCAGCACAAATGGTTCGTTCGGCATTCAAGTTCAACCGGCATCCAGAGTCGTTCGGCACAAATGGTTCGTTCGACATTCGAGTTCGACCGGCATCAAGAGTCTTTCGGCACGAATGGTTCGTTCGGCATTCGAGTTCGATTAGCATCAAGAGTTGTTCGGCACGAATAGTTCGTTCGGCATTTTGCTGTTCGGCATCTATGGATCGGCACACAAAGCTCACTCTTTTTTGGCCGAGATACTTAGCTACCTGGTCCACGAGGGAAGTCCAACCCATTTTGTCTATAAATAGAGAGGCAGAGGCACAGTGAAAGGGACCTTTTTTGGAGAACACCAAGGAGACTCTGCCGCATTCAAGACTCATTCAAGACTTAATCTTTTTTGCTTACCAATAGTATTTAAGTAATTGGTATACGGATTGTATCTGTAATCAATTATCGAGAAAATCAATTACAGCGAACCGCTATAAATCTGGCATTCGTTTTTTCTGCATTTAAATTTACATACTGTCCTCTGTGTAATTTGACTTTCTTCATTAATCCCTCTACACGGTCTCCCTTAAGGGTGTTAGTGACCAATTCTGGTGAAAACATTTTGGTGCTTTCACTGACAATCGAATTCTCAGGACGATAGGATCTACTTTGTGGCTACTGGATTGAAAAATCCCCCGAAGGAGATCCACGCCAGACATCCGTTGATTCTACTCAGAGTTATGACCGACAACTCTACCATGGGAAGACCACGAACTAGATCGGCCTCTCACAACGCAGATGTCAATGAAACTGCTAGTGTACAACAGATAGGACCTAGCAACCAACCAGCAATTCAAGGCGTAGAAAACTCCACCTAGAACCAAGCGGAGGTCGTTTCCCAAACAGACTTCAATGACTTGATAAGAGAACTCAGGGAAAGTAGAAGGCAACTTGCTTAGCAGATCCAAGCCAATACTAATCTCATGACTCAGCTTGCCCAGCAGCAGCATCAGAATGCTGGAAGTAGTCCTGCTCCTTATTCTTCATCTGATAGTTCGACCTCAGCTGACGAACCTCGTAGCCGTAGACACCGCAAGACAGAGGCTGTACAGGCAGGTGCCATTGATCGATCCGCCAGGGATCAGCACGTGAAGAGACCGGACACTCAGCTCATCAAGATCGAAATCAAGCTGGCCTTCAGGACGCATGTTTGAACGACCGTCAACAGGCTGGACATCAACCTGCACAGTCCCGTGGAGCAAAACCCAACCTCCCACCTTCAATACAAACTCTAGATTTATCATCCATGGTCACGTAGTTGATGAGAGAGAACCAAGGCCTGACCAACAAAGATTGGGGAGTGTCCAGGAGTCATACTTCCTTCACAGATGTTATCCTACAGGCTAAGTATCCCGAGAAATTCAATATGTCGACTATCCCAGACTACAAGGGGAAGACTGACCCTAGGCAACACGTGATGAGGTACGAATGGATGATGGATTCGGCAAGGGCAAATGACGCGACTAAGTGTAGGTATTTCCCAATCACTCTGTCCAGAATCGCCACTATGTGGTTTACTTGGCTTCCTCCATGATCTATATACAGCTTCGACGAGTTAGCAATGAAATTTGTTAAACAATTTAGGATACATGCTACTCGTCGAAAGGACGTGATGTCCTTATCAAGTGTAATGCAGGCTTCTGGAGAGTCTTTGAAAGCATACTTACAAAGGTATCATATTGCCGCCACTGAAGTCAGCAATCCTGACGACCATGCAATTTTGATGGCGGTAATGCGAGGCGTAGATCCGGACTCGGAGTTTGGAGATTGGTTGGCGGGAAAGCCCCCAGCTACTTGGAACAATTCTATTCCAAAGCTCATCATACGAAGGGAAGAAGCTCGATGGACAAGCAAGACAAGGCATCAGGGCCTGTTCAGGAGACTGTGAAAAGTAACATCACCGTGAAGCAGTTCGGCCATAGTTCAGGAAAAGTTCAAGTCAACGTCCAGAACAAGCCTGGGCAGTCCAAAAGATCCGGAAGTGGAAATCCCAAAGAGAAAAAAGAAGCAGGGAAATGGAAGCCAAGGATTCCGACCTACAACGAATACACTCCCCTGAATACTTCTCTTGAAAACATTTATCTATCTACCTATAACACCTTTGGATATAGAAAGCGCATCCAAAGGAGTCCACTGAAGAACAGAAATAGATAGGGAAGTATTGTCGCTTCCATGAAACCCATAGGCACAATATCGAGGAGTGTAGAAACCTCCATGACGCCATAGAAAGGTTGATCAGGCAGTAAAAGCTACAGGAGTTTGTTAAAAACCCACCAGAGGGTAGGCAAGGGACGTCGGACCCCGGGCGTGGGTCGGCTCCACGTCACCCAGAGGAACCTGTCCGGACTGTAGGTAGGTTGATCATAAACACTATAGTCGGAGGACCTCATCCTATAGACAAGAATTGGCTGAGATGGAACGATATGCTACCTCCTTAAGGCATGCGGATTGTGAATGTTGTTCGAATGTGGAAGATGGAACACCTGCAAAACAACAACGCATGATGACTAACGATATAGTGTTTAGGAGTCGAGACGTGGACAAAGTGGAGGCTCCTACTATCGACCCGATGGTTATATCTGCAACAATCGGGCCAGCTTACGTGAAAAGAATTTTGATTGATTGTGGAAGCTCTGTCAACATCATTTCAAGAAGGCTTATGACCAAATAAAGATGGAGACAAAAGATTTGAAACCACGCAAAGCCCGTATTCACGGCTTTAACGGTGCTGCAACCGACGCAATGGGGTACATAGAGTTACCAGTTGAACGGAGGGAAGGTGAGCATAAGAGAGTGCAAGTCCTACCGTTCATAGTAATGGATGTTGACTCTCCATACAACGTATTTTTGGGTCGTCCAGCCCTGGCAGAATTTAGGGCCGCTCTGGCCCATGGTATTTGACATTAAAATTTCCGACAGACAAAGGAGTCGGTGTTGTGTATGGCGATCAGGCGAGCCGTCGTGCATGTTATGTGGCTGAACTGAGAGAAGCTCAGCGGAGAGAGAAGGAAAAAGTTGCGGACAGCTCCGTCCGCATCCTAAAGACTCATGATTGACAAGTAGTGCCCAAGCCCTGGCTCGGGCAGCATTCTCGAATCCTTAGAGACATAGATCCGAGAGATGATGATGGGGAACCCAGGGAAACGAATGCAGCACCGGCTGAGCTGACGATCGACATTCCAGTCAGCCGAGATGACCCATCACGAGTTCTTAAGATTAGATCACAACTCGACCCTTTAGTGGCCGAGGATCTTATTGATTTCCTCCTGGAGAATCTGGACGTTTTTGCTTGGACACACTCTGATATGTGTTGGATTTCTCCAGTAATTGCGAGTCGTATATTGAACATAGACCTCAAACACGTTCCCGTAAAACAGAAAAGGAGAGGTATGGACCCGGAGAGGTCCACGGCTCTCAAAGAGGAGGTGGACAAACTCAAAGCCAATGGGTTCGTCCTCGACGCCCTCTACCCTGAATGGGTATCTAACCCAGTGCTAGTGAAGAAAGCAAATGGAAAGTGGAGAACTTGTGTTGATTACTCCGATCTAAATAAAGCATGCCCGAAGGATAGTTTCCCTTTACCTAGAATCGACCAGCTCGTCGACTCTACCGCCGGACGCGAACTATTGTCATTTACGGATGCATATTCAAGATACAATCAGATCCCGATGCACATTCTAGACCAAGAGCACACCAGTTTTGTCACAAATATAGGGCTATATTGCTATGTAGTAATGCCCTTTGGACTGAAAAACGTGGGAGAAACTTATCAGCGTCTGGTGAATCAAATGTTTAAGGACCAGATTGGTAGAACGATGGAAGTCTATGTGGATGACATTCTCGTGAAGTCACGGCAGTCAAACGACCACATCTGAGACTTAGCAGAAATGTTTGATATACTCAGACATTACGGTATGAAGATCAACCCCTTGAAGTGCTCTTTTAGCGTGGCATCAGGAAAGTTCTTGGGTTTCATTATGAATGTATGTGGAATTGAAGCTAACCCAAAAAAGATTCAGGCTATTCGGGACATACAAGTGCCCAAAACTATAAAGCAAGTACAAAGCTTGAACGGAAAGGTGGCTGCGCTGAGTCGATTCATATCTAGAGCTACATACAAGTGTATTCCTTTCTTCGATGTGATAAAGAAAGGAAAGAGGAATTTCGAATGGACATCCGATTGTGAGGAAGCATTTCGAGCTCTGGTAAGGCATTTGGAGAACCCCCCGGTGCTATCGAAACCAATAGACCATGAAATGTTGTATGTACTTGGCAGTATCCCAACATGCTATCAGTACGGCTTTGGTTCGTGAAGAGGACCGAGTTCAAAAGCCAGTTTACTATGTTAGTCAACGTCTGACGGGGGCAGAAAGAAACTATCCCAAGATCAAGAAATTATCCTATTGCTTGTTGATTGCATCACGCAAGCTTCTCCCATATTTTCAGGCGCACCCAATCAGTGTTTACACTGATCAACCCTTGCATCAGGTACTCCAACAACCGAAAACTTCTAGAAGAATGTTGAAATGGAATATCGAGCTGAGTCAGTTCGATATTACTTACCTACCGCGAAAGGCCATACAGGGACAAGCGCTAGCGGGTTTCATCGCTGAATTCACCATGACAGACGAATCAAACGGCCACAATGTCATACCTCCCGTCCGATGGAAGATGTACACCGATGGGGCATCTAACGACCGTTGTTCGGGGGCTGGCATAGTTTTTATAACTCCTGAAAATTGGTCAGTTTGCTATGCTTTGAAGCTCGAATTCACAGCACTGGATAACGAAGCCGAGTATGAAGCATTGATTGACGGCTTAAGACTTGTCAAAGAACTGGGAATAATATCGGTTGAAATCTTTTACGACTCGCAACTGGTGGTGTATCAAGTGCGTGGAGACTACCAAGCAAGGGATTAGAGACTTGCCCTGTATTTGGCCCAAGTTCAGGAGCTGCTAGCGAATCTCAAGTATTATGATATTTCACATGTTCCACATGAACAAAACAGAGCAGCTGATTCATTGGCAAAATTTGCAAGCACTGGCGATGCGCAGCAGATGAGATTGTTTCCCGTTGAAACCTTACATGTTCCAAGCATAAATATGATGGAGGTAGATTTCATGTTAGAAACAAAAATCGAGAAGGAGTCATGGATGACCCCATTCAAGCAGTACTTATTACACGAGGCCGTGCCCAAAAGAAGGAGTGAAAGACGACAAGTCATTCGTAAGGCTTCTCGTTATGTAATGCGGGATGGAATAATGTATCGGAGGGGATTCTCGACCCCATTACTCCGGTGCATTGCCCATGATGAGATAAAACGAGTCCTGAAGGAATTCCATGAAGGTGAATGTGGCGTCCATACCAGGGGGCAGACGTTAGCAAAGAAAATCCTCCGCTATGGATACTATTGGCCAACTGTAAATTGGGATGCCGCAGGCTACATGAGAAGATGTGACAAATGTCAGAAGTATGTGAAAATCCCAGGAGCTCCGCCGATGGAACTCACACAAATGGTTAGTCCTTGGCCATTTGCAATGTGGGGGATCGATATAGTCGGTTCCTTACCCCGATCCAAAGGTGGTCAAAATACGCGATTGTTGCGGTCGATTACTTTACCAAGTGGGAAGAAACAGAGCCTTTGGCCACTATCACCACCAAGAAAGTCATTAATTTCATTGTACGAAATATTATATGCCTCTTCGCCTGCCACGAACCATCGTTACAGATAATGGAACTCAGTTTGAAAGCAAAGAGTTCAAGGAATTTTTCCAAAAACATTATTGTGAAAAAGTTTGCAGCAGTTGCTCATCCGAAAGCTTATGGACAAGTGGAGGCCGTAAACAAGATAATCAAATCCATATTGAAAAAAAGTTTGGAAAAGGCTAGAGGCAAGTGGGTGGATGAGCTTCCGACAGCACTTTTGGCTTACAGAACTACCCACAAGTCCGCGACTGGCCACACTCCATTCGTATTAGCATATGGCATGGAAGCTGTCATACCTGTGGAACTTGAAGTCCCATCACATCGGGTAACTTATTATGACCCTCAGTTAAATCAAGATCTCTTGCTGGAATCATTGGACTTCATTGATGAAAAACACGAAGAAGCTAATTTAAGAGCGGCCGCGTACAGGCACCTAGTTGCTCGATATTATAATGAAAACGTCTGACCGAGAATCTTTGGCGTGGTTGATCTCATTTTGAAAAGAGTTTTCCAAGTTCCGTCACACATGAGCCCCGCATGAGAAGGTCCATACGTCATTGAACGGAAGCTTGGAGAAGGAACTTTCAAGCTAGCGACCGTTGATGGTGCGACACCCCGAGCATGGAATAGTGAACATTTGCGGCATTATTACACTTAGTTCATTTCTATCTTATTTTAGTTGCATTTCATTCCAGCAAGTTTTTATTCCTAGTTTACGGCATGTTAAAAGACAATTAAGCTTATTTGCATTAATAAAGGCTTGAAGCCATTTCTTTTTCCCATGAATTTTCGATGTTTCTGTGTATGATAACGCTATAACAAATGACTAAGAGATAGTTTACTCTGTCTGATGTATGAGCGTGCATAAACGACTCAAAATCTCTAAGTCCCCGAAGTGCGGACTGGAGTACTCTAAGTCCCTAGAGTGCAGACTCGAGTATAAACGATTCATAATCTTCAAGTCCCCAAAGTGTGGGCTGGAGTACTATAAGTCCCCAGGGTGTAGACATGAGTATAAACGACTCAAAATCCCTAAGTCCCCAGAGTGCGGACTGGAGTACTCTTAGTCCCCAGAGTGCGGACTTGAGTATAAACGACTCAAAATCTCCAAGTCCCCAGAGTGCGGACTGGAGTACTCTAAGTCCCAAGAGTGCGGACTTGAGTATAAAAGATTTAAAATCTCCAAGTCCCCAGAGTGCACACTAGAGTACTCCAAGTCCCCAGAGTGCGGACTCGAGTATAAACGACTCAATATCTCCAAGTCCCCGGAGTGCGGACTGGAGTACTCTAAGTCTCCAGAGGCGGACTCGAGTATAAGGGATTCAAAATCTCCAAGTCCCCGGAGTGCGGACTGGAGTACTCTAAGTCCCTATAGTGTGGACTCGAGTATAAACGACTCAAAATCTCCAAGTCCCCGAAGTGTGGACTGGAGTACTCTAAGTCCCCACAGTGCGGACTCGAGTATAAACGAATCAAAATCTCCAAGTCCCCGAAGTGCGGACTGAAGTACTCTAAGTCCCAGAGTGCGGACTCGATTATAAACGACTCAAAATCTCCATGTCCTTGGAGGACGGACTGGAGTACTCTAAGTCCCCAGAGTGTGGACTCGAGTACAAATGATTCATAATCTTCAACTCCACAGAGTGTGGACTGGAGTACTCTAAGTCCCCAAAGTGCATACTAGAGTATAAATGACTCAAAATCTCCAAGTTCCCGGAGTGCAGACGGGAGTACTCTAAGTCCGCAGAGTGCGGGATCGAGTATAAACGACTCAAAATCTGCAAGTCCTCAGAGTGCGGACTGGAATACTCTAAGTCCCCAGAGTGTGGACTCGAGTATAAACGATTCAAAATCTCCAAGTCCCCATATTGCGGACTGGAGTACTCTAAGTCCCCAGAGTGCGGACTCGAGTATAAACGAACCAAAATCTCCACATCCCCGGAGTGCAGACTGGAGTACTCTAAGTCCCCAGAGTGCGGACTCGAGTATAAAGGACTCAAAATCTCCAAGTCCCCGAAGTGTGGAGTGGAATTCTCTAAGTCCCCGGAGTGTGGACTCAAGTATAAACGAACCAAAATCTCCAAGTCCCCGGAGTACGGGCTGGAGTACTCTAAGTCCCTAGAGTGCGGACTAGAGTATAAATGACGCAAAATCTCCAAGTCCCGGAGTGCGGACTGGAGTACTCTAAGTCCCCAGAGTGCGGACTAGAGTATAAATGACGCAAAATCTCCAAGTCCCGGAGTGCGGACTGGAGTACTCTAAGTCCCCAGAGTGCGGACTCGAGTATAAACGACTCAAAATCACCAAGTGCCCGGAGTGCACACTGGAGTACTCTAAGTCCTCAGAGTGCGAACTTGAGTATAAACGACTCAAAATCTCTAAGTCCTCGAAGTGTGGACTGGAGTACTCTAAGTCTCCAGTGCGGACTGGAGTATAAACGACTCAAAATCTCCAAGTCCTCGAACGGACTGAAGTACTCTAAGTCCCTAGAGTGCGGACTCGAGTATAAATGAATCAAAATCTCCATTTTTTCAGAGTGCGGACTGGAGTACTATAAGTCCGCGGAGTGCGGACTCGAGTATAAATGACTCAAAATCTCCATGTCCCCGGAGTGCTGACTGGAGTACTCTAAGTCCCCAGAGTGCGGACTCGAGTATAAATGACTCAAAATCTCTAAGTCCCCGGAGTGCGGACTGGAGTACTCTAAGTCCCCAGAGTGCGGACTCGAGTATAAACGAATCAAAATCTCCAAGTCCCCGGAGTGCGGACTGGATTACTCTAAGTCCCCAGAGTGCGGACTCGAGTATAAACAACTCAAAATCTCCAAATCCCCGTAGTGCGGACTGGAGTACTCTAAGTCCCCAGAGTGCAGACTCGAGTATAAACAACTCAAAATCCCCAAGTCCCCGAAGTGCGGACTGGAGTACTCTAAGTCCCCAGAGTGCAGACTCGAGTATAAACGATTCAAAATCTCCAAGTCCCCGGAGTGCGGACTGGAGTACTCTAAGTCCCCAGAGTGCGGACTCGAGTGTAAACGAATCAAAATCTCCAAGTCCCCGGAGTGCGGACTGGAGTACTCTAAGTCCCCAGAGTGCAGACTCGAGTATAAAAGACACAAAATCTCCAAGTCCCGGAGTGTGGACTGGAGTACTCTAAGTCCCCAGAGTGCGGACTCGAATATAAACGACTCAAAATCTCCAAGTCCCCATAGTGCGGACCAGAGAATAAGACATTTAAATGTCCAAATCCACTGAGAGCGGACTGGATACAATGACTTGAAGTCATCGTGCCCTTGGCGTATAGATTGAAAAATATTCTAAGTCCCCGGAGCATGGGATAAAAGAATGTGCAATACCAAAAAAGTTGTCAACTTGTTTGAAGATGAATCGAGAAGTTCACGTAACTCGCAGTAACTCGGGTTTTGACCACGGTTATTCAAAAAACTAAACAACAGCAGTCCTCTGAGAGGGAAACGAACTAAGTTTTATTCATCACAAATAATTTTATTTACATGAACTAGAAAACAAAAAATAATTACATAATCTAAACTAGCTCTTGTTGAACGAAAGCGAAGACTACTTCTTTGACTTCTTCGACTTTTTACCAAATGACTCCTCCCCGGTGCATTTACCCTTGATAGCTTTCTTTGACGGGGGAGTGACGGATGAAGAAGTACGAGGAACATCCATGGGTTTGGACCCGCCTGGGAGGATGACCTTCAATGGCTTGTTCAAAGGATCGTCCAGGTCCACAGCTTGAGGTTCGACCTTGATCTTGACCGTCTTTTCCTTCTCTTTCTCAAGCTGCTCCTTCGTGCTCAGTTCGTACGTGTGTTCAGAGGCGTCTATAATTTCAACTTCATAACTCCCATCGATGGGAGAGGAAGTCTCAGATTTGTCCTCATCAAGCGCTCCGATCACATGAGCATCTAGACTGGGAGCCTCTCCTGCATGAGTGGCTTCACTCATTTTTTCTCTCACCTCCTTGGCGACGTCGCTTCTCGGAGTGGGCTCAAGATCAGAACGGCCTGCACAAAATCACGAAAAGTAAGTATTAGAATACGATTGCTTCTGGTGAAAAATGAAAACTCTTGGAATGTTAAAGCAAAAGAGTTGCCTACCAGGTTCCGGCTGTCTCTCAGCCGTCAGAGGGGGTCTCACCCTTTGGAATACGGGACAAAACGTGAACGCCAAGGCCGGGGTCCTCCGGGTCATAACCAATGTGCTGTTCAAAGGGATCGACTATTGGCCGACCGGCCGAATGGGTATGCACACGAGCTGGAGACTCGATCCTGGATGGACCGACGATAACTTCTTTCCATGTCGTTGAGGGGGAGCCTTTTCAATAAAGGGCTTTGGCCGCTGACAAGCCTGAAGGCTCATTTCCCTTAAGGAATTCTTTTATCAAAGCTCCCTCATCAACCTCCTCGGTACCATGCTCGGCCTTTCTGAGTTCTATTAAGGTCTCCGACACTTCAGCTAAAGATTCGAGATAGCCCTCGCCCAGAAAAGTTAAGTCTCGGTGCATGAGAACACGGGCATTGAATTCTACAATAAGCGGGTCGAACATGCTTTTGACTTCTTCCCTACCTTCTTCCTTGGCTGCCTCAAGATGGGAGTCGGTCTCCACAGATGCCATCTTTTTTCCCTCTTCACGGGCTTCATTCTTCATCTCCTCAACTTTAGAAAGCTCAACCTCAAGTTTCGCCTTTAGGAGTCGGGTAGCAACGATCTCGTCGCAATACCGTTGCGACTCTTCTTGGGTAGCAATCTTCTCTTCCTGCTCTTTGCGGAGTCACTCCTCAAGTTCTTTGACTCGGAGGCTGAATGCGTCCCTCTCTTTTTGAACCGAGTCTTTCTCCAAAGCTAAGGCCCCACAGCGTTGGACCGCCTCGTCGATTTCCTTTTTGTGGGATGATTCCAAACAAGTTACGGCTTCGGCGGTGTCTTTGGCGCTCTGCTGGGCGGCCTCAAGCTGAGACTTGTAAGAGGCAAGCTCTTCGTTCTGAGCTTTGATAATGTCTTTGTCATGGATAGCCTCAAGCTTCAGGCGATCAATCTCATATTGACGTTCTATGGAGACTTTTGACACTTTCTCAGCAAGATGAACAAACACGTCATGCTGAACATAGACGTCGTTGGTGCAGGCGATAGCACTTTGCTTGACATCTCCAGGATTATGATGGATCGTCAGGAGAAACTTCAGACCATCAAAGAGGATTTTTGGAAATTTAACTTTAAGCTCGGCTAATCTCTCCGATATTGTTAGATCTATTGCAGGAACAGGAGGAGACGGCTTTGAAAGTTCAGCTTTCCTGTAAGGATCCCGGGACTGTTGTGTGGAAGAGGAATCGGAGTGTTGATCATGGGGGACATCAGATTGCGACCCCTTATGGCCGTGCTTATCTTTGCTTTGATCCGAGTGAGAAGAGGGATGTTGGTGGTATTTGGGATGATAATATGTTTTCTTCCGAGATGATGAGTCCCGGGAATGATAATCCCTATCGCCATCACCGTCTCTATCTCGACGTCTTCCGGAACCTGAGTCCCGTCCAGAATGATGGAAGATAGACGACCCGTGGAGACGATCAATTCCGTATGTGCGCCCCAAGTCACCTATGCAAAATTTAAATAACAACGAATTAGAAAAAAGTATTGTGACGACGGAAATTTAAATGCAAGGTTAAGTGCATGTGTTTGTGTGTGTCCTAGTGTTTACCTCCGACGGACCAGTTTCTTTACTAATGGGAGTTTTTTCTCCCTGAGTTTGGGCTTGAACGCGTGCATCGCCTTTGATGGGCGAGTGAAGTTTAAGTGCCTCTGAATCGTCAAAATCATAATTGAGCAGATCATCAGGTATGGAGAGGTTCGATAGGCCTTTTAAAGAACTTTCTAAATGCTGAGAGGAAGCCTCTTTCTCCATTAGAATAAGGGTAATTTTAAATGTTCCGCCAACCTTTTCCTTCCTTATCTTGTACGTCGTTTTCTTTTTCCTCTACGAAGGGGAAGATGACATTTCGATATCGTGAACTTCGACTGTCGGTTCCTGAGTGGGACCAACGTTCTCATCTTGTGCTTCGGGTGTTTCGGTTTCCTTGATTTCCCCTTCTTCTAGTGCGTCAGGAGCGTTACGTGCTGAAAACTTAGCTTGTTTTTTCCCCGTGCCAGTGGCGGGCCTAGGTACGGTAACGCCTTGAGGAAGGCTTACCCGACGGCCTTCTGCCAACAGTCCAAACGTTGTAAGTGACTCATTCGAAATGAGAGTTCGGATGTCCCGTTCTTCGGCAGAAAGGGCTCTAATAGCTTCGACGGCTTCAGAATATTCGCGGCCGTTAGGACATGGATTGATACCTGAAAAGATGGAAAAAATAGTTAAAAAGGCACGGCTTTTACCAAACACGAGTATTGATCCAGGAAAAAGACTTACTTCCTTCCACCCATCTCCTTACAAAGCTGGGAAGGCAACGCACATAAAACCACTCCTGTTTGTACAGGGCAAACTTGGTCCAGGCCCCAGTCAAGATTTGGCATTTGTTGTGTGGCTCGAGAAACAAGAAAGAGGGACTATCTCTCCGCTTCTTGATGCAATATATATATCTGATGTCACCCGGGGTTGGAGGCCTAGAGAGGACATTCATGAAGAGGATGTAGGTACCGTAGATGAAGGCATGACCGTTCGGGTGCAGTTGCGACGGGGCAATGTCGATGTATTGCAGCACGTCCCGAAGAAATGTATTGAACGGTGGCACGCTGCCAACCCAGCACATAAATTTATTACAAGTTGTGTATCCAACTGGGGGCAAGTGTGGACGATCATGTCCCAATGGAACTAGCACGTCATCAAAGGGGATTCCGTGGACAGAGAATATCCGACGGAGCGCACTTTCATTAATCTTCGAGGCCTGTGAATCGAATGGGTTGTCCAAGAAAATTGATGCTTCCAAAGAGTCAGGAGCTAGGTTATGAGCAGGGGAAGTCGCGGGTTTGAAGTATCTGCGACTTCTTGTCTAGAAGACGGCCTAGGTCTGTCTGAAATTGTAGCGGAGCTAGATTTCCTAGACATCTTTAATAGAGATTGAATCTAGTAGAGCACCTGTTTGAACTATACTTGAAAAAAAATTGACGTTAGACTTAACAACACAAGTATTCCCCCCGTGTGGTGTGTGAACTAGTGTGGTAATTCAAATATAAGTGTTGAGAAATTGAAAGTCACAGAGTTGATGGTATAAAGTTGAGCTTTGAATTGTCGCCTTCGAAGACCGTCATCGCTGACCGTCTCCAAGAGCCTACCCTATGATGTTTTCAATTTCGGGCTCAGACATTGGCGCTGTATGTTAAAGGCAATTATTCATTTTTGTCGATTTAAGCTTAGGCTTGTGATTACTGAAGCTAGGAAGTTATCTGTCCTGATTAGTTCGATATGCTAGTTTTCTTAGGTCCTTGTCCTTGTTTTTGTCATATGATTAGCCAAAGTGAATTGGTATTCGGCCTAAGTATCGTTCGGCAAAAAAATTGCTCGGCCTAAGTATTGTTCGGCCAAAATATTGATCGGCCTATGTACCGTATGGCCTAAATATCGTTCGGCCTAAGTATCGATCGGCATTCCTGCCGTTCGGCCTAAGCGCTGTTCGGCCAAAATATCGATCGGCATCCTGTCCATTCCCCGTTTCCTTTCAGTTCTTCCACTCCAACCTCATTCGGCAGGGGAAGATCATGTCGAACTATGGCCATGTCAATCCACACCAATAGCCTGATCTCTAACTCCATTCTCGTGCTGCCATAGGACCACTCGACATTAAAAGATCATGCCAAGCCACCACAATGCATCTTCCACCTTTCTCTCCTCCAATCCATCCACCTCGAAATCACCTGAGAGCATACTAAGTTCCAACCCTAGAACGCGTCCGAACCTCAATTCATCACCCTCATTCACACGCCCCCACTTTCTACGATCTATGAAGGATTCACAAGTTCGAGTAATATCCAATATTTCCTAATTTGAGAGAATGATCGAAAGGTTCTTACCGAAGAGTACGGCGGGAGCTCGGGGGTCTGTGAGTTTAGGATTAGAGGTTGTTCGAACTTAACTTAGGAAAGGCGTGACGGATTCCTGGTAGGAAGGGTAGATCGAAGAAGTGAACGAGATTCAAGGGAGGAAAGTTACACGTTCATGGAAAGTCGGGGAGGTAAAAAGTGAAAAAGTGAAGAAGAAGGAGAATGCCGGCCTTTATAGGGAAGAAGAGGAAGTCGAAGAGACAATGTTGACCAGTCAACGACATCATTCGGCATCGGCTTCGGCTATGTTGTTCGGCATTTGTATGACGTTCGGCATGCATTTCCTCACTCGGTATTCACGAGAAAACACCATCGATAAGAATAAGTCAAGGCTCGAAGCGAGGTACAGAGGAAAAGTGATTCAAAGCGCATCACGTTCGATCACGTAATGCACTTTGGGGGGGCAAGTGTTACCTGGAGATTTGACCGGGCAACTAGGCACTCGACATTCGCATACCATCCAGAGTCGTTCGGCACAAATGGTTCGTTCGGCATTCGAGTTCGACCGGCATCCAGAGTCATTCGGCACAAATGGTTCGTTCGGCATTCGAGTTTGACCGGCATCAAGAGTCGTTCGGCACGAATGGTTCGTTCGGCATTCGAGTTCGACCGGCATCAAGAGTCATTCAGCACGAATGGTTCGCTCGGCATTCGAGTTCGACCGGCATCAAGAGTCATTAGGTACGAATGGTTCGTTCGGCATTTGAGTTCGACCGGCATCAAGAGTCGTTCGGCACGAATGGTTCGTTCATCACTCGAGTTCGACCGGCATCCAGATTCGTTAGGCCAAAATGGTTCATTCGGCATTCGAGACTCATTCAAGACTTAATCTTTTTTGCTTAGCAATTGTATTTAAGTAATTGGTATACGGATTGTATCTGTAATCGATTATCGAGAAAAGCAATAAAGATCTACCTCAAAGTGGACGTAGGCAATTACGTCGAACCACTATAAATCAGGCGTTCGTTTTTTCTGCATTTAAATTTACGTACTGTCCTCTTTTTAATTTGACTTTCTTCATTAATCCCTCTACACGGTCTCCCTTAAAGGTGTTAGTGACCAATTCTGGTGCTAACAAATTCCAATCACCAATACGCGCCTTGTACGTTTTTAGTTGTAGAACCTGGCATCTAATATGGTAGCTATAGTAGGCATACTATAATGATACGTATGCTAGCTAAGATTAATATTATACTTGTAAATGTTTTCTACACTATGCACTAATAATAATATCAAAAGGATTTTGCATATCAAGCATGTTTGACTATCATAAGGAGAAATCTCCTCCAATTGTGCGCTTGCATTGTGTGTATAACGTCCCGATATTTTCAACAATTTGCATCCATGCATGTCGGAGTTGAATTTCTCAAAATACCGTGTTGTAAATAAAATTTGGCAAATCTCAGAATATATAGTAAATAAATAGTCACAGATCACAGACACATAGTAAATAATAATGCAGCGGAAGTAAATGGATAGTAGTTCATGAAGCTACTATATAAAAATAAGATACATCAGAGTTAAACAAGATACAACAAAAGAATAACAAGATACATTAAGTACAAATCAGAATATAACACTGGAATCACCAGATACTGAAAGCAAAATAGATGGCTGGATCTTCAAGCAAAGCTCCAACTCCGAAGGTGCGTCTTGAATGCTGAATCACTCGGTCTGACTCGAGCATAAAGCAAAACACAAAACACTCAAGTCAGGACATAAATACATATGAACTGTAAATCAACTCAAGTGAACAGTATCATAATGCATCAGTAACTTAAAGGATGCTTGGGATCGCCCATCCTCTAAGGATCCGTCAAACTATTTATTATGTAGTAACATTGCGCTATTATAATAATGTCTACAGTAAAATAAACTTACTTTAAAATAGCGTTCCGGGCTTACCCATGTCACCCTTCACACATAATAGTCCCAGTAGTCCATCCAATATCATGATATATCCAGATCGGGAAACTATTAGAGGATACCATACGGGCTACGGGAGAAAAACAAACTCATAGCAAAGGCTTGGTATGGTAGGTGACACGGCACAAAAGGCAATGCCAGGGTAGATATACCAATTACGCACACGGGCTGGTGGTAACATAGCAGCCACATACGCCCACCTCGAAACACACTCCCAATCAAAATCGTAGTATGGCCATCAAATCAACTACAAGTAAGAGTATAGAATCGAAGAAGTGTGTCCGACCAGAGGAGCTACCTCTTTTGGCCCAAGATTACTCCGGTTTTAGCCACCTTATGACAATTCACGGGAGTTGGATCCACGTAATATACCTCAAGAACGACGCCACCATCTTACTTTATTCTGGAATCTCTACCGTGTACACCATTGTTAAAGTGGTTTTCGAAGTTGGCAAAGAGTATGACAACTTCCGATCCCGGTCTCTTTAACAGCCAAACGTTATTATAACGCCGTGGTCATTTCAAAATAGTTTATATTTCAAAAAGATCAAATCATTTCATTTCAAATTATATTCCTTTCAAAATAGTTTATACTTCGAAACCAAACCATTTTTATTTCAAAACTATTAATTCAATCAAAATAGTTTATACTTCGAAACCAAAATCATTTTTATTTCAAAACTATTTATTCAATCAAAATAGTTTATAATTGGAAACCAAAATAATTTTTATTTCAAAACTATTTATTCAACCAAAATAGTTTATAATTTCCATTTCAAACATATATTCACCTTTCAAAAATTATAATACTTTCAAAGTATAACTTTTTCGAAGCCAAAATACTTGAAATCATTACACTGAAAATCATAACATTTTGAAACCATACATTTGAAATCATGGAACATTCCTTTAATTCTTTACATTTTACAAGTTTATTCAATTAAACCAAAATTTCAAATTTCCAATTTAATTCAAATCAAACCATCAGTTTCAATTCAATTCAGTTTCCATACAAAACTTTTATAATCTTATAAATTTCAAATATAGATTTGATTTACAAAATAAACCATCCAATTTTAATATATTTCCAAACTTTAATATCTCACATTTCAAAACTAAACTTTATAATTTCATAAACTCATATCTCAAATCTAATATCATTATTATTTAGTTTTGAAATACTCATTTCATAAATCCAATATTATTTAAATAAACTTTAATTACAATTAAACCAAATATCTTTTCATACAAATATAAACTTCAAATATTCATTTATCAAAATCAAATATATTCCAAATTCACATTCTTTATCAAAATAAAGATTATATCATTAAAAACCATTTCGAAATCATTAAAATATCATATCCTTTAAAACCTCATTATCAAATCATTATTTGAATTCAATTTCAAATATTCAAATTTAAATATCATTTAAAAATCAAATATGTCATTCATTATTATTTCAAATATCATTACAAAAATACATTTCAAAATTCCATTCAAAAATTCATTTATCTCATTTGATTTCATTCAATTTAACACATAACCAAGTAAACCTTATTTAAATTCAATTTCAATGTAAATTCCTTAAAATTCAAGTTTATATATTAAATTATACTCAAAACTCCTTATGTTTCACAAATAATCAATTCCAATTGTTAAATCATTTAACACTTTAACATATAACACAAACAATGTTAAAATCTATAACATTTCAAAACATTGACAAAATATAGTAACGACGGCATTTATAAGGTGCTATCGTAGCTTATAGTTTTCAAAATAGTTAGTTCAAGAATAACGGCATTTATAAAATGCCGTAATAGATATTTAATCATTTCAAACATAGTTACGTTCAAAACAACAGCATTTAAAATGTTGTCATAAGACTACAGCATTTTTAGGAAATGCTGTTAATAAAATTTCAGATTTTATTTAACTTTTCAAAAACAGTAAAACTTCAATTGTTATTTAAATTTATAAATCATATTTCTAGACTTTAAAATTTCATATTTAAATCATTTTAACATATGATTTATCATAATAAAATTTTAAAATCAAATGTTCAAATTTTAAAACTCAATTCATTTATTAAGTCAAAAATTTCACTATTTATTAACTTATAAATAAAATAAAACTTGGCATTTTAGTTTAAATATCATTTCAAACTTTAAATTTAATTTCCATTATTTACTTACATTTTTTAAATAAAATTTAAAGTCGAAAATCACATTTATTTCAAATTTACATACTTAAATTCACAAATTAAAAACTTAAGATTTAACCTTCACAAAACCATAAAATATATATTTTTCATCAAAACTTCATACTTTTAAAAATACATATCTTAATAAAATCATTTAAAAATATACCATGGGGTCTGTGTATAATTTTCTAATCTAGGTCAAGTATGCGGATATATATCATTTCAATCCGCAGTTTAAAAAGAAAACCCGGGTTCTATCATTTCAAACCGCAATCCCAAGTAAATGAACATAAATAAAAATCGCTCAGGCCTATCATTTCAGCCCATAATGATTTTTTCCTATTCTACAGTCTGTTCGAGTATGTATCATTTCAACCCATAGTGATTCTATTCTAACAGGGAACTTGCAGTGTGATCATAAATAAATAAACAGTATAAACAATGTCAATGTCACAATATAATGTCATATATCAGATGTCAGATGATAATTAACAGTTTAACATGGTAATAACATGGCATAGCATATCATAAAATCATCATTTACTTGCATAAACATTTTAATTACTAAACACTTGTCATTAATTCACCATTTCATAAGTAAATATGTCAGAGTGAGAAAGACTCACCTTTTCAAGCTGGAGTTAGCAAGTCAAACTACACGAATGAATTCCAGAAAAACATGATATGGCATGACACAGCACGACTATGGATTCAAATGATTGGAGAGAGCCAAGTTATGATCTTGTAAACAACCAAAACAACAGACAATATATACATGAATATTTAACCAAAACAGCATTGAAATAAATGGAAATACAAAGCAACAAAGAAAAGAATGATTAGACCTTGCTTTATTCACTCCAATTGCTTGTCCATAGGATTCATATGCTCATCTATGAAGGTGCTAAAGCTCGGTTTATGGCATCATATAGGTGCGGATACAAGTGGAGATGATGGTAGAAGTTACATATGAAGAAGGCAAAGGGTCAAGGCAAAATATGATGGTTTTGGTGCACCATTTGGCTCGGCTGTGCCAAGTTTTTGGCTCGGCCCTACATACTTCAGGTATGGTCAGATCTGAAGTGATGTCTAGAGGTGGTGTAGGTAGGTGGTGGTGGAGCTAGGGGTGGCCAAAGTGACAATGGAAGGGTAGGTGATGAAACTAGGCTTGGCTAGACAAGTTTTGGTGGAGTGCTTTTACAAATTTGAGGTGGTGGCTTCATCTAATGGTCATGGCCAGAGGAGGTGGTCAGAGGAGACGGGGTTGGTGCTGCTGTAGATGGTGGAGAGGATGGTGGTGATGGTGGATGGTAGGTTCCTAGCAAAGCACAAGAGAGAGTGAGGCAAAATCAATGAAAAATAAGAGGTAAAATGAAAAGAAGAGAGAAATCATTACCATTTTTTTTAGAGATGAAGATAGCCGTGCATTTTTTGTGATGGTGAGAAGTTTTCACATGAAAAGAACAAAAAAAGTCACAGCTACAGCAAAAATATGGTCGGCTACAACAAAAAAATGAAAAGGCAATTGGAAAATGGAAAGGCAAGTATATGAAAAGTCAATGGAAAATGAAAGGTTTATGTCTCTTTGTTTTCTATTTCTTTTAAATTAAAAATAACTAAATAAATTTCAGTAAAATAAAAATGAAGCTGAAAAAATAAAATGAAAAACAAAAAGAAAATATAATTTAAGGAAAAAAAGAAAATAATTAATAAATAGCTAATATATTGAAACTGGCATTTGAAAATTGTAAATAAAATACAATAAGCTTTGGAAAATTATAACATCACTTTAAAAATATTTTAACAATGAAATAAATACATAACATTCCATATTACACATATTATAACATGTTTTGTCAAATAAAAATATTATTTATATAAACTAAAATAAACAATTTTGTTAAATAAAACAATTTACATACAATATTGTAAAAAGCATAACTTTCATAATATTAATCGGATTTCAACGAAACAAAAAAAAGTGTTCTTGAAATTTTATTTATTTTCATAATAATAGATAAAATTCAAATTTTAAAATATTTAAAATTTAAATTTAAAAGTCAAAGTTTGACCAAATTGACTAAAAATCCACATTTTTGAAAAATATTCAATTTATTCATGTTTGAAATTCTAATTTACATAAAAATCAAAATTTATATTTAGAATAACAAAATTATTAATTTTAATAAATAAAAATAAAGTTTTTAAATCAGGAATTTAATTTAGAATAATTTAAATATACAATTAAAATAATCACAAAATACAGGATTGTTATAGTGTGTGTGTGGGGAGGCCTTGTGGTAGTTTTATTTTCCAAAAAGCATTGCGGATTTGATTTAAATTCGTTTTGTTTTGGTTGTTTTTAAAAGTAAAATATTTTTGTTTTCTCACACCAGACCCAAGACTGACCTAGAGTTTATTGTTCCCTTTCTAAACTCTGGGTGCCCACAATTTTCCACACGGGCTGCCTAAAGTTAGATTTTCAGATAATCATATAAGAGGTGTAGATTCCATAGCATCCAGCCTTTGGATTTGGCGATAGCATTTTTTCACTTGGACTGACCTTGCTTAGTACAAAGTGATGATGGTGGTTCGAACTTGTGGCTTGGTGATCTTTGGAGCATTGGAATGGAGATGCAACATTGGATTCTCAAGCTCTCTCTCTTTCTATTGAAGTTAATGTTGGTGTTCCTCTACCGAAGATTTTCTTTCCGCTATTGTGTATCTCTGATAAATGATGATATTCAGTTGTATCATTGTTGTATCGAATGTTGTATATCAATAAAGTCATTCATTTTTCTTCCGCTGTGTTGTTGTACTTAATGTGTTATAAGCTCCGGCGAACCAGATTCGACCCTTGAATTTGCGGCATTCGAATACGGGTGATGTATTTGATGCTGATTTTCGAAGGTCGAGCCAGGATCGTTACATTTGGTATCAGAGCTGAAGGTTGAGTAAAAACTTTAGCTCAAGAGTATAACATATTAGGTTACTCATTAGATACAGGGATATAGATGCCCTAGAATGAGTATATACCTAAGATATCTGTCTATATGCCTCATTAAATTCTCTTACTATCCACGGATAGTGAGTATGAGTGCAAGGAGAGGACGAGATAGGGGATAGGGGAATACCACCACAAATGGTCAATACCCTTCAATAACGGAAACAAATTTTTCTCCTAAATCTCTTTTGATTATCCAATATCGATTCTTTGATAATATCATGGCGGCTACAAGAAGAAGCTTTGGTATGGTGGTGACCCTGGGAATTATTGTAGAAAAGGTTATAATTCCTATTTCGTATTCTCCTCATCAGTTTCTATCAATCTTTCCATTTTAAACTTAATAAATTTGAAATATTAATTGAAATAAATTGATTAATAAAATATGAAGTTAAATTGAATTATATCCATTTGCCTATTCTTTGGGGTCTAGATATATTCTACGAATGGTTAGTTATCCCTTCGGACTAACTAGTGCCCCTGCATATTTCGTAGACCTGATGACCCGAGTATTTTGTGAAGTATTGAATAAGTTCATTCTTATGTTAATTGATGATATCCTGATTTGGTAAGCAAAATGCAGAATAGATATTCAGTTTGATCTGGTAAAACATTCTTCATCTGTTCTTTGTTGGTCTCCTAGTCTAGCAAATTTCGAGGACTAAATTTTCTTAAGAGGGGAATCAGTAACATTTTCGATTTTTAGGCCAAATAAAAATTAGTAATTAATATAACTTTTAGGATAATTTGTGAATTAATTGAGAATTAATTTGAAAATTTTGGAAATAAACATATGGTGAATGGAATAAGATATATATTTATAAAAAGATATTTCTTTGAATACTCATTTATAAATACAAATTGATTAAATTGAATTGTGAATTTGAATTCCAAATATAATATTTTGAAGAACAAATTGGATTTGAAAGTTTTATTAATAGGAATTTGTTTCCTAATTATAATATGCATATGTAATATATTTTTTAAGTCATATTTTGGAATTTGATATAAATTATTTTCAAAAGTAAAAAATTAAAATTCTATAATTAAAAACTTATTTATATATAAATATATGTGTTTATTTCTTTACATATATAATTTGATTTCAAATTATTTTTCTTTAATTTGTATAGATATAAATAATAAATAAAATGTATGAATATATATATATATATACATATCTTTTGAAAATAAAAATGGTTTGTATATATAATAGGGCATTTTAACTTAAATTTAAAAGTTTAAATAAGTTTAATAAAAAAAAGGCTTAAAACCCTTCTCCTTTATGCTTGAAATAAAAATTTAGTTTTGTATACATTTAAAATAAATAGAAAATGTATTACATAATCTATAAAACTTAATAAATCAAGGACTAAAACAAAATTTATAAACTAATTAAAGATTATGGGTTTAATGATAATTTATAAATAAATTAAAGAAAGGGTTTAAACACAAATTGATTATATCTAAACATTTGTGAGCCATGTACATAAAAAAATTAACAAGTGTTAGCTAGTAAAACAAGTGGCATTTTATTTTCTTTTAAATTAAATTTATACGTAAAAAATGAAAAGAGAAACCAGGCTAATTTATAATCTTCTTTCATCCTTCTCAAGAAAATGAAAAACTAGAGGAATTGAAACTTGGAAATTATAACCAAAACCAAATCGAAAGCCTGAGAATTAAATCAAACAAGTTCAAGTCTGAAAGCAAGTTGTAGATCATCTTCAGATCAAATAAAAACACAAGTTTCAGATTTTTGAGAAAAATCTGTTCTTCTTCTAGTTCAGGTGAGTGAGCTCCACTTTTAAACTCAATCTTCTATATTATCTATGACTATGATGATGATGGGATCAATAACTCGAAAATGTGTTGCATGAAAATTAATATTGTAACGACCCGGAATTTTAATTTATTAAAATTTGAATATTTAATTAATTTTAAATATTAATTAGTGAATTTATAAGTCAAATAAATTTTAATTTGAATTATTGGATTTAATTGAATAATTTAATCGATAATTTAATATGTGAAATTATGGAAATAATTGAAAATTGGGTTAAATATGATTGTAAATGATTTGTAAAATTTTATTTTATCATATTAAAGTTAGAATGATATTTTAGAACTTTTAAAATCGAATTAAAAGTTAATTTGTGAAAATTGAATATTTTAATATTAAAATCGACTAGTGAAAATAGTCAATTTTTGAACAGTCTCAGAATTGGACGAAACCAGTTCCATTGGATCCGTAATAGTTAGTTATTACCGGATTTCAATTTTCGTGTTAATCGGAGTTGTCGTTTGATCGTAGCAGTTCGAAACGCATCGATTTATTTTTAATTTTAATTTGGCGAGTTAAAATAGCCATTTTTCAAAAAGTCTCGGATTTCGACGAAACCAATTTCATCGGATCCGTAATGTGATATTATTGTAAGGTTTCAAATTTCGTGTCAATTGGATTTACCGTTTGTCCGGTACAAATTAAAACGCCTAGAAAATCGCTTAAATCGGTTTAATTTAAATCGATCGTTTGTTGCCATATCTCGCGCAGATGTCCGAATTAGCTTTCGAAACCTGTTCCATTGTGTCCGGAACGCGGGATAAACCCTAGAAACGCTGGTTACGACGCGTGAATCGGAGTTCGGGATTTCCGGATGAATAGTGTTCGATTTTTCCTATAAATAGACCATAACCCTTCATAAATTAAAAAAAAAAATAATAAAACCTAATTCCTAAACCCTAGCCGCCTCTTTTATATTGAATGGCCAGAATTTGATTTCACTTCCTCCTCAAAATCTCTCAATCCATTCACAATCAAGCGAAGTGATCAACTACAACATTGTAGAGCTTCACGAGTACTTTAGATCCATACGGATATGATGGGGTTTAGTGTCGCGTAGGGGGAGCTATGGGGGGCCGATGGCTGTAGCTTGCGCACGCATTTCAATGAATAGGGAGTGGCCGAGCTTCAAAGCCTTGAGGCCGAGCATGGTGGTTGGGTCGGGCTTCGATGCTATGGTGCTTGATCGAGATGAAAGTTGATGTGGTGGCCAGATTTTAAAACCCTAATTTGCATTCATGGGTTTGGGCTTGTGTTCGTTTCCTGTAGGAGTTGCGTGATGAAGAAGATGGGGGTGTGCGGTCCAGATGAGGGGGAGGGGGCTTGAATCTAACGGCCAATATTTATTTAGGTTAAGAAAAATTGAATTTATGTTGAAATTATTATATAAAAATTCGTGTAAAACTTTGATAAATCATAACTTTTTCATACGAGGTCGAAAATGCGCGAAACCAGTTGCGTTGGAATCGTATGGACGAGCACTACGCGATGGAGTTAGATTGGAATCGTTTGGAGTTCGTGAGAATTTTGGGTAAAATTAAACGTCCGTTTAATTTTATTCGAAATAAATCGCTAAAACGGAATTGAAATCAAGGTGAGAACTTCTCACTTAATCGAATCAGTTTCGATTTTATTTTAAATAGTTAGATTTAAAATATTTGAATGCATGTTTGAATTATGATTGTTATCTATTGATTGTTAAAATAGACATTATACGCCGTTAGTAAGCGGATGTTATTTATTAAAAACATATACCGCGAATATTTCATAAACAGTGAAATTGGTATTATATATAATAGCAATATATATATACATATTGGCATATGTATATATTGGAGTTATTGATTTCCCGCATTTTTTGTTTAGCGGATGAGACCCTATTGCGCCGTCTATTAAGCGGATAATATTTTAAATCCCATATACCGCGATAATTTCGTACTGGAGCGAAATTGGTATTGTGCTAATGTTTGTGGATGTAGGAAAACAGGTTGGAGGGATCCAACTAGATTCCTCAACAGTTTTTATTTGATTTCAGATATTTTGATATTTGATGGATTATCATATCGATATATGATATCGTTGTTTGTCGTGATTGACTATTTGGTGTGTAGCATCATTGAACCAAATTTTGGAACTTTAAAATGATTTTTAAAGTGATTTTTGAAAATATACTATATGTTTGGAATTGATCCATTTTAAATAAATAAACGTTATAATTTTTAAAGTTATAAAAATTATGATTTTTGAGAAATATAGTTAAAAAAAAACTGATTTTTGAGAATATGATGCTAATGATTTTATAAAATAGTTTAATCAGGATTTTAGAAATTATTGTGAAAAGTTTAAATATAGGATTTATAAAATTTAATTATTTTATGAATCAAAATGGTGAAATTATAAAGGGATTTAAAGACGTTTAAAAGAATAGTATAAATTGATTTATATAGAGATTTATAAATGGATATTTATAAATTGAAATATTGACATTATAAAACGAGTTTTTATAAGTGTTAGAATGAATTGCGAATGAATTTCATAAATGAATGAAATTTATAGGATTATAACGGTGAAGTTATAAAATGGAATTTTATAAGCAGTAGGTTTATAAAACTTATAAAGTTATTAAAAGAATGGTTTTGGACAAATAATTGAATCTTATAAGTTATAAGATTTATAATTATGAAGTTCAAAGGAACGATGGTGCAAACAAATAAATTATAAGTATTCCACTTATAATATAAACTTTTGGTTTATAATTGAGTTATGAATTGAATAGGTTAATAAAGGAATTTATAAACGTTGTTTTATAAATCCGCAAACGACTTATTTTGATAAGAAAATTGTTATAACTTATTTATGGAGTTATATTCACATTTTGACTGTGAATAATCCTTTGAAATAAAATGAATAGAAGTGATGAAAGTTGTTAACGTAGTATATTCACGTTTTTGAACAGTGAATAATATGTTAAAAATAATGTTTAGATTTGATGTTTTAAATAGAAATTAAAACTATCTAACGATGTTTTAAAATGTGTTGAGATTCGAAACCATAGATTTCAACATACATTGTTGAAATAAACGTTTTCGAGAAATAGAAGGAAATGGTGGACTATAACACTGTTGTTATAGTAAATGATTTCCGAAAGGAAATGTTTTGTATAGTATTGGGATTTATATATCTATTTTAATTTCGAATCCCTATACTAGTGATTTTGGGACGTCGTAACGATGTTTTACGTAACATTCGTTTTGGCCCAAATAAATATGTTTGAGAGAAGGATTTCCTTAAAGAATGAAATATATACTTAATTTCGATTAGAGTATATTAAATATTTTCTAAGTATTGAAAATAAATAAAATTTGTGAATTACTTATGAATAAATAAATATGGAAATGTTTTCCAATATAAAGTGAATATTTTGGGAATTTATCTTTTTGAAGATAAATTGAAATGATAAATTGAAATCGTATATGCATGGATATTTTGGAATATAAATTCACTAAGGAATTTATAAAAGAAAGTGGAATTTGTATGAAAATAAATATTGATTTATTTTTGAAGTGTTGAAAATATATATCTTGTAAAGATATTTTGGAAAATAAATAATTTGGAAAATTATTTGGAATCTGGTGATGTTGTGCATATCCATTGATAGTTCAATAACCGACTATCAATATTTCCCTTTGAATGGGTATTTGATGTGATTTGTTTGAATTTGAATGCCACACTTATTTTTGAATAAGTGCTCACTACTCGGGTTAACCGGGAAAGGACCATGGGGTCTTATAACCCATTCCGAATATGTGATACGTCGTTATGAATTGCATTTGATGACCGGTGTTGAAGACCGAGTATTTGCGAAAGCGATAGGATGACCTATCGATTGTCTCTGCACTGGGTAGCTCCTGGTATAGAGATCCCCTAAGTGATGGGAAATTCGATCGGGATTGTGAATACCCGGATTGCAAGGGCTTCGTAAGAAGTGCCTTCGGTTCTGTTCGATCCCGGAACAGACTTGTATGGATTGTATGTCTGACATTACAAATTGAGATATAAAGCAGATTTCTTTCAAATATATTTCTGTTGGTGGCGGAGAATTTATTCTTTTAGCTTAACACCCTTCTCTGAGACGTACGAGCTCAGAGGTTATGTAGTTGAATGTTATCAGCGATATATTCCCAATTTGGTAATGTGACATGCTGAGTGTTGCTGTAAATGATCATTGTGTTGATTATTTGTGATAGGATCATTTGTTTGATCGTCTATCTTGGTGATCATTTCTATGATCATTTGTTGACCCCAAAGCATGGCTTTTGTATAAAGTATGTTTTTGTGGACGTGACTTCGTCGAGCCTCACACCCCGTGAATGGTCAAAACAGGAAAGATCCGGCAAGGTTATGAGGGGTAGCGCCCTTTAGGATGTGTGCATTTCCTTCTGGAAAAGGGTGGTATCATGGTATGGAGCCCAGATGCTTACTCATGTTGAAAACACTTTGTTATGATTGTGTGAATTGATTACGAGCGCTCGGTGAAAGGTCCCAAAGGACCGGGGGATGGCATATTCGGTCAGTTGTTACTCAGTTAGGGGTAACCCGGCCTTGTGTTGGTAGAGATCCGGTTTGGTTCTCGGGGATGTCCATCCAGAGGCATTCTCATGTGGCAATGGGAAGTTCCTTGGCCTGATCATTCGTTGGAAATCCAAAGAAACAATACGTGACTTGTACGGTATTAGTTGTAGAACCTATCATTCACTTATGGTGGCGCCCCACTGTTTGGATGGTAGCTATAGTAGGCATGCGATAATGGTCGTATGTTGGCTAAGATTTATATTCTACTTTCGAAATGAATTTTTCCTACACTATACACTAGTAATAATATCAAATGTTCTTTTAATGCGTATCAAGCATCTTTGACTATCATAAGGAGAAATCTCCTCCAAGTCTGCGTTTGCATTGTGTGTGTGGCGGGAGGTCTTATGGTAGTCTCATTTTTAAAAGCATTGCGAATTAACTTTTAAAACATTCCTCTATTTTGATTTTAAAGATAAATAAACTGTTTTGAGTTCTCACACCAGTCACATGACTGACTCGGAGTTTATTGTTTTCCTTCCTAAACTCTGGGTGCCCACCAATTTCTACACGGGCAGTCAAGAGTTAGGTTTATCAGGATATTCAGGATATTCTGGAGTTGCTGGAGGCAAGCTGGATGGCATGGCGTATTACTAGTATATAGTATTTCTTTTCCGCTGCACTGTTTGTTGTTGTTGTTGTACACTCTGATGATATGATGTAATGAAATGTGATGTAATGTAATAACTGATATAGTTCTTTGTTTAAAGATTATTCATTTATTTATTATATGTTGTTCCGCTGCGAATTGTGAGATTCTGATGTTGTTCTGCTGTTTTCTTTCTGTTCTATTTTCTATTTCCTCTTCTCTCTATTTTCTATCTTTTCCTCTCTTCTTTCTTCTTTTCTTTTTCTTAAACCCTAACTATTCGGTTTTTCGGCAACGAAAAATCGAAAACGTTACATTTGGTATCAGAGCATATGGTTAAGCGACAACCATGGTTCTGTTGGGTATTACTCATTAGAGATAGAGTCAGCAGTACTCTAGAATGAGTTTGAGTGTAATAATAGCTATGAGAGCGTATTTGTTAGTGAATATATAAAATTGTTTTATATTGTGATGATTGGTTTATTGAGTGGCATATGAACTTTCGTCAGCGTGGTCCGCAAGACTATGCCGAAGGGGTTTCTAAACACTTGAATAGAACAATTCGGCACAATATTGGTTTTAAAATTGGGTAAATGAAATAATTTTGCCTTGATTATATTTCTATATATAAAGGAATAATTTTTCAGAATTATTAAAGTGTATATAAGTTGATTGTTTGGTTGTTTGAATAATCTAAGCAAAAGAATTATAAGAATTGAATTATAATTAAAATGATTTACAATTGTAAAATAAACTTATTTATATAAGAAGTGAAACTATACGAATATATTTATAAATATGAGTTGTAAAATAAAAATGAATTTAAAGTTAAATAGAGTATAACTTAAGAGATGTTGAATGAAGTTGATATTAGTATCAAAGTAAAATAATAAAGTGAAGTGATAAATGTGAACTTGAGTTTTATAAGTGAAATTCAACTTTTGTAATTGAATTAAATTAAGGGATTGAATGTTAATCAATTGAATGAAAATTTGATATGAAAAAAAAGATGAATGTAAGTGTTAATTCATTAAACATCTAATGTTTTTGGAAGTTGAATAATTCAATGAAAATCAATTAATTAAACCAAATTGAATGAATATAAGCAAAGTAATTTGGTTGTGATTAATATACATTGATTGTTATATGATTGTTAGTTGATTGTATGTAATTCATTAAGTATTAATGAAATTGAAAGTTAAATTAATTGAAATCCAATTGAAAGTTAACCGAATCTTAAATAAAAGTGAATTTGATTTGGAAGTGAACCAACTTGAATATGAATTAGTGAATATAAACTAATTGAAAATGAATGTTAGTAAGAACATCCACTGTTAATGAATCAAATGTGATTTAAATTGAAAACCATTTCATTGAATATTAATGAGAATATGAATGAATAATTATTGGTTATGAATGGTAGTTGGTTGATGGTTGAATATATTGCTTTTGTTTCAATTGCTAGGTTGACATATATAGTTATTATGTTGCTATATGTTGTATATCGATACTATTTTCTACATGCATGATTCTCATGTTGTTTGTTGAGTGTTTAGTAGGTGCAGATCGCGTTTGCTTCGCATTTGGAGCTCGCTTTCACGCTATATTAGCCGTATATGCTCGCTAATAAAATATAAGGTACATATCTCGGATTAAATATCGTACTTTTACAATTTTTCCCTTCGGGATGCCTCATTACTTGATGAGATGTATATTTGTGATATATATACTGTCATTTTTTTTCGGATCGAGCCGCGCAAAGGAGACTATGGCGAATTTTTCCGAAAATTTAAGGCGTTAGAAAAAATTTGAGAAAATTGGAAAAAAATTTGAAAACTTTAACTTTGATTAGGAATTGAAAGTTAAACAATAGTAGTTGTTTTTGAAAAAAATAACTAAGTATGATTTGAAAACTTAGTAAGTTATTGTAAGAAATTAATTATGAATTTTGGGAAAATTAATAGATTCTGTAACTTTTCTTACTTAATAATTTCGAGGACGAAATTCTTTTAAGGGGGGAAGATTGTAACGACCCAGAATTTTAATTTATTAAAATTTGAATATTTAATTAATTTTAAATATTAATTAGTGAATTTATAAGTCAAATAAATTTTAATTTGAATTATTGGATTTAATTGAATAATTTAACCGATAATTTAATATGTGAAATTATGGAAATAATTGAAAATTGGGTTAAATATGATTGTAAATGATTTGTAAAATTTTATTTTATCATATTAAAGTTAGAATGATATTTTAGAACTTTTAAAAACGAATTAAAAGTTAATTTGTGAAAATTGAATATTTTAATATTAAAATCGACTAGTGAAAATAGTCAATTTTTGAACAGTCTCAGAATTGGACGAAACCAGTTCCATTGGATCCGTAATAGTTAGTTATTACCAGATTTCAATTTTTGTGTCAATCGGAGTTGTCGTTTGATCGTAGCAGCTCGAAACGCATCGATTTATTTTTAATTTTAATTTGGCGAGTTAAAATAGCCATTTTTCAAAAAGTCTCGGATTTCGACGAAACCAATTTCATCGGATCCGTAATGTGATACTATTATAAGGTTTCAAATTTCGTGTCAATTGGATTTACCGTTTGTCCGGTACAAATTAAAACGCCTAGAAAATCGCTTAAATCGGTT
The DNA here is from genome assembly GCA_030765085.1 of Allium cepa. NCBI lineage: Eukaryota > Viridiplantae > Streptophyta > Magnoliopsida > Asparagales > Amaryllidaceae > Allium > Allium cepa. Next base: position 634,784,751 of record CM060934.1, on the reverse strand, counting down.
TAATTTAAATCGATCGTTTGTTGCCATATCTCGCGCAGATGTCCGAATTAGCTTTCGAAACCTGTTCCATTGTGTCCGGAACGCGGGATAAACCCTAGAAACGCTGGTTACGACGCGTGAATCGGAGTTCGGGATTTCCGGATGAATAGTGTTCGATTTTTCCTATAAATAGACCATAACCCTTCATAAATTAAAAAAAAATAATAAAACCTAATTCCTAAACCCTAGCCGCCTCTTTTATATTGAATGGCCAGAATTTGATTTCACTTCCTCCTCAAAATCTCTCAATCCATTCACAATCAAGCGAAGTGATCAACTACAACATTGTAGAGCTTCACGAGTACTTTAGATCCATACGGATATGATGAGGTTTAGTGTCGCGTAGGGGGAGCTATGGGGGGCCGATGGCTGTAGCTTGCGCATGCATTTCAATGAATAGGGAGTGGCCGAGCTTCAAAGCCTTGAGGCCGAGCATGGTGGTTGGGTCGGGCTTCGATGCTATGGTGCTTGATCGAGATGAAAGTTGATGTGGTTGCCAGATTTTAAAACCCTAATTTGCATTCATGGGTTTGGGCTTGTGTTCGTTTCCTGTAGGAGTTGCGTGATGAAGAAGATGGGGGTGTGCAGTCCAGATGAGGGGGGGGCTTGAATCTAACGGCCAATATTTATTTAGGTTAAGAAAAATTGAATTTATGTTGAAATTATTATATAAAAATTCGTGTAAAACTTTGATAAATCATAACTTTTTCATACGAGGTCGAAAACGCGCGAAACCAGTTGCGTTGGAATCGTATGGACGAGCACTACGCGATGGAGTTAGATTGGAGTCATTTGGAGTTCGTGAGAATTTTGGGTAAAATTAAGCGTCCGTTTAATTTTATTCGAAATAAATCGCTAAAACGGAATTGAAATCAAGGTGAGAACTTCTCACTTAATCGAATCAGTTTCGATTTTATTTTAAATAGTTAGATTTAAAATATTTGAATGCATGTTTGAATTATGATTGTTATCTATTGATTGTTAAAATAGACATTATACGCCGTTAGTAAGCGGATGTTATTTATTAAAAACATATACCGCGAATATTTCATAAACAGTGAAATTGGTATTATATATAATAGCAATATATATATATATATATTGGCATATGTATATATTGGAGTTATTGATTTCCCGCATTTTTTGTTTAACGGATGAGACCCTATTGCGCCGTCTATTAAGCGGATAATATTTTAAATCCCATATACCGCGATAATTTCGTACTGGAGCGAAATTGGTATTGTGCTAATGTTTGTGGATGCAGGAAAACAGGTTGGAGGGATCCAACTGGATTCCTCAACAGTTTTTATTTGATTTCAGATATTTTGATATTTGATGGATTATCATATCGATATATGATATCGTTGTTTGTCGTGATTGACTATTTGGTGTGTAGCATCATTGAACCAAATTTTGGAACTTTAAAATGATTTTTAAAGTGATTTTTGAAAATATACTATATGTTTGGAATTGATCCATTTTAAATAAATAAACGTTATAATTTTTAAAGTTATAAAAATTATGATTTTTGCGAAATATAGTTAAAAAAAACTGATTTTTGAGAATATGATGCTAATGATTTTATAAAATAGTTTAATCAGGATTTTAGAAATTATTGTGAAAAGTTTAAATATAGGATTTATAAAATTTAATTATTTTATGAATCAAAATGGTGAAATTATAAAGGGATTTAAAGACGTTTAAAAGAATAGTATAAATTGATTTATATAGAGATTTATAAATGGATATTTATAAATTGAAATATTGACATTATAAAACGAGTTTTTATAAGTGTTAGAATGAATTGCGAATGAATTTCATAAATGAATGAAATTTATAGGATTATAACGGTGAAGTTATAAAATGGAATTTTATAAGCAGTAGGTTTATAAAACTTATAAAGTTATTAAAAGAATGGTTTTGGACAAATAATTGAATCTTATAAGTTATAAGATTTATAATTATGAAGTTCAAAGGAACGATGGTGCAAACAAATAAATTATAAGTATTCCACTTATAATATAAACTTTTGGTTTATAATTGAGTTATGAATTGAATAGGTTAATAAAGGAATTTATAAACGTTGTTTTATAAATCCGCAAACGACTTATTTTGATAAGAAAATTGTTATAACTTATTTATGGAGTTATATTCACATTTTGACTGTGAATAATCCTTTGAAATAAAATGAATAGAAGTGATGAAAGTTGTTAACGTAGTATATTCACGTTTTTGAACAGTGAATAATATGTTAAAAATAATGTTTAGATTTGATGTTTTAAATAGAAATTAAAACTATCTAACGATGTTTTAAAATGTGTTGAGATTCGAAACCATAGATTTCAACATACATTGTTGAAATAAACGTTTTCGAGAAATAGAAGGAAATGGTGGACTATAACACTGTTGTTATAGTAAATGATTTCCGAAAGGAAATGTTTTATATAGTATTGGGATTTATATATCTATTTTAATTTCGAATCCCTATACTAGTGATTTTGGGACGTCGTAACGATGTTTTACGTAACATTCGTTTTGGCCCAAATAAATATGTTTGAGAGAAGGATTTCCTTAAAGAATGAAATATATACTTAATTTCGATTAGATTATATTAAATATTTTCTAAGTATTGAAAATAAATAAAATTTGTGAATTACTTATGAATAAATAAGTATGGAAATGTTTTTCAATATAAAGTGAATATTTTGGGAATTTATCTTTTTGAAGATAAATTGAAATGATAAATTGAAATCGTATATGCATGGATATTTTGGAATATAAATTCACTAAGGAATTTATAAAAGAAAGTGGAATTTGTATGAAAATAAATATTGATTTATTTTTGAAGTGTTGAAAATATATATCTTGTAAAGATATTTTGGAAAATAAATAATTTGGAAAATTATTTGGAATCTGGTGATGTTGTGCATATCCATTGATAGTTCAATAACCGACTATCAATATTTCCCTTTGAATGGGTATTTGATGTGATTTGTTTGAATTTGAATGCCATACTTATTTTTGAATAAGCGCTCACTACTCGGGTTAACCGGGAAAGGACCCTGGGGTCTTATAACCCATTCCGAATATGTGATACGTCGTTATGAATTGCATTTGATGACCGGTGTTGAAGACCGAGTATTTGCGAAAGCGATAGGATGACCTATCGATTGTCTCTGCACTGGGTAGCTCCTGGTATAGAGATCCCCTAAGTGATGGGAAATTCGATCGGGATTGTGAATACCCGGATTGCAAGGGCTTCGTAAGAAGTGCCTTCGGTTCTGTTCGATCCCGGAACAGACTTGTATGGATTGTATGTCTGACATTACAAATTGAGATATAAAGCAGATTTCTTTCAAATATATTTCTGTTGGTGGCGGAGAATTTATTCTTTTAGCTTAACACCCTTCTCTGAGACGTACGAGCTCAGAGGTTATGTAGTTGAATGTTATCAGCGATATATTCCCAATTTGGTAATGTGACATGCTGAGTGTTGCTGTAAATGATCATTGTGTTGATTATTTGTGATAGGATCATTTGTTTGATCGTCTATCTTGGTGATCATTTCTATGATCATTTGTTGACCCAAAGCATGGCTTTTGTATAAAGTATGTTTTTGTGGACGTGACTTCGTCGAGCCTCACACCCCGTGAATGGTCAAAACAGGAAAGATCCGGCAAGGTTATGAGGGGTAGCGCCCTTTAGGATGTGTGCATTTCCTTCTGGAAAAGGGTGGTATCATGGTATGGAGCCCAGATGCTTACTCATGTTGAAAACACTTTGTTGTGATTGTGTGAATTGATTACGAGCGCTTGGTGAAAGGTCCCAAAGGACCGGGGGATGGCATATTCGGTCAGTTGTTACTCAGTTAGGGGTAACCCGGCCTTGTGTTGGTAGAGATCCGGTTTGGTTCTCGGGGATGTCCATCCAGAGGCATTCTCATGTAGCAATGGGAAGTTCCTTGGCCTGATCATTCGTTGGAAATCCAAAGAAACAATACGTGACTTGTACGGTATTAGTTGTAGAACCTATCATTCACTTATGGTGGCGCCCCACTGTTTGGATGGTAGCTATAGTAGGCATGCGATAATGGTCGTATGTTGACTAAGATTTATATTCTACTTTCGAAATGAATTTTTCCTACACTATACACTAGTAATAATATCAAATGTTCTTTTAATGCGTATCAAGCATCTTTGACTATCATAAGGAGAAATCTCCTCCAAGTCTGCGTTTGCATTGTGTGTGTGGCGGGAGGTCTTATGGTAGTCTCATTTTTAAAAGCATTGCGAATTAACTTTAAAAACATTCCTCTATTTTGATTTTAAAGATAAATAAACTGTTTTGAGTTCTCACACCAGTCACATGACTGACTCGGAGTTTATTGTTTTCCTTCCTAAACTCTGGGTGCCCACCAATTTCTACACGGGCAGTCAAGAGTTAGGTTTATCAGGATATTCAGGATATTCTGGAGTTGCTGGAGGCAAGCTGGATGGCATGGCGTATTACTAGTATATAGTATTTCTTTTCCGCTGCACTGTTTGTTGTTGTTGTTGTACACTCTGATGATATGATGTAATGAAATGTGATGTAATGTAATAACTGATATAGTTCTTTGTTTAAAGATTATTCATTTATTTATTATATGTTGTTCCGCTGCGAATTGTGAGATTCTGATGTTGTTCTGCTGTTTTCTTTCTGTTCTATTTTCTATTTCCTCTTCTCTCTATTTTCTATCTTTTCCTCTCTTCTTTCTTCTTTTCTTTTTCTTAAACCCTAACTATTCGGTTTTTCGGCAACGAAAAATCGAAAACGTTACATTTGGTATCAGAGCATATGGTTAAGCGACAACCATGGTTCTGTTGGGTATTACTCATTAGAGATAGAGTCAGCAGTACTCTAGAATGAGTTTGAGTGTAATAATAGCTATGAGAGCGTATTTGTTAGTGAATATATAAAATTGTTTTATATTGTGATGATTGGTTTATTGAGTGGCATATGAACTTTCGTCAGCGTGGTCCGCAAGACTATGCCGAAGGGGTTTCTAAACACTTGAATAGAACAATTCGGCACAATATTGGTTTTAAAATTGGGTAAATGAAATAATTTTGCCTTGATTATATTTTTATATATAAAGGAATAATTTTTCAGAATTATTAAAGTGTATATAAGTTGATTGTTTGGTTGTTTGAATAATCTAAGCAAAAGAATTATAAGAATTGAATTATAATTAAAGTGATTTACAATTGTAAAATAAACTTATTTATATAAGAAGTGAAACTATACGAATATATTTATAAATATGAGTTGTAAAATAAAAATGAATTTAAAGTTAAATGGAGTATAACTTAAGAGATGTTGAATGAAGTTGATATTAGTATCAAAGTAAAATAATAAAGTGAAGTGATAAATGTGAACTTGAGTTTTATAAGTGAAATTCAACTTTTGTAATTGAATTAAATTAAGGGATTGAATGTTAATCAATTGAATGAAAATTTGATATGAAAAAAAAGATGAATGTAAGTGTTAATTCATTAAACATCTAATGTTTTTGGAAGTTGAATAATTCAATGAAAATCAATTAATTAAACCAAATTGAATGAATATAAGCAAAGTAATTTGGTTGTGATTAATATACATTGATTGTTATATGATTGTTAGTTGATTGTATGTAATTCATTAAGTATTAATGAAATTGAAAGTTAAATTAATTGAAATCCAATTGAAAGTTAACCGAATCTTAAATAAAAGTGAATTTGATTTGGAAGTGAACCAACTTGAATATGAATTAGTGAATATAAACTAATTGAAAATGAATGTTAGTAAGAACATCCACTGTTAATGAATCAAATGTGATTTAAATTGAAAACCATTTCATTGAATATTAATGAGAATATGAATGAATAATTATTGGTTATGAATGGTAGTTGGTTGATGGTTGAATATATTGCTTTTGTTTCAATTGCTAGGTTGACATATATAGTTATTATGTTGCTATATGTTGTATATCGATACTATTTTCTACATGCATGATTCTCATGTTGTTTGTTGAGTGTTTAGTAGGTGCAGATCGCGTTTGCTTCGCATTTGGAGCTCGCTTTCGCGCTATATTAGCCGTATATGCTCGCTAATAAAATATAAGGTACATATCTCGGATTAAATATCGTACTTTTACAATTTTTCCCTTCGGGATGCCTCATTACTTGATGAGATGTATATTTGTGATATATATACTGTCATTTTTTTTTCGGATCGAGCCGCGCAAAGGAGACTATGGCGAATTTTTCCGAAAATTTAAGGCGTTAGAAAAAATTTGAGAAAATTGGAAAAAAATTTGAAAACTTTAACTTTGATTAGGAATTGAAAGTTAAACAATAGTAGTTGTTTTTGAAAAAAATAACTAAGTATGATTTGAAAACTTAGTAAGTTATTGTAAGAAATTAATTATGAATTTAATAGATTCTGTAACTTTTCTTACTTAATAATTTCGAGGACGAAATTCTTTTAAGGGGGAAGATTGTAACGACCCAGAATTTTAATTTATTAAAATTTGAATATTTAATTAATTTTAAATATTAATTAGTGAATTTATAAGTCAAATAAATTTTAATTTGAATTATTGGATTTAATTGAATAATTTAACCGATAATTTAATATGTGAAATTATGGAAATAATTGAAAATTGGGTTAAATATGATTGTAAATGATTTGTAAAATTTTATTTTATCATATTAAAGTTAGAATGATATTTTAGAACTTTTAAAATCGAATTAAAAGTTAATTTGTGAAAATTGAATATTTTAATATTAAAATCGACTAGTGAAAATAGTCAATTTTTGAACAGTCTCAGAATTGGACGAAACTAGTTCCATTGGATCCGTAATAGTTAGTTATTACCGGATTTCAATTTTTGTGTCAATCGGAGTTGTCGTTTGATCGTAGCAGCTCGAAACGCATCGATTTATTTTTAATTTTAATTTGGCGAGTTAAAATAGCCATTTTTCAAAAAGTCTCGGATTTCGACGAAACCAATTTCATCGGATCCGTAATGTGATACTATTGTAAGGTTTTAAATTTCGTGTCAATTGGATTTACCGTTTGTCCGGTACAAATTAAAACGCCTAGAAAATCGCTTAAATCGGTTTAATTTAAATCGATCGTTTGTTGCCATATCTCGTGCAGATGTCCGAATTAGCTTTCGAAACCTGTTCCATTGTGTCCGGAACGCGGGATAAACCCTAGAAACGCTGGTTACGACGCGTGAATCGGAGTTCGGGATTTCCGGATGAATAGTGTTCGATTTTTCCTATAAATAGACCATAACCCTTCATAAATTAAAAAAAAAAAAAACCTAATTCCTAAACCCTAGCCGCCTCTTTTATATTGAATGGCCAGAATTTGATTTCACTTCCTCCTCAAAATCTCTCAATCCATTCACAATTAAGCGAAGTGATCAACTACAACATTGTAGAGCTTCACGAGTACTTTAGATCCATACGGATATGATGAGGTTTAGTGTCGCGTAGGGGGAGCTATGGGGGGCCGATGGCTGTAGCTTGCGCACGCATTTCAATGAATAGGGAGTGGCCGAGCTTCAAAGCCTTGAGGCCGAGCATGGTGGTTGGGTCGGGCTTCGATGCTATGGTGCTTGATCGAGATGAAAGTTGATGTGGTGGCCAGATTTTAAAACCCTAATTTGCATTCATGGGTTTGGGATTGTGTTCGTTTCCTGTAGGAGTTGCGTGATGAAGAAGATGGGGGTGTGCGGTCCAGATGAGGGGGGGGGCTTGAATCTAACGGCCAATATTTATTTAGGTTAAGAAAAATTGAATTTATGTTGAAATTATTATATAAAAATTCGTGTAAAACTTTGATAAATCATAACTTTTTCATACGAGGTCGAAAACGCGCGAAACCAGTTGCGTTGGAATCGTATGGACGAGCACTACGCGATGGAGTTAGATTGGAGTCGTTTGGAGTTCGTGAGAATTTTGGGTAAAATTAAACGTCCGTTTAATTTTATTCGAAATAAATCGCTAAAACGGAATTGAAATCAAGGTGAGAACTTCTCACTTAATCGAATCAGTTTCGATTTTATTTTAAATAGGTAGATTTAAAATATTTGAATGCATGTTTGAATTATGATTGTTATCTATTGATTGTTAAAATAGACATTATACGCCGTTAGTAAGCGGATGTTATTTATTAAAAACATATACCGCGAATATTTCATAAACAGTGAAATTGGTATTATATATAATAGCAATATATATATATATTGGCATATGTATATATTGGAGTTATTGATTTCCCGCATTTTTTGTTTAGCGGATGAGACCCTATTGCGCCGTCTATTAAGCGGATAATATTTTAAATCCCATATACCGCGATAATTTCGTACTGGAGCGAAATTGGTATTGTGCTAATGTTTGTGGATGCAGGAAAACAGGTTGGAGGGATCCAACTGGATTCCTCAACAGTTTTTATTTGATTTCAGATATTTTGATATTTGATGGATTATCATATCGATATATGATATCGTTGTTTGTCGTGATTGACTATTTGGTGTGTAGCATCATTGAACCAAATTTTGGAACTTTAAAATGATTTTTAAAGTGATTTTTGAAAATATACTATATGTTTGGAATTGATCCATTTTAAATAAATAAACGTTATAATTTTTAAAGTTATAAAAATTATGATTTTTGAGAAATATAGTTAAAAAAAACTGATTTTTGAGAATATGATGCTAATGATTTTATAAAATAGTTTAATCAGGATTTTAGAAATTATTGTGAAAAGTTTAAATATAGGATTTATAAAATTTAATTATTTTATGAATCAAAATGGTGAAATTATAAAGGGATTTAAAGACGTTTAAAAGAATAGTATAAATTGATTTATATAGAGATTTATAAATGGATATTTATAAATTGAAATATTGACATTATAAAACGAGTTTTTATAAGTGTTAGAATGAATTGCGAATGAATTTCATAAATGAATGAAATTTATAGGATTATAACGGTGAAGTTATAAAATGGAATTTTATAAGCATTAGGTTTATAAAACTTATAAAGTTATTAAAAGAATGGTTTTGGACAAATAATTGAATCTTATAAGTTATAAGATTTATAATTATGAAGTTCAAAGGAACGATGGTGCAAACAAATAAATTATAAGTATTCCACTTATAATATAAACTTTTGGTTTATAATTGAGTTATGAATTGAATAGGTTAATAAAGGAATTTATAAACGTTGTTTTATAAATCCGCAAACGACTTATTTTGATAAGAAAATTGTTATAACTTATTTATGGAGTTATATTCACATTTTGACTGTGAATAATCCTTTGAAATAAAATGAATAGAAGTGATGAAAGTTGTTAACGTAGTATATTCACGTTTTTGAACAGTGAATAATATGTTAAAAATAATGTTTAGATTTGATGTTTTAAATAGAAATTAAAACTATCTAACGATGTTTTAAAATGTGTTGAGATTCGAACCATAGATTTCAACATACATTGTTGAAATAAACGTTTTCGAGAAATAGAAGGAAATGGTGGACTATAACACTGTTGTTATAGTAAATGATTTCCGAAAGGAAATGTTTTGTATAGTATTGGGATTTATATATCTATTTTAATTTCGAATCCCTATACTAGTGATTTTGGGACGTCGTAACGATGTTTTACGTAACATTCGTTTTGGCCCAAATAAATATGTTTGAGAGAAGGATTTCCTTAAAGAATGAAATATATACTTAATTTCGATTAGAGTATATTAAATATTTTCTAAGTATTGAAAATAAATAAAATTTGTGAATTACTTATGAATAAATAAGTATGGAAATGTTTTCCAATATAAAGTGAATATTTTGGGAATTTATCTTTTTGAAGATAAATTGAAATGATAAATTGAAATCGTATATGCATGGATAATTTGGAATATAAATTCACTAAGGAATTTATAAAAGAAAGTGGAATTTGTATGAAAATAAATATTGATTTATTTTTGAAGTGTTGAAAATATATATCTTGTAAAGATATTTTTGGAAAATAAATAATTTGGAAAATTATTTGGAATCTGGTGATGTTGTGCATATCCATTGATAGTTCAATAACCGACTATCAATATTTCCCTTTGAATGGGTATTTTATGTGATTTGTTTGAATTTGAATGCCACACTTATTTTTGAATAAGCGCTCACTACTCGGGTTAACCGGGAAAGGACCATGGGGTCGTATAACCCATTCTGAATATGTGATACGTCGTTATGAATTGCATTTGATGACCGGTGTTGAAGACCGAGTATTTGCGAAAGCGATAGGATGACCTATCGATTGTCTCTGCACCGGGTAGCTCCTGGTATAGAGATCCCCTAAGTGATGGAAAATTCGATCGGGATTGTGAATACCCGGATTGCAAGGGCTTCGTAAAAAGTGCCTTCGGTTCTGTTCGATCCCGGAACAGACTTGTATGGATTGTATGTCTGACATTACAAATTGAGATATAAAGCAGATTTCTTTCAAATATATTTCTGTTGGTGGCGGAGAATTTATTCTTTTAGCTTAACACCCTTCTCTGAGACGTACGAGCTCAGAGGTTATGTAGTTGAATGTTATCAGCGATATATTCCCAATTTGGTAATGTGACATGCTGAGTGTTGCTGTAAATGATCATTGTGTTGATTATTTGTGATAGGATCATTTGTTTGATCGTCTATCTTGGTGATCATTTCTATGATCATTTGTTGACCCAAAGCATGGCTTTTGTATAAAGTATGTTTTTGTGGACGTGACTTCGTCGAGCCTCACACCCCGTGAATGGTCAAAACAGGAAAGATGCGGCAAGGTTATGAGGGATAGCGCCCTTTAGGATGTGTGCATTTCCTTCTGGAAAAGGGTGGTATCATGGTATGGAGCCCAGATGCTTACTCATGTTGAAAACACTTTGTTATGATTGTGTGAATTGATTACGAGCGCTCGGTGAAAGGTCCCAAAGGACCGGGGGATGGCATATTCGGTCAGTTGTTACTCAGTTAGGGGTAACCCGGCCTTGTGTTGGTAGAGATCCGGTTTGGTTCTCGGGGATGTCCATCCAGAGGCATTCTCATGTGGCAATGGGAAGTTCCTTGGCCTGATCATTCGTTGGAAATCCAAAGAAACAATACGTGACTTGTACGGTATTAGTTGTAGAACCTATCATTTACTTATGGTGGCGCCCCACTGTTTGGATGGTAGCTATAGTAGGCATACGATAATGGTCGTATGTTGGCTAAGATTTATATTCTACTTTCGAAATGAATTTTTCCTACACTATACACTAGTAATAATATTAAATGTTCTTATAATGCGTATCAAGCATCTTTGACTATCATAAGTAGAAATCTCCTCCAAGTCTGCGTTTGCATTGTGTGTGTGGCGGGAGGTCTTATGGTAGTCTCATTTTTAAAAGCATTGCGAATTAACTTTAAAAACATTCCTCTATTTTGATTTTAAAGATAAATAAACTGTTTTGAGTTCTCACACCAGTCACATGACTGACTCGGAGTTTATTGTTTTCCTTCCTAAACTCTGGGTGCCCACCAATTTCTACACGGGCAGTCAAGAGTTAGGTTTATTAGGATATTCAGGATATTCTGGAGTTGCTGGAGGCAAGCTGGATGGCATGGCGTATTACTAGTATATAGTATTTCTTTTCCGCTGCACTGTTTGTTGTTGTTGTTGTACACTCTGATGATATGATGTAATGAAATGTGATGTAATGTAATAACTGATATAGTTCTTTGTTTAAAGATTATTCATTTATTTATTATATGTTGTTCCGCTGCGAATTGTGAGATTCTGATGTTGTTCTGCTGTTTTCTTTCTGTTCTATTTTCTATTTCCTCTTCTCTCTATTTTCTATCTTTTCCTCTCTTCTTTCTTCTTTTCTTTTTCTTAAACCCTAACTATTCGGTTTTTCGGCAATGAAAAATCGAAAACGTTACAAACATGTTGCATGTGTGTGTGTATAGATATATGTGTGTATGCATGTCTGGGTATATGTATATTTACATATCTCTGTTAAAACTACCAGCTCCATTTTTTTTTGAATACAAAATTCAACTACTTTCTTTTCAATCAAAATTAGGCTTTGATCTCTAAAAGGAAAAAGTTTGCAACATGATAACATCATTTCTAAAAATAAATTCAAGAGGATTTTTTGAGAAATTATTTCATAATTTGAATTTACAGCGAAAACCTGATATAAGTCAAGAAATTCGAACATACGATTTTCAAGTTTTGATTTTAGGGACGAAATCGTAGTTGAAAATAATGAATTTTGACATTAAAATCTGGATTTTTAAGTTGGGAAATCTTGCGAATTATCGAATTGAACGGAATTGACATTGTCGTCAAATTTCGGTGATCGTCGACGAACTAAGTGACGTACTAGAGGTGGGGATGGGTTTCTCGAGAAAAATAATGGAAAAATTTTCTGATGGCCAGATTAGCCTGGTAGAGGCGAAGTAGGGTTTAAGCCTAGTTTTTTGGTTAAGGCCGAAAAGAGGGTTGTTGCATCGTTGTGGGTTGATCGGAGTTGTCTGGACCTAGAGGGATAGAAGCTCGAGGGTGTGACGTTTCTTTGGACGGAGTCACAAGAGTTCCGATGGACGGCGTCGTTGATTCGAGGGAGTTTTTTCGGCGATGTTGGTTCCAGCTTTGCCTAGAATAACTCGATCCTGATTTTGGGCTTGTGATAGAGATTGGGTGGTCGGGATCAGATGTAGGGGTGATCGTCGATGAGTTGGAGGTATCGGTGGTGGTCGATGTCGTCGCGATCGATGGTGCATGTGCACAACGTGGTGGTGGTGTCAGCGTGTTTGGGTAGTGAGGTAGGAATACTCGGATTTGACTCAGAGATATGAGGGTAATAACTCGGGTTAGTCTCGTGCAGGCTCATGAGTGTAACATGATTTCCAGATTTAAAACTAAACTAAGTTTGAAAAGAAGAAAAAAAGGGATTTTCTCGGGGCAAAACTCGAGAGTTATTCGGGTTGGACCAGAAGCAAGTTTTAAACAGTTTTTAAAATTTTTTATAAAAACAAGTTTTAAAATTTAAATTGAATCTTGATTGAAACTATTTCTTAGAATCTATTTCTTTATATAATAAATGTTTTCAAATAGTTGTTTTATGAAAGTTATATGTTTTGTTAACTTAAATTTTGTAAATTTAAGTTTGCAAGTATTTTAAATCTTAATTTAGAAATGAAATTAAATAGTTAATTAAAATGTACAATGTTTTAAAAACATATGTTAATGATAATTAAGTCATTAATATGATGGAGGATTTATCTTAAAAGTTAATTAAGGTTTTAATGATTTAAGATTAATTCAATTAATAAGGTAAGTAAAGTGTAGTTAATTAGTTTAATTACTTATGATTAAGGATTAATTAATTTGTAATTAAGGGTTATTAATTAAAAATTGAGGTTTATTAATTAATAATTAAAGGATAATTAATTAAGTAATTAATTAAGATTAATTAATGTAAGTAATTAAATGTAATTAATTACTTAAAGATAATTACTTAATTAAAAGTAATTAATTAATGATTAAAATTGATTAATCAAGTGATTAAGGTAAAATTTCTCAATGTAATTAATTTGTGATTTATTAATATAAGTGATTAGGGATAATCGCTTATTGTAATTAATTAAGAATAATTAATTAATTGGTAATTAATTAATGTTTAATTAATTAAATGGTAATTAATTAAAGGTTAATTAATTAATGTAATTAGGGAAATCAAATTAAAGATACTTAAATAATTAGAAGTTAATTATTTAATGATTAAAGGTTGATTTAATTATTAATTAAGGGTAATTAATTAATAATTAAAGGCTAATTTATTTATTATGAAAGGTTAATTTATTAAAATAATTTGTAATTAATTAATGTTAATTAACCAGGATTAGTGATTAATCTGGTGTGAATTAATCAGATGATAAATTGATCTTACTTATGGATGTTTGGATTATACTGAATGCTTTGAATTGTTTGATATCCCTGATGTATGATGCTTTGTGATATGAATTATATTTTATTTGAGCTGTGATGAATGTAATTTATTTATCTATGATGAATTTATATTATTTATCTGTGAATCTGCGAATGAAGATAAGCGTTATAGGATTATATCGCTTATCGATATTGCTCTGTTTGGAATGTGATGATTGATGATATTGCACTATTGTGTAAAACCCCTGGACTACACTGTACACACACAAATATGGATTTCACGAGGAAATCGGTTAAGTCACAGATATTTTGAAATCTAAATATTATTTTGTTTAAAAGTTGAAGTTTGAATCCAAATGGTTTTGGAAATGGAATTGAATTGAATATGAAAAGCCTTTGAAAGGGATGTTTTGTAATTGAAATTTAGTTTTGAATAAATTATATCATGTTAAATATTATTTGAAATTATTTTGGAAATCATGGTTTTAAAGGTTTATACAACTTCTATATATGGATTTAAAACTATTTTAAATGAATTGTTTTGGGAACTTGAATTTAACTTAAATTAGAATTTGCCAATAATACGGCAGTTCGCTGATTTTCTGGTTTATACTTTTAAAGGCTATAACTTGTGTATATTTGATCGGATTTTTCTTAAACAAAATGTATTTGTTTTCAAAGTATAATAGCTTTCAAATAAAGAAAGAATTTCTAGTTTTTTGTTGAAAGGGTTTCAAATTTGAAATGGAATTGTTTTTAAAACTATAAATGAATATGTGTTAAAAAAAATGGTGAACTTTGTTTTCAAATTGAAGAGGATCTTAAAGATATATCTTTTGTATAAAAGATTTGGAACTGAAATAGTTTTGAATTCTAAAGATGAATCTTTATGAAAGTTTGATGAACTTTGTAAAGTGAACCTTTTTGTTTAAAAGATTAAAAGTGGGAATTTGTTTAAACCATTTAAAAGAAAGGTTTTGGGCTTTAAATTGTGACTTAACTAAGATCCCACTATATCCATACGCTTTCTAAATTAAGCGCTCATTATTCGGTTTAGCTGGGAGAGGACTTTGTGTCATAAAACCCATTCCGAGTAATGATACCACGAAATGGATAGCATTTGAAGACCGATGGTGAAGACCTGATATTTTCGAAAGCGAAAGGATTACCTGTCGAATGTCTCTGCACCGAGTGGCCCCGGTATAGAGATTTGATCACCCTTTGTGATAGGGAGTCCGGACATGATTAGAGATTCTCCGGATTACAAGGGCTTCTTTTGAAGTGCCTTTGGTTCTGTTCAAACCCGGAACAGACTTGTATCGATGTATGTCTGACATTACACTTTGAGATCTACAGCTGGTTTCTATCAAATACATTTCTGTTTGGTGGTGCAGAATTTAATCTCTTACCTAACACCCTTCTCTGAGACATACGAGCTTAGAGGTTATGTAGTTGATGGTTACTACTGACACAATCCCAATTTGGTAATGTGGCATACGAAGTGATGCTGATCATTTATTGATCAAAGCATAGCTTTTGTGAAAAGCGTAGGTTTGTGGACGTGACCTCGTCGGACCTCACAACCCAGAATGGTCGAAACTGGAAAGACGCGGCAAGGTTATGAGGGTCGCGCCCTTTAAGTTATGTCCATTTCCTTCTGGAAAAGGGTGGTATCATAGTATGGAGCCTAGATATTTAACCTATGTGGTTACTGCAAATTTATGCTTTGTGGTTGTTGGTGTTGAGGATCCTCGGATAAGGGTCGGTAACGACCGGGAGATGGCATTACTCGTGTAGAAGTTACCTAGTTAAGGAGGTAACCCGGCCTTGTGTAGGCAGAGAACTGGTTAAGTTCTCTGGGCATCCCTCCAGAGGCGTTTGTATGTGGCCCAAGAAGTTCCTTAGCCTGACCATTTGTTGAAAGTCTAATCACCAATACGCACCTTGTACATTTTTAGTTGTAGAACCTGCCATCTAATATGGTGGCTATAGTAGGCATACTATAATGGTACGTATGCTGGCTAAGATTAATATTATACTTGCAAATGTTTTCTGCACTATGCACTAATAATAATATCAAAAGGATTTTGCATATCAAGCATGTTTGACTATCATAAGAAGAAATCTCCTCCAATTGTGCGCTAGCGTTGTGTGTGTGCGGGGAGGCCTTATGGTAGTTTCATTTTCCAAAAAGCATTGCGGATTTCATTTAAATTCGTTTTGTTTTGGTTGTTTTTAAAAGTAAACTATTTTTTTTTTTGCTCACACTAGTCCCGTGAATAACCTGGAGTTTATTGTTCCTTTTCTAAACTTTGGGTGCCCACAATTTTCCACGCTGGTAGCCTAGAGTTAGATTTTCAGATAATCATATGATTGGTGTAGATTCGATAGCATCCAGCCTTTGGATTTGGCGATAACATTTGTTCACTTGGACTGACCTTGCTTAGTATAACTTGATGATGGTGGTTCGAGCTTGTGGCTTGGAGATCTTTGTAGCATTGGAATGGAGATGCAACATTGGATTCTCAAGAGCTCTCTTTCTATTAAAGTTAACGTTGGTGTTCCTCTATCGAAGTTTTTCTTTCCGCTATTGTGTTCTCTGATAAGTGATGATATTCAATTGTATCATTGTTGTATCAAATGTTGTATATCAATAAAGTCGTTCATTTTTCTTCCGCTGTGTTGTTGTACTTAATGTGTTATAAGCTCCGGAGAACCAGATTTGACGTTTAAACCTATGGCATTCGAATACGGGTGATGTATTTGATGCCAATTTTCGAAGGCCGAGTCAGGATCGTTACAATTTGCTTTCAGTTTTTATGTTTTTCTTTTTATCTTTAGTTTAGAAGAAGAAAGAAAATGGAGTTTTAAAAGAGAATGAGTAACTTGATTTCCTTTAATAACATATTAAGTATTTTCCAATTAAAAGAAACAAGGGTTGCCACATGTTAATTCCAGGTACCCTTAGCTTACAAATGTAAATGCATGCTTTAGATTTCTTACAAATAAGGAATATATGCATTATTATGTTTAAATCCTTATTATAGTACTTATGTTTTATATATTTATGAAATGTGATTTATTAATTTATGTTTTATATTTATTTATATATTTGCAAACTATCTTATTTAAATTTTAAACTTAAGTAAAAATATAATATATTTTAAACAAATAAACATTCGCTTTATGTGTTTTGAAAATATATAATTAACTTTTAAATAGCTTTGAAAAATATTAAATTGAATTTAAACATAACTTTCCAAATTACAAAGTATGTACTAAAATTTGAAAACATGTTTTTATTAGTTAAATTCAAACCAAGGCTTTCCATTTATAATATATATAAATATATATACACATTATAAATAGAAAACATTTTAATATTAGCCTTGAAAATTGTTATATTGAATTTTAAATCACATTCCTCCTCCCTTAAAAGAATTTCGTCCCTGAAATTTAAAAGCAAAGATAATTTGATAATCTAACAAGGATTTTTAATTTCAAACAACAAAGCATACATCACAGCCAAATACTAACAAACATAGCAACCATTTTAATTAAACAAACAAATCCAACTAACTATCCTGACACAAACCAGGATAGACCTTCGAAAATGGATACCAATTATAACGACCTAACTCGACCTTCGAAACCTAGCTCTGATACCAGTTATAACAACCCTAACCTGACCTTCGAAACCAGGCTCTGATACCAATTATAACAACACTGGCTCGACGCTCGAAAATCACACCAAATACATCACCCGTATTTGAATGCCGCAGATTCAAACGTTGAATCAGGCTCGTTGGAGCTTATGACACATTAAGTATAACAACACAGCGGAAGAAAAATGAATATCATTGATACATAACAGTTGATTACAACAATGATACAACAAATGAACAACATCAGAGATTTATACAATAGCGGAAAGAACAGCAGCGGAAAAGATATCCTCATAGACTCGAAGAGAGAAAAATCCAATAGAATGCAACTCTATAGCTAAAGCTCCAAACCAGAAGCGAGAACCCCCATCACGTTGTATTGAGCAAGGTCAGACATGAAATGTAATCACCATAATCCAAGACTCCAAGAAATTCCAAACAGAAAACTAAAGGCTACCAAATCTATATCTACTATCCGATTATCTGAAAATCTGACTCTAGGCTGCCCGTGTGGAAAATTGTGGGCACCCAGATTTTAGAAAGGGAACAATAAACTCTAGGTCAGTCATGGGGGGTATGAGCAAACAAAAATAGTTTATCTTTAACAAAAGAAAACAAAACAAATTAAAAGAAATCAACAATGCTTTTTGGAAAATGAAACTATCATAAGGCCTCTCGCCACACACACAACGCAAACGCACAGTTGGAGGAGATTTCTTCTTATGATAGTCAAACATGCTTGATACGCAAAATCATTTTGATATTATTATTAGCGCATAGTGCAGAAAACCTTTCAAAAATATAATATTAATCTTAGCCGGCATACAACCATTATTTTATACCTACTATAGCTACCATGTTCAATAGTAGGTTACCACCACATTCCATGGCAGGTTATACAACTAAAACCGTACAGGGCGCGTATTGTTTCTTTGGATTTCCGACAAATAGTCAGGCTAAGGAACTTCCTGGGTTACATGGGTATGCCTCTGGAGGGACGCCCTGAGAACCTAACCGGATCTCTACCAACACTAGGCTAGGTTACCTTCGTAACTAGGTAACTACTGACACGAGTATGCCTCTTTCGGTCGTTACCGACCTTTATCCGAGAGCTCTCAACACCAACAACCATAAAAAAAAATTGCAGTAACCATATAGGTTAAATATCTGGGCTCCATACCATGATTTCACCTTTTATCCAAAAGGAAATGGACATACCCTAAGGGGCGCGACCCTCGATAACCTTGCCGCATCCTTCTTGTTTCGACCATTTTTGGGTTGTGAGGTCCGATGAGATCACGTCCACAAAGTTAAGCTTTTCACAAAAGCCATGCTTCGATCAACAAATGATCAACAGCACTTCGTATGCCACATTACCAAATTGGGAATATATCACCAGTAATTATCAGCTACATAACCTTTGAGCTCGTACATCTCAGAGAAGGGTGTTAAGCTAAGAGAATAAATTCTCTGCCACCAAATAGAAATGTATTTGATAGAAACCAGTTTTACATCTCAAAGTGTAACGTCAGACATGCATCCATACAAGTTTGTTCCGAGTTCGAATAGAACCGAAGGCACTTCAAAAGAACCCTTGCAATCTGGGTATTCACAATCCCGATCGGACTCCCCATCACATATGGAGATCTCTATACCGTAGCTACTCAGTGCAGAGTCATTCGACGGGTAGTCCTTTTGTTCTCGAAAATACCCGGTCTTCACCACCGGTCTTCAAATGCTATCTATTTCGTCGTAGCATTATTCGGAATGGGTTATGTGACACAAAGTTCTCTCCCGGCTAAACCGAATAATGAGCGCTTAATTTTAAAACTATATGGATATATGGGATCTTAGTTAAGTCACAACCTAAAGCCCAAAATCTTTCTTTTGAATGGTTTAAACAAATTTTCGCTTTTAATCTTTTAAATAAAAAGATTCACTTCACAAAGTTCACCAAGCTTTCATAAAGATTCATTCATAGCTTTCAAAACTATTTACCATTCAAATCACACAGCTTGAAATCATTTCAATAGAAACTGGAAATCCTTTCGTTATATGACAACCATCATCATTTAAAAACAAACGCTTTTTGTTTCGGAAAAATCCGATCAAATATGCACAAGTTATAGACTTTAAAGTAAAAACTTGGGCTAAATTTAAATTCCCAAAATAATACTTTTAAAATACTTTAAAGATGGTTTAGAAATCCATATACATATTATATAACTTGTATCACCACTTTTCAAACCATAGTTTCCAAAATAAATTCAAATTCTATACATATGTGTGTGTGTGTGTGTGTGTGTGTGTGTGTGTGTGTGTAAAACTCAATTTCAAAATCTTGAATTCAAATTCAAATCAAATTATTTTAATTTCAAAACATCTTTTAAAATGCTTTTCATATTCAATCCAATTCCATTTCCAAAACCATTTTGGATTCAAAATTCAACTTTTAAACAAAATAATATTTGAATTCAAAATATTTGTGACTTAATCGATTTCCACGTGTAATCCATATTTATGTGTGTGTGTGTGGTGTAGTCCAGGGGTTTTACACTATAGTGCAACATCATCAATCATCACAATCCAAACACAGCAATATCGATAAGCGGTATGAACCTATAACCCTTATCTTCATTCACAGATTCATAGATAAATAATATAAATTCATCACACGTTCATCACTGCTCAAATCAAAACAATTCGTATCAAAGATCATCACACATCAGGGATACCAAATAATTCAAATCATTCAATACAATCCAAACATCCATAAGTAAGACCAATTAATCATCTGATTAATTTATATCAGATTAATCACTTATGAATAAATTACTAATCCTGGTCAATTAACATTAATTAATTGCAAACCATTTTAATTAATTATCCTTTAATTATTAAATAATTAACCTTTAATTATTAAATGATTAACCTTTAATTATTAATTAATTAACCTTTAATTAATTATCCTTTAATTACATTAATTAATTAACCCTTGATTAATTACCATTTAATTGATTATCCTTAATTAATTACAATAATTGATTATCCCTGATCACTTATATTAACGAATCTCAAATTAGTTTTAATCACTTGATTAATCAACCTTTAATCATTAATTAATTACTCTTAATTAAGTAATTATCTTTAAGTAATTAATTACCTTTAATTACTTGTTATTAATTAAACCTTACTTAATTAATCATCCTTTAATGTTATTATATAAAGTAATTACCTTTAATTTAGTAATAATCTTTTATTAATTAAATCAAGTAATTATACTTAATTGATTTCATTAAGTAATCATTCTTCAATTACTCATCATTAATTAATTAATCCTTGATTAATACATAATTAACCTTTAATTAAGTAATTATCATAAAAATTCAAATTAATGATCCTTTAATCTTAAGATAACCTATTTATCTTTATTAATTTCATAATCATCATTGAAATCTTGTTTTAAATAACCTTTGAAACAAATTAACAAAATCATACAATTTAACTTAAACCCTTTTAAGTTAATTGAAAATCAAAAATCCCATTTTTTCGAGATGAACCATTTTATCTTTAAAATCTTATTTAAATAATCTTGAGAATAGATTATCATCAACATATAAATTAACTTAATATCTTCAAGTTAATTACAAATCAACAACATCATTTAAGATAAACCATTATCTCCATTAATTACTTAACTATCATTAATATACTTTAAAAAAACCTTTTATTTTTAAAATTAACTTACTTAATTAAATAATATAATTTAAGTTTTAAAATAAAATAAACGTTTTAATTTAAAAAAATTAAGTTAAACAAGTTATAACTTCTTTTAATCAAATAACTTAAAACACTATCATATAATAATTTAAACTAAATTCAATTTAAATTTAAAACTTGCTTTTATAAAACTACTTAAAATCTGGTTTCGGGTCCAACCCGATTCCCGCTCGAGTCATAACCCAAGTTACCCCGCATCGTATCGATTTCGAGGCAATCAGGAAACCATTCCGAGACTTCCTTCGAGTTTACATCTTCTTACCCAACATAGACGAACCCAGACTTGATCGTGCATATGTGCACATGCACCGACGACTTGGTCACCTCCGACCATCGAGGCAACCTCCAATATGTCGACGAACACCTCCTCATCAATCACAAAATTCTATGTAACGACCCGAAATTTTCGAACCCGAAAATTCCAGATAGTTATGGAAAAGAAGAAAGAGATAGAAGAAGAAGAACAGTACACCAAAATCTCACATTCGCAGCGGATAAAATATAATAACAAATAATAACAGTTTACAAAAGAATATTTTATCTGTTGATTGCACTTTAATACATCAGAGTTTCACATATATATACAGTCACTGATCATATACAAATCATGTCTCAGATATATAATAATATACTGCAGCGGAAATACTCTATACGTACTTGTCATCCAACTCGTCTCCTGAGCTCCAGAACGTACCTACCTGAAAATCTGTAATACTCGGTCTGACCCGAGCATTACACCAAAGTAACACCCGGGTCAGGCTGGAAACCAGCGTGAGTAAACCCAACTAACATGGAATACCAACAAACAACTCATATAAATTCGGGGTAACTTATATCAATTCACAAGTTGCTATAGACAACACTTATTTCCTATATAAATTTCTAAGTACCAAACTTAGATAAAATAATCCAATTTACTTAAAACATTTCATTCTTGTCTATTTATTTCACAAATCAGTTTATAAAAATTCGAAGTGGTTTCGGGTATTCACCAATACCCGACCCCGGCCTCTTTGAAACTCATGTTATCTTACCCCAAATTATTCAAATGAAATACTCAACATTTCACATCAGAGATATCAACACATTTAAAACATCCAATACCATTTAATTTTCCATAACAAAGCTTAATCACATACAAATCAATTCAATTGATTCTAATTGAACTCCTAACCACATCCATTTAGATTCCTTCATTTAATATTAATTGATTCCAAATCAATTAATTAGTCAACCCTTCACTATTCCTCTTAATTAATCACCCTGGATTAATTATATTCAATTACATGCAAGTAATTATCTTAAGTTAACTTCACAATATTAATTAGTCTCAACCAATATCATTAAGAAATCTTAATTACTTCATGAATAAATTAATTATTTGATTACATTAATCCTTAATTACCTATATTAATTTACTTCCCATAAGTCACTTATTACTGATTAATTCATCTTAATTAATCAATCTTCAATTACATTGTTAATTATATTAATTAATTATTTCCAATTATATTTTACTAATTTCATTAAGTATTTGTTTACCACACATCCAATGATTATTTTGAATTTACTTATACTTGATTTATTTAACTTAAACTTAGTAAATTAACTTACCTTAATTAATTAATTCAAACCCTTCGCCACTAAATTAATTAAGCCAAATCATTTATTTAATTGAATTAAATAATTATTCATTTCAATTACCCTACTAATTTTAAATGAATCACAAAACATCAAGCCCTTAGTAACTTTAAACGAAAACATTTCCTTATTTATGTTGAAGTTCAAACAACTTCAAATTCCCAATCTTCGAGTTAAGCAACAATTAACTCGAGAGCCATCCAAACCAAAATCACCAGATTATCAATTCATAGTGCATATCAAATCAGTTCATCCATTCAACCAAATATTAAATTTAACCATTTAAATTTAAATAGAAATCTAACAAGTAAGACATGTTCTTAGAAACAAACATGTTCATTACGGGCAGAAATTTAACCCGAGCTTGCACCTCAAATTCATATATATAGATGGTCGAATTTTAAAAAGTGATACAAATGAAAGTTATCACATTCTTCCTTCAGTTTCCAAAACTTTAAAGATTATAGGATTTGGATGGGAAACGCAAAAGTTATGCACAGAATACTAGCTCAGGTTTGCACAAGACACTAAGTACTCTACAACAACAGGACAGCGAGTTTGCAAGAGGTTTTTCAACATTTTAATCATCGAATAGCAGAAAATGATACAAATAAAAGTTATAGGCCTTTCCGTTATCTTTCCAGAATGTCCAAGATCATCGAATTTGGATCAACGGTTCAAAAGTTATGACCATTTTACTAAAAGCATTAAGCTTAGCCTGAACTTATGCATTTGCAAGACAGCGACCAACAATTGCAATTTTAGCATAGAAAACATAAAAAACAGGCAAAATGAAATAAACAAAAGTTGTATCTTAGTTTCTAAGCTTTCCGGATCATTAAAAATTACCGAATTCTGATAAGAATTGTAAAGGTTATGGATAAAACAATTCTGAGATTTGAATTTCATAACTTCTGTCATTTTATCTCGGGACAGCGATAAACAATTATAATTTTGGCCAAGATAACATCGAAATTTTGGAAAACTCAAAACATAAAAGTTTTAGAACAAAGTCTAAGCTTTCTGAAACATCTAAATTTATCGAAATCGGTTAAGGAATGAAGAATTTATGGCTAATTTAGTTTCGGCCTTAAGCACAGCGCTAATATTGGTTTTGCTCTCGGGATTACAGTATAAAAATTCGATTTTGACATAGTTAACGTCCAAATTACAGAAAATAGAAAACATCAAAGTTGTAGCACATGGAATAAGCTTTCCAGAACATCCAAGAAATCGAAATTTCATTAAGAATTGGAAAAGTTATGGTCAAATTACTAAGCTGCGTTTTTGATAGAACCGAGCCACTTTTACTTACAACTATCATCTCTTCAAGAATAACATGAATACTAGAAATTTAAATAGTTTTTCTCACCTTAACTTGTGTATTTTCCTTGACTCTCTTTTCCTTAGCTTTCTCCAGCCTTTTCACTTTATCTTACTTTTGTTTTTTTTGTGAAAAAAAGAAAAATAAGTGAACATTTCACCCCTTTATATAGTAATTTTCAAGGCTAGTTTGGTAATTTTAGTTTTGGACACTTGTCTACTTTTCTTTGTACAAGCTTTAGAATGTTGACACATGTCTACTTAGGTGTCTTAAGATGCTTCTCCACATGGACACCTAATGGGGTTATGTGTCATAATTCTATTTCATCTTAAGATAGGTGTATGGTCCATATTATGCCACTTGTCTTCATCATGTCATGCCACTTATCATATACTTATAAATGTATACATACTTATACCTTTTGTATTATTTAAAAGCATACATAAATATAAATAAAATAGAGATGGTGTAGATAGTATATTTTAAACTATCGATTTAAACGATATATTATTAACAGACTTAAAATTCCATATTCAATAATTTACCCAATTTCAAATTATATAACTCAATAATTTAATTATCAAGCAAATATAAATATTCGGGAGTCAAGTTTACAATTAACTTTTAAATATTTAACATCAATTTATTATTCCAATTTCAATTGTTAAAAATATCGGGTCGTCACATTCCTCCCCCCTTAAAAGAATTTCGTCCCCGAAATTAATAGTTAGGCTGAGTGTTTCAAAACCCGTTTACTTTTCCCAAAACCCACAATTCAACATTCTACCAATTATCTTTTATTAAAGACATTTAACCTTAACCAACTTCCTAAAACCTTCTATAGTTTTCACGCAATACCCTTTTTCTCAATCCTTTAAATTTCAATTTAAAACCAATTTTGAGTTATCGAAATTTTCTCAAAAAAAAAAAATTCTAACTCTCTAAATTTCCGAAAAAGTTTGCCAGCGTCTCCTTTGCGCGGCTAGCTTGGTACTACTACAAAAGGCCTCTACGAGCTCCCAAATTCCAAAAGAAAACAAATGCTAAGTGGCTACATCAAAACCCAACCCAATTCCATACAGAATTTTAAATACATACCCTTTTTGTCGAGCAATTAAATTTATCTTTTGGAACCAAATCCAGTTTTCTTTACATAAGTTTCATACCTACTTCTATTCAAATTGGCTTTTCCCATTTCCATATGGATTCATTTTGTCTTCACTTCTGCATATTGAATTTATCTTCCATTTATAACTGATTCACATTAATTTCATCTATAAATTTACTTTAATTCCCAATTTGTAATCGTTTTGTCGCTAACGAATTTATTTATTTTATTTTTATTTTTTTTTCTAACTCCCAAAATTTTCAAAAAAATTTGGCGGAGTCTCCTTTGTACGGAGGAGCTCTTGCAATTTGACAATAGATATAAATATGTATACATCGACCCACACGGTCGGAAAAAGCAAAAACAGTTCATATTTCCTATTTTTATTGCATAGGCGTACCTTTATTTAGCATTTTAAGCAAGTAGCTTATAAATTTAAGCAATTAGCGCAATCCAAACCAACCAAACAGCCTTCAGGTACCTGTACTATCTCAATTTAAATATGTAAGTGCCACATATAGAGAATTTATTAGCATTTACTCACTTTCAATAGCTAAACACAAGTATTACATAAACAACAAGTATCAAACGCTTCCCATAAGCGATTTATTTAACTTTTAAAGCTAATTCAAATGTTTTCATCCAATTCATATGCCATTTCATTCCATTTTAATAGTTTACAACTCAAGTGCTTACATTCAATTTATTCCAAATCAAATTATTTTACTTCCCTCAACCCATAGGATTTTAATTACATTCATTTACGGCAAACAACAATTCATTCCATGCAAATTTGACAATACTTGCTTGATAAAGTATTCATTTCAGTCTATAACTACTCCAAATTAGTTTCAACCCATCATGTACTTAAGTTCATTTCATTTTTAATGTATTCACCAACTATACATTGCATTCCATTACTTTCCCACAACTGTTTCATTTCAAAATAATTTAGTAAGCTTGGAACATTCAAATACTTATAAATTTATAACCATTCCCAAATTAATTTAACCCAAACTTTATTTAAGGGTCTTTCACCTTTATTCGAAGCCAAGCTTCCATAAATTTTAAACTTAAGTTAATTTACTTTAACATTAATTCACCTTCTCAATTTGTCAAAATAATATCCAAGCACATACTTAACTCATTTATGCTTCAAATTAATATGTCACCGAACTTAAGTTCAGTCTAATAATCCAATTCCAATCACCTCTTTGATTCAGTCTTATTAAATCAAACTTCATCCATTTATTATTTAACTTAATTAACCCATTTTAACTTTTTAATTTACCCACTTAATTCATTATCGAATTTATTTTATTAATACAAGGCCATTCTCAATTATTTCTACTCACCTGGGTTTTGTTTGCAACCCAAACCATTTCTATTATAATCCACTTTCATTTCATTCGACAACACTTCCACTATCAAATTTACTTGCAAATTACGTTAAATGTTATTCAAATCACTTGAATTTTATTTGCAATTCAAACCATCACCTTTTTGATCCAACTCAATTTTATTTTTACACCATCTCTTCTTATTTAATCCATTTTATTTACCCAAGTTAAATTTTATTAACATACTCGATCAAACAATTATTTAGCCAATTAGCTTACTTCCAATTTTATATCAAGATCCGATTTTATTACAAAGAATCGCATCATTTAAATTTTTCCTGAGTCCAATATTATTTTATAATTCCAGTTTGGATTTTTCCCCTTAAATTTTCCCAAAATTTCAACACTTCTATTTTAACAATTTAGAAATGCTTTTAAATCCACCTTATACTATTAAAATAGCTTTTACAAAAATGTTTCTTATAACTCGATGTCTCAACCAGTCCATCCTTGTTCTCACAGAAATTCAGTCATACGTTGATCAGGCGTAGGACTGAAAATCTATAAGTACTTGGTAAACCCGTTTTCAACATCCAGTGAAAATACTTGGAAAATAATTTTATTGAAAATATAGAAATGGGTTTTTTTTTTGAAAATAAAGGAAATATCTTTGGTGACAATGCTCTGAAAATCATCACCCCATCCATGGTCACAGTTACATACCAGGGTTACGTTGCAGTCACAACAAAAGTCCATGTAACTGCAGGCTCTCCACGGCCTCTCGATTACGCCATGGATCCCACACAACAGATCACAGTTACATCCAGGGTTACGTTGCCGTCGCAGCAAAAGTCCATGCAACTGCAGGCTCTCAGCGGCCTCTGATTTTCACTATCAAAATGAAACTTCTCCACTCCAACATAGGTCGCAGCCTACCGATATAAAATCAAACGCAGACGGTTGGCTCTCAGCGGCACACACGACCTTCACTATGTTACCATAGATCGCAGTCTACCGATCAAACGTAGACCTTGGCTCCCAGCGACACACACGACTTTCGCTATGGTAACCTCTACTCAAGATCCCCAGGAACTAGTTTTGTCCGGACTCCTCACAGGATCAACTTTAGAACCCCCCCCCCCCCTAGGTCTCAAGGCAGCACCACCCGGTGGCACTCCTGAGAAGTTCATTTCAAGGGAGCGCCTTTTTCCCCAGAGCCATCATCAAAACATTTTATACTATACACATATAGTATCTTTCAAATCATACACCTAGTATGAATTTTATCAAAGCTCCTTTACACAAAATCGATTATCCCAAAATCGATAATTCTCAAAATAGGCTTTCCAAATTCCATATATTGATTTTACCCAAAAATCAAAAGCCTTTCCAAATCCAAAGGTTCCCAAAACCTTTTCCAAAATCCTCATAAGATCCTTTATATATATACAGATATATATAATTTTTAAAACTTTGGATCACTTTAAACTTGTATAAAATTCCCTTTTATACTTCAAACACTTCCAAAATCCTTTTTCTTCCAACAATAGATTCAACAAGGGAAGAATAGATAACGAAGATATAACTTTGTTTACCCAAAATCAAATATTCAAATTTGATTACTCTTTCCAATATCAATTTCCTTTCTATTCACATTCACTTAAATTTTCATTCACTTATTCACATTTGCCTTAATCTCCATTTGGGTTATTACCTCAATTCTTATCCCAGTTGGGTATTTAATCAATAACAGTTTGAACTCTGACCAGTTTATATTTAGGAAATAGCTCAAAATTTAAAAATAGATAAGTAGTCGAAAAATATTGTTTAGTTTGCAAAATAGCTGTAAAATAGTTAAATAGTTTAAAAAAAATTTAGGTAATTGCAAAATAGTTGTAAAGTAGTACTTAATTTGTAACATAGTTAAAATATAGTAATGAGCTTAGAAAACAGTTGAAAATGGTTAAATAGCTGCAAAATAATTATAAAACAAGTATAAAATAATTTGCCTTTAAGAAAGAAAGGTTGTATATATTTAATAGCTTAGAAAAATAAGTTTATATAAAGACAATTTATATTGAAAATAGTCTAGAGTCAAAACTGTTCACTTCCCCAACATTTTCAATTCAAATTTCCACTCCCATTTAAATTGACCCAATTCCAAATTGAATAATCTTCAATTTCCATTGAAATGGATTTAATCCCAATTCAAGTTCAATTGATTCTTAATTTCCTTCCAACTTCAAATCAAATTCCGTTTGATCTTTAAACTTGTACAACTTTAGTTACAATTTAAAATTTACAATTTCTATTTATAATCAATTACATTCACATTTTGCTTTTAACTCAGAATTATACATTTTATTTAGCCAATATATTTTTATTATTCCATAAACATTTCAATCACGATTCCAGAGTTTAAACAAATTTCGAAAATTTCAGTAGCACCTTAGCATTCAACTATACCTAAAATTCTTTGGAAAATTCAATTACCCCTTTGAATTTCAAAACCAAACCCGGTTCACAAACAATTCCAATATAAAACAATTTGGTAGCAATTTCTCTTCTAGAAACTCGAAAATAAACATCGATAATGCTGCAGTCATCACCGACGTTATTTTCCAGTTACCGAAAGAGTTCAATGCTTTTATCTCTTTAAAAACATTTCTGTAACGACCCGAAATTTTCTAACCCGAAAATTCTAGATAGTTATGAAAAAGAAGAAAGAGATAGAAGAAGATCAAAAACACCAAACATCTCACAATCGCAGCGGATAAAATATAATAATAAATAATAGCAGTTGCAAAAGGATACTATATCTGTCGATTACATTTTAGTACATCAGAGTTTTACATATATACAGTCACTGAATATCTATACAATTACCATGACTCAGATAAACACTAATATAAATACAGCGGATAAACTCCATACGATATTGCCACCAGCTCGCCTCCTGAGCTCCTGAACGTCCTAACCTGAAAATCTGTAATACTCGGTCTGACCCGAGCATCACACCAAAGTAACACCCGGGTCAGGCTGGAAACCAGCGTGAGTAAACCCAACTAACAAGGAATACCAAAGCAAACAATTTATATAAACAGGGTTAACTTATATAAATTTAACCAATTCCCAATTTACTATAGACACTGTTTATTTCACATATAAATTTCAAAGTACGAAACTTAGATAAAATAACACAATTCAATTAAATTATTTCATTCCAGCCTATTGATTTCACAAATCAATTTATATAAAAATTCGAAGTAGTTTCGGGTATTTCCCAATACCCGACCTCGGCCTCTTCGCAACTCATGCCACACT
The DNA here is from genome assembly GCA_030765085.1 of Allium cepa. Classification (NCBI taxonomy): domain Eukaryota; kingdom Viridiplantae; phylum Streptophyta; class Magnoliopsida; order Asparagales; family Amaryllidaceae; genus Allium; species Allium cepa. The sequence goes on along the minus strand of CM060934.1, from coordinate 634,754,520 downwards.
TACCCAAATTATCCAAATGGAATACACAATATTTCATATCAGAGATATCAATTCATCCAAAGCATTCAATACCATCCAATCATTCATAAGCAAAACTTAATCACTTCCAAATTAATTAAATTAATCCTGATGGAATTACCAATACCATCCACTTCCGTTCCTTCATTAAATATTAATTGATCTCAAATCAATTAATTAATCAACCCTTCATTTTCATCTTAATCAATCACATTGGATTTAATTGTCCTTCGATTGCATTCAAATAATTATCTTTAATTAATTATCATGATATAATCCTTCTTGAACACCATCAATAGCAATCCTAATTATCTCATGAATTAATTCACTGTTTAAATCACAGTAATCCGTAATAACTTATATTACTTAACTTTATAAGTCTCTTTTATGGGTTAATCAATCTTAATTAGTCAATCTTTGATTTCATCATTAATTATATAAATTAAGGATTTCAATTTTTTATTTAATTTATCATAATCAAATTTAATTTCATTAATTCAAACCACCGTATTAATCCTTTCCATAAATCCCAAAACTATGATTAACTATCTTTATTCTACTTTGTTCATACATTAGTTACTCTTTACTTAACTATCTTAATAAATCTCTTGATAAATTTCACAAAGTAATTTTATTTTATTAATTACCTTCAGTGATTATCTAACAAGCTATCCATGATTATTTTGAATTAATCAAACCTAATTAATTGACTTGAACTTTCATTAATTAATTCAAAACCCTTAATTACTAAATAAATCAACCCGAATCATTAATTAATTAAATTAATTAATTATACATTTTAATTACCTTCAAATTTGATGAATCACAATTCATTAAGCTTTTACTAACAATGGAAACATTTTCGTATTTATGACTTAAGTGTAAGAAAATTTTAAACCCCAAATACTTCGAGTCAATCACAATTAACTCGAGAACAACCAAAAACTAAATCACCAAATCATCAGTACACATCCAAACAATTCAATCATCCATCTAATTATTTAAATTTAATCATTTAAATTTAAATAAAAACCCAACAACGTGAGATTTACTCACCTTTAAATTTTGAACATGCAAATCTGATCCAATCGACTTGTTCCCTTCCAGATTTAGACCTTGTATAAATATTTACACGGGTTATTAATATTCATCTATCAATTGCCATTAAATTAAATTAAATTAACTTATAATTTAATTCTAACTAATAAAGTTTCTTTATATCTTATAACTAAAACTTTTTGATAAGAGAATTAGTCAAATTAAATTACAGAAATAACTGAGAAATTACCCTATTCACGAAAGACTGCAGCTGTCACCAACCCGTCGCCACCTTCGAGTCACTCACGAACTTTGCTACGGCTCCAAAGTCTGGTCGCAGTCCCCATCGACGAACCCTCAGAAGAGACACCACCCTACATATGCTATCGCGGCATCTCCGATGAATTTCGAACCCTTCAACTCAGCCGCGACTTCGAGAACGCTAACCCTCGCGCATCCCTTCTGCCTTCGAGCGTATCCAGCGGCTTCGAATCTCGAGCTCCACATGCGACGTGTTTTCGATTAGTTCATACCCCACTTGACTGCTGCTCAAATGCGCACGCGGCACCGTCAATTCGAGAATTAGGGCAGGAATCGACTTCGCTCAACTCGAATTTGAGGGGGAAAAAGGAAAGGGAACCCATTACTTCGAAAAGAGTTTCCCTTTTTTTTTACAGGCTTCGGCCATGATTCATTCAACTGCAAGAATTCATTCGAAGAGAGGAGAGTGAGTGCGGTTTCAACTAGAAGAAGAAAGAGGGATTGCGAAGAAAGATGTAGGGTTTTCGGCATGTTTTATGAGAAGAGAACAAATTTCATTTCCATTTTTTTTTTAACAGAGTTCGATTTCTGCTATTGAGAAGAGAGAGGACAGGAATAAGATAATGGGATGGGGAAGCTTCTTGAAAACGCTTGCAAATGAAAATATCTCGAGTTGATAAAAATATCTTGCTATCTTACTTTAAATTTAATTATATTATAAAGCTTCTAAACGTCACGTTAAGCATGACGCGAAATCCCAAATCTCAAATCAGACATGCCGGCAGGCGTTTATAAGGGTTTACCCGCACTCCGAACACAATGAAATGTGTTTCGGAGGCTAATTTGATCGTATGTGCGAGTTATAGAAATAAACGATCAATTTTAAATTAAATCGATTAAAATAGTTCTAAGCGTTTTGAGCTGCCAGGGTCAAACGACGACTCTGATTGCTCCGAAAATTGAAATCCGATAATAACTAATCATTACGGATCCAATGGAACTTGTTTCGTCGAATTCCGAGACTGTGCCTCGGAAGGCTATTTTTAAACTTCAATTTAAATGATAAATTATTAAAATTGAACGAATCGCCTTTAATTTAAACTTTAACCATTCAATTATCTTCAAAATCATCCCTATAAATTTTATAAGCCTTCAAATTATTTTAAACAGGCTTCGAAATCCCAGATTCAACAATTTACCCAATTTCAATTATTAAATTCAATATTTAAACTATACAATCCAATGATTTAATTATCAAGTAAATATTGATATCCTAAAATTCAAGTTAAAATTAACTTTTAAATAGTTTAAAATCAATTAACAATTCTATTTTAAATTGTTGGAAAATCTGGGTCGTCACATTCCTCCCCCCTTAATAGAATTTCATCCCCGAAATTACTAGTTAGGAAGAATGTCTCATATCTGTCAACTTTTGCCCAAAACCAAACAGTTCTACAACTTAACAATTATCTTTTATAAAAACCCGCTTTATTATTCTTACTATCTCCCAAACTCTTCCACAATATCAAACGATACCCCTTTTCTCGATCATTTGAATGTCAATTTAAAATCTAATTTTTGAACTATCAAAATTATCTCAGAATTTTTCTAACTCCCTAAATTCCCGAAAATTTTTGCCAGCGTCTCCTTTGCGGCTAGCTCGGTACTACTACAAAAGGCCTCTATGGGCTCCCACATTCCAAAAAGAAAACAAAAGCCAAGTGGCTACATCAAAAACCCAATCCAATTTCATACAAAATTTAAATACATACTTTTTTGTCGGGCAATTCAAATTTATCTTTTAGAACTAAATCCAATTTCCTTTTTCCTTTACAACACCTGCATATTCTATTTAACACAATATCCAATCGTAATTTTCCAAATCATTGTATACATTTTCTTACGGAAGCCTTCGCATTACTTCTATTCAACTTAGTTTCCACCGTTCCATATGAATTCGATTTATTTTTGATTTCTAATATGGAGTTATATCTTTCATTTAAACTGATTCACATTAGTTACATTTACTAGTTATTTTTAAGTTTCCCATTTGAAATTGTTTTGTCGTTAACCAAAATTATCCAAAAAATTTCTAACTCCCAAAATTTTCGAAAAATTTTGGCAGAGTTTCCTTTGTACGGAGGAGCTTTTGCAATTTGACAAAAGATATAAATATGTATACATCGACCCACACGGTCGAAAAAAACAAAAAAGTTCATATTTCCTATTTTAATTGCGTAGGCGTACCTTTATTTAGCTATTTAAGCAAGCAACTTATAAATTTTAGCAATTAGCATACCCCAAATCTAGCCAAACGGCTTCCCTGTACCTGTACTTACTCAGTTTAAATACGTAAGTGTCATACATAGAAAATCTATTAACATCTCACTTACTTTTAATAGCTAAACACAAGCATTACATAAATAACAAGCACCAAACACTTCCAATAAGCAATTTATATGTTTTAAAGCACAGCTAATTGTTTTCAACAAAATTTATGTGCCCCTTTCATTCAATTTTAATGGTTTACACACAATTTCTTGCATTCAACTCATTTTAAGCGAAACAATCTCATATTCACTTCAATTGATTCAAAAATCAATTATATCGCTTCCACTAATTCATAGCATTTAATTTGATTAAATCTCGCTTACGTTAAATGATAATCATTTCTGCGCAATTTGATAATATCCATGTGAATAATTAATTATTAAAGTTTTATAACCAATTAAAATTGATTCCAACTCAGTTTTATTTAATTCAATTCCATTTTAATTTATTTATAATCATTTTATTTAGCTCGACACATTCCATGCTTGTGTAATACTAATCATTCCCAAATTAATTTAAACCAAGCTTTTATTCAATGGGCTTTTATCCTTATTCGAAGCCGAGCTTCCATAAATTTTAAACTTAAGTTAATTTACTTTAATTTATTCCAACATCAACTTAAGATTACTCCAATTTAATCCTCATTTAATCAACTTCCATTAAATTCAGTTAGCCTATCAATTTTAAATTTTAAATTCACCTTCACACTTTATCAAACTAATATCCAAGCATATACTTAATTCATTTTCTCTTCAAATTAATATACCTCCAAATTTAAGTTCAGCCGGATAATCCAATTCCAATCACAACATGATTTAGTTTTTATTCTATCAGACTTCATCCATTTAATATTTAACTCAATTAACCCATTTTAAATTTTAAATTTACTTACTTAATTCGTTATCGAATTTATTTTATCAATATAGGGTCATTCTCAATTTATTTCTATTCACTTGGGTTTCGTTTTACAACTCAAACCATTTCTATTATAATCACTTCTCTTATATCCAATTTTCTTGCAAATTTCATTAAACATTATTCAAATCAATCCTTGAACTTTATTTGTAAGTCAACCATCACATTTTCAATCCAACTCTATTTTATTTACATTTTAAAGCATTTTCCTTATTCAATTTATTATCCTATTCAAATTGAATTCTATTACAATCCTAATTCATTTCCAAACTCCATATTTTATTTATAATCCATTTATTTATGAAAGTTAAATTTTATTAACATATTCAATCAAACAATTATTTAGCTAATTAGCTTACTTCCAATTTTATATCAAGATTCGATTTTATTATAAAGAATCGCATCATTTAAAAAAAAATTCCCGAGCCCAATTTTAGTTTATAATTCCAGTTTGAATTTTCCCCTTGCATTTTCCCAAAATTTCAACACTTCTATTTTAACAATTTAGAAATGCCTTTAAATCCACCTTATATTATGAAAATAGCTTTTATATAAAAATATTTCTTATAACTCGATGTCTCAACCAGTTCATCCTCGTTCTCACAGAAATTCAATCATACGTTGATCAGGCGTAGGACTGAAAATCTATAAGTACTTGGTAAACTCGTTTTCAACATCCAGTGAAAATACTTGGAAAATAATTTTATTGGAAATATACAAAACAATTTTGAAAATAGAGGAAATATCTTTGCTGAGGATGCTCTGGAAATCATCACCCCCATTCCATGGTCACAGTTACATACCAGGGTTACGTTGCAGTCACAACAAAAGTCCATGTAACTGCAGGCTCTCCGCGGCACTCTCGATTACGCCATGGAACCCACACAACAGATCACAGTTACATCCAGGGTTACGTTGTAGTCACAATAAAAGTCCATGTAACTGTTGGCTCTCCGCGGCCTCTGATCTCTCTATCAAAATGAAACTTCTCCACTCCTACATAGGTCGCAGTCTACCGAGATAAACTCAAACGCAGACTGTTGGCTCTCAGCGGCACACACGACTTTCGCAATGTTACCATAGGTCGCAGTTACATCCTGGGTTACGTTGCAGTCACAACAAAAGTCCATGTAACTGTTGGCTCTCCGCAGCACACACGACTTACGCTATGGTAAACTCAACTCATAATCCTCAGGAACTAGTTTTGTCCAAACTCCTCACAGGATCAACTTTAGAACCCCCCCCCCCCTTGGGGCTCAAGGCAGCGTCACCCAGTGACACTCCTGAGAAGTCCATTCCAAGGGAGCGCCTTTTTTCCCAGAGCTATCATCAAAACACTTTATACTATACACATATAATATCTTTCAAATCATACACCTAGTATGAATTTTATCAAAGCTCCTTTACACAAAATCGATTATTCCCAAAATCGATAATTCTCAAAATAGGCTTCCCAAAACTCAATATTGATTTTTTTTTTCAAAAATCAAAAACCTTTCTCAAAATCCTCATAAGATCCTTTATATATATTCAGATATATATATATAAATTTTTAAAACTTTGGATCCTTACTTTCTTGTATAAAACACCATTTTATACTCCAAACACTTCTCAAAAACCATAGAAATATCCAATTTCCATCTTTATTCATTTTCCTATTTCTCAAAATATTCTTTCAGTTCAAAAGAACCATTTCATATTCCTTATTCACCTTCACATTAATCTCCATTTGGATTATTACTTCAATCCTTATCTCAGTTGGGTGCTTAATCAATAACAGTTTGAACTCCGACCAATTTAGAAAAATAGCTTGAAAATTTTAAAAGTAGGTAAGTAGTTGAAAAATAATTAATAGTTTGCAAAATTGCTTGAAAATAGTTAACCAATTATAGAGTAGTTGAAAATAGTTAAATAGTTTCAGAAAATTTTTAGGTTATTGAAAAATAGTAATTTATTTGTAAAATAGTTGAAAAATAGTAATTAGTTTATAAAACAGTTGAAAAATAGTTAAATAGCTTCAAAAATAATCGTAAAACAAGTATATAAAATAATTTGGCTTTAAAGAAGAAAGGTTGTATATATTTAATAGCTTAGAAAAATAAGTTTATATCAAAACAATTTATATTGAAAATAGTCAAGAGCCAACTGTTCATTTCCCCAACAATTCAATTTAAATTTCCTCTCCATTTAAATTAACCCAATTGCAATTTAATTAACTCCAATTTCCATTGGACTTGATTCATTCCCAATTCAAATTGAATTGATTCTCAATTTCCTTCCAACTTCAAATCAAGTTCCATTTGATCTTAAACCAATTCCACTTTAATTACAATTCCAAATTATTCAGATAAATCTAGACTAATATCAATTGAACTCTCTTCAAGTTCAATACCCTTTTCCAGTTAATCCAATACAAATTTCCCATTTGAATTTTAAACTTGTACAACTTTAATTATAATTTAAAATTTTCAACTTCTATTTAAAATCAATTACATTCACACTTTGCTTTCAACTTGGAGTTATACATTTTATTTAACCAATTTATTTTATTATTTCATACACATTTTAATCAAGATTCTAGAGTTTAAACCAATTTCCAAAATTTCAATACCACCTTAGAATTCAACTATATCCAAAATTCTTTGGCAAATTCAATTATCCCTTCGAATTTCAAAACCAAACCCAGTTCACCAACAATTCCAATTTGAAACAATTTGGTAGCAATTTCTCTCCTAGAAACTCGAAAATGAACATCGAAGATGCTGCAGTCATCACCGACGTTATTTTCCAGTGACTGAAAGAGTTCAATGCTTTTATCTCTCTAAAAACACTTCCAAATATTTTTGATTTCAAACCTCCAAATTTCAAACACAAAAATATTTTTGAAATAATACTATTCTTTCTTCAAAACCCTTGGAAACCCCTTTCAAACCCAAAGGAATTTTAATTTTTCCCAAAATTCCAAACTCCCAATCCATCAAATTTATATTTAAACATTACTCTGGAATTGTCATCTTACTCTATTTCAAATATTCTCTGGAATTCTATTTCAAATTATACTCTCATTTATTTATGAAGTTTATTTCAATTTATAAATTACATTTACAATCTATATCTCAAATTCCATTTAATTATATAAGTTTACTCTTCAACTTGGTTATAAGTTTCAATTTGGTCGTATCTTATTTTACTTCTTAACTTAATTTGATTCCAATCCTAAACTTCAGTTTCAGTCTGAATCCATTTCAAACTTATCTTTATTACATTTTCAGTTTGGTCGTATTATATTACATCTTAATTTAATTCTAACAGTTTAACAACCAATCATCTTAATATTCAAAAATATATTTTTATATAAAATCATTTGAAATCTTTTTATAGGAAAATAACAAGTACGCGCTCATACATATATATATATACTCAACTCATTCTAGAGTACTACGGACTCTATTAAATGAGTAATTCCAACCAGAGCCAAGGTTCTCGCTTAACCTTTCAGCTCTGATACCAAATGTAACGACCCGAAATTTTCTAACCCGAAAATTCCAGATAGTTATGAAAAAGAAGAAAGAGATAGAAGAAGAAGATCAAAAACACCAAACATCTCACAATCGCAGCGGATAAAATATAATAATAAATAATAACAGTTGCAAAAGGATACTATATCTGTCGATTACATTTTAGTACATCAGAGTTTTACATATATACAGTCACTGAATATCTATACAATTACCATGACTTAGATAAACACTAATATAAATACAGCGGATAAACTCCATACGATATTGCCACCAGCTCGCCTCCTGAGCTCCTGAACGTCCTAACCTGAAAATCTGTAATGCTCGGTCTGACCCGAGCATTACACCAAAGTAACACCCGGGTCAGGCTGGAAACCAGCGTGAGTAAACCCAACTAACAAGGAATACCAAAGCAAACAATTTATATAAACAGGGTTAACTTATATAAATTTAACCAATTCCCAATTTACTATAGACACTGCTTATTTCACATATAAATTTCAAAGTACGAAACTTAGATAAAATAACACAATTCAATTAAATTATTTCATTCCAGCCTATTGATTTCACAAATCAATTTATATAAAAGTTCGAAGTAGTTTCGGGTATTTCCCAATACCCGACCTCGGCCTCTTCGCAACTCATGCCACACTTACCCAAATTATCCAAATGGAATACACAATATTTCATATCAGAGATATCAATTCATCCAAAGCATTCAATACCATCCAATCATTCATAAGCAAAACTTAATCACTTCCAAATTAATTAAATTAATCCTGATGGAATTACCAATACCATCCACTTCCGTTCCTTCATTAAATATTAATTGATCTCAAATCAATTAATTAATCAACCCTTCATTTTCATCTTAATCAATCACATTGGATTTAATTGTCCTTCGATTGCATTCAAATAATTATCTTTCATTAATTATCACGATATAATCCTTCTTGAACACCATCAATAGCAATCTTAATTACCTCATGAATTAATTCACTGTTTAAATTACAGTAATCCGTAATAACTTATATTACTTAACTTCATAAGTCTCTTTTATGGGTTAATCAATCTTAATTAGTCAATCTTTGATTTCATCATTAATTATATAAATTAAGGATTTCAATTTTTTATTTAATTTATCATAATCAAATTTAATTTCATTAATTCAAACCACCGTATTAATCCTTTCGATAAATCCCAAAACTGTGATTAACTATCTTCATTCTACTTTGTTCATACATTAGTTACTCTTTACTTAACTATCTTAAAAAATCTCTTGATAAATTTCACAAAGTAATTTTATTTTATTAATTACCTTCAGTGATTATCTAACAAGCTATCCATGATTATTTTGAATTAATCAAACCTAATTAATTGACTTGAACTTTCATTAATTAATTCAAAACCCTTAATTACTAAATAAATCAACCCGAATCATTAATTAATTAAATTAATTAATTATACATTTTAATTACCTTCAAATTTGATGAATCACAATTCATTAAGCTTTTACTAACAATGGAAACATTTTCGTATTTATGACTTAAGTGTAAGAAAATTTTAAACCCCAAATACTTCGAGTCAATCACAATTAACTCGAGAACAACCAAAAACTAAATCACCAAATCATCAGTACACATCCAAACAATTCAATCATCCATCTAATTATTTAAATTTAATCATTTAAATTTAAATAAAAACCCAACAATGTGAGATTTACTCACCTTTAAATTTTGAACATGCAAATCTGATCCAATCGACTTGTTCCCTTCCAGATTTAGACCTTGTATAAATATTTACACGGGTTATTAATATTCATCTATCAATTGCCATTAAATTAAATTAAATTAACTTATAATTTAATTCTAACTAATAAAGTTTCTTTATATCTTATAACTAAAACTTTTTGATAAGAGAATTAGTCAAATTAAATTACAGAAATAACTGAGAAATTACCCTATTCACGAAAGACTGCAGCTGTCATCAACCCGTCGCCACCTTCGAGTCACTCACGAACTTTGCTACGGCTCCAAAGTCTGGTCGCAGTCCCCATCGACGAACCCTCAGAAGAGACACCACCCTACATATGCTATCGCGGCATCTCCGATGAATTTCGAACCCTTCGACTCAGCCGCGACTTCGAGAACGCTAACCCTCGCGCATCCCCTTCTGTCTTCGAGCGTATCCAGCGGCTTCGAATCTCGAGCTCCACAAGCGACGTGTTTTCGATTAGTTCATACCCCACTTGACTGCTGCTCAAATGCGCACGCGGCACCGTCAATTCGAGAATTAGGGCAGGAATCGACTTCGCTCAACTCGAATTTGAGGGGGAAAAAGGAAAGGGAACCCATGACTACGAAAAGAGTTTCCCCTTTTTTTTTTTTACAGGCTTCGGCCATGATTCATTCAACTGCAATAATTCATTCGAAGAGAGGAGAGTGAGTGCGGTTTCAACTAGAAGAAGAAAGAGGGATTGCGAAGAAAGATGTAGGGTTTTCGGCATGTTTTATGAGAAGAGAACAAATTTCATTTCCATTTTTTTTTAACAGAGTTCGATTTCTGCTATTGAGAAGAGAGAGGACAGGAATAAGATAATGGGATGGGGAAGCTTCTTGAAAACGCTTGCAAATGAAAATATCTCGAGTTGATAAAAATATCTTGCTATCTTACTTTAAATTTAATTATATTATAAAGCTTCCAAACGTCACGTTAAGCATGACGCGAAATCCCAAATCTCAAATCAGACATGCCGGCAGGCGTTTATAAGGGTTTACCCGCACTCCGAACACAATGGAATGTGTTTCGGAGGCAAATTTGATCATATGTGCGAGTTATAGAAATAAACGATCAATTTTAAATTAAATCAATTAAAATAGTTCTAAGCGTTTTGAGCTGCCAGGGTCAAACGACAACTCTGATTGCTCCGAAAATTGAAATCCGATAATAACTAATCATTACGGATCCAATGGAACTTGTTTCGTCGAATTCCGAGACTGTGCCTCGGAAGGCTATTCTTAAATTTCAATTTAAACGATATATTATTAAAATTGAACGAATCACCTTTAATTTAAACTTTAACCATTCAATTATCTTCAAAATCATCCCTACAAATTTTATAAGCCTTCAAATTATTTTAAACAGGCTTCGAAATCCCAGATTCGACAATTTACCCAATTTCAATTATTAAATTCAATATTTAAACTATAAAATCCAATGATTTAATTATCAAGTAAATATTGATATCCTAAAATTCAAGTTAAAATTAACTTTTAAATAGTTTAAAATCAATTAACAATTCTATTTTAAATTGTTGGAAAATCTGGGTCGTCACATTTTCAAATATTTTTAATTTCAAATCTCCCAGATTTCAAATTCAACACAAAAATATTTTCGAAATAATACTATTAATTTTTTTTCCAAAACCTTTGGAAACCACTTCCAAATCCAAAGGAATTTTAAATTTTTCCAAAATTCCAAATTCCCAATCCATCCAATTCATATTAAACATTACTCTGGAATTCTATTTCAAATTATAATCTCATTTATTTATGAAGTTTATTTCAATTTATAAATTACATTCACAATCTATATTTCAAATTCCATCTTGTTATATAAGTTTATTCTTCAACTTTGGTTATAAGTTTCAATTTGGTCGTATTTTATATTACTTCTTAACTTAATTCCCATAATTAACAATCAATCACCTAAATATTCATTAGAAGGAAATATTGCTATATATATCAAAATATATTTTTATATAAAATCATTAAAAATCTTTATAAACAAATAACAAGTACGCTCTCATATATATATATATATATATATATATATATATATACATACTCAACTCATTCTAGAGTACTACGGACTCTATTCAATGAGTAATCCCCACGAGAGCCAAGGTTCTCGCTTAACCTTCAGCTCTGATACCAAATGTAACGACCCGAAATTTTCGAACCCGAAAATTCCGGATAGTTATGGAAAAGAAGAAAGAGATAGAAGAAGAAGAACAGTACACCAAAATCTCACATTCGCAGTGGATAAAATATAATAATAAATAATAACAGTTTACAAAAGAATATTTTATCTATTGATTACACTTTAATACATCAGAGTTTCACATATATACAGTCACTGATCATATACAAATCATGTCTCGGATATATAATAATATACTGCAGCGGAAATACTCTATACGTACTTGTCATCCAACTCGTCTCCTGAGCTCCAGAACGTACCTACCTGAAAATCTGTAATACTCGGTCTGACCCGAACATTAAACCAAAGTAACATCCGGGTCAGGCTGGAAACCAGCGTGAGTAAACCCAACTAACATGGAATACCAACAAACAACTCATATAAACCTGGGGTAACTTATATCAATTCACAAGTTGCTATAGACAATACTTATTTCCTATATAAATTTCTAAGTACCAAACTTAGATAAAATAATCCAATTTACTTAAAACATTTCATTCCTGTCTATTTATTTCACAAATCAGTTTATAAAAATTCGAAGTGGTTTCGGGTATTCACCAATACCCGACCCCGGCCTCTTTGAAACTCATGTTATCTTACCCCAAATTATTCAAATGAAATACTCAACATTTCACATCAGAGATATCAACACATTTAAAACATCCAATACCATTTAATTTTCCATAACAAAGCTTAATCACATACAAATCAATTCAATTGATTCTAATTGAACTCCTAACCACATCCATTTAGATTCCTTCATTCAATATTAATTGATTCCAAATCAATTAATTAGTCAACCCTACACTCTTCATCTAAATTAATCACCCTGGATAAATTATTTTCAATTACATGCAAGTAATTATCTTAAGTTAACTTCACAATATTAATTAGTCTCAACCAATATCATTAAGAAATCTTAATTACTTCATGAATAAATTAATTATTTGATTACATTAATCCTTAATTACCTATATTAATTTACTTCCCATACGTCACTTATTACTGATTAATTCATCTTAATTAATCAATCTTCAATTACATCGTTAATTATATTAATTAATTATTTCCAATTATATTTTACTAATTTTATTAAGTATTAGTTTACCACACATCCAATGATTATTCTGAATTTACTTATACTTGATTTATTTAACTTAAACATAGTAAATTAACTTACATTAATTAATTAATTCAAACCCTTCGCCACTAAATTAATTAAGCCAAATCATTTATTTAATTGAATTAAATAATTATTCATTTCAATTACCCTACTAATTTTAAATGAATCACAAAACATCAAGCCCTTAGTAACTTTAAACGAAAACATTTCCTTATTTATGTTGAAGTTCAAACAACTTCAAATTCCCAATCTTCGAGTTAAGCAATAATTAACTCGAGAGCCATCCAAACCAAAATCACCAGATTATCAATTCATAGTGCATATCAAATCAATTCAACCATTCAACCAAATATTAAATTTAACCATTTAAATTTAAATAGAAATCTAACAAGTAAGACATGTTCTTAGAAACAAACATGTTCATTTCGGGCAGAAATTTAACCCGAGCTTGCACCTCAAATTCATATATAGATGGCCGAATTTTAAAAAGTGATACAAATGAAAGTTATCACATTCTTCCTGCAGTTTCCAAAACTTTAAAGATTATAGGATTTGGATGGGAAACGCAAAAGTTATGCACAGAATACAAGCTCAGGTTTGCACAAGACACTAAGTACTCTACAACAACAGGACAACGAGTTTGCAAGAGATTTTTCAATATTTTAATCACCGAATTTCAGAAAATGAAACAAATAACAGTTATAGGCCTTTCCGTTAGCTTTCCAGAATGTCCAAGATCATCGAATTTGGATCAACGGTTCAAAAGTTATGATCATTTTACTAAAAGCATTAAGCTTAGCCTGAACTTATGCATTTGCAAGACAGCGACCAACAATTGCAATTTTAGCATAGAAATCATAGAAAACAGGCAAAATTAAATAAACAAAAGTTGTATCTTAGTTTCTAAGCTTTCTGGAACATTAAAAATTACCGAATTCCGATAAGAATTGTAAAGGTTATGGATAAAACAATTCTGAGATTTGAATTTCATAACTTCTGTCATTTTATCACGGGACAGCGATAAACAATTATAATTTTGGCCAAGATAACATCGAAATTTTGGAAAACTCAAAACATAAAAGTTTTAGAACAAAGTCTAAGCTTTTTGAAACATCTAAATTTATCAAAATCGGTTAAGGAACGAAGAAGTTATGGCTAATTTAGTTTCGGCCTTAAGCACAGAGCTAATATTGGTTTTGCTCTCGGGATTACAGTATAAAAATTCGATTTTGACATAGTTAACGTCCAAATTACAGAAAACAGAAAACATCAAAATTGTAGCACATGGAATAAGCTTTCCAGAACATCTAAGAAATCGAAATTTCATTAAGAAATGAGAAAGTTATGTTCAAATTACTAAGCTGCGTTTTTGATAGAACCGAGCCACTTTTACTTACAACTATCATCTCTTCAAGAATAACATGAATACTAGAAATTTAAATATTTTTTCTCACCTTAACTTGTGTATTTTCCTTGACTCTCTTTTCCTTAGCTTTCTCCAGCCTTTTCACTTTATCTTACTTTTGTTTTTTTTTTGTGAAAGAAAGAAAAATATCATTTCACCCCTTTATATAGTAATTTTCAAGGCTAGTTTGGTAATTTTAGTTTTGGACACTTGTCTACGTTTCTTTGTACAAGCTTTAGAATGTTGACACATGCCTACTTAGGTGTCTTAAGATGTTTCTACACATGGACACCTAATGGGGTTATGTGTCATAATTCTATTTCATCTTAAGATAGGTGTATGGTCCATATTATGCCACTTGTCTTCATCATGTCATGCCACTTATCCTATACTTATAAATGTATACATACTTATACCTTTTGTATTATTTAAAAGCATACATAAATATAAATAAAATAGAGATGGTGTAGATAGTATATTTTAAACTATCGATTTAAACGATATATTATTAACAGACTTAAAATTCCATATTCAATAATTTACCCAATTTCAAATTATATAACTCAATAATTTAATTATCAAGTAAATATAAATATTCGGGAGTCAAGTTTACAATTAACTTTTAAATATTTAACATCAATTTATTATTCCAATTTCAATTGTTAAAAATATCGGGTCGTCACATTCTAGATCATCCAATTCAATGTAAAATCGAAATCGAGCATCACAACTTCTACTTGGAACTAAATGATACCCAAAAACTTCCACGCTTCACCACCTCCGTCGATCTGAAGCTCCGCCATTGCATCCAGACGCTCGTCGGAGTTGCCAACACTGATTACCCCAGGTGCGGTAGCACCCGATCCACCTATGTCAGCGTATGAATCTGAGAACCAATGCCAACCAGACTAGGCAGTAGAATCCTATTTCATCATCGTACTACCATCCTGATGATCGGAAAATTTTTCTATCATTTTTGCCGAGATCCCTTATTTCTGATCGAGTACAACCCAAATTATGATCATCCCATCATTTCTCTCAAACTGCCATCCTAAAAATCTTGATTTTATCGTTAAAAATCATGGTTTTCAATTTCGAACAAGACTATATAAATAAATCAAGAAATCATGGTAGTTGAATTTTTATGAATGTTTAATTCTTACTGCATATTTCATTTTTTTTTCAAATAATCAAAAATGATTTCGCTTGAAACTATTTTTATAATTAAGATCTTGCTAAATTGAACATGTTTTATTTAAGCTTCCAAGCCTAAAAAGAATCATGGAACGAGGTATTGAATTTTATACAGGTTTGAAACCTATATTTGGAACAGAAGCATGCACACTCAAATTCTATTGGTATACAGACATGCAAGCCAAATTTTTTTACCTATACCCACTTTTCACATCACACTTTCAAGCATCAATCACATATAAACAAGATAAAATAGCTTCTAGATTTTGTATGGGCAGTTTGCTCACCTAGTCTATGAAAACAGAGGCCTGGAACTGGATTGATCCCTGCTTGATAAAAATGAATTGATATAATGCCAAGCTTCAAGTTGAAAACTGGAATGTGTTTTCAGTTGAATCCATTTGGATTTGAACTGCCACTTGTTTGTTGATGTTGAACTGGACTTATTCGATTGCTTCCAGATTGATTGCTGAGATGATTTTGTTTTTGATCAAGTTTGTAGTTTTGTTTAAGGTTTTAAGATCTAAGTTTGATTTAAATTGTTGCCTTTGCTTTGCATTATATTTCTCAGGTTCAAGTTTTGATCTTGAAGAATTTGAACTAAAGCTTTTATCTTATTTCTAGCTTTGAAATCATATGTTGTAGTTTGTTTTTCAGGTTTTCAATTCTTTTTTGAAGATGGAAGAAAAGTTTAAACTTTGAAACAAAAATGAGCAGCCTAGTTTTCTTTCTCTAATACATGTTATTATAATTTAAATTAAAAGAAAAAAAATTAAATGCCACTTGTATTTGTTAAGCTAACACTTGTTAGTTGCTTGTATTAACATTTTACAAAAGTATTTTGCATGTTTTTATATATTTACAAATGTCTTAATTTGTATTTTTATGCTAAAACCCTTAACTTAACTTTAATTAATTTATCTATCATGTTTTTAAATAATAAATCTATATACACTATGATTTTATTATTTTCAAATGTATTATGCTTTATTAATTTCAAAAGATACATATGTGTGTATATATATATATTAACTTTATACTTATTACTTTCATAAATTAATTACCTTACACATGTACTTTGATGTTTTAAATATGTTTTATCATATTTTCAATTTAATTTAAATATTTATACATGTCTTATATTTTTATTAATACAATTTATATTATTTAATTAATGCATTTCTATATGTATATTTATAACTTTTAAAGAAATTGATTAAGAATTAAATTATTCCTTAATTAATAAATAAACACAAATATGTATAGATTATATATATAAGTCTATGGAATATAATTTTGACTTTAAACAACTTTTGAAAGTTATTTATATTAAATTCAAATTATAACTTTCAAATTATAAGGCATATATATTTTGAAATAAAAACTTAACTTTTAAATAACCTTTGGAATTCAAAATATAAAATCCAAATATATATAGATATATATATGTATGTATGTATATGTATATTAAAATTAGAAAAAAAATCTTATTAACTTTAAAATATAGTGTTTTCAAATCCAATACAATTTTAAAATAAATATTATTTGATTTTCAAATTTAAATTCTATTTATATCCATATTTATATAAACAAACACTTTTTATCATTTGTTTTTCTAGAAAAATTCCATATTAATTTATCAATTAATTCATAATTAAATCAAAAACGGCAATATTACAGATTCCCCCCTTAAGAAAATTTTGTCCTCGAAATTTGCTAGACAGGGAGACAACCAAAGAATACAAAGAAATAGTTTTCCAGATCAAACTGAATATCTATTCTGCATTTGTCTCACCAAATCAGAATATCACCAATAGATACGAAAATGAATCTATTCAACACTTCATAAAACACTCGGGTCATTAGATCTACGAAATATGCAGGGGTATTGGTTTGTCTGAAGGATAACTAACCCTTCATGGAATATATTTGGATCCCAAAGAATAGATAAACGGATACAACCTAATTCAGTTTCATTATTAACCAATTTATTCCAATTAAAATTTCAAATTCGTTAAAGTTAATAAACGAAAGGCTGATAGAAACTTATGAAGAGAATACGAAATAGGAACTTATCTACACGATTCGCAGAGCCATCACCACACCAAGCTTCTTCTTTGAGCTGCCACGAAGCCACTAAAGAATTGAAAGTGAATGATGATCAAAAGAAATTGATAGAGAAAGTTGTACCTTGTTGTTACAGGGTATCGACCATTCGTAATGGTACTTCCCTGTCCCCTACCTCGTCCTCTTCTTGTACTTATACTCACTATCAGTGGATAATAAGAGAATTTACTGAGGCATATGGACAGATATCTTAGGGTATACTCATTCTAGGGTATTTATAACCCTCTCTCTAATGAGTCGCCTAATGTGTTATACTCCCGAGCTAAAGTTCTTACTCAACCTTCCGCTCTGATACCAACTGTGATGACCCTACCGATAGCGACCCTATAACGATCCGCCGTGGCTCACACTGGTACCCCTCAGTTTACTTTTACGTTCATTCCAGTCATTTATAGTAATGACCCAATTTTTCCATGCCCAAAAGTCGACATCAATATGTCCACTGTATCAAATGCCAAATAATCGAATGCCGAAAAACCGAACCGTTAGGGTTAAAGAAGAAGAAGAAAGAAAAAGAAAAAGAAACAACAACAGAATCTCACATTTTGCGGCAGAAAAATATAATAGATAAATGAATAATCTAAAACAAAAGCACTATATCAGTTCATACATCACATTATCAGAGTTTACAACAATACAACAGCGGAAAAGAAATATTATATACTAGTGATACGCCTCGCCATCCAACTTGCCTCCAGATCTCCATAGCATACTTTCCCGACTTCGCTCCAGAATAATGATAACCTGTGACGCCCCACCTCTATACCCACGCTAGCCAAGAACACTATGGTGTAGTGCTGTCAACTAGCACGGAGAATAAGGCTGTTGAGGAGCGACCATTCGTGTGATTTCTTATCACACGGTGGCTATAAATAATCTTCGGAAACAAACATAGAAATAAGCATAACACAAATCAGTCACAGACATCCATATCACAAAGGCGGAAGAAGATATGAATATATAACTAACACATGAAAGTGTACATCAAAGTAGTGGTCAAAAAGATCCACAATAATACAAAAGACTAGCAACACGTGCTATACGAATGAATACAACTATGAGTCTATATCTCAAGTGTAAACGACAAAAACTGCTAATCTAAATGGTCAGCCAAAAGTCAGAGTAGTAAATCCCGAGGGAGAAGTCAAGCAGAAGCACCTGTAACAACTCGGTCTGACCCGAGTATTATTTATAAGAAAATAATAAACGAATCAGTCTAGCTATAAATATCAGATAACATGATATAAACAATAGATATGGCAAGAACATATAGTAACCATAAAGACATACTATGATAAGCATGTAAATGAAGATCATCAAGAGATCAAACAATATCAAAAGAATCTACTAAAAGATCCAAATTCACCTAAACATAAAAGCTGGAAAATCATAACAATGAAAGTCATGAAAATAGGTGAAGCACAAATTCCAGAAGACTACACAAGAAATCCAGAAATCACAATATAGGAGCATGAAAACTCACAAAATGGGAGTATGAAAACTCACCTACACGTGTAACACAAAGCGAGACGCTATCTCATGGTTGCAAGCCATTAATTTTGACACACAAATGGTCCGAAGACCGTGGGGCGCTACCCCACATATGTGATGGCGAAACATCACACAAATGCGATGATGAAACATCACAAGAGCGGGGTCTAGTCTCCCTCGCAGATAAAGAGACATCGCATAGTTGCTAGTCTAAAACACAAAAATGATCGTCATGATCATCAAGAAGTGTCAATTACACTAAGTTAGTAAATATAAAAGTTTAGCCTCATGTCCCATAACCACTTGCTTAACTCAAATATTTACGAACAAACTGTAGATCTTCACTAGAAAATTGTCACAAGAGGTTCAATCGAACAAGTCCAAGAGTTAACCGACGAAGCAAACGCAAGCGTTTCATACCACTTATTTTACTAAGCCGTTTAATTCAATTTCTCATACGAGTGAGGTAAAGGTTTGTATATACTAGTAGATTGGAAATGGTTTAAGAAAAGAGCTTTGTTATTGAAAATAGAGTTGAAATCATTTTGTTGAAAAAGTTTTGATATTTACTACTAGTATTGAAACCTTCATATTTTAAAGTGACAAATCATAGAAGTGATTGTAGAAACAATCAATCATAAAAATTCACATACGAAGACGTGAATAAAATCCAAATAAACCGATAAAGAATCCATAGAAATAGATATTCAAAAATCCATAAAATCGACCGAGAAGCCAAAGATAGTTTGTCTCGAAGAATGGTCAACTCAGCATCTCAACAAAGCAAGTTTTGTTGAATGTTTTTCAGATAAGATCCCCTACGGAGGGGGATCCGGGGGGTGGCAACCCCCCCGCTACGGGGTTCGACCTGCCCGGTCAGGTCGCGGGGGTCCAGGGGGCAGCGCCCCGGCGGGGTGCGGGGCAGCGCCCCGACCAAAACGGTACGACCTAGTGAAGACCAAAGGGAGTATAGGATCGAGCGACCTAAGGGGGTACGCGACCTAATGGAACAAAGGGGCAAAAGTCACACGACCTAACGGTTTATAGGTCTAACGACCTAACAGGTTAGAGGTCATACGACCTAGTGGGTTAACGGTCTAACGACCTACGGGTTATAGGTCCAACGACCTAACGGTATATAGGTCAGGTGACCTAACAGTGTTGCGACCTAAAAATGGAAGGCAAGGCCGAGCGACCTATCGAAGTAAAGAGGCACGCGACCTATCGGAGAAAAAGGGGCACGCGACCTATCGGTGTTACGACCTAAGGGTCCTACGACCTAAAGGAATAAACAAATAGGCCAAGCGACTTAAAGAACCAAGGCCACACGAGTTAAGGCCTAATGACCTAACCCCGAACGACCTAAGAACGAAGCGAGCGACCTAACTCCGAACGACCTACCGACCTATCTTCGAACGTCCTAACGACCTAAGGCCTAACGACCTACGACCAAGCGACTTAATGAAGAGGTAGTGAGCGACCTATGGTCATAAACGAGGTCGAGCGACCTATAGAGGCATAGGGTACAGCGACCTAAAACGTCGCGACCTAGCGACCTAAGGAATTCGAAGCCACACGACCTAAAGGGTAAGGGCCGAGCGACCTAAAATATAAAGAGTCCAGCGACCTAGAACCGAACGACCTACGACCTAAGGAGCTTGCGACCCACAACCTAAAGCCCAACGACCTACGACCTAATTCCGAAGCGCCGAGCGACCTAACGTTATAGGCCATTTTAGGTCGGAAATGAGCTATTTGAAGGCCGAGACTTTTCCACGCGAACGACCTAGCGAAGGCAGAGCGACCTAAGTGCAGTTTTTCACCAAAAACACTAAAATTTGGGGTTTATCGCCAATCCAATCCAAATCAAATGCAAATGTACATGCAAACATGATAGGGATTCATCCCAACAGTCCAAGACAGTTATAGGCTAGATTTGTAAGATAAAAATCTCACCTTTTTACTAAAATGGATGAAGATGAAGCTCGAAATGCTATGCAAGGATCAACCATTAGCTTGAATCAATGTCTTCGCTTGAGTTTTGGAGTTGATGTTGGATTAGCAATGAAGACTTAGCTTTTGGATTTTTAATTTCTCTTTCCACTCACCATTAATGCAAAAGCTTGAGTTGGTAGGAATTTATGAAGAGTGAAGAGAAGGAGGGGGTTGGGCTTGAGTTATAATGGCTAAGCTAACCTAAAGTCCAAAGCGGGAAAAGTTAGTGAAATTTCACTAACTCCCAACCTATCAATGTTTATACTTAGAAAAGTTGTAAACGGCATTTCGAACTCAATGGAAGTGGTCTCGAGTCCTAATTTGACCGTTTGCAAAAAGTAACTTTTCGGACCAATACCCGATTAACGACAAAATATTTAAATAAAATATTTAAATATAAAATCGATAAATACGCGGGTTGTTACATAACCTGACTCTAGGCTACCTATGTTGAAAATTACGGGCACCCAGAATTTAGAAAGGGAACAATAAACTCCAGGCCAGTCATGGGACTGGTGTGAGATCTTAAAAACAGTTATTTTCATAAAGAAAATAAAAATAAATTCGCTATGCTTTTTGGAAAATAAAAACTACCATAAGACCTTCCGCCACACACACAATGCTAACGTATAATTGGAGGAGATTTCTCCTTATGATAGTCAAACATGCTTGATAAGAAAAATCATTTTCATATATTATTATTAGTGTATAGTGTGGAAAACATTTCGAAAGTATAATATAAATCTTAGCTAGCATACCACCATTATGGTATACATCTTAGCTAGCATACCACCATTATGGTATACCTGCTATAGCTAGCATATTCAATAGCAGGTTACCGCCACATTCCATGGCAGGTTATACAACCAAAACCATAAAGGGGGCGTATTGTTTCTTTGGATTTCCAACAAATGATAAAGCTAAGGAACTTCCTATGCCACATGGGTACGCCTCTGGAGGGACGCCCCGTGAACCTAACCGGATCTCTGCCAACACAAGGCTGGGTTACCTCTGTAACTAGGTAACTACTACACGAGTATGCCATCCCCCGGTCGGTACCGACCTTTCTCCGAGGATCCTCAACCACAAAGCAACAACCACAAAGTAATAAATTTGCAGCAACAACATAGGTTAAATATATGGGCTCCATACCAAGATACCACCCTTTTTCAGAAGGAAATGGACATACTCTAAGGGGCGCTACCCCTAATAACCTTGCCGCATTCTTCCTGTTTCGACCATTTACGGGGTATGAGGTCCGATAAAGTCTCGTCCATAAAGCTATGCTTTTCACAAAAGCCATGCTTCGATCAAAAAATGATCAGCAGCACTTCGAATGCCACATTACCAAATTGGTAATGTATCACTAGTAACCATCAACACCATAATCTCTGAGCTCGTACGTCTCACAGAAGGGTGTTAAGCTAAAAGAATAAATTCTCCACCACCAACAGAAATGTATTTGATAGAAACCAGCTTTATATCTCAAAGTGTAAGGTTAGACACACATCCATACAAGTCTGTTTCGGGATCGAACGGAACCGAAGGCACTTCAAAGAAGCCCTTGCAATCCGGATATTCACTAATCACGTCCAGACTCCTCATCACAAAGGGTGATAAAATCTTTATACTGGAGCAATTCAGTGTAGAGACATTCGATAGGTAATCCTTTCGTTTTCGAAAATACCCGGTCTTCAACACCATTTTCAAATGCAATCCCATTTCGTCATATCATTATTTGGAATGGGTTTTATGATACAAAGTCCTCTCCCGGCTAATCCGAATAATGAGCGCTTATTTTAAGAATAAGTGCTACATTCAGATTTCAAGTGAATCAAAACAAATTTCCACTTTGATATTTTAAGCAAAAGATCCATAAAAAAGATTCGATATGGTTTTCGGATAACCGTTTGGAATCCGACCCCCGGCCGCATTGAAATTCAAATTCCATGTAAAGGCCAATATTGATAGGTGGTTATTCAACTGCCAATCAATATTCACAACAATCACCACATTCCAAATAATTTTCCCCCAATTATTTATTTTCAAAATATCTTCGCAAGATATATTTTCACATTTCAACCTTTTGAAAATGAATTTTAAATCACTTTCCTCACGCGGAATATATTTTCAAATATTTATTCATTTTCACTGAAAATCTGCCGAGTTCAAATACTTTAAAATAATTTAAATTACTTATCCAAACATATATACTTGGAAATATTTAAAATAAAACAATTTTAAAACACTTTACTTTAAAATATTATGAAATTTATTACCCATATCTCATACAAATCATAAGCCCAAAATAATTTGAAATAAATTTATTAGATAGAGTATAATTATTTAAATAATTATTTTCTAAATCAAATATCACTTAAATCTTTAAAATAACCACATCTATAGTCAACTTAAAAATATTCACTTTAAGGATATAAAAACAATTTCCGAAAATAATTTCCTCAACACTATTTTTTTTAAAACCAATTCTAGAACTTTTAATTTATATTTTTAAAACCTACTTTGAAACCATACTCGGCTTTCTAGGGAAAATACACTTTCCATTTCAAAAATGATCCATTTAAATCAACTAATAAATCCTCTTCGATTTATTTTAATTTACATTCAAAATCTGTAAATTTCTTTCCATACTTTTATAAATAAACCAATATTTATTTTTAAAACAAAGTTCCCTTTCCTTTATAAAATTCCCATTGTGAATTTAAATTTCCAAATATCTACTAATATACGATTTTCAAATCGATTTCCAAATATTCACTTTTAATCATCAAATCAAATTCCGAATTGATTCCCGAATTTATTTTCAAACACCAAATCAATTTCCAAATTGATTTCCAAAAAGATTTATTTTTAAACACCAAATCAAATTCCAAATTTATTTCTAAATTTATTTCCCTTTTTTAAAATAAACCCTTTTATTTTTCCCAAACTACTTTAAAATCTGAATTTTAAATAAATTTTCCAACTTTTAAACAATATTACTCGAAATCCATTTATTAAAATCTTTTCCCTATATTTTGGAATTGATTTGATAAGATTTCAAAAACTAATCTTTACCCTTTTAGCTTCCTTTTTTTAATTCACCTAATTCTTTAAAATGTATTTACTTAAAATTTTCGACTTTAATTTCCAAAAATCCAATTTTTATATTTCCGATATCCTACGATACCAAAAATATATTCGGCTAAACTATAGCCATCAACGATTTCAATTGAAAATATAATCATATGCATATTATAAATAAATCAACACACAGCATTGAAACAAATTCAAATATTTGAGAAATCCAATTGGATCCCTCCAACCTGTTTCTCTGCATCTACAGATGTTAGCACAACAATTTAAATACCAATTCCACTTCAAGGTGGAATATCGTGGTATATGGGATTATATAATATCATCTGCTATTATGCGGCGCATAGGGTCTCATCCGCTATATAATGCGGGAAATCAATCACTTCAAATATATATATATATATATACTATTATATATACTACCACATCCAACAGTAAATCAATAACTGAAATTCCAATTATTTAAATTTGAGTGAGAAGATCTCACCTTTAACTTTGCATGCATCCCATTTCCCTCTCGACTATTATCTCTAAATTTTTGGACCTTGTAACAACATTATAAGGTTTTATTAACACTCTGAACTAATCGAACAGTTAATTTCTTTTAAATAGATTTAATTAACTAATTATTTATTTTAAACTATTCTTCCTTGTAAATAAATTATATTTTAGTAATTAAAATAATTAAATGAGTTTGTTAAACAAATTAATCATGCTCACTTTGTTATTTTTGAAATAACTAGTAGATTAAAATATGAATATGAATATTTATTTTATTCTTTTTTTGAAAATAATCTATATAGATTTTAAAATCTATTTTCAAACTTTATTTACATAAAATATTTTTCTATTTTAAACTAGGGCATGCATGTGGATATATACATTTACTAAGTAAAAACAAGATTATTTTATACCTTACTGCTTTAAATTTTTAAACAAACTGTTATATATAATTTCTCTGAAATATGTGTATAAATCTACGAATTGAAGACAACAAACTATTTTTTATTATAAACCTTACTGTAAAATCAAAATGATATATATATATATATATATATATATATATATATATTTTCTTTTACTGTATGTATACATATATATATATATATATGTATATCAAATTGAAAAATAAATGGCTTACATTTTTAGCTACAAATCGATTTTTGAGTTATATATATATATATATATATATATATATATATATTTAATAAAGTAAAAAGTAACTACCTTAAATTCGAACAGGAAACCAGAATTCAACGAGCTTCTGCTCGATATCCCAAACCGAGCCTTCATTGAAGTCACTTGCGCGCGTGCGAGCCCCATGACCTGACTTCGACTTCGAGTCTACGCGGCACTCGCCTTACACTATACTTGCGGCTTGACAGCGTCACGACCACCAACTCTCCATAACGACGTCCTGCCAATGATTCCCCTTCCACGATAACACGAAGACAAAACTCCACCTTCACGACAACACGAGACCATGCTCGCCAACATCGCGCCCTCGGCTCCACCTCTGATTGTAGCCCCCCACCGAACCACGCTGGCTACCCTAAACCCACACTCGAATGAAAGTCGCCCTAAGCCCCAACGAGCTGACTCGATTTCATCGTGCCTGCCGCCTTCGACAGGCGATTCAAGATCACCTTCATCATTTTTTTTTATTTGAAGCGAAATTGATTGGATTTTGATCGATTAAATATACTGGAACTTTTAATTCAAAACTGAGAGAGAGAGAGAGCGGCCATAGATTTGATTACGAGATTTAAACGAGGCTTCGGCCTGTTTTTTAATTTCTATTTTATATAATTTTTTCTTGAAAGAAAGGGTTTTTACTTTTCTTTTACTTTATTTCATTCAAAACGAACGCTTATTGCAATTCTGTAGAGAAAATGAAACACGTAGATAAAATTCCTTTACGTGTTGCAAAGGTTTGCACAATAATAATATTAATTGTTTTCAAATTTAAATTCAAATTTAAATCATCTCGATTTTCGCAATTAACAATCTTGATCTCCAATCGAGGCGTGCCGCCAGGCGTTTACAATGTTAAATCCTTATTCCAAACGCAATGGAAAAGGTTCCGAGTCCAAATTCGATCATATGGAAAAGATAGCTTTTTGGACCAATTAAAATGCCGCACAATCGAATGTTTGAAATTCTGCATCAATACGTCCACTGTATCAAATACGTTCACTGTATCAAGTGCCGCACAATCGAATGCCGAAAAACCAAACCGTTAAGGTTAAAGAAGAAGAAGATAGAAGAAGAAACAGAAACAATAACAGAATCTCACATTTCACAGTGGAACAATATATAATAGATAAATGAATAATCTTTAAAACAAAGAACCATATCTGTTATTACAATACAACATTAGAGTTAACAACGACACCATTCAACACTAAGCATTTACAACAACTAACCATATTAATACTGAACTTGCAACAATCCCAACGTAGTGGATAACACATAGTATAATGATACGTCTCGCTATCCATGTGGTCTTTTGATCTCCACAACAACTTCTTGACTTCGCTCCCGAAACTGATAACCCGACTCTAGCCTGCCTGTATGGAAAATTATGGGCACCCAGAGTTTAGAAAGGGAACAATAAACTCCAGGTCAGTCATGGGACTGGTGTAAGATTTTAAAAATAGTTATTTTCACAAGGAAAGGAAAAGAAATCCGCTATGCTTTTGGAAAATGAAACTACCATATGGCCACCTCGCGCACACACACAATGCAAGCGTACAATTGGAAGAGATTTCTCATTATGATAGTCAAATATTCTTGATACGCAAAATCTCTTTGATATTATTATTATTAGTGCATAGTGTGGAAAACATTTTGAAAGTATAATATAATTCTTGGCCAGCACAGACATTTCGCACTTATGCCTACTATAGCTATCATGTTCAATAGCAGGTTACCGCCTCATTCCATTGCAGGTTATACAACTAAAACCGTACAGGGCACGTATTGTTTCTTTGGATTTCCAACAAATGGTCAGGTAAAGGAACTTCCTACTACCATATGGGTACGACTCTAGATGGATGCCTCGAGAAATTAACCAGCTCTCTGCCAGCACAATGCTGGGTTACCTCTGTAACTATGTAACTACTACATGAGTATGCCATCCCTCGGTCATTTGCGACCTTTATCCGAGGATCCTCAACCACAAAGAAACAATCACAAAGTAATAAATTTGCAGCAACCACATAGGTTAAATATCTGGGCTCCATACCATAATACAACCCTTTTACAGAAGAAAATGGCATACCCTCAAGGGGCGCTACTCCCAAATAACCTTGCTGCGTCCTTCATGTTTTGACCATTTTCGGGTTGTGAGGTCCGACGAGGTCTCGTCCACAAACCTACACTTTTGACAAAGCCGTGCTTCGATCAAAAAATGATCAGTAGCACTTCGTATGCCACATTACCAAATTGGGAATGTATCACTAGATGGTTACATAACCTCTGAGCTGCATGTCTCAAAGAAGGGTGTTAAGCTAAGAGAATAAATTCTCCGCCACCAACAGAAATGTATTTGATAGAAACCAGCTTCATATCTCAAAGTGTAACGTCAGAAACACATCCATACAAGTCCGTTCCGAGATCGAACGGAACCAAATGCACTTCAAAGAAGCCCTTGTAAATCCGGATATTCGCTAATCACGTCCGGAAATCCCCATCACAAAGGGTGATTAAATCTCTATACCGGAGCAACCTGGTGTAGAGACATTCGATATGTAATCCTTTCGCTTTTGAAAATACCCGATCTTCAACATCATCTTCAAATGCAATCACATTTCGTCGTATCATTAGTCGGAATGTCTTTTATGACACAAAGTCCTCTCGCGGCTAATCCGAATAATGAGCGTTTATTTTTAAAAAAATAAGTGTTCATTCAGATTTCAAACAAATCACAATAAATTTCCACTTTGATCTTTTAAACAAAAGATACATCACCATCACAAAGATTCGTTGTGGTTTTCGAATATCCATTTGGAATCCAACCCCCGGTCGCATCGAAATTCAAACGTCGTTTAAGGGTCAATATTGATAGTCGGTTCATTAACTATCAATCAACATTCACAACAATCACTGGATTTCAAATAGTTTTCCCCAATTATTATTTCCAAAATACCTTCGCAAGATATAATTTTAACACTTCAACTATTTGAAAACAAATCTCAAATCACTTTTCACCTTTCAATCTTTTGAAAACAATTCCAAATCACCTTCCTCACGTGGAATAAATTTCCAAATATTTATTTAATTTCACTGAAAGTTTGTCGACTTCAAATACTTTAAAAATAATTTAAAATACTTATCCAAAATATACTTGGAAACATCTAAAATAAAAATATTTTAAAACACTTACTTAATATTAGTTATGAAAATATTATACTAATATCTCATATAAACTTAAGTCCAAAATAATTTTAAAATAAATTTATTAGATAGAGTGTAATTATTCAAATAACCATTTTTTAATCAAATATCAATTAAATCTTTAAATAATCACTTCTATAATTAATTAATCAAATCTTTACTCTAAAGATTTTCAAATAACTTAAGAAAATAATTTCTCCAAAACATTCTTTTTAAAACCAACCAAAACTTTTAATTTTGAAAGCTACTTTAAAAACATACTCGGCTTTCTAGGGAAAATACACCTTCCACTTCAAAATGGACCATTTAAATCAATAAATAAATTTTTCTTGATTTATCTCAATTTATATTCCAAATCTGCAAATTTCTTTCCACACTTTAAAAATAAATCAATATTTATTTTTAAAACAAATTTCCCTTTCCTTTTTAAATTCCCATTGTGAATTTAAATTTTCCAAATATCTACTGATATACGATTTTCAAATTGATTTCAAAAATCATTTCCAAACACCAAATCAATTTCCAAATTGATTTTAAATTTTATTTTAAGCACCAAATCAAATTGCAAATTGATTTCTAAATTTATTTCAAACACCAAATCGATTTCCCAGAGATTTATTTTAAATCACCAAATCAATTTCAAATTGATTTTCCAATTTATTTTCAAAACACCAAATCAAATTTCAAATTGATTCTCAAATTTATTTCAAACACCAAATTTATTATCTATTAAAACAAATTCCTTCTTTTAAATTTATTCAATTTTCTAAAATTAATTTACTATAAATTTCTACTTAAATTTCAAAAATCCAATTTTATTTATTTATGGTATCCTACGATACCAAAAATATATTCGGCTAAACCATAGCCTTCAATGATTTCAATCACAAATATAATCGCGAAGAGATTATAAATAATCAACACACAATATTGAAACAAATTCAAATATTTAAGAAATCCAGTTGGATCCCTCCAACCTGTTTTCCTGAATCCACAAACGTTAGCACAACAATTAAATACAAATTCCACTTCGAGGTGGAATATCGCGGTATATGAGATCAATATGATATCCTCCACTATTATGCGACACATAGGGTCTCATCCACTATATAATGCGGGAAATCAATCACTCCAAATATATATATATAACACCAATTCCACTTCGAGGAGGAATATCGCGGTATATGGGTTTATATAAATCCTCCGCTATTTTGCGGCGCATAGGGTCTAATCTGATACAACTGATAATAATTTATCATCCAAGCATATAATCAAAAAATTTAAATTTAATTATTTAAAATTAAACTGGAAATTCCAATTGAATGAGAAGATCTCACCTTTGCCCTTTTTATTTGCAATCCCGTTTCCATCTTGACTTGTTTCTTCATGATTTAGACCTTGTATAAATAATTATATAATTTATTAATATTCGAAATAATCGAAAAATAAATTTCCATTTAATAATTTTGTTTTATCTAACAATTTAATTTCCAACCAATCTTCTTTTAATAGAATATTTGAACCAAACAAGTAATCAATCACCATTTAAATAAATTAATTCCTCTAATCGAATAATTAATTTCCCTTTCATAATTTTAATTAACTAATTATTAAAAAAAAAATTCCTTTTACTAAACTTAATTATTAATGATTTATTTTAACTTAATGATTAAATTTTAAAACTAATGATTTAAATTAATTAATTAATTATTTTAGTATATCAAAACCAGTTAGTACCAGATTGGAGAATTAATATACCATGCTGATTATATATATAGCTGATTAAACATTTTAAAACAAACTGTTTTATACCTGGCTGTTAATTCCTGATAAGTGCAATAATACGATTAGTTAATTTATAAGTTTAAACTATGAATGTGTATATATTTTTCCTAGTAAATAACCCAAACAGTAATTTACTGTGAAAAAAATCTGATAGGTGGACCAAACAAATTTTATTACCAAAAACATTATTAACATAAATCTTAAAAAGAATTTCAAAATCAAATTACCTCGACAATGCCGAGTCCAACCCCTATGCGTGCGACTACCATCGATGAATGCGTGCGAGCTCCAAATGCGCTCGCGATTTCATCGCGAGTTCCCCCATCTACGCAACACGTCGATTCCTGTTCGTTGCGCCTGCTTGCGTCTCGAGCTGCGCGAGCCTCCACATGCGCTTGCTACAGCAGCCAACGACCGATAGCTCAAGATCGAGCTATGCCTACGTGCCGCCTTCTCCACATTGCGATGCGCGATGCGCCGCTGCCAATGACACTGCAGCATGCGTGAATTATCACGAAATAGAATAGCCCCCTACTTCGATCGAACGATCGATTATGTTCACTCCAAACCCTTTCGTTCTTTCCTTCTTTTTTTTTATGACGATTTTTGACTTTCACGATTTTGAATTAGGGAAGAAGGCCGCCATTATTCGATCTGAACAAAGAGAGGTTTTTCTTTTTGTTTTGTTCGTATATATTTATTTTTTTTACTGCTCTGGTTATTTTCTTTTCGTCTAACGAACGCGTGTGAATCTTATTAGAGAAAGTGGAACACAGTTTGTAAATTGAATGACAAGTGTTGGGTGAGATCAACATTATATTGAAGGGAATATATATATATATATATATATATATATATATATTTAATTTCAAATTTAAATCGTATCAATTTCGCAACTCACAATATCGATCTCCAATTGAGACGCGATGCCAGGCATTCATAAGGTTAAACCCCTATTCCGAACGCAATCGAAAAGGTTTCGAGGCCAAATTCGATCGTATGGAGAAGATAGCTTTCCGAACCCAATTATTAGTTTAAATTTATACATGAATTTCAGCGCGTTTGCTTATCGTACGACCACAAAACAACCATGAATGCTACGAAAATTGAAATCCGATAATGAAACACGATTACGGATCCAACGGAACTAGTTTCGTCAAATTCAGAGACTATACCTCGGAAGGCTATTTTTAAATATCAATTTAAATGATAAATTTCAAAACTGAACAATTTGTTTTCAAATTCAATTCTGAAGTTTCCGTTATCTTAAGTATTATCAATAAAAAAATTCTAAGCCTTTGAAATAATTTTAATCAGCTAAAAACTAAAGACTCAAATTTTTATTCAGCTTCATTAAATTAAATTCAATAATTTAATTGCCAAATTCATAGTTATATTTGAAATTCAAGTTAAACTAACATCAAAATATTCAAAATCAAACAAATATACCATTTCAAATGTTCAAAAATTCTAGGTCGTCACAATTGGTGTTAGGATTTAAAATATTGATTTGAAATACATATATATTATTTTAAATATAGGTTAAGAATTTGTTTTAAAGGAAAAATCTTTATATATATATATATATATATATATATATATATATATTGTAACGACCCAGAATTTTTAGAAATTAAAATTTGAATATTTAATTAATTTTAAATATTAATAAGTGAATTTATAAGTCGAATAAATTTTATCTTGAATTTTTGGATTTAATTGAATAATTAAATCGATAATTTAATGTGTTAAATTATGGAAATAATTGAAAATTGGGTTAAATATGATTGAAAATGATTTGTAAAATTTTATTTTATCATGTTGGAGTTAGAATGATATTTTAGAACTTTTAAAATTGAATTAAAAGTTAATTTGTGAAAAATTGAATATTTTAATATTTAATCGACTAGTGAAAATAGTCAATTTTTGAACAGTCTCAGAATTGAACGAAACCAGTTCCATTGGATCCGTAATAGTTAGTTATTACCGGATTTCAATTTTCGTGTCAATCGGAGTTACCGTTTGATCGTGGCAGCTCGAAACGCATCGAATTATTTTTAATTTAAATTTGGCGAGTTAAAATAGCCATTTTTCAAAAAGTCTCGGATTTCGACGAAACCAGTTTCATCGGATCCGTAATGTGATATTATTGTAAGGTTTCAAATTTTGTGTCAATTGGATTTACCGTTTGTCCGGTACAAATTAAAACGCCTAGAAATCGATTTAAATCGGTTTAATTTAAATTGAACATTTGTAGCCATAACTCGCACAGATGTCCGAATTAGCTTCCGAAACCTGTTCCATTGTGTCCGAAACGCGGGATAAACCCTAGGAATGTCAGTTTCGGCGCGTAAATCGGAGTTCGGAATTTCCGGATGAATAGTGTCGAACGAAACTCTATAAATAGCCCACCTTGCACAATAAAAAAAAATTATATTAGGGTTTCAGGCCGCCGTCTCCTCCATTGATTTCAACGGCCGAGACCTTCCCCTTTTTCTCCCTCATTAACTTCAAATCCGTTTACATTTACATGAAACGTTCAACTACAACATTGAAGAGCATGTTGAGATCTATAAGATCAACGGTTAAGATTGTGATTAGTGTAGTGGATCAACGGCAATTATCACTCAAAGGTGGAGCGGTCGTGCACGAATTACGAGGCTTATGCTTGGCCGAGCTCCAAGCTGTAGCGGCCGTAGGTGGAGCATGGAGAGGCGCACGACGTGGAGTAGTTTGATCGAGTTGTAGTGCGACGTAGGCGATGCAAGATTAAACCCTAATCTATGGAGTTGGGTTCTTGTGCGTTCGGCTTTGTACTGCGGGTTACGAGAGGGAGAAGGAGGATGAAACGCACGGTGGAGATGCAAGCAATGATGGATCTCACGGCTTTGAATAGTCAAGGTTGAAATATAAAGGAAATTGATGTAATTTAGTTATTAAAAATCGTGTAAAAGTTTAAAAATACATAACTTTTTCATACGAGGTCGAAAACGCGCGAAACCAGTTGCGTTGGAATCGTATGGACGAGCACTACGCGATGAAATTGGATTAGAGTCGTTAGGAGTTAGTGAGAATTTCGGGTAAAATTAAACGCCCGTTTAATTTTATTCGAAATAAATCGCTAAAACGGAATTTAAAATCAAGGTGAGAACTTCTCACTCAATCGAATCAGTTTCGATTTTATTTTAAATAGTTAGATTTAAAATATTTGAATGCATGTTTGAATAATGATTGCTATCTATTGATTGTTAAAATAGACATTATACGCCATTAGTAAGCGGATGTTATTTATTAAAAACATATACCGCGAATATTTCATAAACAGTGAAATTGGTATTATATATAATAGCAATATATATATATTGGAATATGTATATATTGGAGTTATTGATTTCCCGCATTTTTTGTTTAGCGGATGAGACCCTATTGCGCCGTCTATTAAGCGGATAATATTTAAATCCCATATACTGCGATAATTTCGTACTGGAGCGAAATTGGTATTGTGCTAATGTTTGTGGATGCAGGAAAACAGGTTGGAGGGATCCAACTGGATTCCTCAACAGTTTTTACTTGATTTCAGATATTTTGATATTTGATGGATTATCATATCGATATATGATATCGTTGTTGTCGTGATTGACTATTTGGTGTGTAGCATCATTGGACCAAATTTGGAATTTTAAAATGATTTCAAAGTGATTTTTTTGAAAGTATAAGTTATAAAATAATTTTTGGAATTGATCCATGTTAAATAAATAAACGTTATAATTTTTATGTTATAAAAATTATGATTTTTGAGAAATATAGTTAAAAACTGATTTTTGAGAATATGATGCTAATGATTTTATAAAATAGTTAATCGGAATTTTTGAATTTATTATGAAAAGTTTAAATATAGGATTTATAAAATTTAATTATTTTATGAATCAAAATGGTGAAATAATAAAGGAGACTAAAGATGTTTTAAAGAATAATATAAATTGATTTATATTAAGAGATTTATAAATGGATATTTATAAATTGAAATATTGACATTATAAAACGAGTTTTTATAAGTGTTTGAATGAAGTGAAAATGAATTTTGTAAATGAATGGAATTTATAAAATTATAAATGGTGAAGTTATAAATGAAATTTATAAATAGTAAGATTTATAAATTTTAGAAAGTTATTAAAAGAATAGTTTAGAATAAATCATTGAATCTTATAAGTTATAGGATTTATAATTATGAAGTTCCAAGGAACGATTTTTGTAAAGTAATTGTTTTATAAGTATTTAACTTATAATATGAACCTTTAGTTTATAATTGAAATATAAATCGAATAGGTTAATAAAGGAGATTTATAAAGGAAGTTGTTATAAAATAATTAGAAATGGAGTTTATAAACGTTGTTTTATAAATTCGCAAACGACTTATTTTGATAAGTAAATTGTTGAAACCTATAAATGAAGTTATATTCACGTTTTTGACAGTGAATAACCCTTTGAAATAAAATGAATGGAAATGATGATATTTGTTAACGTGGTATATTCACGTTTTTGAATAGTGAATATTATGTTAAAAGAAAATGTTTAGATTTGATATTTTAAACAGAATTAAAACGATCTAATGATGTTTTAAATGTGTTGAGATTCGAAACCATAGATTTCAACATTTATTGTTGAAATAGACGTTTTCGAGAAATAGAAGGAAATGGTGGACTATAACACTATTGTTATAGTAAATGATTTCCGAAAGGAAATGTTTTGTATAGTATTGGGATTTATATATCTATTTTAATTTCGAATCCCTATACTAGTGATTTTGGGTTGTCGTAACGATGTTTTACGCAACATTCGTTTTGGCCCAAATAAATATGTTTAAGAGAATAATTTCCTTAAAGAATGAAATATATACTTAATTTCGATTGAAGTATATTGAATATTTTCCAATTGTTGAAAATAAATAAAATTTGTGAATTACTTATGAATAAATAAGTATGGAAATGTTTTTCCAATATAAAGTGAATATTTTGAGAACTTATCTTTTTGAAGATAAATTGAAATGAATAATTGGAATCGAATATTCATAGATATTTTGGATTATAAATTCATTATGGAATTTATAAATGAAAAGAAGAATTTGTTTAAAAATAAATATTGATTTATTTTTGAAGTATTGAAAATAATATATCTTGTAAAGATATTTTGGAAAATAAATAATTCGGAAAATTATTTGGAAACTGGTGATGTTGTGCATATCAATTGATAGTTCAATAACCGACTATCAATATTTCCCTTTGAATGGGTATTTGATGTGATTTGTTTGACTGTGAATGCTACACTTATTTTTGAATAAGCGCTCACTATTCGGGTTAACCGGGAAAGGACCATGGGGTCGTATAACCCATTCCGAATATGTGATACGTCGTTGTGAATTGCATTGAAGATCGGTGTTGAAGACCGAGTATTTGCGAAAGCGATAGGATGACCTATCGATTGTCTCTGCACTGGGTAGCTCCTGGTATAGAGATCTCCTAAGTGATGGGAAATTCGATCGGGATTGTGAATACCCAGATTGCAAGGGCTTCGTGAGAAGTGCCTTCGGTTTTGTTCGAGCCCGGAACAGACTTGTATGGATTGTATGTCTGACATTACAAGTTGAGATATAAAGCCGATTTCTTTCAAATATATTTCTGTTGGTGGCGGAGAATTTATTCTTTTAGCTTAACACCCTTCTCTGAGACGTACGTGCTCAGAGGTTATATAGTTGAAGTTATCAGCGATATATTCCCAATTTGGTAATGTGACATGCTGAGTGATGCTGAAATGATCATTGTGTTGATTATTTGTGATAGGATCGTTTATTTGATCGTCTATCCTTGTGATCATTTCTATGATCATTTGTTGACCCAAAGCATGGCTTTTGTATAAAGTATGTTTTTGTGGACGTGACTTCGTCGAGCCTCACACCCCGTGAATGGTCAAAACAGGAAAGAAGCAGCAAGGTTATAAGGGGTAGCGCCCTTTAGGATGTGTGCATTTCCTTCTGGAAAAGGGTAGTGTCATGGTATGGAGCCCAAATACTTACTCATATTGAAAACACTTTGTTATGATTGTGTGAATTGATTACGAGCGCTCGGTGAAAAGGTCCCAAAGGACCGGGGGATGGCATATTCGGTCAGTTGTTACTCAGTTAGGGGTAACCCGGCCTTGTGTTGGTAGAGATCCGGTTTGGTTCTCGGGGATGTCCATCCAGAGGCATTCTCATGTGGCAATGGGAAGTTCCTTGGCCTGATCATTCGTTGGAAATCCAAAGAAACAATACGATCTTGTACGGTTTTAGTTGTAGGACCTATCATTCACTTATGGTGTCGCAACACTGTTTGGATGGTAGCTATAGTAGGCATAAATGCGAAATGCCTATGCTGGCTAAGTTTTATATCTTTACTTTTGAAATGATTTTCTCTACACTATGCACTAGTAATAATATCAAATGTTATTTTAAATGCGTATCAAGCATCTTTGACTATCATAAGGAGAAATCTCCTCCGATTCTGCGTTTGCATGTGTGTGTGTGCGGGAGGCCTTATGGTAGTCTCGTTTTTAAAAGCATTGCGAATTGACTTTAAAAATATTCTTCTATTTTGATTTTTAAGATAAATAAACTGTTTTGAGTTCTCACACCAGTCTCATGACTGACTCGGAGTTTATTGTTTTCCTTCCTAAACTCTGGGTGCCCACCAATTTTCACACGGGCAGTCAAGAGTTAGGTTTATCAGGATATTCAGGATATTCTGGAGTTGCTGGAGGCAAGCTGGATGGCATGGCGTATCACTAGTTTATATAGTATTTCTTTTTCCGCTGCACTATTTGTTGTATGTTGTTGTACACTCTGATGATATAATGAAATGAAATGTGATGTAATGTAATAACTGATATAGTTCTTTGTTTAAAGATTATTCATTTATTATTATATGTTGTTCTGCTGCGATTGTGAGATTCTGATGTTGTTCTGTTGTTTTCTGTTCCGTTCTATGTTCTCTATTTTCTTTTTCTTCTATTTGAAAAAAAAAATCTATTTTCTGTTTTCTTTTGCCTCCATTTTCTACCTTCTCTATTTTCTACCTTCTTATCTCTTCTACTTCTTCATTTTTCTTTTTCTTAAACCATAACATTTCGGGTTTCCGGCCTTCGATTTCTCGGCAGTCGATAAAGTGAGTATCGATATTGAATTTTTGAAAGTCGAAAATTTTCGGGATGTTACATTTGGTATCAGAGCATATGGTTAAGCGACAACCATGGTTCTGTTGGGTATTACTCATTAGAGATAGAGTCAGCAATACTCTAGATTGAGTTTGAGTGTAATAATAGCTATGAGAGCATATTTGTTAGTGAATATAAATTGTTTTATATTGTGATGATTGGTTTGTTGAGTGGCATATGAACCTTCGTCAGCGTGGTCTCGACAACTATGCCGAAGGGGTTTCTAAACACTTGAATAGAACAATTCGGCACAATATTGATCTTAAATTGGGTAAATGAAATAATTTTACCTTGATTATATTTTATATATAAAGAAATAATTTTTCAAAATTATTAAGGTATATAAGTAGATTGTTTGGTTGTTTGAGTAATCTAAATAAAAGAATAATTGTATAAGCAAATGAATTATAAGAATTGAATTACAATTAAAGTGATTTGCAATTGTGAAATAAACTTATATATATATATAAGAAGTGAAACTATATGAATATGAGTTGAAATAAAAATGAATTTAAAGTTAAATGGGAATTTACTTTAGAATTGAAATCTGAATTTATTTACAAGTAGGAATTTAAGTTAAGAAAAACAAGTGATGGTGTTAAACCAAAATGAATATAAGCAAAGAAATTTGTTTGTGATTAATATACATTGGTTGTTATATGATTGTTAGTTGATTGTATATAATTCATTAAGTGTTAATGAAATTGGAAACTAAAGTAATTGGAATTCAATTGGAAGTTAAGTGAATCTTAAATAGAATTGAATTTGAATTAGAAGTGAACCAACATATGAATTAGTGAATGTAAACTAATTGAAAATGAATGTTAGTAAACATCCACTATTAATGAATCAAATGTGATTTAAATTGAAAACCATTTCATTGAATATTAATGAGAATATGAATGAATATTTATTGGTTACGGATGATAGTTGGGTGATGTTTGCATTTGTTGCTTTAGTTGCATTTGCTATGTTGACATGTATAGTTATTATGTTGCTATATGTTGTATATCGATACTATTTTCATACATGCATGTTCTCATGTTGTTTGTTGAGTGATTAGTAGGTGCGGATCGCGTTTGCTTCGCATTTGGAGCTCGCTTTCGCGCTATATTAGCCGTATATGCTTGCTAATAAAAATATAAGGTACATATCTCGGATTACATATCGTACTTTTACACTTTTTCCCTACGGGATGCCTCATTACTTGATGAGATGTATATTTGTGATATATATACTGTCATTTTTTTTTCCGGATCGAGCCGCGCAAAGGAGACTGTGGCGAATTTTTCCGAAAATTTAAGGCGTTAGAAAAATTTGAGGAAAATGGGAAATTTTTTGAAAACTTTAACATTGATTTGGAATTTGAAAGTTAAACAATAGTAGTTGTTTTTGAAAAGATAACTAAGTGTGATTTGAAAACTTAGTAAGGTTATTGTAAGAAGTTTAACTATGAATTTTGGGAAAATTAATAGATTCTGTAACTTTTCTTACTTGATAATTTCGAGGACGAAATTCTTTTAAGGGGGGAAGATTGTAACGACCCAGAATTTTTAGAAATTAAAATTTGAATATTTAATTAATTTTAAATATTAATAAGTGAATTTATAAGTCGAATAAATTTTATCTTGAATTTTTGGATTTAATTGAATAATTAAATCGATAATTTAATGTGTTAAATTATGGAAATAATTGAAAATTGGGTTAAATATGATTGAAAATGATTTGTAAAATTTTATTTTATCATGTTGGAGTTAGAATGATATTTTAGAACTTTTAAAATTGAATTAAAAGTTAATTTGTGAAAAATTGAATATTTTAATATTTAATCGACTAGTGAAAATAGTCAATTTTTGAACAGTCTCAGAATTGAACGAAACCAGTTCCATTGGATCCGTAATAGTTAGTTATTACCGGATTTCAATTTTCGTGTCAATCGGAGTTACCGTTTGATCGTGGCAGCTCGAAACGCATCGAATTGTTTTTAATTTAAATTTGGCGAGTTAAAATAGCCATTTTTCAAAAAGTCTCGGATTTCGACGAAACTAGTTTCATCGGATCTGTAATGTGATATTATTGTAAGGTTTCAAATTTCGTGTCAATTGGATTTACCGTTTGTCCGGTACAAATTAAAACGCCTAGAAATCGATTTAAATCGGTTTAATTTAAATTGAACGTTTGTAGCCATAACTCGCACAGATGTCCGAATTAGCTTCCGAAACCTGTTCCATTGTGTCCGGAACGCGGGATAAACCCTAGGAATGTCAGTTTCGGCGCGTAAATCGGAGTTCGGAATTTCCGGATGAATAGTGTCGAACGAAACTCTATAAATAGCCCACCTTGCACAATAAAAAAAAAATTATATTAGGGTTTCAGGCCGCCGTCTCCTCCATTGATTTCAACGGCCGAGACCTTCCCCTTTTTCTCCCTCATTAACTTCAAATCCGTTTACATTTACATGAAACGTTCAACTACAACATTGAAGAGCATGTTGAGATCTATAAGATCAACGGTTAAGATTGTGATTAGTGTAGTGGATCAACGGCAATTATCACTCAAAGATGGAGCGGTCGCGCACGAATTACGAGGCTCATGCTTGGCCGAGCTCCAAGCTGTGGCGGCCGTAGGTGGAGCATGGAGAGGCGCACGACGTGGAGTAGTTTGATCGAGTTGTAGTGCGACGTAGGCGATGCAAGATTAAAACCTAATCTATGGAGTTGGGTTCTTGTGTGTTCGGCTTTGTACTGGGGGTTACGAGAGGGAGAAGGAGGATGAAACGCACGGTGGAGATGCAAGCAATGATGGATCTCACGGCTTTGAATAGTCAAGGTTGAAATATAAAGGAAATTGTTGTAATTTAGTTATTAAAAATCGTGTAAAAGTTTAAAAATACATAACTTTTTCATACGAGGTCGAAAACGCGCGAAACCAGTTGCGTTGGAATCGTATGGACGAGCACTACGCGATGAAATTGGATTGGAGTCGTTTGGAGTTAGTGAGAATTTCGGGTAAAATTAAACGTCCGTTTAATTTTATTCGAAATAAATCGCTAAAACGGAATTTAAAATCAAGGTGAGAACTTCTCACTCAATCGAATCAGTTTCGATTTTATTTTAAATAGTTAGATTTAAAATATTTGAATGCATGTTTGAATAATGATTGCTATCTATTGATTGTTAAAATAGACATTATACGCCGTTAGTAAGCGGATGTTATTTATTAAAAACATATACCGCGAATATTTCATAAACAGTGAAATTGGTATTATATATAATAGCAATATATATATATATATATATTGGCATATGTATATATTGGAGTTATTGATTTCCCGCATTTTTTGTTTAGCGGATGAGACCCTATTGCGCCGTCTATTAAGCGGATAATATTTAAATCCCATATACCGCGATAATTTCGTACTGGAGCGAAATTGGTATTGTGTTAATGTTTGTGGATGCAGGAAAACAGGTTGGAGGGATCCAACTGGATTCCTCAACAGTTTTTACTTGATTTCAGATATTTTGATATTTGATGGATTATCATATCGATATATGATATCGTTGTTGTCGTGATTGACTATTTGGTGTGTAGCATCATTGGACCAAATTTGGAATTTTAAAATGATTTCAAAGTGATTTTTTGAAAGTATAAGTTATAAAATAATTTTTGGAATTGATCCATGTTAAATAAATAAACGTTATAATTTTTATGTTATAAAAATTATGATTTTTGAGAAATATAGTTAAAAACTGATTTTTGAGAATATGATGCTAATGATTTTATAAAATAGTTAATCGGGATTTTTGAATTTATTATGAAAAGTTTAAATATAGGATTTATAAAATTTAATTATTTTGTGAATCAAAATGGTGAAATAATAAAGGAGATTAAAGATGTTTTAAAGAATAATATAAATTGATTTATATTAAGAGATTTATAAATGGATATTTATAAATTGAAATATTGACATTATAAAACGAGTTTTTATAAGTGTTTGAATGAAGTGAAAATGAATTTTGTAAATGAATGGAATTTATAAAATTATAAATGGTGAAGTTATAAATGAAATTTATAAATAGTAAGATTTATAAATTTTAGAAAGTTATTAAAAGAATAGTTTAGAATAAATCATTGAATCTTATAAGTTATAGGATTTATAATTATGAAGTTCCAAGGAACGATTTTTGTAAAGTAATTGTTTTATAAGTATTTAACTTATAATATGAACCTTTAGTTTATAATTGAAATATAAATCGAATAGGTTAATAAAGGAGATTTATAAAGGAAGTTGTTATAAAATAATTAGAAATGGAGTTTATAAACGTTGTTTTATAAATTCGCAAATGACTTATTTTGATAAGTAAATTGTTGAAACCTATAAATGAAGTTATATTCACGTTTTTGACAGTGAATAACCCTTTGAAATAAAATGAATGGAAATGATGATATTTGTTAACGTGGTATATTCACATTTTTGAATAGTGAATATTAAGTTAAAAGAAAATGTTTAGATTTGATATTTTAAATAGAATTAAAACGATCTAATGATGTTTTAAATGTGTTGAGATTCGAAACCATAGATTTCAACATTTATTGTTGAAATAGACGTTTTCGAGAAATAGAAGGAAATGGTGGACTATAACCCTATTGTAACATGTCGATTTTTCGTTGCCGAAAAACCGAATAGTTAGGGTTTTTTAAAAAGAATTTAAGAAAAGAAAAAGAGAGAAAAAGGTAGAAGATAGAGGGAAAAGAAAATAGAAAAACAGAAAGATAGAATTTTAAAATAGAACGGAACAGAAAACAACAACAGAATCTCACAATTCGCAGCGGAACAACATATAATAATAAATGAATAATCTTTAAACAAAGAACTATATCAGTTATTACATTACATTTCATTTCATTACATCAGAGTGTACAACAACAAACAACAAACAGCGGAAAAGAAATACTATATACTAGTAATACGCCATGCCATCCAGCTTGCCTCCAACAATTCCTGAATATCCAGAATATCCTAATAAACCTTAACTCTTGACTGCCCGTGTGGAAATTGGTGGGCACCCAGAGTTTAGGAAGGAAAACAATAAACTCCGAGTCAATCATAAGACTGGTGTGAGAACTCAAAACAGTTTATTTAACTTTAAAATCAAAATAGAAGAATATTTTTAAAGTCAATTCGCAATGCTTTTAAAAATGAGACTACCATAAGACCTCCTGCCACACACACAATGCAAACGCAGACTTGGAGAAGATTTCTTCTTATGATAGTCAAAGATGCTTGATACGTATTAAAAAAGAACATTTGATATTATTACTAGTGCATAGTGTAGAAAATTCATTTCGAAAGTAGAATATAAATCTTAGCCAACATAGACATTTCGAACTATGCCTACTATAGCTACCATCCAAACAGTGTTGCGACACCATAAGTGAATGATAGGTTCTACAACTAATACCGTACAAGTTTCGTATTGTTTCTTTGGATTTCCAACAAATGGTCAGGCCAAGGAACTTCCCATTGCCACATGAGAATGCCTCTGGATGGACATCCCCGAGAACCGAACCGGAACTCTGCCAACACAAGGCCGGGTTACCCCTAACTGGGTAACTACTGACACGAGCACGCCATTCCCCGATCGTAAACGACCTTTCTCACGGGATCCCGATAACCAACAACCACAAAGTAATAAATTCGCAGTAACCACATAGGTTAAATATCTGGGCTCCATACCATGATACCACCTCTATCCAGAAGGAAATGCACATACCCTAAAGGGAGCTACCCCTCATAACCTTGCCGCATCTTTCCTGTTTTGACCATTTCCGGGGTGTGAGGCTCGACGAAGTCACGTCCACAAAAACATACTTTATACAAAAGCCATGCTTTGGGTCAACAAATGATCATAGAAATGATCACCAAGATAGACGATCGAATAAATGATCCTATCACAAATAATCAACACAATGATCATTTACAGCAACACTCAGCATGTCACATTACCAAATTGGGAATATATCGCTGATAACTTCAACTATATAACCTCTGAGCTCGTACGTCTCAGAGAAGGGTGTTAAGCTAAAAGAATAAATTCTTCGCCACCAACAGAAATATATTTGAAAGAAATCTGCTTTATATCTCAATTTGTAACGTCAGACATACAATCCATACAAGGCTGTTCCGGGCTCGAACAAAACCGAAGGCACTTACAAAGAAGTCCTTGCAATCCGGATATTCACAATCCTGATCGGATTTCCCATCACTTAGGGAGTCTCTATACCGCTGCAACTCAGTGCAGAGACAATCGACAGGTCATCCTATCGCTCTCGCAAATACCGGGTCTTCAACACCGATCTTCAATGCAATTCACAACGACGTATCACATATTCGGAATGGGTTATACGACCCCATGGTCCTTTTCCGGTTAGCCCGAATAGTGAGCGCTTATTCAAAAATAAGTGTGGCATTCAAATTCAAACAAATCACATCAATTACCCATTCAAAGGGAAATATTGATAGTCGGTTATTGAACTATCACTGGATATGCACACATCACCAGATTCCAAAGGATTTTTCACAGTCAAAAACGTGAATATAACTCCATTAATAGGTTTCAAAAATTAACTTATCAA
Organism: Allium cepa; assembly: GCA_030765085.1. NCBI lineage: Eukaryota > Viridiplantae > Streptophyta > Magnoliopsida > Asparagales > Amaryllidaceae > Allium > Allium cepa. The sequence goes on along the minus strand of CM060934.1, from coordinate 634,709,963 downwards.
AATAAGTCGTTTGTGAATTTATAAAACAGCGTTTATAAATTCCATTTCTATTTATTTTATAACAACTTCCTTTATAAATCTCCTTTATTAGCCTATTTGATTTATATCCCAATTATAAAACAAGGGTTCATATTATAAGTCAAATACTTATAAATTTATTCGTTTGCAAAATCGTTCCTTTGAACTTCACAATTATAAATCTTATAACTTATAAGATTCAATTATTCATCCAAATATATTCCTTAATAACTTCACAAAATTTATAAATCTTACTATTTATAAATTTCACTTATAACTTCATCATTTATAATTTTATAAATTCCATTTATTTACAAAATTCATTTTCACTTCATTCAAACACTTATAAAAACTCGTTTTATAATGTCCATATTTCAATTTATAAATATCCATTTATAAATCTCTTAATATAATCAATTTATATTATTCTTTAAAACGTCTCTAATCTCCTTTATTATTTCACCATTTTGATTCATAAAATAATTAATTCCATAAATCCTATATTTAAACTTCTCACAATAAATTCTAAAATCCCGATTAAACTATTTTATAAAATCGTTAGCATCATATTCTCAAAAATCAGTTTTTAACTATTTTTCTCAAAAATCATAATTTTTATAACATTAAAAATTATGACGTTTATTTATTTAAAATAGATCAAATTCCAAAAATATTTTATAAACGTATACTTTCAAAAATCACTTTGAAATCATTTTAAAATTCCAAATTTGGTCCAATGATGCTACACACCAAATAGTCAATCACGACTACAACGATCCATCATATATCGATATGATAATCCATCAAATATCAAAATATCTGAAATCAAATAAAAACTGTTGAGGAATCCAGTTGGATCCCTCCAACCTATTTTCCTGCATCCAAAAACATTAGCACAATACCAATTTCGCTCCAGTACGAAATTATCGCGGTATATGGGATTTAAAATATTATCCGCTTAATAACGGCGCAATAGGGTCTCATCCGCTAAACAAAAAATGCGGGAAATCAATAACTCCAATATATACATATGCCAATATATATATATTGCTACTATATATAATACCAATTTCACTGTTTATGAAATATTCGCGGTATATGTTTTTAATAAATAACATCCGCTTACTAACGACGTATAATGTCTATTTTAACAATCAATATATAACAATCATCATTCAAACATGCATTCAAATATTTTAAATCTAACTATTTAAAATAAAATCGAAACTGATTCGATTGAGTGAGAAGTTCTCACCTTGGTTTCAATTTCTTTTTAGCGATTTATTTCGAATAAAATTAAACGGACGTTTAATTTTACCCAAAATTCTCACTAAGTCCAAACGACTCCAATCTAATTTCATCGCGTAGTGCTCGTCCATACGATTCCAACGCAACTGGTTTCGCGCATTTTCGACCTCGTATGAAAAAGTTATGATTTTTTAAAGTTTACTCAATTTATATATATCTAATTTACAACAAACTTTAATAAATTTTAACCTACACAAGCCATAGCCGTGAGATCCACTGCAATTTCATCAAGGCCGTTTCTTACCTTCTCCCTCAACTCTCTCACGCAAACTACAGATAAACATCACGAATATAAACCCATAGAGCTCCAAATTAGGTTTAAATTTTGCCACCACCACGATCCACTTCGCGACGATCAGAGAGTTCCATCACGTAGCTCGTAACACAAGCTACCCACGGCCACCACCATGCCAAGCTCGGCCACCTATTCCCCCTCGAAAAACGTGCGCAGCCGGCCCCCTTCAAGCCAAATTTGCCGATGATCCGTGAAGCCATTGACGATCATAACCATTGAAATCCAAGATCTCATCGAGCTCTATACTTTTGTAGTTGGAGATTTCTGGAATCGATGAACGGATTTGGAGTTATTGAGGGAGGAAGTGGAGTGATTTTCGGCCGTTCATATCAATGGAGGCGGCTGGTTAATAGAAATTAGGGTTTTATTATTTGTGAAGAGAGTGGGGGTCTATTTATAGAAGAACGAACGAACACTATTCATCCCGATTTTCCAAACTCCGATTTACGCGCCGTAACCAGCGTTTCTAGGGTTTACCCCGCGTTCCGGACGCAATGGTACAGGTTTTAGAAGCTAATTCGGACATCTGTGCGAGTTATGGCTACAAACGTTCAATTTAAATTAAACCGATTTAAATCGATTTCTAGGCGTTTTAATTTGTACCGGACAAACGGTAAATCCAATTGACTTGAAATTTGAAACCTTACAATAATATCACATTACGGATCCGATGAAACTAGTTTCGTCGAAATCCGAGACTTTTTGAAAAATGGCTATTTTAACTCGCCAAATTAAAATTAAAAACAATTCGATGCGTTTCGAGCTGCCACGCTCAAACGATAACTCCGATTGACACGAAAATTGAAATCCGGTAATAACTAACCATTACGGATCCAATGGAACTGGTTTCGTTCAATTCCGAGACTGTTCAAAAATTGGCTATTTTCACTAGTCGATTAAATATTAAAATATTCAATTTTAACAATTTAACTTTTAATTCGATTTTAAAAGTTCTAAAATATCATTCTAACTCCAATATGATAAAATAAAATTTTACAAATCATTTTCAATCATATTTAACCCAATTTTCAATTATTTTCATAATTTAACATATTAAATTATCGATTTAATAATCCAATTAAATTCAATAATTCAAATAAAAATTTATTCGACTTATAAATTCACTCATTTATATTTAAAATAAATTAAATATTCAAATTTTAATTAATAAAAATTCTGGGTCGTTACAATCTTCCCCCCTTAAAAGAATTTCGTCCTCGAAATTACAAGTAAGAAAAATTACAGAATCTATTAATTTTCCATAAATCCATAGTTAAATTTCTTATAATACTTTACTAAGTTTTGAAATCATACTTAGTTATCTTTTCAAAGACAATCACTATTGTTTAACTTTCAATTCAAAATCAAAGTTAAAGTTTTCAAAATTTTCCAATTTTCTCAAAATTTTTCTAACGCCTTAAATTTCCGGAAAAATTCGCCATAGTCTCCTTTGCGCGGCTCGATCCGAAAAAAAAATGACAGTATATATATCACAAATATACATCTCATCAAGTAATGAGGCATCCCGTAGGGAAAAAATGTAAAAGTACGATATTTAATCCGAGATATGTACCTTATATTTTATTAGCAAGCATATACGGCTAATATAGCGCGAAAGCGAGCTCCAAATGCGAAGCAAACGCGATCCGCACCTACTAATCACTCAACAAACAACATGAGAACATGCATATAGATAATAGTATCAATATACATCATATAGCAACTGAAACAAAAGCAACAAATGCAAACATCAACCAACTATCATTCAACTAACATCCATAACCAATTAATATTCATTTATATTCTTATTAATATTCAATGAATTGGGTTTTCAATTTAATCACATTTGATTCATTTACATTGGGTTTACTAACATTCATTTTCAATTTGCTTATATTCACTAATTCATATTCAAGTTGGTTCACTTCCAAATTAAATTCAATTCTATTTAAGTTTCACTTAACTTCCAATTGGATTTCAATTACTTTAGCTTTCAATTTCATTAACACTTAATGAATTATATACAATCAACTAACAATCATATAACAATCAATGTATATTAATTACAACCAAATTCCTTTGCTTACAATTGGTTTAATTAATTGATTTTTATTCAACTATTCAACTTTCCAATAACATTAGATTTTAATGAATTAACACTTATATTCATTATTCCATTCCAATTATTCACATTCATTTACAAAAATTCATTTTCACTTCTTATATATATAAGTTTATTTCACAATTGTAAATCACTTTAATTAAAATTCAATTCTTATAATTCTTTTGCTTATACAATTATTCCTTTATTTAGATTATTCAAACAACCAAACAATCAACTTATATACTTTAATAATTCTGAAAAATTATTTTCTTTATATATAAAATATAATCAAGGTAAAATTATTTCATTTACCCACTTTAAAACAATATCGTGTCGGTTTATCTTGTTTAAGAGTTTAGAAACCCCTATCTACGATAGTTAGCTAAACTAGATCGACCGGAATCTATAAACAATCAACCGATAAGTCAACACAATATAAAACAATTTTATATATTCACTATCAAATACGCTCTCATAGCTATTATTACACTCAAACTCATTCTAGAGTACTACTGACTCTATCTCTAATGAGTAATACCCAACAGAACCATGGTTGTCGCTTAACCATATGCTTTGATACCAAATGTAACATGTCGATTTTTCGTTGCCGAAAAACCGAATAGTTAGGGTTTTTTAAAAAGAATTTAAGAAAAGAAAAAGAGAGAAAAAGGTAGAAGATAGAGGGAAAAGAAAATAGAAAAACAGAAAGATAGAATTTTAAAATAGAACGGAACAGAAAACAACAACAGAATCTCACAATTCGCAGCGGAACAACATATAATAATAAATGAATAATCTTAAAACAAAGAACTATATCAGTTATTACATTACATTTCATTTCATTACATCAGAGTGTACAACAACAAACAACAAACAGCGGAAAAGAAATACTATATACTAGTAATACGCCATGTCATCCAGCTTGCCTCCAGCAATTCCTGAATATCCAGAATATCCTGAACAACCTTAACTCTTGACTGCCCGTGTGGAAATTGGTGGGCACCCAGAGTTTAGGAAGGAAAACAATAAACTCCGAGTCAGTCATGAGACTGGTGTGAGAACTCAAAACAGTTTATTTAACTTTAAAATCAAAATAGAAGAATATTTTTAAAGTCAATTCGCAATGCTTTTAAAAATGAGACTACCATAAGACCTCCTGCCACACACACAATGCAAACGCAGACTTGGAGAAGATTTCTTCTTATGATAGTCAAAGATGCTTGATACGTATTAAAAAAGAACATTTGATATTATTACTAGTGCATAGTGTAGAAAATTCATTTCGAAAGTAGAATATAAATCTTAGCCAACATAGACATTTCGAACTATGCCTACTATAGCTACCATCCAAACAGTGTTGCGACACCATAAGTGAATGATAGGTTCTACAACTAATACCGTACAAGTTTCGTATTGTTTCTTTGGATTTCCAACAAATGGTCAGGCCAAGGAACTTCCCATTGCCACATGAGAATGCCTCTGGATGGACATCCCCGAGAACCGAACCGGAACTCTGCCAACACAAGGCCGGGTTACCCCTAACTGGGTAACTACTGACACGAGCACGCCATTCCCCGATCGTAAACGACCTTTCTCACGGGATCCCGATAACCAACAACCACAAAGTAATAAATTCGCAGTAACCACATAGGTTAAATATCTGGGCTCCATACCATGATACCACCTCTATCCAGAAGGAAATGCACATACCCTAAAGGGAGCTACCCCTCATAACCTTGCCGCATCTTTCCTGTTTTGACCATTTCCGGGGTGTGAGGCTCGACGAAGTCACGTCCACAAAAACATACTTTATACAAAAGCCATGCTTTGGGTCAACAAATGATCATAGAAATGATCACCAAGATAGACGATCAAATAAATGATCCTATCACAAATAATCAACACAATGATCATTTACAGCAACACTCAGCATGTCACATTACCAAATTGGGAATATATCGCTGATAACTTCAACTATATAACATCTGAGCTCGTACGTCTCAGAGAAGGGTGTTAAGCTAAAAGAATAAATTCTTCGCCACCAACAGAAATATATTTGAAAGAAATCTGCTTTATATCTCAATTTGTAACGTCAGACATACAATCCATACATGGCTGTTCCGGGCTCGAACAAAACCGAAGGCACTTACAAAGAAGTCCTTGCAATCCGGATATTCACAATCCTGATCGGATTTCCCATCACTTAGGGAGTCTCCATACCGCTGCAACTCAGTGCAGAGACAATCAACAGGTCATCCTATCGCTCTCGCAAATACCGGGTCTTCAACACCGATCTTCAATGCAATTCACAACGACGTATCACATATTCGGAATGGGTTATACGACCCCATGGTCCTTTCCCGGTTAGCCCGAATAGTGAGCGCTTATTCAAAAATAAGTGTGGCATTCAAATTCAAACAAATCACATCAATTACCCATTCAAAGGGAAATATTGATAGTCGGTTATTGAACTATCACTGGATATGCACACATCACCAGATTCCAAATAATTTTCCAAATTATTTATTTTCCAAAATATCTTTACAAGATATATTATTTCATACTTCAAAAATAAATCAATATTTATTTTTAAACCAATTCCACTTTCTTTTATAAATTCCTTAGTAAATTTATAATCCAAAATATCTATGAATATTCGATTTCAATTATTCATTTTAAATATTTCTTTTCAATTTATCTTCAAAAAGATAAATTCTCAAAATATTCACTTATATTGGAAAACATTTCCATACTTATACATTCATAAGTAATTCACAAATTTTATTTATTTTCAACACTTGGAAAATATTCAATATACTTAAATCAAAAATAAGTATATATTTTATTCTTTAAGGAAATCATTCTCTTAAACATATTTATTTGGGCCAAAACGAATGTTACGTAAAACATCGTTACGACAACCCAAAATCACTAGTATAGGGATTCAAAATTAAAATAGATATATAAATCCCAATACTATGCAAAACATTTCCTTTCGGAAATCATTTACTATAACCACAGTGTTATAGTCCATCATCTCCTTCTATTTCTCGAAAACGTCTATTTCAACAATCAATGTCGAAATCTATGGTTTCGCATCTCAACACATTTAAAACATCGTTAGATCGTTTTAATTCTATTTCAAATATCACATTCAAAACAATTTCTTTAACATATTATTCACTATTCAAAAACGTGAATATACTATATTAACAATTTCATCACTTCTATTCATTTTATTTCAAAGGATTTTTCACAGTCAAAAACGTGAATATAACTCCATTAATAGGTTTCAAAAATTAACTTATCAAAATAAGTCGTTTGTGAATTTATAAAACAGCGTTTATAAATTCCATTTCTATTTATTTTATAACAACTTCCTTTATAAATCTCCTTTATTAGCCTATTTGATTTATATCCCAATTATAAAACAAGGGTTCATATTATAAGTCAAATACTTATAAATTTATTCGTTTGCAAAATCGTTCCTTTGAACTTCACAATTATAAATCTTATAACTTATAAGATTCAATTATTCATCCAAATATATTCCTTAATAACTTCACAAAATTTATAAATCTTACTATTTATAAATTTCACTTATAACTTCATCATTTATAATTTTATAAATTCCATTTATTTACAAAATTCATTTTCACTTCATTCAAACACTTATAAAAACTCGTTTTATAATGTCCATATTTCAATTTATAAATATCCATTTATAAATCTCTTAATATAATCAATTTATATTATTCTTTAAAACGTCTCTAATCTCCTTTATTATTTCACCATTTTGATTCATAAAATAATTAATTCCATAAATCCTATATTTAAACTTCTCACAATAAATTCTAAAATCCCGATTAAACTATTTTATAAAATCGTTAGCATCATATTCTCAAAAATCAGTTTTTAACTATTTTTCTCAAAAATCATAATTTTTATAACATTAAAAATTATGACGTTTATTTATTTAAAATAGATCAAATTCCAAAAATATTTTATAAACGTATACTTTCAAAAATCGCTTTGAAATCATTTTAAAATTCCAAATTTGGTCCAATGATGCTACACACCAAATAGTCAATCACGACTACAACGATCCATCATATATCGATATGATAATCCATCAAATATCAAAATATCTGAAATCAAATAAAAACTGTTGAGGAATCTAGTTGGATCCCTCCAACCTGTTTTCCTGCATCCAAAAACATTAGCACAATACCAATTTCGCTCCAGTACGAAATTATCGCGGTATATGGGATTTAAAATATTATCCGCTTAATAACGGCGCAATAGGGTCTCATCCGCTAAACAAAAAATGCGGGAAATCAATAACTCCAATATATACATATGCCAATATATATATATATATATTGCTACTATATATAATACCAATTTCACTGTTTATGAAATATTCGCGGTATATGTTTTTAATAAATAACATCCGCTTACTAACGGCGTATAATGTCTATTTTAACAATCAATATATAACAATCATCATTCAAACATGCATTCAAATATTTTAAATCTAACTATTTAAAATAAAATCGAAACTGATTCGATTGAGTGAGAAGTTCTCACCTTGGTTTCAATTTCTTTTTAGCGATTTATTTCGAATAAAATTAAACGGACGTTTAATTTTACCCAAAATTCTCACTAACTCCAAACGACTCCAATCTAATTTCATCGCGTAGTGCTCGTCCATATGATTCCAATGCAACTGGTTTCGTGCATTTTCGACCTCGTATGAAAAAGTTATGATTTTTTAAAGTTTACTCGATTTATATATATCTAATTTACAACAAACTTTAATAATTTTTAACCTACACGAGCCATAGCTGTGAGATCCACTGCAATTTCATCAAGGCCGTTCCTTACCTTCTCCCTCAACTCTCTCACGCAAACTACAGATAAACATCACGCATATAAACCCATAGAGCTCCAAATTAGGTTTAAATTTTGCCACCACCACGATCCACTTCGCGACGATCAGAGAGTTCCATCACGTAGCTCGTAACACAAGCTACCCACGGCCACCACCATGCCAAGCTCGGCCACCTATTCCCCCTCGAAAAACGTGCGCAGCCGGCCCCCTTCAAGCCAAATTTGCCGATGATCCGTGAAGCCATTGACGATCATAACCATTGAAATCCAAGATCTCATCGAGCTCTATACTTTTGTAGTTGGAGATTTCTGGAATCGATGAACGGATTTGGAGTTATTGAGGGAGGAAGTGGAGTGATTTTCGGCCGTTCATATCAATGGAGGCGGCTGGTTAATAGAAATTAGGGTTTTATTATTTGTGAAGAGAGTGGGGGTCTATTTATAGAAGAACGAACGAACACTATTCATCCCGATTTTCCAAACTCCGATTTACGCGCCGTAACCAGCGTTTCTAGGGTTTACCCCGCGTTCTGGACGCAATGGAACAGGTTTCAGAAGCTAATTCGGACATCTGTGCGAGTTATGGCTACAAACGTTCAATTTAAATTAAACCGATTTAAATCGATTTCTAGGCGTTTTAATTTGTACCGGACAAACGGTAAATCCAATTGACTTGAAATTTGGAACCTTATAATAATATCACATTACGGATCCGATGAAACTAGTTTCGTCGAAATCCGAGACTTTTTGAAAAATGGCTATTTTAACTCGCCAAATTAAAATTAAAAACAATTCGATGCGTTTCGAGCTGCCACGCTCAAACGATAACTCCGATTGACACGAAAATTGAAATCCGGTAATAACTAACCATTACGGATCCAATGGAACTAGTTTCGTTCAATTCTGAGACTGTTCAAAAATTGGCTATTTTCACTAGTCGATTAAATATTAAAATATTCAATTTTAACAATTTAACTTTTAATTCGATTTTAAAAGTTCTAAAATATCATTCTAACTCCAATATGATAAAATAAAATTTTACAAATCATTTTCAATCATATTTAACCCAATTTTCAATTATTTTCATAATTTAACATATTAAATTATCGATTTAATAATCCAATTAAATTCAATAATTCAAATAAAAATTTATTCGACTTATAAATTCACTCATTTATATTTAAAATAAATTAAATATTCAAATTTTAATTAATAAAAATTCTGGGTCGTTACAACTATTGTTATAGTAAATGATTTCCGAAAGGAAATGTTTTGTATAGTATTGGGATTTATATATCTATTTTAATTTCGAATCCCTATACTAGTGATTTTGGGTTGTCGTAACGATGTTTTACGCAACATTCGTTTTGGCCCAAATAAATATGTTTAAGAGAATAATTTCCTTAAAGAATGAAATATATACTTAATTTCGATTGAAGTATATTGAATATTTTCCAAGTGTTGAAAATAAATAAAATTTGTGAATTACTTATGAATAAATAAGTATGGAAATGTTTTTCCAATATAAAGTGAATATTTTGAGAACTTATCTTTTTGAAGATAAATTGAAATGAATAATTGGAATCGAATATTCATAGATATTTTGGATTATAAATTCATTATGGAATTTATAAATGAAAAGAAGAATTTGTTTAAAAATAAATATTGATTTATTTTTGAAGTATTGAAAATAATATATCTTGTAAAGATATTTTGGAAAATAAATAATTTGGAAAATTATTTGGAAACTGGTGATGTTGTGCATATCAATTGATAGTTCAATAATCGACTATCAATATTTCCCTTTGAATGGGTATTTGATGTGATTTGTTTGACTGTGAATGCTACACTTATTTTTGAATAAGCGCTCACTATTCGGGTTAACGGGGAAAGGACCATGGGGTCGTATAACCCATTCCGAATATGTGATACGTCGTTGTGAATTGCATTGAAGATCGGTGTTGAAGACCGAGTATTTGCGAAAGCGATAGGATGACCTATCGATTGTCTCTGCACTGGGTAGCTCCTGGTATAGAGATCTCCTAAGTGATGGGAAATTCGATCGGGATTGTGAATACCCGGATTGCAAGGGCTTCGTGAGAAGTGCCTTCGGTTTTGTTCGAGCCCGGAACAGACTTGTATGGATTGTATGTCTGACATTACAAGTTGAGATATAAAGCCGATTTCTTTCAAATATATTTCTGTTGGTGGCGGAGAATTTATTCTTTTAGCTTAACACCCTTCTCTGAGACGTACGTGCTCAGAGGTTATATAGTTGAAGTTATCAGCGATATATTCCCAATTTGGTAATGTGACATGCTGAGTGATGCTGAAATGATCATTGTGTTGATTATTTGTGATAGGATCGTTTATTTGATCGTCTATCCTTGTGATCATTTCTATGATCATATGTTGACCCAAAGCATGGCTTTTGTATAAAGTATGTTTTTGTGGACGTGACTTCGTCGAGCCTCACACCCCGTGAATGGTCAAAACAGGAAAGAAGCAGCAAGGTTATGAGGGGTAGCGCCCTTTAGGATGTGTGCATTTCCTTCTGGAAAAGGGTAGTGTCATGGTATGGAGCCCAGATACTTACTCATGTTGAAAACACTTTGTTATGATTGTGTGAATTGATTACGAGCGCTCGGTGAAAAGGTCCCAAAGGACCGGGGGATGGCATATTCGGTCAGTTGTTACTCAGTTAGGGGTAACCCGGCCTTGTGTTGGTAGAGATCCGGTTTGGTTCTCGGGGATGTCCATCCAGAGGCATTCTCATGTGGCAATGGGAAGTTCCTTGGCCTGATCATTCGTTGGAAATCCAAAGAAACAATATGATCTTGTACGGTTTTAGTTGTATGACCTATCATTCACTTATGGTGTCGCAACACTGTTTGGATGGTAGCTATAGCAGGCATAAATGCGAAATGCCTATGCTGGCTAAGATTTATATCTTTACTTTTGAAATGATTTTCTCTACACTATGCACTAGTAATAATATCAAATGTTATTTTAAATGCGTATCAAGCATCTTTGACTATCATAAGGAGAAATCTCCTCCGATTCTGCGTTTGCATGTGTGTGTGTGCGGGAGGCCTTATGGTAGTCTCATTTTTAAAAGCATTGCGAATTGACTTTAAAAATATTCTTCTATTTTGATTTTTAAGATAAATAAACTGTTTTGAGTTCCACACCAGTCTCATGACTGACTCGGAGTTTATTGTTTTCCTTCCTAAACTCTGGGTGCCCACCAATTTTCACACGGGCAGTCAAGAGTTAGGTTTATCAGGATATTCAGTATATTCTGGAGTTGCTGGAGGCAAGCTGGATGGCATGGCGTATCACTAGTTTATATAGTATTTCTTTTTCCGCTGCACTATTTGTTGTATGTTGTTGTACACTCTGATGATATAATGAAATGAAATGTGATGTAATGTAATAACTGATATAGTTCTTTGTTTAAAGATTATTCATTTATTATTATATGTTGTTCCGCTGCGATTGTGAGATTCTGATGTTGTTATGTTGTTTTCTGTTCCGTTCTATGTTCTCTATTTTCTTTTTCTTCTATTTGAAAAAAAAATTTCTATTTTCTGTTTTCTTTTGCCTCCATTTTCTACCTTCTCTATTTTCTACCTTCTTATCTCTTCTACTTCTTCATTTTTCTTTTTCTTAAACCATAACATTTCGGGTTTCCGGCCTTCGATTTCTCGGCAGTCGATAAAGTGAGTATCGATGTTGAATTTTCGAAAGTCGAAAATTTTCGGGACGTTACATATATATATATATATATATATATATATATATATATATATATATATATATTTCTCAGTTATACTTAGATGGTTCTGATTAGTTTTTATCAATCCTTATCTATCAGCTCTAGTCATCAAACTCGAGTCCATCGTGCCTTGCTTCGAATTCGTGCTTGAATCCGTAGCTCATTTCTGTGTCCAAACTTTCTAGCCTCGAACGAAGAGAAATCACTCACGGTTATTGTTCTTATATTTATTAAATTTAATTTCAATTGAAACGACAATTGAAATATGTTAGTGTTAGTTATTTACATTGCTATATATATATTATCTATATCAGTTCACTTGTGACATCTGACACCATTATCTGTTATTTATATTGATGGTATATGCATGTTATATTATTTTCTTATCTGTTATCACTCTGCAAGTTCCCTGTTAATATATAATTCACTATGGATTGAAATGATACATACCCGAACGATCTATAGAATAGGAGAAATCGTTATGGGTTGAAATGATAAACCCAAGCGATTTTCATTTGAATTGAATTTGGGATTGCGAATTGAAACGATATATACCTATATATATATATATTTAAATTACGGATTGAAATGATAAATATCTGTATCACTTGATCTAGGATAAGAAATTATATACAGACGCCGCTGGTCTCTATATATAAATATTTTGAAAAGGGTTTCTATGGTTTTGGAAAGAAATATATGGTTTAATAAATATAGATTTTTGATATGTATAAATATTATTTTATATATAGTTAAATTCTTAAATTTAAGCTATGTATAAATTTGTTTAATATAAAATAAGTTTAATAATAAAGTTTGATTTTATTAAAATATAATATGATGAAGTATTTATTTAAATTATATTTTAATATAGAGTTTATAACGATTTTAATAAATTAAGGTTGAGAAGATGGATTAGAAATTGATTTGAAATTGTATTTAATTAAGAATTATACGTAATTAAAATCGATTTGGAACTTATTGAATTTGAAATTTTAAATGATATGATTTTATAACTTGATGTTGGTTTAAAGTGATTAATAAATAATGCAAGTTTGAGTTTATTTAATTGATAACGAATTTATTAAGTAAATATTCCAAAACTAATTAATAGAAAATTGAATTAAGATATATAAAATTATCACATTTAGTTTTGAAATTATAGAATATTTGAAGCTTTGAAATATATATCTTGAAAAGGTTTATTTATGGTTCAAATCTGTATTTGAAATTGATGTAATTTTGAATGGTTTATTTAGAAGCTAAATTGGAATGAATGATTTGAGATCTGATTAAATTTGATTTTTGAAATTTGAGTTGATTTGGAATTAATTTGTGAAATTTGAGGAAAATAATTTCATTATGTATACTACTTTAATATTTAAATCGGTTAAGTGGGAAGTATCATGATTTCAAAGTATTATGTTTCGAAAGTGTTTTAATTTCAAGTGTTTAGTTTTGAAAGCGTTATAACTTTTAAAAATGCTATGATTTTGGAAAGGATATATTTGAAATGGAAATGATATCTTACTTGGTTTTGAAATGGAAATGATATCGTATCGATATGGTTTTTGAAATGGAACTGATATTTTGGTTTTGAAGTATAATCTATTTTGAAATGACCGTGGTGTTATAACAACGTTGTTGTTAAAGAGACCAGGATCGGAAGTTGTCATACTCTCTGCCAACTGCGAAAACCACTTTAACAACTGTGTACGCGGTGGAGGTTTCAGAATGAAGTAGGATGGTGGTGACGTCCTATTGAGGTATATACGTGGACTCAACTCCCGTGAGTTGGCATAAGGTGGCTAAAACAGGAGCAATTAACGGGCTAATGAGGTAGCTCCTTTGATCGGACACACTCCTTCGATACCATTATATTACTTTGTAATTGATTGGGTGCAACTTTGATTTTTTGGAGTGTGGCTCGAGGTGGGCGGTAGCTGCGGCTATGCGTTACCACCGATCCGGAAGTGTAATTGGTATATCTACCCTGGCATTGCCTAGTTGTGCCGTGTCACCTACCCTAGCGTGCCTTATACGATTTTGTTTTGTACCATACCTATGAAGTGCCCTCTGACGACACCCAGTACGGGTGGGATTACGGTATTGTATAGACCATGGGAATATATAAAATGTGTTAAAGGAGATAGGGGTAATGCCTTAACGCTATTTTAATAGTTTACTTTACTTTAGACATTATTATAATAGCGTATATTACTACATAGTAGATAGTTTAGTGGATCCTTAGAGGATGATTATCTCAAACATCCTTTGAGTTACTCGTATTTCAGTAGTTATTTCACTTGAGTTGGAATTATTGATCTAAGAATGTTAATCCTGACTCGAGTATTTTGTGTTTTGCTTTACGCTCGGGTCAGACTGAGTGATACAGCTTCTGAGACTCACCTTTGGAGTTGGAGCTTCGTTTGGAGATCCATCTACATCTTTTTAGCTTGGAGTTATTCAATTGAATCCAGTGATGTATTCTGATCTTGTATTTGACTATTGTATTCGGGACTTCTGTTGTATCTTATTTAACTCTGATATGTATGTAGTAGCTTCATGAACTACTATTTTTTTGTTTCCGCTGCATATTGTATATTACTCTTTGTTTGTGATTCTATGATTTACTTATTTACTATATATGCCGAATTTTTCCAAATATAAATTAACAATATGGTATTTCGAGCAATTCAAATCCAACATGTATGGATGCGAATGGTTGAAAATACATCCCTTTACAGCAAGTTCCCTGTTAATTTAGAAATTCTCTATGGGTTGAAATGATACATACCCGAACGATATTATAGAATAAGGGAAAATCGTTATGGATTAAAATGATAAACCAAAGCAATTTTCATTGATTTTTGAAAGTTTGGGATTGTGGATTGAAATGATATATATCCCTAATATTTAATTTGCGGGCTGAAATAATAAATATCCATATCACTTGATCATAGGATAGAAAATTATATACGGACATCATTGGTCTATATTTTTAAAATGATTTTCAAAGTTTGAAATTAAATATATGTGTTTTAATATAAATTGATTTTTTAAAATTTAATCTAAAATTTAGATTTTAAAATAATATGTTTTGGAAATTTTGACTTATAAGTTAGTTTTGAAAAATGTAAATTTCAAGATTTTACTTATATTTTACTTATCTTAAATATATAAAAAAAATAAGATTTAATATAAAATAAATTTAATAATATGATTCAATTTAGTAAAAAATTAATTTAATTAGTTAATAATATGTTTAAGTATTTATTTAAACTTATATTAATATTTTAAATTACATTTTTTAACTTTAATAATAAAGGTTGAGAAGATAAATTAATGTTGGCTTGGAATTTAAATTGGTTAATAAGTGAATTTAAATAGGAATTGATTTAAACTTATTAATTTTGAGATTTCGAAAAATAGGATTTATAACTTTATTTGATAAAAAATGATTAAATGAATATTCTAAATTTTAAATTAAATTTAGATTGAATATTTAATATTGATTTAAATTTATAAATTGGGATTTTAATAAATTGTTATTAAAATGATTAAGTGAATACTTTCCAATTTGAAAAAAAATTAAAGGTAAATGTTGACATATAAATGAATTTTTAAATTGTAAATGTTTGGATTTGAAATCGATATGCATTGAAATGGTTTACTGAGAATTATTGAATCTTTGACCTTTAAATTGAAATGGTTAAACTGAATTTTGGAATGTAAGATGATTCGAATCGACTTGTGAAATTGGAGGAAACTAATTTTATTATATAAAGTATTTTCAATATATAAAATATTTTAATTTATAATTATTTTAATATATATACTGTTTTCAATATCTAAAACGTTTAAGTTGGAACTGTTATGATTACTAAAGTGTTATGATTTCAAAGGCGTTATGATTTCAAAAGTGTTATGAATTTCAAAAAGCGTTATGATTTCAAAAAGTGTTACGATTTCAAAACGTGTTATGAAAAAAAGTGTTATGACTTCGAAAGTGCTATGATTTAGAAGTTTTATAATTTTGAAGTGTTACAGTTCTAGAAATGAATATTATTTAAAGTGAATAATGATATTGAATTGATATGGTTTTGAAATGAATATGATATTTGGATATGAATTATGAACTATTTGAAATGAAATGACCACGGTGTGAAATAAGCTTTTGGTTGTTAAAGCGACCGAGATCGGATATTGTCATACTCTCTGCCAATACCGAAAACCACTTTAACAACTGTATATGTGGTGGAGATTCCAGAACGAAGTAGGATGGTTTGGTGACGATTCTATATGGTATTTACGTAGCCCTACCTCTCATGAGTCAGCTTGATGCGACTAAAACTAGAGCCATGCTGGGCCAATTGAGGTCATTCCTCCCATCAAACACATTTCTTTGATACCATTCTATTGCTTTTGTGATTTGATTGGGTGCACCTTTGATTTGGGAGTGTGTCACGAGGTGGGCGGCAGGAGCTGCTATGCGTTACCACCAGTCTGGATCCGCAAACGGTATATCTGCCCTGGCATTGCCTTGAGTGCCTTGTCGCATGCCCTGTCGCGACTTCTACGAGTTTGTTTCGTATCGTGCCTATATGGTGTCCTTTGGGTAAACCTCCAGTTTACGGAGGAGCGTACAACATTGTATAGACTACAAGAATATATAAATGTGTTAATGGGGATATGGTCAACGCCTTAACGTATTTTAATACTCTTACTTTACTATAAACATATTATAATAGCGTATATTACTACATAGTAGATAGTTCCATGGATCCTTAGAGGATGTAAATCCCAAACATCCTTTATGTGACGAAAACGGATTTTGCCCTCTCGAAAATCGACATCCATACTTCAAATCGTATTCGAATGCCGTAGATTCGACCGTTCAAATCCGATTCGCCGGAGCTTATAACAATATTAAGTAAATAACACAGCAGAATAAAAAGAATAATACATTGATATACAACATCTGATGCAACAGAATGCTACAATGAATATCAATATACATCAGAGATACAAGAAAATAGCAGCGGAAAAGAAATATAGATAATGCTAGCAGCGGAACAAATAACTCTAAGATAGTCTTCAACGAAGAACTCCAAATCTGAACTCCATCTCCAAAAACCAATCCAGCAATAGCTCGAACTCCCAATAACGATGCATAAAGATAAGCAAGACAGGTGCGAACCAAAGACTGAACTAACTCCAGATAAAATCTACTGAACCTAAGTATCTGAAAAACCCAACTCTAGACTGCTCGTGTAGAAAATAATGAGCACCCAGAGTTTAGGAAAGGAACAATAAACTCCGGATCAGTCATGGGACTGGTGTGAGCAACGAAAACAGTTTATCTTTTAATTCAATCAACAAAAGATTTTAAAGTAAATTCGCAATGTTTTTTTGAAAATGAAACTACCATAAGACCTCCCACCACACACACAATGCAAACGCAGACTTGGAGGAGATTTCTTCTTATGATAGTCAAACATGCTTAATACGCAGAAAATTTCTTTGATATTATTACTATAAGTGCAAAGTGCAGAAAACATTTCGAAAGTAGAATATTAATCTTAGCCAACATACGACCATTATCGTATGCCTACTATAGCTACCATCTAAACAGTGGTGACCACCATAAGTAAATGGCAGGTTCTACAACTAATACCGTACAGGGTTTCGTATTGAAGATTGGATTTCCAACAAATGGTCAGGCCAAGGAACTTCTCATTGCCACATGGAAACGCCTCTGGAAGGACGTCCCGAGAACCTAACCGGATCTCTGCCAACACAAGGTCGGGTTACCCCTAACTGGGTAACTACTGACACGAGTATGCCACCTCCCGGTTGTAACAACCTTTAACCGGGGCCCCAACATCAAATCACAAAACAAGATATATATAAGTTTGTGATATCCACATAAGTAAGTATCTGGGCTCCATACCATGATACCACTTCTATCCAGAAGGAGATGTACATACCCTAAAGGGGCGCTACCCCCTAATAACCTTGCTGCATCTTTCCTGTTTTGACCATTCCGGGGTGTGAGGTTCGACGAAGTCGCGTCCACAAAGCCACGCTTTGTTTCAAAGCCATGCTTTGGGTCAACAAATGATCAAAGTAATGATCACAAAGATAAATGATCAAACAAATGATCATATCACAAATGATCAAACAATGATCATTTCACAGCAACACTCAGCATGCCACGTTACCAATTTGGGAATGTATCACTAGTGACCATCAACTATATAACCTCTGAGCTCATACGTCTCAGAGAAGGGTGTTAAGCTAAGATAATAAATTCTCCGCCACCAACAGAAATATATTTGATAGAAACCAGCTTTACATCTCAAATTGTAACGTCAGACATACAATCCATACAAGTCTGTTCCGGGATCGAACAGAACCGAAGGCACTTCCAAAGAAGTCCTTGCAATCCGGATAATCCCTAATCACGTCCGGATTTCCCATCACATATGGAGATCTCTATACCGGGGATCAGCCAGTGTAGAGACAATCGACGAGAAACCCTTTCGTTTTCGAAAATATCCGGTCTTCACCACCGGTCTTCAAATGCAATCCATACGACGTATCACATATTCGGAATGGGAAATATGACACAAAGGTCCTCTCCCGGCTAAACCGAATAGTGAGCGCAATATTTAAAACATATGGATATGGGATTTCAATTAAGTCACAACTTAATAATTCAACTTTCTTTTCAAATGGTTTAAACCAATTTTCATTTTTAAATCTTTTAAACAAAAAGATTTATTTCACAAGTTCACCTAGTTTCTCAAAGATTCATTCCCGTATTTCAAAACAATTCCATTAGATTGGATTTATTCATTTAAATCTTTAAATTAAAGATTTATCCTATAGATTTCAAACTATTTCCAAATATTCACTTTTAAAAATTTGTTTTCAAATATTCATCAATAACTGGGAAAACTTTTTCAGTTTAAACTTGAAATCTGTTTGATACAATTTGAAATTCATTTCTTTTACGAAAGCTTTTTATCATTTAGAAACAACAATCTTATTTCGAAAAACCCAATTTCATTTATACAAGTTATAACCTTTGGGTAAATTCAAATTCCCAAAAATAATACTTTAAAAATGGTTTTATTCGTATATAACTAGTATAATATCGTTAATCCCTAGTTTCAAATCATAGAATTCAATTTCAAGTATTGAATTCAAATTTAAGTCAAAATATTTAAATTTCAAAACTTAATCAAGTTACTCAAAACAAATTTCATCTTTGAAATTCCATTTCAATTGCTTTTCACTTTAAACCCCATCTCATTTTCAAACCAATTGAATTTAAATTTTCTATCTAAAATCGTTTCAAAATCTATGACTTAAATCGATTTCCTCGTGAAATCCATATTTGTGTGTGTATGGTGTGGTCCAAGGGTTCAACACAATAGTGCAACATCATTCAATCATCACAGATTAAAACATAGAAATATAGTTGATAAGCGATATAAAGTATAACGCTTATCGTCCATTCACAGATTCACAGATAATATACAAATGTAAATAATGGAATAAATCATACTCGGCACAAACCACAGAACAATATATCACAGATCAGACATGACAATCCATTCAAGGCAACTCATTCAATTCAATTATTCATAAGCAAGGTCGAGCATTTTATAATCATTTATAAGCAGGATCAATTAATCGTTTAATCCTAAGTAATTCAATTTATTTCCAATTAATTACTTATGAATTAATTATCCAATTCTGATTTATTAATCACAATTTATTTGATATAAATTAATTTATCAATCACCTTATTAAATTACATGATTCTTAATTAATCACATTAATTAAATTATCCTTAAATTAATTACATATCTTTTAACCTTTATTTAATTCCATTAAATAATTATCTTTAAATAATTTATTACTTTTATAAATAAGTCAACATTTAATTACATTAAATGTAATTATATCTTAATCACTTGATTAATTAACTTTAATCATTATTTATAGAAATTGACTAACCATTAATAATCCATTAGTTAATCATAATTATTTAATTAATCAGGGGTTAATTGCAACTTAATTGGTTCTCAATAATTAATAAATTTCTAATTATAAATTTTCCATTTTCATTTCAATTGGAAATCCTTTTACATAAATTTGGGAATCTATGATTCTTAATCACACATTAATTATTTCTTACTTAAACCTTAATTTATAAATTTAAACTTCTAATTAATTTCAAAATTAATGAATTTCAATTTATTAAATCTTTATTTACTTATAAGTAAAACTCATATTTATTAATGCTTTAATTAACACTTCACAAAATATTTGAATGATTGATTTTCAGCTGGCTTTAAATTCACCTGTTAAAGTATTACTTTTATAAAGAAATTTTAAAAGAGTTTTAAAAAAAACAAATTCCCTTATAAATTTACGTATTTACAAATTTATCTAATTATACATTTAAATTCATAAGACTTACTTGATTTCAAAATCGAGGATTCAAAGGTAAGTTTAACTCCAGGTTTCAAAACTTTGTTTCAATTCTTACAATTTCAACTTCTATTTCAAATTCAAATCTCTTTTTTTTTCTTTTTTTTTCACTTAAATACTCATCCACTTTTAAATTATTAAAATAATTTAATTTTTAAAAACTTTATTCATTCACAAACCAAGTTCAAACTGAACTTGAATTTATTATTAAAACTTTATTTATAATTTGAAATTAAATTTGAAAATGTCAAAAGGAATCAGAACAGGTCTCTGTTTTAACCCTGTTCAACATACCCACAGTATATATTGCTTCACCCCCAACTTCCTTCAAGACCTGATATTCAACGTGCACGGTGCACGTGCACCCAGATTCTGGTCATCCCTAGTTGCCGCCGCGGCCACCTACACACCGCCGTTGACCTCCTCCATCAACCTTGACCACCCAGACCCGGTTTCGAACTCGAAAACGAAATTGCGCTAGAATCCCAAACCTGGAAACACGTTCAGGTTTTGCCATCAAACCTGGAAACACGCGACGCACTCGCCGCTCTGACCACCGGGGACTCCATAACTTCGGCAATCCACTCGTTGCCCTTCCCTCTACTATCCCCCAAAGGTACGTCGAACTCGATGCATCCCATAGGACGAACGAATCAAAAGTTTTTGGCCTTACAAAACTAGGGTTTAAAACATTAAACGTTCGCCGCCGCCGTCACTGTGGACGATGTCACCTCCGGCCATTTTTCCTACCATCTTCATAGGCTCCTCCGTCTCCACTAGCAACCTCGACCCCAATTGAGCCTCCAATCGTCTGCACTTGATCGAAATCCATTTTTCGATCAACCCATAATTGCTCTCGAATCACACACTTAAAAATCGTGAAGTTTCCACCTAAAATCATCATTTTTGATGGGAATTCAAATAATATTACTCGAATCAAAATCCATGATGTTCGAATCTCTTGCTTAAATGAAATGATGGCTGTGTTCCTATAACTCCCAGGAAGAAACTGCATTGGGCTTGTTTTAGTTCATTACTGAAACAGAGTATAGGTTTAAACAATTTTATTTAACTCATTTAAAAATCATTTTTAGCAGCAAAAGAGGAAAAGACTTTGGATTTTTGGATATAAAAAAAAAATATTTACTCTGTGAATCAAAATTTGGATGTACTGTGTTTCATAGTTTCCAGGAAAACAAATTTCAAATCTTGTTTGATTTATTACTGAAGCATAGTGCAAGTTAAACCACACTTTAACTTGCTTTGCTATTAAATTTTCTTTCCAAAGGAAATGGGAGGGAGGAATTTCAAGTTCCCCTGTAACTAAAATGTTGTAGGAACAGAGAGCAGGAAGAAATGTTTCCAAGAAGATCAAAACATAAGCACGGCTATTCATCCCTATGCAAAGGCTATCCATATCCATACAAGCATTCAACAAAAAAAAGAAAAACTGGTTTTAGAAAAATTTGAAGTTGCTCACCTGAAACTGTTGAAACAAAGATAGCAAAAGCCTGGAAGTTGATACTTGAAAACTGGAATTTTCTTTAGCTTTGATTTTTTTCTTTTCTCTGGTTTGCTAAGTGGTTTTGTTTAAACTGAAGTTTGTTGAAGTATGAAATGGTGTTTTTTTTTTCTTCTTCCTTGGCTTTCATTTTTTTTCCGAATGAAATGAGAAATATGGGTGTGTGTGTGTGTGTGTGTGTGTGTGTGAAGAAGACAATGTTGTACAGGGTATCATATTGTACAGGGTGATTATATTTTTTTATTTATTATTAAACAAGATCTGAGGATGGTGGCTACAAATCTCATTTTGTATGCTTGCATTAATTGCTTTGTACATCTTCTTTTCATATTGTATACTTAAATATGTATATCTGTTGTACCTTGGCCTTTCTTTTGTTGAATACTTGGATAAACTTCATTAGCAAGCTTACACATATTTATTTATTTTCAAGTGCATTCTCAGGCTACACATATTCATATTTGCTTGTACTTGTTTTATATTTGTACTTTAGATTTATACCTGGTTTTATGCTTTGTTTGTTTGACTCGGCTAATATATTATTTTGCAGATAGTGATGTTTCCTTTCACTTGCTTTTATGCTTTATAATTTGGATATAGTTCTATATTTAATTTGTATTATATTTACTATAAATCTTAATTCAATTACAAATTAAATATTCAAATTTTAAATTTATTCCAAAATCTATCCCATATTTACATTAACAATTAATTAAAATAAATTCCAAAATTTGGGGTCGTTACAGACTTCCCCCCTTAAGAAGAATTTCGTCCTCGAAATTCGCCAGAGAGAGATAACGAAGATAGACGAAAGATAGAGAAGCGATTTCAAAATTTTTAGTTTAAAACTAAGGTACACCTATTAACCAAAGCAACCAAAACAACCAATCCATCCAAACAAACAATTCTGACCAAATTGGAGTTTATGTCCCATATCAGTATATCGAATTTCCTTCCTGGATCTACCAGGAACTATCAAAGAATTGAAAAGAGACTCTGAACAAAAGAGATTGATAGAGAAAAAATTGTTTCCACTGTTGCAGGTTATTGACCATTTATAGTCGTATTTCCCTGTCCCCTATCTCGTTCTCTTCTCGCACTCATACTCACTATCGGTGGATAGCAAGAGAATTTACTGAGGCATTCAAACGGATATCTTAACGATTACTCATTCTAGGGT
Organism: Allium cepa; assembly: GCA_030765085.1. NCBI lineage: Eukaryota > Viridiplantae > Streptophyta > Magnoliopsida > Asparagales > Amaryllidaceae > Allium > Allium cepa. The sequence goes on along the minus strand of CM060934.1, from coordinate 634,686,357 downwards.
TTACTTCACCCTATCTATAATGAGCTACTTAACGTGTTATACTCCCGAGCTAAAGTTCAACCTTAGCTCTGATACCACATGTGACGAAAACGGATTTTGCCCTCTCGAAAATCGACATCCATACTTCAAATCGTATTCGAATGCCGTAGATTCGACCGTTCAAATCCGATTCGCCGGAGCTTATAACAATATTAAGTAAATAACACAGCAGAATAAAAAGAATAATACATTGATATACAACATCTGATGCAACAGAATGCTACAATGAATATCAATATACATCAGAGATACAAGAAAATAGCAGCGGAAAAGAAATATAGATAATGCTAGCAGCGGAACAAATAACTCTAAGATAGTCTTCAACGAAGAACTCCAAATCTGAACTCCATCTCCAAAAACCAATCCAGCAATAGCTCGAACTCCCAATAACGATGCATAAAGATAAGCAAGACAGGTGCGAACCAAAGACTGAACTAACTCCAGATAAAATCTACTGAACCTAAGTATCTGAAAAACCCAACTCTAGACTGCTCGTGTAGAAAATAATGAGCATCCAGAGTTTAGGAAAGGAACAATAAACTCCGGATCAGTCATGGGACTGGTGTGAGCAACGAAAACAGTTTATCTTTTAATTCAATCAACAAAAGATTTTAAAGTAAATTCGCAATGTTTTTTTGAAAATGAAACTACCATAAGACCTCCCACCACACACATAATGCAAACGCAGACTTGGAGGAGATTTCTTCTTATGATAGTCAAAAATGCTTAATACGCAGAAAATTTCTTTGATATTATTACTATAAGTGCAAAGTGCAGAAAACATTTCGAAAGTAGAATATTAATCTTAGCCAACATACGACCATTATCGTATGCCTACTATAGCTACCATCTAAACAGTGGTGACCACCATAAGTAAATGGCAGGTTCTACAACTAATACCGTACAGGGTTTCGTATTGAAGATTGGATTTCCAACAAATGGTCAGGCCAAGGAACTTCTCATTGCCACATGGAAACGCCTCTGGAAGGACGTCCCGAGAACCTAACCGGATCTCTGCCAACACAAGGTCGGGTTACCCCTAACTGGGTAACTACTGACACGAGTATGCCACCTCCCGGTTGTAACAACCTTTAACCGGGGCCCCAACATCAAATCACAAAACAAGATATATATAAGTTTGTGATATCCACATAAGTAAGTATCTGGGCTCCATACCATGATACCACTTCTATCCAGAAGGAGATGTACATACCCTAAAGGGGCGCTACCCCCTAATAACCTTGCTGCATCTTTCCTTTTTTGACCATTCCGGGGTGTGAGGTTCGACGAAGTCACGTCCACAAAGCCACGCTTTGTTTCAAAGCCATGCTTTGGGTCAACAAATGATCAAAGTAATGATCACAAAGATAAATGATCAAACAAATGATCATATCACAAATGATCAAACAATGATCATTTCACAGCAACACTCAGCATGCCACGTTACCAATTTGGGAATGTATCACTAGTGACCATCAACTATATAACCTCTGAGCTCGTACGTCTCAGAGAAGGGTGTTAAGCTAAGAGAATAAATTCTCCGCCACCAACAGAAATATATTTGATAGAAACCAGCTTTACATCTCAAATTGTAACGTCAGACATACAATCCATACAAGTCTGTTCCGGGATCGAACAGAACCGAAGGCACTTCCAAAGAAGTCCTTGCAATCCGGATAATCCCTAATCACGTCCTGATTTCCCATCACATATGGAGATCTCTATACCGGGGATCAGCCAGTGTAGAGACAATCGACGAGAAACCCTTTCGTTTTCGAAAATATTCGGTCTTCACCACCGGTCTTCAAATGCAATCCATACGACGTATCACATATTCGGAATGGGATATATGACACAAAGGTCCTCTCCCGGCTAAACCGAATAGTGAGCGCGATATTTAAAACATATGGATATGGGATTTCAATTAAGTCACAACTTAATAATTCAACTTTCTTTTCAAATGGTTTAAACCAATTTTCATTTTTAAATCTTTTAAACAAAAAGATTTATTTCACAAGTTCACCTAGTTTCTCAAAGTTTCATTCCTGTATTTCAAAACAATTCCATTAGATTGGATTTATTCATTTAAATCTTTAAATTAAAGATTTATCCTATAGATTTCAAACTATTTCCAAATATTCACTTTTAAAAATTTGTTTTCAAATATTCATCAATAACTGGGAAAACCTTTTCAGTTTAAACTTAAAATCTGTTTGATACAATTTGAAATTCATTTCTTTTACAAAAGCTTTTTATCATTTAGAAACAACAATCTTATTTCGGAAAACCCAATTTCATTTATACAAGTTATAACCTTTGGGTAAATTCAAATTCCCAAAAATAATACTTTAAAAATGGTTTTATTCGTATATAACTAGTATAATATCGTTAATCCCTAGTTTCAATCATAGAATTCAATTTCAAGTATTGAATTCAAATTTAAGTCAAAATATTTAAATTTCAAAACTTAATCAAGTTACTCAAAACAAATTTCATCTTTGAAATTCCATTTCAATTGCTTTTCACTTTAAACCCCATCTCATTTTCAAACCAATTGAATTTAAATTTTCTATTTAAAATCGTTTCAAAATCTGTGACTTAAATCGATTTCCTCGTGAAATCCATATTTGTGTGTGTATGGTGTGGTCCAGGGGTTCAACACAATAGTGCAACATCATTCAATCATCACGGATTAAAACATAGAAATATAGTTGATAAGCGATATAAAGTATAACGCTTATCGACCATTCACAGATTCACAGATAATATACAAATGTAAATAATGGAACAAATCATACTCGGCACAAACCACAGAACAATATATCACAGATCAGACATGACAATCCATTCAAGGCAACTCATTCAATTCAATCATTCATAAGCAAGGTCGAGCATTTTATAATCATTTATAAGCAGGATCAATTAATCGTTTAATCCTAAGTAATTCAATTTATTTCCAATTAATTACTTATGAATTAATTATCCAATTCTGATTTATTAATCACAATTTATTTGATATAAATTAATTTATCAATCACCTTATTAAATTACATGATTCTTAATTAATCACATTAATTAAATTATCCTTAAATTAATTACATATCTTTAAACCTTTATTTAATTCCATTAAATAATTATCTTTAAATAATTTATTACTTTTATAAATAAGTCAACATTTAATTACATTAAATGTAATTATATCTTAATCACTTGATTAATTAACTTTAATCATTATTTATAGAAATTGACTAACCATTAATAATCCATTAGTTAATCATAATTATTTAATTAATCAGGGGTTAATTGCAACTTAATTGGTTCTCAATAATTAATAAATTTCTAATTATAAATTTTCCATTTTCATTTCAATTGGAAATCCTTTTACATAAATTTGGGAATCTATGATTCTTAATCACACATTAATTATTTCTCACTTAAACCTTAATTTATAAATTTAAACTTCTAATTAATTTCAAAATTAATGAATTTCAATTTATTAAATCTTTATTTACTTATAAGTAAAACTCATATTTATTAATGCTTTATTTAACACTTCACAAAATATTTGAATGATTGATTTTCAGCTGGCTTTAAATTCACCTGTTAAAGTATTACTTTTATAAAGAAATTTTAAAAGAGTTTTAAAAAAAACAAATTCCCTTATAAATTTACGTATTTACAAATTTATTTAATTATACATTTAAATTCATAAGACTTACTTGATTTCAAAATCGAGGATTCAAAGGTAAGTTTAACTCCAGGTTTCAAAACTTTGTTTCCATTCTTACAATTTCAACTTCCATTTCAAATTCAAATCTCTTTTTTTTTCTTTTTTTTCACTTAAATACTCGTCCACTTTTAAATTATTAAAACAATTTAATTTTTAAAAACTTTATTTATTCACAAACCAAGTTCAAACTGAACTTGAATTTATTATTAAAACTTTATTTATAATTTGAAATTAAATTTGAAAATGTCAAAAGGAATCAGAACAGGTCTCTGTTTTAACCCTGTTCAACATACCCACAGTATATATTGCTTCACCCCCAACTTCCTTCAAGACCTGATATTCAACGTGCACGGTGCACATGCACCCAGATTCTGGTCATCCCTAATTGCCGCCGCGGCCACCTACACACCGCCGTTGACCTCCTCCATCAACCTTGACCACCCAGACCCGGTTTCGAACTCGAAAACGAAATTGCGCTAGAATCCCAAACCTGGAAACACGTTCAGGTTTTGCCATCAAACCTGGAAACACGCGACGCACTCGCCGCTCTGACCACCGGGGACTCCATAACTTCGGCAATCCACTCGTCGCCCTTCCCTTTATTATCCCCCAAAGGTACGTCGAACTCGATGCATCCCATAGGACGAACGAATCAAAAGTTTTTGGCCTTACAAAACTAGGGTTTAAAACATTAAATGTTCGCCGCCGCCGTCACTGTGGACGATGTCACCTCCGACCATTTTTCCTACCATCTTCATAGGCTCCTCCATCTCCACTAGCAACCTCGACCCCAATTGAGCCTCCAATCGTCTGCACTTGATCGAAATCCATTTTTCGATCAACCCATAATTTCTTTCGAATCACACACTTAAAAATCGTGAAGTTTCCACCTAAAATCATCATTTTTGATGGGAATTCAAATAATATTACTCGAATCAAAATCCATGATGTTCGAATCTCTTGCTTAAATGAAATGATGGCTGTGTTCCTATAACTCCCAGGAAGAAACTGCATTGGGCTTGTTTTAGTTCATTACTGAAACAGAGTATAGGTTTAAACAATTTTATTTAATTCATTTAAAAATCATTTTTAGCAGCAAAAGAGGAAAAGACTTTGGATTTTTGGATATAAAAAAAAATATTTACTCTGTGAATCAAAATTTGGATGTACTGTGTTCATAGTTTCCAGGAAAACAAATTTCAAATCTTGTTTGATTTATTACTGAAGCATAGTGCAAGTTAAACCACACTTTAACTTGCTTTGCTATTAAATTTTCTTTCCAAAGGAAATGGGAGGGAGGAATTTCAAGTTCCCCTGTAACTAAAATGTTGTAGGAACAGAGAGCAGGAAGAAATGTTTCCAAGAAGATCAAAACATAAGCACGGCTATTCATCCCTATGCAAAGGCTATCCATATCCATACAAGCATTCAACAAAAAAAAGAAAAACTGGTTTTAGGAAAATTTGAAGTTGCTCACCTGAAACTGTTGAAACAAAGATAGCAAAAGCCTGGAAGTTGATACTTGAAAACTGGAATTTTCTTTAGCTTTGATTTTTTTCTTTTCTCTGGTTTGCTAAGTGGTTTTGTTTAAACTGAAGTTTGTTGAAGTATGAAATGGTGTTTTTTTTTCTTCTTCCCTGGATTTCATTTTTTTTTTCGAATGAAATGAGAAATATGGGTGTGTGTGTGTGTGTATATGAAGAAGACAATGTTGTACAGGGTATCATATTGTACAGGGTGATTATATTTTTTTTTTTATTAAACAAGATCTGAGGATGGTGGCTACAAATCTCATTTTGTATGCTTGCACTAATTGCTTTGTACATCTTCTTTTCATATTGTATACTTAAATATGTATATCTGTTGTACCTTGGCCTTTCTTTTGTTGAATACTTGGATAAACTTCATTAGCAAGCTTACACATATTTATTTATTTTTGAATTTTTTTTCAAGTGCATTCTCAGCCTACACATATTCATCTTTGCTTGTACTTGTTTTATATTTGTACTTTAGATTTATACCTGGTTTTATGCTTTGTTTGTTTGACTCGGCTAATATATTGTTTTGCAGATAGTGATGTTTCCTTTTACTTGCTTTTATGCTTTATAATTTGGATATAGTTCTATATTTAATTTGTATTATATTTACTATAAATCTTAATTCAATTACAAATTAAATATTCAAATTTTAAATTTATTCCAAAATCTATCCCATATTTACATTAACAATTAATTAAAATAAATTCCAAAATTTGGGGTCGTTACACTTTAAGTTACTTATATTTCAGTTGACATTTTACTTGAGTTGAATTTATTAATATAAGAATTTTAATCCTAACTCGAGTGTTTTGTGTTTTGCTTTACGCTCAGGTCAGACTGAGTGTCACAACATTTGGGACTCACTTTTGGAGTTTGGAGCTTCGCTTGGAGATCCATCTATATCTATTCAGTTTTCGCTATCCAGTTATTTTGTTTAGACTTGTCATCTATTTGTATTCGAGAGTAGATTGTATTTGAGATATTCGGTTGTATTTTATTTCAAACTCTGATGTTTATATGGTAGCTTCATGAAATACAATTTATCTATTTCGCTGCTTATTTTTGTAATGCTCTGTGTCTGTGATTGATTTATTTACCGTATATTCTGAGTTTTGCAAAAATAAATTAACGATCTGATATTTTGAGCAATTCAAGTCCGACATGTGTGAATGCAAAAGGTTCGAAATAGCCAGTCATTACATGTTGATTTTAACTACTTTTATGAATTTAAACTTTCTTAAAATGTTAGTTAAATTAATTTTTACGAGATATTTTTAAGAAAGTTTAATAACAAATTTAAAGTATTCTAAAAGTGATTTGAATTTTAAATATAGTTTTAATAATTAATTATAAAATTTTAAAGCAAAAGATTATATATATAACATGCTTTTTTGTGATTTTGTTAAATTCTATGTAATATTTTATATAGATAATCAAAAAATTTCTATAAGTATTTTAAAAGTATTTGTATATATTAGTTTGGAAAAGGTAACTTAAGTATTTTATAAAAGGATAGGTAGGTTTTGGGTTATAACATTAAGTTATAACGATTGGTTTTTGTAAGTTGTTTGATAGTATATTATCTTGTTAAATAAGTATACTTTGATCTAAAAGAATGTTTTGAAGATAACTAAAATTCTAAAAAGTGTTTTGGATTTATAGTAAACAGTTATTTTAACCCATTTGAATATACTTTTGAGTCACCCATTTTTCAACTTTTTCTTGGCAGCCCCGTGCTTCCCACGCCTTCCTTTTCGTACCTTTATTCTTCTCTCCTTGCTTCAATCAATCATCTTATCAACTCACAGTCTCGTCCCTTACCTGACCCGTCGCCTCCCTCTGATCCATCAACTATCCCTTCCTCTATTATTCCTCCGTTTGCTCCTTTTCTCTCCTCCTTAGGCCATTTGCTTCCTCTGTTCCATCTTCCTCCAATATTATCTTTGCCGGTCAACAGAAATGGACTTCCTTGATTTGTAACAAGCCAAGAAATGTGGGGAAGTACATCCCTATTGACATGAGCCCCTCCTTCTCGGGTGACAGCTTGCTCCTCCATTCGTAGTTGTCGATGTTGGTACGAAGGTATGGAATGATTATCTAGTACGATTCTTCCTTGATAAACCATTGTCATAATCTATGGTCATATATACTCTAAAGAAAGTTTGGAAACTTAAGGGGTCTATCAAAGTCAAATCTGATGGATTTGTTTTTCTTTTTCTCTTCTCTTGTGAGGAGGACAAAAATAAAATACTTCAAAGTGATCCTATAATAATGAGTAACAAGTTGTTCATCATCAAATCTTTAGATCCCAACATTGGAAATTTTTGTTGTAGTATCTCACCGGAATTAGTGTGGGTTAAGTTTTATAGTATCCCTATCTTTTCATGGTCGCCCATTGGTGTTAATTGATTAGCTTGTAGATTGGGGAAGTTCCTTTGCATGGATGAGTCGACTGAAAAAATGGAGAGACTTGATTTCTGCTAAGTGTATGATTGAGGTTCAACCAGACCAGGAGCTTGTTGGTTCATTTCTAGTTTAGTTAATTGATAAGGGAAGTCAAATTATAGAAGAGATACTTGTGGGAATTAGATATTTGCACTAAATTAAAGTGTTTAGGCATGATATAAGGAGTTGTGATAAAATGGATTATCAGAATAAGGAAAAAGAAATAAAAGAAAGCAAAGGAAAAGAGTTTAAGAAAGATAATCAGGGAGAAAGAAATGAAGTTAAGAAGTCATATGTTAAGCCTAAACACATATGATAAGTAGGCCTAAAAGAAAGAGAGGTAACCCTAATGAAGATGGTGCACACAAACCTCATGAGAAACTTGATGAGAAAATTGAAGAGATCATTGATGAAATACTGGAAGATGGAGAAATAGAAAGATAGATAGAAGTTAAAGAAAAAAGCATGCCTTCAAATGTGGAAAATAACAATGAAGTACTTTCACTACTGGGAATCAGTTTGATATACTAAATGAAATGAATGTAGATGATGATAATATGAATAATGAAGCAGTAGATTAGCTTAATCGGTGAAACATTAAAGGAATACTTGTCCCTTAAACAAAGTGGAGCCACTTTGCTTAGCCCCCTGGTTGAACCAAATGCTTTCACTTCAAGTAGACATGCTAAATCAAAACCTCAAATGTTTGAGGAAGTTAGCATTAATTCTGAAGTCAGAGCTAAGCAAGTTATTAACACTATGCAAATTGATGGAGCACGTAATATAAATGTATCAACTGAAACACTCTCAAATCCTATCACCAACTATCCTAAAATTTCATCTCCTTCCTCAGTTGATCAAAATCACCTACCTATTAATCAATCCTTCTCCGATCCCACTGCTTAACTCACCGAAACTAATTTGAGTGCTGTGCATATGCACAACTTGTCTGACAGTCTCAAGTATGACACACCTAACCTCATGCAAACTAATGCCAATCATATCTCTCATAACCCCATGCAACCTTTAAAAACTAATGCTAACTCTCTTGCTCTTCATCAACCTCCTCTGACTACCAACTCTCCTTCCTATGGCCACATCATCCCTCCACCAGCTTGGAAACACCCTACTCCTCTACTTTTCTCAGCTAACCCACTTCTTCCAACTCCAAGGTAGCTAACCTTTCTTCCCCAGCAAGTAAACAAAAAAATCACAAGAGATGCAAGTCTCTAGATAGTGATTTAAATGCAAAAGGAGACACTAGCTCCATAATTCCTGAAACCAAGGTATAACACACCCCTATGACTAGAGGTATCAAAAAGAAACTTCCCTCCAATCAAGAAGTTGCTCAATGATACTTAAGATAGGAGCATGGAACATTAGAGGTGCCCATAGTGATTAAAGCTAAAACAATGTAAACAATTAATTAGGGAACAAAAACTGAAGTTATTTGCAGTTCTTGAAACAAAGCTTGACACTAATCTTTTTATTGGAGCAGCAAATTATATCAATCCTTCATGGGAGATGAACCATAACCTTAGTGACGCTCTATATGGCAGAATTGTAATCATCCATGATCCTCTCATTTTCAAACTTTCTCCTATTCTATCAACTAGACAAGTCATTCATCTGCAATCTTACCATCTACCTTCCTCCACCTCCTTCTACATCTCCATAGTCTATGTTGCCAACTCTTCTTCAGCTAGGAAAGGACTTCTCAACCTTATTTCTTCCTTTAGACAAGAATCCTACCCATGGATAGCCTTGGGTGGTTTCAGCTGTGCTTTAAAACTATCTGATAGTTATGGCGGCAATGCTTTATCACTTGCTGAAATCAAGCCTCTCAACAATGCAATTGATGACTCTAACTTAATTGAGATCAAAGCCATTTGGAGCTTCTTATTCCTGGAATAACTCAAGTAGGACTTCCCCAAGAACCTTCTCTAGGATTGATCATGCTTTTTGCAATCAAATTTCTCTCCCAAAATGGCCTTATTTATTCAACTTCCTTCCACTGCATGGTCCCTCAGATCACTCTCCTCAAATCCTTTCTTTAGTGATGATGTTGTGGAAAATAATTCAAATTTTAATTTTTTAAATGTTTGGGTATAAGAGCCAGATTTTCAAAGCATTATTGAAAAGGCTTGGTCTAACATATATTTTAGGAATCCTATGTTTATTTTGTAGTGCAAACTCCAGGAAACTAAGAAGACTTTGAAGGAATGGTAAAAAAAGGGTTCAGAAGGGGAGATTCAATATCAACTACCGTAAGAGATGAGTTGAACAATGTTCATATTGCTATGCTCGTTGAACCAGATGATTCTGCTCTGGCAACTACGGAAGCTAATCTGTCAAAACAATACAATAAAGCTTTGGTTATGGAGGCATAGATGATTAAGCAAAAACTGAGAATGAGCTGGTTTTCTGAAGGGGATAGAAACACTTCCTTCTATCATGCTTCCTTTAAGTCAAAGCACAATAGAGATAACATCAATATCCTTGATCTAGATAGCGAGCTTCAATCTGAGCCTTTGATAATAAATGAAATGTTTCTTTCTTATTTCAGGGATCTATTAGGCAACCTTGACAACTTTACTCCATAACTCCTAAACCTAGAAAGCTTAGAATTGCCCAAGATTGACCAGCTGAATTTCAACTTTCTACGTGAAACTATATCAAACACTGAAATAAAGGAAGCAATATTCTCATTAAACTCAAACTCCTATGGAGGACCAGATGGTTTTAATGCATTATCCTATACCTCTTGCTGCAGCATTATGGAGCAGGATATATATAGGACAGTTCACAATTTCTTCAACAAATGCAAAATGCCTAATTCTATCGATGCTACAAAAGTGCTCTCATCCCCAAAGTCAAGAATACTCATCTTGTACATCAATTCACGTCTATCTCCTGCTACAATACAATTTACAAATACCTCTAAAAATTATAGCATCCAGACTTAAAGTTGTTCTGCCTCAAGTCATCTCATCAAATCAGGTTGCATTCCTTCCTTCAAGAAGCATTCTTGACAATGTATTAATGACCTATGAATTACTTAAAGTCTACAATAATACTCATATATCTCCCAGGGCTATGCTAAAATTAAATATCTCCAAGGCATTTGACTCTATTCAATGGGATTCAATTGTTAGGATAATGTCATTGGTGAATTTTCCAAAACACATAGTTGCATGGATTTTTGCGCGAATCTCTACAGCTAGCTACTCAATAATTGTTAATGGTTCCAATGTTGGATATTTCCAAAGCAAACAAGGCATTAGACAAGGGGATGTCATGTCTGCCTATTTTTCATAATAGTGATGGAGGTCTTGACTAAGGTTTTCAATCAACTAATGAGGTTAGGCAGCTTCAATCTCCATCCAAAATGCAAGGATCCTCAAATTACATCACTTATCTTTTCCAATGATTTAGTTGTCTTCACAAAACCTGACATGCCTTCAATTACTACTATCTTTAAAGGTCTTGGCCTATTTTACAGTATAACAGGCCTTAAAGTTGACATTATAGTGGTTGGAATTAGTGACTCTCATGAGAACTTGATCTATAATGCAACCACCTTCAAACCAAGAAATGACTTTCTGAATTACCAGGGCCTTCATTTAGCCACCTCCAGAACAATGGATGCCACTGTATGAGAGAATTCTTGCAAGAATGGAAGTCGGGACTAATAGATTTCTAAGCCAGGTAGGTAGACTTACCTTGATCAATTCTGTCATATTTTCTATGGAAGTTATTTGGTTAAGAACCTTTGTTCTTTCAACTAAGTCAATTCAAATGATCCAAAGTGCTATGCTAAGATTCGTTTGGCATGGTTCAATTCACTCTATTAAGTTGATCCCTTGCTCTTTCTCAAAACTGGAGTATTCCAAAAGTAAGGGTGGTCCAGGAACAAAAAATATGGCACTATATGAATAGGGTAGCCTTTGCTAAATTCACTGATACTGTACTCTGCAACAAAGAAGGCATCTGGGTCGAATGGTCACACAAACACGTTATTGGCAACAACAACAACTTCTGAAGCATGAGTGTCCCCCAGAACTAGAGGAATATTTTCAAGCTTAGGCAAGCTACACTACCTGGTTAAAAATGAGATTGCTGTGAAGGCAAGGTTAGTTTCTAGTAAGACCCATGGCTGAAGCCTGGTCTCATTCTGGGTAATCTCCTGACTTCTCAACAGATTTAGAAAACTAGTATATTACTTCAGGAAAAAGCTTATGAGTATATACAGGATGGTCATATTATGTTGCATTTACAAGTAATCAGGTGATAAGGCAACTTTGGTCAAGTTTTCATGATAAGGCTTATCTTTTATCTCCCGTAGATGATATTAAATGGATAGAAAAGCAGTATGAATTTGAAATCAAAAGGGTCTATAAAATCTTTGTAGTAGAAGCTCAAGTTGATGCCTTTAGCTGGAATAAAAGGATTTGGCTATACCACAATAGGGAAAGAGAACATCTTCTCCAATGGAAGATTTTTATGAAGCTAGTGTGCATTACAAGGGTGTCATAAATGATATGATGTGTTCATTTTGTAACATGGAAGTAGAAGATACCTTACACATCTATTTCAACTGTGCTCCTACTTTTGATCTATGGAACAATATAACGCAAAGGTAAGGAAGAAATAATGCTCAAGTCATGAGTACGGTTAAATGGGCTTTGATCCACAAAGCCACTAAATGGAAAAATAATGCAACGTATGTCCTACTGTTCACGCGAAAAGTCTTTGTGAGGGTTTTTTGTTAAGAGAGGAACTCAATTGTTTTTGGAGCGAAAAGGAAGTCAAGGAACCATATGCTTCAAAAATTATTGCATGAGATAAGATTGGAATGGCTAGTTCGAAGTATACATTTCATGAAAACGTTCTGCTTGCATTTATGTAGCAGTTTTTGTTTTCCTTTTCTGTCCTTTTTGTTTGTAGTTGTTGAGGCGTCCTTGCCTCACACCTGCAATAATTGTTATATAGTGGTACAGCCACTTTAATCCGGGTTGCTTCTGCAAAATAATATTGCTTTGTTTTGCCTGAAAAAATATATACTTTTGAATGTACTTAGATCTTTGAAAAGTGTAATTTAAAGATAATGATAAGTATGCGAAACACCCCGTGATTTTTACGGTAACTAGTATAACCGCACAATGGTGGAGAAACCGACCGTTCGATTGTACAACTTTGATAAGAAATATACATTTAAAAATTTTGTTAATATTATTTAAACATTAAGTGATAATATGTTGGAAAAGAATAAATTGAGATTTGAATCTGAAAATATGAATTTCAAATTTAAATATTAATCAAAACATTCAAAAGTGTCGATTTGAAATTGAAAATTTTAAAATCTTAAAATCATAATAGATTTAAATTTGAAATCTTTGATGCGCAAAATAAAATGAGAAAGTTTAGGAAAACCGCGATGAGACAAGATCCACGTTTTTAGAGAAACCGCGATGAGATAAGATCCACGTTTTTTTGGCTTAAGGAAAATTGATTTTGGCTAGTAGAAGTAGGCAAACCTCCCTACGGTCGGTTTGATTAAATAAATAGAAATTATTTTTCTTTAATAAATAATAAATAGTTGAAAATGGAATTTTCACTAATATTTGAATTTAGTTATGAAACTTATGCCATTGGAGTTATGGTGATTTTCTGATTGATTTTCATATATAAACTTTTCTGATCGGAGTTCAAACGAAAAAGTTAGCAGCGTTTGAATTTTCATAGACGGAAATAAATATATAAATGAAATAATTTAAAATCAATTGACGATTAATTAACACTCTTAAACATAACTATTACTTAATGTTGAAGAATTATAATTAAGGAATAAGATAACGTTAATTAACGTTGATTGAATAATAAAGGAAATAAATCAACTAAATGAGAGAACGATACAAATTCATCAAGTCTACACTACCCAGGTCGACCGAAACCATGCAAGGGTCGGCCATGGATGGTCGACTTAGGGTGTGGAATGGTTAAGCTTGAGGGTTTTGTAGGCGGCGGTGGACTTTGGCCATGTGGCCTAGATTTAATTTAGTTTGATTCGACGGTTAGCACTAGTTTGAACCTTTATAAATTTGAATTTTGAGCTTCACTTTCGACTTATTATTTTCTAATGAATGTGGTAGCTCTGTCACTTTCTTTTCTCTTCCAAAAATCTAAGTACACAAAATGTAGAATAGATTACACGTATATACTTTGGAGAAGAGTAAAAAAGGATAGAGTATAAGAGATATATTCAAATCAAGTTGCTACATTGAAGGTAAAATTTTAGATCTGATCTTAATTAATAAAATTAAATCTAAATCTCTCTTCTCTAATCCAAATTCAAATAGGCATGTATAAATGTTATTTGTGGATCCAAATAGGGAGTCAAAAATGGAGAATACAGATAACACGGTTAGATCTGGATTAGATCTAGAGATTTGGGAATGCTAAAGCAAGGTAAGGGGAATATACTACTAGATTATATCATTGTAGAACTATTCCAACATGCCTAATAAGTTAAATTAAATTGCAAGTTAATCTCCGTTATATGAAATGATTTAATTTAATATTGCCTATGAATTTTATTGTTAAAATTGAATACTTCCCTGTTATGAACAAGTTTGCAATTTGATATGTAATTGATTAAAATTGCGTAATGAATAGAATTGTTAGTTTCTACATCGGATATTAATTTAATAAAGTGTAATGATTAGAATTTTGTTTTATGCAACGGACATGAATTTATTGATATCCTAATGAATAGGGTATTGTTTAGAATTTCTTATTTATTTGATGATGAATAAAAGTTAGAGAATAAAGTTATTATATTTTGGGGTTTTAGAGCTATTTTAGTTTATTGGAATTTGTACAATTGAAAGTAGATTTTCATACATTATCAAGTCTAAATTAACAAAAGTGGGATGGTTGAAATGACAAGGAACAAATACATGCTTATAAAAGAAAGAGATATACAAAATAGGGATGATTACCGCATTTTGTACTGTCTATTTTAATAAATAAAAAGAGAATTGCTTGTAATTACAATCACCGCACAGATTGTGTCTTTAAGATAAGATATGGAAATTTACTATATTAATAATCAATTGATAAAGTTTAATTTCAATCTATTAAAATATACTAAATCCTAAGAGTTGAATATTAAGATAAGATGAAATAAAAATGTTGATAAAATAGGAAGTAATGTAATAAGAAAATATGGAGTTGTAGGCAAGAATAAAAAGGAATAGAAGATAAAATGGAATGTAAATCAAATTGAAACTAATGAATGTAGTGGCAACGATATTGTTAACTAAGAATGAGAAGTGGTAAATGAATTTGTTAAGGTGAAAGACAAATGTATAATAAAATGAGGACCTAAGGTTAAGCATAAAAGATGTAGAGGCAGTATAGGAAATGTAAGAAGACTAATATGTATGAATATGAAATATGTATATAAGTAACCTCAGATATTTATGACAAGTGTGGATAATTATAATTTAATACATAAATTATAGAAAGAAAATGACATACAGAGTCATTAGAGTAGGTTGAAGTGCGAAAGCATATTCAACCATACGACCCATGGAGAGTATACACTTACATATAGATAAAGGGATACCCTCAAGTTGTGGTAGTTTTTGGAATGGAACATCTGTAATTGCAGGCACTTGGTGGACCTTTTGTTTATGACGAGACTGTACAAGCATTAGTAGTTGTTAGAGGAGGGTATTGCCTTGATTGCACTAGGCAATCTAAATAGATGGTGAGTGGGTCGGATGCCATGTAATGCGGTGCGTGGCTACCAACCACTAAGAGTAGGTTTGCACAGGTTGCGACAGACAGTCATCGATCCTTTATGGTCAACAGAAAGGATAGGTTTACACCTAGACCGAATGATTCACCTACTGGGATATTTAGTAAGGTTATGCAATGTCATAGTTGTTTGATAGGGCATGGCTAGATAACTCCTAATGAGATTCCTTTAAAATATGGATGGTGTGGTTTGTGGAGCCAAGTCCACATAGTAGGAAGCAGATAAGGTAGAAAATCCCCAAAGAGAACACGACCTAATAGAGTAGAGGTTGTGGATGTACATTATAGGGTTTCCTTAATTTATACAGTGATCCTGATACAACGAGGCGATAGATCCTGACAAGGTGCGGAACGAGAGTTACTAGTGGGGACAATATCTAGGTCCGTTAGGGGACCATGAGATATGTTTATAGTTATATACATATATATATATATATTTATGGAAGGTAGACGATGGTTTGTAGGCAGAAATGGAGTCTAAACGACTAATAATATAATCTAACATAACATGAAATAGCGAAAAATCGGCATAAGCTAGTATTATGTATTAGATGCATAATTTACCAGTAATTAGAACGTTGTTCTGACCCCCTCCTCATTACAACCCATAGGTTAGATAGAAGAACATGTACTGATGCTTGGCGTGTTTGATATTGACAAGGACACTTGACTTTGAAATGTCAAATCTTGCTCAAATATTATGTGATCTATTATATTTTAATTATTCCACTGCAAGTTATTTTTCTAGAGCTCTGATACATATTCTTTGTTTCATTTGCAGGATACCAAACCAACGATCCACACTTTGGTGGACGTGGATTTTCGATTTAGCGAAAATTCAGGCCCACTAGGGTGTGGGCTGTCACATTTGGTATCAGGGCTCAGGTTAGTAGATCTTGAAAAATTTAGAAAACGTTGAGTCAACGCGTTTGTATTTTGTCTATAAATATAAATATAATATACATTAAATCCTAAGATTTCCAACTATATAGTAGTTGCAGATGGAATATCCCTAAAGCTAGGTGGTACATGACTCCCTAGTCGGCGTTAATAGCCTAATGATTGTAGATCCCCATATGATTGCCGATTGATGATGTATAATAGGTCCAGATAAAGGGAAAATAAAAGTCAATAAGTTAACAACCAGTACTTTTGACTATTGCAAGTTATTAAATATAATGGAACTTTTGGATGACAATGGGTAAAAATATAATGATTCGTTAATATTAATTCATTGGATAATTTAATATCTTTAAATTTAGTATAGGAGATTATTTGAATGATTGAATTATGAATGTAATAGGATTAAAAATGGTATCAGAAATTGATTCAAATTTTATATAAATATGAACGAAGATGGTTAACATTTAAAATTGTATTTAAATATGAATAATTTAAATTTTTATATGTTAATTGACGAGTAAAAATAGCTATTTTGGTCACTGTCTCGGATTTTGACGAAACCTGTTTCATCGAATATGTAATAGCGAATTATTGTAGGATTTCAAATTTTATAGCGATTTGACTTGTCGTTTGACCATGCGAGCTTGAAACATGTAGAAATTTATTTTGAAATTTAATTAAAATAAATTGATTTTGAAAAGCTATCTTCTGCATACGATCTAATTGACCTTCGAAACCAGTTCCATTGTGTTCGGGACGGGGGTAAAACGTTACAAAGGTTAGACGGCATAAGTCATTTAGAATTCGAATTTTTTGTAGCTATGGGGTTAATACTTTATAATATAAAATTATGCAATTCATTCCAAACTCGTTCAAATAATAAAAAACGACGAGATCTCGTCTTCCCCGCATATCACTCATTTCCCTTTTATTTGCAAATCAAAGGTTCAAATCAGAAAAAAGAAAAAAAAAATCAAACAATGTCGAGATTAAAAAAAGAGAAAAAAAATAAAAGGACTAAAAGTTGTGATAGAATCGCGTGCAGCGGCGCCTGCGAGCGTGAGGGAGGGCGATTACGGATAACGGCGAACTAGGCGAGTCAACTCTAGGGTTTGTATGTGCGCGATTTAGGGAGATGAGTTTCTGGCGGCGGCGTATGGAGGGAAGGAATCGACTCGACAAATTTGATTAGGGTTTGGTGACATCGTTCAAATGCGCGCAGCGAGACAGCGGCGACTGTGGCGACGACTGGTGCGACTGGTGTGGGTACTTCATGTAGTTCGCGTGCGCATATAGTTGGAGGCGCCGTGATTGGCGACGACAATCGTATGAAAAAATAAATGATGAAGATGGCAGTGGGTCGCGAGCGTTTTGTAGAGGAAGATGAAATCGCGTGAGATAGAGGGGACGCATATGCCTAGACGAGATGGTTGAGAGGTTCTATTTTCTTTTTATTTTAATTATGTTATTAACTAAATTTGAATTATTATCGAATAATAATAAATTCGTAATTGTTGCATACGAGGTCCGTTTCTAGTAAACGAATCACATTTCGATCGTATCGAAGTCGTCTACGACATGGATAGAGCTGGAATTTTATTTGAACTGAAACTAATAAAGGTGAGTTTTTATACGCTTACGAGTACTAATTTTTTTTATGTAGTTGAATTATATCGTAAGTGAATTTAATTTATTGAATGTTGCTTGATAAATTTAACCGACATTAAAGTTGACATCTGAATTTATTGATAGGATTTGAATTGACAATTAACTTAAATTAGATTTTAATTGCTAGTAAAATATCTGATATTGATAATTATGAAATTGTTGTGAATTTTATTGACTGCTTGGATGATTGCTTGTGATGGATGCTATTACTTGATATTTGGATGTTTATTTATTTTGATATATCATTTTATCATCCTGTATGTTATTTACAGTATATAAAACTGTAAATTGAATTATTTCGAATAAATTAAGAAATAGGTTGAAATGATATATACCTATGACATTTATTTTGGATTAAAATAATATATATCCATGCTCTGAAATTAAATTTGAATAACTGATTCACTTGGCCACAGGATAGAAAATTATACACGAACACCGGATTGGTTAAATTAAATGATTTTAAAATTTTGATTTGAAATTATTTAAATGATTTGTTTAAGAAATAAAAATTGAATTTATGGAAATTGTTTGCACCAAAATTGGTCACAAACCCCAAATATCATGAAAGCACTAGTGTATGAACACAAATCAGTAGTGTATCGTTACGGATTACAGATTTAAATAAAGTGGATAAAAATGAAGAATAACAAACTTAAAGCAGAAAGAAGTTGACAGAGACACAAGATTTATTGTGGTTCGGCTATCTATGGTCTACGTCCACTTCAATAGATAGTCTTTTATTGACTTTACTCGTTGATTACAGTGGATTACAACAGTGATTTTCGAGTAAAGCAGTGAAGTTTGAGTACAATGGTGATTCGGCAGAGTCCGGACGTCGTAGAATCAAAAGTCCCTTTTTTGTAGGCTTTGGGTTGCTATTTATAGGCGTAGGCTGCAAATATCTCGCTCTGGTCTTGGGAGACTTCTTCTGGAATGTGTGTGGGCCCACGCAATCGATCCCACGCTATTTCGACTCGATCCGTGATCGATACGAACGAATTTCGTATCGATCAAGATTTGGTCCAATCGAGTGGAAACTTGGCATGAACATTTCTTTGGTCGTATGTAAGCTCTTGTGAAAATTTCATAGTATTTGGACTTGTGGATTGCAAGTTATGATCGATGAAAATTAGTGTTTTTCGGTCATGGTCCCCTTCCTATCGATACTGTTTGTAACGATCATTTCGACTCGATGTTGAGCATGTGCCTGCGAGTTTGACGTGGCACTTGATTTTTGAATCGCTCCACTTTCGATGCCGAGTTGACTGAGTCACCTCAAGGTTTTTGCCTTGTTCATATCGAAGACCATTGCTTTGTTCGTATCGATGGAAGTGGCTCAGTTCGTACCGAGTGCCGTGGCTTTGCTCGTATCGATCCAAGTTGCATGGCTCGTATGGAGTGCTGTGGTCTTGTTCGTATCGATCGAAGTTTCTCCAACTTGATGGATACGAACGACTGATGATGCGATGGATAAGAACATCGGTTTTATTATGGATACGAACTAGCGAACCTTGATATATTCGAACAAAGCTCTTCGATTGATGGATACGAAGTGATGCGTTTTGATGGATACGAACAGATGCTCGCCGATGGACACGAACATGTAGGACTTCTGGTGGATACGAATAGATGGTTGCGTACAAGTTATTTTCCTTGGATTGTATCGATCATATCTTGAGCAAACGATCTCAGATTGACTTGAAATTTGGAAATTGGCTTTCATAGCTTTGCTTGTCATATCATACCAATTGTAGCTCGATCTGGACATGGATAAAATTTACCGATATCCTAGTAGAATTGTGTATTAACAATCTCCAGGACGAACCATTCTCGGTTTCCAGTCAAGTTCTTAGTGTCACGGCCTTGCCAAAAGGTGTGATAACATTTTCCCTCCAAAACATGTCTTTTGGTAAAAGACATATATTGAATAGCTTCAAATCCAATGTCCTGAGTCCATGTTTTATCCATAACTATAACATCCTCAATAAAGTTAGTGGCTACTCGAAGCCGAATCAGTATCCATTTCAACTTGTGGAAGTCAGTAATCAAATCCTATGGCCTCTTTGGACTATTGACTGCCACTTCGGACCTTTGCTAAGTCCATTGCAAACTTAACGATCGAATGGAAAGATCTGTCATGCTCTGGTGCTGCTTTCTATCCCTTGCACTCTGGCCCCAGCGAGCGCATATAGCGATGTCTTAGTCCTTCTAGATTGATCATAGCCTCTCCGGGATCTTGCTGGATCCCATCCTGTCACTCTCTGGTGAAGGGGAAACATCGTCGAGTGAGCCGATCCTGTCGCTCTCCAACGAAGCGGCGACTCCCCTGCACTCCGGTTCAGCGTCCTTGAACATTAAGCGATGTCATGGCCTAAATCCTAGGCCGATTGTAGCCACTCCGGGCTCTTATCGAACCCGATCCAATCACTCTCCGATGAAAGGGGAACAACGTTAAGTGAGTTGATCATGTCGTTCTCTGGCGAAGCAACTCACTTCTTACACTCCGGACCCTGTTTCTCCAGGTAAGGTCATAAAGCGATCAATTTCAAATTGACTTTCAATATTCATCCTTTAAATTTCCAATAAAAGGTTTATCTTATGAAATTCAAGTTCATTTATTAAATTCAAATTCGAAATGTTCAATCACAAACAAAGGAAGAGTTAAATATTGCCTCTCCAGGTAGAGCGGTCTATTGCCATCTCAGAGCATGCCTGGGGATTTCTCCGGTTCCCTTACATTTGTCAGTGGAATAGCCGTTTTATTTTGAAATCAAATCTAAGAAATTTATGTAATCGACCAAAGTTCAAGTCCAGAACTTGGTCCTTGCCATCGTGATCAATTGATGACAGGTCGTGATCTCAATCTAGGATTAGTTCTGTTGGGTGTAGGCGGTAGTTGCTCAGGTCCTACGGCCACTATTCGATCTCTCACGTACTACTTCTGACATGCTCTTCCACCTCATCCTTCAGATGGCGGCTCTCATCGATAGCATGCCCTTCCAGCTCATGGAATATGCAGTACTTACCACTTCTACATTCCTGTTCTGTGGGATCTCTCCTGGGTGGTTTCCGATAAGGGAGCTGCCCCCGAGTCTCCGTGTAAATCCATTCCAGGTTTGCCGTCAAGTCAGCATCTTGTTTGAATCCGCGTTCTCGGAATTTTTTCCATTTGTCAGCACCATCGTATCTGTCATCCTGCTTCCGCTTTCCTTTGTCTGTTCCAGACTGTTCATTGGAGGTTCTTTCGCCTAGCACAGCGTTTGTTTCCTCCCTCTCGACGCGTGAATCCTCTAGCCGAATGAATCTTTCAGCTTCATGATAGAATTCTCTAAGGTCTTGTGGCGGGTTTCTTGCCAGCGAATCCTTGAACTCCGTGC
This sequence comes from Allium cepa, assembly GCA_030765085.1. Lineage (NCBI taxonomy): Eukaryota > Viridiplantae > Streptophyta > Magnoliopsida > Asparagales > Amaryllidaceae > Allium > Allium cepa. The sequence continues at coordinate 634,664,830 of CM060934.1, read as the reverse complement.
CTTCTGCAACCCCTGTTACTGCTGCCATAAAAATTGTCGATGGATCTGGGAAATCAACTGAAGCGACAGTTGCATTGAATCGTAACAGAAAATCTCTTATGGACTCTCTGATCCTCTGTTTCTTCGACGCTAAGGCCATCACACTCTTGGGTCGCGTCACGTGGACCCTAAACCGTCTCATGAAGCGTTCCACTAGCTCGCCCCATGTTCTAATTGATCCATTCTCTAGCTTCCTGAACCAAAGGCAGCCAAGTCTGTCTAATATAGAGGGAAACATCGTGCCATCACTTCATTGGATGCCCCCAGCACTTCCATGCGCCTAATATATCTGGTTATATGCATGGTCGGGTCTGACTTTCTACCAAAAGCTTCCAGCGTGGGTAACTTGAATTTTGGAGGATTCCTTGCATTTCTGATATTCGGAGTGAACAGACTCCGACTAACTTCCTCTAAGCCTCCGCTCGGCAGTCCTCCCCTCATAATTTGTCGCACTAGTCCAGCCATTCGTTCATCTCCATCCAGGGGTTGTCTCCTTAGCATGTTTCCTTCCTGCCCCCATGCCTCGAAGGGTATTCTGGGTAATATTCTTCATCTGGCTCATTTATGTTAGCGTTGGCTCTAGCCTGCTGAGCTCCATCTATTGGTCTTCCAATGTCAGATCTCAGGGTCTGACCCTAGGTCCTTGTTGATTGCCTCCATGCTCTGCGTGATCTTTGATTTGACCTACAGCGGTCTCTGTAACTCTAACTCCTTGTCCCATGTCTGCAACCGCTGTAGCCGGTTCAAGATTCTGTTCTCCGGGTGCTCTCATCTGCTCAAAGAAGCTCTGCAACGTTTCTTGTTGGCTCTTTAGCAATCATTCGTGACTTGAATCCATCATAGCCTCCATCTCGTCCCTGGCGATATAGATCGAAGCTTGTCCTTCTCCAGCTCCAGAAGAGGCCTCTTGACTTCCCCCTTGTTAGCTCCTTTCTGCTCTCTCTCTTCTACTTAATTGCCTTGTCATAACTTTTCAGATCCGAATCCTGAAGCATTCAAATCCAATATCCAAGCGGTAGATTCCTGAGTTCAACTCTCAATGAAAGCACCAAAGTGTTAGCTCCAAAATTGGTCACAAACCCCAAATATCATGAAAGCACCAGTGTATGAACACAGATCAGAAATATATGATTACAAATTATAGATCTAAATAATGTAAAGGATAAAAATGAAGAATAAAAAACTTAAAACGGAAAGAAGTAGATAGATACATAAGATTTATAATGGTTTGGCTATCTCCGGCCTACGTCCACTTCAATAGATAATCTTTTATTTATTTTGCTCGCTGGTTACAGTGGATTACAATAGTGATTTTCGAGTAAAGCAATGAAGTTTCAGTACAATGGTGATTTCGACAGTCTAAATGTCGTAGAATCAAAAGTCCCTTTTGTGTAGGCTTTAGGATGCTATTTATAGGCGTAGGCTGTAAATATCTCGCTAAGATATCGGAAGACTTCTTCTGGCACGTGTGTGGGCCCACGAGATCGATCGCACGCGATTTCGACTCAATCCGTGATCGATACGAACGAATTTCGTATCAATCAAGATTTGATCCAATCGTGTCAAAACTTGGCATGAACATTCCTTAGGACATACATAAGCTCTTGTGAAAATTTCATGGCATTTGGACTTGTGGATTGCAAGTTATGATCGATGCAAATTAGATTTTTTCGATCACGGTCCCCTTCATATCGATACTGTTTGTATCGATCATTTCAACCTGATGTTGAGCACGTGCCTGCGAGTTTACATGGCGCTTGATTTTTGGATCGCTCCACTTTTGATGCTGAGTTGACCGGGTCTCCCCATGGTTTTCGCCTTGTTCGTATCGAAGACCGTTGCTTTGTTCGTATCGTTGGAAGTGGCTCAGTTCGTATCGAGTGTCGTGGCTATGTTCGTATCGATCCAAGTTGCACGGCTCGTATCGAGTGCTGTGGTCTTGTTCGTATTGATCGAATTTGCTCCAACTTGATGGATACGAACGACTGATGGTGCGATGGATATGAACAGCGGTTTCATGATGGATACGAACTAGCGAAGCTTGATGGATTCAAACAAGGCTCTTCGGTTGATGGATACGAAGTGATGCATTCCGATGGACATGAACAGATGCTCGCCGATGGACACGAACATGCAGGAGTTCTGATGGATACGAATAAATGGTTGCGTACAAGTTGTTTTCCTTAGATTGTATCGATCATATCTTGAGCATACGAACTCGTATTGACTTGAAATTTGAAACATTGGCTTTCATAGCTTTGCTTATCATGTCATACCAATTGTCGCTTGATCTGGACTCAGATAAAATTTACCTATATCCATAGTAGACTTGCGTGTTAAAGATCTCCAAACGAACTATCCTCGGTTTCCAGTCAAGTTCTTGGTGTCATGGCCTTGCCAAAATGTGGGACAATAGAAATCAAATTATTTTCGAATTGGAACTCGAAGTGTTGAAATTTAAATTTGAAATGAAATTGTTTAATTAATCAAAGTTGATATTTTTAAAGTTATAATCGAAATATGACGTAAATTTTAGAAATTTATTTGTTTAAGGATTGGACTTTTTATTCGGACTTTATATATTGCTAAGAAAGGTGATATAAAATGATATTTTTAAATTGAGGTTGGATTTGAATTATATTTAAAGATTTGGATATTAAATGGGATATTGAAGGAAAATTTGATTTAAGTGTTTTGAATCGATATTTTTGAAATGAGCTCGGAATTTATATAAATTGAAATGGTTTAAAATTTGAAGTTGAAATTAATTTGAAATTGGAATTTAAATTAATTTGAAGTTGGAAGTGAAATTAATTTCGAATTAGAATTTAAATTAGTTTGGAATTGAAGTTTAAAATTTGACTTGAAATCGGAATTGAATCGAGAATGGAAATGGAAATTGATTTGAATTGAATCAGTTTGGCTTAGGAACTATTTTTAAATAGATTATTTTAGTTAAACTATTTCAAATCTATTTTCTTAAAATATTCAAACTATTTTAATTTTTCCGACTATTTTATTATATAAACTATTTTTAATACTCTAATTATTTCTATTAAACTGTTATAGCTATTTAACTATTTTTAAAACCATTTAAAATATTTTCTAAAATTCAAACTGGTCAAAAAGGGTAGAATGTTTATATTTAAATTTTGGATTTAAATACAAATTGGGTTAAAGTGAAGTTATAACCTAAATTTTATTTCGAAACAAATTTTGAAGTGAAATCAATATATTGGATTGAATTAACATTTTGAGGTAAATTATGATTTTGAAGAAAATATGATGATTTTGAAATGGACATGATTTCTTTTAAGTAAATATGATGATTTTGAAATGGATTTGATTTTGAAGCGTATATGATATTTTGATATCAAATACGAATTGCTTTTGAAATCGTAAAGTACCAACCGCTGCGTAAAATGACGATTGGTTGTTATAGAGATCGGTGCCTCTTATTGGCATAATCTCTGCCAATATTGGTACCACTTTAACAACTGTGTATGCGGTGGATGATATCCAGAATGTAGTGGTTGAATTGGCGACGTTTACTGGAATGAAGCAAGAGAACGATGATGGATAGCCTTCACATTCGTGTCATAATTAAAATGACTAAAACAGGAACCTATGTCTGGCCATTGAGGTTAGCTACCTCTAGCGACATTGATCCCTCGTATTACTATTGTGATTTTGTATTCGATGGGTGCACCTTTTGTCGTTTGGATTGATGGTCGCTGTGACGCCCCACCTCTATACCCACGCTAGCCAAGAACACTACGGTGTAAGGCTGTCAACTAGCACGGAGAATAAGGCTATTGAGGAGCGACCATCCGTGTAATTGCTTTGCGCAAGCACCGATATGTCAGATAGTATAACATGCTTTTTATTTCAAGAGGAAAATCCGACATACCGATACAAACCCAAAGCTACTACACAATGACTATAATAATCTTTGGAAACAACTATAGAATAAGCATAACACAAATCAATCACAGATAATTCATATCACAAAGGCGGAAGAAGATATGAATAAATAACTAACACATGAAAGTGTATATCAGAGTAGTGGTCAAAAAGATCCGCAATCATATAAAAGAATAGCAACACGTGCTATACAAAAGAATACAACTATGAGTCTATATCTCAAGTGTATACAACAAAATAAACTACTAATATAAGTAGTTTGCCAAAAGTCAGAGTAATGATCCAGGATGAGAAGTCAAGCAGAAGCACCTGTAACATCTCGGTCTGACCCGAGTATTATTTAATAAGAAAATAATAAACGGATCAGTCTAGCTATAAATATCAGATGAAACGATATAGAATCAGAGCTATGACTAAACACATAATAATCACAATGCCAAGCTGTGATATATAAGTAATTGAAAATCAACAAGAGATTAATCAATATCACTAAATCTACACAAGAATCAAAGAAATGTCATACTCCTTATTTCGTTCATCAAACCACAAATATTGACGATTATATCAATGTCAATCACAAAAGTCCATGACACACAAATTCACTAATACACAAATATTGATAAAACTTATCAATGGAAATCACTAGAATTGGTGAAGCATAAATTCTAGAAATCATCTCAAGAAATCCAGTCAATGACACACAAATTCACCTATGCACAAAAATTGATAAATCATATCAATAGAAATCACAAAAATAGGTGAAGAAGAAAATTCCAGAATTCGACACACGAAACCCAGAAATCACACAAAATAAGGGGGGGAGGCCTATCACACGAACGGGAGTATGAAAACTCACCAACAGCTGTAACACACGAACGAGAAGCTATCTCATGGTAGCTAGCCATTAATTTGACACACGAATGGTCCGAAGACCTGACACACGAATGGTCCGAAGACCGTGGGTTGCTACCCCACCAATTTGAGTCGAAACTCCACAAAGCGGGGTTTAGTCTTCCTTGCAGACAAAGAGACATCGCACAATTGCTAGTCTAAACCATAAAATGATCATCATCGATCATCAAGAAGTGTCAATTACAGTAAGCTAGTAAATATATGAGCTTAGCTTCATGTCCCATAACCACTAGCTTAACTTAAATATTTACGAACAAATTGTAGATCTCCACTAGAAAATTGTCACAAGAAGTTCAATCGAACAAGTCCAAGAATTAACCAACAAAGTGAACGTAAGCGTTTCATACCACTTGTTTTACTAAGTCGTTTAATTGGATTTCTCATACGAGTGAGGTAAAGGTTTGTATATACTAATAGATTAGAAATCGGTTTGAGAAAACGATCTTTGTAATAAAATAGTGTTGAAATCATTTGAAGAAAGAGTTTTGATATTCACTACTAGTATAGAAAACCTTTATATTTTTAAAGTGACAAATCACAAAGAAGATTGTAAGAACAATCAATCACTAAAATTCACATTCGAAGACGTGAATAAAATCCAAAGAAATCGATAAAGAATCCATCAAAATGGATATTCAAAAATCCCTAAAAAGGAGTCATCAAAGTCATAACAAATGATAATAACACATAGGAAACAACACGAATCGATTAAAGTTGGAAATTCAAACAACGAGGCGAAATAGGCAAAAATGCACCAGGTCGGTCGGCCGGCTACAGAGCTCGGTCGACCGAACCAAAAAATAGAAATGCTCGGGGTAGCAGGTCGGTCGACCGGACCCTGTGTTCGGTCGGCCGGACCTGTAACCTGCACTTCCTAACAGAGGCTGGGAAGTGCTTGGGTAACAGGTCGGTCGACCGGACCCTGTGGTCGGTCGGCCGAACCTGTAGTCAGCACCCCCATGCCCAACTAATGAATGCCAATCTCCTCCAAATTTCTATCGGACGAGCAACGACACTAAGGGTTTACGCCAATCGACTACCCGGCCATAGAAGCTCCTCGGTTCATCACCAAAACATGATCAAACCATCAAAACTATGATTTTTAAAGAATTGAACCCAAAACACCAAAAATTGGAATATTCACCAAATCAATCCAAACCAAAAGCAAATGCACATGAATAAGTGTTAGGAATTCATACCTAACATTCTAAGATAAATATAAGCATAGATGTGAGATAAAAATCTCACCTTTGAACCCAAACGATTGAAAAAGAAGCTTAGAAGCAAAGGAGAATCAACCACTCTTCAAATCCAACTCAAGAAGCTTGATTCTAAGCTAACAAGAGAAACATTTCCTAGATTAGGTTTAGGAATTTCTGAAATTGATAAGAGAATGAGTTGGAGAAGAAGAAGAGAAGCTTACCAATGGGTTCTTCTATTAGTTTGGAGCTAGAACTTGATTTGCAAAAGGAAACTAGGGTTTTGGAGTTTTAATTTCCAATCTCTCCCACCATTATTGCCTTAGAACTAAAAAGAGAAGAGAATGAGGGTGAGTGGGGAAGAGTGGCTCAGATTTGAGCATAAGTTAAACATAGGGCTGTGCCCATAACCAAACCCAAAGTGAAAAGTAGCAAAAATCAACTTTCTCCAAACATATCGAAGCTTATACTCAAAAAGGTCGCAAACGACATTTTAAACTCAATGGGAATGGTCCCGAGTCATAATTCGACCGTATGCAAAAAGTAGCTTTTCGGACTAAAATCCGACTAACGATAGAGTATTTAAATAAAATATTTAAATATAAAATCGATAAATATGCGGGTTGTTACAGCCGCGGACGGCCACGAATGGGTTACGACCAGCCAAAAAGGGTAAACTGGTAGAATCCTACCTTGGGCTTTGCCTCACGTGCCTTGTCATATTTATCCCTATAAAAGCCCATTACGACTTTGGTTTAAAATGAAAAATGTGTTAAGGTGGATCAATGTAAAGCCTTAACGCTATTTTGATATTTATTTTACTGATAGAAATTATCTATTATAGCGTATACTACTATATATAAATGGTTTAACAGATCCTTAGGTGATGAGATTCCCGTAACATCTCCTAAATTATTGCACTCATACTTGTGATATTTATTTGACTTACATAAGAGTATTTTAGTCCTGACTCGAGTGTTTTGTTTTTTCATTACGCTCAGGTCAATCCTGAGTTTTTTCCAGTGTATTGAAGAATATTCTTTGGAGGACGAAGACAGGGTTTTGGTATATAACTATTATTATTATTCCCTGCATCATGCTATTCTACTGTATTGATTTTGTATTCCTGATGTATATATACAACTCTGATAAATGTGTATAGAATAAAATCAAATGTATAGTAAATAGTTTCATGAATTGTCTATTTGATTATTATATTTTATCGACTCCCCAATGAGATTCTGTTTATGCTTTTCTTCTTCTTTTCTTATTTTTCTTATTTAACCCTATGGATTATCTACGTTTCGGATTATTTAAGTTGGTCATGTGTGGATTATTGTCGATTTAGACCTTCCGAAATGTGGGTCGTCATAGTTGGTATCAGAGCCACGTTTAGCGATAACCTTGGCTTTGTGGGGTTTGACTCATTAGAGATATGGTAGTAATACCCTAGAATGAGTATGTTTGAGTGTGTATATGAGAGAGCGTACTTGTTAGTGTTATAAAATGTTTTATACTGTGTTTACTTATCCGTTGAGTTGTTTATGAATTTTGATCGATGTGTAGGACACTGTGTTATCGATAGAGGTTTTTAAAAACTTAAACGAGGCAAGTCGACATAATATTGTTGTAAATCGGGTAAATGAAATAATTTTACCTAAGTAAATATTATATATATAAAATGATAATTTTAATGAATGTTAATTGTTAGGAGATGATAGTATTTAGTTATCATCAATTATTGGTTGAAAAAAAATAAAATAAACGAATACTTAATGAATTTTATTTTATTAAGAAATTAATAGTTAAATTGAATTAAAATCAATTAAAATAAGAATTGGTTAAACGGACCAAGTTGTAAACTAATGAAATATTTTGGTAAATAATTTAAGAAAATTTTTATAAGTATATTTATAATATAGCTTATATATAGAAATGATTTTTAAAATTTGAGAATATTAGAATTAAATTCCTTTTGTTTTCAAATTTTGTTTTCAAAGCCTTAAAATTTAATAAATATTATTATTTGAAGGTGTTTTGACTAGAAATATACTTTGAGAAGATATTCTAATAAATAAAGGCATTAAACTCGCTTGGTTGCTGGAAAATAATTCTGGAGATGACTGCAGCATCACACGTATTCATTTCCGAGTTTTTGAGCGAGAATTGCTACCGAAAGAAATTTATTTTCGATTAAAATAAGTTTTGATTTTTGTTAAAAATTATTCTAAGTGTGATTTAATAAACATATGGAAATAGTTTTGAACTTAAAATTTAAATAGTATGGATGAGAAAAAAGTTTGTAGTTATAAATTGGAACAAGAAAATAAATCCAAATTTAAATTGGTTAAAACTTTTGATTAAGCAAATAAAATATTTGAATCCGAGAAATGAAATAAATTGATTAACTTAATAAATGATAAATTAGTTGAATTAGTAAAAATGAAGTAAATAAAATATAGTTTAACTCATGAAAGCTTAAATAAAAATGAATTGCATTTAAAATGAAATTTTGAATGAATAAATTACATAGTTTATAGATTTGAGAATATTAAGCTAAAACAAATTTAAATTTGTTAAATGTGGATGATAAGAAAATTTAACATGAATAGGATTAAACAAAATGAGTAATGAATTGAAATGAAATGAAGTTTAATTTAATATTAAATAAGTTGAACTTGATATTAAATGAAACTTGATAAATTAGTAAAGTGAATTAATTTCATTTAAGCCATAAAATGATTTAATCAAATGAATACGAACTAAAATTTTATAAAATGAAATGTAATTTATGTATGTAAGAAATCGACTAAAAATAAATGAATGTAATAAAAATTAATATGGTTAATTGAATTTAATTTAAATTGGATATAAATAAATAAAATGCAAGTGGAGTAGTTTAAATAAAAATTTAATGATTAACTAATTTAATATGGAATAAGTTATTGGAATAAATTAAAAATTGAAGTCAACTTATGTGACGCCCTACCTCTATACCCACGCTAGCAAAGAGTATTAATAGATAATACCGTCTGCTAACACGGAGAATAAGGCTGTTTAGGAGCGACCATCTATGGCCTTGCTTTAATTATCTATTGAATACATCGACAATTGCCTTACCAAGCAGATCGACATGTCCAATGAATACTTAAAACAAAACCAGAGGTGGCTAGAGGATCTATCAGAACAGAATATAACAACTCAAATGCAATATACATCACAGAACAGTAAACCATCATATACACACATATACTGATACAAAGCAGAGTATACAAAATAATACATGTCAAGTGGTATAGCAAACCACAATATACAGACGAGTCAATAGAATACATATCAGAGTTATAACAGAAAGGACTACACAAAAAGCTAAGACAAAAAGGAGTCAGCGGAATAGTCCATGCGGAAGCAAAAGAGGCTAAGTCCAAAGCACCTAACCTGAAACATCTCGGTCTAACCCGAGTATAAAATACCTGGGTCAGTCTAGCTAAACAAATCAGTTAGATAAACTGAACAATAATAAACCTGCAAGGTCATACAGTATTACAAATATCTCTAGAGGAGATAACACAATCATCAACAAGAGATGAATCATATAGAGCAAGCCTCATATCATCGACAACATATAGAAACAAAGGATACGAATATCCCAAAACAAGCCGAATGGCAAATAACAAATACCAATAAGGTATACAAGTTCCACAAGGTAATCGTTATACATCATGCGGCTCAAACAGACCAACACGATGGGCGATACCAAGGGAATATAATATCAATGAAACATATGATTGCTCGAGCTCAGTACTGTACAACAAGGATCCATAAGCCCGAAGGCTCCAAACCCAAGTATCACCCATGCGGCACATAAGGCCAACATCAGAGCGAAACTATATAGGGCGACAAAGCCGAAGGCACAAACCCAATATCACCCATGCGGCACATAAGGCCAACATCAGAAGTGATACTATAGGGCGACAAGCCGTAGTGGTGAAGGTCGAAGACCCAGTTCTGGACACCACTAACTGGCGGAATGTGTCACAACTCTCGAAAAGGAATCCGAAAAGTGTTAACGTATGTCCCATAACCACTCGTTCGCACTAAACGGTTTACTATCCGTCAGCCACCTTCACACTCAAAGCAGTACAAATTTACCTCATATCATCGGTAAACTAAACCCGAAGGTCAAAACGATCAATTGAATAGGTCGGGAATTAATCGGAAAGATAAACGCACAGATTCATGGTCCGTGTTTTGCCCAACCATTTAATCACCCTTCCACTTCGCTCGAAGTGCGAAATTGTGCGTGTGTTTAAATAGAATTTATAAATTGAAGAAACGAGCTTTTAATATGATTAGAAAGATTATTTTATAAAAACCCATGGATGAAGTCAAAAATAAGTTATCAAAGCCAAAGATGCAATAACAACCATTAAAAACCAACTTGAATCGATAAGGTTTGGAAAACAAATCAAAATATGCAAAAACAGGCAAAACAGGGCAAATAGGAGCAGGTCGGTCGGCCGCCCACAGGGCTCGGTAGACCGGACGCTGTTCATAAAAACTCTCGGGAAGCAGGTCGGTCGACTGGCTACAGGGCTCGGTCGGCCGAACCTGATGATTTTGCACTTCCTACCCTATTTCAATGAAATGCAAATTCTTCCAAATCGCGACCGTTCGAGCAATGGACCTAAGGAGCTTTAGCCAATAGATACCCAGCTCCATTAGCTCTCCAATTCGCGCCCAAAAACATGGCTAAACATCAAAGTTAGGATCTTTAAAGAATTGAACCCAAACACTAAAAATTTGGATATTCACCAATTCAATCCAAACCAAAAGCAAGAGCATATGAACAAGGTGTTAGGAATTCATACCCAACATCAATGAAATCATAAGAAATAGATGTGAGTTCAAAACTCACCTTTTTAACTCAAGAACAAGAAGAAGAAGCTCAAACGCAAAGGAAAGGCTAACCACTCTTCACTCTTACTCAACAAGCTTCAATCTAAGAATAAAACACATATTTTCCTAAATTAGGTTTAGGATATTTTCTGAAATTAAAGAGGAGAAGAGATGGAGAAGATGGAGAAGAGGCTTACCTATCCTTTTCTTTGAATTTGGAGCAAGAATTTGGATTATCAAGAGCAACTAGGGCTTGGGAGTTTCTATTTCCTCTTTCTTTCCCCTATTTCAGTTGGAGCTTGAGTTTAGAAGTGAAGAGGAGTAGGAATGAATGAATGGGAGGAGATGTGCTGAGTTAGAGGGTTAAGTGGGGTTTGGGGCTGAACCCAAAGCTAAACCCCAACTAGAAAAAGTAGCAAAATTCAACTTACTCCAAACATATCAAAGATTACACTCAAAAAGATCGCAAACGACGCTTTGAACTCAATGGAAGTGGTTTCGAGCTCCAATTCGGCCGTTTGCAGAAAGTAACATTTCAGACCCAAAATCCGACTAACGACGCTATATTTAAATAAATCATTTAAAATATAAAATCGTTAAATATGCGGGTTGTTACAGATCTCCCCTCCTTACAAAATTGCGTCCCCGCAATTCCTAGAGACGATATTTGTGACAACTACATACATACAACATTCAAAAGAAAAGGAAATAAGCTTGAGATGAAAAGACATTCTCACCGTTTCAAAGCAAAGATAGAAAACCTGGATAGGATCGCTCGATAAACTCTCTGGTTTTCCAAGTACAGTCATTGGGTTTAGCGGACCATTGAACTTTAACGAGCCGCACGTCCTTGTTTTGAAGGTGTTGCACCTCTGTATCAAGTGCGCGAATAGGCTGCTGTACAATAGATAAGTCCGGTGAGACCCCAACCTCTTGCAAATCAGGAGAAGTAATAACAGAATCCGACTCCCGAAGACACTTCCGAAGTTGAGAGACGTGAAACACGTCATGAATACCAGATAAATGAGCTGGAAGTGAAACTCTATAAGCCACAGGGCCAATACGTTCAGTAATAGAAAACGGTCCTATATAATGAGGAGCCAATTTCCCAGTCGTACTGAAACGCATAACCCCTTTCAAAGAAGAAATACGAATAAAAGCAAGATCACCGGTCGAGAACTCGAGAGGCTTCCTACGGTTGTCCGCATAGGATTTCTGGCGACTCTGTGCCTCTTTCATTCTCAATCGAATAAGATCAATCTTCTCGGAAGAATCACGAACAAAATCTGGACCAAGAATAAGCTTCTCCCCAGATTCCATCCAACAAGAAGGTGATCGACATGGCCTTCCGTATAAGGCTTCGAAAGGAGCCATACCAATACTAGACTGAAAACTATTATTGTAGGAGAACTCTACAAGAGGTAGGTGATTCTTCCAACTCCCACAAACATACTAACACAAAAGAATAACAGAATAAGAAGTTCACCATAAAGTGCACGAAGGGATAAGTCCGAACTTGATTGCTCAGAGAATTCCATGGATTCCTAAGCTCAAAATAATTTGGAACACCGACGTGGTACAAACAATACGTCAAATGAACCAAAGCTCAACAAAATGAAGTACAACAAAACGTCCGATGAACTTGGTAAAAAGATCATTCCATTCAGACATCAACAAGGAAACAATCACTTGCTGCTTACAACTAAATGCATTGGCAACATGATCCTCTTTTTGGGAATAAAAGAATATCAAGATCATAAGATGCAAGGAACTCAAACCAACACTAGGTTCCCTATGAGAAAATAAACATTTCAAAATTATGATTGGTGAGGAGAGCAAAATCCCTCACCCAAAAGTAATGATGCAAAATACAAAAGACGAAAACAATAGCCGCGAGCACTAGATCATAGGTGGCATATCTAGTCTCGGTAAGCTTTAATGGTTTAGAAACATAAGTGATAACGCGTTCTCTTTTGCAAGGGAACGACATCCAAACCAATAGGATTAACATTGGTAAAAAGATAAAATCTTGGTTCCCTTTGGGAATCCCAAGATAAGAGTACTGGACAAGAGTCCTTTCAAATAATCTACTTTCTTAAAGCTAAAACTTTCAAATAAAATTCTTTACCAAAAAGCTAAAGCTTCAAAATTTCAATTACCTTCATGAAATCATATTTCAAGAAAAAATTTCTTATTTCAAATCAATTTATCGTGTCAAATTGTCTCATCAAAGCGTTTAGGAGATTCCTATCGATAACGTTGATCAAGCGCATCGACTAGAATTCTTAAAGCACTCAATGGGAAATAAAATCACAAAACCATCTTTTATAAGATAAACATGTTTCAAAAAAACTTTTTTTAAAAAAATTCACTTTGTTCGTTTTAAGAACAAAATCCCATTTATACTTATAAATAAATCTTATGAAAAAGATTTACAAAAATTTTAAATTGCTAATTTCCATCCAAAACCAATAAAATACTAAAATGGAATCATCGAGATATTCGTAGAATACACGATTGGAATCATCGAGATATTCGTAGAATACACGATTCATAAAATGGATGAAATGAGCTGGACAAACCGAATGACACAACAAATTATTCATAAGAATTACAATGAGTGCAGAGAGCGGTAAGTGGAATGCTAACTTCCGTAACTCGTAGTCAAATGAAAACCGGTGGTAAGGTCGAGCTAAAAACACCTTAACACTACAACAAAAGATTGCCTGGGTGATAATCCCAAGACAAGACCAGAAATACCAGAAAATTCTTAAACTACAAGAATGAGAGAAACAACACTTTCCTCATCATGAGGGCTTAAAGAATAAAATGATGAGATCAAATTGGAAGAGAAATCACAAAGAAAATAGGGATCTGTTTAACAGATTGAACATGTTGAGGATGAATAGTCCACTCCGGATATAGGATATGACTTCATAATAAAGAAACATCCAAAGACAAATTGTCGAAGAGCTTCTTCGATACGAAAGAATGTGAAGCCCCCGTATCGAAGAGAACTCGAATACAATAGTCAAGAAATAAAATAGAACTTTCCTAAACAGATGGAGATGTACCTTTTCTCTGAGAAGAACCTCTAGAAGCATCTGTTATCTTTAGCTTGCCAGATAGAGGATTATTCGGAACAATAGGACAAGTGAAAATATGATGGTCTTCCTTCTTGCAATAGTGGAAGAAGAGAGGCATAAGGCAAGCTCGAATCATATGATCAGGGGAACCACAATTGAAACACTTCCGAGTGGAAGGTGTTCCAGCAGACTGAGAATTAGATTCAACGGGCTTTTTCTTCTTGGAAGGGAAAAATTCCCTCTTATCCAATGGAAACTGCCTCTTGTTGGCGTTCTTGCGAATCTCAACATTATTCCCACAATCACACTCCTTCTCGAAGGCTTCGAGATGAAGTGCCGAATCAACCAACTCCTCAAAGGAAAGCTTAAGCTGGAGCATCAAAGATTTCTTAAGACCAGATACCAACTTTAGATTCTTCCTATACGAGGTACTAATGAATTCAAGACATTTAAATGAATGAAAAAAATTTGGTGACAAATGAGCTTCAATATAAGTAAATTAAATGTTAGGGATAAATGGGAAATGAGCAAATAAAATGTTAAAAAAAATTTAATGTTAATAAGAATGAGAATGTATTAATTTAAATATTAACAATTGAAATATAAATTTTGGTAGTTATGAATTGAATGAATCTTGATTTTCCGGATGATTGTTTTGTTATAAATCCTTGTTTAATTGTTTGGATACATATGGTGGTTGTATGGTTGCATATTTGTGCTCATGTTTGAGATTTGGATTCAAAATGCATGTTTGATACTTATTGGAACTTATACATGTTCTACATCTTATTATAAGTGACTAGCATTTCCAAATTGAGTTGAGATAGGTACATATAAGGATCGTTTGGGGGTGTATACGAGGATTTATATGCATTTTCTTGATTAATACGAGCAAACTCGCTCATATTATTAATAATAAGGTACGTACCTCGGATTACATATCGCGATTTTCTATTTTTGCCCTTCGGGATGCCTCATCATTGAGATAAGATGTATATTTGATATATATTGGTAATATTTATGTTACATATTGAATTGTAAAAAAAATTCCTACCGAGCCACGCAAAGGAGATTCTGCCGAAATTTTTCGTAAATCTGAGAGTTAGAATTTTTTTAAAGTTTTAAAAAAGTTTTATAACTTGTTTTATATAAAAATTATATTTTTCATAAAATCGATATCGAAATGGCATAGTAAAAGCATAGTAAAGATTTTCTAATAATAGTATAAAGTTATAAGCGATTATTTTGAGAAAATTTATTGTATGTTAAACTCCGTACTTAACGCCTTTTCAAGGACGAAAAGATTTGAGTGGGGAAGTATGTAATGACCCGTACTTTTGATTATTGTTAGTTATTAATATAATGAAAATTTTGGATGAATATGGGTAAAAATATAATGATTCGTTAATATTAATTTATTGGATAATTTATATTGTTTAAATTTAATATAGGAGATTATTTGAATAATTGAATTACGGATGTAATAGGATTAAAAATGGTATCAGAAATTGATTCAAATTTTATATAAATATGAACGAAGATGGTTAACATTTAAAATTGGATTTAAATATGAATAATTTAAATTTTAAATAATTCAAATTTTTATATTTTAATTGACGAGTAAAAATAGCCATTTTGGCCACTGTCATGGATTTCAACAAAATTAGTTTCATCGAATCCGTAATCGAGAATTATTGTAGAATTTCAAGTTTTGTAGCGATCAGACTTGTTATTTGACCGTGCGAGCTTGAAACATGAGATTTATTTTGGAATTTAATTAAAATAAATTGATTTTGAAAAGCTATCTTCTGCATATGATCTAATTAGCCCTCAAAACCAGTTCCATTGTGTTCGGAACGGGGGTAAAACATTATAAACTTCAGGCGACATGAGTCATTTAGAGTTTAAAATTTTTGTGGCTATTGGATTAATACTTTATAATATAAAATTATGCAATTCATTCCAAACTCGTTAAAATAATTAAAAAAACGATGAGATTTCGTCTTCCCCGCATATCACTCCTTTCCCTTTTATTTGCAAATCTCGGATTCAAATCAAAAAATAGAAAAAAATCAAACAATGTCGAGATTGGAAAAAAAAGAGAAAAAAACAAAATGACTAAAAGTTGCGATCGAATCGCGTGCAGCGGCGCTTGCGAGCATGGGGGAGGGTGACTCTAGACGATGGCGAACTAAGCGAGTCGACTCTAGGGTCAGTATGCACATGATTTAGGGAGGTGAGTTTCTGCCGGCGGCGTACGGGTGGGAGGAATCGACTCGATGAGTTCGATTAGGGTTTGGTGATATCGTTTGAATGTGCACGGCGAGACAACGGCGACAGTGGCGGTGATTAGTACGACTGGTGTGGCTACTTCATGTAGTTCGCGCAAGCGTATAGTTGGAGGCGCCATGATTGGCGACAGCGATCGTATGAAAAAAAGTGATGACGATGGCAGTGGGTCGCGAGCGTTTTTAAGAGGAAGATGAAGTCGCATGAGATAGAGGGGACGCATATGCCTAGACAAGATAGGTGAGAGGTTCTGCTTTCTTTTTATTTTAATTATGTTATTAACTGAATTTGAATTATTATCGAATAATAATAAATTCGTAATTGTTGCATACGAGGTCCGTTTCTGGTAAACGAATCACATTTCGATTGTATCGAAGTCGTCTACGACATGGATAGAGCTGGAATTTTATTTGAACATAAACAAATAAAGGTGAGTGTTTATACGCTCACAAGTACTAAAATATTTTTTTATATAGTTGAATTATACCGTAAGTGAATTGAATTTTTTGAATGTTGCTTGATAAATTTAACCGATATTGATGTTGGCATGTGAATTTATTGATAGGATTTGAATTGACGGTTAAATTAAATTAGATTTTATTTGCTAGTAAACTACCTGATATTGATAATTATGAAATTGTTGTGAATTGTATTGACTGCTTGGATGATTGGTTGTGATGGATGATATTTGTTGATATTTGGATGTGTATTTATTTTGACATATCATTTTATCATCCTGTAGGTTATTTATAGTACATAAAACTGTAAATTAAATTATTTCAAATAAATTAAGAAATAGGTTGAAATGATATATACCTATGACATTTATTTTGGATCGAAATAATATATATCCATCTCCTGAAATTAAATTTGAATAACTGATTCACTTGGCCATAGGATAGAGAATTATATACGGACACTGGATTGGTTAAATTAAATGATTTTAAAATTTTGATTTGAAATTACTTAAATTATAACGATCCCAGTTTTGAGTCAAATTTAATTTGGTAATTAATATAAAATTTGGACTAAATTGTGAATTAATTTGAATTTTTCAAATTAAATAAGATATGTGCCTGTTTATTTATGTAAATAAATTGTAATTTGAAATTTGAATTTTTATTTTTCCAAATCAAAAATATATATTTTAAATAGAATTTTGATTTGGGAATTTTAGAATAAATATCTTAAAAACAAATTGGATTTAAAAATCTATATTTTAAACTAACAGAAATTTGTTTTCTAATTTTGTATATGTGTACAAGTTTGGAAAATTTTATTTTTAAATTAGTATGATAATTTTCAAACGCTATTTGAAAGTTAAATTCTATATTATAAGAACTTATATATACATACATACATACATACATACATACATACATACATACATACATATATATATATATATATATATATATATATATATATATATATATATATGCACAAGCAACTAGAAGGCTCCAACTTAATTTAATTTCCTTTCAATGGATTCATATATGATTTTATATTTTTTCACTCAATTTGAAATGACTCGTAACCAAATTTATTACACTCCATTCATATTTACAATAACCAAACCCATATTCATTCCAATATGATTTATACGTGTTTTACTTGTATACACTCACCTTTATTCAATTTCAAATTGATTCCTAGACAATCTATTTGCATTCCATTTATAATGCACTTTCATTACATGCAAGCACATTTTATTAACCTCAATTTATTCCCCTTTTCAATTGACTTTGAACCAATTTATCTAATTTCTATTTGATTCTCATCTATGCTATCTACCAAACTTTGTGCGCTTCATTTTTCATTAACACACTCCAATCCATGTTAACTTTATTTATGAATTCATTTCATGAATAATCATTTAAATTAAATTTCAATTGCAATCAAATTTTATTTCATTTTAAATTGATCTCATTCAATGTACTTGCTCCATTTACTTAGTATACCAAATTTACACTACAACACTTTGGGGGATTATTTCATATAATCGATTCTCGAACAATTTTGTTCAAGTTCGTGCACTTGCATTTTCTATTTACTTAACTTATATTACCTCTCTTCCATTTAATTTCATTTTATTCACATAGATTTATTATCTTCATTTTATAGTGAACAACATTTTATTTTATGTTAATTTATTATAAACCATATGGTAAAATTATTTCTAAGGTTTATTATAACATTCTATATCACTGCTTAAGTTATATTAAGCTTTAAAACTTAAGTTCATTTCCAAATTCTACTCCAAAATCATATTTTCAAAACCATATTTAATTTACTTCTTATTATCAATTTCTTAACCATTTCAATTTGGTTATCCTTTTTCCACTTACATAGTTTACTAAGTTATATACCTTATTTATTCATAATTCCATGACCTTCCACTTAAGTTTCTTTACATTTAATATTCATAACCTATAGTTATTTAATCTCTTCACCATTTATATTTATGTTTTACTTTACTCAATTTCAATTCATCCTTCATTCAAAATTCAAAATTTGAATTTCCATTTTTGTTACCATAATACCAAACCATTTTCATTAAGGTCTCACCATTTCATTTCTCAATTCATACGTCAAAACTTATTTACTTAATATCTCCCGTTACTTACTTAAGTCCAATTACATTTTATAATCATAACTCTGGATTGTGTACATCATTTAATAGATTAAGTATATTCATTTCATTCAATAATAATAACTCATAATTATATAATCATTCTACATTCTAACTTTATATCTCATTCATTTCAATTCCAACTTCTTTTTTATTTAACTCACCTTATGTTAAATTCCAACATATCTTATTCACTTTAAATTACTCAAGTTAAACTTTACTTTCAGGATTTTAAAATTTTACACTTTCCCTTCTTAGCCACATTAACCTCATTTTTAAGTTCAATAATTGATTTTCTTAACTTTACTAATCTTTTAAATAGAAACCCCAGAATTTAATTATCTGGTTTTATTTCGAAACATTTTGAAACAATAAATATACATATACCCACTTTGGTATATCAAATCGTGCTCCCGGAATTTAAAAACAACTTGATTTTACCCAAAACAATCTTCCTTTTGGAACTTCCAAAACAAAACTTGTTTATCAACAAGTCCAATAATCATAACCAACCACCACGGTAGCAATCCATCACTTAGAAACTCAAAAATGAATACTGATGATGTGGCCATCACCACCTGGATTATTTTCCAGCGATTGAAGTGGTTCAGTGCTTCCTTACTCCCAATAATTGAAGTGGTTAGAATGGTACATATACATACATACATACATACATACATACATACATATATATATATATATATATGTATATTTATATAATTAATACACATATATATGTATATAAGTGGTAGGAATTAAAAACCTAAATAAGGCTAAACTGAAAGATATAATAGAATTAAAATACCTATGAACTAATACCAACAAAGACAAGAACAATAATTGAAACAAATCTTGAATGATTCTTATGAATCTTTAATCATAATTAAGTTATGATTAGCATTAAGATCATCATATAAATTTGAAAAAATGTTATTGCTATTACTGTTAATGTTAAATATACCATTGTTGTATTTAAATAAGTTAATATTATAACAACCTTATTAAAATACCCTTTAAATAGATTATTTTTAGCTAATTTGTATTTGATATTAGAAATCCAATTAAAACAAAATGAAGAAATAGTAAAAATCAATTTGTTAAAATGACTATTATTATTACTAAAAATTCTTTGATTTCTTTCAATCCAAATATACAACTAATCATAATAAATAAAGTGTCAGGTAAAAATCTAATATTCGTTTTGAACCTAAATCTAAAATTATTCCAGTAGAAGTCACAATCCGAAATTTTGGTTATTATATTGAAATTAAAAAATTTAGGAGTATTATTTAGAATGTAATAAGAATCCATGCGATCATAGTATATATGTTTAATATCTTCAAGATGCAGATTACAAAAATTACATTTATTATCATTTTGAATGTTTTTTCTCTTTAAGAATTCTATTGTATTAAGTTTTCCATGCATTATTAACCACATGTGAATTTCAGATTTAGGATGAGCATTAGATTTCCAAATAAATTTAAATGAGTTGTTTATTGTACCTGAAAAATTAATAAATCTGTAAAAAGAATTAGAAGTATATTTCTTACTCTTATCCCATTTCCAACAAATAATATCATTATCAATATTATAAAGATTTAATCTTACATAAAGCAAAGAAAGTTACCTAAGGGTTAAACATACTAAAATACTATTAAAACTAAAATTCCAAGGAGGATCATTTTCAGAAGAATACACCTCATTTATTAAAGCAAACTTAAAATTACATATTTCATAAAGCTCTTTAACTTCCAACTTAAGAAGTAAGGCCGAAATCCAACGGTCATGCCAGAAAGAAGTATAATTACCAGAGTGAACTATCATATTAATACCTATGTTAAAAATCTGATGACATTTTAAAACGTTTTTCCAAAAATTAGACAGATTTTGAGTGACTGGAAAAGCAATTTGATATAAATTGCTATTACCGTTATAACAATATTTAGTAATGATCTCTTTCCAAATAGCGTTATAATTTATATCCTTGAACTTCCATAACCATTTACCTAGTAAGGACAAATTCATATTACGCAATTTAATAACTCCTAAGACACCTTCCTTTTTGGCTTTACAAACTGTATCCCAATTTACTAAACATTTTATGCTATTATTACAGTTTTCTCCACTCAATAAGAAACCTCTTTTAATTTTATCTATTTTCAATAACCTAATCTGGAAAAAGATGCATGTGTTAGGAACTGAGTTGATGATGTTTTGATGACAACAACCTTATATAGTTATTATACTTTACTTTATAAAATATATACTAACATTTCAATATATATATATATATATATATATATATATATATATATATATATATATAGGAAGTATATGCAGGTATTATCGAAGACTGATCAGTATAAAGACTCAAGCATCAAGATGAAGATTAGCGATTCAAGATTCAAGACTCTAAAGAATCAAGATTTCAAGATCTCAAGATAAGTGTCTAGTATTTTGTTAAAACTTCATAATAGCACTCTCGTCTATCTTCCAATTTTCTTTTGGGATGGAACCCAATTTCTATCGAAAACAGTGGCTTACAAACCCACGACAAGTAGCTTACAAACCTACGACAAGTGGCTTACAAACCCATGAAAATCAAAATCATTTAAACTACTTTGTACAAGTTCTCGAGTCCTATGGAGGAGCTCTGTAGGAAGGTTCTTGCAATTTCAGTTTGAATAGATTTTTCAAAATGTTTTTAAATCTGTTTTTTCAAAACGTTTTAGCTTTCAAAATTATGTTTTCAAAAATGTTTTCAAACTTTGTTTTAGCCTTGAAATATTCCTCCATTCTGATTTTAAAAACTTCTATTTTTAAAACATCAAAACTTATTCTGATTTTAAATATAACTTATATAATTGACGGTCTATATCAATTATATATATATATATTTAAAATAATGTTTTATATTCATTCTCTATCTCAAAATATTGTTTAAACACCTTATTTTGCTTCAGAGAAGTTTCAACTTATTTTAAATTCAAATGCTTTTACAAAACAACATCTCTACAATTTTGAACTGAGGGATGTCGACATATGGGGATACCCAATGTCGACATGGTGACAGTTGGATTCAAAATTCAAATTTCAAAAGAAGTGTCCATTCGTTCAAAAACCTTTCGCCAATGGTTATGACTGTTGTGCATCTATATAAAGGCTTCCAAAACGAATTTTTTAACAACTAATTTTCTTATTTTCTTCACTCTTTCTTCTCCACCATTCCATATCCATAAAACTTCATATTTTCAAGATCGTGCCATCATTCTGCCAAACTCTCAATAGGAAATCATTTAGATACTCTCTCTATTTGATTCTCCATCATTCTACTAAAGATCAAAGTGCTATTCAGAGTTATAGGATCAATTTGTATTCAAAAAGTCCATAGAGTCTATCCATTCAAAAGGATTGGTATTAGAAAGTATTAGGGTGATCTTGTGTCCCGTAAATCAAGAGAGTTTACCCCAGACTCAGAGATAGGAGGGTTCCTCAAGGCCTTAGAAATTGAGGGTTGTAATTTGGATATTGGCTTATAAAAATCTGTACAAGGATATTGCCTTGGTGCAGGACTGGATGTAGGAGGATTCCGAACCAGTATAAAATCCGGTGTGTTCTTTCCTTTTACTTGCTTTACTTTACTATTTGCATTTGTTATATGTTCTGTGATCATTCTGTGTTAAAATTCTATTTAGATTTGTGTTGAAAGTTTTAATTTAGTCATATAGTTCATATATTCTTTAAAACACTATTCACCCCCCTCTAGTATTATTTCTGCCTTAAGATCCTTAATCCGCATCCCCAATAATTGGTATCAGAGCATTGGTTTTCATTGTTTTCATAATCTGAAACTTGAAAAATATAAAAATGGCATTTTTGGAAAATTGTGTTAAAACCGTTTTGAATATATGCATTTCATCAAAGTTTCATAAATCTGCATATAGTTATTTTGAAAAATCAAGTTATCTACCGAATTAGTGTGTTATGCAGGGACAGACATGTTATATGGCTTTTGACGAATCAACACCCAATGGACAAACTGTGCAAATTGAGAAAGATAAATGGATACTTGATAGTGGCTGTTCAAGGCACATGACTGGATATCCCGAGATACTCAAGGACATTACTTATCAAGATGGTGGATTAGTCAATTTTGGTGACAACTCTAAAGGATATGTGGTTGGTGTCGGCAATGTCGGTAACTCTAAAACTTTACTTATTTCTGATGTTTTATTAGTTAGGAACTTAAAACATAATCTGCTTAGTATAAGTCAACTTTGCGATAAAGGTTTTAAAATTAAATTTGGAAAAGATAAATGTCACATTGAAGATGATAAGTCTAATATAATTTTTGAAGGTATTAGGAAGAAAAATATTTATATACTTAGTATGAAAATTTCAAATGATAACCTATGTCTTTTGGCTAATACAAGTGACCCTTGGATTTGGCATAAAAGATTTGACCATTTGAATTTCAAATTATTATCTAGGCTATCAAAACTTGACTTAGTTAGAGGTCTACCCAAGTTAAACTTTAAAGTAGATAGTATTTGTGATGCTTGTCAATTAGGAAAACTTAAGAAAAGTTCATTTAAATTAAAAGATGCTATTTCTACCTCTAGTCCTCTAGAATTACTTCATTTAGATTTATTTGGCCCATCTCAAGTTCAATCAATTAACCATAGTAAATATGTTTTTGTTATAGTAGATGATTATTCAAGATATACTCGGACAATCTTTTTAAAACATAAAAGTGATGCTTTTGAAATATTTAAAAAGTTTTCTAAAAGAATTCAAAAACAACATTCTTTCAAAATTAAAACTATTCGAAGTGATCACGGTGGTGAATTTGAAAATGAAAATTTTGAGAATTTCTGTACTCAGAAGGGAATTACTCACAACTTTTCATTTCCATGAACTCCACAACAAAACGGAGTAGTAGAACGTAAGAATAGAACGATTCAAGAGTGTGCTCGTACAATGCTTTCTGATAGTAATTTACCTAAATATTTTTGGGCTGAAGCAGTTGCTACAGCTTGTTATATATTAAATAGAATTTTAGTTAGACCATTAACAAATAAAACTCCATATGAATTACTTTATAATAAGAAACCTATAGTTGCTTATTTCAAAGTCTTTGGGAGTAAATGTTTTATACTTAATACAAAAGATAATTTAGATAAATTTGAACCAAAAGCTGATAAAGGATTCTTTATTGGTTATTCTAATAGAAGCAAAGCATTTAGAGTTTTTAATTTAAAAACTGATACTATTGAAGAAACTATGCATGTATCTTTTGATGAAAATCTTAAAGATATTATACAAATAGACGATGAAGAAGATTTTATAAATTTAAATCAATCTAATGAAACTATTAGTGAAATAAATCAACCTAATAAGAGATTTAAAATATCAAAAGATCATCCTATAGAAAATGTTTTAGGAAATATTGAATCTGTGGTAAGAACTAGAAATCAATTAAGTAGTATGAGTAATGTAGCCTTTATATCAACAATTGAACCTAAAATCCAAAGGAAGCATCGTCTGATGGTTCATGGATTCTTGCTATGCAAGAAGAATTGAATCAATTTACCAGAAATGATGTATGGGAACTTGTTCCTAAACCTGAGGATAAAAGTATAAGTGGAACTAAATGGGTTTATAAAAATAAAATGAATGAACTCGGTGAGGTCGTAAGAAATAAAGCTCGTTTAGTCGCGCAAGGTTATTGTCAAGAAGAAGGAATTGACTATGATGAAACCTTTGCCCCCGTAGCAAGATTAGAAGCTATAAGAATTCTACGTGCTTTCGCTAATTATAATAATTTCAAATTATATCAAATGGATGTTAAAAGTGCTTTTCTAAATGGTTTTGTAAAAGAAGATGTTTATGTTGAACAACCTCCACTTTTTGAAGATAATAAATTTCCAAACCATGTATACAAGTTAAAGAAAGCTCTATATGGTCTAAAACAAGCTCCTAGAGCCTGGTATGAAAGACTAAGATCTTATTTACTTCAATCTGGTTTTGAAATTGGTAAAGTAGATACAACACTCTTTATTAAAAGAAATAATCAAGATATTCAACTGGTTCAAATATATGTAGATGATATAATCTTTGGATCAACTAATAACATAATGAATAAAGAATTTTCGCATATAATGACTAAAGAATTTGAAATGAGTCACATGGAAGAATTAAGTTTCTTCTTAGGGCTTCAAATTAAACAACTAGAAAATGGAATCTTCATAAGTCAAGAAAAATATGCTAAAGACTTAATCAATAAATTTGGTTTAAGCACCTCTAGTGGGAAACCAACTCCAATGTCAACAAATGTAGGTTTAAGTAAAGAAGATAAATCTAAAGGTATTGATCAAACTTTATATAGGGGTATGATTGGTTCGCTACTTTATATAACGGCGAGTCGTCCTGATATTATGCATAGTGCTTGTCTCTGTGCAAGATACCAATCACAACCTAAAGAAACTCACTTAAAAGCTGTTAAAAGAATTTTAAGATATATAAAATACACTTTAGATTATGGTTTATTTTATCCTAAAAATAATACTTTTGATTTAATATCATATAGTGATGCTGATTATGCTGGTTGTAAATCAGACCGAAAAAGTACAAGTGGAACTTGTCACTTTCTACGACATTCACTAGTTTCCTGGTTCAGCAAGAAACAAAATACTGTTTCCTTGTCAACAACTGAAGCAAAGTATATATCTGCTGCTCTGGCCTGTTCACAAGTCATATATATGCAACAAACTTTAAAAGATTTTGGAATTAACATAAGTAAATCACCAATATATTGTGATAATACTAGTGCAATAAATCTATCTAAAAATCCAACTCATCATGCTAGAACTAAACATATTGATATAAGACATCATTTTCTTAGAGATAATATAACTAAAGAAATAATAACTCTAGATTATATAAATACTGAAAAACAAATTGCTGATATATTAACTAAACCGTTAACCGAACAGAATTTTACTAAATTTAAAAGAGAATTAGGTATTTGTTCAAAATCTGAAATATAAAATAATATAATATAATAATCAATAAAAATTCAAAATAAAAATTACACTTTTTCTGAAAGACATGTCGACATGCCCCATCCCCTGATGTAGACATACCCAACAAAAATTTGAAAATAGAATTTCCCTCCAAAGTTAGATATTTGGTTATTTATCTATTTATTTCGTTTTCTCTCCTCTTTCTTCACCATATTCTCTGTAAATAACTTCTGAAACAATAAAATAATGGCCTCCTCTTCTACTAATGAGCCCACTTCCCCCACATCTCCTCATTCTGGTCCATTTCAACGATCTATGCACGCTCGAGTGATCAAATTGCAAGAGAAGATGAAAGATATCCTTCAATTGTTGACTGAAATTCAAGTAAGTCAACTTAGGATGGCTAGAGAACAACAAAGGCAAGGGAATATTATTAGGAATGTACAAAAATTCCTTATGGATAATCGTACAAATCCTATTAATATTGAAGACTCTTCACAAGCCATGGAATCAGAGGAAGAAGAACCTATGGAAGAGCCACAAGAAGACCAAAAGGAAGATCAACCTTTTCCTCAACCCGAAGTCCCTATAAATGAGGACGAGAGTGTTATTTGCGTTGGTGAGATCCTTGTTGATACTAATGGAAACATAATTGAACAACGTGGAAACTTTTGTCTCCACTACCCCAATTGTTCGATTCATAAGTCTCCTATAGTTAAGGATCGCCATTAAAGTGTACTTTCTTTTTTATTCTTTGTTTTAAATTGTTCTGTTTGTTCGTGTTTATGTATGTTCTTATATACGTCGTAATAACAAAAATGTGTTCACTTATACTCATTGTTTCATGCTTGTTCTATACATATTATTTGTTCATACTAATCATTCTTGAATTATTAAGTAGTTAATAGTTTTTGTTGATGACAAAGGGGGAGAAAGTTATAAAAATAAAAATATGTGCTTGGTGTAAGGGGGAGTCATGGAATAAAGGGGAGTTGTAGTTTTAAGAAGAAGTCACGGAGTAAGGGGGAGTTATGGAGAGTTATGATATGATAAGAATATTTTATAAATAAAGGTTGTCATCATCAAAAAGGGGGAGATTGTTAGGAACTTAGTTGATGATGTTTTGATGACAACAACCTTATATAGTTATTATACTTTACTTTATAAAATATATACTAACATTTCTATATATATATATATATATATGTATATAGGAAGTATATGCAGGTATTATCGAAGACTGATCAGTATAAAGACTCAAGCATCAAGATGAAGATTAGAGATTCAAGACTCTAGAGAATCAAGATTTCAAGATCTCAAGATAAGTGTCTAGTATTTTGTTAAAACTTCATAATAGCACTCTCATCTTTTCTCCAATTTTCTTTTGGGATGGAACCCAATTTCTATCGAAAACAGTGGCTTACAAACCCACGACAAGTAGCTTACAAACCTACGACAAGTGGCGTACAAACTCACGAAAATCAAAATCATTTAAACTACTTTGTACAAGTTCTCGAGTCCTATGGAGGAGCTCTGTAGGAAGGTTCTTGCAATTTCAGTTTGAATAGATTTTTCAAAATGTTTTTAAATCTGTTTTTTCAAAATGTTTTAGCTTTCAAAATTATGTTTTCAAAAATGTTTTCAAACTTTGTTTTAGCCTTGAAATATTCCTCAATTTTGATTTTAAAAACTTCTATTTTTAAAACTTCAAAACTTATTCTGATTTTAAATATTACTTAGATAATTGACGGTCTATATCAATTATATATATATATATATATATATATATATATATTTAAAATAATGTTTTATATTCATTCTCTATCTCAAAATATTGTTTAAACACTTTATTTTTCTTCATTGAAGTTTCAACTTGTTTTAAATTCAAATGCTTTTACAAAACAACATCTCTATAATTTTGAACTGAGGGATGTCGACATATGGGGATACCCCATGTCGACATGGTGACAGTTGGATTCAAAATTCAAATTTCAAAAGAAGTGTCCATTCGTTCAAAAACCTTTCGCCAATGGTTATGACTGTTGTGCATCTATATAAAGGCTTCCAAAACGAATTTTTTAACAACTAATTTTCTTATTTTCTTCACTCTTTCTTCTCCACCATTCCATATCCATGAAACTTCATATTTTCAAGATCGTGCCATCATTCTGCCAAACTCTCAATAGGAAATCATTTAGATACTCTCTCTATTTGATTCTCCATCATTCTACTAAAGATCAAAGTGCTATTCAGAGTTATAGGATCAATTTGTATTCAAAAAGTCCATAGAGTCTATCCACTCAAAAGGATTGGTATTAGAAAGTATTAGGGTGATCTTGTGTCCCGTAAATCAAGAGAGTTTACCCCAGACACGGAGATAGGAGGGTTCCTCAAGGCCTTAGAAATTGAGGGTTGTAATTTGGATATTGGCTTATAAAAACCTGTACAAGGATATTGCCTTGGTGTAGGACTGGATGTAGGAGGATTCCGAACCAGTATAAAATTCGGTGTGTTCTTTCCTTTTACTTGCTTTACTTTACTATTTGCATTTGTTATATGTTCTGTGATCATTCTGTGTTAAAATTCTGTTTAGATTTGTGTTGAAAGTTTTAATTTAGTCATATAGTTCATATATTCTTTAAAACACTATTCACCCCCCTCTAGTGTTATTTCTGCCTTAAGATCCTTAATCCGCATCCCCAACAGCATGGACATCCAATAAATTGGAAGGGCTGATAAAACCGAATTTATTAGTCCATATCTAGATAAAAATCCCCCATTCCAGTTAGAAATCTTATTTTTGATTTTATCAATGATTATAAGCCAATCATCATGTTTAAGTTTTGTAGGTCTAATCAAAAATCCTAGATAGTCGAAAGGAAAGTTCATGGTTTTGCAATTTCAGAGTATTAGCGACTAAGTTTTCAACGTTTTCAAAATCATTTAAAACTATAACAGAAATTTTGTCGAATTTTTTTTTAAACCTGATAGACGCTCAAAACTATATAAGATAAACTTAAGGGTTATAATGTGTCTAGGTAAATGAGAAGAAAAGAGCAGGGTATCATCGGCAAATTGGAGAACCGAAATACCATTACGCAGTATATCATTACCTATATATCCTAGTGATCCATTATCCGCTGCTCTTTTAATAATCTTAAAAAAACATTAGCAGCCAAGTTAAATAATAAAGGCGATAAAGGATCTCCTTGCCTTAAACCTCTTTTAGATTGGATTTTATTACCTAACATACCATTACCACAATACTAGAATTACCTGTTCTAAGCAAATTGATAATCCAACCGATCCATCTTTGGCCAAACCTCTAGCATAAAAGATATCTACAAGAAAATCTCAATCAACCGAATCAAAATCTTTTGCAAAATCTAGTTTTAAAATCGCACAAGTTATGTTATTCTTACAACAATGATTAATATATTCTTGAACAACAGCCACGCCATCAGTGATATTTCTCCCTTTAATAAAAGCCGATTGGGAACAATCAATTAAATCATTCATTCTTGAACTAAGTCTATTATCTAGAACTTTAGAAATGATTTTAACTGATCAGTTAACCAAAGATATAGGTCTAAAATCTTTTAAGTTTTTGGCTCCTACTTTTTTGTGTAATAAAATAACATTTGCATAATTAAATCTCCCTAATTGCAATTTACAATTATAAAAATCATTAAACATATTAACTAAATCAAATTTTAAAACATCCCAAAAAGTTTTATAAAATAAAATAGGAAACCCATCAGGTCCCGGGGATTTATCACTTGGCAAGTCATTATAAGCTTTTCTAATTTCGTCTACAGTAAAAGGATTATCTAACTCTGATAAATCAACAATAGAATCAGATGGCTACAGATCTATCCATCTAACATTGATTCTATATTCGATTTTAGTACCAAAAATATCCTTATAATAGTCTGTAAAGGCCTTGTTAAGATCTCTTTGATCAACTAACTCTTCGTTACTAACAATAATAGAATTAATTGTATTACTGCTATGAAAAAATTTGGTATTATTATCTCCTTCATTGATCCATTGAATTCTGGATCTCTGCTTTCACATAACCTCCTCCTTTTCTAAAATAGAATTTAGTTCACCTTTTAAATTAGCAAGAATGTTACGTTCAACTATATTTAATTGTCTAGATTCTTCTATCTTATTAATTTTAAGCATCTCATTAAGAATGTTTTCTTTTTTAATTTTTATATTGCCAAAAACATTCTTATTCCAATTTTGAAGAAAAATTCTAAGCTCCTTAAGTTTTGATACAAAAGATTTTGCATAATTTTCCTTATTTCTAGTATTATGATAACTCAAAAAAATCCATTTACCATTAATTAAATTCATAAAGTTAGATTCCAAAAGCCACATCTTTTCAAATTTAAATTATTTATAATAACTCTATGATGCTCGTAGGACAGGATAATAGGAGAATGATCTGAGTACGTGTAAGGTAAACCAGAGACTCTACAGATTGGAAATTTATCTTCAATCTCATCGCTAATGAAAAATCTATCAAGAAGAGCCATTGATGGAGATTCCCTTGCATCACTCCATGTAAACTCTCTATTAGAAGGGGGATCTCGATCAAATTAGAATTAATAATAAATTGATCGAATTCCTCAATAGCAGAGTAATCCCCTTCCCTAAGAGACCACTCTCCTATGAAGCGCGTAACATTAAAATCACCCTCCAAAATCCAAGAACCCGGAGTTAAGGATCTAAATTTGTGGAATTCATTCCATAAAATTCTCCGATTAATTTTTGAATTAGGCCCATAGACATTAGAAATGTTTAAATAAGAATTATCCGAAAGATTAATAAAAATGATATGAAGAGATTGCTGCTTAGTAATACGTTGAAGTAACTTAAAATAATTACCATGCCACCCTATCATTAATCCCTCTGAAGTACCTAAAGAAGGTAGAAAAACCCATTTTCTAAAATGATACCCGCCTAATCTTCTAAAGAAACGAACATCAGGACAACAAATTTTAGTTTCCTAAAGTAAAGCAATGTCAATCGAATAGTCTTTAAAGAATGCTCTAACCTTATCACACTTATTCAAATCATTCTGACCTCTAATGTTCAACAAATGATCCTCATAAACCAACTGTACTAGCCCTCTCTAATTCCTTACATCTAATGTACTCCCGATCAATCTCAACATCAGAAAAAATAAAAGGTGTATCACAGGCTAACTGACAAAACTCAGCTGATGATAAACTACCTAATGCGTAATTAGAGTACGTACTACCCAAAATAGAACTCATACCTGAGCCTGGATCCGTAACGCCACTTATGGCACTTGAACACGGTAACTCACACATAGGCTGTGACTGACAGCTGCGAATCCTAGCACTTCGATGGATAGATCCACTAGAAACTACAGACTTCTTACTCCTTCCTTTCTTTGACTTAAAAAATGACATTCTTTTATCTAGCACAAGATCTGAAGCATCTACTACCAATTTATCTGAAGAAGAACTCGAAGACACGATAAATTTCTCTGCCGCATGACTCACAGAAAATTCTATGTTTTGATCAACTTCCCCTAAAATATCACTCGAATTCTTTCCAACATTTGTACCTGCTATACCCATATTAGCTTCTAAAGCAATAGAATTATCCACCACATCCTCTGTATTTTGAAAATTAAAATTATTTATATTAAAATAGTCTCTCATCTTCTTATTTATATGTTCTTCATCCAATATGCCCATCCCTACCATATGCATTAACTCAAATTCCATACCATCATCTGGACAAACAGATCTATTTTCAAATCTACCATCATCAAGCTCAGTTGTGAGATCACCGACGTAAAGTTGATTTTGCAAATTTATCTTATCCTATACACTGGTGCCATTATGAACACTTATCCTATCAGTGCTCGTTTGTGTATCAGTGATACTGGAAACATAGTGCACAACAACATTAGCAGGCTCAAAATAGTGTTCCATTTTCAAACTGATATCTATCTCCTTAATCTCATCTAGTTTAAATGCGTGTGTCAATGACCATACTTCTTCAAAAAACTCTCCTGTATGACACTCTTCATTTCATTTAAGTTATCAGAAAATTCCTCTTTTGAGCATAATCCAATAAACTCGCCCAAAACATTAACATTTTCGTAGATATCTGAATAATTATGAGCTTCATCATCACAACATTTCAATTTCTTAACAATGCTATAATCTAAACCATCATCTATAGGCTCAATTACCAGATTAATCCTATCAAAGCTCTTAACGTCATCGATTTGTGCATTAGAGATATTGGTATCATAGTGCACAACAATAGATACAAGCTCAAAGCAATATTCCAAGTTCTTATTTATATCATAATCCATGATATCATCCAATTTAACTGTTGATGTCGATGATAATATTCCATCAAAATCCTCTCCTAGTTGAAAGTTTGCCTCATCTTCTATGATTTTATAAATTCCATTTTTCAAGTAAAGCCAAAATAATCATCCACAACATTAAGATTTTGAGGAGTATCAGAGTTATAATGAATTTCATCATCTCCGAATTTTAGTTTCAAAACATTGCTATTAGCTAAACCACCAATCTGTGTAAACTTCAATAACCTCCTTAATCAGATTAATCCATTCAGAACACTTAGTACAATCAGTCTGATTAACCACTACACTTCTACAAGAAGAAAACCTACTACCCATTGTATCATCAGCATGATCCACTCCTAATTCAAAAACTTCTTTGTCTTCAGCTGCCAGGCAATTGAATCTATCACTAGTCTTTAACTCGAAAATTTCTCTAGATTTTGATCTTTTTCCTTTAAAATGAGTGAAGCCACTGATTATATCATCATCAGTACTCTTAACTGTAACATCCAAAATAGAACTCTTCTTTCGATTTGATTCAGAAACATTTAGATCCTTAGAATATTGGATAACAGAATAATCCATTAACATTGGGTCAAATTCGACAATATCATCTTTTTTAATATTATCCAATAAGACACAATTCAGGTTTCCATTGTCCAAGAAATCATTGGATATCTCATCACAATCGTCTGATTTGTTAGTCGAGTTATCTGATTTACCAAAATAATCTTCTGGGTCTCCAAATCAATCCCTATAACCCTTACCGATATTCGGAGAATTAATCACGTCGAAATGAGAGAACAGTTCCTCTCAAAGTTGAATCCCTTCTATTCTCTGTTGGCATAGATTATCTAGTAAAATTCCATTGACCAACATACACTTTAAGGTAAATTGAAATCCATGATCAATAAGTTGCGGCCCAAATAGATAAACTTTGATTTCAACGAACAAGAATTCTTCTCAAGACGTACATTACCATTAGAGATAGAAACAAGATCAATTTTTTGAGATCCAGTGCCCGCAAGATCAGTTTTCATCGAACAAGAAAACATCTTGTGACCAGTGTTACCGCAAGCAAAACATCTGATGGGGTCTCTACAATGGATAACAAAGTGGCCTTGATCCCCACACCTAAAGCAGATATTATTACCTTTCTTGATAACCCAATTTTTAAGACGATGACGACTCCAAGAATAAGGGATCAAAGATAATCTTTCTTTAACAGCTTGGGCATGTTAAAGGGAACTCGATCAGGATTGTGAATTGGAGAATGCAATTTAGAATTGTTATTCGATAGAGAAAAGTTCAATAGGAAGCAAGAAGCTAAAGATGACATCGCCATTCAACTAATATGTTTTAATTAATTTTAAAATAAATGAAACAGCTAATTTTCCAGAATATTTTAACGCTTTTAAAACACCAAATTAATAGATTGAAATACTCTTTTTTTAAAAGACCATTTTCTCGATTTCCAATTCCATCTCGTAAATTTGAAAATCCTACTTGAATTCAGTATAAATCAATTTTATACTTGTTTACAAATTCACTTCTATTCTTCCGATCCATAAAAAATCTCAATTTTAAACCCGTTGCTTTTAAACAAGTACCGCTTAAATGTTTATTATTAAAAAAATCGTGCACTCTTATACCAAAATCCCTGTTTACAATATTCCAATTTTGAAAAGCATAAATCCCAAACCTTTTATTTCATCAAATCAATTAACCCAAAATTCTTTATAAAAATTTACTTCAAAAATCCCTTTTTATTTTATTTTCAGTTCAACGATATACTATTGGTATGTTAAGATACCAAAAACTAAGTCCAAATCATCCTTAGCATCCAATCAATATAAATACCATAGTAATCTATCATAGATTTTTCCAACAGAAAATATATCATCATATATGAAATTAAATTCAACATTTTTGAGGAATCCGGTTAGATCCCTCCAACTTGTTTCCTTGCATCCACAGATGTTAGCATAGTAAAAAAATACCAATTCCACTTCTAGACGGAATATCGCGGTATATAGGGTCATCCGCTATTATGCGAGGCGCATAGGGTCTCATCCATTATATATATATACGGGAATATCAACCACTCCAATATATATACTACTATATCTAATATCACACTGATAATAATGCATCAATTTAACCAATCAATCATTTATTAATTTTAACCATTTAAAATTAAAACCGATAGTCCAAAATTGAGTGAGATTAACTCACCTTGAGTTTAAATCGCCAAACGTTCCAATTTTAAATTCAATCGAATGGCGTTCAATTTAATCTAAAATTTTCGCTCGCTCCAAACATCTTTAGATCTTGACTACACGTAGTGCTGGTCACTGTGATTCTGGCACCGCATGTTTCGTCCGATTTCGACCCTGTATGACCAAGATTTAAATTTTTAAAGTTGAATATAAGTTACCATTTTTACATTTTACTGTTGAAATGATCCGGGCCGCACATTTTTCAACAGGAAATCACAGCCGCCAAATTTCTTTCTTCTTCCCACGCAACGCAGGCCGACTCGAACCCAAACGTCGCCGCCTCCTTCGAATTTTCCCCGCCTCCTCGAACGCCTTTGCTACGATCGGCCACCCTCACTCGAATGCCCACACTCCAACGTCCCCATGCCCTCAAAGCCACCGAGCTTGGTCATCCTATAGCCCTGGAATTTGTACTTGAAGTAGTGGCCTTCAACTCCATTTTTTCACCAATCCATTTCTCTAAAAATGATCGCAGCCATTCACTTCGTAGAGCTCGACGAGCTCTACGACTCTCGTGTTGGAAGTTTTCGCTATTATTGCATGGATAAAGAGGAACCGAGGGAGAAAATTTACGAGATATTGGCCATTGAACATTAAAGAGGCGGCGGCTATGAAAATGTGCTAGGGCTTACTTTTCTAGCGTATATGTAAGCATATATGAGTATTATTTTAATATTATTTTCCAAAATTACAAACTTTTTCGAACGAACTCCAAACAAAACATGCCGTCGGGCGTTTATAATGTATTACCCCTATTCTCAACACAATGGAATATGTTTCGGGTCCTAATTCGATCGTATGTGGAAGATAGCTTTTTGTATCGATTTAAAATATTAAATTTTCAATAATTGTTTCTATGCGTTTTTATTTCGTACGACCTAACAGTAATTCCAAAGCTAGGAAATTTGAAATATGATAATAATAAACTATTATGGATCCAATGGAACTGGTTTCGTCGAAATGCAAGACAGTGCCCCGGAAGGCTATATTAACTCGTCGATTAAATCTAGCGATTTTCAAAATCGTCGAATTTATTTAAAATTTAAATTTTTACAACTTACTAACTACATTATAATTCAAATAGAATTTATATCCATATTAGAAATCATTCTGATTCGTATTATTGCAAATTCAATCATTTACATCATTCCCATATATTGATTTCCACAATTAAATTAAATTATAAATTTAAAAATTCTAATTTATCGACTTTTGATCTCATCCAAAGTCTAATATTATAATTCAAGTCTAAATCAATTTTAGAAATTAATTTTTTCACCTCCATTAATTATCAGATTCCCGTATTATCCCAATTTTTAATTTTTAATTTTTAGTTTTATTATTTACCAAATCAAATTAATCGCTATGTTTGAAATGTTAAACTATCTCAGTAATTCTTCCATATTCAAGATCATTTAATAATTCAAATTCAATATTTAAAATAAATTAAATTTTCAAAATTAACGACCAAAATTTCGAGTTGTTACATCGGGGCAGGCCGAAACTTTACAAGTACAGGGACTCATTGACTCTTGGATTTTGGGTTCGCTTTGGAGTAGACTATTTTGAAAGTTTCAGTTTACTTCATCATTATGTATGTTGACATTTAGTAGTTATGTCATGTGTGTTATCCAGTAGTCATTTTGTACCAGATATAAAGTATGAGATATGATTTATATTAGAATGAATCTAGTATTGCCATTTTATAGACTCGCATCTTATTATGAAATATGTTGTATATTAGTCCGTTGTAATCTATGACTCTGATTCTGATTTATCTATATTATATATTGTTCTAAATATTTTTAATCGGTGTGTTTATTACTTTGTATTAATATTGGACATGTCAAATTTTCAATTTAGATCCTCAAAAAGGTAAATAAGACCTGTTAGTGTTAGTATAAAAATATATTCACATTCGATCGCCCTTAGCCAGCCATATTCTCCAGATTAGCATATGACATTACTTATAATATACTTTGCTGAATTGGGGATAACGGTGGAGTCATCACGGCTTGGTATCAGAGCTGTGTTCATAACATTATAGAATATAAACAGTACATAATTGAGATCTAAACCTAGATGATCTAGAGTCCCGTCCCTTGGGTGTGTAGTTATTAGTAATTTAATTAACTATTTAGGAATAGGAATATAAATGATTATTGGGAATAATCATTGGGGCGTATTTGAAAAATCTTTTGATAATACTACATAACTTATTGTCACGAAAATATTGGAACTCGCTTCTGTAAAGAGTGAGATTTAATGTATATTATAAATAAGTAGATGACTTAGAATTAAATTGTTATGTCCTAATTTGTTAGTGAATAGAGTGCGCAGCGGAAGCTAGAAAATAGCTTTCTGCTGAAGACGATTGTTTGGTTGTTTTGAAAATTATAAATAATGAGTTAGTATTAAGTAGGAATTTTCATTTGAAAATTTATAACCTGCTCGATATTAATTATTAAACATTATTGTATCTTCATTTGTGTGGTTACCTCAAAGGAAAGTGAAAACTTTGTTTTATATAAAATGAAATTGTAATTATTGGTACAACCAAATAAATACCAAGACACACAGTTGAATTAAAATTTGTTAAGAACTATTTTATTTAAATTATAAATGGATAGAAAAAAACTTTTATAAAAGCAATTATTAAATTTGAAATTGGAAAATATACTTAATAAATAAAATTAGTTATGACAAAAAAATTGATTGGTTATTGGATACTTGGTTGTTATAAAATTTTAAATGATTTAAAAAATTAATATTGAGTAGGAATCACTACTGAGAGTTGAAACTTGCTCAATAATAACAATAAGAACTGTGGTGTCTTCAGAAGTGTAGTTACCGCAAGAAATATTGAAACAAAAAACTAAAATTATATAAAATAAAGTAATAATTCATAGATATAATTAAATAAATGTGAAAATGAATTCAAATTTTGACGTTTGCTTTAAGTATTTACGGATAAATAAATGTTATGGAATTGTTATCTATGAATTATTCTTATATGTGGGTTTTAAGATTAATTGAAAGAATGTTAATAAAAGCAAGCATCTATTTGAATTAAAATCTTTTTTATATTGGATATATACACATATATGAAATTTGATTATATTTATTATAAATAAGAAAATATTTTGGAAAACCCTACAAAATTGAAAGATATATGTATATCATATGAAAAAAATTTATGTTAAATTGTCCGTTATGCGATTTAGGTATTCTGGTCAATACATCTGATCAGCGTTGTTGATAGGGGTTTCTAAATACTTGGACGAGGTGATTTGACATAACAATATTTTGAAATATATGCAACAATATTTTGAGAAAAAAACCAGTGACTTGTTTTGAACTCTATTTAAAAATATTTGGAAATAATTCAAAACCATTTTGATTACTATTAAAATTTTAAAAGGTAAAACACTATGGAAATGAAAAACTAAACAAGTCTTTGCTTTATGATGATCTACACAATCTAATATACGACGTGAACACTTATGACTTGACTTGTTAGTTTCCACACAATGCCGTAAATAATAAAGAATATTGACTTTTCTTGTAGATCTTAACATATGTGGTTATGTTCATATCATTAATTAGGTAGATAAATGTTTTAAAACCGAGTCACAACTAATAATGAATATCGTATTGATATTTGTATATGGTAGTTATTAGAAGGTTGCTTAAGTGTCAATAAAACAGTAATTACATCCTAACATTTCGTTCTAAACATTATAAGCTTAGAATGTGAATCCATGCTTGAGCAATGCTTAGCGATGCCTCACTTTTTTTAGGCAGATTAAGTGAAATAAGGTTCCAATTGATTTTCAGTTTGTAGTATTCATGTCCATTTAATAATATAACTATATGCTTTGTTTTGATCCAATTTACAAATAATTTCACAAAGGTGCTAATAAAGATGTGTTAGTCCTTAAGATGATGGTTTTGATGACAACAACCTTAGAATAAGATTATAAAATATAAATGCTAACATTATAGTTTAGATATATATGTATATGCAGGATTTAACCATGCCGGTACCAAGAATGAAGACTGTACAGTATAGAGATTCAAGATATCAAGATTGAAGACTCACGAGTATCAAGATTATCAAGAGTTCAAGATTCAATATAAGTAATTTAATTCGGAATTTGGTTAAAACTCCTAGAAAAGCACTGACATCTTAAAATCCAATTTATTCGTGGAATGGAATCCACTTCGAGCCTGTTAAAGGGATGGAAGCCTAAGTAGGATGGAACCTACGAAAAATCTAGTGGAACATTGTTTTGTATCCACTAACTTTTGTTCAAAATGATTTTACAAAATTATCTTGTTTTCAAAATGATTTCAAAACCTTCCTTTTAAAATCAAAAACATCTATCCTGATTTTAAATACTTTTAGCCTCAAAATAATCTTTAATTTCAAGATCAAATTATCCTTGGTTTTAAAATGACTTTTAAATAATAATATATTTAATTTTTAATATTTATACTTAGATCTAAATATAAAATTATAGTAAAATTATATATATATATATATACCAAAATATTATTCTCTATATTTATTTATGTATTTTAACTATAGTTAAGTATATTTATAAAAGTTTAAAATAGTTTTAATATAAGATAAAAGTTATTTTCAAAGAAAAAAAAACACCAAAATTTCCTTTGGCATGTCGACATACTCAAGATACCCATGTCGACACAGTGGCAGTTGGTTTCAAAATTTAAATTTCAAAAGAAGTGTCTATTCGTCATATCCTTTCACGAATGGACATGGATGTTGTTCTTCTATAAATAGGGGCTGTCTTCAACGAATTTTAAATTATATTTTTCTGGTTTTCACTCCTCTTCTTCTTCCACATTTCTTTATACACATTCTTACTATTACTCTGCCGAAATCACCATTGAATCTAACTAGATCATTTCTGATTTGATTCTCTATCACTATCTCAACAAGATCCTTATTGCTATTCGGAGTTATAAACTTCTTTGTAATCAATTCAGTGAGAAAAGGTGTGATTGTAGCCTTGGAAATCAATCAAGTGAGAAAAGGGGTGATTGTAGCCCTGGAAATCAATTGGGTGAACTTGTTGCCCGTGAAATCAAGTATCTCTACCCAGCGGATTGTGAATCTGGAGAGGTGTACCTCGTGGCCTTGAAATCGAGGGTGTAATTGTAAAAATTGCTTTTGAAAGGAAATCCATACTTGTGTGCGGGACTGGATGTATGGTAACTCCGAACTAGTACAAAATCCAGTGTGTTCTTTCATTATTGCTTTTACTTTATTTCTGCTTCTGTGTTTGTTTCTGTGATCATGTATGTGTCTGAATATTGCATACATTTGTGTTCTAATTAACATAAACTCAAAAAGATTTCGTAATTCCTTAAAACACTATTCACCCCCTCTAGTGTTTATCCTAACCTTAAGGTCCGTAATCCGTATTTCTCACATTTGGTATCGGAGCAAGGTTTTCAAAGTTTCTATAATCTGAATTTTGAAAAATTTTAAAATGGCAATTTTTTTTGATAAAATTATTAACACTATTTTCATATGAATATGTCACAGAATCATTATGATATTGTTGTTTAAAACTATATTTAGTTATTTTGTAAAGTCAGTTGATTCTTTAAAAAGTTATGTTGTTTTGCAGGAGAAGAGTTATGTCTAATGACCGTTGGTTAAAAGATACCAGATAATCATTCATTGATCAAGAAGAACAAATGGATATATAATGGAAATCGACAATGAAATGGGTACCAGATCAAAACAAAGCTTTTGATTCTCATCTACAACTTGATATGATACTATACTTCTCTTCATCTACTTCGCAGTGTCACTAGTTTCATGCGAATCCGTCAAGAAATGACCAAGTTATGGTCAAATGAAGTTTTGGTGAACAAAGAGAGAAAGAAAGCAAACTGTCAATGGTATTCTTCAAATTGTATCCAAAATTTGAGTATTTTGTTCCCATCCTTTTCCAGATTGTAGTTCTTGTTCTCACGGTCGTTTTAATGGTGGACCGTCAAATTCCGATCAAAATTAAGTGAGATATGACAGTTTGAAGTTGGCTATCCAAAACTGAAAACTGTGTACAGGATTTCCTGCATTTCTCTTACTGTTCAGCCTGTTGCGTCATGATACTGTTCAAATTCGTCACCAAACTATTATTGGATCGTAGCCCTTGCCTTCCTCTTCGATTTTCCACTGGTTTCATCCAATTCCGTTAAGAAACGAAGGAGCTATGCCTTCTAGAAGTTTGATGGTAAATAGAAAAACGGGAGGAAGAAGAAGAAGATAAACTTTTATGGAAAGTGGTGACTGTTGGGCCTATTTATAGTGGTTGAAGTGCCCATTCATTCAAAATTCAAATTCAAAGTTTTGGCGCCAAGCTGGTCAATCTACTAAATCATCTGTATTTTTCTCATACGGTCTTCAAATTCAGCAAATGAACATACTACGCTGATCAGAAAAACGAGCCCGTCGCAATAGAACAGATCCCGTCATTAAATTCTGAAATATATAAATGTATGGTTGACGACATTGGAAGAACAACAATGCTAAAAAGATGGAGTGCAAAAATTCGTTCGCTTTACTATTATTTCATCTTTACTGTTGCATTTAGTTAGGTATAGAAATTTATATGTTTTGATATTTTGGTCCATATATCGGTACACCATATGTATACATACATATATATATATATGCTTGTCAATTAGATATTTCTTATCACTCATGTTTATCTTATAATCTGAATATCTCTTACCATAGTATATATCATCATAACATTCTGCACATTATTATTTTTACTTTGTTAACATTTTATTTCATATTACATATCATTGTGCATCCTATTTCATATCACATTTTATTGCATATTACATCATAAATTACAATGCATGAAATATCATAATCATTTGTATCACAAGTTGCACTTCATTCTGCATATCATCTCATGTTACATTGCATATGTCATACATTTCATACTGCATTACAAACTACATATTGCATACATGTATAAATAACGAGCGTATTTTGTCTAGGGGGGAGTTTGTGGTATTGTCTTATGGTTTAGGATTATTAGTTTTTGATTTGTTTGGTATGTTTTGATTGACTTAATTGTCTTGTTTGACTTGATTGACTTGATTGACTTGATTGATTTGTTTGACCTTTGATTTGTTTGATTTTTTTGACATGATTAGATTTGATGTGTGTGTTGATTGGATTGTCTGAGATATTCTTATACATATTTATGTATTGAATAATTATAATATAATTCACATTCCATTTACTATACTTTGTTCTAGTAATAGTTTAAGGGGGAGTTGTATAGTTTTATGGTTTTAGGATGGTTTTTGTTGATGACAAAGGGGGAGAAATATAGAATAGGTAGTTAGGCATAGTTTAAGGGGGAGTTATTAGTTTAAGGGGGAGTTATTGGAATAGAAGTAATATTTTATAAACAAATGTTGTCATCGTAAAAAAGGGAGAGATTGTTAGTCCTTGAGATGATGGTTTTGATGACAACAACCTTAGCATAAGATTATGAAATATAAATACTAACATTATAGTTTAGATATATATGTATATGCAGGATTTAACCATGCAGGTACCAAGAAT
Source organism: Allium cepa (assembly GCA_030765085.1). Lineage (NCBI taxonomy): Eukaryota > Viridiplantae > Streptophyta > Magnoliopsida > Asparagales > Amaryllidaceae > Allium > Allium cepa. The sequence goes on along the minus strand of CM060934.1, from coordinate 634,622,552 downwards.
GAAGACTGTACATTATAGAGATTCAAGATATCAAGATTGAAGACTCATGAGTATCAAGATTATCAAGATTTCAAGATTTCAATATAAGTAATTTAACTAGGAATTTTGCTAAAACTCCTAGAAAAGCACTGGCATCTTAAAATCCAATTTATTCGTGGAATGGAATCCATTTCGAGCCTGTTAAAGGGATGAAACCCTAAGTAGGATGGAACCTACGAAAAACTAGTGGAACATTGTTTTATATCCACTAACTTTTATTTAAAATGATTTTACAAAATTATCTTGTTTTCAAAGTGATTTCAAAACCTTCCTTTTAAAATCAAAAACATCTATCCTGGTTTTAAATATTTTTAGCCTCAAAATAATCTTTAATTTCAAAATCAAATTATCCTTGGTTTTAAACTATCTTTTAAATAATAATATATTTAATTTTTAAAATTTATACTTAGATTTAAATATAAAATTATAGTAAATTTTTTATATGTACCAAAATAGTATTCTCTATATTTATTTATGTATTTTAACTATAGTTAAGTATATTTATAAAACTTTAAAATAGTTTTAATATAAGATAAAAGTTATTTTCAAAGAAAAACAAAACACCAAAATTTCCTTTGGCATGTCGACATACTCAAGATACCCATGTCGACATAGTGGCAGTTGGTTTCAAAATTTAAATTTCAAAAGAAGTGTCTATTCGTCGTATCCTTTCACAAATGGACATGGCTATTGTTCTTCTATAAATAGGGGTTGTCTTCAATGAATTTTAAATTATATTTTTTTGGTTTTCACTCCTCCTCTTCTTCCACATTTCTTTATACACATTCTTACCATTACTCTGTCGAAATCACCATTGAATCTAACTAGATCATTTTTGGTTTGATTCTCTATCACTATCTCAACAAGATCCTCAGTGCTATTCAGAGTTATAGACTTCTTTGTAATCAATTTAGCAAGAAAAGGTGTGAATGTAGCCTTGGAAATCAATCAAGTGAGAAAAGGGGTGATTGTAGCCCTGGAAATCAATTGGGTGAACTTGTTGCCTGTGAAATCAAGTATCTCTACCTAGAGGATTATGAATCCGGAGAGGTGTACGTTATGGCCTTGAAATCGAGGGTGTAATTGCTTTTGAATGTAAATCTGTACTTGTGTGAGGAACTGGATGCAGGGTAACTCCGAACCAGTATAAAATCCGGTGTGTTCTTTCCTTTACTGCTTTTACTTTATTTCTGCATCTGTGTTTGTTTCTGTGATCATATCTGTGTCTGAATATTGCATACATTTGTGTTCTAATTAACATAAACTCAAAAAGATTTAGTAATTCCTTAAAACACTATTCACCCCCCTCTAGTGTTTATCCTAGCCTTAAGATCCGTAATCCGCATTTCTCACAAGATGTACATTGATACATTGGTAATAGTACATCAAATAAAAATTTGATTGATGAATAAGTAGTGTAATGTGACACAAAAATCTAAATATTTTGCTACATTAATTTGGGATATGACAAACATCATTAGTTGTCTAAAAACGAAGATTAAATCATTACTTGCAAGAAAAATGAGATTGTGGAAAAATCATTTTAAAAATATTTTCCAAGTGAAATATATCCTATTTTGATTTTTGTTTAAGTATATTGCAATGATATATTTATGAGATTTAAATTTAGACATGAAATTCCCGTTACCAAAAGCAATTTCTGGTTTATTATGCAAAGTGAAATTTAGTTATCCTCACCAAGTAAATTAGTTTCGTCTTGCATTGATTTCCCATAACCCCGTTAAGTTATGAAAATTTGGAAGTCCATCATCTGTTAGTGGTTATTATGTTATTCTCTCATTCTTATTCAGTGTGCAAGCTAGTTCGGATAAGTTTGTTCTATGTTACACGTTTTGTATGTTGCTGTCATGTTTCCTTGTTTATGCTAAACTCATTTATGAATGCTTACACGTTGCAATTAATTTATAGTACATGGTGACTATTTTAATTTGCTTCCCATGAATCACTGTGTACTGTGTTTTCAACTTGATTAATAAGAGTATATACGTACATATAGTCTTAGTGTTAATTATAAGGCATTTATTTGTTCATGAGATACTTGTTCGGGCTTATTCAATATTCAATGTTCATAAGATATTAAACCATAAAAAAGGGCATGTATTGGGGAATTTAGAGAAACTGTGTGGTTTAACACATTCAAGTGCATATTAAAGTATCTTTCATTACTTCAGGATTATGTTTAATCTATATTATTATATTATTACTGAGTTGCATTTCACGGACACACAAGCCCCTGGAGTATTTTGTGAAATGAACAGTCTTCTGCACTATAATATTAAAATTGAATTCCTCTACAATTTATTTAATTATTCTGACCATTCATTTTCACTTTTGTAGTCTTCTGTCTAGTATCAATCTATTATATTTAATGATTCAATGAAACATTCCTCTCCCTCTCACCATTCCTATAGACTATTTCCTTCCCCTATTTTATGTTTTCAAAGCATCTTTCTCATCCTTTGCATGCATTGTAATTTCATCTTCCAGCTTTCCCTAATCTTTTGAAATTCCAAACTTTCGTACATTAGCATAAAATAATTTCCTCCAACTTTTCGTATTTACACCTGCCTCTCGTTTTCGCTCCTTTAATATTGCAATGAATTATTTGCATAGTTGCGTGTTTTGTTACACCTTAATCTTAATTATCCTAATGTTAAATATGGGTCACTTAGAAAATGAATCATCTCTCCTACTATGCTATGGCATAGGCGACAAATTAGCAAAGGTTAATATTCTTGTGGTATATTGCTTCTCTTCTCTATTGCTTTCTTCTCGAAACAGGTATGCTATAACCCTAATTTTGCCATTTCAGTTGTTTGTTTTGCTTTGTTTTCTCTGTTCCTTACTCTGTTCAATTGTTTTTAGAAACTTCCCCTTCAACTTAATCCATTTCTGAGATTCTATTTGTTGAGCATAACCCTGATTTTGGTATGTCTATTATTAGTTTCAGTTTCTTATTTTACTATTTATTTTTCTTTATTTTAGTTGCGTCTTTGATTCGGTCCATGCTTAACTTTCTTCCTATCAGTCTGTATTTAGTAATTTTTCTCTTTTGCTTGGATTAATATAGTCATCATGCATTATCGTCTGATTGCCTTTTTATTAGGCCTATTTGTATTCGTTTCAAATTATAATGTTTAGTTATTGTCACCACTGGTGAGTGAAAATATAAAATTAGTATTCATCATCATTTGATTGTCAAAATAATCACATTTTTTTACCATTATAATGCTTAGATCTTGTTATTTGTTCGGTTATTGGCTTCTCATTTTTTCTGGATTCAAGGACAAACTGTTATATTGCTGCTAATTAATAGCACCTTTATTATTTCAGTAGAGCAAATTTGTTTGCAGGTAAAATTGCCCAGAATCATATTGCTGTAGTTATGAACAAGTATTTTCACTATCTCCTCAACTTAAATAAGTTGAGGAATTCATTATGGTATTTTTCTTCTTATTAGCAATGTACAAGTGGTCTTATAAATGTAAATTTGTTGTCATTGTCTTCAATGCGTGGACTTCAGTGATATATAGGTAGAGCTACATGGATGCAACAACTGACTATGATAAAACTATTATAAGATACACTATTCTATGGTATTTTTAAAAAAAAAAATAAAGGATGTGCATCCATGTACATTTTACAATAACAATGCATTCTCAATAATTTTGATCAATTGTAATTTAGTATAGTTTTCGCACACATTCGCAAAACATCCAAATTGTTAATGCCGTGGCCTACCTCAAAAATATCTAAAGGGTTTTATATTTTTCCTGCCGTGTTTGTAACTCTTTCAATCGAATACATCCATGTGTAGGCGCATTCTATCAAAAATCAATATTTATTTGGCAACAGAAGGAATATGCTCATCATATTTTGGCACATACGAAGCTGACATGGCAGCACTAGGTATTCACATGCATGTATATTGTTTTTCGTAATGTGGGTATTGTGAGACAACACTGAGGAGTAAAATTTTGTTTTAATTTTATTCAATCATCTTTAATTCAATTTTTTTGAGTACTAATGAAATAATTAAAGACACGAGAGCTTTATTTTTAGCTTAATTTTTAGCTTTTATTTTTACAAATTTTACGGTATTAGCTCTATCTTGGGAGGCCAGATTTCCTTTACTTCTTTTAGATGGTTGTAGATGTGTATTTGCTTCCTTATTGATCCTAGATGTTTTCATTCTTATTGAGTTTAGTATGCCTTTGATATTTCCTTGTAAGCAATTACCTTCTAATCGCTATAAATTTGCACTGCGGCCAAATATATCGGTCAATAATTAATCTGACAAGTATAAAGATGCAACAACGAGTGAATTATCATTTGGCTACTAATTGCTTTTTGATTCATGTTACAAATAGATTACCTTTTATTTTTGAATTTTTAAACGAAAACCGTGTGCGTAGAACGGGTTCGCATTAGTATCTCAATTAAATCACAAGTCTTATATCTTTTTGAAAGTTGATTAAGATTCGAATAGAAATTTCTATTTAGAAAAATAAGGACATTAACTATAAATAAATGGTTATTTGAATTTTTCTAGAAAGAAACGGTTGATTGCTTCAATTATCAGTTTTTAATATATATATATATATATATATATATATATATATTTACATATATATATATACACGTTTTGAATGGTTCTAATGGTTTATATAATAGAATTACATCTTCAGTTCTCATTGTCAATATCAATAGGATATTCTACAATTTTTCTTTAGATGAGCATGAATAATTTTATAATTCTAAAGCTTTAAAATTGATTAAAATGTTGGAAATTGAAAATGTGAAGTTGTTTTTGGTTTAGTGAATATAAATATAATATCAATGTGTGAAATATAGCTACATGAATTATTAATTACAGTTATATCTATTAATAAAAGTAAACATATTCATGTTCGTTAACTATGCCATGCCTATTTGGGAGATCTTATTGACCATTTCTTTGATTTGAAAGTTAGGTGACTAGATATCTTCTTTCTATTTTAGACGCTAAAGATTTTGATTTGAATGGAATGAAGTTCATAGTAAGATCCATCTCTTAACCATTTAGTATATGTGCGAAGACTTATATTTAAAGAAGAATATTTTTTTAAATAATTTCTTTTTAGTGATGTCTCTAATAATATATTTTTTATGGAACTTTTAAAAATTTGAACTTTTGATAGTGGAATTACATGGATATACGACCAAAATGTTCCAATATTTTTTTTGAGACCAAGTTTATCTTGATTTTGTTATCCAAGTGATTACCGGAGTAAATGCATATTTGACTTGTTTAATAAATGCTACTAGCTTCAATTTCTATAGTGGATTGTTAAAATTACTACTTATATTTATCATGTTCAGTTTGTCAACTAACATGGAATAAAATCATGGGGCTTTTGTAATCAATGGCATGCATCATGGTCCCATAATCGAATAGGCATTGTTGTGTGTGTGAAACTATTTTTTTTCCTTAGAGGCCATTAAGTGAGTAAGTTTTCTATAACAACTCGATAATTTCAGCCATTCGCATCCACACATGTCGGACTTGAATTGCTCAAAATACCGCATTGTAATAAAATTTAGAGCAAATGAAATCATCACAGAATCACAGACACAGAAATATCAGAATAACTCGCAGCGGAAATAAAATACCATAGTAGTTCATCAAGCTACTATAACAAACTCTCAAAACAAAGTACATAATATCAGTCTGAAAACAAATACAATAGAAATCCCAAATACATAGAAGTTCACTAATACAAGATATGAAATAGAACAACTGAACTGAAATAAATAGATAAGTAGACAGGTAGAATCTCCAACAATTCCTAGCTCCAGAAAGAGAAATCCAAAGCTAAGCTATGAATACTTAGGCTGACTCGAGGGTAAAGCAAAACACAAAACACTCGAGTCAGGACATACATACTTATATAATGTAAATCGACTCAAGTGAACTGTAATAAAGTACAAGTAACTTAAAGGATGCTTGGGACCGCCCATCCTCTAAGGATCCGTTAAACTATTTACTATGTAGTAATATTGCGCTATTATAATAATGTTGTAACGACCTAGTATTTTCAACCATTCGCATCCGCTCATGTCGGACTTGAACTGTTCAAAATACTGCGTTGTAATTTAAAATTTGGAAAATCTCAAAATATACAGTAAATAATTAATCACAGAATCACAGACACAGAATCAGAATGCTCGCAGCGGAATTTAAAAATACTTAGTGGTTCATGAAGCCACTATAGATAGTCTCAACAAATACAATTTACAAAGTCTTCCATCCCAAATATAGTTTAAATCATCAAATAGAAAATCCAAAAAATCCCAAAGTCTTGATTTCATAAATAAGATAACGGACAGAAAGAAGCCAGCAACTTGAAAGGATCTACAGAAGTCCTACCTCCGGGATGATGACTGAACTGCAACTCAGGCTGACCCGAGCGTAAAATAAAACATAAACACTCGAGCCAGGACATACATACTTATATAGTGTAAGCTAATTCAAGTGTACTGTAATATAGAGCAAGTAACTTAAAGGATGCTTAGGACCGCCCATTCTCTAAGGATCCGTTAAACTATTTACTATGTAGTAATATTTCGCTATTATAATAATGTCTATTAGTAAAATAAACTTACTTTTAAATAGCGTTAAGGCTTTACATTTTCCACCTTAACACGTAATAGTCCCAGTAGTCCATCCAATATCATAGTCCCTCCTGATCGGGAAGCCACCAGAGGATACCACACGGGCTACGGGAGAAAACCAAAGTCGTACAAGGCTCGCTATGGTAGGTGACACGGCACAACTAGGCAATGCCAGGTTAGATATACCAATTACGCTTCCGGACCGATGGAAACGCGTAGCCGCAGCTAGTGCCCACCTCGAACAACACTCCCAAATCAAAGGTGCGCACCAAAACAATCACCAAAGTAATAGAATGGCATACGAAGAAGTGCGTCCGATCAGGGGTGCTACCTCATTAATTCGTCAATCGCTCCTGTTTTAGCCACCTTATGCCAACTCACGGGAGTCGGGTCCATGTATTTACCTTAAAGAAAACGTCACCACCATCCTACTTCATTCTGGAATCTCCACCGCGTACACGGTTGTCAAAGTGGTTTTCGGTATCGACAGAGAGTATGCCAGATATCCGATCCCGGTCTCTTTAACAACCAAACGTTATTATAACCCGTGGTTACAACTTTTTAAAAATGGTATTTATATTTTGAAATCAAAATAAATTTCAAATACCTTCAATATCAAAATATTGTTTTTAAACGTTAGTCATTTTATAAAATGGTCCATTTAAATCTATTCAATTTTTTTTGGAATTGATTGCCTTTTTCTCACCCTTTTTTTAAATTAAATTCTTTCATTTAAAACCATTCAAAGTCAATTCCTTATTTTTATTAATTACATATTAACTTCCAAAATTTAAACCCATTTCCCCAAAGATTATTTCCATAAATTTATTTTTAAATAATCAAAATCCCAGTTTCTGTAGCGCTTATGAAATGCTACCTAAAGTCTATAGGTTAAAACAGTTCGTTTATAAAAGACAGCATTTAAGTGCTATAATAGACTATTAACTTAACCATCAAGTTTTAAATTCCCAAATATAACTTTTTATCGATTATTTACTTAACTGAAACCTTATTTTTAACAAAATTCAGAAATTCCCAAAATAAGTTATATTCCAAAATTTATTTAAACATTTATTTATTTATTTAACATTTTTAACTCATTCAAAATCATTATAAATCTTATAAAAATCCTTTAAATATATTTAAACCAGAATATTATAAATTTAAAACATTTCAGAAAAACATTATATAAACCACGGGTCTGTATATAGTTTTCTAGCCTAGGTCAAGAGATACAGATTTATATCATTTCAATCCGCAATTTACAAAACCCCGGGTTCTATCATTTCAAACCCGCAATCCCAAGTTAAAAAATAAATAATTAAACAATTAAATAAATGAACAAATGATTATCGTTCAGGCCTATCATTTCAGCCTATAACGATCTCAAATTTACAGGGAACTTTCAGTGATGATTTAATCAGTAAATAAGAATTACATAGTATAACTGCAAAAAATATTACAATAGATAAACAACTGATGAGGTGTCAATTTAAAATGGGGTTTAACATCGTACGTTATATCACAGGCAGATAAAATTTAATAAATAATTTACAAATACACTTGTGATAAATCACGGATATATAGGTATGTTTGTCTGGTGAGAAATACTCACCTCAAACTGCAGATAATCAGATTCAAACGATTTTACCACTTGATAAAGGATCGTACAAATGGCACGATTAGGTTTCCGCGGATGCCACGCCTTGATTCAAATCTAAAATAAGATTCAAATACCAAATACGCGACTTTTAAAATTACGGTCAAAGCAAAATTTTCGAAACAACTGGAACGAATAGAATTTGACTTGACTCGACCACTCCCACTACTCGACTTGCCCACGTTCTCAAGGCCAGGCAGTGAAATCTTAACTATTTACGTACCCATGAAAATTATAGTGGAAAGTTTTAGGCAAAAGCTGGAAAGAAAAAGGTGGACACAATACGTTATTCCCTTTCTACAAACAGGTGGCGTACACTTAAATTCTTCAGAAATTGAAAACAGTGAAATTTGCAACTAATATATATATATATATATTCTTTTTTCTTTTTTTTCTTTTTTTCTTTCTCTGTATAAAAATCACGTTAAATAAAAGTGAAGCATGTTGGTTCCCAAAACTTGAACACGCAACATAGCACAGCCACTCCTACCTCATCTTTTAAAACATGCATTTTTTTTTAACATTTTATTAAAATGACTCATGCATGAATTCACAAAATAAGGTGATACAAACTAAATAAATGTCATGGTCTGCTTGCCTATTTTAAACCCCGTAAGCATGCACTCAAAATATACAAGTCACTGCATATTTTGGAAATAATTTAGGTAATAAAAAGTTCTACCTATCTGCTGAAACAAACGTAATTTTGCACGTGTAAATGTATGCAAATGAAGGATATTAGTTTTGTTTGTTACCATTTTTTTTCTTGAAAGATGACACACTTTAGCAATTCATATAAAAAAAAGACTCACGCAAGAAGTTCAAGTGGCCACAACTACAGGAATGCATGCATTTTCTATAGAATTCAAAAGAAGGATACTAAGCTTGTCTTCCTACAACAATCTGACATGTATGTCAAAATAGATCAGAGAGGGAAAAAAGAGATGTGGCAAGGACAGGTGGTGGAGCAGCCGAGTAGTGTGGACATTGGACCAAATGAAACAAGAAGAAGAACAAAATAAATAAAAGCAAGGTGTGGCCATACCTGTGCAATTTCTCAAGAAGAAAGAAGGCAAATTTTAGATGCAATATAAAGTTTTTGTGTGAGGCTTTATATATATATAAGAAAACAAGTTGAGAGTTATGAAGGCACGTGAGATCTTCTGAGATGCGAGTTGCACAATAATATATATAGGAGGCTTGCGTGATTATAGGAAAACAGTAATCAAATATAATTTGCTCTGAACTGAATAGGCAAATTCGAATGAAATTTGAAATTCTCCCAACTATACAAAATTTTGATTTAATGAATTCCTAGAATGATGCGTGAATTTAGGCAAGAGATTGATTCTTAATTTATAAAATTCTTTCTTATGTATTCATGGATAAGGCTTGCGAAATATAGGGGACCAAACAAGCAGGCAAGAATGGCAAGTGATAATAAACATTTAGGCAGACCAGAAAGTTGCGTGATTTATTATTGCCAGTTATACGAAAATCTTGATTAAATGCATGCGTTGATTACTTTCCAGTTTCTTTAGTTTGAACGTTATTTTATATGCGTGATTTATGCTGCCAATTTATGAAAATTTGATTTCAACATTTTATACCATTTAATAGTTGCGTGATCAGCTAAATGAAATTTTAATCTTTATTAAATGAAATGGTAAGAATTGGTAAAGATTTTGGAATGAAAAAGTCATATACAAAAATTAAAACCCAATTGAAAGCTATGGAAAAGGTAACGTTTACTATAAAACTACTGGCTGATATTTTAATCCTTATAGATATAAATATAATTTTTTTTTAAAATACGCCAAACTGACGCATTACAATACACCCAAAAATTTATGCAAAAGTAGCATTTTTAATTTATACATTTTTACGTTACTTATATCATTACAATGCGTGCCCTTTTTAAATGCGAAATTTAACAGTCTGTAAAACACTGAATTTTACAAAGTTATTACTTAAATTAAATTCGCTTACAATTTTTGTATTTTAAATATACAAAATTCATTTTTTATTAACAATGCGAATTTGAGTTGTCTTTTAACAAAATTTAAAAACTTCAAAACTTTCAGTTTATGTTTAGACTTTTAGGAAATGATTTAATCAAATTAATATATATAAATTGGGAAGTAAATTTTACTGGAAAGAGAAAAATAACGTAAGAGATATGAGTAAAGAGAAAAACGCATATGAAATAGGCAAGCAGATAGGAGAATGGATACTGCGCATGACTGAGATTTAGGAGAAAATTGTGTTTTGGGAAATGCAAGAAATAAATTTTGTTGAATGGAAAAAAAAATCTATGGAAATCAAATTTTTAAAGTAATGCATTGAATTTAGAGGCCACATATTTGATTTGAATGCTAGAATATTCCTTCCCTCTAAAACACATGCCACTGATAAATTTACTCATTTACACTAAGGTCATATTTTTAAGAATGTGTACCATAGCCATAATATTTTATGCCCAAAATATACCGAAATAACGGATTAAAATTCTATACATTTTCTTATATATAATCTCATATATATATATACGGTATTTATTCCCTAAATTTACGCGCCCTTTTTAACGCGTAATTACCCAGTTCATTTATACACTAAAAAAAAAATTCGAAATTCTGACCGTGCTGAGACTCAAACTCGTGACCTGTCGTGAATAGCCCAGATGACTTAACCACCTAAGCTATTAATGTTTTCTTAATTAAAACTTGATTTTGCTAGAAATTAAGTTATTTACCATCTTCGAAAAAAACCCAAATTTCCAAATTAAAGTTAATTCTTAACCATGTCAAAATTTCAGAGATCTTATTATTTAATTAAAAATTTGGTCAATTGTTTTTAGTTTTATTTTTAATCACTTTAAATAAACCCCAAAGTTTTTAAAATACAAGTGAAAAATACTTGTTAAAAATTTGGGCTGTTACACTCTCCCCCACTCAGAACTTTTCGTCCTCGAAAAGGAAGAAGGTAGGGGAATAGAAACAACCTGAAAGAAAACTAAATTGAAACTTAAATTAGAATCATTAATCTAAACAATAAAAATTCAATTTTAAATTAATCATTGATTTCATCTATTTATACTTAAAATTTTAACATTTATTTATTTACATATTTACTTGTATAATATCCCTACACTTAAAAAAAATCATTCATTTTTTTTATCCAAATTTTACACAAGGTATTATAACATTCTAATTTAAAATGTTTAATTTTAGTCCAAATTTGAAATGGTAATTTAACTTAATTTTTAAAGTAAATTTACCATTTCCCAAAATAAACTAAATTCCCCATTTAGTTTCTTCTTTATTCCAAACTATAATTAAATTTATTTCTCTCAATATTTTTCTCATCTATGTCAAATATGTTTACACTTATTACAACTGTTTAAATTTATTCTTAGTTCCTTAACATCATTTTATATTAAAAATTATTCCATTACCCTTTAATTTTATTTTCCTCTGTTAATCTTTTATAACTAGAGTTTAAGTGTATAACATTTATTATAACCACTCAAATTTTATTTATAAATCTTTTTATATCGTATATTATCCAATTACATAGTTAATTTCTGAATGATTTAGGTAAGTTACATTGGCACGCAATTATACAAGTAAATTTTTTTTTCCAATTCTATTATTCAAGTTTAAATATTCATTCAAAATTTGACTTTATTTTATCATTTGAATCACCTTTTAACCTAAATTTATGAATTAAATTTCCAATTAACTTCAAACCCTTTAGAGATAAATAAATACATACATATTGCATATGTCAAATCAAATTTAAATCATATATCTATATATATTATAAATTAAGTCACATTTAGAAATTCAAATCAATTAAATTTTTGAAGCAAACTACAACGTGGTCTCTTTACTTCGATACTCGAAAATGAATGTCGATGATGTTGTAGTCATCACCGAAATTATTTTCCAGCGACAAAGAGAAGAGCACTAATTTTTAAAACTTTAAAAAATCTTTGGAAACAAATTTATATTCGAAAATAATTTAAATAATAATATATTCTTTTAAGACTTTAAACACATGGTTTGAAACTATCAGAAATTAAATTCTTAAATTCTTGTTTTAAATCCATTTCTGTTTCCAAATAAATTTATAACCATGTTTTATAGTTCAATTATTTATATAAGACAAAACCAATGGTTTACAAAACCATAAATAAAATCAAACACTATTATCTCTAAACAACTAGTTAAATTCTGAAAATTATACTTATATATATAATATTAGATTTTTCCCAAATATAGGAATAAATTTTTCAAAACAAGGATAGAGATTCAAATTTGATGGATTCAAATCAAAGAGAATTTTGATTTAAAGATAAATTGGAATCAAAAGATCCGATGATTACATAACAGAACAAGGAACTAGATAAGTTTATATAAATCGCGGGCAACCTTAACCTGGTCAACCGTGACTTAAAGAGTCAGATCGAATGTAGATTTACCATTCGATCCGAAGAGATAGAGTTCAGAATAACCAAAGATACTAGCATCTAAACCGAGGTTAAATATAAATCTCTGGTGAATCCATGCTAATTGTAAAGGAGTTTCACCCCTTTATTAGAATATTGGCGAGACCGCCAATTCACTATAAAGATCATCTGAAATGGAGTTATGGGATACTCCAGAAATCGAAAGAAAATGAATAGTGAGGGACACGAATGAACTTCGGAACCGTAGGGAACGTTCCAAAATTTGAAAAGGAAGAGATTCAAGCTCAAATGAAAGTGATTCTGTAAATCAGTTTTACCATACATTCTAAGTTTTGCCTAGAGCCAAAGCTCTGATACCAAATGTAACGACCCAGTATTTTCAACCATTCGCATCCGCTCATGTCGGACTTGAATTGTTCAAAATACCGCGTTGTAATTTAAAATTTGGAAAATCTCAAAATATACAGTAAATAATTAATCACAGAATCACAGACACAGAATCAGAATACTCGCAGCGGAATTTAAAAATACTTAGTGGTTCATGAAGCCACTATAAATAGTCTCAACAAATACAATTTACAAAGTCTTCCATCCCAAATATAGTTTAAATCATCAAATAGAAAATCCAAAAAATCCCAAAGTCTTGATTTCATAAATAAGATAACGGACAGAAAGAAGCCAGCAACTTGAAAGGATCTACAGAAGTCCTAGCTCCGGGATGATGACTGAACTGCAACTCAGGCTGACCCGAGCGTAAAATAAAACATAAACACTCGAGTCAGGACATACATACTTATATAGTGTAAGCTAATTCAAGTGTACTATAATATAGAGAAAGTAACTTAAAGAATGCTTGGGACCGCCCATTCTCTAAGGATCCGTTAAACTATTTACCATGTAGTAATATTTCGCTATTATAATAATGTCTATTAGTAAAATAAACTTACTTTTAAATAGCGTTAAGGCTTTACATTTTCCACCTTAACACGTAATAGTCCCAGTAGTCCATCCAATATCATAGTCCCTCCTGATCGGGAAGCCACCAGAGGATACCACACGGGCTACGGGAGAAAACCAAACTCGTACAAGGCTCGCTATGGTAGGTGACACGGCACAACTAGGCAATGCCAGGGTAGATATACCAATTACGCTTCCGGATCGATGGAAACGCGTAGCCGCAGCTACTGCCCACCTCGAACAACACTCCCAAATCAAAGGTGCGCACCAAAACAATCACCAAAGTAATAGAATGGCATACGAAGAAGTGCGTCCGATCAGGGGTGCTACCTCATTAATCCATCAATCGCTCCTGTTTTAGCCACCTTATGCCAACTCACGGGAGTCGGGTCCATGTATTTACCTTAAAGAAAACGTCACCACCATCATATTTCATTCTGGAATCTCCACCGCGTACACGGTTGTCAAAGTGGTTTTCGGTATCGACAGAGAGTATGCCAGATATCCGATCCCGGTCTCTTTAACAACCAAACGTTATTATAACCCGTGGTTACAACTTTTTAAAAATGGTATTTATATTTTGAAATCAAAATAAATTTCAAATATCTTCAATATCAAAATATTGTTTTTAAACGTTAGTCATTTTATAAAATGGTCCATTTAAATCTATTCAATTTATTTTAGGAATTGATTGCCTTTTTCTCACCCTTTTTTTTAAATTAAATTCTTTCATTTAAAACCATTCAAAGTCAATTCCTTAACTTTATTAATTACATATTAACTTCCAAAATTTAAACCCATTTCCCCAAAGATTATTTCCATAAATTTATTTTTAAATAATCAAAATCCCAGTTTCTGTGGCACTTATGAAATGCTATCTAAAGTCTATAGGTTAAAACAGTTCGTTTATAAAAGACAGCATTTAAGTGCTGTAATAGACTATTAACTTAACCATCAAGTTTTAAATTCCCAAATATAACTTTTTATCGATTATTTACTTAACTGAAACCTTATTTTTAACAAAATTCAGAAATTCCCAAAATAAGTTATATTCCAAAATTTATTTAAACATTTATTTATTTATTTAACATTTTTAACTCATTCAAAATCATTATAAATCTTATAAAAATCCTTTAAATATATTTAAACCAGAATATTATAAATTTAAAATATTTCAGAAAAACATTATATAAACCACGGGTCTGTATATAGTTTTCGAGCCTAGGTCAAGTGATACGGATTTATATCGTTTCAATCCGCAATTTACAAAACCCCGGGTTCTATCATTTCAAACCCGCAATCCCAAGTTTAAAAAATAAATAATTAAACAATTAAATAAATGAACAAATGATTATCGTTCAGGCCCATCATTTCAGCCTATAACGACCTCAAATTTACAGGGAACTTGCAGTGATGATTTAATCAGTAAATAAGAATTACATAGTATAACTGCAAAAAATATTACAATAGATAAACAACTGATGAGGTGTCAATTTAAAATGGGGTTTAACATCGTACGTTATATCACAGGCAGATAAAATTTAATAAATAATTTACAAATACACTTGTGATAAATCACGGATATATAGGTATGTTTGTCTGGTGAGAAATACTCACCTCAAACTGCAGATAATCAGATTCAAACGATTTTACCACTTGATAAAGGATCGTACAAATGGCACGATTAGGTTTCCGCGGATGCCACGCCTTGATTCAAATCTAAAATAAGATTCAAATACCAAATACGCGACTTTTAAAATTACGGTCAAAGCAAAATTTTCGAAACAACTGGAACGAATAGAATTTGACTTGACTCGACCACTCCCACTACTCGACTTGCCCACGTTCTCAAGGCCAGGCAGTGAAATCTTAACTATTTACGTACCCATGAAAATTATAGTGGAAAGTTTTAGGCAAAAGCTGGAAAAAAAAAGGTGGACACAATACGTTATTCCCTTTCTACAAACAGGTGGCGTACACTTAAATTCTTCAGAAATTGAAAACAGTGAAATTTGCAACTAATATATATATATATATATATATATATATATATATATTCTTTTTTCTTTTTTTTTCTTTTTTTCTTTCTCTGTATAAAAATCACGTTAAATAAAAGTGAAGCATGTTGGTTCCCAAAACTTGAACACGCAACATAGCACAGCCACTCCTACCTCATCTTTTAAAACATGCATTTTTTTTTAACATTTTATTAAAATGACTCATGCATGAATTCACAAAACAAGGTGATACAAACTAAATAAATGTCACGGTCTGCTTGCCTATTTTAAACCCCGTAAGCATGCACTCAAAATATACAAGTCACTGCATATTTTGGAAATAATTTAGGTAATAAAAAGTTCTACCTATCTGCTGAAACAAACGTAATTTTGCACTTGTAAATGTATGCAAATGAAGGATATTAGTTTTGTTTGTTACCATTTTTTTTTTCAAAGATGACACACTTTAGCAATTCATATAAAAAAAAGACTCACGCAAGAAGTTCAAGTGGCCACAACTACAGGAATGCATGCATTTTCTATAGAATTCAAAAGAAGGATACTAAGCTTGTCTTCCTACAACAATCTGACATGTATGTCAAAATAGATCAGAGAGGGAAAAAAGAGATGTGGCAAGGACAGGTGGTGGAGCAGTCGAGTAGTGTGGACATTGGACCAAATGAAACAAGAAGAAGAACAAAATAAATAAAAGCAAGGTGTGGCCATACCTGTGCAATTTCTCAAGAAGAAAGAAGGCAAATTTTAGATGCAATATAAAGTTTTTGTGTGAGGCTTTATATATATATAAGAAAACAAGTTGAGAGTTATGAAGGCACGTGAGATCTTCTGAGATGCGAGTTGCACAATAATATATATAGGAGGCTTGCGTGATTATAGGAAAACAGTAATCAAATATAATTTGCTCTGAACTGAATAGGCAAATTCGAATGAAATTTGAAATTCTCCCAGCTATACAAAATTTTGATTTAATGAATTCCTAGAATGATGCGTGTGTAACGACCCGTATTTTACGTGTCGATAGATCGTAGAATTTGCAGGTCGATAGTGTTGTTTGTGTTGCCTCTAGCTTGAGTCGTTTAGAAGTTAACCCGGGTGGAGTATGAGTTGTGACCGACTCATGAGCATTGCCGAGCTAAGGGATGAGTCGTGACCGACTCATAGGGGACCGACTCAAGGAGGGGTTACGGGTTGGAGTGTTGGCCGAGATAAGAAATTCACCGACCTAAGAGTTGCCGAGTTATAGAAGTAACGACCTAAAAGTTAGGCGACTTAGTGATGGTGACCGACCTATAGTAAGTCGCAGACGACCTTAGGAAGTGGCCGAGTCAACGAGTTACGACTCATAAGGTTTGCCGAGTTAAGGTGTTAACGGGTTAGTAGTTAGGTCGTGGCATGTTGTTTTGAGTTAGGTCGAGAACGAGTTACGACTTAGTGTTAGGGGCTTAGGTCGTAAGGTAGATGACTCGTGAAGTTGTTAGCTCGGTAGGATTTAGGTCGGTCGAGAGATAAGTCGTATCTCGTAACTCGTTTACGAGTTAGTAAGTGAATGTTAGGTCGGTGGCGAGTTAAAGATGTTAGGACGCTGGGCCGGTTTAGCCTTGGATAGATAGGTCGCAGCATTTTATCTCACCTTTCATTTTAGGTCGCTGGGAGATCTGGGCCATTGGTTAGTGTTAGGTCGTTCAAACGACTTAGGATCTAGTAGAGTTAGGTCGGAGGCCTATGAGTCGTAGGTCGTAACACGTGAAGGCTTTAGGTCGTGTAGGGGCTTAAACCGTTAAGACGTTAGGTTGTGTACCCATTGAGTCGTAAGTCGTAGCTCGTATACGAGTTAAGTCAGATGTTGTTAGCTTGTGTGTGTTAAGTCGTAGGTCGTTGGGTCCTGTGCAGTTGAGTCGTACCTGGTCTAGTTGAGTCGTGCTCTTGTGTGAGCCGTTGAGTCGTGGGGGGGGCATTGAGTCGCCTTTGTAGATGAGTCGTATGATGTTGTCTTGAGTCGGCAAGGATGAGTCGTGGACGACTCATGATGAGTCGTGACCGACTCATAGGGGCGACGACTCATAGGATTTCCAGCCTATAAATAGTGGACTTTGGCTCACTTTTTGGCACCGGTTTTCGAAGCGACGAAGTGCTGCCATTTTGGAAACTCGACTACAGTATTTTCTTCACTTCTTTCTCTACTTCCATCAAGTGCTAACATCCATTGAAGATCAAAGATCGAAGATCCAAAGTTGAAGATTTTCATCCGAAGAAGCTAGATTTCACCGTTTCAAGTGAAATTTCTCCGGATCAAGCTGTGATCTTCGCTGTCCAGATCTGAAGTGCTGTGATTTTAGGTTGTTTTGGTGATTTGGTGAGTGGTAGTTATCTCTCACACGGACCCAAAGGAGTGTAGTGGATTGGTGATATGTTTATGTGTTAAAGTTAGCGTTTTCTCGCATTTTCCTTAAGTCTGCATGTAGATCCATCATATTTGAAGATGTTTATCTATGAAAGTTATTTATCAAGTATTAGAGACAAAACCCATGTTTTAGATTTGATAGATCTATGCTAAAAACCATGATTTCACGTATGTTGGACTTTTGCTCACTTAATTACGAAATTGCCATTATAATTGATATTGCTTAATAGATCTTGTTTGAATGGTTGAATGTTTGAATGTATGTTAGATTTGATTGCTCCAAGTTAGCTTGTAGTTGATTTGGAACAAGATGGTTGAAGATGATTCAAAAGCTAAGTGGAAAGGCTCTTGAATGGTGAAAGCTGCCAATGGCATATGAAGCGGATGTGGAAGCTCATATGGATGGATTCGAGGATGTGGGATCTTGCCATGATGCGAGAAGGCAAAGCATGGTTGAGTTGGGACTTTGCGATGATATGATGAGGCAAGGCTTGTGTTGAGATGGGACGGGTCATGATGACGTTCCAAGTTGAGAGACTTTGCTATGATGTGATGAGGCAAGACATATGTTGTGATGGGACGGGTCACGAAGACGTTCCAAGCACGGGTCATGACGACGTGCAAAGTTATAACTCGGTGATGCGGTCCGGGTTGGGGTGGATAATGGTTAGCTTGAGAGGCGCTTGAGCTAGTATGGAAGTAGTCGTCGAGGAGGATGACTAGGAGGCTAAGATCTCATCGTTGTTGAAGGTTCTAGCATACTCAAAGCAAGGGTACGTTGGAACGGGTCACGATGACGTTCCAGGCACGGGTCATGATGACGTGCCAGTACTCTGGGCTGATGCGTTCGGCTTAGGCACGGGTCACGATGACGTGCGGAGTTATGGCTAAACCGGGGTTACCATTAGCCCTTGACAGGCGGTCATTCAACTAACGGTGAAATCAAGGCAATGATAACAGTGATAGCCAGAGTCATGGATGTTTGGATGTTTGGTTGTATCATCATTCGGCTTCAAGAGCGGTGTTTTCTGGGTGCTTATCTGATCTTGGTTTAGGCCTTGGGGGTTTGTATTTGGAAAACATCGTCCTTGACTCGAGTGATTATTGCTTTACCTTACTTATCTGCTATGTTATGCTTACTTCTCCTTAGTGTGTGTATGGGGGCTATCACTGTAGAAAGAGGTGGAGTGGGATGGTTTGGTTCCTATTCCTTTTATCCCTTATGCTCTTTGGTATGTTTGATTGTTAATTTACTGCTCACTAAGACTTTGTCTGACTCAAGGTTTTATGTCTCCTCTTATTACCTTGGGCTGTTCATCCATGTTTGGGATGGGCAGACTAGGTAGCAGGTGACAGGTGCTGTGCTAGGAGTTCTACGCTAAAGATGACGAAGACGAGCAGGAGGCTTTGCATATTAGTTTTCTTACTATATGTACTGGGTATCCGCTGCTGTATTTGGTTGAGTGATTTGTAGTGAGGCTTTCATGTATGGATTCGAGTAGATGATTGTATGAAACAACTGTGATGCTTATATGATGATGTTCTGTTCTATGGAGCTTCACTATATTATATTTCTCTATTGTATTTTATCCATGCGCTGTGAGTTATGCGATAGAGATTCTTCTGTTTTGTTTTACCCTGACTATCGTCCATGGCTGCCTGGCACACCTTTTAGCGCATTATTTCCTTGATTTGGTGCAGGAGTCATGGGCGGTCGTCACATTTGGTATCAGAGCTTTGGTTAATCGATTTCAGCCAACGCTCGCTGACGTAACTACGTATGAGAGACGTAATTGTATTTTGATGGGTGATTACTATATATAATATAGTAGCCTAGAAGGATTTGAACTCCTCATGCAGTTGTTTCTTAAGGTGTTCTAATCATTCTTATTACAGATACTAAGGATGAGTCGAAGAGGGAGACCAGCTGCAAGGGAAAGCCGTGCTGATGAAGGAGCTGTTGATTATGGAACTATGTTCGAAGCGATGATGACTTCGATCATGAGAAGGATACCAGCTTCAGGATCATCAGTGGATGTGGGAGTTCAAGTTCAAGCTCCAAGACCGGTGGATTTTGCTAAGCTTTGCAAGGATTATACTTCTCTTGGAGGAAAAGCTTTCTTGGGGACGGAGTCGACTATTGAGGTGCAGAGATGGATTGATGCTTGCAAAAGGATCTTTGGTGACTTAGGGATTGAGGATGCAACTAAGAGAAAGCTTGCATCGAGACAGCTTCAGGGAAGAGCTGCTGATTGGTGGAATTCTATCACCATAGATACACCAGAAGAGGATATTACTTGGGAGCAGTTCCAAGTTAGATTTGAAGCCAAGTTCATCTCTACTGCTCAGAGGTCTGTTTTGTTCAAGAGATTTGTGGAGCTCAAACAAGGCGGAAGGCCTGTTCTGGAGTATATTTCTGAGTTCGAAGCTTTGTCTAAGTATGCCAGATCATATATTGATTCTCCCTACCAGAAGAATGAAAAGTTTGTGACTGGTCTGGATGCTTATCTAGGAAGGCAGTTAGTGGATCATCTGGACGATCCATTTGAGAAGCTGGTGGAGAAAGCTCTGAGGCATGAGAGTTTGTTTCCTAGGGAAAGTTCTGTTGTTGCTGTAACCAGGGAAGGATCTAAACCACAGCAGAGTGGGAATAAGAAGAGGAAGCAGCAGCAACAGAAGGGAAAGGATGGTCAGAAGAAGCCAAAGGGCGAGGTGACTTGTTATAACTGCCGTCAGAAGGGTCATCTTTCTCGGGATTGCAAGAATCCGAAGGTGCAGTTGAAGTGTTACAACTGTGATAAGCTGGGACACATTAAGAAGGACTGTCCAGATCCGAGGAAAGATAGGCAGGTTGTGCAAGCCTATGCTTTGGGGGCTGTTCCATCGTCTTCAAAAGCTCCGACTGCTGAAGAAAAGGGGAAGAGTGTGGTGGTTCAAGGTACTCTTTCTATTTGTGGTGTTCCAGTTAGAGTGTTGTTTGATACTGGAGCGTCGCATTCTTTTGTTTGTGATGATTTGGTAAGCCGGTTAGGTATGAAACCGGATATTGTTGATAGGCCATTGGTTGTGACTAATCCAGTGGGGGGTTCGTCATGTTTGTGTATGATATGCCGTGGTCTAGTTGTGTCGGGTCATGATTGCTCGTTTGTTTGTGATTGCTTTGTTCTGAACTTTGCGGGGTTCGGAATTATTTTGGGTATGGACTGGCTTAGGAAGTATGCGGCTAGGATTGATTGTGAGAGGCTTGAGGTGACAGTCGGGAATGTGGAAGGGCGAAAGGTTGTGATACGATGTAAGCATGAAGAAGGCGTCTTCATGAGCTTCATGTATTCGCTAGTTGTTCCACGGGATGGACTGTCATCGGTGCCTATTGTGAATGGATTTGAGGATGTCTTTGACGAAGTCAAAGGGTTGCCGCCGCATAGGGAGATCGAGTTTCGTATCGATCTAGTTGAGGGAGCCAGACCTGTTGTGATGCCTCTTAGGCGGATGGCACCGAGGGAGCAGCAAGAGCTGAAGGTGCAAGTTGATGACCTTTTACGGAAAGGATTCATTCGGAGGAGTGTGTCCGAATGGGGTGCGCCAGTTGTGTTCGCAACCAAAGCGGATGGATCGTTGAGGTTGTGTGTGGATTATCGTGAGCTGAATAAGGTGACTAAGAAGAACAAGTATCCATTGCCGAGAATAGATGACTTGTTTGATCAGCTTCACGAGGCTAAGGTGTTTTCTCAGATGGATTTGGCAACGGGATTTCACCAGTTGAGAGTGGCGAAGGATAGTGTGCCGAAGACTGCTTTCAGGACACCATCCGGGTTTTATGAGTGGCTGGTGATGCCGTTTGGATTGACTAACGCGCCAGCATATTTTGTGGATCTTATGAATAGAGTATTCAGAGATCAGTTGAATAAGTTCGTGCTTGTGTTCGTTGATGATATTTTGGTTTATTCCAGAACCGAGGAAGAGCACAAGACGCACTTGAGGATTGTTTTGGATATACTGCGGAAACATCAGCTGAAGGCTAAGTTTTCGAAGTGTCACTTCTGGAAGAGTGAAGTGAGGTTCTTAGGCCATGTTATCTCTGGAAGTGGAATAGCGGTTGATCCCGCTAAGGTGGCAGCAATCCAGGATTGGGTTAGACCTAAGAATGCATCTGATGTGAGAAGTTTTCTTGGATTAGCCGGGTATTATCGTCGGTTTATTAAAGACTTTTCCAAGATAGCTGCACCGTTGACAGGATTGACGAAGAAGAACCAAGTGTTCAGATGGGATGACAAGTGTGAGCAAGCCTTCGTAATCCTGAAAGAGCGATTGACGAGTGCTCCTGTATTGACTATTCCGAGTGGGAATGATGAGATGGTGGTTTACACCGATGCATGTGGCACTGGACTAGGAGCGGTGCTAATGCAGAAGGATAAAGTTGTTGCGTATGCTAGTCGACAACTGAAGCCGCATGAAAGGAACTATCCGACTCATGATTTGGAGTTAGCGGCGATTGTGTTTGCTTTGAAGATGTGGAGACACTATCTATTGGGAGTTAGATTCGAGTTGTTTACAGATCATAAGTCGTTGAAGTATCTGTTCTCCCAAAAGGATTTGAATCTTCGACAGCAACGGTGGCTAGAGTTCCTAGCATCTTATGATTTTGGTATAGCCTATACTCCGGGAAAAGGTAACGCAGTGGCTGATGCGTTGAGTCGAAGACATGCAGGATTGGGAGCCATGTTTTCGGAATGGAAGAGTCTTGAGTATTTGGCTGGATTTGATTTCAGGCCTAGATGTGAATTGGAACCTGAGATGTTGGCAAACTTATCGATAAGGCCTACTCTGGTGGAAAGGATTGGTGAGAGCCAAAAGAGAGATGATAAGCTTGTCAGGATTATCCGAGATTTGGAAGCTGGATTGACTCCAGAGAAGGATAAGGGATTCGAGGTCGATCGAGAGGGTTGGCTTCGAAAGCAAGGGCGACTAGTTGTTCCCGATGTAGATGGATTGAGAGATGAAGTTCTGAGGGAGAGTCATCACTCGAAGTTGACAATTCATCCAGGTGGAAATAAGATGTATCGGGATATGAAGAGAACCTACTACTGGGAAGGTATGAAGAAGGATGTTGGAAACTTTATTTCCAAGTGTATGAATTGCCAGTTGGTGAAAGCTGAGCAGAAGAAGCCCAGTGGATTGCTTCAGCCATTAGAGGTTCCTACATGGAAATGGGAGCAAGTGTCGATGGACTTTATCGATGGTCTACCTAGGACAAGAGCAGGGAATGAAGGGGTTTGGGTCATCGTAGATCGTTTGACCAAGAGTGCAAGATTCATTCCTGTTCGATCGACTAGGACTGCATCGAAGTTGGCTGAGTTGTATGTTAAGTGGATAGTTCGTTTCCATGGTGTTCCGAAGAGTATAGTGAGCGATCGAGACCCATTGTTCACTAGTAGATTTTGGAAGAGCTTCCAGGAAGTTTTGGGAACCGAGTTGTGTTTGAGTACAGCTTATCACCCTCAAACAGATGGTCAGACTGAGAGAGTCAACCGAGTTTTGGAAGATCTTCTTAGAGCATGTGTTTTGGACTTCGGAGGATCATGGGAAGATCACCTTCATTTGGTGGAGTTTGCTTATAATAACAGTTATCAGTCGAGTATCGGTATGGCACCATATGAGGCATTATATGGAAGACCGTGTAACTCTCCGACATGTTGGTTGGAAACTGGAGAAAAGCTGATACTTGGGCCAGAGATGATTCGACAGACTTCAGATTGTATAGAGATCATTCGGCAACGAATGAAGGCAGCCCAAGATCGTCAGAAAAGTTATGCCGATAATCGTCGTAAGGATTTGGAATTCGACGTAGGTGATATGGTTTTTGTGAAGATTTCTCCATTAAAGAATGCTATAAGGTTTGGGAAGAAAGGAAAGTTGACTCCGAGATTTGTTGGACCATTTCCGATTATCGAGCGTATTGGAAAGCTCGCTTATAGATTGGAGTTACCGGAAAAGATGGCGGGTGTGCACAATGTTTTTCATGTATCTTATCTACGGAAGTATGTGCACGACCCAACTACGGTGGTTTCTGCTGATAGCTGTGAAGACTTGGAGGTTGATCCTGTTGTTTCGAGACCTCGTAAGCCGCTTCGTATTGTTGAAACCGATACGAAACAGCTTAGGAGGAAGACGATTACGTTGCTCAAGGTACAATGGAGTGACGATGTTAACGACTGTACGTGGGAGGAGGAAGAGAGGATGAAGGCAGCTCATCCCGGACTCTTCGAGGTATGGCCCTAAAGTGTCGTGACATCTCATGAATTTGTAGCTTGTTCTAAGTCTTAGAATTCTGCATGCTAGGTTAGAATTGGATGCATGATCTGTTGATTGCTATGGATGGTAGGCATGCGGAATATCTTTGATTTCTGTTGTTTGCTTGGAATTTCGGGGGCGAAATTCCTAAGGGGGAGAGAATGTAACGACCCGTATTTTACGTGTCGATAGATCGTAGAATTTGCAGGTCGATAGTGTTGTTTGTGTTGCCTCTAGCTTGAGTCGTTTAGAAGTTAACCCGGGTGGAGTATGAGTTGTGACCGACTCATGAGCATTGCCGAGCTAAGGGATGAGTCGTGACCGACTCATAGGGGACCGACTCAAGGAGGGGTTACGGGTTGGAGTGTTGGCCGAGATAAGAAATTCACCGACCTAAGAGTTGCCGAGTTATAGAAGTAACGACCTAAAAGTTAGGCGACTTAGTGATGGTGACCGACCTATAGTAAGTCGCAGACGACCTTAGGAAGTGGCCGAGTCAACGAGTTACGACTCATAAGGTTTGCCGAGTTAAGGTGTTAACGGGTTAGTAGTTAGGTCGTGGCATGTTGTTTTGAGTTAGGTCGAGAACGAGTTACGACTTAGTGTTAGGGGCTTAGGTCGTAAGGTAGATGACTCGTGAAGTTGTTAGCTCGGTAGGATTTAGGTCGGTCGAGAGATAAGTCGTATCTCGTAACTCGTTTACGAGTTAGTAAGTGAATGTTAGGTCGGTGGCGAGTTAAAGATGTTAGGACGCTGGGCCGGTTTAGCCTTGGATAGATAGGTCGCAGCATTTTATCTCACCTTTCATTTTAGGTCGCTGGGAGATCTGGGCCATTGGTTAGTGTTAGGTCGTTCAAACGACTTAGGATCTAGTAGAGTTAGGTCGGAGGCCTATGAGTCGTAGGTCGTAACACGTGAAGGCTTTAGGTCGTGTAGGGGCTTAAACCGTTAAGACGTTAGGTTGTGTACCCATTGAGTCGTAAGTCGTAGCTCGTATACGAGTTAAGTCAGATGTTGTTAGCTTGTGTGTGTTAAGTCGTAGGTCGTTGGGTCCTGTGCAGTTGAGTCGTACCTGGTCTAGTTGAGTCGTGCTCTTGTGTGAGCCGTTGAGTCGTGGGGGGGGCATTGAGTCGCCTTTGTAGATGAGTCGTATGATGTTGTCTTGAGTCGGCAAGGATGAGTCGTGGACGACTCATGATGAGTCGTGACCGACTCATAGGGGCGACGACTCATAGGATTTCCAGCCTATAAATAGTGGACTTTGGCTCACTTTTTGGCACCGGTTTTCGAAGCGACGAAGTGCTGCCATTTTGGAAACTCGACTACAGTATTTTCTTCACTTCTTTCTCTACTTCCATCAAGTGCTAACATCCATTGAAGATCAAAGATCGAAGATCCAAAGTTGAAGATTTTCATCCGAAGAAGCTAGATTTCACCGTTTCAAGTGAAATTTCTCCGGATCAAGCTGTGATCTTCGCTGTCCAGATCTGAAGTGCTGTGATTTT